>OY757240.1:2903868-4355803 GCA_963583995.1 Xylota segnis
CAGTAGAATTGATAGTAAGGGTATCAATATTTCGTACTGCGGTATTATGTGGTATAAAAATACGACGAACTTGGAATCGATGTGTAATACCCAAATGCTCACTTTTCTAAACATACTTCTTTAGGTAATTTCATGCACAGAGTTCACCCAACGAAATTTAGCACACATATCTACTAGATATAATGGTTGCCGTCATGTATGAAATTAAATATCATATCCTCGCACCTACAACATGTGCAAGAACGTTATGCTAGTGTCGCCTAGCGGGAAACAATAGACGACCCGTTGTCAGCAACCTCAGTGGACATGAAGGGAACCAAGTTTCCACTATATTTTTCATGCAATTGTTTATCGCACCACCCGGTTTCTGTCTGTAGTAGAACTAATAGTAAGGGTATCAATATTTCGTACTGCGGTATTATGTGGTATAAAAATACGACGAACTTGGAATCGATGTGTAATACCCAAATGCTCACTTTTGTAAACGTTCTTCTTTAGGTAATTTCATGCACAGAGTTCATCCGACGAAATTTAGCACACATATCTACTGGATATAATGGTTGTCGACGTTTATGAAATAAAATATTATATCTCCTCACCTACAACATGTGCTAGAACGTTGTGCAAGTGTCGTCTAGCGGGAAACAATAGACGACGCGATGTCAGCAACCTCTGTGGATATGAAGGGAACCAAGTTTCCACAATATTTTTCATGCAATAATCTATCGCGCCACTCGATTTGTGCCTGCACTAAAAGTAACAATAAGAGCATCAATACTTCGTACTGTAGTATTGTGTGGTTATAAAAATATGACAAACTTGGAATCGATGGGTAATACACAAATGCTCACTTTTGTAAACGTTCTTCTTTATTTAATTTCATGCACAGAGTTCATCCGACGAAATTTAGCACACACATCTACTGGATATAATGGTTGCCGACAAGTATGAAATCAAATATAGTATCCTCGCACCTACAACATGTGCTAGAACGTTATGCTAGTGTCGCCTAGCGGGAAACAATAGACGACCCGTTGTCAGCAAACTCAGTGGACATGAAGGGAACCAAGTTTCCACTATATTTTTCATGCAATTGTCTATCGCAATACCCGGTTTCTGTCTGCAGTAGAATTAATAGTAAGGGTATCTATATTTCGTACTGTGTTATTACGTGGTACAAAAATATGGTAAACTATTAAGCTATGGATAGTACCGAAGCATCTCTGACAGATTCCAATGTATACAGTTTGTAAGCAGCATAGTTTGCATGTAAAAAGTTCATATGACGAAATTTAGCGAACATTACTATCGCATATATTGGTTGCCTGCATGTAGGAAATTAATTACTATATGACGACAACTACAACATGTCCTAGAACCTGATGGTAGTGTCATCTAGCGGAAGATAATACTTGAACTGTTGTCAGCGACCTCATTAAACATAAATCGAACAAGGCTTCTGCTATAAATTCATCCCATAAACTATCGCACCACCAGGTTTGTGTCTAAACTAGAAGTAACAGCAAGAGCATCAATATTTCGTACTGTAGTATTGTGTGGTATAAAAATATGATAACCTAGGAATCGATGGGTAATACTACCAGGTTTGTGTCGAAACAAAAAGTAACAGCAAGGGCATCTATATTTCGTACTGTACCAATAGGTTGTATAAAAATATAATAACCTAGGAATCGATGCCCAATACACAAGCATTTCTATTGCAGATTCCAATGTATATGGTTTTTAAGTGACATAATTTTCTTATGGAGCGCATATAAAAGTAATTGTGGGAGAATCTACACAAACAAAACTATGTGATTCCAAACACTTTCAGTTTATCTAACTAGTCGTGCGAAAAACATACATCTGACCATCGCCGTCTCTTCTCTAAATTTATTACTTTAGGCAATTTCATTTACAGGATTCAGTAATAATAGCACCTGATGGTCGTGTCATCTAGCGGAAGATAATACTTGAACATAAATCGAACAAGGTTTCCGCTATATATTTATCCAATAATCTATCGCACCACCAGGTTCGTATCTAAACTAGAAGTAACAGTAAAAGCATCAATATTTCGTACTGTATTATCATGTGGTATAAAAATACGACTAACTTGGAATCGATGGGTAATACCCAAATTCTCACTAATCTAAACTTACTTCCTTAGGTAATTTCATGCACAGAGTTCACCCGAGGAAATTTAGCACACGTATCTACTGGATATAATGGTTGCCGACATGTACGAAATGAATTACTATATCCCCGTACCTACAACATGTCCTAGAACCTTATGCTATTGTCATCTAGCGGGAAAAAAATGTATGGTCATCCAATTCCCCACCGCGCTGCCAGGTATGTGTCGAAACTAAAAGTAACAGCAAGGGCATCTATATTTCGTACTGTACCAATAGGTTGTATAAAAATATAATAACCTAGGAATCGATGCCCAATACACAAGCATTTCTATTGCAGATTCCAATGTATATGGTTTTTAAGTGACATAATTTTTTACGGAGCACATATAAAAGTAATTGTGGGAGAATCTACACAAACAAAACTATGTGATTCCAAACAATTTCAGTTTATCTAACTAGTCGTGCGAAAAACGTACTTCTGACCATCGCCGTCTCTTCTCTAAATTTATTACTTTAGGTAATTTCATTTACAGAATTCAGTAATAATAGAACCTGATGGTAGTGTCATCTAGCGGAAGATAATACTTGAACTGTTGTCAGCGACCTCATTGAACATAAATCGAACAAGGTTTCCGCTATATATTCATCCAATAATCTATCGCACCACCAGGTTTGTGTCTAAACTAGAAGTAATAGCAAGAGCATCAATATTTCGTACAGTAGTATTATGTGGTATAAAAATACGACAAACTTGGAATCGATGGGTAATACCCAAATTCTCACTTTTCTAAACTTACATCTTTAGGTAATTTCATGCACAGAGTTCATCCGACGAAATTTAGCATACTGGATATAATGGTTGCCGACATGTATGAAATTAAATATCATATCCCCGCACCTACAACATGTGCTGGAACGTTACGCAAGTGTCGCCTAGCGGGAAACAATAGACGACCCGTTGTAAGCAACCTCAGTGGACTTGAGGGGAACCAAGTTTCCACTATATTTTTTAGGCAATAACCTATCGCACCACCCGGTTTCTGTGTGCAGAAAAACAAACAATAAGAGTATCAATATTTCGTACTGTAGTATTATGTGTTATAAAAATATGATAACCTAGGAAACGATGGGTAATACCCAAATTCTCACTATTCTAAACTTACTTCCTTAGGTAATTTCATGCACAGAGTTCATCCGACGAAATTAAGCACACATATCTACTGGATATAATGGTAGCCGACATGTACGAAATTAATTACTATATGCCCACACCTACAACATGTCCTAGAACCGTATGCTATTGTCATCTAGATGGAAAAGATATATATATTCATCCAATATCCCATCGCGCTTCCAGGTTTGTGTCGAAACTAAAAGTAAAAGCAAGGTCTTTTATATTTCGTACTGCAAAAATAGGTGGTATAAAATATAATAAACTAGGAATCGATGCCCAATACACAAGCATTTCTATTGCAGATTCCAATGTATATGGTTTTTAAGTGACATAATTTTTTATGGAGCACATATAAAAGTAGTTGTGGGAGAATCTACACAAACAAAACTATCTGATTCCAAACAATTTGAGTTTATCTAACTAGTCGTGCGAAAAACATACATCTGACCATCGCCGTCTCTTCTCTAAATTTATTACTTTAGGCAATTTCATTTACAGAACTCAGTAATAATAGAACCTGATGGTAGGGTCATCTAGCGGAAGATAATACTTGAACTGTTGTCAGCGACCTCACAGAACATAAATCGAACAAGGGTTCCGCTATATATTTATCCAATAATCTCTCTCACCACCAGGTTTGTGTCTAAACTAGAAGCAACAGCAAGAGCACCAATATTTCGTACTTCAGTATTATGTTTTGTAAAAATACGACAAATTTGGAATCGATGGGTAATTCCCAAATTCCCACTATTATAAACTAACTTCTTTAGGTAATTTCATGCACAGAGTTCATCCTACGAAATTTAGCACACATATCTACTGGATATAATGGTTGCCGACATGTATGAAATTAAATATCATATCCTCGCACCTACAACATGTGCTAGAACGTTATGCTAGTGTCGCCTAGCGGGAAACAATAGACGACCCGTTGTCAGCAACCTCAGTGGACATGAAGGGAAAAAAGTTTCCACTATATTTTTCATGCAATTGTCTATCGCACCACCCGGTTTCTGTCTGTAGTAGAACTAATAGTAAGGGTATCAGTATTTCATACTGCGGTATTACGTGGTATAAAAATACGACGAACTTGGAATCGATGTGTAATACCCAAATGCTCACTTTTCTAAACATACTTCTTTAGGTAATTTCATGTACAGAGTTCATCCGACGAAATTTAGCACACATATCTACTGAATATAATGGTTGTCGACGTTTATGAAATAAAATATCATATCTCCGCACCTACAACATGTGCTAGAACGTTATGCAAGTGTCGTCTAGCGGGAAACAATAGACGACGCGATGTCAGCAACCTCTGTGGATATGAAGGGAACCAACTTTCCACTATTTATTCATGCAATAATCTATTGCGCCACTCGATTTGTGCCTGCACTAAAAGTAACAATAAGAGCATCGATACTTCGTACTGTAGTAGTGTGTTATTATAAAAGTATGACGAACTTGGAATCGATGTGTAATACCCAAATGCTCACTTTTCTAAACTTACTTCTTTAGGTAATTTCATGCACAGAGTTCATCCGACGAAATTTAGCACACATATCTACTGGATATAATGGTTGTCGACATGTATGAAATTAAATATCATATCCTCGCACCTACAACATGTGCTAGAACGTTATGCTAGTGTCGCCTAGCGGGAAACAATAGACGACCTGTTGTCAGCAACCTCAGTGGACATGAAGGGAACCAAGTTTCCACTATATTTTTCATGCAATTGTCTATCGCAATACCCGGTTTCTGTCTGCAGTAGAATTAATAGTAAGGGTATCTATATTTCGTACTGTGTTATTACGTGGTACAAAAATATGGTAAACTAGGAAGCTATGGATAGTACCGAAGCATCTCTGACAGATTCCTATGTATACAGTTTGTAAGCAGCATAGTTTGCATGTAAAAAGTTCATACGACGAAATTTAGCGAACACTACTATCGCATATATTGGTTGCCTGCATGTACGAAATTAATTACTATATGACGACAACTACAACATGTCCTAGAACCTGATGGTAGTGTCATCTAGCGGAAGATAATACTTGAACTGTTGTCAGCGACCTCATTAAACATAAATCGAACAAGGCTTCTGCTATAAATTCATCCCATAAACTATCGCACCACCAGGTTTGTGTCTAAACTAGAAGTAACAGCAAGAGCATCAATATTTCGTACTGTAGTATTGTGTGGTATAAAAATATGATAACCTAGGAATCGATGGGTAATACTACCAGGTTTGTGTCGAAATAAAAAGTAACAGCAAGGGCATCTATATTTCGTACTGTACCAATAGGTGGTATAAAAATATAATAAACTAGTAATCGATGCCCAATACACAAGCATTTTTATTGTAGATTCCAATGTATATGGTTTTTAAGTGACATAATTTTTTTATGGAGCACATATAAAAGTAATTGTGGGAGAATCTACACAAATAAAACTATGTGATTCCAAACAATTTCAGTTTATCTAACTAGTCGTGCGAAAAACATACTTCTGACCATCGCCGTCTCTTCTCTGAATTTATTACTTTAGGTAATTTCATTTACAGAATTCAGTAATAATAGAACATGATGGTAGTGTCATCTAGCGGAAGATAATACTTGAACTGTTGTCAGCGACCTCATTGAACATAAATCGAACAAGGGTTCCGCTATATATTTATCCAATAATCTATCTCACCACCAGGTTTGTGTCTAAACTAGAAGCAACAGCAAGAGCATCAATATTTCGTACTTCAGTATTATGTTTTGTAAAAATACGACAAATTTGGAATCGATGGGTAACTCCCAAATTCCCACTATTATAAACTAACTTCTTTAGGTAATTTTCATGCACAGAGTTCACCCTACGAAATTTAGCACACATATCTACTGGATATAATGGTTGCCGACATGTATGAAATTAAATGTCATATTCTCGCAGCTACAACATGTGCTAGAACGTTATGCTTGTGTCGCCTAGCGGGAAACAATAGACGACCCGTTGTCAGCAACCTCAGTTTACATGAAGGGAACCAAGTTTCCACTATATTTTTCACGCAATTGTCTATCGCACCACCCGGTTTATGTCTGTAGTAGAACTAATAGTAAGAGTATCAATATTTCGTACTGCGGTATTATGTGTTATAAAAATACGACGAACTTGGAATCGATGTGTAATACCCAAATGCTCACTTTTGTAAACGTTCTTCTTTAGGTAATTTCATGCACAGAGTTCATCCGACGAAATTTAGCACACATATCTACTGGATATAATGGTTGCCGACATGTACGAAATTAATTACTATATCCCCGTACCTACAATATGTCCTAGAACCTTATACTATTGTCATCTAGCGGGAAAAAAAATGTATGGTCATCCAATTCCCCACCGCGCTGCCAGGTTTGTGTCGAAACTAAAAGTAACAGCAAGAGCATCTATATTTCGTACTGTACCAATAGGTGGTATAAAAATATAATAAACTAGTAATCGATGCCCAATACACAAGCATTTTTATTGTAGATTCCAATCTATATGGTTTTTAACTGACATAATTTTTTATAGAGCACATATGAAAGTAGTTGTGGGAGAATCTACACAAACAAAACTATGTGATTAAAAACAATTTCAGTTTATCTAACTAGTCGTGCGAAAAACATACATCTGACCATCGCCATCTCTTCTCTAAATTTATTACTTTAGGTAATTTCATTTACAGAACTCAGTAATAATAGAACCTGATGGTCGTGTCATCTATCGGAAGATAATACTTGAACTGTTGTCAGCGACCTCATTGAACATAAATCGAACAAGGTTTCCGCTATATATTCATCCAATAATCTATCTCACCACCAGGTTTGTGTCTAAACTAGAAGTAACAGCAAGAGCATCAATATTTCGTACAGTGGTATTATGTGGTATAAAAATACGACAAATTTGGAATCGATGGGTAATATCCAAATTCTCACTTTTCTAAACATACTTCTTTAGGTAATTTCATGCATAGAGTTCATCCGACGAAATTTAGCACACATATCTACTATATATAATGGTTGCCGACATGTATGAAATTAAATATCATATCCCTGCACCTACAACAAGTGCTAGAACGTTATGCTAGTGTCACCCAGCGGGAAACAGTAGACGACCCGTTGTAAGCAATCTCAGTGGACATGAAGTGAACCAAGTTTCCACAATATTTTTCATGCAATTGTCTATCGCACTACCCGGTTTCGTTCTGCAGTAGAATTAACAGAAAGAGTATCAATATTTCGTACTGTAGTATTATGTGGTATAAAATACGACAAACTTGGAATTGATGTGTAATACCCAAATGCTCGCTTTTCTGAAATTACTTCTTTAGGTAATTTCATGCACAGAGTTCATCCGACGAAATTTAGCACACATATCTACTGGATATAATGGTTGCCGATATGTACGAAATGAATTACTATATCCCCGTAATTACAACATGTCCTAGAACCTTATGCTATTGTCATCTAGCGGGAAAAAAAATTTATGGTCATCCAATTCCCCACCGCGCTGCCAGGTTTGTGTCGAAACTAAAAGTAACAGCAAGGGCATCTATATTTCGTACTGTACCAATAGGTTGTATAAAAATATAATAACCTAGGAATCGATGCCCAATACACAAGCATTTCTATTGCAGATTCCAATGTATATGGTTTTTAAGTGACATAATTTTTTTATGGAGCACATATAAAAGTAATTGTGGGAGAATCTACACAAATAAAACTATGTGATTCCAAACAATTTCAGTTTATCTAACTATTCGTGCGAAAAACATACTTCTCACCATCGCCGTCTCTTCTCTGAATTTATTACTTTAGGTAATTTAATTTACAGAATTCAGTAATAATAGAACATGATGGTAGTGTCATCTAGCGGAAGATAATACTTGAACTGTTGTCAGCGACCTCATTGAACATAAACCGAACAAGGTTTCCGCTATATATTCATCCAATAATCTATCTCACCACCAGGTTTGTGTCTAAACTAGAAGTAACAGCAAGAGCATCAATATTTCGTACAGCAGTATTATGTGGTATAAAAATACGAAAATTTGGAATCGATGGGTAATATCCAAATTCTCACTTTTCTAAACATACTTCTTTAGGTAATTTCATGCATAGAGTTCATCCGACGAAATTTAGCACACATATCTACTATATATAATGGTTGCCGACATGTATGAAATTAAATATCATATCCCCGCACCTTACACAAGTGCTAGAACGTTATGCTAGTGTCACCCAGCGGGAACAGTAGACGACCCGTTGTAAGCAATCTCAGTGGACATGAAGTGAACCAAGTTTCCACTATATTTTTCATGCAATTGTCTATCGCACTACCCGGTTTCTGTCTGCAGTAGAATTAACAGAAAGAGTATCAATATTTCGTACGGTAGTATTATGTGGTATAAAAATACGACAAACTTGGAATTGATGTGTAATACCCAAATGCTCGCTTTTCTGAACTTACTTCTTTAGGTAATTTCATGCACAGAGTTCATCCGACGAAATTTAGCACACATATCTACTGGATATAATGGTTGCCGACATGTATGAAATTAAATATCATATCCTCGCACCTACTACAAGTGCTAGAACGTTCTGCTAGTGTCACCTAGCGGGAAACAATAGACGACCCGTTGTCAGCAACCTCAGTGGACATGAAGTGAACCAAGTTTCCACTATATTTTTCATGCAATTGTCTATGGCTCCACCCGGTTTCTGTCTGCAGTAGAATTAACAGTAAGAGTATCAATACTTCGTACTGTAGTATTATGTGGTATAAAAATATGACAAACTTGGAATCGATGTGGAATACCCAAATGCTCACTTTTGTAAACGTTCTTCTTTAGGTAATTTCATGCACAGAGTTCATCCGACGAAATTTAGCACACATATCTACTGGATATAATGGTTGCCGACATGTATGAAATTAAATATCGTATCCTCGCACCTACAACATGTGCTAGAACGTTATGCTAGTGTCGCCTAGCGGGAAACAATAGACGACCCGTTGTCAGCAACCTCAGTGGATATGAAGGGAACCAAGTTTCCACAATATTTTTCATGCAATAATCTATCGCGCCACTCGATTTGTGCCTGCACTAAAAGTAACAATAAGAGCATCAATACTTCGTACTGTAGTATTGTGTAGTTATAAAAATATGACAAACTTGGAATCGATGGGTAATACCCAAATGCTCACTTTTGTAAACGTTCTTCTTTAGGTAATTTCATGCACAGAGTTCATCCGACGAAATTTAGCACACATATCTACTGGATATAATGGTTGCCGACATGTATGAAATTAAATATCGTATCCTCGCACCTACAACATGTGCTAGAACGTTATGCTAGTGTCGCCTAGCGGGAAACAATAGACGACCCGTTGTCAGCAACCTCAGTGGACATGAAGGGAACCAAGTTTCCACTATATTTTTCATGCAATTGTCTATCGCACCACCCGGTTTCTGTCTGTAGTAGAACTAATAGTAAGGGTATCAATATTTCGTACTGCGGTATTATGTGGTATAAAAATACGACGAACTTGGAATCGATGTGTAATACCCAAATGCTCACTTTTCTAAACATACTTCTTTAGGTAATTTCATGTACAGAGTTCATCCGACGAAATTTAGCACACATATCTACTGAATATAATGGTTGTCGACGTTTATGAAATAAAATATCGTATCCTCGCACCTACAACATGTGCTATAACGTTATGCTAGTGTCGTCTAGCGGGAAACAATAGACGACGCGATGTCAGCAACCTCTGTGGATATGAAGGAAACCAAGTTTCCACAATATTTTTCATGCAATAATCTATAGCGCCACTCGATTTGTGCCTGCACTAAAAGTAACAATAAGAGCATCAATACTTCGCACTGTAGTATTGTGTGGTTATAAAAATATGACAAACTTGGAATCGATGGGTAATACCCAAATGCTCACTTTTGTAAACGTTCTTCTTTAGGTAATTTCATGCACAGAGTTCATCCGACGAAATTTAGCACACACATCTACTGGATATAATGGTTGCCGACATGTATGAAATCAAATATCGTATCCTCGCACCTACAACATGTGCTATAACGTTATGCTAGTGTCGCCTAGCGGGAAACAATAGACGACCCGTTGTCAGCAACCTCAGTGGACTTGAGGGGAACCAAGTTTCCACTATATTTTTTAGGCAATAACATATCGCACCACCCGGTTTCTGTGTGCAGTAAAACTAACAATAAGAGTATCGATATTCCGTACTGTAGTATTATGTGGTATAAAAATATGATAACCTAGGAAACGATGGGTAATACCCAAATTCTCACTATTCTAAATTTACTTCCTTAGGTAATTTCATGCACAGAGTTCATCCGACGAAATTTAGCACACATATCTACTGGATATAATGGTAGCCGACTTGTACGAAATTAATTACTATATCCCCGTACCTACAACATGTCCTAGAACCTTATGCTATTGTCATCTAGCGGGAAAAAAATGTATGGTCATCCAATTCCCCACCGCGCTGCCAGGTTTGTGTCGAAACTAAAAGTAACAGCAAGGGCATCTATATTTCGTACTGTACCAATAGGTGGTACAAAAATATAATAAACTAGTAATCGATGCCCAATACACAAGCATTTTTATTGTAGATTCCAATGTATATGGTTTTTAAGTGACATAATTTTTTACGGAGCACATATAAAAGTAATTGTGGGAGAATCTACACAAACAAAACTATGTGATTCCAAACACTTTCAGTTTATCTAACTAGTCGTACGAAAAACATACATCTGACCATCGCTGTCTCTTCTCTAAATTTATTACTTTAGGTAATTTCATTTACAGAATTCAGTAATAATAGCACCTGATGGTCGTGTCATCTAGCGGAAGATAATACTTGAACATAAATCGAACAAGGTTTCCGCTATATATTTATCCAATAATCTATCGCACCACCAGGTTCGTATCTAAACTAGAAGTAACAGCAAGAGCATCAATATTTCGTACAGTAGTATTATGTGGTATAAAAATACGACAAACTTGGAATCGATGGGTAATACCCAAATTCTCATTTTTCTAAACTTACTGCTTTATTTAATTTCATGCACAGAGTTCATCCGAGGAAATTTAGCACACGTATCTACTGGATATAATGGTTGCCGACATGTACGAAATGAATTACTATATCCCCGTACCTACAACATGTCCTAGAACCTTATGCTATTGTCATCTAGCGGGAAAAAAATGTATGGTCATCCAATTCCCCACTGCGCTGCCAGGTTTGTGTCGAAACTAAAAGTAACAGCAAGGGCATCTATATTTCGTACTGTACCAATAGGTGGTACAAAAATATAATAAACTAGTAATCGATGCCCAATACACAAGCATTTTTATTGTAGATTCCAATGTATATGGTTTTTAAGTGACATAATTTTTTACGGAGCACATATAAAAGTAATTGTGGGAGAATCTACACAAATAAAACTATGTGATTCCAAACACTTTCAGTTTATCTAACTAGTCGTACGAAAAACATACATCTGACCATCGCTGTCTCTTCTCTAAATTTATTACTTTAGGTAATTTCATTTACAGAATTCAGTAATAATAGCACCTGATGGTCGTGTCATCTAGCGGAAGATAAAACTTGAACATAAATCGAACAAGGTTTCCGCTATATATTTATCCAATAATCTATCGCACCACCAGGTTCGTATCTAAACTAGAAGTAACAGCAAGAGCATCAATATTTCGTACAGTAGTATTATGTGGTATAAAAATACGACAAACTTGGAATCGATGGGTAATACCCAAATTCTCATTTTTCTAAACTTACTGCTTTATTTAATTTCATGCACAGAGTTCATCCGAGGAAATTTAGCACACGTATCTACTGGATATAATGGTTGCCGACATGTACGAAATGAATTACTATATCCCCGTACCTACAACATGTCCTAGAACCTTATGCTATTGTCATCTAGCGGGAAAAAAATGTATGGTCATCCAATTCCCCACCGCGCTGCCAGGTTTCTGTCGAAACTAAAAGTAACAGCAAGGGCATCTATATTTCGTACTGTACCAATAGGTGGTACAAAAATATAATAAACTAGTAATCGATGCCCAATACACAAGCATTTTTATTGTAGATTCCAATGTATATGGTTTTTAAGTGACATAATTTTTTACGGAGCACATATAAAAGTAATTGTGGGAGAATCTACACAAACAAAACTATGTGATTCCAAACACTTTCAGTTTATCTAACTAGTCGTACGAAAAACATACATCTGACCATCGCTGTCTCTCCTCTAAATTTATTACTTTAGGTAATTTCATTTACAGAATTCAGTAATAATAGCACCTGATGGTCGTGTCATCTAGCGGAAGATAAAACTTGAACATAAATCGAACAAGGTTTCCGCTATATATTTATCCAATAATCTGTCGCACCACCAGGTTCGTATCTAAACTAGAAGTAACAGCAAGAGCATCAATATTTCGTACAGTAGTATTATGTGGTATAAAAATACGACAAACTTGGAATTGATGGGTAATACCCAAATTCTCATTTTTCTAAACTTACTGCTTTATTTAATTTCATGCACAGAGTTCATCCGAGGAAATTTAGCACACGAATCTACTGGATATAATGGTTGCCGAAATGTACGAAATGAATTACTATATCCCCGTACCTACAACATGTCCTAGAACCTTATGCTATTGTCATCTAGCGGGAAAAAAATGTATGGTCATCCAATTCCCCATCGCGCTGCCAGGTTTTTGTCGAAACTAAAAGTAACAGCAAGGGCATCTATATTTCGTACTGTACCAATAGGTGGTACAAAAATACAATAAACTAGTAACCGATGCCCAATACACAAGCATTTTTATTGTAGATTCCAATGTATATGGTTTTTAAGTGACATAATTTTTTACGGAGCACATATAAAATTAATTGCGGGAGAATCTACACAAACAAAACTATGTGATTCCAAACAATTTCAGTTTATCTAACTAGTCGTGCGAAAAACATACTTCTGACCATCGCCGTCTCTTCTCTAAATTTATTACTTTAGGTAATTTCATTTACAGAATTCAGTAATAATAGCACCTGATGGTCGTGTCATCTAGCGGAAGATAAAACTTGAACATAAATCGAACAAGGTTTCCGCTATATATTTATCCAATAATCTGTCGCACCACCAGGTTCGTATCTAAACTAGAAGTAACAGCAAGAGCATCAATATTTCGTACAGTAGTATTATGTGGTAATACCCAAATTCTCACTATTCTAAACTTACTTCCTTAGGTAATTTCATGCACAGAGTTCATCCGACGAAATTTAGCACACATATCTACTGGATATAATGGTAGCCGACTTGTACGAAATTAATTACTATATCCCCGTACCTACAACATGTCCTAGAACCTTATGCTATTGTCATCTAGCGGGAAAAAAATGTATGGTCATCCAATTCCCCACTGCGCTGCCAGGTTTGTGTCGAAACTAAAAGTAACAGCAAGGGCATCTATATTTCGTACTGTACCAATAGGTGGTACAAAAATATAATAAACTAGTAATCGATGCCCAATACACAAGCATTTTTATTGTAGATTCCAATGTATATTTTTTTTAAGTGACATAATTTTTTACGGACCACATATAAAAGTAATTGTGGGAGAATCTACACAAACAAAACTATGTGATTCCAAACACTTTCAGTTTATCTAACTAGTCGTGCGAAAAACATACTTCTGACCATCGCCGTCTCTTCTCTAAATTTATTACTTTAGGTAATTTCATTTACAGAATTCAGTAATGATAGCACCTCGTGTCATCTAGCGGAAGATAATACTTGAACATAAATCGAACAAGGTTTCCGCTATATATTTATCCAATAATCTATCGCACCACCAGGTTCGTATCTAAACTAGAAGTAACAGCAAGAGCATCAATATTTCGTACAGTAGTATTATGTGGTATAAAAATACGACAAACTTGGAATCGATGGGTAATACCCAAATTCTCATTTTTCTAAACTTACTGCTTTATTTAATTTCATGCACAGAGTTCATCCGAGGAAATTTAGCACACGTATCTACTCGATATAATGGTTGCCGACATGTACGAAATGAATTACTATATCCCCGTACCTACAACATGTCCTAGAACCTTATGCTATTGTCATCTAGCGGGAAAAAAATGTATGGTCATCCAATTCCCCACCGCGCTGCCAGGCTTCTGTCGAAACTAAAAGTAACAGCAAGGGCATCTAAATTTCGTACTGTACCAATAGGTGGTACAAAAATATAATAAACTAGTAATCGATGCCCAATACACAAGCATTTTTATTGTAGATTCCAATGTATATGGTTTTTAAGTGACATAATTTTTTACGGAGCACATATAAAAGTAATTGTGGGAGAATCTACACAAACAAAACTATGTGATTCCAAACAATTTCAGTTTATCTAACTAGTCGTGCGAAAAACATACTTCTGACCATCGCCGTTCTCTTCTCTAAATTTATTACTTTAGGTAATTTCATTTATAGAATTCAGTAATAATAGAACCTGATGGTAGTGTCATCTAGCGGAAGATAATACTTGAACTGTTGTCAGCGACCTCATTGAACATAAATCGAACAAGGTTTCCGCTATATATTCATCCAATAATCTATCGCACCACCAGGTTTGTGTCTAAACTAGAAGTAACAGCAAGAGCATCAATATTTCGTACAGTAGTATTATGTGGTATAAAAATACGACAAACTTGGAATCGATGGGTAATACCCAAATTCTCATTTTTCTAAACTTACTGCTTTATTTAATTTCATGCACAGAGTTCATCCGAGGAAATTTAGCACACGTATCTACTCGATATAATGGTTGCCGACATGTACGAAATGAATTACTATATCCACGTACCTACAACATGTCCTAGAACCTTATGCTATTGTCATCTAGCGGGAAAAAAATGTATGGTCATCCAATTCCCCACCGCACTGCCAGGTTTCTGTCGAAACTAAAAGTAACAGCAAGGGCATCTAAATTTCGTACTGTACCAATAGGTGGTACAAAAATATAATAAACTAGTAATCGATGCCCAATACACAAGCATTTTTATTGTAGATTCCAATGTATATGGTTTTTAAGTGACATAATTTTTTACGGAGCACATATAAAAGTAATTGTGGGAGAATCTACACAAACAAAACATACTTCTGACCATCGCCGTTCTCTTCTCTAAATTTATTACTTTAGGTAATTTCATTTACAGAATTCAGTAATAATAGAACCTGATGGTAGTGTCATCTAGCGGAAGATAATACTTGAACTGTTGTCAGCGACCTCATTGAACATAAATCGAACAAGCTTTCCGCTATATATTCATCCAATAATCTATCGCACCACCAGGTTTGTGTCTAAACTAGAAATAACAGCAAGAGCATCAATATTTCGTACAGTAGTATTATGTGGTATAAAAATACGACAAACTTGGAATCGATGGGTAATACCCAAATTCTCATTTCTCTAAACTTACTGCTTTATTTAATTTCATGCACAGAGTTCATCCGAGGAAATTTAGCACACGTATCTACTGGATATAATGGTTGCCGACATGTTCGAAATGAATTACTATATCCCCGTACCTACAACATGTCCGAGAACCTTATGCTATTGTCATCTAGCGGTAATAAAATGTATGGTCATCCAATTCCCCACCGCGCTGCCAGGTTTCTGTCGAAACTAAAAGTAACAGCAAGGGCATCTATATTTCGTACTGTACCAATAGGTGGTACAAAAATATAATAAACTAGTAATCGATGCCCAGTACACAAGCATTTTTATTGTAGATTCCAATGTATACGGTTTTTAAGTGACATAATTTTTTACGGAGCACATATAAAAGTAATTGTGGGAGAATCTACACAAACAAAACTATGTGATTCCAAACACTTTCAGTTTATCTAACTAGTCGTGCGAAAAACATACATCTGACCATCGCCGTCTGTTCTCTAAATTTATTACTTTAGGTAATTTCATTTACAGAATTCAGTAATAATAGCACCTGATGGTCGTGTCATCTAGCGGAAGATAAAACTTGAACATAAATCGAACAAGGTTTCCGCTATATATTTATCCAATAATCTATCGCACCACCAGGTTCGTATCTAAACTAGAAGTAACAGCAAGAGCATCAATATTTCGTACAGTAGTATTATGTGGTATAAAAATACGACAAACTTGGAATTGATGGGTAATACCCAAATTCTCATTTTTCTAAACTTACTGCTTTATTTAATTTCATGCACAGAGTTCATCCGAGGAAATTTAGCACACGAATCTACTGGATATAATGGTTGCCGACATGTACGAAATGAATTACTATATCCCCGTACCTACAACATGTCCTAGAACCTTATGCTATTGTCATCTAGCGGGAAAAAAATGTATGGTCATCCAATTCCCCATCGCGCTGCCAGGTTTCTGTCGAAACTAAAAGTAACAGCAAGGGCATCTATATTTCGTACTGTACCAATAGGTGGTACAAAAATACAATAAACTAGTAACCGATGCCCAATACACAAGCATTTTTATTGTAGATTCCAATGAATATGTTTTTTAAGTGACATAATTTTTTACGGAGCACATATAAAATTAATTGCGGGAGAATCTACACAAACAAAACTATGTGATTCCAAACAATTTCAGTTTATCTAACTAGTCGTGCGAAAAACATACTTCTGACCATCGCCGTCTCTTCTCTAAATTTATTACTTTAGGTAATTTCATTTACAGAATTCAGTAATAATAGAACCTGATGGTAGTGTCATCTAGCGGAAGATAATACTTGAACTGTTGTCAGCGACCTCATTGAACATAAATCGAACAAGGTTTCCGCTACATATTCATCCAATAATCTATCGCACCACCAGGTTTGTGTCTAAACTAGAAGTAACAGCAAGAGCATCAATATTTCGTACAGTAGTATTATGTGGTATAAAAATACGACAAACTTGGAATCGATGGGTAATACCCAAATTCTCACTTTTCTAAACTTACTTCTTTAGGTAATTTCATGCACAGAGTTCATCCGACGAAATTTAGCATACATATCTACTGGATATAATGGTAGCCGACATGTATGAAATTAAATATCATATCCCCGCACCTACAACATGTGCTGGAACGTGTACGCAAGTGTCGCCTAGCGGGAAACAATAGACGACCCGTTGTCAGCAACCTCAGTGGACTTGAGGGGAACCAAGTTTCCACTATATTTTTTAGGCAATAACCTATCGCACCACCCGGTTTCTGTGTGCAGTAAAACTAACAATAAAAGTATCGATATTTCGTACTGTAGTATTATGTGGTATAAAAATATGATAACCTAGGAAACGATGGGTAATACCCAAATTCTCACTATTCTAAACTTACTTCCTTAGGTAATTTCATGCACAGAGTTCATCCGACGAAATTTAGCACACATATCTACTGGATATAATGGTAGCCGACTTGTACGAAATTAATTACTATATCCCCGTACCTACAACATGTCCTAGAACCTTATGCTATTGTCATCTAGCGGGAAAAAAATGTATGGTCATCCAATTCCCCACTGCGCTGCCAGGTTTGTGTCGAAACTAAAAGTAACAGCAAGGGCATCTATATTTCGTACTGTACCAATAGGTGGTACAAAAATATAATAAACTAGTAATCGATGCCCAATACACAAGCATTTTTATTGTAGATTCCAATGTATATGGTTTTTAAGTTTTTTTTTTTTTTTTTTTTTTTTTTTTTTTTTTCCGTGGGTTGGTGTGAATCTTCATGAAGACACTATGATACCCGTGTACTCATAGTAGTGTCAGATTTTTACTGACTAAACACACCCTTCCCTTTAGTTCTTGTCGTTTACTACAACTAGGTTTCCCCATCCAGTAGCTTTAGTTTCATTATATGTGCGCGTGAGGAAGGTAGATTTTCGGTAAAATCACCTACTAGAACCATTAAGAGTGGTTGTTACTACTTGCGCTAAATCGAACGGTTTCGTTCTTTGGAGTCGACGCACGAGGTTTCTCATGTCCAAAATTTGGAGTATGGCATGGTTGCAATGACCATCAAGTCGAGTTCGTAACTTCCTAGCAAAGTTTATTATTTCTTCGTCCACGGTTGGGATCAATAGATCTCTCTGTATATCATTATTTCGCAGATACCACGGAGCATTCACAATAGTCCTAATGACTTTGTTTTGAAACGATTGTATGGATTCTCTGCTACTTGCTTTAGTGCAACCCCAGAGTTGTATGCCGTAAGTCCATATAGGTTTTAGCACTTGCTTATATATAAGCAGTTTGTTGTATGTGCTCAACTTGGAATGTCGTCCGAGTAGCCAGTACATTTCTCTGTATCGGTTCTCAAGTTCGTCACGTTTTTTTTTGACATGCGCCTTCCACTTGAGCTTAGCATCTAAAGTCATCCCGAGATATTTGGCTTCATTTGCGTACGGTATTTGTACCGAATTAATGAAGACGGATATATTGCTTATTTTTCTATATGTGAAATTAGTATGCGTGGATTTGGTCTCATTGAGAGCAATACGCCAAAGTTTTGTCCAATCGCAAATTTTATTTAAAGCGCATTGTAGTTTTTCAGTAGCGGACTCGACTGTGCTTTCCGTTGCCAGAATAGCCGTATCGTCCGCGAACGTAGCTACTATTGTACCCTCAGTTTGAGGAATGTCACGAGTATATAGCAAGAACAGAGTAGGACCAAGGACACTCCCTTGCGGAACCCCGGCGGCAATATCCTTAAATCCTGAGTAGTCCGTTCCGTGCTTAACTCTAAATATCCTATTTTTGAGGTAGGATTCTAAAATGCTGTATATGTTTTTCGGAAAGATCCTACTGAGTTTATATTTCAGGCCATCGTGCCAAACCTTATCAAAGGCCTGGGACACGTCAAGTAAAACGCTAGAACAAATCTGTTTTTCCTCTAGTGCTTTTTCGATTACGTTAGTTATTCTAAATACCTGGTCAATTGTGGAGTGATTCTTTCTGAAACCAAATTGATGATCAGGTATAAGGCGTCTTTCTTCTATAATTGGTTGGATTCGTTTTAATAAAAGTTTCTCGAATAGCTTCGATATTATAGGCAACAGTGATATCGGTCTATACGATTTTTTGTCGTTTGGCGGTTTACCCGGTATCGGGATCATTATCACTTCTGCGACTTTCCACGAATCTGGAACGTACAACAACCTTAACGAAGCGTTTATTACATGTTGGAGCTTAATTAACGCCTTTTTTGGTAATTCCTTGATAATTTGTCCGGTAATTAAGTCATAGCCAGGTGCTTTATTATTTTTCAAATTTTTAATTGCCTGACAGAGTTCAGTTAACGACACACGTTTTATCCTAACATTATCAGATGTCGGAGGCATATCGCTTTGATCATCTATCAACATTTGCCCATCAAAAGGCTTAAACGTTTGTTCGAGATGTTCAGCAAATACGTCTGCTTTTTCTTTGTCACTCTTTGCCCATTCACCATTATTTTTTCGGATTGGTGCGGAATGCATTTGAGGCTTCTTTATGTTTTTCACAGCTTTCCAGAGTGAGTAATTTGAGGTTTTTTCGTTTGTTAAGCCTTCGAGGTAGACCGATGTCTCGTGATTTTTTACGTCATGAATTGTTTTTTTAAGTTTATCGCATAAGAAGTTAAGATATGCTTTATGTTGGGGGTAGCGAGATTGTTGCCATACCCTACGTGCTTTCCTCTTTTTGCGAATAAGTTCTTTTATTTCCGGCGGATAATTTGCTCGCTCTTCTTTGGCTACTTTCTTTCTTCGGGTGTTTTTCCATGCGGCGTTCTGAATAGTCGAAATAAAATTTTCGAGTTCTATCTCTAACTCAAGAGGTGTTTTCAGTGACACATTCAACGTAATGTTTGTTTCGCAATCATGCCTGAAACCATCCCAGTTAGTCCTATTATTTGTTAGCCTCGGTACTCCTTCTGCTTTCATTAGCTTATCACTTATTGTTAAGACTATCGGCGCGTGGTCAGAGGAGAGGTCAAAGCGTTCCTCTATTTTCGTGATATTGGTAGATACTCCTTTTGTAACGAAAAAGTCTACCAGGTCAGGTATTTTCGCTACGTCGGAGGGCCAATAAGTCGGTTTTCCTGTCGAATGGAAGTCTACTCCGAAGTTCATACCGACTTTGTACAACAGTCTACCTCTGGTTGAGATTTTTATCGAACCCCAGAACGTATGTTTGGCATTAAAGTCGCCGCCAATAATAAAATTCGTTCCAAGTGATTCGAAGAGGTCTACAAGCTCGATACTTGTAAGCTTATAACGCGGAGGAAAATAAATAGATGATATATTAATATCTTTTGTCTTGCTCTTTACCCGAACTGAGGTTGCTTGTATTGCGTCAAGTTCTGTCATGGAATTTAAGGAATGCTTGATGCAGTCTTTTATAAATAAAGAAGAACCCCCTCTGGGTCTTCCCGAGGGATGGTATGCGTGGTATGCACAAAATCCTCTTATTTTTAATTCAGATTCCCTTGTTAAATGCTAAAAGTAACAGCAAGGGCATCTAAATTTCGTACTGTACCAATAGGTGGTACAAAAATATAATAAACTAGTAATCGATGCCCAATACACAAGCATTTTTATTGTAGATTCCAATGTATATGGTTTTTAAGTGACATAATTTTTTACGGAGCACATATAAAAGTAATTGTGGGAGAATCTACACAAACAAAACTATGTGATTCCAAACAATTTCAGTTTATCTAACTAGTCGTGCGAAAAACATACTTCTGACCATCGCCGTTCTCTTCTCTAAATTTATTACTTTAGGTAATTTCATTTACAGAATTCAGTAATAATAGAACCTGATGGTAGTGTCATCTAGCGGAAGATAATACTTGAACTGTTGTCAGCGACCTCATTGAACATAAATCGAACAAGGTTTCCGCTATATATTCATCCAATAATCTATCGCACCACCAGGTTTGTGTCTAAACTAGAAATAACAGCAAGAGCATCAATATTTCGTACAGTAGTATTATGTGGTATAAAAATACGACAAACTTGGAATCGATGGGTAATACCCAAATTCTCATTTTTCTAAACTTACTGCTTTATTTAATTTCATGCACAGAGTTCATCCGAGGAAATTTAGCACACGTATCTACTGGATATAATGGTTGCCGACATGTACGAAATGAATTACTATATCCCCGTACCTACAACATGTCCGAGAACCTTATGCTATTGTCATCTAGCGGTAATAAAATGTATGGTCATCCAATTCCCCACCGCGCTGCCAGGTTTCTGTCGAAACTAAAAGTAACAGCAAGGGCATCTATATTTCGTACTGTACCAATAGGTGGTACAAAAATATAATAAACTAGTAATCGATGCCCAATACACAAGCATTTTTATTGTAGATTCCAATGTATACGGTTTTTAAGTGACATAATTTTTTACGGAGCACATATAAAAGTAATTGTGGGAGAATCTACACAAACAAAACTATGTGCTTCCAAACACTTTCAGTTTATCTAACTAGTCGTGCGAAAAACATACATCTGACCATCGCCGTCTCTTCTCTAAATTTATTACTTTAGGTAATTTCATTTACAGAATTCAGTAATCATAGCACCTGATGGTCGTGTCATCTAGCGGAAGATAAAACTTGAACATAAATCGAACAAGGTTTCCGCTATATATTTATCCAATAATCTATCGCACCACCAGGTTCGTATCTAAACTAGAAGTAACAGCAAGAGCATCAATATTTCGTACAGTAGTATTATGTGGTATAAAAATACGACAAACTTGGAATTGATGGGTAATACCCAAATTCTCATTTTTCTAAACTTACTGCTTTATTTAATTTCATGCACAGAGTTCATCCGAGGAAATTTAGCACACGAATCTACTGGATATAATGGTTGCCGACATGTACGAAATGAATTACTATATCTCCGTACCTACAACATGTCCTAGAACCTTATGCTATTGTCATCTAGCGGGAAAAAAATGTATGGTCATCCAATTCCCCATCGCGCTGCCAGGTTTCTGTCGAAACTAAAAGTAACAGCAAGGGCATCTATATTTCGTACTGTACCAATAGGTGGTACAAAAATACAATAAACTAGTAATCGATGCCCAATACACAAGCATTTTTATTGTAGATTCCAATGTATATGGTTTTTAAGTGACATAATTTTTTACGGAGCACATATAAAATTAATTGCGGGAGAATCTACACAAACAAAACTATGTGATTCCAAACAATTTCAGTTTATCTAACTAGTCGTGCGAAAAACATACTTCTGACCATCGCCGTCTCTTCTCTAAATTTATTACTTTAGGTAATTTCATTGACAGAATTCAGTAATAATAGAACCTGATGGTAGTGTCATCTAGCGGAAGATAATACTTGAACTGTTGTCAGCGACCTCATTAAACATAAAGCGAACAAGGTTTCCGCTACATATTCATCCAATAATCTATCGCACCACCAGGTTTGTGTCTAAACTAGAAGTAACAGCAAGAGCATCAATATTTCGTACAGTAGTATTATGTGGTATAAAAATACGACAAACTTGGAATCGATGGGTAATACCCAAATGCTCACTTTTCTAAACTTACTTCTTTAGGTAATTTCATGCACAGAGTTCATCCGACGAAATTTAGCATACATATCTACTGGATATAATGGTAGCCGACATGTATGAAATTAAATATCATATCCCCGCACCTACAACATGTGCTGGAACGTGTACGCAAGTGTCGCCTAGCGGGAAACAATAGACGACCCGTTGTCAGCAACCTCAGTGGACTTGAGGGGAACCAAGTTTCCACTATATTTTTTAGGCAATAACCTATCGCACCACCCGGTTTCTGTGTGCAGTAAAACTAACAATAAAAGTATCGATATTTCGTACTGTAGTATTATGTGGTATAAAAATATGATAACCTAGGAAACGATGGGTAATAACCAAATTCTCACTATTCTAAACTTACTTCCTTAGGTAATTTCATGCACAGAGTTCATCCGACGAAATTTAGCACACATATCTACTGGATATAATGGTAGCCGACTTGTACGAAATTAATTACTATATCCCCGTACCTACAACATGTCCTAGAACCTTATGCTATTGTCATCTAGCGGGAAAAAAATGTATGGTCATCCAATTCCCCACTGCGCTGCCAGGTTTGTGTCGAAACTAAAAGTAACAGCAAGGGCATCTATATTTCGTACTGTACCAATAGGTGGTACAAAAATATAATAAACTAGTAATCGATGCCCAATACACAAGCATTTTTATTGTAGATTCCAATGTATATGGTTTTTAAGTTTTTTTTTTTTTTTTTTTTTTTTTTTCCGTGGGTTGGTGTGAATCTTCATGAAGACACTATGATACCCGTGTACTCATAGTAGTGTCAGATTTTTACTGACTAAACACACCCTTCCCTTTAGTTCTTGTCGTTTACTACAACTAGGTTTCCCCATCCAGTAGTTTTAGTTTCATTATATGTGCGCGTGAGGAAGGTAGATTTTCGGTAAAATCACCTACTAGAACCATTAAGAGTGGTTGTTACTACTTGCGCTAAATCGAACGGTTTCGTTCTTTGGAGTCGACGCACGAGGTTTCTCATGTCCAAAATTTGGAGTATGGCATGGTTGCAATGACCATCAAGTCGAGTTCGTAACTTCCTAGCAAAGTTTATTATTTCTTCGTCCACGGTTGGGATCAATAGATCTCTCTGTATATCATTATTTCGCAGATACCACGGAGCATTCACAATAGTCCTAATGACTTTGTTTTGAAACGATTGTATGGATTCTCTGCTACTTGCTTTAGTGCAACCCCAGAGTTGTATGCCGTAAGTCCATATAGGTTTTAGCACTTGCTTATATATAAGCAGTTTGTTGTATGTGCTCAACTTGGAATGTCGTCCGAGTAGCCAGTACATTTCTCTGTATCGGTTCTCAAGTTCGTCACGTTTTTTTTTGACATGCGCCTTCCACTTGAGCTTAGCATCTAAAGTCATCCCGAGATATTTGGCTTCATTTGCGTACGGTATTTGTACCGAATTAATGAAGACGGATATATTGCTTATTTTTCTATATGTGAAATTAGTATGCGTGGATTTGGTCTCATTGAGAGCAATACGCCAAAGTTTTGTCCAATCGCAAATTTTATTTAAAGCGCATTGTAGTTTTTCAGTAGCGGACTCGACTGTGCTTTCCGTTGCCAGAATAGCCGTATCGTCCGCGAACGTTGCTACTATTGTACCCTCAGTTTGAGGAATGTCACGAGTATATAGCAAGAACAGAGTAGGACCAAGGACACTCCCTTGCGGAACCCCGGCGGCAATATCCTTAAATCCTGAGTAGTCCGTTCCGTGCTTAACTCTAAATATCCTATTTTTGAGGTAGGATTCTAAAATGCTGTATATGTTTTTCGGAAAGATCCTACTGAGTTTATATTTCAGGCCATCGTGCCAAACCTTATCAAAGGCCTGGGACACGTCAAGTAAAACGCTAGAACAAATCTGTTTTTCCTCTAGTGCTTTTTCGATTACGTTAGTTATTCTAAATACCTGGTCAATTGTGGAGTGATTCTTTCTGAAACCAAATTGATGATCAGGTATAAGGCGTCTTTCTTCTATAATTGGTTGGATTCGTTTTAATAAAAGTTTCTCGAATAGCTTCGATATTATAGGCAACAGTGATATCGGTCTATACGATTTTTTGTCGTTTGGCGGTTTACCCGGTTTCGGGATCATTATCACTTCTGCGACTTTCCACGAATCTGGAACGTACAACAACCTAAACGAAGCGTTTATTACATGTTGGAGCTTAATTAACGCCTTTTTTGGTAATTCCTTGATAATTTGTCCGGTAATTAAGTCATAGCCAGGTGCTTTATTATTTTTCAAATTTTTAATTGCCTGACAGAGTTCAGTTAACGACACACGTTTTATCCTAACATTATCAGATGTCGGAGGCATATCGCTTTGATCATCTATCAACATTTGCCCATCAAAAGGCTTAAACGTTTGTTCGAGATGTTCAGCAAATACGTCTGCTTTTTCTTTGTCACTCTTTGCCCATTCACCATTATTTTTTCGGATTGGTGCGGAATGCATTTGAGGCTTCTTTATGTTTTTCACAGCTTTCCAGAGTGAGTAATTTGAGGTTTTTTCGTTTGTTAAGCCTTCGAGGTAGACCGATGTCTCGTGATTTTTTACGTCATGAATTGTTTTTTTAAGTTTATCGCATAAGAAGTTAAGATATGCTTTATGTTGGGGGTAGCGAGATTGTTGCCATACCCTACGTGCTTTCCTCTTTTTGCGAATAAGTTCTTTTATTTCCGGCGGATAATTTGCTCGCTCTTCTTTGGCTACTTTCTTTCTTCGGGTGTTTTTCCATGCGGCGTTCTGAATAGTCGAAATAAAATTTTCGAGTTCTATCTCTAACTCAAGAGGTGTTTTCAGTGACACATTCAACGTAATGTTTGTTTCGCAATCATGCCTGAAACCATTCCAGTTAGTCCTATTATTTGTTAGCCTCGGTACTCCTTCTGCTTTCATTAGCTTATCACTTATTGTTAAGACTATCGGCGCGTGGTCAGAGGAGAGGTCAAAGCTTTCCTCTATTTTCGTGATATTGGTAGATACTCCTTTTGTAACGAAAAAGTCTACCAGGTCAGGTATTTTCGCTACGTCGGAGGGCCAATAAGTCGGTTTTCCTGTCGAATGGAAGTCTACTCAGAAGTCCATACCGACTTTGTACAACAGTCTACCTCTGGTTGAGATTTTTCTCGAACCCCAGAACGTATGTTTGGCATTAAAGTCGCCGCCAATAATAAAATTCGTTCCAAGTGATTCGAAGAGGTCTACAAGCTCGATACTTGTAAGCTTATAACGCGGAGGAAAATAAATAGATGATATATTAATATCTTTTGTCTTGCTCTTTACCCGAACTGAGGTTGCTTGTATTGCGTCAAGTTCTGTCATGGAATTTAAGGAATGCTTGATGCAGTCTTTTATAAATAAAGAAGAACCCCCTCTGGGTCTTCCCGAGGGATGGTATGCGTGGTATGCACAAAATCCTCTTATTTTTAATTCAGATTCCCTTGTTAAATGCTAAAAGTAACAGCAAGGGCATCTAAATTTCGTACTGTACCAATAGGTGGTACAAAAATATAATAAACTAGTAATCGATGCCCAATACACAAGCATTTTTATTGTAGATTCCAATGTATATGGTTTTTAGGTGACATAATTTTTTACGGAGCACATATAAAAGTAATTGTGGGAGAATCTACACAAACAAAACTATGTGATTCCAAACACTTTCAGTTTATCTAACTAGTCGTGCGAAAAACATACATCTGACCATCGCCGTCTCTTCTCTAAATTTATTACTTTAGGTAATTTCATTTACAGAATTCAGTAATAATAGCACCTGATGGTCGTGTCATCTAGCGGAAGATAAAACTTGAACATAAATCGAACAAGGTTTCCGCTATATATTTATCCAATAATCTATCGCACCACCAGGTTCGTATCTAAACTAGAAGTAACAGCAAGAGCATCAATATTTCGTACAGTAGTATTATGTGGTATAAAAATACGACAAACTTGGAATCGATGGGTAATACCCAAATTCTCATTTTTCTAAACTTACTGCTTTATTTAATTTCATGCACAGAGTTCATCCGAGGAAATTTAGCACACGTATCTACTGGATATAATGGTTGCCGACATGTACGAAATGAATTACTATATCCCCGTACCTACAACATGTCCTAGAACCTTATGCTATTGTCATCTAGCGGGAAAAAAATGTATGGTCATCCAATTCCCCACCGCGCTGCCAGGTTTCTGTCGAAACTAAAAGTAACAGCAAGGGCATCTATATTTCGTACTGTACCAATAGGTGGTACAAAAATATAATAAACTAGTAATCGATGCCCAATACACAAGCATTTTTATTGTAGATTCCAATGTATATGGTTTTTAAGTGACATAATTTTTTACGGAGCACATATAAAAGTAATTGTGGGAGAATCTACACAAACAAAACTATGTGATTCCAAACACTTTCAGTTTATCTAACTAGTCGTACGAAAAACATACATCTGACCATCGCTGTCTCTTCTCTAAATTTATTACTTTAGGTAATTTCATTTACAGAATTCAGTAATAATAGCACCTGATGGTCGTGTCATCTAGCGGAAGATAAAACTTGAACATAAATCGAACAAGGTTTCCGCTATATATTTATCCAATAATCTGTCGCACCACCAGGTTCGTATCTAAACTAGAAGTAACAGCAAGAGCATCAATATTTCGTACAGTAGTATTATGTGGTATAAAAATACGACAAACTTGGAATTGATGGGTAATACCCAAATTCTCATTTTTCTAAACTTACTGCTTTATTTAATTTCATGCACAGAGTTCATCCGAGGAAATTTAGCACACGAATCTACTGGATATAATGGTTGCCGACATGTACGAAATGAATTACTATATCCCCGTACCTACAACATGTCCTAGAACCTTATGCTATTGTCATCTAGCGGGAAAAAAATGTATGGTCATCTAATTCCCCATCGCGCTGCCAGGTTTCTGTCGAAACTAAAAGTAACAGCAAGGGCATCTATATTTCGTACTGTACCAATAGGTGGTACAAAAATACAATAAACTAGAAACCGATGCCCAATACACAAGCATTTTTATTGTAGATTCCAATGTATATGGTTTTTAAGTGACATAATTTTTTACGGAGCACATATAAAAGTAATTGCGGGAGAATCTACACAAACAAAACTATGTGATTCCAAACAATTTCAGTTTATCTAACTAGTCGTGCGAAAAACATACTTCTGACCATCGCCGTCTCTTCTCTAAATTTATTACTTTAGGTAATTTCATTTACAGAATTCAGTAATAATAGAACCTGATGGTAGTGTCATCTAGCGGAAGATAATACTTGAACTGTTGTCAGCGACCTCATTGAACATAAATCGAACAAGGTTTCCGCTATATATTCATCCAATAATCTATCGCACCACCAGGTTTGTGTCTAAACTAGAAGTAACAGCAAGAGCATCAATATTTCGTACAGTAGTAATATGTGGTATAAAAATACGACAAACTTGGAATCGATGGGTAATACCCAAATTCTCACTTTTCTAAACTTACTTCTTTAGGTAATTTCATGCACAGAGTTCATCCGACGAAATTTAGCATACATATCTACTGGATATAATGGTAGCCGACATGTATGAAATTAAATATCATATCCCCGCACCTACAACATGTGCTGGAACGTGTACGCAAGTGTCGCCTAGCGGGAAACAATAGACGACCCGTTGTCAGCAACCTCAGTGGACTTGAGGGGAACCAAGTTTCCACTATATTTTTTAGGCAATAACCTATCGCACCACCCGGTTTCTGTGTGCAGTAAAACTAACAATAAAAGTATCGATATTTCGTACTGTAGTATTATGTGGTATAAAAATATGATAACCTAGGAAACGATGGGTAATACCCAAATTCTCACTATTCTAAACTTACTTCCTTAGGTAATTTCATGCACAGAGTTCATCCGACGAAATTTAGCACACATATCTACTGGATATAATGGTAGCCGACTTGTACGAAATTAATTACTATATCCCCGTACCTACAACATGTCCTAGAACCTTATGCTATTGTCATCTAGCGCGAAAAAAATGTATGGTCATCCAATTCCCCACTGCGCTGCCAGGTTTGTGTCGAAACTAAAAGTAACAGCAAGGGCATCTATATTTCGTACTGTACCAATAGGTGGTACAAAAATATAATAAACTAGTAATCGATGCCCAATACACAAGCATTTTTATTGTAGATTCCAATGTATATGGTTTTTAAGTGACATAATTTTTTACGGAGCACATATAAAAGTAATTGTGGGAGAATCTACACAAAAAAAACTATGTGATTCCAAACAATTTCAGTTTATCTAACTAGTCGTGCGAAAAACATACTTCTGACCATCGCCGTTCTCTTCTCTAAATTTATTACTTTAGGTAATTTCATTTATAGAATTCAGTAATAATAGAACCTGATGGTAGTGTCATCTAGCGGAAGATAATACTTGAACTGTTGTCAGCGACCTCATTGAACATAAATCGAACAAGGTTTCCGCTATATATTCATCCAATAATCTATCGCACCACCAGGTTTGTGTCTAAACTAGAAGTAACAGCAAGAGCATCAATATTTCGTACAGTAGTATTATGTGGTATAAAAATACGACAAACTTGGAATCGATGGGTAATACCCAAATTCTCATTTTTCTAAACTTACTGCTTTATTTAATTTCATGCACAGAGTTCATCCGAGGAAATTTAGCACACGTATCTACTCGATATAATGGTTGCCGACATGTACGAAATGAATTACTATATCCACGTACCTACAACATGTCCTAGAACCTTATGCTATTGTCATCTAGCGGGAAAAAAATGTATGGTCATCCAATTCCCCACCGCACTGCCAGGTTTCTGTCGAAACTAAAAGTAACAGCAAGGGCATCTATATTTCGTACTGTACCAATAGGTGGTACAAAAATATAATAAACTAGTAATCGATGCCCAATACACAAGCATTTTTATTGTAGATTCCAATGTATATGGTTTTTAAGTCACATAATTTTTTACGGAGCACATATAAAAGTAATTGTGGGAGAATCTACACAAACAAAACATACTTCTGACCATCGCCGTTCTCTTCTCTAAATTTATTACTTTAGGTAATTTCATTTACAGAATTCAGTAATAATAGAACCTGATGGTAGTGTCATCTAGCGGAAGATATTACTTGAACTGTTGTCAGCGACCTCATTGAACATAAATCGAACAAGGTTTCCGCTATATATTCATCCAATAATCTATCGCACCACCAGGTTTGTGTCTAAACTAGAAATAACAGCAAGAGCATCAATATTTCGTACAGTAGTATTATGTGGTATAAAAATACGACAAACTTGGAATTGATGGGTAATACCCAAATTCTCATTTTTCTAAACTTACTGCTTTATTTAATTTCATGCACAGAGTTCATCCGAGGAAATTTAGCACACGAATCTACTGGATATAATGGTTGCCGACATGTACGAAATGAATTACTATATCCCCGTACCTACAACATGTCCTAGAACCTTATGCTATTGTCATCTAGCGGGAAAAAAATGTATGGTCATCCAATTCCCCATCGCGCTGCCAGGTTTCTGTCGAAACTAAAAGTCACAGCAAGGGCATCTATATTTCGTACTGTACCAATAGGTGGTACAAAAATATAATAAACTAGTAATCGATGCCCAATACACAAGCATTTTTATTGTAGATTCCAATGTATACGGTTTTTAAGTGACATAATTTTTTACGGAGCACATATAAAAGTAATTGTGGGAGAATCTACACAAACAAAACTATGTGATTCCAAACACTTTCAGTTTATCTAACTAGTCGTGCGAAAAACATACATCTGACCATCGCCGTCTCTTCTCTAAATTTATTACTTTAGGTAATTTCATTTACAGAATTCAGTAATAATAGCACCTGATGGTCGTGTCATCTAGCGGAAGATAAAACTTGAACATAAATCGAACAAGGTTTCCGCTATATATTTATCCAATAATCTATCGCACCACCAGGTTCGTATCTAAACTAGAAGTAACAGCAAGAGCATCAATATTTCGTACAGTAGTATTATGTGGTATAAAAATACGACAAACTTGGAATTGATGGGTAATACCCAAATTCTCATTTTTCTAAACTTACTGCTTTATTTAATTTCATGCACAGAGTTCATCCGAGGAAATTTAGCACACGAATCTACTGGATATAATGGTTGCCGACATGTACGAAATGAATTACTATATCCCCGTACCTACAACATGTCCTAGAACCTTATGCTATTGTCATCTAGCGGGAAAAAAATGTATGGTCATCCAATTCCCCATCGCGCTGCCAGGTTTCTGTCGAAACTAAAAGTAACAGCAAGGGCATCTATATTTCGTACTGTACCAATAGGTGGTACAAAAATACAATAAACTAGTAACCGATGCCCAATACACAAGCATTTTTATTGTAGATTCCAATGTATATGGTTTTTAAGTGACATAATTTTTTACGGAGCACATATAAAATTAATTGCAGGAGAATCTACACAAACAAAACTATGTGATTCCAAACAATTTCAGTTTATCTAACTAGTCGTGCGAAAAACATACTTCTGACCATCGCCGTCTCTTCTCTAAATTTATTACTTTAGGTAATTTCATTTACAGAATTCAGTAATAATAGAACCTGATGGTAGTGTCATCTAGCGGAAGATAATACTTGAACTGTTGTCAGCGACCTCATTGAACATAAATCGAACAAGGTTTCCGCTACATATTCATCCAATAATCTATCGCACCACCAGGTTTGTGTCTAAACTAGAAGTAACAGCAAGAGCATCAATATTTCGTACAGTAGTATTATGTGGTATAAAAATACGACAAACTTGGAATCGATGGGTAATACCCAAATTCTCACTTTTCTAAACTTACTTCGACATGTATGAAATTAAATATCATATCCCCGCACCTACAACATGTGCTGGAACGTGTACGCAAGTGTCGCCTAGCGGGAAACAATAGACGACCCGTTGTCAGCAACCTCAGTGGACTTGAGGGGAACCAAGTTTCCACTATATTTTTTAGGCAATAACCTATCGCACCACCCGGTTTCTGTGTGCAGTAAAACTAACAATATAAGTATCGATATTTCGTACTGTAGTATTATGTGGTATAAAAATATGATAACCTAGGAAACGATGGGTAATACCCAAATTCTCACTATTCTAAACTTACTTCCTTAGGTAATTTCATGCACAGAGTTCATCCGACGAAATTTAGCACACATATCTACTGGATATAATGGTAGCCGACTTGTACGAAATTAATTACTATATCCCCGTACCTACAACATGTCCTAGAACCTTATGCTATTGTCATCTAGCGGGAAAAAAATGTATGGTCATCCAATTCCCCACTGCGCTGCCAGGTTTGTGTCGAAACTAAAAGTAACAGCAAGGGCATCTATATTTCGTACTGTACCAATAGGTGGTACAAAAATATAATAAACTAGTAATCGATGCCCAATACACAAGCATTTTTATTGTAGATTCCAATGTATATGGTTTTTAAGTTTTTTTTTTTTTTTTTTGTGAATCTTCATGAAGACACTATGATACCCGTGTACTCATAGTAGTGTCAGATTTTTACTGACTAAACACACCCTTCCCTTTAGTTCTTGTCGTTTACTACAACTAGGTTTCCCCATCCAGTAGTTTTAGTTTCATTATATGTGCGCGTGAGGAAGGTAGATTTTCGGTAAAATCACCTACTAGAACCATTAAGAGTGGTTGTTACTACTTGCGCTAAATCGAACGGTTTCGTTCTTTGGAGTCGACGCACGAGGTTTCTCATGTCCAAAATTTGGAGTATGGTATGGTTGCAATGACCATCAAGTCGAGTTCGTAACTTCCTAGCAAAGTTTATTATTTCTTCGTCCACGGTTGGGATCAATAGATCTCTCTGTATATCATTATTTCGCAGATACCACGGAGCATTCACAATAGTCCTAATGACTTTGTTTTGAAACGATTGTATGGATTCTCTGCTACTTGCTTTAGTGCAACCCCAGAGTTGTATGCCGTAAGTCCATATAGGTTTTAGCACTTGCTTATATATAAGCAGTTTGTTGTATGTGCTCAACTTGGAATGTCGTCCGAGTAGCCAGTACATTTCTCTGTATCGGTTCTCAAGTTCGTCACGTTTTTTTTTGACATGCGCCTTCCACTTGAGCTTAGCATCTAAAGTCATCCCGAGATATTTGGCTTCATTTGCGTACGGTATTTGTACCGAATTAATGAAGACGGATATATTGCTTATTTTTCTATATGTGAAATTAGTATGCGTGGATTTGGTCTCATTGAGAGCAATACGCCAAAGTTTTGTCCAATCGCAAATTTTATTTAAAGCGCATTGTAGTTTTTCAGTAGCGGACTCGACTGTGCTTTCCGTTGCCAGAATAGCCGTATCGTCCGCGAACGTAGCTACTATTGTACCCTCAGTTTGCGGAATGTCACGAGTATATAGCAAGAACAGAGTAGGACCAAGGACACTCCCTTGCGGAACCCCGGCGGCAATATCCTTAAATCCTGAGTAGTCCGTTCCGTGCTTAACTCTAAATATCCTATTTTTGAGGTAGGATTCTAAAATGCTGTATATGTTTTTCGGAAAGATCCTACTGAGTTTATATTTCAGGCCATCGTGCCAAACCTTATCAAAGGCCTGGGACACGTCAAGTAAAACGCTAGAACAAATCTGTTTTTCCTCTAGTGCTTTTTCGATTACGTTAGTTATTCTAAATACCTGGTCAATTGTGGAGTGATTCTTTCTGAAACCAAATTGATGATCAGGTATAAGGCGTCTTTCTTCTATAATTGGTTGGATTCGTTTTAATAAAAGTTTCTCGAATAGCTTCGATATTATAGGCAACAGTGATATCGGTCTATACGATTTTTTGTCGTTTGGCGGTTTACCCGGTATCGGGATCATTATCACTTCTGCGACTTTCCACGAATCTGGAACGTACAACAACCTAAACGAAGCGTTTATTACATGTTGGAGCTTAATTAACGCCTTTTTTGGTAATTCCTTGATAATTTGTCCGGTAATTAAGTCATAGCCAGGTGCTTTATTATTTTTCAAATTTTTAATTGCCTGACAGAGTTCAGTTAACGACACACGTTTTATCCTAACATTATCAGATGTCGGAGGCATATCGCTTTGATCATCTATCAACATTTGCCCATCAAAAGGCTTAAACGTTTGTTCGAGATGTTCAGCAAATACGTCTGCTTTTTCTTTGTCACTCTTTGCCCATTCACCATTATTTTTTCGGATTGGTGCGGAATGCATTTGAGGCTTCTTTATGTTTTTCACAGCTTTCCAGAGTGAGTAATTTGAGGTTTTTTCGTTTGTTAAGCCTTCGAGGTAGACCGATGTCTCGTGATTTTTTACGTCATGAATTGTTTTTTTAAGTTTATCGCATAAGAAGTTAAGATATGCTTTATGTTGGGGGTAGCGAGATTGTTGCCATACCCTACGTGCTTTCCTCTTTTTGCGAATAAGTTCTTTTATTTCCGGCGGATAATTTGCTCGCTCTTCTTTGGCTACTTTCTTTCTTCGGGTGTTTTTCCATGCGGCGTTCTGAATAGTCGAAAGAGGTGTTTTCAGTGACACATTCAACGTAATGTTTGTTTCGCAATCATGCCTGAAACCATCCCAGTTAGTCCTATTATTTGTTAGCCTCGGTACTCCTTCTGCTTTCATTAGCTTATCACTTATTGTTAAGACTATCGGCGCGTGGTCAGAGGAGAGGTCAAAGCTTTCCTCTATTTTCGTGATGTTGGTAGATACTCCTTTTGTAACGAAAAAGTCTACCAGGTCAGGTATTTTCGCTACGTCGGAGGGCCAATAAGTCGGTTTTCCTGTCGAATGGAAGTCTACTCCGAAGTTCATACCGACTTTGTACAACAGTCTACCTCTGGTTGAGATTTTTCTCGAACCCCAGAACGTATGTTTGGCATTAAAGTCGCCGCCAATAATAAAATTCGTTCCAAGTGATTCGAAGAGGTCTACAAGCTCGATACTTGTAAGCTTATAACGCGGAGGAAAATAAATAGATGATATATTAATATCTTTTGTCTTGCTCTTTACCCGAACTGAGGTTGCTTGTATTGCGTCAAGTTCTGTCATGGAATTTAAGGAATGCTTGATGCAGTCTTTTATAAATAAAGAAGAACCCCCTCTGGGTCTTCCCGAGGGATGGTATGCGTGGTATGCACAAAATCCTCTTATTTTTAATTCAGATTCCCTTGTTAAATGCTAAAAGTAACAGCAAGGGCATCTAAATTTCGTACTGTACCAATAGGTGGTACAAAAATATAATAAACTAGTAATCGATGCCCAATACACAAGCATTTTTATTGTAGATTCCAATGTTTATGGTTTTTAAGTGACATAATTTTTTACGGAGCACATATAAAAGTAATTGTGGGAGAATCTACACAAACAAAACTATGTGATTCCAAACAATTTCAGTTTATCTAACTAGTCGTGCGAAAAACATACTTCTGACCATCGCCGTTCTCTTCTCTAAATTTATTACTTTAGGTAATTTCATTTACAGAATTCAGTAATAATAGAACCTGCTGGTAGTGTCATCTAGCGGAAGATAATACTTGAACTGTTGTCAGCGACCTCATTGAACATAAATCGAACAAGGTTTCCGCTATATATTCATCCAATAATCTATCGCACCACCAGGTTTGTGTCTAAACTAGAAATAACAGCAAGAGCATCAATATTTCGTACAGTAGTATTATGTGGTATAAAAATACGACAAACTTGGAATCGATGGGTAATACCCAAATTCTCATTTTTCTAAACTTACTGCTTTATTTAATTTCATGCACAGAGTTCATCCGAGGAAATTTAGCACACGTATCTACTGGATATAATGGTTGCCGACATGTACGAAATGAATTACTATATCCCCGTACCTACAACATGTCCGAGAACCTTATGCTATTGTCATCTAGCGGTAATAAAATGTATGGTCATCCAATTCCCCACCGCGCTGCCAGGTTTCTGTCGAAACTAAAAGTAACAGCAAGGGCATCTATATTTCGTACTGTACCAATAGGTGGTACAAAAATATAATAAACTAGTAATCGATGCCCAATACACAAGCATTTTTATTGTAGATTCCAATGTATACGGTTTTTAAGTGACATAATTTTTTACGGAGCACATATAAAAGTAATTGTGGGAGAATCTACACAAACAAAACTATGTGATTCCAAACACTTTCAGTTTATCTAACTAGTCGTACGAAAAACATACATCTGACCATCGCCGTCTCTTCTCTAAATTTATTACTTTTGGTAATTTCATTTACAGAATTCAGTAATAATAGCACCTGATGGTCGTGTCATCTAGCGGAAGATAATACTTGAACTGTTGTCAGCGACCTCATTGAACATAAATCGAACAAGGTTTCCGCTACATATTCATCCAATAATCTATCGCACCACCAGGTTTGTGTCTAAACTAGAAGTAACAGCAAGAGCATCAATATTTCGTACAGTAGTATTATGTGGTATAAAAATACGACAAACTTGGAATCGATGGGTAATACCCAAATTCTCACTTTTCTAAACTTACTTCTTTAGGTAATTTCATGCACAGAGTTCATCCGACGAAATTTAGCATACATATCTACTGGATATAATGGTAGCCGATATGTATGAAATTAAATATCATATCCCCGCACCTAGAACATGTGCTGGAACGTGTACGCAAGTGTCGCCTAGCGGGAAACAATAGACGACCCGTTGTCAGCAACCTCAGTGGACTTGAGGGGAACCAAGTTTCCACTATATTTTTTAGGCAATAACCTATCGCACCACCCGGTTTCTGTGTGCAGTAAAACTAACAATAAGAGTATCGATATTTCGTACTGTAGTATTATGTGGTATAAAAATATGATAACCTAGGAAACGATGGGTAATACCCAAATTCTCACTATTCTAAACTTACTTCCTTAGGTAATTTCATGCACAGAGTTCATCCGACGAAATTTAGCACACATATCTACTGGATATAATGGTAGCCGACTTGTACGAAATTAATTACTATATCCCCGTACCTACAACATGTCCTAGAACCTTATGCTATTGTCATCTAGCGGGAAAAAAATGTATGGTCATCCAATTCCCCACTGCGCTGCCAAGTTTGTGTCGAAACTAAAAGTAACAGCAAGGGCATCTATATTTCGTACTGTACCAATAGGTGGTACAAAAATATAATAAACTAGTAATCGATGCCCAATACACAAGCATTTTTATTGTAGATTCCAATGTATATGGTTTTTAAGTTTTTTTTTTTTTTTTTTTGTGAATCTTCATGAAGACACTATGATACCCGTGTACATACTGTTAGTTCGACCTTCCAACCGTTCAGACGTGTTTTTCCTTCTCTCCCGTCCGTTAAATTCGCTTGTGACTTCGATTTGCCTACTTGCAATTTTTCGGTTGTCGCCCTAATTTCGCTGCTTTTAGTGTTTTTTATTTCCCCGGTCATTACCCTGCCTTCGTTGCGAGTGCTCTAATTTTTCACTTTCCGCTGACAATTGAAAAACAATAATAACAAACAATAACAAATAAAAATACCCGGTCATTTCCCTGTCTAAACTTAAACCCTATTCTAATTATGGATAAGTGCGGAAATTTAAATTGTGTTCTGGACAACACCAAAGTTGAGTGGGTGTCATGCAGGGGGCTATGCGGGAAATCATTCCACCCCACCTGCACTGGAATTAGTAGAAAATCGGCTACGTATTTGAAAGACTTCTCGAATAACTTTCTTTTCTTCTGTGATGAGTGCAAAGAGCTATCACTCTCGCATGTAATGCTCGCAATTAAGTGCCATACAGACTCATCATACTCGTGGCACTCCGAACACAAAACCCTTACCAAAAAAGTGTTAGATCATCTTGTGAAATTTGATGAGATCTTTAAATATCTAGACGACCTTAACAGCTCTATAGACTCCTCTAACCAACGATTTATGACCAAGCTCGATAATATTGAGAAGAAAGTCGCTTCGCTTAGTGATCTCGCGTCAAAAAAATCCCGCGACGCAATATCTAAAACTTTTATTGCCACACAAACGTCATCCACCTCGAACTCTATCTCCAATCTCACCCACCGAATCGAACAACTTAATTCATCTATGCAGAACTCTATTCACGGTGACATGAGTGCTTTAAACCAATCGCTATCGAGCTACCTCCCCACTGTGCAATCTTTAGCCAATAACATGGCTACTCAACTGGTACGCGCGGAGGAAATGCACCGAACTCTGATGGACGAATCTGCTACCACCAGGTTGACTATCGCTGAAGTCCTTGAGGAATTGCAAGTTACTTCCGGTAAGTTAGACAACTTCTCTAGCGACCATCAGACCCTTTACAATAAATCGCTACATGACGAGTTGTTCAACGCTGAAACTGAATTTGCTGAATTCGCTGGCCCTGCACCTCAAACTGCTCCCCGGATTTCGCTTCCTCATTCACCTCCTCATCGATCTATTGCGATCCCGACCCCCGTCGTCGCTAGCGCCCCACACCGTCATCCATCCCCACCTCGCTTCATAGAACGACTCGGTACAAAATGGACCCTTACAGATTGGAATGAAAGGCTCCAAAAATTATCACGGAGTAACCACTCTACTTACACCATCAGGGTTTCAACTCGACATGTCGACGTTTCATGGGTCCAGAATCTATTCCTTGGTAGATATAATATTAATCTAATCGACTGCCGAAAAATCTCCAGTACGCCATGTATTTTCGAATTCAAGTTGCCCTCAAGATATGATTGGATTTTCTCATCCTCAACCGGAGACGTGCTCAATTTAGGGGGCCTTACCATCAAAAAATGCACAGCTGACACTAACAATAATGTTAAGCCTAGTTCTAAGTCGAAATCCACTAACAAAAATCATAAGTCTCGCTCTAAGCCTAAAAAGCTCAATAATACTAAGCCTAAGTCTAAGATCACGCCCAACCCTAAACCCAATCCTCACTCCAACTCCAGGCCGCACTCCGATTCCAACTGGAGTCTCAAAGCTGGTCCTCTACCTGTCTTCTTCCCTCGAATACGTCAACCTGTCTCTGCCTCACGTCACCAGCCCCAACGCGTCTCATTCAATCTAACCCCTACTTCTCAAACTATCTCCTCTCCACCATCAACATCTTTAGTTAATCCACCCACCAACAATTTCTTTCCTAATTTTGACCTCACAACCGGTGCTAAGTATCCCAATTTCATATCCTCTCATACCTTAAACCCCACCTCAGAATCTAATTCTGCACTCACCCCCTCCTCCTGCTCTACCTCCAACCCCCCTCCCACTCCCGCACCAAACCCACCATCTACTACTCCCCCTCCCTCAATCTCCTTTTCCAGTCCTTCCTTTCTCGATCCCCTAATGCCGCCGTCAGTCAAACTAACACAGCAAACCTCTGACACCTCAGAATGTCGCTATGCACTTTCCAGACTCAGAGAAAGAAATATATACGACAACATACGCCTCTTTCTAGCATATTTACACGACAAATCTGACTCGGTTTGTTTTGAGGGTAAAACCAAAACCAGTGTTATGGTTTCCATCCAGCAGGAAGGCCTTCCTACCGACCCTACCAGCCTCAGGACCCTTTATACCCGGTACCACGAGATTTTCAATTTGTCTCCCCAAAAAGTAGCTGATGACCTTGCTGCCTTTGGCAACTATGTACACTCCAAAAGAGTCTCACACCTTCAACGTAGCAGGATGGACCACGAAAAGTTTTTTCGTTCATAACCGGGCACCAATGTTAGTTCATCAACCCCTCTCCTATCTAAACGTCCGAGGCCTACGAACTAAAACAGCCTCTTTGTTACCCCCACGCTTTTCCAATTGCAATATTAATCATTTATCCATATATTACCAGAATGTACGCGGACTGCGCACCAAATCCTCCACTGTCTTCCTTAACTCCCAAACGCTCCCCTACGATGTTTTCGCGCTCACTGAAACAAATCTTTCCCCAGCCTTTAAGTCTAACGAGTTCTTTACCTCTGACTTTATCGTCTTCCGTGATGATGGTCTTGAAAAACTCGATGAATCTTCTGGTCGCGGTGTTCTCTTAGCTATACACAACCGATACGACTCAGAACTTTATAAAACTTCGCATACTGCTGAATTTGAGTTCATCTGCGCTAAAATTACCATCCTCAAACATAATCTGTATCTCCTTTGTTGCTACATCCGCCCCTCTCAACCTATTCAAGGCTACCAACTCGCTATAGATGCTATAGACTCTGTCTTTGATGTCACGGATCCCTGCGATGAGGTCATTGTCCTAGGCGATTTTAATCTTCCGCATCTTCAATGGGTTCAGTCTGAGGATGAATCCCATTTCATTCCCTCAAATGCAACCTCAGACAAGGAAATCCTTTTCATAGATAGTCTCTCCAACTCTGGTCTCCATCAAATCAGCGGCATAACTAATAGCCTTGATAGACAACTAGACCTTATTTTCTCATCCGATGCTGAAAATTGCATTGTTACGGCAAGTAACCATCTTCTCTCTACACTTGACCGCTACCATCCACCCCTCTTCCTCTCCTTTGCATATGGCAACCTAAATTCTAATTCTCATTCTCAGACCACATACAGCTTTAATTTCCGAAAAGCTGATTTTGCCAAGCTCAACAACTTGCTCAGCAACGCCGCCTTTAACTACAGAGGTATTTCTGTGGATATGGCTCTTGCATCGTTCTATTCTCTAATCTTCGATTGCCTTCTGCAAACTGTTCCGTACTCGCCCAAAAAAAATTATTCTTCGTCCCCACCGTGGTATAATAAACAATTGCGCGGGCTTCGTAATAAGAGGAACAAACTTTGGAGGGCATTCCTTAAATCTCGCTCTGACTCTGACTACTCCCTTTATCAGCACACACATAAACACTTCGCTGAACTAAGCGAGGTTCTTTATCATGATTACATTGTCCGTATGCAATCAAATCTAATTTCTGACCCTAAACGTTTTTATCATTTCATTAATTCGAAACGTAAATCCGACAGCTATCCATCTACCCTCAAACTTGCCAACACCTCCTCGTCGGACCCTAAAACTGTTGCAAACCTATTTGCTCACTTTTTTAGCCAGTCGTTTACTGACCACACCCCCGAACCTGACCTTGACTACTTCTCTTACATGGATAACTGCGCTCAAACATCCTTAGTCTCGGTCAATATCACTTCGCAACTTGTCACGGAGAAGATTAATAATCTTAAGGATGACTACTCCCCCGGTCCTGACGGGTTGCCCGCTATTGTCTTAAAAAAATGTGTGGCACACTTGGCGAAACCCTTGACCTCTATTTTTCTCATGTCCATTTCTCAAGAATATTTTCCTTTGCTTTGGAAAAAATCATTTATCACACCCACTCATAAGAAAGGCCCAAAGAACGATATAATCAACTATCGACCTATAGCCAAACTTTCATCCATACCCAAACTCTTTGAGAGCATTGTATACGACACAATGTTTTTTCATTGTAAATCGTTATTCTCCACCAAGCAACACGGTTTCCTCAAAGGCAGATCGACAACCACCAACCTAACAGAATTTGTTTCTCAGGCACTGAGTGCATTTGAAGATGGTTGCGATATCGATGTAATAGCTACTGACTTCAGTAAAGCTTTTGATAAAATCTCTCACCCAATTATTATTCTGAAGCTGAAAGCTCTCGGTTTTCCACCAGGTTTCATCAGATGGATCCAATCATACCTCGAAAATCGGCAGTACGAAGTTATATTTAGGTCCTCTGTCTCTAATCCCTTCACGGCAACATCAGGCGTCCCTCAAGGCAGTCACCTGGGTCCCTTAATTTTTGTCCTTACCACTAATGATGTCGAATGCATTATCAAAGACTCCTATCTTTCTATCTATGCCGATGACATGAAAATATTCAAATTCATATCTTCCACCACGGACTCTCGCTTTCTCCAAGACGACCTAAACAGATTTTTTACCTGGTGTCAAAAAAATTATCTCGAACTTAATACCAGCAAATGTCAATACATGACGTACTCCCGTAAACGCCTTCCACCACACCACAGGAATTACTTTCTGTGCAACGAACCTGTCCCTCCAGTCTCATCTTTGCGCGACTTAGGTGTCATCTGCGACAGGGAGCTTAATTTCCGTTCGCATATTGACAACATCATATGTAGAGCCAACTCTGCGCTTGGCTTTGTGAAACGTTGGTCTAAGGAATTTTCAGACCCGTACGTTACCAAATCGCTCTACATCACCTTCGTCAGACCCATCCTTGAATATGCCAGCCAAGTTTGGTCCCCTCATTACGCTGTCCACGTCCGACGTATTGAAGCTGTCCAACGCAGGTTTATACGTTTTGCCCTCCGTGGTCTTCCCTGGGTTGATAGCTTCAATTTGCCTCCCTACAATGAACGCCTGAAACTGATCGATCTACAGTCCCTCGAAAACCGCCGCATAAATGCCGACCTTCTATTTCTTCATCGTTTAATATCTGGTCACATCGATTCCCCATCGCTTCTTGCATCGGTCTCATTCAATACCAACTCCCGGTGCCTCAGGTCTACTCCCCTTTTCCGACTCAGAACTCACCGCACCAATTATGGTTATAATGCACCTCTCCCGAGAATGCTTCGTTCGGCTAACAATATGGATAGCTCCTTTGATTTTCACTATAGCAGGGCCACCCTTCGGAATTTCCTTCACCGTCGTCCCAATTCCGCCTAACCACTATCTCACATCTGCTCTCTTCTAACCCTACCCCCTCTTTTTTCTCTTGATAGTTTGTAAGTTTAGTTGGTAAGTTTAGTTTGTAAGTTTAGTTTGTTTAAGTATAGCTTGTATTAAGCTTAATAAAGTGCCGGTAGAGCCGGCATCAAATCAAAAAATACTCATAGTAGTGTCAGATTTTTACTGACTAAACACACCCTTCCCTTTAGTTCTTGTCGTTTACTACAACTAGGTTTCCCCATCCAGTAGTTTTAGTTTCATTATATGTGCGCGTGAGGAAGGTAGATTTTCGGTAAAATCACCTACTAGAACCATTAAGAGTGGTTGTTACTACTTGCGCTAAATCGAACGGTTTCGTTCTTTGGAGTCGACGCACGAGGTTTCTCATGTCCAAAATTTGGAGTATGGTATGGTTGCAATGACCATCAAGTCGAGTTCGTAACTTCCTAGCAAAGTTTATTATTTCTTCGTCCACGGTTGGGATCAATAGATCTCTCTGTATATCATTATTTCGCAGATACCACGGAGCATTCACAATAGTCCTAATGACTTTGTTTTGAAACGATTGTATGGATTCTCTGCTACTTGCTTTAGTGCAACCCCAGAGTTGTATGCCGTAAGTCCATATAGGTTTTAGCACTTGCTTATATATAAGCAGTTTGTTGTATGTGCTCAACTTGGAATGTCGTCCGAGTAGCCAGTACATTTCTCTGTATCGGTTCTCAAGTTCGTCACGTTTTTTTTTGACATGCGCCTTCCACTTGAGCTTAGCATCTAAAGTCATCCCGAGATATTTGGCTTCATTTGCGTACGGTATTTGTACCGAATTAATGAAGACGGATATATTGCTTATTTTTCTATATGTGAAATTAGTATGCGTGGATTTGGTCTCATTGAGAGCAATACGCCAAAGTTTTGTCCAATCGCAAATTTTATTTAAAGCGCATTGTAGTTTTTCAGTAGCGGACTCGACTGTGCTTTCCGTTGCCAGAATAGCCGTATCGTCCGCGAACGTAGCTACTATTGTACCCTCAGTTTGCGGAATGTCACGAGTATATAGCAAGAACAGAGTAGGACCAAGGACACTCCCTTGCGGAACCCCGGCGGCAATATCCTTAAATCCTGAGTAGTCCGTTCCGTGCTTAACTCTAAATATCCTATTTTTGAGGTAGGATTCTAAAATGCTGTATATGTTTTTCGGAAAGATCCTACTGAGTTTATATTTCAGGCCATCGTGCCAAACCTTATCAAAGGCCTGGGACACGTCAAGTAAAACGCTAGAACAAATCTGTTTTTCCTCTAGTGCTTTTTCGATTACGTTAGTTATTCTAAATACCTGGTCAATTGTGGAGTGATTCTTTCTGAAACCAAATTGATGATCAGGTATAAGGCGTCTTTCTTCTATAATTGGTTGGATTCGTTTTAATAAAAGTTTCTCGAATAGCTTCGATATTATAGGCAACAGTGATATCGGTCTATACGATTTTTTGTCGTTTGGCGGTTTACCCGGTATCGGGATCATTATCACTTCTGCGACTTTCCACGAATCTGGAACGTACAACAACCTAAACGAAGCGTTTATTACATGTTGGAGCTTAATTAACGCCTTTTTTGGTAATTCCTTGATAATTTGTCCGGTAATTAAGTCATAGCCAGGTGCTTTATTATTTTTCAAATTTTTAATTGCCTGACAGAGTTCAGTTAACGACACACGTTTTATCCTAACATTATCAGATGTCGGAGGCATATCGCTTTGATCATCTATCAACATTTGCCCATCAAAAGGCTTAAACGTTTGTTCGAGATGTTCAGCAAATACGTCTGCTTTTTCTTTGTCACTCTTTGCCCATTCACCATTATTTTTTCGGATTGGTGCGGAATGCATTTGAGGCTTCTTTATGTTTTTCACAGCTTTCCAGAGTGAGTAATTTGAGGTTTTTTCGTTTGTTAAGCCTTCGAGGTAGACCGATGTCTCGTGATTTTTTACGTCATGAATTGTTTTTTTAAGTTTATCGCATAAGAAGTTAAGATATGCTTTATGTTGGGGGTAGCGAGATTGTTGCCATACCCTACGTGCTTTCCTCTTTTTGCGAATAAGTTCTTTTATTTCCGGCGGATAATTTGCTCGCTCTTCTTTGGCTACTTTCTTTCTTCGGGTGTTTTTCCATGCGGCGTTCTGAATAGTCGAAATAAAATTTTCGAGTTCTATCTCTAACTCAAGAGGTGTTTTCAGTGACACATTCAACGTAATGTTTGTTTCGCAATCATGCCTGAAACCATCCCAGTTAGTCCTATTATTTGTTAGCCTCGGTACTCCTTCTGCTTTCATTAGCTTATCACTTATTGTTAAGACTATCGGCGCGTGGTCAGAGGAGAGGTCAAAGCTTTCCTCTATTTTCGTGATATTGGTAGATACTCCTTTTGTAACGAAAAAGTCTACCAGGTCAGGTATTTTCGCTACGTCGGAGGGCCAATAAGTCGGTTTTCCTGTCGAATGGAAGTCTACTCCGAAGTTCATACCGACTTTGTACAACAGTCTACCTCTGGTTGAGATTTTTCTCGAACCCCAGAACGTATGTTTGGCATTAAAGTCGCCGCCAATAATAAAATTCGTTCCAAGTGATTCGAAGAGGTCTACAAGCTCGATACTTGTAAGCTTATAACGCGGAGGAAAATAAATAGATGATATATTAATATCTTTTGTCTTGCTCTTTACCCGAACTGAGGTTGCTTGTATTGCGTCAAGTTCTGTCATGGAATTTAAGGAATGCTTGATGCAGTCTTTTATAAATAAAGAAGAACCCCCTCTGGGTCTTCCCGAGGGATGGTATGCGTGGTATGCACAAAATCCTCTTATTTTTAATTCAGATTCCCTTGTTAAATGCGTTTCCGAGATCAAGCACACGTCAATGTTGATATTTCTTAAGAATATCTCTAGTTCTGCGATTTTTTCTTTGAGCCCATTTGCATTCCATGTTAAAATCTTAATTGATTTGTTCATATTCATTTGGTTTTATGTTTTGTACGAGGCTTTATCTCAAGCTTGCTTAGTTTGTCAAATATTATACTATTAATTTTAGTTTGTTCATCAAGTTTGGCAAGGATTATAGAGAATACTTGCGAAACTGGATCCGTCGAAGAAGCTCTTTCTTTGTTCGTCTGGTTCGCTTTTACGGCTTGGGCATACGTGTTGGTACCCGAAAGTTTCGGGGTTACCTTTATTTCGGATAATGATACCGTACTATTTCCCTCTTTGGGTATTTCTTTGTGGGTAGTTACTTTTTTCTTTCCGTTTTCTCGCTTCTCTTTAGTCGGCATACTGTTTTGATGTAAAGTATCGCGCCTTTTTTGCAGTTCCTTTGCAACTTCACAACCACGATAGTTTGCCGGATGCTTACCTTTGCAATTTGCGCAAGTAGCCGGGGCTTCTTTTTTTAGATCGCATTTTTCGGATAAGTGGCTTCCAGCACATTTTACACATTTCGGTTCCTTTTGACAGTACGATTGTGTATGATTAAAGCCTTGGCAACGTTTGCACTGCGGTATCGATCTCGAAGTTGTGCGCATAGGTTCAATTTTTACTACCATATTCAGAATATTCTTTACTTTGTAGATGTCGTCTATATTTTCGTTTCTCTCGAAAGTGAGCATAAATAACGGAAGTCCATGCTTGACTAAGATTTCATGGCCGTCTTCGGTTTGTTGTTTTCTCTTCTTCAAGATATTTACGGCGTCAATAATTTTCAAGCCTTTTGATTTAACGTCATCTATGACGTCGTCTTTCGTGCACGATGGGTGTAGACCCCTTGCTATAACGCGGAGTGGTCTTTCGAACTTATTTGCGTAAGTATACCACTGTATCTTTTCCGCATTTAGTTTTTTAGATATAGCGCGGTGACTGTCGGAGTCATCTACTTTGACTTTCCATTCGTTATTCCGAATTGACGTGACTTTAAATTCTGAACTAACAGTTTCTTTAAGCAGACGGTGCAATTTAGTATAGTCCGTAATTCCAACGATATTTATAATCGGCGGAGGACATGTTTTTCCTTCAGGCGGTTTTTGGTTTGGTTGATTTGGAATTTCGATTTCTGGCGATGATCCAGCTTTTCGTTTCTTGCTGGGTCTTTTCTTTGGCGCTTGATTAGTTTCAAACTCGAGTTCTTCTTCATCTGTATGGTATTTAGGACTAGCTGCACGTGGAGTTGCTTCGCGTTTTTCTTGCGATTTTGAGGTCTTTAAAGCTGCGTTTTCATTTTTTAAAAATTCTACCTCTTTTTTCAGTTCTTGATACAGTAGATCCATTTGATTTAGTTTTAGACGGAGTTTCTTGTTTTCTCCCGCCATTTGTTTAAATTTCTCTGAGTCGCATTTGTCTTGAGCTTGCTCCTCCGGCGGACTTCCTTTTCCGGAGACACACGTCCTTGATGGTGGGGACCGTGCTACCCTTGATTTTTTCACAAAGGGATTTATAAGATGCAATAATTGGCTCTCCCCAGAATCCGTAGAGCCGACCTCCGAAGAGGGTGGATTTTCCAGTGAATCTGGACTGCCACCTGGGGTATTATATCTTATTGTTTTATCCATTGCATTTAAGTGTATACTAATTATCCCGCGTATACGGTGGGTGGATTTTAGTCGCCTCTTACGACAGGCATGCCTACCTCGGGTATATTCTAACCCCTAACCCGAAGGGGTTTTTAAGTGACATAATTTTTTACGGACCACATATAAAAGTAATTGTGGGAGAATCTACACAAACAAAACTATGTGATTCCAAACACTTTCAGTTTATCTAACTAGTCGTGCGAAAAACATACTTCTGACCATCGCCGTCTCTTCTCTAAATTTATTACTTTAGGTAATTTCATTTACAGAATTCAGTAATGATAGCACCTCGTGTCATCTAGCGGAAGATAATACTTGAACATAAATCGAACAAGGTTTCCGCTATATATTTATCCAATAATCTATCGCACCACCAGGTTCGTATCTAAACTAGAAGTAACAGCAAGAGCATCAATATTTCGTACAGTAGTATTATGTGGTATAAAAATACGACAAACTTGGAATCGATGGGTAATACCCAAATTCTCATTTTTCTAAACTTACTGCTTTATTTAATTTCATGCACAGAGTTCATCCGAGGAAATTTAGCACACGTATCTACTCGATATAATGGTTGCCGACATGTACGAAATGAATTACTATATCCACGTACCTACAACATGTCCTAGAACCTTATGCTATTGTCATCTAGCGGGAAAAAAATGTATGGTCATCCAATTCCCCACCGCGCTGCCAGGTTTCTGTCGAAACTAAAAGTAACAGCAAGGGCATCTAAATTTCGTACTGTACCAATAGGTGGTACAAAAATATAATAAACTAGTAATCGATGCCCAATACACAAGCATTTTTATTGTAGATTCCAATGTATATGGTTTTTAAGTGACATAATTTTTTACGGAGCACATATAAAAGTAATTGTGGGAGAATCTACACAAACAAAACTATGTGATTCCAAACAATTTCAGTTTATCTAACTAGTCGTGCGAAAAACATACTTCTGACCATCGCCGTTCTCTTCTCTAAATTTATTACTTTAGGTAATTTCATTTACAGAATTCAGTAATAATAGAACCTGATGGTAGTGTCATCTAGCGGAAGATAATACTTGACGCACCACCAGGTTTGTGTCTAAACTAGAAGTAACAGCAAGAGCATCAATATTTCGTACAGTAGTATTATGTGGCATAAAAATACGACAAACTTGGAATCGATGGGTAATACCCAAATTCTCATTTTTCTAAACTTACTGCTTTATTTAATTTCATGCACAGAGTTCATCCGAGGAAATTTAGCACACGTATCTACTGGATATAATGGTTGCCGACATGTACGAAATGAATTACTATATCCCCGTACCTACAACATGTCCGAGAACCTTATGCTATTGTCATCTAGCGGTAATAAAATGTATGGTCATCCAATTCCCCACCGCGCTGCCAGGTTTCTGTCGAAACTAAAAGTAACAGCAAGGGCATCTATATTTCGTACTGTATCAATAGGTGGTACAAAAATATAATAAACTAGTAATCGATGCCCAATACACAAGCATTTTTATTGTAGATTCCAATGTATATGGTTTTTAAGTGACATATTTTTTTACGGAGCACATATAAAAGTAATTGTGGGAGAATCTACACAAACAAAACTATGTGATTCCAAACAATTTCAGTTTATCTAACTAGTCGTGCGAAAAACATACTTCTGACCATCGCCGTCTCTTCTCTAAATTTATTACTTTATGTAATTTCATTTACAGAATTCAGTAATAATAGCACCTGATGGTCGTGTCATCTAGCGGAAGATAATACTTGAACTGTTGTCAGCGACCTCATTGAGCATAAGTCGAACAAGGTTTCCGCTATATATTCATCCAATAATCTATCGCACCACCAGGTTCGTATCTAAACTAGAAGTAACAGCAAAAGCATCAATATTTCGTACTGTAGTATTATGTGGTATAAAAATACGACTAACTTGAAATCGATGGGTAATACCCAAATTCTCATTTTTCTAAACTTACTGCTTTATTTAATTTCATGCATGGTTGCCGACATGTACGAAATGAATTACTATATCCCCGTACCTACAACATGTCCTAGAACCTTATGCTATTGTCATCTAGCGGGAAAAAAATGTATGGTCATCCAATTCCCCACCGCGCTGCCAGGTTCCTGTCGAAACTAAAAGTAACAGCAAGGGCATCTATATTTCGTACTGTACCAATAGGTGGTACAAAAATATAATAAACTAGTAACCGATGCCCAATACACAAGCATTTTTATTGTAGATTCCAATGTATATGGTTTTTAAGTGACATAATTTTTTACGGAGCACGTATAAAAGTAATTGTGGGAGAATCTACACAAACAAAACTATGTGATTCCAAACAATTTCAGTTTATCTAACTAGTCGTGCGAAAAACATACTTCTGACCATCGCCGTCTCTTCTCTAAATTTATTACTTTAGGTAATTTCATTTACAGAATTCAGTAATAATAGAACCTGATGGTAGTGTCATCTAGCGGAAGATAATACTTGAACTGTTGTCAGCGACCTCATTGAACATAAATCGAACAAGTTTTCCGCTATATATTCATCCAATAATCTATCGCACCACCAGGTTTGTGTCTAAACTAGGAGTAACAGCAAGAGCGTCAATATTTCGTACAGTAGTATTATGTGGTATAAAAATACGACAAACTTGGAATCGATGGGTAATACCCAAATTCTCACTTTTCTAAACTTACTTCTTTAGGTAATTTCATGCACAGAGTTCATCCGACGAAATTTAGCATACATATCTACTGGATATAATGGTAGCCGACATGTATGAAATTAAATATCATATCCCCGCACCTACAACATGTGCTGGAACGTGTACGCAAGTGTCGCCTAGCGGGAAACAATAGACGACCCGTTGTAAGCAACCTCAGTGAACTTGAGGGGAACCAAGTTTCCACTATATTTTTTAGGTAATAACCTATCGCACCACCCGGTTTCTGTGTGCAGCAAAACTAACAATAAGAGTATCGATATTTCGTACTGTAGTATTATGTGGTATAAAAATATGATAACCTAGGAAACGATGGGTAATACCCAAATTCTCACTATTCTAAACTTACTTCCTTAGGTAATTTCATGCACAGAGTTCATCCGACGAAATTCAGCACACATATCTACTGGATATAATGGTAGCCGACTTGTGCGAAATTAATTACTATATGCCCACACCTACAACATGTCCTAGAACCTTATGATATTGTCATCTAGCACAGAGTTCATCCGACGAAATTTAGCACACATATCTACTGGATATAATGGTTGCCGACATGTACGAAATTAATTACTATATGCCCACACCTACAACATGTCCTAGAACCGTATGCTATTGTCATCTAGATGGAAAAGATATATATATTCATCCAATATCCCATCGCGCTTCCAGGTTTGTGTCGAAACTAAAAGTAAAAGCAAGGTCTTTTATATTTCGTACTGTACCAATAGGTGGTATAAAAATATAATAATCTAGGAATCGATGCCCAATACACAAGCATTTCTATTGCAGATTCCAATGTATGTATATGGTTTTTTAGTGACATAATTTTTTATGGAGCACATATAAAAGTAGTTGTGGGAGAATCTACACAAACAAAACTATGTGATTTCAAACAATTTCAGTTTATCTAATTAATCGTGCGAAAAACATACATCTGACCATCGCCGTCTCTTCTCTAAATTTATTACTTTAGGTAATTTCATTTACAGATTACCTGATGGTACTGTCATCTAGCGGAAGATAATACTTGAACTGTTGTCAGCGACCTCATTGAACATAAATCGAACAAGGTTTCCGCTATATATTCATCCAATAATCTATCGCACCACCAGGTTTGTGTCTAAACTAGAAGTAACAGTAAGAGCATCAATATTTCGTACAGTAGTATTATGTGGTATAAAAATACGACAAACTTGGAATCGATGGGTAATACCCAAATTCTCACTTTTCTAAACTTACTTCTTTAGGTAATTTCATGCACAGAGTTCATCCGACGAAATTTAGCATACATATCTACTGGATATAATGGTAGCCGACATGTACGAAATTAATAACTATATGCCCACACCTACAACATGTCCTAAAACCTGATGGTAGTGTCATCTAGCGGAAGATAATACTTGAACTGTTGTCAGCGACCTCATTAAACATAAATCGAACAAGGCTTCCGCTATAAATTCATCCCATAAACTATCGCACCACCAGGTTTGTGTCTAAACTGGAAGTAACAGCAAGAGCATCAATATTTCGTACTATAGTATTGTGTGGTATAAAAATATGATAACCTAGGAATCGATGGGTAATACTACCAGGTTTGTGTCGAAACAAAAAGTAACAGCAAGGGCATCTATATTTCGTACTGTACCAATGGGTAGTATAAAAATATAATAACCTAGGAATCGATGCCAAATACACAAGCATTTCTATTGCAGATTCCAATGTATATGGTTTTTAAGTGACATATTTTTTTTATGGAGCACATATAAAAGTAATTGTGGGAGAATCTACACAAACAAAACTATGTGATTCCAAACAATTTCAGTTTATCTAACTAGTCGTGCGAAAAACATACTTCTGACCATCGCCGTCTCTTCTCTAAATTTATTACTTTAGGTAATTTCATTTACAGAATTCAGTAATAATAGAACCTGATGGTAGTGTCATCTAGCGGAAGATAATACTTGAACTGTTGTCAGCGACCTCATTGAACATAAATCGAACAAGGTTTCCGCTATATATTCATCCAATAATCTATCGCACCACCCGGTTTGTGTCTAAACTAGAAGTAACAGCAAGAGCGTCAATATTTCGTACTTCAGTATTATGTTTTGTAAAAATACGACAAATTTGGAATCGATGGGTAATTCCCAAATTCCCACTATTATAAACTAACTTCTTTAGGTAATTTCATGCACAGAGTTCATCCGACGAAATTTAGCACACATATCTACTGGGTATAATGGTTACCGACATGTATGAAATTAAATATCATATCCTACAACATGTGCTGGAACGTTATGCTAGTGTCGCCTAGCGGGAAACAATAGACGACCCGTTGTAAGCAACCTCAGTGGACTTGAGGGGAACCAAGTTTCCACTATATTTTTTAGGCAATAACCTATCGCACCACCCGGTTTCTGTGTGCAGTAAAACTAACAATAAGAGTATCGATATTTCGTACTGTAGTATTATGTGGTATAAAAATATGATAACCTAGAAAACGATGGGTAATACCCAAATTCTCACTATTCTAAACTTACTTCCTTAGGTAATTTCATGCACAGAGTTCATCCGACGAAATTTAGCACACATATCTACTGGATATAATGGTAGCCGACTTGTACGAAATTAATTACTATATCCCCGTACCTACAACATGTCCTAGAACCTTATGCTATTGCCATCTAGTGGGAAAAAAAATGTATGGTCATCCAATTCCCCACCGCGCTGCCAGGTTTGTGTCGAAACTAAAAGTAACAGCAAGGGCATCTATATTTCGTACTGTACCAATAGGTGGTACAAAAATAATAAACTAGTAATCGATGCCCAATACAGAAGCATTTTTATTGTAGATTCCAATGTATATGGTTTTTAAGTGACATAATTTTTTACGGAGCACATATAAAAGTAATTGTGGGAGAATCTACACAAACAAAACTATGTGATTCCAAACAATTTCAGTTTATCTAACTAGTCGTGCGAAAAACATACTTCTGACCATCGCCGTCTCTTCTCTAAATTTATTACTTTAGGTAATTTCATTTACAGAATTCAGTAATAATAGAACCTGATGGTAGTGTCATCTAGCGGAAGATAATACTTGAACTGTTGTCAGCGACCTCATTGAACATAAATCGAACAAGGTTTCCGCTATATATTCATCCAATAATCTATCGCACCACCAGGTTTGTGTCTAAACTAGAAGTAACAGCAAGAGCATCAATATTTCGTACAGTAGTATTATGTGGTATAAAAATACGACAAACTTGGAATCGATGGGTAATACCCAAATTCTCATTTTTCTAAACTTACTGCTTTATTTAATTTCATGCACAGAGTTCATCCGAGGAAATTTAGCACACGTATCTACTCGATATAATGGTTGCCGACATGTACGAAATGAATTACTATATCCACGTACCTACAACATGTCCTAGAACCTTATGCTATTGTCATCTAGCGGGAAAAAAAATGTATGGTCATCCAATTCCCCACCGCGCTGCCAGGTTTCTGTCGAAACTAAAAGTAACAGCAAGGGCTTTTGTATTTCGTACTGTACCAATAGGTGGTACAAAAATATAATAAACTAGTAATCGATGCCCAATACACAAGCATTTTTATTGTAGATTCCAATGTATATGGTTTTTAGGTGACATAATTTTTTACGGAGCACATATAAAAGTAATTGTGGGAGAATCTACACAAACAAAACTATGTGATTCCAAACAATTTCAGTTTATCTAACTAGTCGTGCGAAAAACATACTTCTGACCATCGCCGTTCTCTTCTCTAAATTTATTACTTTAGGTAATTTCATTTACAGAATTCAGTAATAATAGAACCTGATGGTAGTGTCATCTAGCGGAAGATAATACTTGAACTGTTGTCAGCGACCTCATTGAACATAAATCGAACAAGGTTTCCGCTATGTCCAATAATCTATCGCACCACCAGGTTTGTGTCTAAACTAGAAGTAACAGCAAGAGCATCAATATTTCGTACAGTAGTATTATGTGGTATAAAAATACGACAAACTTGGAATCGATGGGTAATACCCAAATTCTCATTTTTCTAAACTTACTGCTTTATTTAATTTCATGCACAGAGTTCATCCGAGGAAATTTAGCACACGTATCTACTGGATATAATGGTTGCCGACATGTACGAAATGTATTACTATATCCCCGTACCTACAACATGTCCTAGAACCTTATGCTATTGTCATCTAGCGGGAAAAAAATGTATGGTCATCCAATTCCCCACTGCGCTGCCAGGTTTCTGTCGAAACTAAAAGTAACAGCAAGGGCATCTATATTTCGTACTGTACCAATAGGTGGTACAAAAATATAATAAACTAGTAATCGATGCCCAATACACAAGCATTTTTATTGTAGATTCCAATGTATATGGTTTTTAAGTGACATAATTTTTTACGGAGCACATATAAAAGTAATTGTGGGAGAATCTACACAAACAAAACTATGTGATTTCAAACAATTTCACTTTATCTACCTAGTCGTGCGAAAAACATACTTCTGACCATCGCCGTCTCTTCTCTAAATTTATTACTTTATGTAATTTCATTTACAGAATTCAGTAATAATAGCACCTGATGGTCGTGTCATCTAGCGGAAGATAATACTTGAACTGTTGTCAGCGACCTCATTGAGCATAAATCGAACAAGGTTTCCGCTATATATTCATCCAATAATCTATCGCACCACCAGGTTCGTATCTAAACTAGAAGTAACAGCAAAAGCATCAATATTTCGTACTGTAGTATTATGTGGTATAAAAATACGACTAACTTGAAATCGATGGGTAATACCCAAATTCTCATTTTTCTAAACTTACTGCTTTATTTAATTTCATGCACAGAGTTCATCCGAGGAAATTTAGCACACATATCTACTGGGTATAATGGTTACCGACATGTATGAAATTAAATATCATATCCTACAACATGTGCTGGAACGTTATGCTAGTGTCGCCTAGCGGGAAACAATAGACGACCCGTTGTAAGCAACCTCAGTGGACTTGAGGGGAACCAAGTTTCCACTATATTTTTTAGGCAATAACCTATCGCACCACCCGGTTTCTGTGTGCAGTAAAACTAACAATAAGAGTATCGATATTTCGTACTGTAGTATTATGTGGTATAAAAATATGATAACCTAGGAAACGATGGGTAATACCCAAATTCTCACTATTCTAAACTTACTTCCTTAGGTAATTTCATGCACAGAGTTCATCCGACGAAATTTAGCACACATATCTACTGGATATAATGGTCTCCGACTTGTGCGAAATTAATTACTATATCCCCGTACCTACAACATGTCCTAGAACCTTATGCTATTGCCATCTAGTGGGAAAAAAAATGTATGGTCATCCAATTCCCCACCGCGCTGCCAGGTTTGTGTCGAAACTCAAAGTAACAGCAAGGGCATCTATATTTCGTACTGTACCAATAGGTGGTACAAAAATAATAAACAAGTAATCGATGCCCAATACAGAAGCATTTTTATTGTAGATTCCAATGTATATGGTTTTTAAGTGACATAATTTTTTACGGAGCACATATAAAAGTAATTGTGGGAGAATCTACACAAACAAAACTATGTGATTCCAAACAATTTCAGTTTATCTAACTAGTCGTGCGAAAAACATACTTCTGACCATCGCCGTCTCTTCTCTAAATTTATTACTTTAGGTAATTTCATTTACAGAATTCAGTAATAATAGAACCTGATGGTAGTGTCATCTAGCGGAAGATAATACTTGAACTGTTGTCAGCGACCTCATTGAACATAAATCGAACAAGGTTTCCGCTACATATTCATCCAATAATCTATCGCACCACCAGGTTTGTGTCTAAACTAGAAGTAACAGCAAGAGCATCAATATTTCGTACAGTAGTATTATGTGGTATAAAAATACGACAAACTTGGAATCGATGGGTAATACCCAAATTCTCATTTTTCTAAACTTACTGCTTTATTTAATTTCATGCACAGAGTTCATCCGAGGAAATTTAGCACACGTATCTACTCGATATAATGGTTGCCGACATGTACGAAATGAATTACTATATCCACGTACCTACAACATGTCCTAGAACCTTATGCTATTGTCATCTAGCGGGAAAAAAATGTATGGTCATCCAATTCCCCACCGCGCTGACAGGTTTCTGTCGAAACTAAAAGTAACAGCAAGGGCTTTTGTATTTCGTACTGTACCAATAGGTGGTACAAAAATATAATAAACTAGTAATCGATGCCCAATACACAAGCATTTTTATTGTAGATTCCAATGTATATGGTTTTTAGGTGACATAATTTTTTACGGAGCACATATAAAAGTAATTGTGGGAGAATCTACACAAACAAAACTATGTGATTCCAAACAATTTCAGTTTATCTAACTAGTCGTGCGAAAAACATACTTCTGACCATCGCCGTTCTCTTCTCTAAATTTATTACTTTAGGTAATTTCATTTACAGAATTCAGTAATAATAGAACCTGATGGTAGTGTCATCTAGCGGAAGATAATACTTGAACTGTTGTCAGCGACCTCATTGAACATAAATCGAACAAGGTTTCCGCTATGTATTCATCCAATAATCTATCGCACCACCAGGTTTGTGTCTAAACTAGAAGTAACAGCAAGAGCATCAATATTTCGTACAGTAGTATTATGTGGTATAAAAATACGACAAACTTGGAATCGATGGGTAATACCCAAATTCTCATTTTTCTAAACTTACTGTTTTATTTAATTTCATGCACAGAGTTCATCCGAGGAAATTTAGCACACGAATCTACTGGATATAATGGTTGCCGACATGTACGAAATGAATTACTATATCCCCGTACCTACAACATGTCCTAGAACCTTATGCTATTGTCATCTAGCGGGAAAAAAATGTATGGTCATCCAATTCCCCACCGCGCTGCCAGGTTTCTGTCGAAACTAAAAGTAACAGCAAGGGCATCTATATTTCGTACTGTACCAATAGGTGGTACAAAAATATAATAAACTAGTAATCGATGCCCAATACACAAGCATTTTTATTGTAGATTCCAATGTATATGGTTTTTAAGTGACATAATTTTTTACGGAGCACATATAAAAGTAATTGTGGGAGAATCTACACAAACAAAACTATGTGATTCCAAACAATTTCAGTTTATCTACCTAGTCGTGCGAAAAACATACTTCTGACCATCGCCGTCTCTTCTCTAAATTTATTACTTTATGTAATTTCATTTACAAAATTCAGTAATAATAGCACCTGATGGTCGTGTCATCTAGCGGAAGATAATACTTGAACTGTTGTCAGCGACCTCATTGAGCATAAATCGAACAAGGTTTCCGCTATATATTCATCCAATAATCTATCGCACCACCAGGTTCGTATCTAAACTAGAAGTAACAGCAAAAGCATCAATATTTCGTACTGTAGTATTATGTGGTATAAAAATACGACTAACTTGAAATCGATGGGTAATACCCAAATTCTCATTTTTCTAAACTTACTGCTTTATTTAATTTCATGCACAGAGTTCATCCGAGGAAATTTAGCACACGTATCTACTGGATATAATGGTTGCCGACATGTACGAAATTAATTACTATATGCCCACACCTACAACATGTCCTAGAACCATATGCTATTGTCATCTAGATGGAAAGATATATATATTCATCCAATATCCCATCGCGCTACCAGGTTTGTGTCGAAACTAAAAGTAACAGCAAGGGCTTTTGTATTTCGTACTGTACCAATAGGTGGTATAAAAATATAATAATCTAGAAATCGATGCCCAATACACAAGCATTTCTATTGCAGATTCCAATGTATATGGTTTTTAAGTGACATAATTTTTTATGGAGCACATATAAAAGTAGTTGTGGGAGAATCTACACAAACAAAACTATGTGATTCCAAACAATTTCAGTTTATCTAACTAGTCGTGCGAAAAACATACTTCTGACCATCGCCGTCTCTTCTCTAAATTTATTACTTTAGGTAATTTCATTTACAGAATTCAGTAATAATAGAACCTGATGGTAGTGTCATCTAGCGGAAGATAATACTTGAACTGTTGTCAGCGACCTCATTGAACATAAATCGAACAAGGTTTCCACTATATATTCATCCAATAATCTATCGCACCACCAGGTTTGTGTCTAAACTAGAAGTAACAGCAAGAGCATCAATATTTCGTACAGTAGTATTATGTGGTATAAAAATACGACAAACTTGTAATCGATGGGTAATACCCAAATTCTCACTTTTCTAAAATTACTTCTTTAGGTAATTTCATGCACAGAGTTCATCCGACGAAATTTAGCATACATATCTACTGGATATAATGGTAGCCGACATGTATGAAATTAAATATCATATCCCCGCACCTACAACATGTGCTGGAACGTGTACGCAAGTGTCGCCTAGCGGGAAACAATAGACGACCCGTTGTAAGCAACCTCAGTGAACTTGAGGGGAACCAAGTTTCCACTATATTTTTTAGGCAATAACCTATCGCACCACCCCGTTTGTGTGTGCAGTAAAACTAACAATAAGAGTATCGATATTTCGTACTGTAGTATTATGTGGTATAAAAATATGATAACCTAGGAAACGATGGGTAATACCCAAATTCTCACTATTCTAAACTTACTTCCTTAGGTAATTTCATGCACAGAGTTCATCCGACGAAATTCAGCACACATATCTACTGGATATAATGGTAGCCGACTTGTACGAAATTAATTACTATATGCCCACACCTACAACATGTCCTAGAACCTTATGATATTGTCATCTAGCACAGAGTTTATCCGACGAAATTTAGCACACATATCTGCTGGATATAATGGTTGCCGACATGTACGAAATTAATTACTATATGCCCACACCTACAACATGTCCTAGAACCGTATGCTATTGTCATCTAGATGGAAAAGATATATATATTCATCCAATATCCCATCGCGCTTCCAGGTTTGTGTCGAAACTAAAAGTAAAAGCAAGGTCTTTTATATTTCGTACTGTACCAATAGGTGGTATAAAAATATAATAATCTAGGAATCGATGCCCAATACACAAGCATTTCTATTGCAGATTCCAATGTATGTATATGGTTTTTAAGTGACATAATTTTTTATGGAGCACATATAAAAGTAGTTGTGGGAGAATCTACACAAACAAAACTATGTGATTTCAAACAATTTCAGTTTATCTAATTAATCGTGCGAAAAACATACATCTGACCATCGCCGTCTCTTCTCTAAATTTATTACTTTAGGTAATTTCATTTACAGATTACCTGATGGTAGTGTCATCTAGCGGAAGATAATACTTGAACTGTTGTCAGCGACCTCATTGAACATAAATCGAACAAGGTTTCCGCTATATATTCATCCAATAATCTATCGCACCACCAGGTTTGTGTCTAAACTAGAAGTAACAGCAAAAGCATCAATATTTCGTACTGTAGTATTATGTGGTATAAAAATACGACAAACTTGGAATCGATGGGTAATACCCAAATTCTCACTTTTCTAAACTTACTGCTTTATTTAATTTCATGCACAGAGTTCATCCGAGGAAATTTAGCACACGTATCTACTGGATATAATGGTTGCCGACATGTACGAAATTAATTACTATATGCCCACACCTACAACATGTCCTAGAACCATATGCTATCGTCATCTAGATGGAAAGATATATATATATTCATCCAATATCCCATCGCGCTACCAGGTTTGTGTCGAAACTAAAAGTAACAGCAAGGGCTTTTGTATTTCGTACTGTACCAATAGGTGGTATAAAAATATAATAATCTAGAAATCGATGCCCAATACACAAGCATTTCTATTGCAGATTCCAATGTATATGGTTTTTAAGTGACATAATTTTTTATGGAGCACATATAAAAGTAGTTGTGGGAGAATCTACACAAACAAAACTATGTGATTCCAAACAATTTCAGTTTATCTAACTAGTCGTGCGAAAAACATACTTCTGACCATCGCCGTCTCTTCTCTAAATTTATTACTTTAGGTAATTTCATTTACAGAATTCAGTAATAATAGAACCTGATGGCAGTGTCATCTAGCGGAAGATAATACTTGAACTGTTGTCAGCGACCTCATTGAACATAAATCGAACAAGGTTTCCGCTATATATTCATCCAATAATCTATCGCACCACCAGGTTTGTGTCTAAACTAGAAGTAACAGCAAGAGCATCAATATTTCGTACAGTAGTATTATGTGGTATAAAAATACGACAAACTTGGAATCGATGGGTAATACCCAAATTCTCACTTTTCTAAACTTACTTCTTTAGGTAATTTCATGCACAGAGTTCATCCGACGAAATTTAGCATACATATCTACTGGATATAATGGTAGCCGACATGTATGAAATTAAATATCATATCCCCGCACCTACAACATGTGCTGGAACGTGTACGCAAGTGTCGCCTAGCGGGAAACAATAGACGACCCGTTGTAAGCAACCTCAGTGAACTTGAGGGGAACCAAGTTTCCACTATATTTTTTAGGCAATAACCTATCGCACCACCCGGTTTGTGTGTGCAGTAAAACTAACAATAAGAGTATCGATATTTCGTACTGTAGTATTATGTGGTATAAAAATATGATAACCTAGGAAACGATGGGTAATACCCAAATTCTCACTATTCTAAACTTACTTCCTTAGGTAATTTCATGCACAGAGTTCATCCGACGAAATTCAGCACACATATCTACTGGATATAATGGTAGCCGACTTGTACGAAATTAATTACTATATGCCCACACCTACAACATGTCCTAGAACCTTATGATATTGTCATCTAGCACAGAGTTCATCCGACGAAATTTAGCACACATATCTGCTGGATATAATGGTTGCCGACATGTACGAAATTAATTACTATATGCCCACACCTACAACATGTCCTAGAACCGTATGCTATTGTCATCTAGATGGAAAAGATATATATATTCATCCAATATCCCATCGCGCTTCCAGGTTTGTGTCGAAACTAAAAGTAAAAGCAAGGTCTTTTATATTTCGTACTGTACCAATAGGTGGTATAAAAATATAATAATCTAGGAATCGATGCCCAATACACAAGCATTTCTATTGCAGATTCCAATGTATGTATATGGTTTTTAAGTGACATAATTTTTTATGGAGCACATATAAAAGTAGTTGTGGGAGAATCTACACAAACAAAACTATGTGATTTCAAACAATTTCAGTTTATCTAATTAATCGTGCGAAAAACATACATCTGACCATCGCCGTCTCTTCTCTAAATTTATTACTTTAGGTAATTTCATTTACAGATTACCTGATGGTAGTGTCATCTAGCGGAAGATAATACTTGAACTGTTGTCAGCGACCTCATTGAACATAAATCGAACAAGGTTTCCGCTATATATTCATCCAATAATCTATCGCACCACCAGGTTTGTGTCTAAACTAGAAGTAACAGTAAGAGCATCAATATTTCGTACAGTAGTATTATGTGGTATAAAAATACGACAAACTTGGAATCGATGGGTAATACCCAAATTCTCACTTTTCTAAACTTACTTCTTTAGGTAATTTCATGCACAGAGTTCATCCGACGAAATTTAGCATACACATCTACTGGATATAATGGTAGCCGACATGTACGAAATTAATTACTATATGCCCACACCTACAACATGTCCTAAAACCTGATGGTAGTGTCATCTAGCGGAAGATAATACTTGAACTGTTGTCAGCGACCTCATTAAACATAAATCGAACAAGGCTTCCGCTATAAATTCATCCCATAAACTATCGCACCACCAGGTTTGTGTCTAAACTGGAAGTAACAGCAAGAGCATCAATATTTCGTACTGTAGTATTGTGTGGTATAAAAATATGATAACCTAGGAATCGATGGGTAATACTACCAGGTTTGTGTCGAAACAAAAAGTAACAGCAAGGGCATCTATATTTCGTACTGTACCAATGGGTAGTATAAAAATATAATAACCTAGGAATCGATGCCCAATATACAAGCATTTCTATTGCAGATTCCAATGTATATGGTTTTTAAGTGACAAATTTTTTTTATGGAGCACATATAAAAGTAATTGTGGGAGAATCTACACAAACAAAACTATGTGATTCCAAACAATTTCAGTTTATCTAACTAGTCGTGCGAAAAACATACTTCTGACCATCGCCGTCTCTTCTCTAAATTTATTACTTTAGGTAATTTCATTTACAGAATTCAGTAATAATAGAACCTGATGGTAGTGTCATCTAGCGGAAGATAATACTTGAACTGTTGTCAGCGACCTCATTGAACATAAATCGAACAAGGTTTCCGCTATATATTCATCCAATAATCTATCGCACCACCAGGTTTGTGTCTAAACTAGAAGTAACAGCAAGAGCGTCAATATTTCGTACTTCAGTATTATGTTTTGCAAAAATACGACAAATTTGGAATCGATGGGTTATTCCCAAATTCCCACTATTATAAACTAACTTCTTTAGGTAATTTCATGCACAGAGTTCATCCGACGAAATTTAGCACACATATCTACTGGGTATAATGGTTACCGACATGTATGAAATTAAATATCATATCCTACAACATGTGCTGGAACGTTATGCTAGTGTCGCCTAGCGGGAAACAATAGACGACCCGTTGTAAGCAACCTCAGTGGACTTGAGGGGAACCAAGTTTCCACTATATTTTTTAGGCAATAACCTATCGCACCACCCGGTTTCTGTGTGCAGTAAAACTAACAATAAGAGTATCGATATTTCGTACTGTAGTATTATGTGGTATAAAAATATGATAACCTAGGAAACGATGGGTAATACCCAAATTCTCACTATTCTAAACTTACTTCCTTAGGTAATTTCATGCACAGAGTTCATCCGACGAAATTTAGCACACATATCTACTGGATATAATGGTAGCCGACTTGTACGAAATTAATTACTATATCCCCGTACCTACAACATGTCCTAGAACCTTATGCTATTGCCATCTAGCGGGAAAAAAAATGTATGGTCATCCAATTCCCCACCGCGCTGCCAGGTTTGTGTCGAAACTAAAAGTAACAGCAAGGGCATCTATATTTCGTACTGTACCAATAGGTGGTACAAAAATAATAAACTAGTAATCGATGCCCAATACAGAAGCATTTTTATTGTAGATTCCAATGTGTATGGTTTTTAAGTGACATAATTTTTTACGGAGCACATATAAAAGTAATTGTGGGAGAATCTACACAAACAAAACTATGTGATTCCAAACAATTTCAGTTTATCTAACTAGTCGTGCGAAAAACATACTTCTGACCATCGCCGTCTCTTCTCTAAATTTATTACTTTAGGTAATTTCATTTACAGAATTCAGTAATAATAGAACCTGATGGTAGTGTCATCTAGCGGAAGATAATACTTGAACTGTTGTCAGCGACCTCATTGAACACAAATCGAACAAGGTTTCCGCTATATATTCATCCAATAATCTATCGCACCACCAGGTTTGTGTCTAAACTAGAAGTAACAGCAAGAGCATCAATATTTCGTACAGTAGTATTATGTGGTATAAAAATACGACAAACTTGGAATCGATGGGTAATACCCAAATTCTCATTTTTCTAAACTTACTGCTTTATTTAATTTCATGCACAGAGTTCATCCGAGGAAATTTAGCACACGTATCTACTCGATATAATGGTTGCCGACATGTACGAAATGAATTACTATATCCACGTACCTACAACATGTCCTAGAACCTTATGCTATTGTCATCTAGCGGGAAAAAAATTTATGGTCATCCAATTCCCCACCGCGTTGCCAGGTTTCTGTCGAAACTAAAAGTAACAGCAAGGGCTTTTGTATTTCGTACTGTACCAATAGGTGGTACAAAAATATAATAAACTAGTAATCGATGCCCAATACACAAGCATTTTTATTGTAGATTCCAATGTATATGGTTTTTAGGTGACATAATTTTTTACGGAGCACATATAAAAGTAATTGTGGGAGAATCTACACAAACAAAACTATGTGATTCCAAACAATTTCAGTTTATCTAACTAGTCGTGCGAAAAACATACTTCTGACCATCGCCGTTCTCTTCTCTAAATTTATTACTTTAGGTAATTTCATTTACAGAATTCAGTAATAATAGAACCTGATGGTAGTGTCATCTAGCGGAAGATAATACTTGAACTGTTGTCAGCGACCTCATTGAACATAAATCGAACAAGGTTTCCGCTATATATTCATCCAATAATCTATCGCACCACCAGGTTTGTGTCTAAACTAGAAGTAACAGCAAGAGCATCAATATTTCGTACAGTAGTATTATGTGGTATAAAAATACGACAAACTTGGAATCGATGGGTAATACCCAAATTCTCATTTTTCTAAACTTACTGCTTTATTTAATTTCATGCACAGAGTTCATCCGAGGAAATTTAGCACACGTATCTACTGGATATAATGGTTGCCGACATGTACGAAATGAATTACTATATCCCCGTACCTACAACATGTCCTAGAACCTTATGCTATTGTCATCTAGCGGGAAAAAAATGTATGGTCATCCAATTCCCCACCGCGCTGCCAGGTTTCTGTCGAAACTAAAAGTAACAGCAAGGGCATCTATATTTCGTACTTTACCAATAGGTGGTACAAAAATATAATAAACTAGTAATCGATGCCCAATACACAAGCATTTTTATTGTAGATTCCAATGTATATGGTTTTTAAGTGACATAATTTTTTACGGAGCACATATAAAAGTAATTGTGGGAGAATCTACACAAACAAAACTATGTGATTCCAAACAATTTCAGTTTATCTAACTAGTCGTGCGAAAAACATACTTCTGACCATCGCCGTCTCTTCTCTAAATTTATTACTTTATTTAATTTCATTTACAGAATTCAGTAATAATAGAACCTGATGGTAGTGTCATCTAGCGGAAGATAATACTTGAACTGTTGTCAGCGACCTCATTGAACATAAATCGAACAAGTTTTCCGCTATATATTCATCCAATAATCTATCGCACCACCAGGTTTGTGTCTAAACTAGAAGTAACAGCAAGAGCGTCAATATTTCGTACAGTAGTATTATGTGGTATAAAAATACGACAAACTTGGAATCGATGGGTAATACCCAAATTCTCACTTTTCTAAACTTACTTCTTTAGGTAATTTCATGCACAGAGTTCATCCGACGAAATTTAGCATACATATCTACTGGATATAATGGTAGCCGACATGTACGAAATTAATTACTATATGCCCACACCTACAACATGTCCTAAAACCTGATGGTAGTGTCATCTAGCGGAAGATAATACTTGAACTGTTGTCAGCGACCTCATTAAACATAAATCGAACAAGGCTTCCGCTATAAATTCATCCCATAAATTATCGCACCACCAGGTTTGTGTCTAAACTGGAAGTAACAGCAAGAGCATCAATATTTCGTACTGCAGTATTGTGTGGTATAAAAATATGATAACCTAGGAATCGATGGGTAATACTACCAGGTTTGTGTCGAAACAAAAAGTAACAGCAAGGGCATCTATATTTCGTACTGTACCAATGGGTAGTATAAAAATATAATAACCTAGGAATCGATGCCCAATACACAAGCATTTCTATTGCAGATTCCAATGTATATGGTTTTTAAGTGACATATTTTTTTTATGGAGCACATATAAAAGTAATTGTGGGAGAATCTACACAAACAAAACTATGTGATTCCAAACAATTTCAGTTTATCTAACTAGTCGTGCGAAAAACATACTTCTGACCATCGCCGTCTCTTCTCTAAATTTATTACTTTAGGTAATTTCATTTACAGAATTCAGTAATAATAGAACCTGATGGTAGTGTCATCTAGCGGAAGATAATACTTGAACTGTTGTCAGCGACCTCATTGAACATAAATCGAACAAGGTTTCCGCTATATATTCATCCAATAATCTATCGCACCACCAGGTTTGTGTCTAAACTAGAAGTAACAGCAAGAGCATCAATATTTCGTACTGTAGTATTATGTGGTATAAAAATACGACAAACTTGAAATCGATGGGTAATATCCAAATTCTCACTTTTCTAAACTTACTTCTTTAGGTAATTTCATGCACAGAGTTCATCCGACGAAATTTAGCATACATATCTACTGGATATAATGGTAGCCGACATGTACGAAATTAATTACTATATGCCCACACCTACAACATGTCCTAAAACCTGATGGTAGTGTTATCTAGCGGAAGATAATACTTGAACTGTTGTCAGCGACCTCATTAAACATAAATCGAACAAGGCTTCCGCTATAAATTCATCCCATAAATTATCGCACCACCAGGTTTGTGTCTAAACTGGAAGTAACAGCAAGAGCATCAATATTTCGTACTGTAGTATTGTGTGGTATAAAAATATGATAACCTAGGAATCGATGGGTAATACTACCAGGTTTGTGTCGAAACAAAAAGTAACAGCAAGGGCATCTATATTTCGTACTGTACCAATGGGTAGTATAAAAATATAATAACCTAGGAATCGATGCCCAATACACAAGCATTTCTATTGCAGATTCCAATGTATATGGTTTTTAAGTGACATATTTTTTTTATGGAGCACATATAAAAGTAATTGTGGGAGAATCTACACAAACAAAACTATGTGATTCCAAACAATTTCAGTTTATCTAACTAGTCGTGCGAAAAACATACTTCTGACCATCGCCGTCTCTTCTCTAAATTTATTACTTTAGGTAATTTCATTTACAGAATTCAGTAATAATAGAACCTGATGGTAGTGTCATCTAGCGGAAGATAATACTTGAACTGTTGTCAGCGACCTCATTGAACATAAATCGAACAAGGTTTCCGCTATATATTCATCCAATAATCTATCGCACCACCAGGTTTGTGTCTAAACTAGAAGTAACAGCAAGAGCGTCATTATTTCGTACTTCAGTATTATGTTTTGTAAAAATACGACAAATTTGGAATCGATGGGTAATTCATAAATTCCCACTATTATAAACTAACTTCTTTAGGTAATTTCATGCACAGAGTTCATCCGACGAAATTTAGCACACATATCTACTGGGTATAATGGTTACCGACATGTATGAAATTAAATATCATATCCTACAACATGTGCTGGAACGTTATGCTAGTGTCGCCTAGCGGGAAACAATAGACGACCCGTTGTAAGCAACCTCAGTGGACTTGAGGGGAACCAAGTTTCCACTATATTTTTTAGGCAATAACCTATCGCACCACCCGGTTTCTGTGTGCAGTAAAACTAACAATAAGAGTATCGATATTTCGTACTGTAGTATTATGTGGTATAAAAATATGATAACCTAGGAAACGATGGGTAATACCCAAATTCTCACTATTCTAAACTTACTTCCTTAGGTAATTTCATGCACAGAGTTCATCCGACGAAATTTAGCACACATATCTACTGGATATAATGGTAGCCGACTTGTACGAAATTAATTACTATATCCCCGTACCTACAACATGTCCTAGAACCTTATGCTATTGCCATCTAGCGGGGAAAAAAATGTATGGTCATCCAATTCCCCACCGCGCTGCCAGGTTTGTGTCGAAACTAAAAGTAACAGCAAGGGCATCTATATTTCGTACTGTACCAATAGGTGGTACAAAAATAATAAACTAGTAATCGATGCCCAATACAGAAGCATTTTTATTGTAGATTCCAATGTATATGGTTTTTAAGTGACATAATTTTTTACGGAGCACATATAAAAGTAATTGTGGGAGAATCTACACAAACAAAACTATGTGATTCCAAACAATTTCAGTTTATCTAACTAGTCGTGCGAAAAACATACTTCTGACCATCGCCGTCTCTTCTCTAAATTTATTACTTTAGGTAATTTCATTTACAGAATTCAGTAATAATAGAACCTGATGGTAGTGTCATCTAGCGGAAGATAATACTTGAACTGTTGTCAGCGACCTCATTGAACATAAATCGAACAAGGTTTCCGCTATATATTCATCCAATAATCTATCGCACCACCAGGTTTGTGTCTAAACTAGAAGTAACAGCAAGAGCATCAATATTTCGTACAGTAGTATTATGTGGTATAAAAATACGACAAACTTGGAATCGATGGGTAATACCCAAATTCTCATTTTTCTAAACTTACTGCTTTATTTAATTTCATGCACAGAGTTCATCCGAGGAAATTTAGCACACGTATCTACTCGATATAATGGTTGCCGACATGTACGAAATGAATTACTATATCCACGTACCTACAACATGTCCTAGAACCTTATGCTATTGTCATCTAGCGGGAAAAAAATGTATGGTCATCCAATTCCCCACCGCGCTGCCAGGTTTCTGTCGAAACTAAAAGTAACAGCAAGGGCATCTAAATTTCGTACTGTACCAATAGGTGGTACAAAAATATAATAAACTAGTAATCGATGCCCAATACACAAGCATTTTTATTGTAGATTCCAATGTATATGGTTTTTAAGTGACATAATTTTTTACGGAGCACATATAAAAGTAATTGTGGGAGAATCTACACAAACAAAACTATGTGATTCCAAACAATTTCAGTTTATCTAACTAGTCGTGCGAAAAACATACTTCTGACCATCGCCGTTCTCTTCTCTAAATTTATTACTTTAGGTAATTTCATTTACAGAATTCAGTAATAATAGAACCTGATGGTAGTGTCATCTAGCGGAAGATAATACTTGACGCACCACCAGGTTTGTGTCTAAACTAGAAGTAACAGCAAGAGCATCAATATTTCGTACAGTAGTATTATGTGGTATAAAAATACGACAAACTTGGAATCGATGGGTAATACCCAAATTCTCATTTTTCTAAACTTACTGCTTTATTTAATTTCATGCACAGAGTTCATCCGAGGAAATTTAGCACACGTATCTACTCGATATAATGGTTGCCGACATGTACGAAATGAATTACTATATCCACGTACCTACAACATGTCCTAGAACCTTATGCTATTGTCATCTAGCGGGAAAAAAATTTATGGTCATCCAATTCCCCACCGCGCTGCCAGGTTTCTGTCGAAACTAAAAGTAACAGCAAGGGCTTTTGTATTTCGTACTGTACCAATAGGTGGTACAAAAATATAATAAACTAGTAATCGATGCCCAATACACAAGCATTTTTATTGTAGATTCCAATGTATATGGTTTTTAGGTGACATAATTTTTTACGGAGCACATATAAAAGTAATTGTGGGAGAATCTACACAAACAAAACTATGTGATTCCAAACAATTTCAGTTTATCTAACTAGTCGTGCGAAAAACATACTTCTGACCATCGCCGTTCTCTTCTCTAAATTTATTACTTTAGGTAATTTCATTTACAGAATTCAGTAATAATAGAACCTGATGGTAGTGTCATCTAGCGGAAGATAATACTTGAACTGTTGTCAGCGACCTCATTGAACATAAATCGAACAAGGTTTCCGCTATATATTCATCCAATAATCTATCGCACCACCAGGTTTGTGTCTAAACTAGAAGTAACAGCAAGAGCATCAATATTTCGTACAGTAGTATTATGTGGTATAAAAATACGACAAACTTGGAATCGATGGTAATACCCAAATTCTCATTTTTCTAAACTTACTGCTTTATTTAATTTCATGCACAGAGTTCATCCGAGGAAATTTAGCACACGTATCTACTGGATATAATGGTTGCCGACATGTACGAAATGAATTACTATATCCCCGTACCTACAACATGTCCTAGAACCTTATGCTATTGTCATCTAGCGGGAAAAAAATGTATGGTCATCCAATTCCCCACCGCGCTGCCAGGTTTCTGTCGAAACTAAAAGTAACAGCAAGGGCATCTATATTTCGTACTTTACCAATAGGTGGTACAAAAATATAATAAACTAGTAATCGATGCCCAATACACAAGCATTTTTATTGTAGATTCCAATGTATATGGTTTTTAAGTGACATAATTTTTTACGGAGCACATATAAAAGTAATTGTGGGAGAATCTACACAAACAAAACTATGTGATTCCAAACAATTTCAGTTTATCTAACTAGTCGTGCGAAAAACATACTTCTGACCATCGCCGTCTCTTCTCTAAATTTATTACTTTAGGTAATTTCATTTACAGAATTCAGTAATAATAGAACCTGATGGTAGTGTCATCTAGCGGAAGATAATACTTGAACTGTTGTCAGCGACCTCATTGAACATAAATCGAACAAGTTTTCCGCTATATATTCATCCAATAATCTATCGCACCACCAGGTTTGTGTCTAAACCAGAAGTAACAGCAAGAGCGTCAATATTTCGTACAGTAGTATTATGTGGTATAAAAATACGACAAACTTGGAATCGATGGGTAATACCCAAATTCTCACTTTTCTAAACTTACTTCTTTAGGTAATTTCATGCACAGAGTTCATCCGACGAAATTTAGCATACATATCTACTGGATATAATGGTAGCCGACATGTACGAAATTAATTACTATATGCCCACACCTACAACATGTCCTAAAACCTGATGGTAGTGTCATCTAGCGGAAGATAATACTTGAACTGTTGTCAGCGACCTCATTAAACATAAATCGAACAAGGCTTCCGCTATAAATTCATCCCATAAATTATCGCACCACCAGGTTTGTGTCTAAACTGGAAGTAACAGCAAGAGCATCAATATTTCGTACTGTAGTATTGTGTGGTATAAAAATATGATAACCTAGGAATCGATGGGTAATACTACCAGGTTTGTGTCGAAACAAAAAGTAACAGCAAGGGCATCTATATTTCGTACTGTACCAATGGGTAGTATAAAAATATAATAACCTAGGAATCGATGCCCAATACACAAGCATTTCTATTGCAGATTCCAATGTATATGGTTTTTAAGTGACATATTTTTTTTATGGAGCACATATAAAAGTAATTGTGGGAGAATCTACACAAACAAAACTATGTGATTCCAAACAATTTCAGTTTATCTAACTAGTCGTGCGAAAAACATACTTCTGACCATCGCCGTCTCTTCTCTAAATTTATTACTTTAGGTAATTTCATTTACAGAATTCAGTAATAATAGAACCTGATGGTAGTGTCATCTAGCGGAAGATAATACTTGAACTGTTGTCAGCGACCTCATTGAACATAAATCGAACAAGGTTTCCGCTATATATTCATCCAATAATCTATCGCACCACCAGGTTTGTGTCTAAACTAGAAGTAACAGCAAGAGCATCAATATTTCGTACTGTAGTATTATGTGGTATAAAAATACGACAAACTTGAAATCGATGGGTAATATCCAAATTCTCACTTTTCTAAACTTACTTCTTTAGGTAATTTCATGCACAGAGTTCATCCGACGAAATTTAGCATACATATCTACTGGATATAATGGTAGCCGACATGTACGAAATTAATTACTATATGCCCACACCTACAACATGTCCTAAAACCTGATGGTAGTGTCATCTAGCGGAAGATAATACTTGAACTGTTGTCAGCGACCTCATTAAACATAAATCGAACAAGGCTTCCGCTATAAATTCATCCCATAAATTATCGCACCACCAGGTTTGTGTCTAAACTGGAAGTAACAGCAAGAGCATCAATATTTCGTACTGTAGTATTGTGTGGTATAAAAATATGATAACCTAGGAATCGATGGGTAATACTACCAGGTTTGTGTCGAAACAAAAAGTAACAGCAAGGGCATCTATATTTCGTACTGTACCAATGGGTAGTATAAAAATATAATAGCCTAGGAATCGATGCCCAATACACAAGCATTTCTATTGCAGATTCCAATGTATATGGTTTTTAAGTGACATATTTTTTTTATGGAGCACATATAAAAGTAATTGTGGGAGAATCTACACAAACAAAACTATGTGATTCCAAACAATTTCAGTTTATCTAACTAGTCGTGCGAAAAACATACTTCTGACCATCGCCGTCTCTTCTCTAAATTTATTACTTTAGGTAATTTCATTTACAGAATTCAGTAATAATAGAACCTGATGGTAGTGTCATCTAGCGGAAGATAATACTTGAACTGTTGTCAGCGACCTCATTGAACATAAATCGAACAAGGTTTCCGCTATATATTCATCCAATAATCTATCGCACCACCAGGTTTGTGTCTAAACTAGAAGTAACAGCAAGAGCGTCAATATTTCGTACTTCAGTATTATGTTTTGTAAAAATACGACAAATTTGGAATCGATGGGTAATTCCCAAATTCCCACTATTATAAACTAACTTCTTTAGGTAATTTCATGCACAGAGTTCATCCGACGAAATTTAGCACACATATCTACTGGGTATAATGGTTACCGACATGTATGAAATTAAATATCATATCCTACAACATGTGCTGGAACGTTATGCTAGTGTCGCCTAGCGGGAAACAATAGATGAAACGTTGTAAGCAACCTCAGTGGACTTGAGGGGAACCAAGTTTCCACTATATTTTTTAGGCAATAACCTATCGCACCACCCGGTTTCTGTGTGCAGTAAAACTAACAATAAGAGTATCGATATTTCGTACTGTAGTATTATGTGGTATAAAAATATGATAACCTAGGAAACGATGGGTAATACCCAAATTCTCACTATTCTAAACTTACTTCCTTAGGTAATTTCATGCACAGAGTTCATCCGACGAAATTTAGCACACATATCTACTGGATATAATGGTAGCCGACTTGTACGAAATTAATTACTATATCCCCGTACCTACAACATGTCCTAGAACCTTATGCTATTGCCATCTAGCGGGAAAAAAATGTATGGTCATCCAATTCCCCACCGCGCTGCCAGGTTTGTGTCGAAACTAAAAGTAACAGCAAGGGCATCTATATTTCGTACTGTACCAATAGGTGGTACAAAAATAATAAACTAGTAATCGATGCCCAATACAGAAGCATTTTTATTGTAGATTCCAATGTATATGGTTTTTAAGTGACATAATTTTTTACGGAGCACATATAAAAGTAATTGTGGGAGAATCTACACAAACAAAACTATGTGATTCCAAACAATTTCAGTTTATCTAACTAGTCGTGCGAAAAACATACTTCTGACCATCGCCGTCTCTTCTCTAAATTTATTACTTTAGGTAATTTCATTTACAGAATTCAGTAATAATAGAACCTGATGGTAGTGTCATCTAGCGGAAGATAATACTTCAACTGTTGTCAGCGACCTCATTGAACATAAATCGAACAAGGTTTCCGCTATATATTCATCCAATAATCTATCGCACCACCAGGTTTGTGTCTAAACTAGAAGTAACAGCAAGAGCATCAATATTTCGTACAGTAGTATTATGTGGTATAAAAATACGACAAACTTGGAATCGATGGGTAATACCCAAATTCTCATTTTTCTAAACTTACTGCTTTATTTAATTTCATGCACAGAGTTCATCCGAGGAAATTTAGCACACGTATCTACTCGATATAATGGTTGCCGACATGTACGAAATGAATTACTATATCCACGTACCTACAACATGTCCTAGAACCTTATGCTATTGTCATCTAGCGGGAAAAAAATTTATGGTCATCCAATTCCCCACCGCGCTGCCAGGTTTCTGTCGAAACTAAAAGTAACAGCAAGGGCTTTTGTATTTCGTACTGTACCAATAGGTGGTACAAAAATATAATAAACTAGTAATCGATGCCCAATACACAAGCATTTTTATTGTAGATTCCAATGTATATGGTTTTTAGGTGACATAATTTTTTACGGAGCACATATAAAAGTAATTGTGGGAGAATCTACACAAACAAAACTATGTGATTCCAAACAATTTCAGTTTATCTAACTAGTCGTGCGAAAAACATACTTCTGACCATAGCCGTTCTCTTCTCTAAATTTATTACTTTAGGTAATTTCATTTACAGAATTCAGTAATAATAGAACCTGATGGTAGTGTCATCTAGCGGAAGATAATACTTGAACTGTTGTCAGCGACCTCATTGAACATAAATCGAACAAGGTTTCCGCTATATATTCATCCAATAATCTATCGCACCGCCAGGTTTATGTCTAAACTAGAAGTAACAGCAAGAGCATAAATATTTCGTACAGTAGTATTATGTGGTATAAAAATACGACAAACTTGGAATCGATGGGTAATACCCAAATTCTCATTTTTCTAAACTTACTGCTTTATTTAATTTCATGCACAGAGTTCATCCGAGGAAATTTAGCACACGTATCTACTGGATATAATGGTTGCCGACATGTACGAAATGAATTACAATATCCCCGTACCTACAACATGTCCTAGAACCTTATGCTATTGTCATCTAGCGGGAAAAAAATTTATGGTCATCCAATTCCCCACCGCGCTGCCAGGTTTCTGTCGAAACTAAAAGTAACAGCAAGGGCTTTTGTATTTCGTACTGTACCAATAGGTGGTACAAAAATATAATAAACTAGTAATCGATGCCCAATACACAAGCATTTTTATTGTAGATTCCAATGTATATGGTTTTTAGGTGACATAATTTTTTACGGAGCACATATAAAAGTAATTGTGGGAGAATCTACACAAACAAAACTATGTGATTCCAAACAATTTCAGTTTATCTACATAGTCGTGCGAAAAACATACTTCTGACCATCGCCGTCTCTTCTCTAAATTTATTACTTTATGTAGTTTCATTTACAGAATTCAGTAATAATAGCACCTGATGGTCGTGTCATCTAGCGGAAGATAATACTTGAACTGTTGTCAGCGACCTCATTGAGCATAAATCGAACAAGGTTTCCGCTATATATTCATCCAATAATCTATCGCACCACCAAGTTCGTATCTAAACTAGAAGTAACAGCAAAAGCATCAATATTTCGTACTGTAGTATTATGTGGTATAAAAATACGACTAACTTGAAATCGATGGGTAATACCCAAATTCTCATTTTTCTAAACTTACTGCTTTATTTAATTTCATGCACAGAGTTCATCCGAGGAAATTTAGCACACGTATCTACTGGATATAATGGTTGCCGACATGTACGAAATTAATTACTATATGCCCACACCTACAACATGTCCTAGAACCATATGGTATTGTCATCTAGATGGAAAGATATATATATTCATCCAATATCCCATCCCGCTACCAGGTTTGTGTCGAAACTAAAAGTAACAGCAAGGGCTTTTGTATTTCGTACTGTACCAATAGGTGGTATAAAAATATAATAATCTAGAAATCGATGCCCAATACACAAGCATTTCTATTGCAGATTCCAATGTATGTATATGGTTTTTAAGTGACATAATTTTTTACGGAGCACATATAAAAGTAATTGTGGGAGAATCTACACAAACAAAACTATGTGATTCCAAACAATTTCAGTTTATCTACCTAGTCGTGCGAAAAACATACTTCTGACCATCGCCGTCTCTTCTCTAAATTTATTACTTTATGTAATTTCATTTACAGAATTCAGTAATAATAGCACCTGATGGTCGTGTCATCTAGCGGAAGATAATACTTGAACTGTTGTCAGCGACCTCATTGAGCATAAATCGAACAAGGTTTCCGCTATATATTCATCCAATAATCTATCGCACCACCATGTTCGTATCTAAACTAGAAGTAACAGCAAAAGCATCAATATTTCGTACTGTAGTATTATGTGGTATAAAAATACGACTAACTTGAAATCGATGGGTAATACCCAAATTCTCATTTTTCTAAACTTACTGCTTTATTTAATTTCATGCACAGAGTTCATCCGAGGAAATTTAGCACACGTGTCTACTGGATATAATGGTTGCCGACATGTACGAAATTAATTACTATATGCCCACACCTACAACATGTCCTAGAACCATATGCTATTGTCATCTAGATGGAAAGATATATATATTCATCCAATATCCCATCGCGCTACCAGGTTTGTGTCGAAACTAAAAGTAACAGCAAGGGCTTTTGTATTTCGTACTGTACCAATAGGTGGTATAAAAATATAATAATCTAGAAATCGATGCCCAATACACAAGCATTTCTATTGCAGATTCCAATGTATGTATATGGTTTTTAAGTGACATAATTTTTTATGGAGCACATATAAAAGTAGTTGTGGGAGAATCTACACAAACAAAACTATGTGATTCCAAACAATTTCAGTTTATCTAATTAATCGTGCGAAAAACATACATCTGACCATCGCCGTCTCTTCTCTAAATTTATTACTTTAGGTAATTTCATTTACAGATTACCTGATGGTAGTGTCATCTAGCGGAAGATAATACTTGAACTGTTGTCAGCGACCTCATTGAACATAAATCGAACAAGGTTTTTGCTATATATTCATCCAATAATCTATCGCACCACCAGGTTTGTGTCTAAACTAGAAGTAACAGCAAGAGCATCAATATTTCGTACAGTAGTATTATGTGGTATAAAAATACGACAAACTTGGAATCGATGGGTAATACCCAATTTCTCACTTTTCTAAACTTACTTCTTTAGGTAATTTCATGCACAGAGTTCATCCGACGAAATTTAGCATACATATCTACTGTCCTAGAACCTGATGGTAGTGTCATCTAGCGGAAGATAATACTTGAACTGTTGTCAGCGACCTCATTGAACATAAATCGAACAAGGTTTCCGCTATATATTCATCCAATAATCTATCGCACCACCAGGTTTGTGTCTAAACTAGAAGTAACAGCAAGAGCATCAATATTTCGTACAGTAGTATTATGTGGTATAAAAATACGACAAACTTGGAATCGATGGGTAATACCCAAATTCTCACTTTTCTAAACTTACTTCTTTAGGTAATTTCATGCACAGAGTTCATCCGACGAAATTTAGCATACATATCTACTGGATATAATGGTAGCCGACATGTATGAAATTAAATATCATATCCCCGCACCTACAACATGTGCTGGAACCGTATGCTATTGTCATCTAGATGGAAAAGATATATATATTCATCCAATATCGAATCGCGCTTCCAGGTTTGTGTCGAAACTAAAAGTAAAAACAAGGTCTTTTATATTTCGTACTGTACCAATAGGTGGTATAAAAATATAATAATCTACGAATCGATGCCCAATACACAAGCATTTCTATTGCAGATTCCAATGTATATGGTTTTTAAGTGACATAATTTTTTATGGAGCACATATAAAAGTAGTTGTGGGAGAATCTACACAAACAAAACTATGTGATTCCAAACAATTTCAGTTTATCTAATTAGTCGTGCGAAAAACATAAATCTGACCATCGCCGCCTCTTCTCTAAATTTATTACTTTAGGTAATTTCATTTACAGAACTCAGTAATAATAGAACCTGATGGTAGTGTCATCTAGCGGAAGATAATACTTGAATTGTTGTCAGCGACCTCACTGATCCAATAATCTACCTCACCACCAGGTTTGTGTCTAAACTAGAAGCAACAGCAAGAGCATCAATATTTCGTACTTCAGTATTATGTTTTGTAAAAATACGACAAATTTGGAATCGATGGGTAATTCCCAAATTCCCACTATTATAAACTAACTTCTTTAGGTAATTTCATGCACAGAGTTCACCCTACAAAATTTAGCACACATATCTACTGGATATAATGGTTGCCGACATGTATGAAATTAAATATCATATCCTCGCACCTACAACATGTGCTGGAACGTGTACGCAAGTGTCGCCTAGCGGGAAACAATAGACGACCCGTTGTAAGCAGCCTCAGTGGACTTGAGGGGAACTAAGCTTCCACTATATTTTTTAGGCAATAACCTATCGCACCACCCGGTTTCTGTGTGCAGTAAAACTAAAAATAAGAGTATCAATATTTCGTACTGTAGTATTATGTGTTATAAAAATATGATAACCTAGGAAACGATGGGTAATACCCAAATTCTCACTATTCTAAATTTACTTCCTTAGGTAATTTCATGCACAGAGTTCATCCGACGAAATTTAGCACACATATCTACTGGATATAATGGTTGCCGACATGTACGAAATTAATTACTATATGCCCACACCTACAACATGTCCTAAAACCGTATGCTATTGTCATCTAGATGGAAAAGATATATATATTCATCCAATATCCCATCGCGCTTCCAGGTTTGAGTCGAAACTAAAAGTAAAAGCAAGGTCTTTTATATTTCGTACTGTACCAATAGGGGGTATAAAAATATAATAATCTAGGAATCGATGCCCAATACACAAGCATTTCTATTGCAGATTCCAATGTATGTATATGTTTTTTAAGTGACATAATTTTTTATGGAGCACATATAAAAGTAGTTGTGGGAGAATCTACACAAACAAAACTATGTGATTCCAAACAATTTCAGTTTATCTAATTAATCGTGCGAAAAACATACATCTGACCATCGCCGTATCTTCTCTAAATTTATTACTTTAGGTAATTTAATTTACAGATTACCTGATGGTAGTGTCATCTAGCGGAAGATAATACTTGAACTGTTGTCAGCGACCTCATTGAACATAAATCGAACAAGGTTTCCGCTATATATTCATCCAATAATCTATCGCACCACCAGGTTTGTGTCTAAACTAGAAGTAACAGCAAGAGCATCAATATTTCGTACAGTAGTATTATGTGGTATAAAAATACGACAAACTTGGAATCGATGGGTAATACCCAAATTCTCACTTTTCTAAACTTACTTCTTTAGGTAATTTCATGCACAGAGTTCATCCGACGAAATTTAGCATACATATCTACTGGACATAATGGTAGCCGACATGTACGAAATTAATTACTATATGCCCACACCTACAACATGTCCTAGAACCGTATGCTATTGTCATCTAGATGGAAAAGATATATATATTCATCCAATATCCCATCGCGCTTCCAGGTTTGTGTCGAAACTAAAAGTAAAAGCAAGGTCTTTTATATTTCGTACTGTACCAATAGGTGGTATAAAAATATAATAATCTAGGAATCGAAGCCCAATACACAAGCATTTCTATTGCAGATTCCAATGTATATGGTTTTTAAGTGACATAATTTTTTATGGAGCACATATAAAAGTAGTTGTGGGAGAATCTACACAAACAAAACTATGTGATTCCAAACAATTTCAGTTTATCTAATTAGTCGTGCGAAAAACATAAATCTGACCATCGCCGCCTCTTCTCTAAATTTATTACTTTAGGTAATTTCATTTACAGAACTCAGTAATAATAGAACCTGATGGTAGTGTCATCTAGCGGAAGATAATACTTGAACTGTTGTCAGCGACCTCACTGATCCAATACCTCACCACCAGGTTTATGTCTAAACTAGAAGCAACAGCAAGAGCATCAATATTTCGTACTTCAGTATTATGTTTTGTAAAAATACGACAAATTTGGAATCGATGGGTAATTCCCAAATTCCCACTATTATAAACTAACTTCTTTAGGTAATTTCATGCACAGAGTTCACCCTACGAAATTTAGCACACATATCTACTGGATATAATGGTTGCCGACATGTATGAAATTAAACATCATATCCTCGCACCTACAACATGTGCTAGAACGTTATGCTAGTGTCGCCTAGCGGGAAACAATAGACGACCCGTTGTCAGCAACCTCAGTGGACATGAAGTGAACCAAGTTTCCACTATATTTTTCATGCAATTGTCTATCGCTCCACCCGGTTTCTGCCTGCAGTAGAATTAACAGTAAGAGTATCAATATTTCGTACTGTAGTATTATGTGGTATAAAAATATAACAAACTTGGAATCGATGTGTAATACCCAAATGCTCACTTTTCTAAACATACTTCTTTAGGTAATTTCATGTACAGAGTTCATCCGACGAAATTTAGCACACATATCTACTGAATATAATGGTTGCCGACGTTTATGAAATAAAATATCATATCTCCGCACCTACAACATGTGCTAGAACGTTATGCAAGTGTCGTCTAGCGGGAAACAATAGACGACCCGTTGTCAGCAACCTCAGTGGACATGAAGGGAACCAAGTTTCCACTATATTTTTCATGCAATTGTCTATCGTACCACCCGGTTTCTGTCTGCAGTAGAATTAGCAGTAAGAGTATCAATATTTCGTACTGTAGTATTATGTGGTATAAAAATACGACAAACTTGGAATTGATGTGTAATACCCAAATGCTCGCTTTTCTGAACTTACGTCTTTAGGTAATTTCATGCACAGAGTTCATCCGACGAAATTTAGCACACATATCTACTGGATATAATGGTTGCCGACATGTATGAAATTAAATATCATATCCTCGCACATACAACATGTGCTAGAACGTTATGCTAGTGTCGCCTAGCGGGAAACAATAGACGACCCGTTGTCAGCAACCTCAGTGGACATGAAGTGAACCAAGTTTCCACTATATTTTTCATGCAATTGTCTATCGCTCCACCCGGTTTCCGTCTGCAGTAGAATTAACAGTAAGAGTATCAATAATTCGTACTGGAGTATTATGTGGTGTAAAAATATGACAAACTTGGAATCGATGTGTAATACCCAAATGCTCACTTTTGTAAACGTTTTTCTTTAGGTAATTTCATGCACAGAGCTCATCCGACGAAATTTAGCACACATATCTACTGGATATAATGGTTGCCGACATGTATGAAATTAAATATCGTATATTATTAATTACTATATGCCCACACCTACAACATGTCCTAGAACCTTATGCTATTGTCATCTAGACGGAAAAGATATATATATTCATCCAATATCCCATCGCGCTACCAGGTTTGTGTCGAAACTAAAAGTAACAGGAAGGGCTTTTATATTTCGTACTGTACCAATAGGTGGTATAAAAATATAATAAACTAGGAATCGATGCCCAATACACAAGCATTTCTATTGCAGATTCCAATGTATATGGTTTTTAAGTGACATAATTTTTTATGGAGCACATATAAATGTAATTGTGGGAGAATCTACACAAACAAAACTATGTGATTCCAAACAATTTCAGTTTATCTAACTAGTCGTGCGAAAAACATACATCTGACCATCGCCGTCTCTTCTCTAAATTTATTACTTTAGGTAATTTCATTTACAGAACTCAGTAATAATAGAACCTGATGGTAGTGTATTCTAGCGGAAGATAATACTTGAACTGTTGTCAGCGACCTCACTGATCCAATACCTCACCACCAGGTTTGTGTCTAAACTAGAAGCAACAGCAAGAGCATCAATATTTCGTACTTCAGTATTATGTTTTGTAAAAATACGACAAATTTGGAATCGATGGGTAATTCCCAAATTCCCACTATTATAAACTAACTTCTTTAGGTAATTTCATGCACGGAGTTCATCCGACGAAATTTAGCACACATATCTACTGAATATAATGGTTGAGGACGTTTATGAAATAAAATATCATATCTCCGCACCTACAACATGTGCTAGAACGTTATGCAAGTGTCGTCTAGCGGGAAACAATAGACGACCCGTTGTCAGCAACCTCAGTGGACATGAAGGGAACCAAGTTTCCACTATATTTTTCATGCAATTGTCTATCGTACCACCCGGTTTCTGTCTGCAGTAGAATTAACAGTAAGAGTATCAATATTTCGTACTGTAGTATTATGTGGTATAAAAATACGACAAACTTGGAATTGATGTGTAATACCCAAATGCTCGCTTTTCTGAACTTACGTCTTTAGGTAATTTCATGCACAGAGTTCATCCGACGAAATTTAGCGCACATATCTACTGGATATAATGGTTGCCGACATGTATGAAATTAAATATCATATCCTCGCGCATACAACATGTGCTAGAACGTTATGCTAGTGTCGCCTAGCGGGAAACAATAGACGACCCGTTGTCAGCAACCTCAGTGGACATGAAGTGAACCAAGTTTCCACTATATTTTTCATGCAATTGTCTATCGCTCCACCCGGTTTCCGTCTGCAGTAGAATTAACAGTAAGAGTATCAATAATTCGTACTGGAGTATTATGTGGTGTAAAAATATGACAAACTTGGAATCGATGTGTAATACCCAAATGCTCACTTTTGTAAACGTTTTTCTTTAGGTAATTTCATGCACAGAGCTCATCCGACGAAATTTAGCACACATATCTACTGGATATAATAGTTGCCGACATGTATGAAATTAAATATCGTACATTATTAATTACTATATGCCCACACCTACAACATGTCCTAGAACCTTATGCTATTGTCATCTAGACGGAAAAGATATATATATTCATCCAATATCCCATCGCGCTACCAGGTTTGTGTCGAAACTAAAAGTAACAGCAAGGGCTTTTATATTTCGTACTGTACCAATAGGTGGTATAAAAATATAATAAACTAGGAATCGATGCCCAATACACAAGCATTTCTATTGCAGATTCCAATGTATATGGTTTTTAAGTGACATAATTTTTTTATGGAGCACATACAAATGTAATTGTGGGAGAATCTACACAAACAAAACTATGTGATTCCAAACAATTTCAGTTTATCTAACTAGTCGTGCGAAAAACATACATCTGACCATCGCCGTCTCTTCTCTAAATTTATTACTTTAGGTAATTTCATTTACAGAACTCAGTAATAATAGAACCTGATGGTAGTGTCATCTAGCGGAAGATAATACTTGAACTGTTGTCAGCGACCTCACTGATCCAATACCTCACCACCAGGTTTATGTCTAAACTAGAAGCAACAGCAAGAGCATCAATATTTCGTACTTCAGTATTATGTTTTGTAAAAATACGACAAATTTGGAATCGATGGGTAATTCCCAAATTCCCACTATTATAAACTAACTTCTTTAGGTAATTTCATGCACAGAGTTCACCCTACGAAATTTAGCACACATATCTACTGGATATAATGGTTGCCGACATGTATGAAATTAAACATCATATCCTCGCACCTACAACATGTGCTAGAACGTTATGCTAGTGTCGCCTAGCGGGAAACAATAGACGACCCGTTGTCAGCAACCTCAGTGGACATGAAGTGAACCAAGTTTCCACTATATTTTTCATGCAATTGTCTATCGCTCCACCCGGTTTCTGCCTGCAGTAGAATTAACAGTAAGAGTATCAATATTTCGTACTGTAGTATTATGTGGTATAAAAATATAACAAACTTGGAATCGATGTGTAATACCCAAATGCTCACTTTTCTAAACATACTTCTTTAGGTAATTTCATGTACAGAGTTCATCCGACGAAATTTAGCACACATATCTACTGAATATAATGGTTGCCGACGTTTATGAAATAAAATATCATATCTCCGCACCTACAACATGTGCTAGAACGTTATGCAAGTGTCGTCTAGCGGGAAACAATAGACGACCCGTTGTCAGCAACCTCAGTGGACATGAAGGGAACCAAGTTTCCACTATATTTTTCATGCAATTGTCTATCGCACCACCCGGTTTCTGTCTGTAGTAGAACTAATAGTAAGAGTATCAATATTTCGTACTGCGGTATTATGTGGTACAAAAATACGACGAACTTGGAATCGATGTGTAATTCCCAAATGCTCACTTTTCTAAACATACTTCTTTAGGTAATTTCATGTACAGAGTTCATCCGACGAAATTTAGCACACATATCTACTGGATATAATGGTAGCCGACTTGTACGAATTTAATTACTATATGCCCACACCTACAACATGTCCTAGAACCTTATGATATTGTCATCTAGCACAGAGTACATCCGACGAAATTTAGCACACATATGTATCTACTGGATATAATGGTTGCCGACAAGTACGAAATTAATTACTATATGCCCACACCTACAACATGCCCTAGAACCTTATGCTATTGTCATCTAGATGGAAAAGATATATATATTCATCCAATATCCCATCGCGCTACCAGGTTTGTGTCGAAACTAAAAGCAACAGCAAGGGCTTTTATATTTCGTACTGTACCAATAGGTGGTATAAAAATATAATAAACTAGGAATCGATGCCCAATACACAAGCATTTCTATTGCAGATTCCAATGTATATGGTTTTTAAGTGACATAATTTTTTTATGGAGCACATATAAAAGTAATTTTGGGAGAATCTACACAAACAAAACTACGTGATTCCAAACAATTTCAGTTTATCTAACTAGTCGTGCGAAAAACATACATCTGACCATCGCCGTCTCTTCTCTAAATTTATTACTTTAGGTAATTTCATTTACAGAATTCAGTAATAATAGCACCTGATTGATGGTCGTGTCATCTAGCGGAAGATAATACTTGAGCTGCTGTCAGCGACCTCATTGAACATAAATCGAACAAGGTTTCCGCTATGTATTCATCCAATAATCTATCGCACCACCAGGTTTGTGTCTAAACTAGAAGTAACAGCAAGAGCATCAATATTTCGTACAGTAGTATTATGTGGTATAAAAATACGACAAATTTGGAATCGATGTGTAATACCCAAATGCTCACTTTTCTAAACATACTTCTTTAGGTAATTCATGTACAGAGTTCATCCGACGAAATTTAGCACACATATCTACTGGATATAATGGTTGCCGACATGTACGAAATTAATTACTATATGCCCACACCTACAACATGACCTAGAACCTTATGCTATTGTCATCTAGATGGAAAAGATATATATATTCATCCAATATCCCATCGCGCTACCAGGTTTGTGTCGAAACTAAAAGCAACAGCAAGGGCTTTTATATTTCGTACTGTACCAATAGGTGGTATAAAAATATAATAAACTAGGAATCGATGCCCAATACACAAGCATTTCTATTGCAGATTCCAATGTATATGGCTTTTAAGTGACATAATTTTTTTTATGGAGCACCTATAAAAGTAATTGTGGGAGAATCTACACAAACAAAACTACGTGATTCCAAACAATTTCAGTTTATCTAACTAGTCGTGCGAAAAACATACATCTGACCATCGCCGTCTCTTCTCTAAATTTATTACTTTAGGTAATTTCATTTACAGAACTCAGTAATAATAGAACCTGATGGTAGTGTCATATAGCGGAAGATAATACTCGAACTGTTGTCAGCGACCTCATTGAACATAAATCGAACAAGGTTTCCGCTATATATTCATTTAATAATCTATCGCACCACCAGGTTTGTGTCTAAACTAAACAGTAGTATTATGTGGTATAAAAATACGACAAATTTGGAATCGATGGGTAATATCCAAATTCTCACTTTTCTAAACATACTTCTTTAGGTAATTTCATGCATAGAGTTCATCCGACGAAATTTAGCACACATATCTACTGGATATAATGGTTGCCGACATGTATATTTCGTACTGAAGTATTATGTGGTATAAAAATACGACTAACTTGAAATCGAAGGGTAATACCCAAATTCTCACTTTTCTAAACTTACTGCTTTAGGTAATTTCATGCACAGAGTTCATCCGAGGAAATTTAGCACACGTATCTACTGGATATAATGGTTGCCGACATGTACGAAATTAATTACTATATCCCCGTACCTACAACATGTCCTAGAACCTTATGCTATTGTCATCTAGCGGGAAAAAAATTGATGGTCATCCAATTCCCCACCGCGCTGCCAGGTTTGCGTCGAAACTAAAAGTAACAGCAAGGGCATCTATATTTAGTACTGTACCAATAGGTGGTATAAAAATATAATAAACTAGTAATCGATGCCCAATACACAAGCATTTTTATTGTAGATTCCAATGATGGTAGTGTCATCTAGAGGAAGATAATACTTGAACTGTTGTCAGCGACCTCATTGAACATAAATCGAACAAGGTTTCCGCTATATATTCATCCAATAATTTATCGCACCACCAGGTTTGTGTCTAAACTAGAAGCAACACTAAGAGCATCAATATTTCGTACTTCAGTGTTATGTTTTGTAAAAATACAACAAATTTGGAATCGATGGGTAATTCCCAAATTCCCACTATTATAAACTAACTTCTTTAGGTAATTTCATGCACAGAGTTCACCCTATGAAATTTAGCACACATATCTACTGGATATAATGGTTGCCGACATGTATGAAATTAAGTATCGTATAGTATTAATTACTATATGCCCACACTTACAACATGTCTTAGAACCTTATGCTATTGTCATCTAGATGGAAAAGATATATATATTCATCCAATATCCCATCGCGCTACCAGGTTTGTGTCGAAACTAAAAGTAACAGCAAGGGCTTTTATATTTCGTACTGTACCAATAGGTGGTATAAAAATATAATAAACTAGGAATCGATGCCCAATACACAAGCATTTCTATTGCAGATTCCAATGTATATGGTTTTTAAGTGACATATTTTTTTTATGGAGCACATAATTTACATATAGGTAAATTGTGGGAGAATCTACACAAACAAAACTATGTGATTCCAAACAATTTCAGTTTATCTAACTAGTCGTGCGAAAAACATACATCTGACCATCGCCGTCTCTTCTCTAAATTTATTACTTTAGGTAATTTCATTTACAGAACTCAGTAATAATAGAACCTGATGGTAGTGCCATCTAGCGGAAGATAATACTTGAACTGTTGTCAGCGACCTCACTGATCCAATACTCTACCTCACCACCAGGTTTGTGTCTAAACTAGAAGCAACACCAAGAGCATCAATATTTCGTACTTCAGTATTATGTTTTGTAAAAATACGACAAATTTGGAATCGATGGGTAATTCCCAAATTCCCACTATTATAAACTAACTTCTTTATGTAATTTCATGCACACAGTTCACCCTACGAAATTTAGCACACATACATATCTACTGGATATAATGGTTGCCGACATGTATGAAATTAAATATCATATCCTCGCACCTACAACATGTGCTAGAACGTTATGCTAGTGTCGCCTAGTGGGAAACAATAGACGACAATAGACAATATCGCTCCACCCGGTTTCTGCCTGCAGTAGAATTAACAGTAAGAGTATCAATATTTCGTAGTATTATGTGGTATAAAAATATGACAAACTTGGAATCGATGTGTAATACCCAAATGCTCACTTTTGTAAACGTTCTTCTTTAGGTAATTTCATGCACAGAGTTCATCCGACGAAATTTAGCACACATATCTACTGGATATAATGGTTGCCGACATGTATGAAATTAAATATCGTATCCTCGCACCTACAACATGTCCTAGAACCTGATGGTAGTGTCATCTAGCGGAAGATAATACTTGAACTGTTGTCAGCGACCTCATTGAACATAAATCGAACAAGGTTTCCGCTATATATTCATCCAATAATCTATCGCACCACCAGGTTTGTGTCTAAACTAGAAGTATCAGCAAGAGCATCAATATTTCATACTGTAGTATTATGTGGTATAAAAATACGACTAACTTGAAATCGATGGGTAATACCCAAATTCTCATTTTTCTAAACTTACTGCTTTAGGTAATTTCATGCACAGAGTTCATCCGAGGAAATTTAGCACACGTATCTACTCGATATAATGGTTGCCGACATGTACGAAATTAATTACTATATCCCCGTACCTACAACATGTCCTAGAACCTTATGCTATTGTCATCTAGCGGGAAAAAAATGTATGGTCATCCAATTCCCCACCGCGCTGCCAGGTTTGTGTCGAAACTAAAAGTAACAGCAAGGGCATCTATATTTCGTACTGTACCAATAGGTGGTACAAAAATATAATAAACTAGTAATCGATGCCCAATACACGAGCATTTTTATTGTAGATTCCAATGTATATTGTTTTTAAGTGACATAATTTTTTACGGAGCACATATAAAAGTAATTGTGGGAGAATCTGCCCAAACAAAACTATGTGATTCCAAACAATTTCAGTTTATCTAATTAGTCGTGCGAAAAACATAAATCTGACCATCGCCGTCTCTTCTCTAAATTTATTACTTTAGGTAATTTCATTTACAGAATTCAGTAATAATAGAACCTGATGGTAGTGTCATCTAGCGGAAAATAATACTTGAACTGTTGTCAGTGACCTCATTGAACATAAATCGAACAAGGTTTCCGCTATATATTCATCCAGTAATCTATCGCACCACCAGGTTTGTGTCTAAACTAGAAGTAACAGCAAGAGCATCAATATTTCGTACAGTAGTATTATGTGGTATAAAAATACGACAAACTTGGAATCGATGGGTAATACCCAAATTCTCACTTTTCTAAACTTACTTCTTTAGGTAATTTCATGCACAGAGTTCATCCGACGAAATTTAGCATACATATCTACTGGATATAATTTTTGCCGACATGTATGAAATTAAATATCATTTCCCACACCTACAACATGTGCTGGAACGTGTACGCAAGTGTCGCCTAGCGGCAAACAATAGACGACCCGTTGTAAGCAACCTCAGTGGACTTGAGGGGAACCAAGTTTCCACTATATTTTTTAGGCAATAACCTATCGCACCACCCGGTTTCTGTGTGCAGTAAAACTAACAATAAGAGTATCAATATTTCGTACTGTAGTATTATGTGTTATAAAAATATGATAACCTAGGAAACGATTGGTATTACCCAAATTCTCACTATTCTAAATTTACTTCCTTAGGTAATTTCATGCACAGAGTTCATCCGACGAAATTTAGCACACATATCTACTGGATATAATGGTTGCCGACATGTACGAAATTAATTACTATATGCCCACACCTACAACATGTCCTAGAACCTGATGGTAGTGTCATCTAGCGGAAGATAATACTTGAACTGTTGTCAGCGACCTCATTAAATATAAATCGAACAAGGCTTCCGCTATAAATTCATCCCATAAACTATCGCAAAACCAGGTTTGTGTCTAAACTGGAAGTAACAGCAAGAGCATCAATATTTCGTACTGTAGTATTGTGTGGTATAAAAATATGATAACCTAGGAATCGATGCCCAATACACAAGCATTTCTATTGCAGATTCCAATGTATATGGTTTTTAAATGACATAATTTTTTCGGAGCACATATAAAAGTAATTGTGGGAGAATCTACACAAACAAAACTATGTGATTCCAAACAATTTCAGTTTATCTAACTAGTCGTGCGAAAAACATACTTCTGACCATCGCCGTCTCTTCTCTAAATTTATTACTTTAGGTAATTTCATTTACAGAATTCAGTAATAATAGCACCTGATGGTCGTGTCATCTAGCGGAAGATAATACTTGAACTGTTGTCAGCGACCTCATTGAGCATAAATCGAACAAGATTTCCGCTATATATTCATCCAATAATCTATCGCACCACCAGGTTCGTGTCTAAACTAGAAGTATCAGCAAAAGCATCAATATTTCGTACTGTAGTATTATGTGGTATAAAAATACGACTAACTTGAAATCGATGGGTAATACCCAAATTCTCATTTTTCTAAACTTACTGCTTTATTTAATTTCATGCACAGAGTTCATCCGAGGAAATTTAGCACACGTATCTACTGGATATAATGGTTGCCGACATGTACGAAATGAATTACTATATCCCCGTACCTACAACATGTCCTAGAACCTTATGCTGTTGTCATCTAGCGGGAAAAAAATGTATGGTCATCCAATTCCCCACCGCGCTGCCAGGTTCCTGTGGAAACTAAAAGTAACAGCAAGGGCATCTATATTTCGTACTGTACCAATAGGTGGTACAAAAATATAATAAACTAGTAATCGATGCCCAATATACAAGCATTTTTATTGTAGATTCCAATGTATATGGTTTTTAAGTGACATAATTTTTTACGGAGCACATATAAAAGTAATTGTGGGAGAATCTACACAAACAAAACTATGTGATTCCAAACAATTTCAGTTTATCTAACTAGTCGTGCGAAAAACATACTTCTGACCATCGCCGTCTCTTCTCTAAATTTATTACTTTAGGTAATTTCATTTACAGAATTCAGTAATAATAGAACCTGATGGTAGTGTCATCCAGCGGAAGATAATACTTGAACTGTTGTCAGCGACCTCATTGAACATAAATCGAACAAGGTTTCCGCTATATATTCATCCAATAATCTATCGCACCACCAGGTTTGTGTCTAAACTAGAAGTAACAGCAAGAGCATCAATATTTCGTACAGTAGTATTATGTGGTATAAAAATACGACAAACTTGGAATCGATGGGTAATACCCAAATTCTCACTTTTCTAAACTTACTTCTTTAGGTAATTTCATGCACAGAGTTCATCCGACGAAATTTAGCATACATATCTACTGGATATAATGGTAGCCGACATGTATGAAATTAAATATCATATCCCGGCACCTACAACATGTGCTGGAACGTGTACGCAAGTGTCGCCTAGCGGGAAACAATAGACGACCCGTTGTAAGCAACCTCAGTGGACTTGAGGGGAACCAAGTTTCCACTATATTTTTTAGGCAATAACCTATCGCACCACCCGGTTTCTGTGTGCAGTAAAACTAACAATAAGAGTATCTATATTTCGTACTGTAGTATTATGTGGTATAAAAATATGATAACCTAGGAAACGATGGGTAATACCCAAATTCTCACTATTCTAAACTTACTTCCTTAGGTAATTTCATGCACAGAGTTCATCCGACGAAATTTAGCACACATATCTACTGGATATAATGGTAGCCGACTTGTACGAAATTAATTACTATATGCCCACACCTACAACATGTCCTAGAACCTTATGATATTGTCATCTAGCACAGAGTTCATCCGACGAAATTTAGCACACATATCTACTGGATATAATGGTTGCCGACATGTACGAAATTAATTACTATATGCCCACACCTACAACATGTCCTAGAACCGTATGCTATTGTCATCTAGATGGAAAAGATATATATATTCATCGAATATCCCATCGCGCTTCCAGGTTTGTGTCGAAACTAAAAGTAAAAGCAAGGTCTCTTATATTTCGTACTGTACCAATAGGTGGTATAAAAATATAATAATCTAGGAATCGATGCCCAATACACAAGCATTCTATTGTAGATTCCAATGTATGTATATGGTTTTTAAGTGACATAATTTTTTATGGAGCACATATAAAAGTAGTTGTGGGAGAATCTACACAAACAAAACTATGTGACTCCAAACAATTTCAGTTTATCTAATTAATCGTGCGAAAAACATACATCTGACCATCGCCGTCTCTTCTCTAAATTTATTATTTTAGGTAATTTCATTTACAGATTACCTGATGCTAGTGTCATCTAGCGGAAGATAATACTTGAACTGTTGTCAGCGACCTCATTGAACATAAATCGAACAAGGTTTCCGCTATATATTCATCCAATAATCTATGGCACCACCAGGTTTGTGTCTAAACTAGAAGTAACAGCAAGAGCATCAATATTTCGTACAGTAGTATTATGTGGTGTAAAAATACGACAAACTTGGAATCGATGGGTAATACCCAAATTCTCACTTTTCTAAACTTACTTCTTTAGGTAATTTCATGCACAGAGTTCATCCGACGAAATTTAGCATACATATCTACTGGATATAATGGTAGCCGACATGTACGAAAGTAATTACTATATGCCCACACCTACAACATGTCCTAGAACCTGATGGTAGTGTCATCTAGCGGAAGATAATACTTGAACTGTTGTCAGCGACCTCATTAAATATAAATCGAACAAGGCTTCCGCTATAAATTCATCCCATAAACTATCGCACCACCAGGTTTGTGTCTAAACTGGAAGTAACAGCAAGAGCATCAATATTTCGTACTGTAGTATTGTGTGGTATAAAAATATGATAACCTAGGAATCGATGGGTAATACTACCAGGTTTGTGTCGAAACAAAAAGTAACAGCAAGGGCATCTATATTTCGTACTGTACCAATGGGTAGTATAAAAATATAATAACCTAGGAATCGATGCCCAATACACAAGCATTTTTATTGCAGATTCCAATGTATATGGTTTTTAAGTGACATCATTTTTTACGGAGCACATATAAAAGTAATTGTGGGAGAATCTACACAAACAAAACTATGTGATTCCAAACAATTTCAGTTTATCTAACTAGTCGTGCGAAAAACATACTTCTGACCATCGCCGTCTCTTCTCTAAATTTATTACTTTATGTAATTTCATTTACAGAATTCAGTAATAATAGCACCTGATGGTCGTGTCATCTAGCGGAAGATAATACTTGAACTGTTGTCAGCGACCTCATTGAGCATACATCGAACAAGGTTTCCGCTATATATTCATACAATAATCTATCGCACCACCAGGTTCGTATCTAAACTAGAAGTAACAGCAAAAGCATCAATATTTCGTACTGTAGTATTATGTGGTATAAAAATACGACTAACTTGAAATCGATGGGTAATACCCAAATTCTCATTTTTCTAAACTTACTGCTTTATTCAATTTCATGCACAAAGTTCATCCGAGGAAATTTAGCACACGTATCTACTGGATATAATGGTTGCCGACATGTACGAAATGAATTACTATATCCCCGTACCTACAACATGTCCTAGAACCTTATGCTATTGTCATCTAGCGGGAAAAAAATTGATGGTTTGCGTCGAAACTAAAAGTAACAGCAAGGGCATCTATATTTAGTACTGTACCAATAGGTGGTATAAAAATATAATAAACTAGTAATCGATGCCCAATACACAAGCATTTTTATTGTAGATTCCAATGTATATGGTTTTTAAGTGACATAACTTTTTTATGGAGCACATATAAAAGTAATTTTGGGAGAATCTACACAAACAAAACTACGTGATTCCAAACAATTTCAGTTTATCTAACTAGTCGTGCGAAAAACATACATCTGACCATCGCCGTCTCTTCTCTAAATTTATTACTTTAGGTAACTTCATTTACAGAACTCAGTAATAATAGAACCTGATGGTAGTGTCATCTAGCGGAAGATAATACTTGAACTGTTGTCAGCGACCTCATTGAACATAAATCGAACAAGTTTTCCGCTATATATTCATCCAATAATCTATCGCACCACCAGGTTTGTGTCTAAACCAGAAGTAACAGCAAGAGCGTCAATATTTCGTACAGTAGTATTATGTGGTATAAAAATACGACAAACTTGGAATCGATGGGTAATACCCAAATTCTCACTTTTCTAAACTTACTTCTTTAGGTAATTTCATGCACAGAGTTCATCCGACGAAATTTAGCATACATATCTACTGGATATAATGGTAGCCGACATGTACGAAATTAATTACTATATGCCCACACCTACAACATGTCCTAAAACCTGATGGTAGTGTCATCTAGCGGAAGATAATACTTGAACTGTTGTCAGCGACCTCATTAAACATAAATCGAACAAGGCTTCCGCTATAAATTCATCCCATAAATTATCGCACCACCAGGTTTGTGTCTAAACTGGAAGTAACAGCAAGAGCATCAATATTTCGTACTGTAGTATTGTGTGGTATAAAAATATGATAACCTAGGAATCGATGGGTAATACTACCAGGTTTGTGTCGAAACAAAAAGTAACAGCAAGGGCATCTATATTTCGTACTGTACCAATGGGTAGTATAAAAATATAATAACCTAGGAATCGATGCGAAATACACAAGCATTTCTATTGCAGATTCCAATGTATATGGTTTTTAAGTGACATATTTTTTTTATGGAGCACATATAAAAGTAATTGTGGGAGAATCTACACAAACAAAACTATGTGATTCCAAACAATTTCAGTTTATCTAACTAGTCGTGCGAAAAACATACTTCTGACCATCGCCGTCTCTTCTCTAAATTTATTACTTTAGGTAATTTCATTTACAGAATTCAGTAATAATAGAACCTGATGGTAGTGTCATCTAGCGGAAGATAATACTTGAACTGTTGTCAGCGACCTCATTGAACATAAATCGAACAAGGTTTCCGCTATATATTCATCCAATAATCTATCGCACCACCAGGTTTGTGTCTAAACTAGAAGTAACAGCAAGAGCATCAATATTTCGTACTGTAGTATTATGTGGTATAAAAATACGACAAACTTGAAATCGATGGGTAATATCCAAATTCTCACTTTTCTAAACTTACTTCTTTAGGTAATTTCATGCACAGAGTTCATCCGACGAAATTTAGCATACATATCTACTGGATATAATGGTAGCCGACATGTACGAAATTAATTACTATATGCCCACACCTACAACATGTCCTAAAACCTGATGGTAGTGTCATCTAGCGGAAGATAATACTTGAACTGTTGTCAGCGACCTCATTAAACATAAATCGAACAAGGCTTCCGCTATAAATTCATCCCATAAATTATCGCACCACCAGGTTTGTGTCTAAACTGGAAGTAACAGCAAGAGCATCAATATTTCGTACTGTAGTATTGTGTGGTATAAAAATATGATAACCTAGGAATCGATGGGTAATACTACCAGGTTTGTGTCGAAACAAAAAGTAACAGCAAGGGCATCTATATTTCGTACTGTACCAATGGGTAGTATAAAAATATAATAACCTAGGAATCGATGCCCAATACACAAGCATTTCTATTGCAGATTCCAATGTATATGGTTTTTAAGTGACATATTTTTTTTATGGAGCACATATAAAAGTAATTGTGGGAGAATCTACACAAACAAAACTATGTGATTCCAAACAATTTCAGTTTATCTAACTAGTCGTGCGAAAAACATACTTCTGACCATCGCCGTCTCTTCTCTAAATTTATTACTTTAGGTAATTTCATTTACAGAATTCAGTAATAATAGAACCTGATGGTAGTGTCATCTAGCGGAAGATAATACTTGAACTGTTGTCAGCGACCTCATTGAACATAAATCGAACAAGGTTTCCGCTATATATTCATCCAATAATCTATCGCACCACCAGGTTTGTGTCTAAACTAGAAGTAACAGCAAGAGCGTCAATATTTCGTACTTCAGTATTATGTTTTGTAAAAATACGACAAATTTGGAATCGATGGGTAATTCCCAAATTCCCACTATTATAAACTAACTTCTTTAGGTAATTTCATGCACAGAGTTCATCCGACGAAATTTAGCACACATATCTACTGGGTATAATGGTTACCGACATGTATGAAATTAAATATCATATCCTACAACATGTGCTGGAACGTTATGCTAGTGTCGCCTAGCGGGAAACAATAGATGAAACGTTGTAAGCAACCTCAGTGGACTTGAGGGGAACCAAGTTTCCACTATATTTTTTAGGCAATAACCTATCGCACCACCCGGTTTCTGTGTGCAGTAAAACTAACAATAAGAGTATCGATATTTCGTACTGTAGTATTATGTGGTATAAAAATATGATAACCTAGGAAACGATGGGTAATACCCAAATTCTCACTATTCTAAACTTACTTCCTTAGGTAATTTCATGCACAGAGTTCATCCGACGAAATTTAGCACACATATCTACTGGATATAATGGTAGCCGACTTGTACGAAATTAATTACTATATCCCCGTACCTACAACATGTCCTAGAACCTTATGCTATTGCCATCTAGCGGGAAAAAAATGTATGGTCATCCAATTCCCCACCGCGCTGCCAGGTTTGTGTCGAAACTAAAAGTAACAGCAAGGGCATCTATATTTCGTACTGTACCAATAGGTGGTACAAAAATAATAAACTAGTAATCGATGCCCAATACAGAAGCATTTTTATTGTAGATTCCAATGTATATGGTTTTTAAGTGACATAATTTTTTACGGAGCACATATAAAAGTAATTGTGGGAGAATCTACACAAACAAAACTATGTGATTCCAAACAATTTCAGTTTATCTAACTAGTCGTGCGAAAAACATACTTCTGACCATCGCCGTCTCTTCTCTAAATTTATTACTTTAGGTAATTTCATTTACAGAATTCAGTAATAATAGAACCTGATGGTAGTGTCATCTAGCGGAAGATAATACTTGAACTGTTGTCAGCGACCTCATTGAACATAAATCGAACAAGGTTTCCGCTATATATTCATCCAATAATCTATCGCACCACCAGGTTTGTGTCTAAACTAGAAGTAACAGCAAGAGCATCAATATTTCGTACAGTAGTATTATGTGGTATAAAAATACGACAAACTTGGAATCGATGGGTAATACCCAAATTCTCATTTTTCTAAACTTACTGCTTTATTTAATTTCATGCACAGAGTTCATCCGAGGAAATTTAGCACACGTATCTACTCGATATAATGGTTGCCGACATGTACGAAATGAATTACTATATCCACGTACCTACAACATGTCCTAGAACCTTATGCTATTGTCATCTAGCGGGAAAAAAATTTATGGTCATCCAATTCCCCACCGCGCTGCCAGGTTTCTGTCGAAACTAAAAGTAACAGCAAGGGCTTTTGTATTTCGTACTGTACCAATAGGTGGTACAAAAATATAATAAACTAGTAATCGATGCCCAATACACAAGCATTTTTATTGTAGATTCCAATGTATATGGTTTTTAGGTGACATAATTTTTTACGGAGCACATATAAAAGTAATTGTGGGAGAATCTACACAAACAAAACTATGTGATTCCAAACAATTTCAGTTTATCTAACTAGTCGTGCGAAAAACATACTTCTGACCATAGCCGTTCTCTTCTCTAAATTTATTACTTTAGGTAATTTCATTTACAGAATTCAGTAATAATAGAACCTGATGGTAGTGTCATCTAGCGGAAGATAATACTTGAACTGTTGTCAGCGACCTCATTGAACATAAATCGAACAAGGTTTCCGCTATATATACATCCAATAATCTATCGCACCGCCAGGTTTATGTCTAAACTAGAAGTAACAGCAAGAGCATAAATATTTCGTACAGTAGTATTATGTGGTATAAAAATACGACAAACTTGGAATCGATGGGTAATACCCAAATTCTCATTTTTCTAAACTTACTGCTTTATTTAATTTCATGCACAGAGTTCATCCGAGGAAATTTAGCACACGTATCTACTGGATATAATGGTTGCCGACATGTACGAAATGAATTACAATATCCCCGTACCTACAACATGTCCTAGAACCTTATGCTATTGTCATCTAGCGGGAAAAAAATGTATGGTCATCCAATTCCCCACCGCGCTGCCAGGTTTCTGTCGAAACTAAAAGTAACAGCAAGGGCATCTATATTTCGTACTGTACCAATAGGTGGTACAAAAATATAATAAACTAGTAATCGATGCCCAATACACAAGCATTTTTATTGTAGATTCCAATGTATATGGTTTTTAAGTGACATAATTTTTTACGGAGCACATATAAAAGTAATTGTGGGAGAATCTACACAAACAAAACTATGTGATTCCAAACAATTTCAGTTTATCTACATAGTCGTGCGAAAAACATACTTCTGACCATCGCCGTCTCTTCTCTAAATTTATTACTTTATGTAATTTCATTTACAGAATTCAGTAATAATAGCACCTGATGGTCGTGTCATCTAGCGGAAGATAATACTTGAACTGTTGTCAGCGACCTCATTGAGCATAAATCGAACAAGGTTTCCGCTATATATTCATCCAATAATCTATCGCACCACCAAGTTCGTATCTAAACTAGAAGTAACAGCAAAAGCATCAATATTTCGTACTGTAGTATTATGTGGTATAAAAATACGACTAACTTGAAATCGATGGGTAATACCCAAATTCTCATTTTTCTAAACTTACTGCTTTATTTAATTTCATGCACAGAGTTCATCCGAGGAAATTTAGCACACGTATCTACTGGATATAATGGTTGCCGACATGTACGAAATTAATTACTATATGCCCACACCTACAACATGTCCTAGAACCATATGGTATTGTCATCTAGATGGAAAGATATATATATTCATCCAATATCCCATCCCGCTACCAGGTTTGTGTCGAAACTAAAAGTAACAGCAAGGGCTTTTGTATTTCGTACTGTACCAATAGGTGGTATAAAAATATAATAATCTAGAAATCGATGCCCAATACACAAGCATTTCTATTGCAGATTCCAATGTATGTATATGGTTTTTAAGTGACATAATTTTTTACGGAGCACATATAAAAGTAATTGTGGGAGAATCTACACAAACAAAACTATGTGATTCCAAACAATTTCAGTTTATCTACCTAGTCGTGCGAAAAACATACTTCTGACCATCGCCGTCTCTTCTCTAAATTTATTACTTTATGTAATTTCATTTACAGAATTCAGTAATAATAGCACCTGATGGTCGTGTCATCTAGCGGAAGATAATACTTGAACTGTTGTCAGCGACCTCATTGAGCATAAATCGAACAAGGTTTCCGCTATATATTCATCCAATAATCTATCGCACCACCATGTTCGTATCTAAACTAGAAGTAACAGCAAAAGCATCAATATTTCGTACTGTAGTATTATGTGGTATAAAAATACGACTAACTTGAAATCGATGGGTAATACCCAAATTCTCATTTTTCTAAACTTACTGCTTTATTTAATTTCATGCACAGAGTTCATCCGAGGAAATTTAGCACACGTGTCTACTGGATATAATGGTTGCCGACATGTACGAAATTAATTACTATATGCCCACACCTACAACATGTCCTAGAACCATATGCTATTGTCATCTAGATGGAAAGATATATATATTCATCCAATATCCCATCGCGCTACCAGGTTTGTGTCGAAACTAAAAGTAACAGCAAGGGCTTTTGTATTTCGTACTGTACCAATAGGTGGTATAAAAATATAATAATCTAGAAATCGATGCCCAATACACAAGCATTTCTATTGCAGATTCCAATGTATGTATATGGTTTTTAAGTGACATAATTTTTTATGGAGCACATATAAAAGTAGTTGTGGGAGAATCTACACAAACAAAACTATGTGATTCCAAACAATTTCAGTTTATCTAATTAATCGTGCGAAAAACATACATCTGACCATCGCCGTCTCTTCTCTAAATTTATTACTTTAGGTAATTTCATTTACAGATTACCTGATGGTAGTGTCATCTAGCGGAAGATAATACTTGAACTGTTGTCAGCGACCTCATTGAACATAAATCGAACAAGGTTTTTGCTATATATTCATCCAATAATCTATCGCACCACCAGGTTTGTGTCTAAACTAGAAGTAACAGCAAGAGCATCAATATTTCGTACAGTAGTATTATGTGGTATAAAAATACGACAAACTTGGAATCGATGGGTAATACCCAATTTCTCACTTTTCTAAACTTACTTCTTTAGGTAATTTCATGCACAGAGTTCATCCGACGAAATTTAGCATACATATCTACTGTCCTAGAACCTGATGGTAGTGTCATCTAGCGGAAGATAATACTTGAACTGTTGTCAGCGACCTCATTGAACATAAATCGAACAAGGTTTCCGCTATATATTCATCCAATAATCTATCGCACCACCAGGTTTGTGTCTAAACTAGAAGTAACAGCAAGAGCATCAATATTTCGTACAGTAGTATTATGTGGTATAAAAATACGACAAACTTGGAATCGATGGGTAATACCCAAATTCTCACTTTTCTAAACTTACTTCTTTAGGTAATTTCATGCACAGAGTTCATCCGACGAAATTTAGCATACATATCTACTGGATATAATGGTAGCCGACATGTATGAAATTAAATATCATATCCCCGCACCTACAACATGTGCTGGAACCGTATGCTATTGTCATCTAGATGGAAAAGATATATATATTCATCCAATATCGAATCGCGCTTCCAGGTTTGTGTCGAAACTAAAAGTAAAAACAAGGTCTTTTATATTTCGTACTGTACCAATAGGTGGTATAAAAATATAATAATCTACGAATCGATGCCCAATACACAAGCATTTCTATTGCAGATTCCAATGTATATGGTTTTTAAGTGACATAATTTTTTATGGAGCACATATAAAAGTAGTTGTGGGAGAATCTACACAAACAAAACTATGTGATTCCAAACAATTTCAGTTTATCTAATTAGTCGTGCGAAAAACATAAATCTGACCATCGCCGCCTCTTCTCTAAATTTATTACTTTAGGTAATTTCATTTACAGAACTCAGTAATAATAGAACCTGATGGTAGTGTCATCTAGCGGAAGATAATACTTGAATTGTTGTCAGCGACCTCACTGATCCAATAATCTACCTCACCACCAGGTTTGTGTCTAAACTAGAAGCAACAGCAAGAGCATCAATATTTCGTACTTCAGTATTATGTTTTGTAAAAATACGACAAATTTGGAATCGATGGGTAATTCCCAAATTCCCACTATTATAAACTAACTTCTTTAGGTAATTTCATGCACAGAGTTCACCCTACAAAATTTAGCACACATATCTACTGGATATAATGGTTGCCGACATGTATGAAATTAAATATCATATCCTCGCACCTACAACATGTGCTGGAACGTGTACGCAAGTGTCGCCTAGCGGGAAACAATAGACGACCCGTTGTAAGCAGCCTCAGTGGACTTGAGGGGAACTAAGCTTCCACTATATTTTTTAGGCAATAACCTATCGCACCACCCGGTTTCTGTGTGCAGTAAAACTAAAAATAAGAGTATCAATATTTCGTACTGTAGTATTATGTGTTATAAAAATATGATAACCTAGGAAACGATGGGTAATACCCAAATTCTCACTATTCTAAATTTACTTCCTTAGGTAATTTCATGCACAGAGTTCATCCGACGAAATTTAGCACACATATCTACTGGATATAATGGTTGCCGACATGTACGAAATTAATTACTATATGCCCACACCTACAACATGTCCTAAAACCGTATGCTATTGTCATCTAGATGGAAAAGATATATATATTCATCCAATATCCCATCGCGCTTCCAGGTTTGAGTCGAAACTAAAAGTAAAAGCAAGGTCTTTTATATTTCGTACTGTACCAATAGGGGGTATAAAAATATAATAATCTAGGAATCGATGCCCAATACACAAGCATTTCTATTGCAGATTCCAATGTATGTATATGTTTTTTAAGTGACATAATTTTTTATGGAGCACATATAAAAGTAGTTGTGGGAGAATCTACACAAACAAAACTATGTGATTCCAAACAATTTCAGTTTATCTAATTAATCGTGCGAAAAACATACATCTGACCATCGCCGTATCTTCTCTAAATTTATTACTTTAGGTAATTTAATTTACAGATTACCTGATGGTAGTGTCATCTAGCGGAAGATAATACTTGAACTGTTGTCAGCGACCTCATTGAACATAAATCGAACAAGGTTTCCGCTATATATTCATCCAATAATCTATCGCACCACCAGGTTTGTGTCTAAACTAGAAGTAACAGCAAGAGCATCAATATTTCGTACAGTAGTATTATGTGGTATAAAAATACGACAAACTTGGAATCGATGGGTAATACCCAAATTCTCACTTTTCTAAACTTACTTCTTTAGGTAATTTCATGCACAGAGTTCATCCGACGAAATTTAGCATACATATCTACTGGACATAATGGTAGCCGACATGTACGAAATTAATTACTATATGCCCACACCTACAACATGTCCTAGAACCGTATGCTATTGTCATCTAGATGGAAAAGATATATATATTCATCCAATATCCCATCGCGCTTCCAGGTTTGTGTCGAAACTAAAAGTAAAAGCAAGGTCTTTTATATTTCGTACTGTACCAATAGGTGGTATAAAAATATAATAATCTAGGAATCGAAGCCCAATACACAAGCATTTCTATTGCAGATTCCAATGTATATGGTTTTTAAGTGACATAATTTTTTATGGAGCACATATAAAAGTAGTTGTGGGAGAATCTACACAAACAAAACTATGTGATTCCAAACAATTTCAGTTTATCTAATTAGTCGTGCGAAAAACATAAATCTGACCATCGCCGCCTCTTCTCTAAATTTATTACTTTAGGTAATTTCATTTACAGAACTCAGTAATAATAGAACCTGATGGTAGTGTCATCTAGCGGAAGATAATACTTGAACTGTTGTCAGCGACCTCACTGATCCAATACCTCACCACCAGGTTTATGTCTAAACTAGAAGCAACAGCAAGAGCATCAATATTTCGTACTTCAGTATTATGTTTTGTAAAAATACGACAAATTTGGAATCGATGGGTAATTCCCAAATTCCCACTATTATAAACTAACTTCTTTAGGTAATTTCATGCACAGAGTTCACCCTACGAAATTTAGCACACATATCTACTGGATATAATGGTTGCCGACATGTATGAAATTAAACATCATATCCTCGCACCTACAACATGTGCTAGAACGTTATGCTAGTGTCGCCTAGCGGGAAACAATAGACGACCCGTTGTCAGCAACCTCAGTGGACATGAAGTGAACCAAGTTTCCACTATATTTTTCATGCAATTGTCTATCGCTCCACCCGGTTTCTGCCTGCAGTAGAATTAACAGTAAGAGTATCAATATTTCGTACTGTAGTATTATGTGGTATAAAAATATAACAAACTTGGAATCGATGTGTAATACCCAAATGCTCACTTTTCTAAACATACTTCTTTAGGTAATTTCATGTACAGAGTTCATCCGACGAAATTTAGCACACATATCTACTGAATATAATGGTTGCCGACGTTTATGAAATAAAATATCATATCTCCGCACCTACAACATGTGCTAGAACGTTATGCAAGTGTCGTCTAGCGGGAAACAATAGACGACCCGTTGTCAGCAACCTCAGTGGACATGAAGGGAACCAAGTTTCCACTATATTTTTCATGCAATTGTCTATCGTACCACCCGGTTTCTGTCTGCAGTAGAATTAGCAGTAAGAGTATCAATATTTCGTACTGTAGTATTATGTGGTATAAAAATACGACAAACTTGGAATTGATGTGTAATACCCAAATGCTCGCTTTTCTGAACTTACGTCTTTAGGTAATTTCATGCACAGAGTTCATCCGACGAAATTTAGCACACATATCTACTGGATATAATGGTTGCCGACATGTATGAAATTAAATATCATATCCTCGCACATACAACATGTGCTAGAACGTTATGCTAGTGTCGCCTAGCGGGAAACAATAGACGACCCGTTGTCAGCAACCTCAGTGGACATGAAGTGAACCAAGTTTCCACTATATTTTTCATGCAATTGTCTATCGCTCCACCCGGTTTCCGTCTGCAGTAGAATTAACAGTAAGAGTATCAATAATTCGTACTGGAGTATTATGTGGTGTAAAAATATGACAAACTTGGAATCGATGTGTAATACCCAAATGCTCACTTTTGTAAACGTTTTTCTTTAGGTAATTTCATGCACAGAGCTCATCCGACGAAATTTAGCACACATATCTACTGGATATAATGGTTGCCGACATGTATGAAATTAAATATCGTATATTATTAATTACTATATGCCCACACCTACAACATGTCCTAGAACCTTATGCTATTGTCATCTAGACGGAAAAGATATATATATTCATCCAATATCCCATCGCGCTACCAGGTTTGTGTCGAAACTAAAAGTAACAGGAAGGGCTTTTATATTTCGTACTGTACCAATAGGTGGTATAAAAATATAATAAACTAGGAATCGATGCCCAATACACCAGCATTTCTATTGCAGATTCCAATGTATATGGTTTTTAAGTGACATAATTTTTTATGGAGCACATATAAATGTAATTGTGGGAGAATCTACACAAACAAAACTATGTGATTCCAAACAATTTCAGTTTATCTAACTAGTCGTGCGAAAAACATACATCTGACCATCGCCGTCTCTTCTCTAAATTTATTACTTTAGGTAATTTCATTTACAGAACTCAGTAATAATAGAACCTGATGGTAGTGTATTCTAGCGGAAGATAATACTTGAACTGTTGTCAGCGACCTCACTGATCCAATACCTCACCACCAGGTTTGTGTCTAAACTAGAAGCAACAGCAAGAGCATCAATATTTCGTACTTCAGTATTATGTTTTGTAAAAATACGACAAATTTGGAATCGATGGGTAATTCCCAAATTCCCACTATTATAAACTAACTTCTTTAGGTAATTTCATGCACGGAGTTCATCCGACGAAATTTAGCACACATATCTACTGAATATAATGGTTGAGGACGTTTATGAAATAAAATATCATATCTCCGCACCTACAACATGTGCTAGAACGTTATGCAAGTGTCGTCTAGCGGGAAACAATAGACGACCCGTTGTCAGCAACCTCAGTGGACATGAAGGGAACCAAGTTTCCACTATATTTTTCATGCAATTGTCTATCGTACCACCCGGTTTCTGTCTGCAGTAGAATTAACAGTAAGAGTATCAATATTTCGTACTGTAGTATTATGTGGTATAAAAATACGACAAACTTGGAATTGATGTGTAATACCCAAATGCTCGCTTTTCTGAACTTACGTCTTTAGGTAATTTCATGCACAGAGTTCATCCGACGAAATTTAGCGCACATATCTACTGGATATAATGGTTGCCGACATGTATGAAATTAAATATCATATCCTCGCGCATACAACATGTGCTAGAACGTTATGCTAGTGTCGCCTAGCGGGAAACAATAGACGACCCGTTGTCAGCAACCTCAGTGGACATGAAGTGAACCAAGTTTCCACTATATTTTTCATGCAATTGTCTATCGCTCCACCCGGTTTCCGTCTGCAGTAGAATTAACAGTAAGAGTATCAATAATTCGTACTGGAGTATTATGTGGTGTAAAAATATGACAAACTTGGAATCGATGTGTAATACCCAAATGCTCACTTTTGTAAACGTTTTTCTTTAGGTAATTTCATGCACAGAGCTCATCCGACGAAATTTAGCACACATATCTACTGGATATAATAGTTGCCGACATGTATGAAATTAAATATCGTACATTATTAATTACTATATGCCCACACCTACAACATGTCCTAGAACCTTATGCTATTGTCATCTAGACGGAAAAGATATATATATTCATCCAATATCCCATCGCGCTACCAGGTTTGTGTCGAAACTAAAAGTAACAGCAAGGGCTTTTATATTTCGTACTGTACCAATAGGTGGTATAAAAATATAATAAACTAGGAATCGATGCCCAATACACAAGCATTTCTATTGCAGATTCCAATGTATATGGTTTTTAAGTGACATAATTTTTTTATGGAGCACATACAAATGTAATTGTGGGAGAATCTACACAAACAAAACTATGTGATTCCAAACAATTTCAGTTTATCTAACTAGTCGTGCGAAAAACATACATCTGACCATCGCCGTCTCTTCTCTAAATTTATTACTTTAGGTAATTTCATTTACAGAACTCAGTAATAATAGAACCTGATGGTAGTGTCATCTAGCGGAAGATAATACTTGAACTGTTGTCAGCGACCTCACTGATCCAATACCTCACCACCAGGTTTATGTCTAAACTAGAAGCAACAGCAAGAGCATCAATATTTCGTACTTCAGTATTATGTTTTGTAAAAATACGACAAATTTGGAATCGATGGGTAATTCCCAAATTCCCACTATTATAAACTAACTTCTTTAGGTAATTTCATGCACAGAGTTCACCCTACGAAATTTAGCACACATATCTACTGGATATAATGGTTGCCGACATGTATGAAATTAAACATCATATCCTCGCACCTACAACATGTGCTAGAACGTTATGCTAGTGTCGCCTAGCGGGAAACAATAGACGACCCGTTGTCAGCAACCTCAGTGGACATGAAGTGAACCAAGTTTCCACTATATTTTTCATGCAATTGTCTATCGCTCCACCCGGTTTCTGCCTGCAGTAGAATTAACAGTAAGAGTATCAATATTTCGTACTGTAGTATTATGTGGTATAAAAATATAACAAACTTGGAATCGATGTGTAATACCCAAATGCTCACTTTTCTAAACATACTTCTTTAGGTAATTTCATGTACAGAGTTCATCCGACGAAATTTAGCACACATATCTACTGAATATAATGGTTGCCGACGTTTATGAAATAAAATATCATATCTCCGCACCTACAACATGTGCTAGAACGTTATGCAAGTGTCGTCTAGCGGGAAACAATAGACGACCCGTTGTCAGCAACCTCAGTGGACATGAAGGGAACCAAGTTTCCACTATATTTTTCATGCAATTGTCTATCGCACCACCCGGTTTCTGTCTGTAGTAGAACTAATAGTAAGAGTATCAATATTTCGTACTGCGGTATTATGTGGTACAAAAATACGACGAACTTGGAATCGATGTGTAATTCCCAAATGCTCACTTTTCTAAACATACTTCTTTAGGTAATTTCATGTACAGAGTTCATCCGACGAAATTTAGCACACATATCTACTGGATATAATGGTAGCCGACTTGTACGAATTTAATTACTATATGCCCACACCTACAACATGTCCTAGAACCTTATGATATTGTCATCTAGCACAGAGTACATCCGACGAAATTTAGCACACATATGTATCTACTGGATATAATGGTTGCCGACAAGTACGAAATTAATTACTATATGCCCACACCTACAACATGCCCTAGAACCTTATGCTATTGCCATCTAGATGGAAAAGATATATATATTCATCCAATATCCCATCGCGCTACCAGGTTTGTGTCGAAACTAAAAGCAACAGCAAGGGCTTTTATATTTCGTACTGTACCAATAGGTGGTATAAAAATATAATAAACTAGGAATCGATGCCCAATACACAAGCATTTCTATTGCAGATTCCAATGTATATGGTTTTTAAGTGACATAATTTTTTTATGGAGCACATATAAAAGTAATTTTGGGAGAATCTACACAAACAAAACTACGTGATTCCAAACAATTTCAGTTTATCTAACTAGTCGTGCGAAAAACATACATCTGACCATCGCCGTCTCTTCTCTAAATTTATTACTTTAGGTAATTTCATTTACAGAATTCAGTAATAATAGCACCTGATTGATGGTCGTGTCATCTAGCGGAAGATAATACTTGAGCTGCTGTCAGCGACCTCATTGAACATAAATCGAACAAGGTTTCCGCTATGTATTCATCCAATAATCTATCGCACCACCAGGTTTGTGTCTAAACTAGAAGTAACAGCAAGAGCATCAATATTTCGTACAGTAGTATTATGTGGTATAAAAATACGACAAATTTGGAATCGATGTGTAATACCCAAATGCTCACTTTTCTAAACATACTTCTTTAGGTAATTCATGTACAGAGTTCATCCGACGAAATTTAGCACACATATCTACTGGATATAATGGTTGCCGACATGTACGAAATTAATTACTATATGCCCACACCTACAACATGACCTAGAACCTTATGCTATTGTCATCTAGATGGAAAAGATATATATATTCATCCAATATCCCATCGCGCTACCAGGTTTGTGTCGAAACTAAAAGCAACAGCAAGGGCTTTTATATTTCGTACTGTACCAATAGGTGGTATAAAAATATAATAAACTAGGAATCGATGCCCAATACACAAGCATTTCTATTGCAGATTCCAATGTATATGGCTTTTAAGTGACATAATTTTTTTTATGGAGCACCTATAAAAGTAATTGTGGGAGAATCTACACAAACAAAACTACGTGATTCCAAACAATTTCAGTTTATCTAACTAGTCGTGCGAAAAACATACATCTGACCATCGCCGTCTCTTCTCTAAATTTATTACTTTAGGTAATTTCATTTACAGAACTCAGTAATAATAGAACCTGATGGTAGTGTCATATAGCGGAAGATAATACTCGAACTGTTGTCAGCGACCTCATTGAACATAAATCGAACAAGGTTTCCGCTATATATTCATTTAATAATCTATCGCACCACCAGGTTTGTGTCTAAACTAAACAGTAGTATTATGTGGTATAAAAATACGACAAATTTGGAATCGATGGGTAATATCCAAATTCTCACTTTTCTAAACATACTTCTTTAGGTAATTTCATGCATAGAGTTCATCCGACGAAATTTAGCACACATATCTACTGGATATAATGGTTGCCGACATGTATATTTCGTACTGAAGTATTATGTGGTATAAAAATACGACTAACTTGAAATCGAAGGGTAATACCCAAATTCTCACTTTTCTAAACTTACTGCTTTAGGTAATTTCATGCACAGAGTTCATCCGAGGAAATTTAGCACACGTATCTACTGGATATAATGGTTGCCGACATGTACGAAATTAATTACTATATCCCCGTACCTACAACATGTCCTAGAACCTTATGCTATTGTCATCTAGCGGGAAAAAAATTGATGGTCATCCAATTCCCCACCGCGCTGCCAGGTTTGCGTCGAAACTAAAAGTAACAGCAAGGGCATCTATATTTAGTACTGTACCAATAGGTGGTATAAAAATATAATAAACTAGTAATCGATGCCCAATACACAAGCATTTTTATTGTAGATTCCAATGATGGTAGTGTCATCTAGAGGAAGATAATACTTGAACTGTTGTCAGCGACCTCATTGAACATAAATCGAACAAGGTTTCCGCTATATATTCATCCAATAATTTATCGCACCACCAGGTTTGTGTCTAAACTAGAAGCAACACTAAGAGCATCAATATTTCGTACTTCAGTGTTATGTTTTGTAAAAATACAACAAATTTGGAATCGATGGGTAATTCCCAAATTCCCACTATTATAAACTAACTTCTTTAGGTAATTTCATGCACAGAGTTCACCCTATGAAATTTAGCACACATATCTACTGGATATAATGTTTGCCGACATGTATGAAATTAAGTATCGTATAGTATTAATTACTATATGCCCACACTTACAACATGTCTTAGAACCTTATGCTATTGTCATCTAGATGGAAAAGATATATATATTCATCCAATATCCCATCGCGCTACCAGGTTTGTGTCGAAACTAAAAGTAACAGCAAGGGCTTTTATATTTCGTACTGTACCAATAGGTGGTATAAAAATATAATAAACTAGGAATCGATGCCCAATACACAAGCATTTCTATTGCAGATTCCAATGTATATGGTTTTTAAGTGACATATTTTTTTTATGGAGCACATATAAAAGTAATTGTGGGAGAATCTACACAAACAAAACTATGTGATTCCAAACAATTTCAGTTTATCTAACTAGTCGTGCGAAAAACATACATCTGACCATCGCCGTCTCTTCTCTAAATTTATTACTTTAGGTAATTTCATTTACAGAACTCAGTAATAATAGAACCTGATGGTAGTGCCATCTAGCGGAAGATAATACTTGAACTGTTGTCAGCGACCTCACTGATCCAATACTCTACCTCACCACCAGGTTTGTGTCTAAACTAGAAGCAACACCAAGAGCATCAATATTTCGTACTTCAGTATTATGTTTTGTAAAAATACGACAAATTTGGAATCGATGGGTAATTCCCAAATTCCCACTATTATAAACTAACTTCTTTATGTAATTTCATGCACACAGTTCACCCTACGAAATTTAGCACACATACATATCTACTGGATATAATGGTTGCCGACATGTATGAAATTAAATATCATATCCTCGCACCTACAACATGTGCTAGAACGTTATGCTAGTGTCGCCTAGTGGGAAACAATAGACGACAATAGACAATATCGCTCCACCCGGTTTCTGCCTGCAGTAGAATTAACAGTAAGAGTATCAATATTTCGTAGTATTATGTGGTATAAAAATATGACAAACTTGGAATCGATGTGTAATACCCAAATGCTCACTTTTGTAAACGTTCTTCTTTAGGTAATTTCATGCACAGAGTTCATCCGACGAAATTTAGCACACATATCTACTGGATATAATGGTTGCCGACATGTATGAAATTAAATATCGTATCCTCGCACCTACAACATGTCCTAGAACCTGATGGTAGTGTCATCTAGCGGAAGATAATACTTGAACTGTTGTCAGCGACCTCATTGAACATAAATCGAACAAGGTTTCCGCTATATATTCATCCAATAATCTATCGCACCACCAGGTTTGTGTCTAAACTAGAAGTAACAGCAAGAGCATCAATATTTCATACTGTAGTATTATGTGGTATAAAAATACGACTAACTTGAAATCGATGGGTAATACCCAAATTCTCATTTTTCTAAACTTACTGCTTTAGGTAATTTCATGCACAGAGTTCATCCGAGGAAATTTAGCACACGTATCTACTCGATATAATGGTTGCCGACATGTACGAAATTAATTACTATATCCCCGTACCTACAACATGTCCTAGAACCTTATGCTATTGTCATCTAGCGGGAAAAAAATGTATGGTCATCCAATTCCCCACCGCGCTGCCAGGTTTGTGTCAAAACTAAAAGTAACAGCAAGGGCATCTATATTTCGTACTGTACCAATAGGTGGTACAAAAATATAATAAACTAGTAATCGATGCCCAATACACGAGCATTTTTATTGTAGATTCCAATGTATATTGTTTTTAAGTGACATAATTTTTTACGGAGCACATATAAAAGTAATTGTGGGAGAATCTGCCCAAACAAAACTATGTGATTCCAAACAATTTCAGTTTATCTAATTAGTCGTGCGAAAAACATAAATCTGACCATCGCCGTCTCTTCTCTAAATTTATTACTTTAGGTAATTTCATTTACAGAATTCAGTAATAATAGAACCTGATGGTAGTGTCATCTAGCGGAAAATAATACTTGAACTGTTGTCAGTGACCTCATTGAACATAAATCGAACAAGGTTTCCGCTATATATTCATCCAGTAATCTATCGCACCACCAGGTTTGTGTCTAAACTAGAAGTAACAGCAAGAGCATCAATATTTCGTACAGTAGTATTATGTGGTATAAAAATACGACAAACTTGGAATCGATGGGTAATACCCAAATTCTCACTTTTCTAAACTTACTTCTTTAGGTAATTTCATGCACAGAGTTCATCCGACGAAATTTAGCATACATATCTACTGGATATAATTTTTGCCGACATGTATGAAATTAAATATCATTTCCCACACCTACAACATGTGCTGGAACGTGTACGCAAGTGTCGCCTAGCGGCAAACAATAGACGACCCGTTGTAAGCAACTTCAGTGGACTTGAGGGGAACCAAGTTTCCACTATATTTTTTAGGCAATAACCTATCGCACCACCCGGTTTCTGTGTGCAGTAAAACTAACAATAAGAGTATCAATATTTCGTACTGTAGTATTATGTGTTATAAAAATATGATAACCTAGGAAACGATTGGTATTACCCAAATTCTCACTATTCTAAATTTACTTCCTTAGGTAATTTCATGCACAGAGTTCATCCGACGAAATTTAGCACACATATCTACTGGATATAATGGTTGCCGACATGTACGAAATTAATTACTATATGCCCACACCTACAACATGTCCTAGAACCATATGCTATTGTCATCTAGATGGAAAGATATATATATTCATCCAATATCCCATCGCGCTACCAGGTTTGTGTCGAAACTAAAAGTAACAGCAAGGGCTTTTGTATTTCGTACTGTACCAATAGGTGGTATAAAAATATAATAATCTAGAAATCGATGCCCAATACACAAGCATTTCTATTGCAGATTCCAATGTATGTATATGGTTTTTAAGTGACATAATTTTTTATGGAGCACATATAAAAGTAGTTGTGGGAGAATCTACACAAACAAAACTATTAGATTCCAAACAATTTCAGTTTATCTAATTAATCGTGCGAAAAACATACATCTGACCATCGCCGTCTCTTCTCTAAATTTATTACTTTAGGTAATTTCATTTACAGATTACCTGATGGTAGTGTCATCTAGCGGAAGATAATACTTGAACTGTTGTCAGCGACCTCATTGAACATAAATCGAACAAGGTTTCCGCTATATATTCATCCAATAATCTATCGCACCACCAGGTTTGTGTCTAAACTAGAAGTAACAGCAAGAGCATCAATATTTCGTACAGTAGTATTATGTGGTGTAAAAATACGACAAACTTGGAATCGATGGGTAATACCCAAATTCTCACTTTTCTAAACTTACTTCTTTAGGTAATTTCATGCACAGAGTTCATCCGACGAAATTTAGCATACATATCTACTGGATATAATGGTAGCCGACATGTACGAAATTAATTACTATATGCCCACACCTACAACATGTCCTAGAACCTGATGGTAGTGTCATCTAGCGGAAGATAATACTTGAACTGTTGTCAGCGACCTCATTAAATATAAATCGAACAAGGCTTCCGCTATAAATTCATCCCATAAACTATCGCAAAACCAGGTTTGTGTCTAAACTGGAAGTAACAGCAAGAGCATCAATATTTCGTACTGTAGTATTGTGTGGTATAAAAATATGATAACCTAGGAATCGATGCCCAATACACAAGCATTTCTATTGCAGATTCCAATGTATATGGTTTTTAAATGACATAATTTTTTCGGAGCACATATAAAAGTAATTGTGGGAGAATCTACACAAACAAAACTATGTGATTCCAAACAATTTCAGTTTATCTAACTAGTCGTGCGAAAAACATACTTCTGACCATCGCCGTCTCTTCTCTAAATTTATTACTTTAGGTAATTTCATTTACAGAATTCAGTAATAATAGCACCTGATGGTCGTGTCATCTAGCGGAAGATAATACTTGAACTGTTGTCAGCGACCTCATTGAGCATAAATCGAACAAGATTTCCGCTATATATTCATCCAATAATCTATCGCACCACCAGGTTCGTGTCTAAACTAGAAGTATCAGCAAAAGCATCAATATTTCGTACTGTAGTATTATGTGGTATAAAAATACGACTAACTTGAAATCGATGGGTAATACCCAAATTCTCATTTTTCTAAACTTACTGCTTTATTTAATTTCATGCACAGAGTTCATCCGAGGAAATTTAGCACACGTATCTACTGGATATAATGGTTGCCGACATGTACGAAATGAATTACTATATCCCCGTACCTACAACATGTCCTAGAACCTTATGCTGTTGTCATCTAGCGGGAAAAAAATGTATGGTCATCCAATTCCCCACCGCGCTGCCAGGTTCCTGTGGAAACTAAAAGTAACAGCAAGGGCATCTATATTTCGTACTGTACCAATAGGTGGTACAAAAATATAATAAACTAGTAATCGATGCCCAATATACAAGCATTTTTATTGTAGATTCCAATGTATATGGTTTTTAAGTGACATAATTTTTTACGGAGCACATATAAAAGTAATTGTGGGAGAATCTACACAAACAAAACTATGTGATTCCAAACAATTTCAGTTTATCTAACTAGTCGTGCGAAAAACATACTTCTGACCATCGCCGTCTCTTCTCTAAATTTATTACTTTAGGTAATTTCATTTACAGAATTCAGTAATAATAGAACCTGATGGTAGTGTCATCCAGCGGAAGATAATACTTGAACTGTTGTCAGCGACCTCATTGAACATAAATCGAACAAGGTTTCCGCTATATATTCATCCAATAATCTATCGCACCACCAGGTTTGTGTCTAAACTAGAAGTAACAGCAAGAGCATCAATATTTCGTACAGTAGTATTATGTGGTATAAAAATACGACAAACTTGGAATCGATGGGTAATACCCAAATTCTCACTTTTCTAAACTTACTTCTTTAGGTAATTTCATGCACAGAGTTCATCCGACGAAATTTAGCATACATATCTACTGGATATAATGGTAGCCGACATGTATGAAATTAAATATCATATCCCCGCACCTACAACATGTGCTGGAACGTGTACGCAAGTGTCGCCTAGCGGGAAACAATAGACGACCCGTTGTAAGCAACCTCAGTGGACTTGAGGGGAACCAAGTTTCCACTATATTTTTTAGGCAATAACCTATCGCACCACCCGGTTTCTGTGTGCAGTAAAACTAACAATAAGAGTATCTATATTTCGTACTGTAGTATTATGTGGTATAAAAATATGATAACCTAGGAAACGATGGGTAATACCCAAATTCTCAAAATTCTAAACTTACTTCCTTAGGTAATTTCATGCACAGAGTTCATCCGACGAAATTTAGCACACATATCTACTGGATATAATGGTAGCCGACTTGTACGAAATTAATTACTATATGCCCACACCTACAACATGTCCTAGAACCTTATGATATTGTCATCTAGCACAGAGTTCATCCGACGAAATTTAGCACACATATCTACTGGATATAATGGTTGCCGACATGTACGAAATTAATTACTATATGCCCACACCTACAACATGTCCTAGAACCGTATGCTATTGTCATCTAGATGGAAAAGATATATATATTCATCCAATATCCCATCGCGCTTCCAGGTTTGTGTCGAAACTAAAAGTAAAAGCAAGGTCTCTTATATTTCGTACTGTACCAATAGGTGGTATAAAAATATAATAATCTAGGAATCGATGCCCAATACACAAGCATTCTATTGTAGATTCCAATGTATGTATATGGTTTTTAAGTGACATAATTTTTTATGGAGCACATATAAAAGTAGTTGTGGGAGAATCTACACAAACAAAACTATGTGACTCCAAACAATTTCAGTTTATCTAATTAATCGTGCGAAAAACATACATCTGACCATCGCCGTCTCTTCTCTAAATTTATTATTTTAGGTAATTTCATTTACAGATTACCTGATGCTAGTGTCATCTAGCGGAAGATAATACTTGAACTGTTGTCAGCGACCTCATTGAACATAAATCGAACAAGGTTTCCGCTATATATTCATCCAATAATCTATGGCACCACCAGGTTTGTGTCTAAACTAGAAGTAACAGCAAGAGCATCAATATTTCGTACAGTAGTATTATGTGGTGTAAAAATACGACAAACTTGGAATCGATGGGTAATACCCAAATTCTCACTTTTCTAAACTTACTTCTTTAGGTAATTTCATGCACAGAGTTCATCCGACGAAATTTAGCATACATATCTACTGGATATAATGGTAGCCGACATGTACGAAAGTAATTACTATATGCCCACACCTACAACATGTCCTAGAACCTGATGGTAGTGTCATCTAGCGGAAGATAATACTTGAACTGTTGTCAGCGACCTCATTAAATATAAATCGAACAAGGCTTCCGCTATAAATTCATCCCATAAACTATCGCACCACCAGGTTTGTGTCTAAACTGGAAGTAACAGCAAGAGCATCAATATTTCGTACTGTAGTATTGTGTGGTATAAAAATATGATAACCTAGGAATCGATGGGTAATACTACCAGGTTTGTGTCGAAACAAAAAGTAACAGCAAGGGCATCTATATTTCGTACTGTACCAATGGGTAGTATAAAAATATAATAACCTAGGAATCGATGCCCAATACACAAGCATTTTTATTGCAGATTCCAATGTATATGGTTTTTAAGTGACATCATTTTTTACGGAGCACATATAAAAGTAATTGTGGGAGAATCTACACAAACAAAACTATGTGATTCCAAACAATTTCAGTTTATCTAACTAGTCGTGCGAAAAACATACTTCTGACCATCGCCGTCTCTTCTCTAAATTTATTACTTTATGTAATTTCATTTACAGAATTCAGTAATAATAGCACCTGATGGTCGTGTCATCTAGCGGAAGATAATACTTGAACTGTTGTCAGCGACCTCATTGAGCATACATCGAACAAGGTTTCCGCTATATATTCATACAATAATCTATCGCACCACCAGGTTCGTATCTAAACTAGAAGTAACAGCAAAAGCATCAATATTTCGTACTGTAGTATTATGTGGTATAAAAATACGACTAACTTGAAATCGATGGGTAATACCCAAATTCTCATTTTTCTAAACTTACTGCTTTATTCAATTTCATGCACAAAGTTCATCCGAGGAAATTTAGCACACGTATCTACTGGATATAATGGTTGCCGACATGTACGAAATGAATTACTATATCCCCGTACCTACAACATGTCCTAGAACCTTATGCTATTGTCATCTAGCGGGAAAAAAATTGATGGTTTGCGTCGAAACTAAAAGTAACAGCAAGGGCATCTATATTTAGTACTGTACCAATAGGTGGTATAAAAATATAATAAACTAGTAATCGATGCCCAATACACAAGCATTTTTATTGTAGATTCCAATGTATATGGTTTTTAAGTGACATAACTTTTTTATGGAGCACATATAAAAGTAATTTTGGGAGAATCTACACAAACAAAACTACGTGATTCCAAACAATTTCAGTTTATCTAACTAGTCGTGCGAAAAACATACATCTGACCATCGCCGTCTCTTCTCTAAATTTATTACTTTAGGTAACTTCATTTACAGAACTCAGTAATAATAGAACCTGATGGTAGTGTCATCTAGATGAAGATAATACTTGAACTGTTGTCAGCGACCTCATTGAACATAAATCGAACAAGGTTTCCGCTATATATTCATCCAATAATCTATCGCACCACCAGGTTTGTGTCTAAACTAGAAGCAACACTAAGAGCATCAATATTTCGTACTTCAGTATTATGTTTTGTAAAAATACGACAAATTTGGAATCGATGGGTAATTCCCAAATTCCCACTATTATAAACTAACTTCTTTAGGTAATTTCATGCACAGAGTTCACCCTACGAAATTTAGCACACATATCTACTGGATATAATGGTTGCCGACATGTATGAAATTAAATATCGTATAGTATTAATTACTATATGCCCGTACCTACAACATGTCCTAGAACCTTATGCTATTGTCATCTAGCGGGAAAAAAATTGATGGTCATCCAATTCCCCACCGCGCTGCCAGGTTTGCGTCGAAACTAAAAGTAACAGCAAGGGCTTTTATATTTCGTACTGTACCAATAGGTGGTATAAAAATATAATAAACTAGGAATCGATGCCCAATACACAAGCATTTCTATTGCAGATTCCAATGTATATGGTTTTTAAGTGACATAATTTTTTTATGGAGCACATATAAAAGTAATTGTGGGAGAATCTACACAAACAAAACTATGTCATTCCAAACAATTTCAGTTTATCTAACTAGTCGTGCGAAAAACATACTTCTGACCATCGCCGTCTCTTCTCTAAATTTATTACTTTAGGTAATTTCATTTACAGAATTCAGTAATAATAGAACCTGATGGTAGTGTCATCTAGCGGAAGATAATACTTGAACTGTTGTCAGCGAACTCATTGAACATAAATCGAACAAGGTTTCCGCTATATATTCATCCAATAATCTATCGCACCACCAGGTTTGTGTCTAAACTAGAAGTAACAGCAAGAGCATCAATATTTCGTACAGTAGTATTATGTGGTATAAAAATACGACAAATTTGGAATCGATGGGTAATATCCAAATTCTCACTTTTCTAAACATACTTCTTTAGGTAATTTCATGCATAGAGTTCTTCCGACGAAATTTAGCACACATATCTACTGGATATAATGGTTGCCGACATGTATATTTCGTACTGAAGTATTATGTGGTATAAAAATACGACTAACTTGAAATCGATGGGTAATACCCAAATTCTCATTTTTCTAAACTTACTGCTTTAGGTAATTTCATGCACAGAGTTCATCCGAGGAAATTTAGCACACGTATCTACTGGATATAATGGTTGCCGACATGTACGAAATTAATTACTATATCCCCGTACCTACAACATGTCCTAGAACCTTATGCTATTGTCATCTATCCGGAAAAAAATTGATGGTCATCCAATTCCCCACCGCGCTGCCAGGTTTGCGTCGAAACTAAAAGTAACAGCAAGGGCATCTATATTTAGTACTGTACCAATAGGTGGTATAAAAATATAATAAACTAGTAATCGATGCCCAATACACAAGCATTTTTATTGTAGATTCCAATGTATATTTTTTTTAAGTGACATAATTTTTTTATGGAGCACATATAAAAGTAATTGTGGGAGAATCTACACAAACAAAACTATGTGATTCCAAACAATTTCAGTTTATCTACCTAGTCGTGCGAAAAACATACTTCTGACCATCGCCGTCTCTTCTCTAAATTTATTACTTTATGTAATTTCATTTACAAAATTCAGTAATAATAGCACCTGATGGTCGTGTCATCTAGGGGAAGATAATATTTGAACTGTTGTCAGCGACCTCATTGAGCATAAATGGAACAAGGTTTCCGCTATATATTCATCCAATAATCTATCGCACCACCAGGTTCGTATCTAAACTAGAAGTAACAGCAAAAGCATCAATATTTCGTACTGTAGTATTATGTGGTATAAAAATACGACTAACTTGAAATCGATGGGTAATACCCAAATTCTCATTTTTCTAAACTTACTGCTTTAGGTAATTTCATGCACAGAGTTCATCCGAGGAAATTTAGCACACGTATCTACTGGATATAATGGTTGCCGACATGTACGAAATTAATTACTATATCCCCGTACCTACAACATGTCCTAGAACCTTATGCTATTGTCATCTATCCGGAAAAAAATTGATGGTCATCCAATTCCCCACCGCGCTGCCAGGTTTGCGTCGAAACTAAAAGTAACAGCAAGGGCATCTATATTTAGTACTGTACCAATAGGTGGTATACAAATATAATAAACTAGTAATCGATGCCCAATACACAAGCATTTTTATTGTAGATTCCAATGTATATTTTTTTTAAGTGACATAATTTTTTTATGGAGCACATATAAAAGTAATTGTGGGAGAATCTACACAAACAAAACTATGTGATTCCAAACAATTTCAGTTTATCTACCTAGTCGTGCGAAAAACATACTTCTGACCATCGCCGTCTCTTCTCTAAATTTATTACTTTATGTAATTTCATTTACAAAATTCAGTAATAATAGCACCTGATGGTCGTGTCATCTAGGGGAAGATAATATTTGAACTGTTGTCAGCGACCTCATTGAGCATAAATGGAACAAGGTTTCCGCTATATATTCATCCAATAATCTATCGCACCACCAGGTTCGTATCTAAACTAGAAGTAACAGCAAAAGCATCAATATTTCGTACTGTAGTATTATGTGGTATAAAAATACGACTAACTTGAAATCGATGGGTAATACCCAAATTCTCATTTTTCTAAACTTACTGCTTTATTTAATTTCATGCACAGAGTTCATCCGAGGAAATTTAGCACACGTATCTACTGGATATAATGGTTGCCGACATGTACGAAATTAATTACTATATGCCCACACCTACAACATGTCCTAGAACCATATGCTATTGTCATCTAGATGGAGATATATATATATTCATCCAATATCCCATCGCGCTACCAGGTTTGTGTCGAAACTAAAAGTAACAGCAAGGGCTTTTGTATTTCGTACTGTACCAATAGGTGGTATAAAAATATAATAATCTACGAATCGATGCCCAATACACAAGCATTTCTATTGCAGATTCCAATGTATATGGTTTTTAAGTGACTTTTTTTTTTATTGAGCACATATAAAAGTAGTTGTGGGAGAATCTACACAAACAAAACTATGTGATTCCAAACAATTTCAGTTTATCTAATTAGTCGTGCGAAAAACATAAATCTGACCATAGCCGCCTCTTCTCTAAATTTATTACTTTAGGTAATTTCATTTACAGAACTCAGTAATAATAGAACCTGATGGTAGTGTCATCTAGCGGAAGATAATACTTGAACTGTTGTCAGCGACCTCACTGATCCAATAATCTACCTCACCACCAGGTTTGTGTCTAAACTAGGAGCAACACCAAGAGCATCAATATTTCGTACCTCAGTATTATGTTTTGTAAAAATACGACAAATTTGGAATCGATGGGTAATTCCCAAATTCCCACTATTATAAACGAACTTCTTTAGGTAATTTCATGCACAGAGTTCACCCTACGAAATTTAGCACATATACATATCTACTGGATATAATGGTTGCCGACATGTATGAAATTAAATATCATATCCTCGCACCTACAACATGTGCTAGAACGTTATGCTAGTGTCGCCTAGCGGGAAACAATAGACGACCCGTTGTCAGCAACCTCAGTGGACATGAAGTGAACCAAGTTTCCACTATATTTTTCATGTAATTGTCTATCGCTCCACCCGGTTTCTGCCTGCAGTAGAATTAACAGTAAGAGTATCAATATTTCGTACTGTAGTATTATGTGGTATAAAAATATGACAAACTTGAAATCGATGTGTAATACCCAAATGCTCACTTTTGTAAACGTTCTTCTTTAGGTAATTTCATGCACAGAGTTCATCCGACGAAATTTAGCACACATATCTACTGGATATAATGGTTTCCGACATGTATGAAATTACAACATGTCCTAGAACCTGATGGTAGTGTCATCTAGCGGAAGATAATACTTGAACTGTTGTCAGCGACCTCATTAAACATAAATCGAACAAGGCTTCCGCTATAAATTCATCCCATAATCTATCGCACCACCAGGTTTGTGTCTAAACTGGAAGTAACAGCAAGAGCATCAATATTTCGTACTGTAGTATTGTGTGGTATAAAAATATGATAACCTAGGAATCGATGGGTAATACTACCAGGTTTGTGTCGAAACAAAAAGTAGCAGCAAGGGCATCTATATTTCGTACTGTACCAATGGGTAGTATAAAAATATAATAACCTAGCAATCGATGCCCAATACACAAGCATTTCTATTGCAGATTCCAATGTATATGGTTTTTAAGTGACATAATTTTCTTATGGAGCACATATAAAAGTAATTGTGGGAGAATCTACACAAACAAAACTATGTGATTCCAAACAATTTCAGTTTATCTAACTAGTCGTGCGAAAAACATACATCTGACCATCGCCGTCTCTTCTCTAAATTTATTACATTAGGTAATTTCATTTACAGAATTCAGTAATAATAGCACGACTGATGGTCGTGTCATCTAGCGGAAGATAATACTTGAACTGTTGTCAGCGACCTCATTGAACATAAATCGAACAAGGTTTCCGCTATATATTTATCCAATAATCTATCGCACCACCAGGTTTGTGTCTAAACTAGAAGTAACAGCAAGAGCATCAATATTTCGTACTGTAGTATTATGTGGTATAAAAATACGACAAACTTGGAATCGATGGGTAATACCCAAATTCTCATTTTTCTAAACTTACTGCTTTATGTAATTTCATGCACAGAGTTCATCCGAGGAAAACGAACAAGATTTCCGCTATATATTCATCCAGTAATCTATCGCACCACCAGGTTTGTGTCTAAACTAGAAGTAACAGCAAGAGCATCAATATTTCGTACAGTAGTATTATGTGGTATAAAAATACGACAAACTTGGAATCGATGGGTAATACCCAAATTCTCACTTTTCTAAACTTACTTCTTTAGGTAATTTCATGCACAGAGTTCATCCGACGAAATTTAGCATACATATCTACTGGATATAATGGTTGCCGACATGTATGAAATTAAATATCATATCCCCGCACCTACAACATGTGCTGGAACGTGTACGCAAGTGTCGCCTAGCGGCAAAAAATAGACGACAAGTTGTAAGCAACCTCAGTGGACTTGAGGGGAACCAAGTTTCCACTATATTTTTTAGGCAATAACCTATCGCACCACCCGGTTTCTGTGTGCAGTAAAACTAACAATAAGAGTATCAATATTTCGTACTGTAGTATTATGTGTTATAAAAATATGATAACCTAGGAAACGATGGGTATTACCCAAATTCTCACTATTCTAAATTTACTTCCTTAGGTAATTTCATGCACAGAGTTCATCCGACGAAATTTAGCACACATATCTACTGGATATAATGGTAGCCGACTTGTACGAAATTAATTACTATATGCCCACACCTACAACATGTCCTAGAACCTTATGATATTGTCATCTAGCACAGAGTTCATCCGACGAAATTTAGCACACATATCTACTGGGTATAATGGTTGCCGACATGTACGAAATTAATTACTATATGCCCACACCTACAACATGTCCTAGAACCATATGCTATTGTCATCTAGATGGAAAGATATATATATTCATCCAATATCCCATCGCGCTACCAGGTTTGTGTCGAAACTAAAAGTAACAGCAAGGGCTTTTGTATTTCGTACTGTACCAATAGGTGGTATAAAAATATAATAATCTAGAAATCGATGTCCAATACACAAGCATTTCTATTGCAGATTCCAATGTATATGGTTTTTAAGTGACATAATTTTTTATGGAGCACATATAAAAGTAGTTGTGGGAGAATCTACACAAACAAAACTATGTGATTCCAAACAATTTCAGTTTATCTAATTAGTCGTGCGAAAAACATAAATCTGACCATAGCCGCCTCTTCTCTAAATTTATTACTTTAGGTAATTTCATTTACAGAACTCAGTAATAATAGAACCTGATGGTAGTGTCATCTAGCGGAAGATAATACTTGAACTGTTGTCAGCGACCTCACTGATCCAATAATCTACCTCACCACCAGGTTTGTGTCTAAACTGGAAGCAACAGCAAGAGCATCAATATTTCGTACTTCAGTATTATGTTTTGTAAAAATACGACAAATTTGGAATCGATGGGTAATTCCCAAATTCCCACTATTATAAACCAACTTCTTTAGGTAATTTCATGCACAGAGTTCACCCTACGAAATTAAGCACACATATCTACTGGATATAATGGTTGCCGACATGTATGAAACTAAAAAATATCATATCCTCGCACCTACAACATGTGCTAGAACGTTATGCTAGTGTCGCCTAGCGGGAAAGAATAGACGACCCGTTGTCAGCAACCTCAGTGGACATGAAGTGAACCAAGTTTCCACTATATTTTTCATGCAATTGTCTATCGCTCCACCCGGTTTCTGTCTGCAGTAGAATTAACAGTAAGAGTATCAATATTTCGTACTGGAGTATTATGTGGTATAAAAATATGACAAACTTGGAATCGATGTGTAATACCCAAATGCTCACTTTTGTAAACGTTCTTCTTTAGGTAATTTCATGCACAGAGCTCATCCGACGAAATTTAGCACACATATCTACTGGATATAATGGTTGCCGACATGTATGAAATTAAATATCGTATAGTATTAATTACTATATGCCCACACCTATAACATTTCCTAGAACCTTATGCTATTGTCATCTAGATGGAAAAGATATATATATTCATCCAATATCCCATCGCGCTACCAGGTTTGTGTCGAAACTAAAAGTAACAGCAAGGGCTTTTGTATTTCGTACTGTACCAATAGGTGGTATAAAAATATAATAAACTAGGGATCGATGCCCAATACACAAGCATTTCTATTGCAGATTCCAATGTATATGGTTTTTAAGTGACATAATTTTTTTATGGAGCACATATAAAAGTAATTGTGGGAGAATCTACACAAACAAAACTATGTGATTCCAAACAATTTCAGTTTATCTAACTAGTCGTGCGAAAAACGTACATCTGACCATCGCCGTCTCTTCTCTAAATTTATTACTTTAGGTAATTTCATTTACAGAACTCAGTAATAATAGAACCTGATGGTTGTGTCATCTAGCGGAAGATAATACTTGAACTGTTGTCAGCGACCTCACTGATCCAATAATCTACCTCACCACCAGGCTTGTGTCTAAACTAGAAGCAACAGGAAGAGCATCAATATTTCGTACTTCAGTATTATGTTTTGTAAAAATACGACAAATTTGGAATCGATGGGTAATTCCCAAATTCCCACTATTATAAACTAACTTCTTTAGGTAATTCCATGCACAGAGTTCACCCTACGAAATTTAGCACACATATCTACTGGATATAATGGTTGCCGACATGTATGAAATTAAATATCATATCCTCGCACCTACAACATGTGCTAGAACGTTATGCTAGTGTCGCCTAGCGGGAAACAATAGACGACCCGTTGTCAGCAACCTCAGTGGACATGAAGTGAACCAAGTTTCCACTATATTTTTCATGCAATTGTCTATCGCTCCACCCGGTTTCTGCCTGCAGTAGAATTAACAGTAAGAGTATCAATATTTCGTACTGTAGTATTATGTGGTATAAAAATATGACAAACTTGGAATCGATGTGTAATACCCAAATGCTCACTTTTGTAAACGTTCTTCTTTACTTAATTTCATGCACAGAGTTCATCCGACGAAATTTAGCACACATATCTACTGGATATAAAGGTTGCCGACATGTATGAAATTAAATATCGTATCCTCTCACCTACAACATGTCCTAGAACCTGATGGTAGTGTCATCTAGCGGAAGATAATACTTGAGCTGTTGTCAGCGACCTCATTAAACATAAATCGAACAAGGCTTCCGCTATAAATTCATCCCATAAACTATCGCACCACCAGGTTTGTGTCTAAACTGGAAGTAACAGCAAGAGCATCAATATTTCGTACTGTAGTATTGTGTGGTATAAAAATATTATAACCTAGGAATCGATGGGTAATACTACCAGGTTCGTGTCGAAACAAAAAGTAGCAGCAAGGGCATCTATATTTCGTACTGTACCAATGGGTAGTATAAAAATATAATAACCTAGGAATCGATGCCCAATACACAAGCATTTCTATTGCAGATTCCAATGTATATGGTTTTTAAGTGACATAATTTTTTATGGAGCACATATAAAAGTAGTTGTGGGAGAATCTACACAAACAAAACTATGTGATTCCAAACAATTTCAGTTTATCTAATTAGTCGTGCGAAAAACATAAATCTGACCATCGCCGCCTCTTCTCTAAATTCATTACTTTAGGTAATTTCATTTACAGAACTCAGTAATAATAGAACCTGATGGTAGTGTCATCTAGCGGAAGATAATACTTGAACTGTTGTCAGCGACCTCATTGAACATAAATCGAACAAGGTTTCCGCTATATATTCATCCAATAATCTATCGCACCACCAGGTTTGTGTCTAAACTAGAAGTAACAGCAAGAGCATCAATATTTCGGACTGTAGTATTATGTGGTATAAAAATACGACTAACTTGAAATCGATGAGTAATACCCAAATTCTCATTTTTCTAAACTTACTGCTTTAGGTAATTTCATGCACAGAGTTCATCCGAGGAAATTTAGCACACGTATCTACTCGATATAATGGTTGCCGACATGTACGAAATTAATTACTATATCCCCGTACCTACAACATGTCCTAGAACCTTATGCTATTGTCATCTAGCGGGAAAAAAATGTATGGTCATCCAATTCCCCACCGCGCTGCCAGGTTTGTGTCGAAACTAAAAGTAACAGCAAGGGCATCTATATTTCGTACTGTACCAATAGGTGGTACAAAAATATAATAAACTAGTAATCGATGCCCAATACACAAGCATTTTTATTGTAGATTCCAATGTATATGGTTTTTAAGTGACATAATTTTTTTATGGAGCACATATAAAAGTAATTGTGGGAGAATCTACATAAACAAAACTATGTGATTCCAAACAATTTCAGTTTATCTAACTAATCGTGCGAAAAACATACTTCTGACCATTGCCGTCTCTTCTCTAAATTTATTACTTTAGGTAATTTCATTTACAGAATTCAGTAATAATTGAACCTGATGGTAGTGTCATCTAGCGGAAGATAATACTTGAACTGTTGTCAGCGACCTCATTGAACATAAATCGAACAAGGTTTCCGCTACATATTCATCCAATAATCTATCGCACCACCAGGTTTGTGTCTAAACTAGAAGTAACAGCAAGAGCATCAATATTTCTTACCGTAGTATTGTGTGGTATAAAAATATGATAACCTAGGAATCGATGGGTAATACTACCAGGTTTGTGTCGAAACAAAAAGTAGCAGCAAGGGCATCTATATTTCGTACTGTACCAATGGGTAGTATAAAAATATAATAACCTAGGAATCGATGCCCAATACACAAGCATTTCTATTGCAGATTCCAATGTATATGGTTTTTAAGTGACATAATTTTCTTATGGAACGCATATAAAAGTAATTGTGGGAGAGACTACACAAACAAAACTATGCGATTCCAAACAATTTCAGTTTATCTAACTAGTCGTGCGAAAACATACATCTGACCATCGCCGTCTCTTCTCTAAATTTATTACTTTAGGTAATTTCATTTACAGAATTCAGTAATAATAGCACCTGATTGATGGTCGTGTCATCTATCGGAAGATAATACTTGAACTGTTGTCAGCGACCTCATTGAACATAAATCGAACAAGGTTTCCGCTATATATTCATCCAATAATCTATCGCACCACCAGGTTTGTGTCTAAACTAGAAGTAACAGCAAGAGCATCAATATTTCGGACTGTAGTATTATGTGGTATAAAAATACGACTAACTTGAAATCGATGGGTAATACCCAAATTCTCATTTTTCTAAACTTACTGCTTTAGGTAATTTCATGCACAGAGTTCATCCGAGGAAATTTAGCACACGTATCTACTCGATATAATGGTTGCCGACATGTACGAAATGAATTACTATATCCCCGTACCTACAACATGTCCTAGAACCTTATGCTATTGTCATCTAGCGGGAAAAAAATGTATGGTCATCCAATTCCCCACCGCGCTGCCAGGTTTGTGTCGAAACTAAAAGTAACAGCAAGGGCATCTATATTTCGTACTGTACCAATAGGTGGTACAAAAATATAATAAACTAGTAATCGATGCCCAATACACAAGCATTTTTATTGTAGATTCCAATGTATATGGTTTTTAAGTGACATAATTTTTTACGGAGCACATATAAAAGTAATTGTGGGAGAATCTGCACAAACAAAACTATGTGATTCCAAACAATTTCAGTTTATCTAACTAGTCGTGCGAAAAACATACTTCTGACCATCGCCGTCTCTTCTCTAAATTTATTACTTTAGGTAATTTCATTTACAGAATTCAGTAATAATAGAACCTGATGGTAGTGTCATCTAGCGGAAGATAATACTTGAACTGTTGTCAGCGACCTCACTGAACATAAATCGAACAAGGTTTCCGCTACATATTCATCCAATAATCTATCGCACCACCAGGTTTGTGTCTAAACTAGAAGTAACAGCAAGAGCATCAATATTTCGTACCGTAGTATTATGTGGTATAAAAATACGACAAACTTGGAATCGATGGGTAATACCGAAATTCTCACTTTTCTAAACTTACTTCTTTAGGTAATTTCATGCACAGAGTTCATCCGAGGAAATTTAGCATACATATCTACTGGATATAATGGTTGCCGACATGTATGAAATTAAATATCATATCCCCGTACCTACAACATGTGCTGGAACGTGTACGCAAGTGTCGCCTAGCGGCAAACAATAGACGACCCGTTGTAAGCAACCTCAGTGGACTTGAGGGGAACCAAGTTTCCACTATATTTTTTAGGCAATAACCTATCGCACCACCCGGTTTCTGTGTGCAGTAAAACTAACAATAAGAGTATCAATATTTCGTACTGTAGTATTATGTGTTATAAAAATATGATAACCTAGGAAACGATGGGTATTACCCAAATTCTCACTATTCTAAATTTACTTCCTTAGGTAATTTCATGCACAGAGTTCATCCGACGAAATTAAGCACACATATCTACTGGATATAATGGTAGCCGACTTGTACGAAATTAATTACTATATGCCCACACCTACAACATGTCCTAGAACCTTATGATATTGTCATCTAGCACAGAGTTCATCCGACGAAATTTAGCACACATATCTACTGGATATAATGGTAGCCGACATGTATGAAATTAATTACTATATGCCCACACCTACAACATGTCCTAGAACCGTATGCTATTGTCATCTAGATGGAAAAGATATATATATTCATCCAATATCCCATCGCGCTTCCAGGTTTGTGTCGAAACTAAAAGTAAAAGCAAGGTCTTTTATATTTCGTACTGTACCAATAGGTGGTATAAAAATATAATAATCTAGGAATCGATGCCCAATACACAAGCATTTCTATTGCAGATTTCAATGTATATGGTTTTCAAGTGACATAATTTTTTTATGGAGCACATATAAAAGTAGTTGTGGGAGAATCTACACAAACAAAACTATGTGATTCCAAACAATTTCAGTTTATCTAATTAGTCGTGCGAAAAACATACTTCTGACCATCGCCGTCTCTTCTCTAAATTTATTACTTTATGTAATTTCATTTACAGAATTCAGTAATAATAGAACCTGATGGTAGTGTCATCTAGCGGAAGATAATATTTGAACTGTTGTCAGCGACCTCATTGAACATAAATCGAACAAGGTTTCCGCTATATATTCATCCAATAATCTATCGCACCACCAGGTTTGTGTCTAAACTAGAAGTAACAGCAAGAGCAACAATATTTCGTACTGTAGTATTATGTGGTATAAAAATACGACAAACTTGGAATCGATGGGTAATATCCAAATTCTCACTTTTCTAAACATACTTCTTTAGGTAATTTCATGCATAGAGTTCATCCGACGAAAATTAGCACACATATCTACTGGATATAATGATGGCTACAACATGTGCTAGAACGCTATGCTAGTGTCGCCTAGCGGCAAACAATAGAAGACCCGTTGTCAGCCACCTCAGTGGACATGAAGTGAACCAAGTTTCCACTATATTTTTCATGCAATTGTCTATCGCTCCACCCGGTTTCTGTCTGCAGTAGAATTAACAGTAAGAGTATCAATATTTCGTACTGGAGTATTATGTGGTATAAAAATATGACAAACTTGGAATCGATGTGTAATACCCAAATGCTCACTTTTGTAAACGTTCTTCTTTAGGTAATTTCATGCACAGAGTTCATCCGACGAAATTTAGCACACATATCTACTGGATATAATGGTTGCCGACATGTATGAAATTAAATATCGTATCCTCGCACCTACAACATGTCCTAGAACCTGATGGTAGTGTCATCTAGCGGAAGATAATACTTGAACTGTTGTCAGCGACCTCATTAAACATAAATCGAACAAGGCTTCCGCTATAAATTCATCCCATAAACTATCGCACCACCAGGTTTGTGTCTAAACTGGAAGTAACAGCAAGAGCATCAATATTTTGTACTGTAGTATTGTGTGGTATAAAAATATGATAACCTAGGAATCGATGGGTAATGCTACCAGGTTTGTGTCGAAACAAAAAGTAGCAGCAAGGGCATCTATATTTCGTACTGTACCAATGGGTAGTATAAAAATATAATAAACTAGTAATCGATGCCCAATACACAAGCATTTTTATTGTAGATTCCAATGTATATGGTTTTTAAGTGACATAATTTTTTTATGGAGCACATATAAAAGTAATTGTGGGAGAATCTACACAAACAAAACTATGTGATTCCAAACAATTTCAGTTTATCTAACTAGTCGTGCGAAAAACCTACCTCTGACCATCGCCGTCTCTTCTCTAAATTTATTACTTTAGGTAATTTCATTTACAGAATTCAGTAATAATAGAACCTGATGGTAGTGTCATCTAGCGGAAGATAATACTTGAACTGTTGTCAGCGACCTCATTGAACATAAATCGAACAAGGTTTCCGCTACATATTCATCCAATAATCTATCGCACCACCAGGTTTGTGTCTAAACTAGAAGTAACAGCAAGAGCATCAATATTTCGTACTGTAGTATTATGTGGTATAAAAATACGACTAACTTGGAATCGATGGGTAATACCCAAATTCTCACTTTTCTAAACTTACTTCTTTAGGTAATTTCATGCACAGAGTTCATCCGACGAAATTTAGCATACATATCTACTGGATATAATGGTTGCCGACATGTATGAAATTAAATATCATATCCCCGCACCTACAACATGTGCTGGAACGTGTACGCAAGTGTCGCCTAGCGGCAAACAATAGACGACCCGTTGTAAGCAACCTCAGTGGACTTGAGGGGAACCAAGTTTCCACTATATTTTTTAGGCAATAACCTATCGCACCACCCGGTTTCTGTGTGCAGTAAAACTAACAATAAGAGTATCAATATTTCGTACTGTAGTATTATGTGTTATAAAAATATGATAACCTAGGAAACGATGGGTATTACCCAAATTCTCACTATTCTAAATTTACTTCCTTAGGTAATTTCATGCACAGAGTTCATCCGACGAAATTTAGCACACATATCTACTGGATATAATGGTAGCCGACTTGTACGAAATTAATTACTATATGCCCACACCTACAACATGTCCTAGAACCTTATGATATTCTCATCTAGCACAGAGTTCATCCGACGAAATTTAGCACACATATCTACTGGATATAATGGTTGCCGACATGTACGAAATTAATTACTATATGCCCACACCTACAACATGTCCTAGAACCATATGCTATTGTCATCTAGATGGAAAGATATATATATTCATCCAATATCCCATCGCGCTACCAGGTTTGTGTCGAAACTAAAAGTAACAGCAAGGGCTTTTGTATTTCGTACTGTACCAATAGGTGGTATAAAAATATAATAATCTAGAAATCGATGCCCAATACACAAGCATTTCTATTGCAGATTCCAATGTATATGGTTTTTAAGTGACATAATTTTTTATGGAGCACATATAAAAGTAGTTGTCGGAGAATCTACACTAACAAAACTATGTGATTCCAAACAATTTCAGTTTATCTAATTAGTCGTGCGAAAAACATAAATCTGACCATAGCCGCCTCTTCTCTAAATTTATTACTTTAGGTAATTTCATTTACAGAACTCAGTAATAATAGAACCTGATGGTAGTGTCATCTAGCGGAAGATAATACTTGAACTGTTGTCAGCGACCTCATTAAACATAAATCGAACAAGGCTTGCGCTATAAATTCATCCCATAAACTATCGCACCACCAGGTTTGTGTCTAAACTGGAAGTAACAGCAAGAGCATCAATATTTCGTACTGTAGTATTGTGTGGTATAAAAATATGATAACCTAGGAATCGATGGGTAATACTACCAGGTTTGTGTCGAAACAAAAAGTAGCAGCAAGGGCATCTATATTTCGTACTGTACCAATGGGTAGTATAAAAATATAATAACCTAGGAATCGATGCCCAATACACAAGCATTTCTATTGCAGATTCCAATGTATATGGTTTTTAAGTGACATAATTTTCTTATGGAACGCATATAAAAGTAATTGTGGGAGAGACTACACAAACAAAACTATGCGATTCCAAACAATTTCAGTTTATCTAACTAGTCGTGCGAAAACATACATCTGACCATCGCCGTCTCTTCTCTAAATTTATTACTTTAGGTAATTTCATTTACAGAATTCAGTAATAATAGCACCTGATTGATGGTCGTGTCATCTATCGGAAGATAATACTTGAACTGTTGTCAGCGACCTCATTGAACATAAATCGAACAAGGTTTCCGCTATATATTCATCCAATAATCTATCGCACCACCAGGTTTGTGTCTAAACTAGAAGTAACAGCAAGAGCATCAATATTTCGGACTGTAGTATTATGTGGTATAAAAATACGACTAACTTGAAATCGATGGGTAATACCCAAATTCTCATTTTTCTAAACTTACTGCTTTAGGTAATTTCATGCACAGAGTTCATCCGAGGAAATTTAGCACACGTATCTACTCGATATAATGGTTGCCGACATGTACGAAATGAATTACTATATCCCCGTACCTACAACATGTCCTAGAACCTTATGCTATTGTCATCTAGCCGGAAAAAAATGTATGGTCATCCAATTCCCCACCGCGCTGCCAGGTTTGTGTCGAAACTAAAAGTAACAGCAAGGGCATCTATATTTCGTACTGTACCAATAGGTGGTACAAAAATATAATAAACTAGTAATCGATGCCCAATACACAAGCATTTTTATTGTAGATTCCAATGTATATGGTTTTTAAGTGACATAATTTTTTACGGAGCACATATAAAAGTAATTGTGGGAGAATCTGCACAAACAAAACTATGTGATTCCAAACAATTTCAGTTTATCTAACTAGTCGTGCGAAAAACATACTTCTGACCATCGCCGTCTCTTCTCTAAATTTATTACTTTAGGTAATTTCATTTACAGAATTCAGTAATAATAGAACCTGATGGTAGTGTCATCTAGCGGAAGATAATATTTGAACTGTTGTCAGCGACCTCATTGAACATATTTCGAACAAGGTTTCCGCTATATATTCATCCAATAATCTATCGCACCACCAGGTTTGTGTCTAAACTAGAAGTAACAGCAAGAGCAACAATATTTCGTACTGTAGTATTATGTGGTATAAAAATACGACAAACTTGGAATCGATGGGTAATATCCAAATTCTCACTTTTCTAAACATACTTCTTTAGGTAATTTCATGCATAGAGTTCATCCGACGAAAATTAGCACACATATCTACTGGATATAATGATGGCTACAACATGTGCTAGAACGCTATGCTAGTGTCGCCTAGCGGCAAACAATAGAAGACCCGTTGTCAGCCACCTCAGTGGACATGAAGTGAACCAAGTTTCCACTATATTTTTCATGCAATTGTCTATCGCTCCACCCGGTTTCTGTCTGCAGTAGAATTAACAGTAAGAGTATCAATATTTCGTACTGGAGTATTATGTGGTATAAAAATATGACAAACTTGGAATCGATGTGTAATACCCAAATGCTCACTTTTGTAAACGTTCTTCTTTAGGTAATTTCATGCACAGAGTTCATCCGACGAAATTTAGCACACATATCTACTGGATATAATGGTTGCCGACATGTATGAAATTAAATATCGTATCCTCGCACCTACAACATGTCCTAGAACCTGATGGTAGTGTCATCTAGCGGAAGATAATACTTGAACTGTTGTCAGCGACCTCATTAAACATAAATCGAACAAGGCTTCCGCTATAAATTCATCCCATAAACTATCGCACCACCAGGTTTGTGTCTAAACTGGAAGTAACAGCAAGAGCATCAATATTTTGTACTGTAGTATTGTGTGGTATAAAAATATGATAACCTAGGAATCGATGGGTAATGCTACCAGGTTTGTGTCGAAACAAAAAGTAGCAGCAAGGGCATCTATATTTCGTACTGTACCAATGGGTAGTATAAAAATATAATAGCCTAGGAATCGATGCCCAATACACAAGCATTTCTATTGCAGATTCCAATGTATATGGTTTTTAAGTGACATAATTTTCTTATGGAGCACATATAAAAGTAATTGTGGGAGAATCTACACAAACAAAACTATGTGATTCCAAACAATTTCAGTTTATCTAACTAGTCGTGCGAAAAACATACATCTGACCATCGCCGTCTCTTCTCTAAATTTATTACTTTAGGTAATTTCATTTACAGAATTCAGTAATAATAGCACCTGATTGATGGTCGTGTCATCTAGCGGAAGATAATACTTGAACTGTTGTCAGCGACCTCATTGAACATAAATCGAACAAGGTTTCCGCTGTATATTCATCCAATAATCTATCGCACCACCAGGTTTGTGTCTAAACTAGAAGTAACAGCAAGAGCGTCAATATTTCGTACAGTAGTATTATGTGGTATAAAAATACGACAAACTTGGAATCGATGGGTAATACCCAAATTCTCACTTTTCTAAACTTACTTCTTTAGGTAATTTCATGCACAGAGTTCATCCGACGAAATTTAGCATACACATCTACTGGATATAATGGTTACCGACATGTATGAAATTAAATATCATATCCCCGCACCTACAACATGTGCTGGAACGTGTACGCAAGTGTCGCCTAGCGGGAAACAATAGACGACCCGTTGTAAGCAACCTCAGTGGACTTGAGGGGAACTAAGTTTCCACTATATTTTTTAGGCAATAACCTATCGCACCACCCGGTTTCTGTGTGCAGTAAAACTAACAATAAGAGTATCAATATTTCGTACTGTAGTATTATGTGTTATAAAAATATGATAACCTAGAAACGATGGGTAATACCCAAATTCTCACTATTCTAAATTTATTTCCTTAGGTAATTTCATGCACAGAGTTCATCCGACGAAATTTAGCACACATATCTACTGGATATAATGGTAGCCGACATGTACGAAATTAATTACTATATGCCCACACCTACAACATGTCCTAGAACCGTATGCTATTGTCATCTAGATGGAAAAGATATATATATTCATCCAATATCCCATCGCGCTTCCAGGTTTGTGTCGAAACTAAAAGTAAAAGCAAGGTCTTTTATATTTCGTACTGTACCACTAGGTGGTATAAAAATATAATAATCTAGGAATCGATGCCCAATACACAAGCATTTCTATTGCAGATTCCAATGTATATGGTTTTTAAGTGACATAATTTTTTATGGAGCACATATAAAAGTAGTTGTGGGAGAATCTACACAAACAAAACTATGTGATTCCAAACAATTTCAGTTTATCTAATTAGTCGTGCGAAAAACATAAATCTGACCATCGCCGCCTCTTCTCTAAATTTATTACTTTAGGTAATTTAATTTACAGAACTCAGTAATAATAGAACCTGATGGTAGTGTCATCTAGCGGAAGATAATACTTGAACTGTTGTCAGCGACCTCACTGATCCAATAATCTACCTCACTACCAGGTTTGTGTCTAAACTAGAAGCAACAGCAAGAGCATCAATATTTCGTACTTCAGTATTATGTTTTGTAAAAATACGACAAATTTGGTATCGATGGGTAATTCCCAAATTCCCACTATTATAAACTAACTTCTTTAGGTAATTTCATGCACAGAGTTCACCCTACGAAATTTAGCACACATATCTACTGGATATAATGGTTGCCGACATGTATGAAATTAAATATCGTATAGTATTAATTGCTATATGCCCACACCTACAACATGTCATAGAACCTTATGCTATTGTCATCTAGATGGAAAAGATATATATATTCATCCAATATCCCATCGCGCTACCAGGTTTGTGTCGAAACTAAAAGTAACAGAAAGGGCTTTTGTATTTCGTACTGTACCAATAGGTGGTATGAAAATATAATAAACTAGGAATCGATGCCCAATACACAAGCATTTCTATTGCAGATTCCAATGTATATGGTTTTTAAGTGACAAATTTTTTTTATGGAGCACATATAAAAGTAATTGTGGGAGAATCTACACAAACAAAACTATGTGATTCCAAACAATTTCAGTTTATCTAACTAGTCGTGCGAAAAACATACATCTGACCATCGCCGTCTCTTCTCTAAATTTATTACTTTAGGTAATTTCATTTACAGAATTCAGTAATAATAGCACCTGATTGATGGTCGTGCCATCTAGCGGAAGATAATACTTGAACTGTTGTCAGCGACCGCATTGAACATAAATCGAACAAGGTTTCCGCTATATATTCATGCAATAATCTATCGCACCACCAGGTTCGTATCTAAACTAGAAGTAACAGCAAAAGCATCAATATTTCGTACTGTAGTATTATGTGGTATAAAAATACGACAAACTTGGAATCGATGTGTAATACCCAAATGCTCACTTTTGTAAACGTTCTTCTTTAGGTAATTTCATGCACAGAGTTCATCCGACGAAATTTAGCACACATATCTACTGGATATAATGGTTGCCGTCATGTATGAAATTAAATATCGTATCCTCGCACCTACAACATGTCCTAGAACCTGATGGTAGTGTCATCTAGCGGAAGATAATACTTGAACTGTTGTCAGCGACCTCATTAAACATAAATCGAACAAGGCTTCCGCTATAAATTCATCCCATAAACTATCGCACCACCAGGTTTGTGTCTAAACTGGAAGTAACAGCAAGAGCATCAATATTTTGTACTGTAGTATTGTGTGGTATAAAAATATGATAACCTAGGAATCGATGGGTAATACTACCAGGTTTGTGTCGAAACAAAAAGTAGCAGCAAGGGCATCTATATTTCGTACTGTACCAATGGGTAGTATAAAAATATAATAGCCTAGGAATCGATGCCCAATACACAAGCATTTCTATTGCAGATTCCAATGTATATGGTTTTTAAGTGACATAATTTTCTTATGGAGCACATATAAAAGTAATTGTGGGAGAATCTACACAAACAAAACTATGTGATTCCAAACAATTTCAGTTTATCTAACTAGTCGTGCGAAAAACATACATCTGACCATCGCCGTCTCTTCTCTAAATTTATTACTTTAGGTAATTTCATTTACAGAATTCAGTAATAATAGCACATGATTGATGGTCGTGTCATCTAGCGGAAGATAATACTTGAACTGTTGTCAGCGACCGCATTGAACATAAATCGAACAAGGTTTCCGCTATATATTCATCCAATAATCTATCGCACCACCAGGTTCGTATCTAAACTAGAAGTAACAGCAAAAGCATCAATATTTCGTACTGTAGTATTATGTGGTATAAAAATACGACTAACTTGAAATCGATGGGTAATACCCAAATTCTCATTTTTCTAAACTTACTGCTTTAGGTAGTTTCATGCACAGAGTTCATCCGAGGAAATTTAGCACACTTATCTACTGGATATAATGGTATAATGGTTGCCGACATGTACGAAATGAATTACTATATCCCCGTACCTACAACATGTCCCAGAACCTTATGCTATTGTCATCTAGTGGGAAAAAAATTTATGGTCATCCAATTCCCCACCGCGCTGCCAGGTTTGTGTCGAAACTAAAAGTAACAGCAAGGGCATCTATATTTCGTACTGTACCAATAGGTGGTACAAAAATATAATAAACTAGTAATCGATGCCCAATACACAAGCATTTTTATTGTAGATTCCAATGTATATGGTTTTTAAGTGACATAATTTTTTACGGAGCACATATAAAAGTAATTGTGGGAGAATCTACACACACAAAACTATGTGATTCCAAATAATTTCAGTTTATCTAACTAGTCGTGCGAAAAACATACTTCTGACCATCGCCGTCTCTTCTCTAAATTTATTACTTTAGGTAATTTCATTTACAGAATTCAGTAATAATAGAACCTGATGGTAGTGTCATCTAGCGGAAGATAATACTTGAACTGTTGTCAGCGACCTCATTGAACATAAATCGAACAAGTTTTCCGCTATATATTCATCCAATAATCTATCGCACCACCAGGTTTGTGTCTAAACTAGAAGTAACAGCAAGAGCGTCAATATTTCGTACAGTAGTATTATGCGGTATAAAAATACGACAAACTTGGAATCGATGGGTAATACCCAAATTCTCACTTTTCTAAACTTACTTCTTTAGGTAATTTCATGCACAGAGTTCATCCGACGAAATTTAGCACACACATCTACTGGATATAATGGTTGCCGACATGTATGAAATTAAATATCATATCCCCGCACCTACAACATGTGCTGGAACGTGTACGCAAGTGTCGCCTAGCGGGAAACAATAGACGACCCGTTGTAAGCAACCTCAGTGGACTTGAGGGGAACTAAGTTTCCACTATATTTTTTAGGCAATAACCTATCGCATAACCCGGTTTCTGTGTGCAGTAAAACTAACAATAAGAGTATCAATATTTCGTACTGTAGTATTATGTGTTATAAAAATATGATAACCTAGAAACGATGGGTAATACCCAAATTCTCACTATTCTAAATTTACTTCCTTAGGTAATTTCATGCACAGAGTTCATCCGACGAAATTTAGCACACATATCTACTGGATATAATGGTAGCCAACATGCACGAAATTAATTACTATATGCCCACACCTACAACATGTCATAGAACCGTATGCTATTGTCATCTAGATGGAAAAGATATATATATTCATCCAATATCCCATCGCGCTTCCAGGTTTGTGTCGAAACTAAAAGTAAAAGCAAGGTCTTTTATATTTCGTACTGTACCAATAGGTGGTATAAAAATATAATAATCTAGGAATCGATGCCCAATACACAAGCATTTCTATTGCAGATTCCAATGTATATGGTTTTTAAGTGACATAATTTTTTATGGAGCACATATAAAAGTAGTTGTGGGAGAATCTACACAAACAAAACTATGTGATTCCAAACAATTTCAGTTTATCTAATTAGTCGTGCGAAAAACATAAATCTGACCATCGCCGTCTCTTCTCTAAATTTATTACTTTAGGTAATTTCATTTACAGAATTCAGTAATAATAGAACCTGATGGTAGTGTCATCTAGCGGAAGATAATACTTGAACTGTTGTCAGCGACCTCATTGAACATAAATCGAACAAGGTTTCCGCTATATATTCATCCAATAATCTATCGCACCACCAGGTTTGTGTCTAAACTAGAAGCAACAGCAAGAGCATCAATATTTCTTACTTCAGTATTATGTTTTGTAAAAATACGACAAATTTGGAATCGATGGGTAATTCCCAAATTCCCACTATTATAAACTAACTTCTTTAGGTAATTTCATGCACAGAGTTCACCCTACGAAATTTAGCACAGATATCTACTGCATATAATGATTGCCGACATGTATGAAATTAATTATCATATCCTCGCACCTACAACATGTGCTAGAACGTTATGCTAGTGTCGCCTAGCGGGAAACAATAGACGACCCGTTGTCAGCAATCTCAGTGGACATGAAGTGAACCAAGTTTCCACTATATTTTTCATGCAATTGTCTATCGCTCCACCCGGTTTCTGCCTGCAGTAGAATTAACAGTAAGAGTATCAATATTTCCTACTGTAGTATTATGTGGTATAAAAATATGACAAACTTCGAATCGATGTGTAATACCCAAATGCTCACTTTTGTAAACGTTCTTCTTTAGGTAATTTCATGCACAGAGTTCATCCGACGAAATTTAGCACACATATCTACTGGATATAATGGTTGCCGACATGTATGAAATTAAATATCGTATCCTCGCACCTACAACATGTCCTAGAACCTGATGGTAGTGTCATCTAGCGGAAGATAATACTTGAACTGTTGTCAGCGACCTCATTAAACATAAATCGAACAAGGCTTCCGCTATAAATTCATCCCATAAACTATCGCACCACCAGGTTTGTGTCTAAACTGGAAGTAACAGCAAGAGCATCAATATTTTGGACTGCAGTATTGTGTGGTATAAAAATATGATAACCTAGGAATCGATGGGTAATACTACCAGGTTTGTGTCGAAACAAAAAGTAGCAGCAAGGGCATCTATATTTCGTACTGTACCAATGGGTAGTATAAAAATATAATAGCCTAGGAATCGATGCCCAATACACAAGCATTTCTATTGCAGATTCCAATGTATATGGTTTTTAAGTGACATAATTTTCTTATGGAGCACATATAAAAGTAATTGTGGGAGAATCTACACAAACAAAACTATGTGATTCCAAACAATTTCAGTTTATCTAACTAGTCGTGTGAAAAACATACATCTGACCATCGCCGTCTCTTCTCTAAATTTATTACTTTAGGTAATTTCATTTACAGAATTCAGTAATAATAGCACCTGATTGATGGTCGTGTCATCTAGCGGAAGATAATACTTGAACTGTTGTCAGCGACCGCATTGAACATAAATCGAACAAGGTTTCTGCTATATATTCATCCAATAATCTATCGCACCACCAGGTTTGTGTCTAAACTAGAAGTAACAGCAAGAGCATCAATATTTCGTACTGTAGTATTATGTGGTATAAAAATACGACTAACTTGAAATCGATGGGTAATACCCAAACTCTCATTATTCTAAACTTACTGCTTTAGGTAGTTTCATGCACAGAGTTCATCCGAGGAAATTTAGCACACTTATCTACTGGATATAATGGTATAGTGGTTGCCGACATGTACGAAATGAATTACTATATCCCCGTACCTACAACATGTCCCAGAACCTTATGCTATTGTCATCTAGTGGGAACAAAATTTATGGTCATCCAATTCCCCACCGCGCTGCCAGGTTTGTGTCGAAACTAAAAGTAACAGCAAGGGCATCTATATTTCGTACTGTACCAATAGGTGGTACAAAAATATAATAAACTAGTAATCGATGCCCAATACACAAGCATTTTTATTGTAGATTCCAATGTATATGGTTTTTAAGTGACATAATTTTTTACGGAGCACATATAAAAGTAATTGTGGGTGAATCTACACAAACAAAACTATGTGATTCCAAACAATTTCAGTTTATCTAACTAGTCGTGCGAAAAACATACTTCTGACCATCGCCGTCTCTTCTCTAAATTTATTACTTTAGGTAATTTCATTTACAGAATTCAGTAATAACAGAACCTGATGGTAGTGTCATCTAGAGGAAGATAATACTTGAACTGTTGTCAGCGACCTCATTGAACATAAATCGAACAAGGTTTCCGCTATATATTCATCCAATAATCTATCGCACCACCAGGTTTGTGTCTAAACTAGAAGTAACAGCAAGAACATCAATATTTCGTACAGTAGTATTATGTGGTATAAAAATACGACAAATTTGGAATCGATGGGTAATATCCAAATTCTCACTTTTCTAAACATACTTCTTTAGGTAATTTCATGCATAGAGTTCATCCGACGAAATTTAGCACACATATCTACTGGATATAATGGTTGCCGACATGTATGAAATTAAGTATCATATCCCCGCACCTACAACAAGTGCTAGAACGTTATGCTAGTGTCAACCATCGGGAAACAGTAGACGACCCGTTGTAAGCAATCTCAGTGGACATGAAGTGAGCCAAGTTTCCACTATATTTTTCATGCAATTGTCTATCGTACCACCCGGTTTCTGTCTGCAGTAGAATTAACAATAAGAGTATTAATATTTCGTACTGTAGTATTATGTGGTATAAAAATACGACAAACATGGAATTGATGTGTAATACCCAAATGCTCGCTTTTCTTAACTTACTTCTTTAGGTAATTTCATGCACAGAGTTCATCCGACGAAATTTAGCACACATATCTACTGGATATAATGGATGCCGACATGTATGAAATTAATATCATATCCTCGCACCTACAACATGTGCTAGAACGTTATGCTAGTGTCGCCTAGCGGGAAACAATAGACGACCCGTTGTCAGCAACCTCAGTGGACATGAAGTGAACCAAGTTTCCACTATACTTTTCATGCAATTGTCTTTCGCTCCACCCGGTTTCTGCCTGCAGTAGAATTAACAGTAAGAGTATCAATATTTCGTACTGTAGTATTATGTGGTATAAAAATATGACAAACTTGGAATCGATGTGTAATACCCAAATGCTCACTTTTGTAAATGTTCTTCTTTAGGTAATTTCATGCACAGAGTTCATCCGACGAAATTTAGCACACATATCTACTGGATATAATGGTTGCCGACATGTATGAAATTAAATATCGTATCCTCGCACCTACAACATGTCCTAGAACCTGATGGTAGTGTCATCTAGCGGAAGATAATACTTGAACTGTTGTCAGCGACCTCATTAAACATAAATCGAACAAGGCTTCCGCTATAAATTCATCCCATAAACTATCGCACCACCAGGTTTGTGTGTAAACTGGAAGTAACAGCAAGAGCATCAATATTTCGTACTGTAGTATTGCGTGGTATAAAAATATGATAACCTAGGAATCGATGGGTAATACTACCAGGTTTGTGTCGAAACAAAAAGTAGCAGCAAGGGCATCTATATTTCGTACTGTACCAATGGGTAGTACAAAATTATAATAACCTAGGAATCGATGCCCAATACTCAAGCATTTCTATTGCAGATTCCAATGTATATGGTTTTTAAGTGACATAATTTTTTACGGAGCACATATAAAAGTAATTGTGGGAGAATCTGCACAAACAAAACTATGTGATTCCAAACAATTTCAGTTTATCTAATTAGTCGTGCGAAAAACATAAATCTGACCATCGCCGCCTCTTCTCTAAATTCATTACTTTAGGTAATTTCATTTACAGAACTCAGTAATAATAGAACCTGATGGTAGTGTCATCTAGCGGAAGATAATACTTGAACTGTTGTCAGCGACCTCACTGAACATAAATCGAACAAGGTTTCCGCTATATATTCATCCAATAATGTATCGCACCAGCAGGTTTGTGTCTAAACTAGAAGTAACAGCAAGAGCATCAATATTTCGTACTGTAGTATTATGTGGTATACAAATACGACTAACTTGAAATCGATGGGTAATACCCAAATTCTCATTTTTCTAAACTTACTGCTTTAGGTAATTTCATGCACAGAGTTCATCCGAGGAAATTTAGCACACGTATCTACTCGATATAATGGTTGCCGACATGTACGAAATGAATTGCTATATCCCCGTACCTACAACATGTCCTAGAACCTTATGCTATTGTCATCTAGCGGGAAAAAAATGTATGGTCATCCAATTCCCCACCGCGCTGCCAGGTTTGTGTTGAAACTAAAAGTAACAGCAAGGGTATCTATATTTCGTACTGTACCAATAGGTGGTACAAAAATATAATAAACAAGTAATCGATGCCCAATACACAAGCATTTTTATTGTAGATTCCAATGTATATGGTTTTTAAGTGACATAATTTTTTATGGAGCACATATAAAAGTAGTTGTGGGAGAATCTACACAAACAAAACTATGTGATTCCAAACAATTTCAGTTTATCTAACTAGTCGTGCGAAAAACATACTTCTGACCATCGCCGTCTCTTCTCTAAATTTATTACTTTAGGTAATTTCATTTACAGAATTCAGTAATAATAGAACCTGATGGTAGTGTCATCTAGCGGAAGATAATATTTGAACTGTTGTCAGCGACCTCATTGAACATATTTCGAACAAGGTTTCCGCTATATATTCATCCAATAATCTATCGCACCACCAGGTTTGTGTCTAAACTAGAAGTAACAGCAAGAGCATCAATATTTCGTACAGTAGTATTATGTGGTATAAAAATACGACAAACTTGGAATCGATGGGTAATACCCAAATTCTCACTTTTCTAAACTTACTTCTTTAGGTAATTTCATGCACAGAGTTCATCCGACGAAATTTAGCATACATATCTACTGGATATAATGGTTGCCGACATCTATGAAATTAAATATCATATCCCCGCACCTACAACATGTGCTGGAACGTGTACGCAAGTGTCGTTTAGCGGGAAACAATAGACGACCCGTTGTAAGCAACCTCAGTGGACTTGAGGGGAACCAAGTTTCCACTATATTTTTTAGGCAATAACCTATCGCACCACCCGGTTTCTGTGTGCAGTAAAACTAACAATAGGAGTATCAATATTTCGTACTGTAGTATTATGTGTTATAAAAATATGATAACCTAGGAAACGATGGGTATTACCCAAATTCTCACTATTCTAAATTTACTTCCTTAGGTAATTTCATGCACAGAGTTCATCCGACGAAATTTAGCACACATATCTACTGGATATAATAATAGCCGACTTGTACGAAATTAATTACTATATGCCCACACCTACAACATGTTCTAGAACCTTATGATATTGTCATCTAGCACAGAGTTCATCCGACGAAATTTAGCACACATATCTACTGCATATAATGGTTGCCGACATGTACGAAATTAATTACTATATGCCCACACCTACAACATGTCCTAGAACCGTATGCTATTGTCATCTAGATGGAAAAGATATATATATTCATCCAATATCCCATCGCGCTTCCAGGTTTGTGTCGAAACTAAAAGTAAAAGCAAGGTCTTTTATATTTCGTACTGTACCAATATGTGGTATACAAATATAATAATCTAGGAATCGATGCCCAATACACAAGCATTTCTATTGCAGATTCCAATGTATATGGTTTTTAAGTGACATAATTTTTTATGGAGTACATATAAAAGTAGTTGTGGGAGAATCTACACAAACAAAACTATGTGATTCCAAACAATTTCAGTTTATCTAATTAGTCGTGCGAAAAACATAAATCTGACCATCGCGGCCTCTTCTCTAAATTTATTACTTTAGGTAATTTCATTTACAGAACTCAGTAATAATAGAACCTGATGGTAGTGTCATCTAGCGGAAGATAATACTTGAACTGTTGTCAGCGACCTCACTGATCCAATAATATACCTCACCACCAGGTTTGTGTCTAAACTAGAAGCAACAGCACGAGCATCAATATTTCGTACTTCAGTATTATGTTTTGTAAAAATACGACAAATTTGGAATCGATGGGTAATACCCAAATGCTCACTTTTCTAAACATACTTCTTTAGGTAATTTCATGTACAGAGTTCATCCGACGAAATTTAGCACACATATCTACTGGATATAATGGTAGCCGACTTGTACGAAATTAATTACTATATGCCCACACCTACAACATGTCCTAGAACCTTATGATATTGTCATCTAGCACAGAGTACATCCGATGAAATTTAGCACACATATCTACTGGATATAATGGTTGCCGACATGTACGAAATTAATTACTATATGCCCACACCTACAACATGCCCTAGAACCTTATGCTATTGTCATCTAGATGGAAAAGATATATATATTCATCCAATATCCCATCCGCGCTACCAGGTTTGTGTCGAAACTAAAAGTAACAGCAAGGGCTTTTATATTTCGTACTGTACCAATAGGTGGTATAAAAATATAATAAACTATGAATCGATGCCCAATACACAAGCATTTCTATTGCAGATTCCAATGTATATGGTTTTTAAGTGACATATTTTTTGTATGGAGCACATATAAAAGTAATTGTGGGAGAATCTACACAAACAAAACTATGTGATTCCAAACAATTTCAGTTCATCTAAATAGTCGTGCGAAAAACATACATCTGACCATCGCCGTCTTTTCTCTAAATTTATTACTTTAGGTAATTTCATTTATAGAACTCAGTAATAACAGAACCTGATGGTAGTGTCATCTAGCGGAAGATAATACTCGAACTGTTATCAGCGACCTCACTGAACATAAATCGAAAAAGGTTTCCGCTATATATTCATCCAATAATCTATCGCACCACCAGGTTTGTGTCTAAACTAGAAGTACCAACAAGAGCATCAATATTTCGTACTGAAGTATTATGTGGTATAAAAATACGAATAACTTGAAATCGATGGGTAATACCCAAATTCTCATTTTTCTAAACTTACTGCTTTAGGTAATTTCATGCACAGAGTTCATCCGAGGAAATTTAGCACACGTATCTACTGGATATAATGGTTGCCGACATGTACGAAATTAATTACTATATCCCCGTACCTACAACATGTCCTAGAACCTTATGCTATTGTCATCTAGCGGGAAAAAAAATGTATGGTCATCCAATTGCCCACCGCGCTGCCAGGTTTGTGTATAAGAATATAATAAACTAGTAATCGATGCCCAATACACAAGCATTTTTATTGTAGATACCAATGTATATGGTTTTTAAGTGACATAATTTTTTTATGGAGCACATATAAAAGTAATTGTGGGAGAATCTACACAAACAAAACTATGTCATTGTAAACAATTTCAGTTTATCTAACTAGTCGTGCGAAAAACATACTTCTGACCATCGCCGTCTCTTCTCTAAATTTATTACTTTAGGTAATTTCATTTACAGAATTCAGTAATAACCGCTAGTGTCATCTAGCGGAAGATAATACTTGAACTGTTGTCAGCGACCTCATTGAACATAAATCGAACAAGGTTTCCGCTATATATTCATCCAATAATCTATCGCACCACCAGGTTTGTGTCTAAACTAGAAGTAACAGCAAGAGCATCAATATTTCGTATAGTAGTATTATGTGGTATAAAAATACGACAAACTTGGAATCGATGTGTAATACCCAAATGCTCACTTTTGTAAACGTTCTTCTTTAGGTAATGTCATGCACAGAGTTCATCCGACGAAATTTAGCACACATATCTACTGGATATAATGGTTGCCGACATGTATGAAATTAAATATCGTATCCTCGCACCTACAACATGTCCTAGAACCTGATGGTAGTGTCATCTAGCGGAAGATAATACTTGAACTGTTGTCAGCGACCTCATTGAACATAAATCGAACAAGGTTTCCGCTATATATTCATCCAATAATCTATCGCACCACCAGGTTTGTGTCTAAACTAGAAGTAACAGCAAGAGCATCAATATTTCGTACTGTAGTATTATGTGGTATAAAAATACGACAAACTTGGAATCGATGGGTAATATCTAAATTCTCACTTTTCTAAACATACTTCTTTAGGTAATTTCATGCATAGAGTTCATCCGACGAAATTTAGCACACATATCTACTGGATATAATGGTTGCCGACATGTATGAAATTAAATATCATATCCCCGCACCTACAACAAGTGCTAGAACGTTATGCTAGTGTCACCCAGCGGGAAACAGTAGACGACCCGTTGTAAGCAATCTCAGTGGACATGAAGTGAGCCAAGTTTCCACTATATTTTTCATGCAATTGTCTATCGTACCACCCGGTTTCTGTCTGCAGTAGAATTAACAGTAAGAGTATCAATATTTCGTACTGTAGTATTATGTGGTATAAAAATACGACAAACTTGGAATTGATGTGTAATACCCAAATGCGCGCTTTTCTGAACTTACTTCTTTAGGTAATTTCATGCACAGAGTTCATCCGACGAAATTTAGCACACATATTTACTGGATATAATGGTTGCCGACATGTATGAAATTAAATATCATATCCTCGCACCTACAACATGTGCTAGAACGTTATGCTAGTGTCGCCTAGCGGGAAACAATAGACGACCCGTTGAACATAAATCGAACAAGGTTTCCGCTATATATTCATCCAATAATCTATCGCACCACCAGGTTTGTGTCTAAACTAGAAGTAACAGCAAGAGCATCAATATTTCGTACTGTAGTATTATGTGGTATAAAAATACGACAAACTTGGAATCGATGGGTAATATCCAAATTCTCACTTTTCTAAACATACTTCTTTAGGTAATTTCATGCATAGAGTTCATCCGACGAAATTTAGCACACATATCTACTGGATATAATGGTTGCCGACATGTATGAAATTAAATATCATATCCTCGCACCTACAACATGTGCTAGAACGTTATGCTAGTGTCGCCTAGCGGGAAACAATAGACGACCCGTTGTCAGCAACCTCAGTGGACATGAAGTGAACCAAGTTTCCACTATATTTTTCATGCAATTGTCTATCGCTCCACCCGGTTTCTGTCTGCAGTAGAATTAACAGTAATAGTATCAATATTTCGTACTGGAGTATTATGTGGTATAAAAATATGACAAACTTGGAATCGATGTGTAATACCCAAATGCTCACTTTTGTAAACGTTCTTCTTTAGGTAATTTCATGCACAGAGCTCATCCGACGAAATTTAGCACACATATCTACTGGATATAATGGTTGTCGACATGTATGAAATTAAATATCGTATAGTATTAATTACTATATGCCCACACCTACAACATGTCCTAGAACCTTATGCTATTGTCATCTAGATGGAAAAGATATATATATTCATCCAATATCCCATCGCGCTACCAGGTTTGTGTCGAAACTAAAAGTAACAGCAAGGGCTTTTATATTTCGTACTGTAGCAATAGGTGGTATAAAAATATAATAAACTAGGAATCGATGCGCAATACACAAGCATTTTTATTGTAGATTCCAATGTATATGGTTTTAAGTGACATAATTTTTTTATGGAGCACATATAAAAGTAATTGTGGGAGAATCTACACAAACAAAACTATGTGATTCCAAACAATTTCAGTTTATCTAACTAGTCGTGCGAAAAACATACTTCTGACCATCGCCGTCTCTTCTCTAAATTTATTTCTTTAGGTAATTTCATTTACAGAATTCAGTAATAACAGAACCTGATGGTAGTGTCATCTAGAGGAAGATAATACTTGAATTGTTGTCAGCGACCTCATTGAACATAAATCGAACAAGGTTTCCGCTATATATTCATCCAATAATCTATCGCACCACCAGGTTTGTGTCTAAACTAGAAGTAACAGCAAGAGCATCAATATTTCGTACAGTAGTATTATGTGGTATAAAAATACGACAAATTTGGAATCGATGGGTAATATCCAAATTCTCACTTTTCTAAACATACTTCTTTAGGTAATTTCATGCATAGAGTTCATCCGCCGAAATTTAGCACACATATCTACTGGATATAATGGTTGCCGACATGTATATTTCGTACTGAAGTATTATGTGGTATAAAAATACGACTAACTTGAAATCGATGGGTAATACCCAAATTCTCATTTTTCTAAACTTACTGCTTTAGGTAATTTCATGCACAGAGTTCATCCGAGGAAATTTAGCACACGTGTCTACTGGATATAATGGTTGCCGACATGTACGAAATTAATTACTATATCCCCGTACCTACAACATGTCCTAGAACCTTATGCTATTGTCATCTAGCGGGAAAAAAATTGATGGTCATCCAATTCCCCACCGCGCTGCCAGGTTTGCGTCGAAACTAAAAGTAACAGCAAGGGCATCTATATTTAGTACTGTACCAATAGGTGGTATAAAAATATAATAAACTAGTAATCGATGCCCAATACACAAGCATTTTTATTGTAGATTCCAATGTATATGGTTTTAAGTGACATAATTTTTTTATGGAGCACATATAAAAGTAATTGTGGGAGAATCTACACAAACAAAACTACGTGATTCCAAACAATTTCAGTTTATCTAACTAGTCGTGCGAAAAACATACATCTGACCATCGCCGTCTCTTCTCTAAATTTATTACTTTAGGCAATTTCATTTACAGAACTCAGTAATAATAGAACCTGATGGTAGTGTCATCTAGATGAAGATAATACTTGAACTGTTGTCAGCGACCTCATTGAACATAAATCGAACAAGGTTTCCGCTATATATTCATCCAATAATCTATCGCACCACCAGGTTTGTGTCTAAACTAGAAGCAACACTAAGAGCATCAATATTTCGTACTTCAGTATTATGTTTTGTAAAAATACGACAAATTTGGAATCGATGGGTAATTCCCAAATTCCCACTATTATAAACTAACTTCTTTAGATAATTTCATGCACAGAGTTCACCCTACGAAATTTAGCACACATATCTACTGGATATAATGGTTGCCAACATGTATGAAATTAAATATCATATGCCCACACCTACAACATGTCCTAGAACCTTATGCTATTGTCATCTAGATGGAAAAGATTTATATATTCATCCAATATCCCATCGCGCTACCAGGTTTGTGTCGAAACTAAAAGTAACAGCAAGGGCTTTTATATTTCGTACTGTACCAATAGGTGGTATAAAAATATAATAAACTAGGAATCGATGCCCAATACACAAGCATTTCTATTGCAGATTCCAATGTATATGGTTTTTAAGTGACATAATTTTTGTATGGAGCATATATAAAAGTAATTGTGGTAGAATCTACACAAACAAAACTATGTGATTCCAAACAATTTCAGTTTATCTAACTAGTCGTGCGAAAAACATACATCTGACCATCGCCGTCTCTTCTCTAAATTTATTACTTTAGGTAATTTCATTTACAGAACTCAGTAATAATAGAACCTGATGGTAGTGCCATCTAGCGGAAGATAATACTTGAACTGTTGTCAGCGACCTCACTGATCCAATAATCTACCTCACCACCAGGCTTGTGTCTAAACTAGAAGCAACAGGAAGAGCATCAATATTTCGTACTTCAGTATTATGTTTTGTAAAAATACGACAAATTTGGAATCGATGGGTAATTCCCAAATTCCCACCATTATAAACTAACTTCTTTAGGTAATTTCATGCACAGAGTTCACCCTACGAAATCTAGCACACATACATATCTACTGGATATAATGGTTGCCGACATGTATGAAATTAAATATCATATCCCCGCACCTACAACATGTGCTGGAACGTTATGCTAGTGTCGCCTAGCGGGAAACAATAGACGACCCGTTGTCAGCAACCTCAGTGGACATGAAGTGAACCAAGTTTCCACTATATTTTTCATGTAATTGTCTATCGCTCCACCCGGTTTCTGCCTGCAGTAGAATTAACAGTAAGAGTATCAATATTTCGTACTGTAGTATTATGTGGTATAAAAATATGACAAACTTGGAATCGATGTGTAATACCCAAATGCTCACTTTTGTAAACGTTCTTCTTTAGGTAATTTCATGCACAGAGTTCATCCGACGAAATTTAGCACACATATCTACTGGATATAATGGTTGCCGACATGTATGAAATTAAATATCGTATCCTCGCACCTACAACATGTCCTAGAACCTGATGGTAGTGTCATCTAGCGGAAGATAATACTTGAACTGTTGTCAGCGACCTCATTAAACATAAATCGAACAAGGCTTCCGCTATAAATTCATCCCATAATCTATCGCACTACCAGGTTTGTGTCTAAACTGGAAGTAACAGCAAGAGCATCAATATTTCGTACTGTAGTATTGTGTGGTATAAAAATATGATAACCTAGGAATCGATGGGTAATACTACCAGGTTTGTGTCGAAACAAAAAGTAGCAGCAAGGGCATCTATATTTCGTACTGTACCAATGGGTAGTATAAAAATATAATAACCTAGCAATCGATGCCCAATACACAAGCATTTCTATTGCAGATTCCAATGTATATGGTTTTTAAGTGACATAATTTTCTTATGGAGCACATATAAAAGTAATTGTGGGAGAATCTACACAAACAAAATTATGTGATTCCAAACAATTTCAGTTTATCTAACTAGTCGTGCGAAAAACATACATCTGACCATCGCCGTCTCTTCTCTAAATTTATTACATTAGGTAATTTCATTTACGGAATTCAGTAATAATAGCACGATTGATGGTCGTGTCATCTAGCGGAAGATAATACTTGAACTGTTGTCAGCGACCTCATTGAACATAAATCGAACAAGGTTTCCGCTATATATTTATCCAATAATCTATCGCACCACCAGGTTTGTGTCTAAACTAGAAGTAACAGCAAGAGCATCAATATTTCGTACTGTAGTATTATGTGGTATAAAAATACGACAAACTTGGAATCGATGGGTAATACCCAAATTCTCATTTTTCTAAACTTACTGCTTTATGTAATTTCATGCACAGAGTTCATCCGAGGAAAACGAACAAGGTTTCCGCTATATATTCATCCAGTAATCTATCGCACCACCAGGTTTGTGTCTAAACTAGAAGTAACAGCAAGAGCATCAATATTTCGTACAGTAGTATTATGTGGTATAAAAATACGACTAACTTGGAATCGATGGGTAATACCCAAATTCTCACTTTTCTAAACTTACTTCTTTAGGTAATTTCATGCACAGAGTTCATCCGACGAAATTTAGCATAAATATCTACTGCATATAATGGTTGCCGACATGTATGAAATTAAATATCATATCCCCGCACCTACAACATGTGCTGGAACGTGTACGCAAGTGTCGCCTAGCGGCAAACAATAGACGACCCGTTGTAAGCAACCTCAGTGGACTTGAGGGGAACCAAGTTTCCACTATATTTTTTAGGCAATAACCTATCGCACCACCCGGTTTCTGTGTGCAGTAAAACTAACAATAAGAGTATCAATATTTCGTACTGTAGTATTATGTGTTATAAAAATATGATAACCTAGGAAACGATGGGTATTACCCAAATTCTCACTATTCTAAATTTACTTCCTTAGGTAATTTCATGCACAGAGTTCATCCGACGAAATTTAGCACACATATCTACTGGATATAATGGTAGCCGACTTGTACGAAATTAATTACTATATGCCCACACCTACAACATGTCCTAGAACCTTATGATATTGTCATCTAGCACAGAGTTCATCCGACGAAATTTAGCACACATATCTACTGGATATAATGGTTGCCGACATGTACGAAATTAATTACTATATGCCCACACCTACAACATGTCCTAGAACCATATGCTATTGTCATCTAGATGGAAAGATATATATATTCATCCAATATCCCATCGCGCTACCAGGTTTGTGTCGAAACTAAAAGTAACAGCAAGGGCTTTTGTATTTCGTACTGTACCAATAGGTGGTATAAAAATATAATAATCTAGAAATCGATGCCCAATACACAAGCATTTCTATTGCAGATTCCAATGTATATGGTTTTTAAGTGACATAATTTTTTATGGAGCACATATAAAAGTAGTTGTGGGAGAATCTACACAAACAAAACTATGTGATTCCAAACAATTTCAGTTTATCTAATTAGTCGTGCGAAAAACATAAGTCTAACCATAGCCGAATCTTCTCTAAATTTATTACTTTAGGTAATTTCATTTACAGAACTCAGTAATAATAGAACCTGATGGTAGTGTCATCTAGCGGAAGATAATACTTGAACTGTTGTCAGCGACCTCACTGATCCAATAATCTACCTCACCACCAGGTTTGTGTCTAAACTAGAAGCAACAGCAAGAGCATCAATATTTCGTACTTCAGTATTATGTTTTGTAAAAATACGACAAATTTGGAATCGATGGGTAATTCCCAAATTCCCACTATTATAAACTAACTTCTTTAGGTAATTTCATGCACAGAGTTCACCCTACGAAATTAAGCACACATATCTACTGGATATAATGGTTGCCGACATGTATGAAACTAAAAAATATCATATCCTCGCACCTACAACATGTGCTAGAACGTTATGCTAGTGTCGCCTAGCGGGAAAGAATAGACGACCCGTTGTCAGCAACCTCAGTGGACATGAAGTGAACCAAGTTTCCACTATATTTTTCATGCAATTGTCTATCGCTCCACCCGGTTTCTGTCTGCAGTAGAATTAACAGTAAGAGTATCAATATTTCGTACTGGAGTATTATGTGGTATAAAAATATGACAAACTTGGAATCGATGTGTAATACCCAAATGCTCACTTTTGTAAACGTTCTTCTTTAGGTAATTTCATGCACAGAGCTCATCCGACGAAATTTAGCACACATATCTACTGGATATAATGGTTGCCGACATGTACGAAATTAATTACTATATGCCCACACCTACAACATGTCCTAGAACCGTATGCTATTGTCATCTAGATGGAAAAGATATATATATTCATCCAATATCCCATCGCGCTTCCAGGTTTGTGTCGAAACTAAAAGTAACAGAAAGGTCTTTTATATTTCGTACTGTACCAATATGTGGTATACAAATATAATAAACTAGGAATCGATGCACCATATACAAGCATTTCTATTGCAGATTCCAATGTATATGGTGTTTAAGTGACATAATTTTTTTATGGAGCACATATAAAAGTAATTGTGGTAGAATCTACACAAACAAAACTATGTGATTCCAAACAATTTCAGTTTATCTAACTAGTCGTGCGAAAAACATACATCTGACCATCGCCGTCTCTTCTCTAAATTTATTACTTTAGGTAATTTCATTTACAGAACTCAGTAATAATAGAACCTGATGGTAGTGCCATCTAGCGGAAGATAATACTTGAACTGTTGTCAGCGACCTCACTGATCCAATACTCTACCTCACCACCAGGTTTGTGTCTAAACTAGAAGCAACACCAAGAGCATCAATATTTCGTACTTCAGTATTATGTTTTGTAAAAATACGACAAATTTGGAATCGATGGGTAATTCCCAAATTCCCACTATTATAAACTAACTTCTTTAGGTAATTTCATGCACAGAGTTCACCCTACGAAATTTAGCACACATACATATCTACTGGATATAATGGTTGCCGACATGTATGAAATTAAATATCATATCCTCGCACCTACAACATGTGCTAGAACGTTATGCTAGTGTCGCCTAGCGGGAAACAATAGACGATCCGTTGTCAGCAACCTCAGTGGACATGAAGTGAACCAAGTTTCCACTATATTTTTCATGTAATTGTCTATCGCTCCACCTGGTTTCTGCCTGCAGTAGAATTAACAGTAAGAGTATCAATATTTCGTACTGTAGTATTATGTGGTATAAAAATATGACAAACTTGGAATCGATGTGTAATACCCAAATGCTCACTTTTGTAAACGTTCTTCTTTAGGTAATTTCATGCACAGAGTTCATCCGACGAAATTTAGCACACATATCTACTGGATATAATGGTTGCCGACATGTATGAAATTAAATATCGTATCCTCGCACCTACAACATGTCCTAGAACCTGATGGTAGTGTCATCTAGCGGAAGATAATACTTGAACTGTTGTCAGCGACCTCATTAAACATAAATCGAACAAGGCTTCCGCTATAAATTCATCCCATAATCTATCGCACTACCAGGTTTGTGTCTAAACTGGAAGTAACAGCAAGAGCATCAATATTTCGTACTGTAGTATTGTGTGGTATAAAAATATGATAACCTAGGAATCGATGGGTAATACTACCAGGTTTGTGTCGAAACAAAAAGTAGCAGCAAGGGCATCTATATTTCGTACTGTACCAATGGGTAGTATACAAATATAATAACCTAGCAATCGATGCCCAATACACAAGCATTTCTATTGCAGATTCCAATGTATATGGTTTTTAAGTGACATAATTTTCTTATGGAGCACATATAAAAGTAATTGTGGGAGAATCTACACAAACAAAACTATGTGATTCCAAACAATTTCAGTTTATCTAACTAGTCGTGCGAAAAACATACATCTGACCATCGCCGTCTCTTCTCTAAATTTATTACATTAGGTAATTTCATTTACAGAATTCAGTAATAATAGCACGATTGATGGTCGTGTCATCTAGCGGAAGATAATACTTGAACTGTTGTCAGCGACCTCATTGAACATAAATCGAACAAGGTTTCCGCTATATATTTATCCAATAATCTATCGCACCACCAGGTTTGTGTCTAAACTAGAAGTAACAGCAAGAGCATCAATATTTCGTACTGTAGTATTATGTGGTATAAAAATACGACAAACTTGGAATCGATGGGTAATACCCAAATTCTCATTTTTCTAAACTTACTGCTTTATGTAATTTCATGCACAGAGTTCATCCGAGGAAAACGAACAAGGTTTCCGCTATATATTCATCCAGTAATCTATCGCACCACCAGGTTTGTGTCTAAACTAGAAGTAACAGCAAGAGCATCAATATTTCGTACAGTAGTATTATGTGGTATAAAAATACGACTAACTTGGAATCGATGGGTAATACCCAAATTCTCACTTTTCTAAACTTACTTCTTTAGGTAATTTCATGCACAGAGTTCATCCGACGAAATTTAGCATTCATATCTACTGGATATAATGGTTGCCGACATGTATGAAATTAAATATCATATCCCCGCACCTACAACATGTGCTGGAACGTGAACGCAAGTGTCGCCTAGCGGCAAACAATAGACGACCCGTTGTAAGCAACCTCAGTGGACTTGAGGGGAACCAAGTTTCCACTATATTTTTTAGGCAATAACCTATCGCACCACCCGGTTTCTGTGTGCAGTAAAACTAACAATAAGAGTATCAATATTTCGTACTGTAGTATTATGTGTTATAAAAATATGATAACCTAGGAAACGATGGGTATTACCCAAATTCTCACTATTCTAAATTTACTTCCTTAGGTAATTTCATGCACAGAGTTCATCCGACGAAATTTAGCACACATATCTACTGGATATAATGGTAGCCGACTTGTACGAAATTAATTACTATATGCCCACACCTACAACATGTCCTAGAACCTTATGATATTGTCATCTAGCACAGAGTTCATCCGACGAAATTTAGCACACATATCTACTGGATATAATGGTTGCCGACATGTACGAAATTAATTACTATATGCCCACACCTACAACATGTCCTAGAACCATATGCTATTGTCATCTAGATGGAAAGATATATATATTCATCCAATATCCCATCGCGCTACCAGGTTTGTGTCGAAACTAAAAGTAACAGCAAGGGCTTTTGTATTTCGTACTGTACCAATAGGTGGTATAAAAATATAATAATCTAGAAATCGATGCCCAATACACAAGCATTTCTATTGCAGATTCCAATGTATATGGTTTTTAAGTGACATAATTTTTTATGGAGCACATATAAAAGTAGTTGTGGGAGAATCTACACAAACAAAACTATGTGATTCCAAACAATTTCAGTTTATCTAATTAGTCGTGCGAAAAACATAAGTCTAACCATAGCCGAATCTTCTCTAAATTTATTACTTTAGGTAATTTCATTTACAGAACTCAGTAATAATAGAACCTGATGGTAGTGTCATCTAGCGGAAGATAATACTTGAACTGTTGTCAGCGACCTCACTGATCCAATAATCTACCTCACCACCAGGTTTGTGTCTAAACTAGAAGCAACAGCAAGAGCATCAATATTTCGTACTTCAGTATTATGTTTTGTAAAAATACGACAAATTTGGAATCGATGGGTAATTCCCAAATTCCCACTATTATAAACTAACTTCTTTAGGTAATTTCATGCACAGAGTTCACCCTACGAAATTAAGCACACATATCTACTGGATATAATGGTTGCCGACATGTATGAAACTAAAAAATATCATATCCTCGCACCTACAACATGTGCTAGAACGTTATGCTAGTGTCGCCTAGCGGGAAAGAATAGACGACCCGTTGTCAGCAACCTCAGTGGACATGAAGTGAACCAAGTTTCCACTATATTTTTCATGCAATTGTCTATCGCTCCACCCGGTTTCTGTCTGCAGTAGAATTAACAGTAAGAGTATCAATATTTCGTACTGGAGTATTATGTGGTATAAAAATATGACAAACTTGGAATCGATGTGTAATACCCAAATGCTCACTTTTGTAAACGTTCTTCTTTAGGTAATTTCATGCACAGAGCTCATCCGACGAAATTTAGCACACATATCTACTGGATATAATGGTTGCCGACATGTACGAAATTAATTACTATATGCCCACACCTACAACATGTCCTAGAACCGTATGCTATTGTCATCTAGATGGAAAAGATATATATATTCATCCAATATCCCATCGCGCTTCCAGGTTTGTGTCGAAACTAAAAGTAACAGAAAGGTCTTTTATATTTCGTACTGTACCAATTTGTGGTATACAAATATAATAAACTAGGAATCGATGCACCATATACAAGCATTTCTATTGCAGATTCCAATGTATATGGTGTTTAAGTGACATAATTTTTTTATGGAGCACATATAAAAGTAATTGTGGTAGAATCTACACAAACAAAACTATGTGATTCCAAACAATTTCAGTTTATCTAACTAGTCGTGCGAAAAACATACATCTGACCATCGCCGTCTCTTCTCTAAATTTATTACTTTAGGTAATTTCATTTACAGAACTCAGTAATAATAGAACCTGATGGTAGTGCCATCTAGCGGAAGATAATACTTGAACTGTTGTCAGCGACCTCATTAAACATAAATCGAACAAGGCTTCCGCTATAAATTCATCCCATAATCTATCGCACTACCAGGTTTGTGTCTAAACTGGAAGTAACAGCAAGATCATCAATATTTCGTACTGTAGTATTGTGTCTTATAAAAATATGATAACCTAGGAATCGATGGGTAATACTACCAGGTTTGTGTCGAAACAAAAAGTAGCAGCAAGGGCATATATATTTCGTACTGTACCAATGGGTAGTATGCAAATATAATAACCTAGCAATCGATGCCCAATACAAAAGCATTTCTATTGCAGATTCCAATGTATATGGTTTTTAAGTGACATAATTTTCTTATGGAGCACATATAAAAGTAATTGTGGGAGAATCTACACAAACAAAACTATGTGATTCCAAACAATTTCAGTTTATCTAACTAGTCGTGCGAAAAACATACATCTGACCATCGCCGTCTCTTCTCTAAATTTATTACATTAGGTAATTTCATTTACAGAATTCAGTAATAATAGCACGATTGATGGTCGTGTCATCTAGCGGAAGATAATACTTGAACTGTTGTCAGCGACCTCATTGAACATAAATCGAACAAGGTTTCCGCTATATATTTATCCAATAATCTATCGCACCACCAGGTTTGTGTCTAAACTAGAAGTAACAGCAAGAGCATCAATATTTCGTACTGTAGTATTATGTGGTATAAAAATACGACAAACTTGGAATCGATGGGTAATACCCAAATTCTCATTTTTCTAAACTTACTGCTTTATGTAATTTCATGCACAGAGTTCATCCGAGGAAAACGAACAAGGTTTCCGCTATATATTCATCCAGTAATCTATCGCACCACCAGGTTTGTGTCTAAACTAGAAGTAACAGCAAGAGCATCAATATTTCGTACAGTAGTATTATGTGGTATAAAAATACGACTAACTTGGAATCGATGGGTAATACCCAAATTCTCACTTTTCTAAACTTACTTCTTTAGGTAATTTCATGCACAGAGTTCATCCGACGAAATTTAGCATACATATCTACTGGATATAATGGTTGCCGACATGTATGAAATTAAATATCATATCCCCGCACCTACAACATGTGCTGGAACGTGAACGCAAGTGTCGCCTAGCGGCAAACAATAGACGACCCGTTGTAAGCAACCTCAGTGGACTTGAGGGGAACCAAGTTTCCACTATATTTTTTAGGCAATAACCTATCGCACCACCCGGTTTCTGTGTGCAGTAAAACTAACAATAAGAGTATCAATATTTCGTACTGTAGTATTATGTGTTATAAAAATATGATAACCTAGGAAACGATGGGTATTACCCAAATTCTCACTATTCTAAATTTACTTCCTTAGGTAATTTCATGCACAGAGTTCATCCGACGAAATTTAGCACACATATCTACTGGATATAATGGTAGCCGACTTGTACGAAATTAATTACTATATGCCCACACCTACAACATGTCCTAGAACCTTATGATATTGTCATCTAGCACAGAGTTCATCCGACGAAATTTAGCACACATATCTACTGGATATAATGGTTGCCGACATGTACGAAATTAATTACTATATGCCCACACCTACAACATGTCCTAGAACCATATGCTATTGTCATCTAGATGGAAAGATATATATATTCATCCAATATCCCATCGCGCTACCAGGTTTGTGTCGAAACTAAAAGTAACAGCAAGGGCTTTTGTATTTCGTACTGTACCAATAGGTGGTATAAAAATATAATAATCTAGAAATCGATGCCCAATACACAAGCATTTCTATTGCAGATTCCAATGTATATGGTTTTTAAGTGACATAATTTTTTATGGAGCACATATAAAAGTAGTTGTGGGAGAATCTACACAAACAAAACTATGTGATTCCAAACAATTTCAGTTTATCTAATTAGTCGTGCGAAAAATATAAATCTGACCATAGCCGCCTCTTCTCTAAATTTATTACTTTAGGTAATTTCATTTACAGAACTCAGTAATAATAGAACCTGATGGTAGTGTCATCTAGCGGAAGATAATACTTGAACTGTTGTCAGCGACCTCACTGATCCAATAATCTACCTCACCACCAGGTTTGTGTCTAAACTAGAAGCAACAGCAAGAGCATCAATATTTCGTACTTCAGTATTATGTTTTGTAAAAATACGACAAATTTGGAATCGATGGGTAATTCCCAAATTCCCACTATTATAAACTAACTTCTTTAGGTAATTTCATGCACAGAGTTCACCCTACGAAATTAAGCACACATATCTACTGGATATAATGGTTGCCGACATGTATGAAACTAAAAAATATCATATCCTCGCACCTACAACATGTGCTAGAACGTTATGCTAGTGTCGCCTAGCGGGAAAGAATAGACGACCCGTTGTCAGCAACCTCAGTGGACATGAAGTGAACCAAGTTTCCACTATATTTTTCATGCAATTGTCTATCGCTCCACCCGGTTTCTGTCTGCAGTAGAATTAACAGTAAGAGTATCAATATTTCGTACTGGAGTATTATGTGGTATAAAAATATGACAAACTTGGAATCGATGTGTAATACCCAAATGCTCACTTTTGTAAACGTTCTTCTTTAGGTAATTTCATGCACAGAGCTCATCCGACGAAATTTAGCACACATATCTACTGGATATAATGGTTGCCGACATGTACGAAATTAATTACTATATGCCCACACCTACAACATGTCCTAGAACCGTATGCTATTGTCATCTAGATGGAAAAGATATATATATTCATCCAATATCCCATCGCGCTTCCAGGTTTGTGTCGAAACTAAAAGTAAAAGCATGGTCTTTTATATTTCGTACTGTACCAATATGTGGTATACAAATATAATAATCTAGGAATCGATGCCCAATACACAAGCATTTCTATTGCAGATTCCAATGTATATGGTTTTTAAGTGACATATTTTTTTATGGAGTACATATAAAAGTAGTTGTGGGAGAATCTACACAAACAAAACTATGTGATTCCAAACAATTTCAGTTTATCTAATTAGTCGTGCGAAAAACATAAATCTGACCATCGCGGCCTCTTCTCTAAATTTATTACTTTAGGTAATTTCATTTACAGAACTCAGTAATAATAGAACCTGATGGTAGTGTCATCTAGCGGAAGATAATACTTGAACTGTTGTCAGCGACCTCACTGATCCAATAATATACCTCACCACCAGGTTTGTGTCTAAACTAGAAGCAACAGCAAGAGCATCAATATTTCGTACTTCAGTATTATGTTTTGTAAAAATACGACAAATTTGGAATCGATGGGTAATACCCAAATGCTCACTTTTCTAAACATACATCTATAGGTAGTTTCATGTACAGAGTTCATCCGACGAAATTTAGCACACATATCTACTGGATATAATGGTAGCCGACTTGTACGAAATTAATTACTATATGCCCACACCTACAACATGTCCTAGAACCTTATGATATTGTCATCTAGCACAGAGTACATCCGACGAAATTTAGCACACATATCTACTGGATATAATGGTTGCCGACATGTACGAAATTAATTACTATATGCCCACACCTACAACATGCCCTAGAACCTTATGCTATTGTCATCTAGATGGAAAAGATATATATATTCATCCAATATCCCATCCGCGCTACCAGGTTTGTGTCGAAACTAAAAGTAACAGCAAGGGCTTTTATATTTCGTACTGTACCAATAGGTGGTATAAAAATATAATAAACTATGAATCGATGCCCAATACACAAGCTTTTCTATTGCAGATTCCAATGTATATGGTTTTTAAGTGACATATTTTTTGTATGGAGCACATATAAAAGTAATTGTGGGAGAATCTACACAAACAAAACTATGTGATTCCAAACAATTTCAGTTCATCTAAATAGTAGTGCGAAAAACATACATCTGACCATCGCCGTCTTTTCTCTAAATTTATTACTTTAGGTAATTTCATTTATAGAACTCAGTAATAATAGAACCTGATGGTAGTGTCATCTAGCGGAAGATAATACTTGAACTGTTGTCAGCGACCTCATTGAGCATAAATCGAACAAGGTTTCCGCTATATATTCATCCAATAATCTATCGCACCACCAAGTTCGTATCTAAACTAGAAGTAACAGCAAAAGCATCAATATTTCGTACTGTAGTATTATGTGGTATAAAAATACGACTAACTTGAAATCGATGGGTAATACCCAAATTCTCATTTTTCTAAACTTACTGCTTTATTTAATTTCATGCACAGAGTTCATCCGAGGAAATTTAGCACACGTATCTACTCGATATAATGGTTGCCGACATGTACGAAATTAATTACTATATCCCCGTACCTACAACATGTCCTAGAACCTTATGCTATTGTCATCTAGCGGGAAAAAAAATTTATGGTCATCCAATTCCCCACCGCGCTGCCAGGTTTGTGTCGAAACTAAAAGTAACAGCAAGGGCATCTATATTACGTACTGTACCGATTGGTGGTATAAGAATATAATAAACTAGTAATCGATGCCCAATACACAAGCATTTTTATTGTAGATACCAATGTATATGGTTTTTAAGTGACATAATTTTTTTATGGAGCACATATAAAAGTAATTGTGGGAGAATCTACACAAACAAAACTATGTCATTATAAACAATTTCAGTTTATCTAACTAGTCGTGCGAAAAACATACTTCTGACCATCGCCGTCTCTTCTCTAAATTTATTACTTTAGGTAATTTCATTTACAGAATTCAGTAATAACCGCTAGTGTCATCTAGCGGAAGATAATACTTGAACTGTTGTCAGCGACCTCATTGAACATAAATCGAACAAGGTTTCCGCTATATATTCATCCAATAATCTATCGCACCACCAGGTTTGTGTCTAAACTAGAAGTAACAGCAAGAGCATCAATATTTCGTATAGTAGTATTATGTGGTATAAAAATACGACAAACTTGGAATCGATGTGTAATACCCAAATGCTCACTTTTGTAAACGTTCTTCTTTAGGTAATGTCATGCACAGAGTTCATCCGACGAAATTTAGCACACATATCTACTGGATATAATGGTTGCCGACATGTATGAAATTATATATCGTATCCTCGCACCTACAACATGTCCTAGAACCTGATGGTAGTGTCATCTAGCGGAAGATAATACTTGAACTGTTGTCAGCGACCTCATTGAACATAAATCGAACAAGGTTTCCGCTATATATTCATCCAATAATCTATCGCACCACCAGGTTTGTGTCTAAACTAGAAGTAACAGCAAGAGCATCAATATTTCGTACTGTAGTATTATGTGGTATAAAAATACGACAAACTTGGAATCGATGGGTAATATCCAAATTCTCACTTTTCTAAACATACTTCTTTAGGTAATTTCATGCATAGAGTTCATCCGACGAAATTTAGCACACATATCTACTGGATATAATGGTTGCCGACATGTATGAAATTAAATATCATATCCCCGCACCTACAACAAGTGCTAGAACGTTATGCTAGTGTCACCCAGCGGGAAACAGTAGACGACCCGTTGTAAGCAATCTCAGTGGACATGAAGTGAGCCAAGTGTCCACTATATTTTTCATGCAATTGTCTATCGTACCACCCGGTTTCTGTCTGCAGTAGAATTAACAGTAAGAGTATCAATATTTCGTACTGTAGTATTATGTGGTATAAAAATACGACAAACTTGGAATTGATGTGTAATACCCAAATGCGCGCTTTTCTGAACTTACTTCTTTAGGTAATTTCATGCACAGAGTTCATCCGACGAAATTTAGCACACATATTTACTGGATATAATGGTTGCCGACATGTATGAAATTAAATATCATATCCTCGCACCTACAACATGTGCTAGAAAGTTATGCTAGTGTCGCCTAGCGGGAAACAATAGACGACCCGTTGACAGCAACCTCAGTGGACATGAAGTGAACCAAGTTTCCACTATATTTTTCATGCAATTGTCTATCGCTCCACCCGGTTTCTGTCTGCAGTAGAATTAACAGTAAGAATATCAATATTTCGTACTGGAGTATTATGTGGTATAAAAATATGACAAACTTGGAATCGATGTGTAATACCCAAATGCTCACTTTTGTAAACGTTCTTCTTTAGGTAATTTCATGCACAGAGCTCATCCGACGAAATTTAGCACACATATCTACTGGATATAATGGTTGTCGACATGTATGAAATTAAATATCGTATAGTATTAATTACTATATGCCCACACCTACAACATGTCCTAGAACCTTATGCTATTGTCATCTAGATGGAAAAGATATATATATTCATCCAATATCCCATCGCGCTACCAGGTTGGTGTCGAAACTAAAAGTAACAGCAAGGGCTTTTATATTTCGTACTGTACCAATAGGTGGTATAAAAATATAATAAACTAGGAATCGATGCACCATATACAAGCATTTCTATTGCAGATTCCAATGTATATGGTGTTTAAGTGACATAATTTTTTTATGGAGCACATATAAAAGTAATTGTGGGAGAATCTACACAAACAAAACTATGTGATTCCAAACAATTTCAGTTTATCTAACTAGTCGTGCGAAAAACATACTTCTGACCATCGCCGTCTTTTCTCTAAATTTATTTCTTTAGGTAATTTCATTTACAGAATTCAGTAATAAGAGAACCTGATGGTAGTGTCATCTAGAGGAAGATAATACTTGAATTGTTGTCAGCGACCTCATTGAACATAAATCGAACAAGGTTTCCGCTATATATTCATCCAATAATCTATCGCACCACCAGGTTTGTGTCTAAACTAGAAGTAACAGCAAGAGCATCAATATTTCGTACAGTAGTATTATGTGGTATAAAAATACGACAAATTTGGAATCGATGGGTAATATCCAAATTCTCACTTTTCTAAACATACTTCTTTAGGTAATTTCATGCATAGAGTTCATCCGCCGAAATTTAGCACACATATCTACTGGATATAATGGTTGCCGACATGTATATTTCGTACTGAAGTATTATGTGGTATAAAAATACGACTAACTTGAAATCGATGGGTAATACCCAAATTCTCATTTTTCTAAACTTACTGCTTTAGGTAATTTCATGCACAGAGTTCATCCGAGGAAATTTAGCACACGTGTCTACTGGATATAATGGTTGCCGACATGTACGAAATTAATTACTATATCCCCTTACCTACAACATGTCCTAGAACCTTATGCTATTGTCATCTAGCGGGAAAAAAAATTGATGGTCATCCAATTCCCCACCGCGCTGCCAGGTTTGCGTCGAAACTAAAAGTAACAGCAAGGGCATCTATATTTAGTACTGTACCAATAGGTGGTATAAAAATATAATAAACTAGTAATCGATGCCCAATACACAAGCATTTTTATTGTAGATTCCAATGTATATGGTGTTTAAGTGACATAATTTTTTTATGGAGCACATATAAAAGTAATTGTGGGAGAATCTACACAAACAAAACTATGTGATTCCAAACAATTTCAGTTTATCTAACTAGTCGTGCGAAAAACATACTTCTGACCATCGCCGTCTCTTCTCTAAATTTATTTCTTTAGGTAATTTCATTTACAGAATTCAGTAATAACAGAACCTGATGGTAGTGTCATCTAGAGGAAGATAATACTTGAATTGTTGTCAGCGACCTCATTGAACATAAATCGAGCAAGGTTTCCGCTATATATTCATCCAATAATCTATCGCACCACCAGGTTTGTGTCTAAACTAGAAGTAACAGCAAGAGCATCAATATTTCGTACAGTAGTATTATGTGGTATAAAAATACGACAAATTTGGAATCGATGGGTAATATCCAAATTCTCACTTTTCTAAACATACTTCTTTAGGTAATTTCATGCATAGAGTTCATCCGCCGAAATTTAGCACACATATCTACTGGATATAATGGTTGCCGACATGTATATTTCGTACTGTAGTATTATGTGTTATAAAAATATGATAACCTAGGAAACGATGGGTATTACCCAAATTCTCACTATTCTAAATTTACTTCCTTAGGTAATTTCATGCACAGAGTTCATCCGACGAAATTTAGCACACATATCTACTGGATATAATGGTAGCCGACTTGTACGAAATTAATTACTATATGCCCACACCTACAACATGTCCTAGAACCTTATGATATTGTCATCTAGCACAGAGTTCATCCGACGAAATTTAGCACACATATCTACTGGATATAATGGTTGCCGACATGTACGAAATTAATTACTATATGCCCACACCTACAACATGTCCTAGAACCATATGCTATTGTCATCTAGATGGAAAGATATATATATTCATCCAATATCCCATCGCGCTACCAGGTTTGTGTCGAAACTAAAAGTAACAGCAAGGGCTTTTGTATTTCGTACTGTACCAATAGGTGGTATAAAAATATAATAATCTAGAAATCGATGCCCAATACACAAGCATTTCTATTGCAGATTCCAATGTATATGGTTTTTAAGTGACATAATTTTTTATGGAGCACATATAAAAGTAGTTGTGGGAGAATCTACACAAACAAAACTATGTGATTCCAAACAATTTCAGTTTATCTAATTAGTCGTGCGAAAAACATAAATCTGACCATAGCCGCCTCTTCTCTAAATTTATTACTTTAGGTAATTTCATTTACAGAACTCAGTAATAATATAACCTGATGGTAGTGTCATCTAGCGGAAGATAATACTTGAACTGTTGTCAGCGACCTCAGTGATCCAATAATCTACCTCACCACCAGGTTTGTGTCTAAACTAGAAGCAACAGCAAGAGCATCAATATTTCGTACTTCAGTATTATGTTTTGTAAAAATACGACAAATTTGGAATCGATGGGTAATTCCCAAATTCCCACTATTATAAACTAACTTCTTTAGGTAATTTCATGCACAGAGTTCACCCTACGAAATTAAGCACACATATCTACTGGATATAATGGTTGCCGACATGTATGAAACTAAAAAATATCATATCCTCGCACCTACAACATGTGCTAGAACGTTATGCTAGTGTCGCCTAGCGGGAAAGAATAGACGACCCGTTGTCAGCAACCCGGTTTCTGTCTGCAGTAGAATTAACAGTAAGACTATCAATATTTCGTACTGGAGTATTATGTGGTATAAAAATATGACAAACTTGGAATCGATGTGTAATACCCAAATGCTCACTTTTGTAAACGTTCTTCTTTAGGTAATTTCATGCACAGAGCTCATCCGACAAAATTTAGCACACATATCTACTGGATATAATGGTTGTCGACATGTATGAAATTAAATATCGTATTGTATTAATTACTATATGCCCACACCTATAACATAGCCTAGAACCTTATGCTATTGTCATCTAGATGGAAAAGATATATATATTCATCCAATATCCCATCGCGCTACCAGGTTTGTGTCGAAACTAAAAGTAACAGCAAGGGCTTTTGTATTTCGTACTGTACCAATAGGTGGTATAAAAATATAATAAACTAGGAATCGATGCCCAATACACAAGCATTTCTATTGCAGATTCCAATGTATATGGTTTTTAAGTGACATAATTTTTTTATGGAGCACATATAAAAGTAATTGTGGGAGAATCTACACAAACAAAACTATGTGATTCCAAACAATTTCAGTTTATCTAACTAGTCGTGCGAAAAACGTACATCTGACCATCGCCGTCTCTTCTCTAAATTTATTACTTTAGGTAATTTCATTTACAGAACTCAGTAATAATAGAACCTGATGGTTGTGTCATCTAGCTGAAGATAATACTTGAACTGTTGTCAGCGACCTCACTGATCCAATAATCTACCTCACCACCAGGCTTGTGTCTAAACTAGAAGCAACAGGAAGAGCATCAATATTTCGTACTTCAGTATTATGTTTTGTAAAAATACGACAAATTTGGAATCGATGGGTAATTCCCAAATTCCCACTATTATAAACTAACTTCTTTAGGTAATTTCATGCACAGAGTTCACCCTACGAAATTAAGCACACATATCTACTGGATATAATGGTTGCCGACATGTATGAAATTAAATATCATATCCTCGCACCTACAACATGTGCTAGAACGTTATGCTAGTGTCGCCTAGCGGGAAACAATAGACGACCCGTTGTCAGCAACCTCAGTGGATATGAAGTGAACCAAGTTTCCACTATACTTTTCATGCAATTGTCTATCGCTTCACCCGGTTTCTGCCTGCAGTAGAATTAACAGTAAGAGTATCAATATTTCGTACTGTAGTATTATGTGGTATAAAAATATGACAAACTTGGAATCGATGTGTAATACCCAAATGCTCACTTTTGTAAACGTTCTTCTTTACTTAATTTCATGCACAGAGTTCATCCGACGAAATTTAGCACACATATCTACTGGATATAAAGGTTGCCGACATGTATGAAATTAAATATCGTATCCTCGCACCTACAACATGTCCTAGAACCTGATGGTAGTGTCATCTAGCGGAAGATAATATTTGAACTGTTTTCAGCGACCTCATTAAACATAAATCGAACAAGGCATCCGCTATAAATTCATCCCATAAACTATCGCACCACCAGGTTTGTGTCTAAACTGGAAGTAACAGCAAGAGCATCAATATTTCGTACTGTAGTATCGTGTGGTATAAAAATATGATAACGTAGGAATCGATGGGTAATACTACCAGGTTCGTGTCGAAACAAAAAGTAGCAGCAAGGGCATCTATATTTCGTACTGTACCAATGGGTAGTATAAAAATATAATAACCTAGGAATCGATGCTCAATACACAAGCATTTCTATTGCAGATTCCAATGTATATGGTTTTTAAGTGACATAATTTTTTATGGAGCACATATAAAAGTAGTTGTGGGAGAATCTACACAAACAAAACTATGTGATTCCAAACAATTTCAGTTTATCTAATTAGTCGTGCGAAAAGCATAAATCTGACCATCGCCGCCTCTTCTCTAAATTCATTACTTTAGGTAATTTCATTTACAGAACTCAGTAATAATAGAACCTGATGGTAGTGTCATCTAGCGGAAGATAATACTTGAACTGTTGTCAGCGACCTCATTGAACATAAATCGAACAAGGTTTCCGCTATATATTCATCCAATAATCTATCGCACCACCAGGTTTGTGTCTAAACTAGAAGTAACAGCAAGAGCATCAATATTTCGGACTGTAGTATTATGTGGTATAAAAATACGACTAACTTGAAATCGATGGGTAATACCCAAATTCTCATTTTTCTAAACTTACTGCTTTAGGTAATTTCATGCACAGAGTTCATCCGAGGAAATTTAGCACACGTATCTACTCGATATAATGGTTGCCGACATGTACGAAATGAATTACTATATCCCCGTACCTACAACATGTCCTAGAACCTTATGCTATTGTCATCTAGCGGGAAAAAAATGTATGGTCATCCAATTCCCCACCGCGCTGCCAGGTTTGTGTCGAAACTAAAAGTAACAGCAAGGGCATCTATATTTCGTACTGTACCAATAGGTGGTACAAAAATATAATAAACTAGTAATCGATGCCCAATACACAAGCATTTTTATTGTAGATTCCAATGTATATGGTTTTTAAGTGACATAATTTTTTACGGAGCACATATAAAAGTAATTGTGGGAGAATCTGCACAAACAAAACTATGTGATTTCAAACAATTTCAGTTTATCTAACTAGTCGTGCGAAAAACATAAATCTGACCATCGCCGTCTCTTCTCTAAATTTATTACTTTAGGTAATTTCATTTACAGAATTCAGTAATAATAGAACCTGATGGTAGTGTCATCTAGCGGAAGATAATACTTGAACTGTTGTCAGCGACCTCATTGAACATAAATCGAACAAGGTTTCCGCTACATATTCATCCAATAATCTATCGCACCACCAGGTTTGTGTCTAAACTAGAAGTAACAGCAAGAGCATCAATATTTCGTACTGTAGTATTATGTGGTATAAAAATACGACTAACTTGAAATCGATGGGTAATACCCAAATTCTCATTTTTCTAAACTTACTGCTTTATGTAATTTCATGCACAGAGTTCATCCGAGGAAATTTAGCACACGTATCTACTCGATATAATGGTTGCCGACATGTACGAAATGAATTACTATATCCCCGTACCTACAACATGTCCTAGAACCTTATGCTATTGTCATCTAGCGGGAAAAAAATGTATGGTCATACAATTCCCCACCGCGCTGCCAGGTTTGTGTCGAAACTAAAAGTAACAGGAAGGGTATCTATATTTCGTACTGTACCAATAGGTGGTATAAAAATATAATAAACTAGTAATCGATGCCCAATACACAAGCATTTTTATTGTAGATTCCAATGTATATGGTTTTTAAGTGACATAATTTTTTTATGGAGCACATATAAAAGTAATTGTGGGAGAATCTACATAAACAAAACTATGTGATTCCAAACAATTTCAGTTTATCTAACTAGTCGTGCGAAAAACCTACCTCTGACCATCGCCGTCTCTTCTCTAAATTTATTACTTTAGGTAATTTCATTTACAGAATTCAGTAATAATAGAACCTGATGGTAGTGTCATCTAGCGGAAGATAATACTTGAACTGTTGTCAGCGACCTCATTGAACATAAATCGAACAAGGTTTCCGCTACATATTCATCCAATAATCTATCGCATCACCAGGTTTGTGTCTAAACTAGAAGTAACAGCAAGAGCATCAATATTTCGTACTGTAGTATTATGTGGTATAAAAATACGACTAACTTGGAATCGATGGGTAATACCCAAATTCTCACTTTTCTAAACTTACTTCTTTATGTAATTTCATGCACAGAGTTCATCCGACGAAATTTAGCATACATATCTACTGGATATAATGGTTGCCGACATGTATGAAATTAAATATCATATCCCCGCACCTACAACATGTGCTGGAACGTGTACGCAAGTGTCGCCTAGCGGCAAACAATAGACGACCCGTTGTAAGCAACCTCAGTGGACTTGAGGGGAACCAAGTTTCCACTATATTTTTTAGGCAATAACCTGTCGCTCCACCCGGTTTCTGTGTGCAGTAAAACTAACAATAAGAGTATCAATATTTCGTACTGTAGTAATATGTGTTATAAAAATATGATAACCTAGGAAACGATGGGTATTACCCAAATTCTCACTATTCTAAATTTACTTCCTTAGGTAATTTCATGCACAGAGTTCATCCGACGAAATTTAGCACACAATTACTATATGCCCACACCTACAACATGTCCTAAAACCTTATGATATTGTCATCTAGCACAGAGTTCATCCGACGAAATTTAGCACACATATCTACTGGATATAATGGTTGCCGACATGTACGAAATTAATTACTATATGCCCACACCTACAACATGTCCTAGAACCATATGCTATTGTCATCTAGATGGAAAGATATATATATTCATCCAATATCCCATCGCGCTACCAGGTTTGTGTCGAAACTAAAAGTAACAGCAAGGGCTTTTGTATTTCGTACTGTACCAATAGGTGGTATAAAAATATAATAATCTAGAAATCGATGCCCAATACACAAGCATTTCTATTGCAGATTCCAATGTATATGGTTTTTAAGTGACATAATTTTTTATGGAGCACATATAAAAGTAGTTGTGGGAGAATCTACACTAACAAAACTATGTGATTCCAAACAATTTCAGTTTATCTAATTAGTCGTGCGAAAAACATAAATCTGACCATAGCCGCCTCTTCTCTAAATTTATTACTTTAGGTAATTTCATTTACAGAACTCAGTAATAATAGAACCTGATGGTAGTGTCATCTAGCGGAAGATAATACTTGAACTGTTGTCAGCGACCTCACTGATCCAATAATCTACCTCACCACCAGGTTTGTGTCTAAACTAGAAGCAACAGCAAGAGCATCAATATTTCGTACTTCAGTATTATGTTTTGTAAAAATACGACAAATTTGGAATCGATGGGTAATTCCCAAATTCCCACTATTATAAACTAACTTCTTTAGGTAATTTCATGCACAGAGTTCACCCTACGAAATTTAGCACACATATCTACTGGATATAATGGTTGCCGACATGTATGAAATTAAATATCATATCCTCGCATCTACAACATGTGCTAGAACGTTATGCTAGTGTCGCCTAGCGGGAAAGAATAGACGACCCGTTGTCAGCAACCTCAGTGGACATGAAGTGAACCAAGTTTCCACTATATTTTTCATGCAATTGTCTATCGCTCCACCCGGTTTCTGTCTGCAGTAGAATTAACAGTAAGAGTATCAATATTTCGTACTGGAGTATTATGTGGTATAAAAATATGACAAACTTGGAATCGATGTGTAATACCCAAATGCTCACTTTTGTAAACGTTCTTCTTTACTTAATTTCATGCACAGAGTTCATCCGACGAAATTTAGCACACATGTCTACTGGATATAAAGGTTGCCGACATGTATGAAATTAAATATCGTATCCTCGCACCTACAACATGTCCTAGAACCTGATGGTAGTGTCATCTAGCGGAAGATAATACTTGAACTGTTGTCAGCGACCTCATTAAACATAAATCGAACAAGGCTTGCGCTATAAATTCATCCCATAAACTATCGCACCACCAGGTTTGTGTCTAAACTGGAAGTAACAGCAAGAGCATCAATATTTCGTACTGTAGTATTGTGTGGTATAAAAATATGATAACCTAGGAATCGATGGGTAATACTACCAGGTTTGTGTCGAAACAAAAAGTAGCAGCAAGGGCATCTATATTTCGTACTGTACCAATGGGTAGTATAAAAATATAATAACCTAGGAATCGATGCCCAATACACAAGCATTTCTATTGCAGATTCCAATGTATATGGTTTTTAAGTGACATAATTTTCTTATGGAGCGCATATAAAAGTAATTGTGGGAGAATCTACACAAACAAAACTATGCGATTCCAAACAATTTCAGTTTATCTAACTAGTCGTGCGAAAAACATACTTCTGACCATCGCCGTCTCTTCTCTAAATTTATTACTTTAGGTAATTTCATTTACAGAATTCAGTAATAATAGAACCTGATGGTAGTGTCATCTAGCGGAAGATAATACTTGAACTGTTGTCAGCGACCTCATTGAACATAAATCCAACAAGGTTTCCGCTATATATTCATCCAATAATCTATCGCACCACCAGGTTTGTGTCTAAACTAGAAGTAACAGCAAGAGCATCAATATTTCGGACTGTAGTATTATGTGGTATAAAAATACGACTAACTTGAAATCGATGGGTAATACCCAAATTCTCATTTTTCTAAACTTACTGCTTTAGGCAATTTCATGCACAGAGTTCATCCGAGGAAATTTAGCACACGTATCTACTCGATATAATGGTTGCCGACATGTACGAAATGAATTACTATATCCCCGTACCTACAACATGTCCTAGAACCTTATGCTATTGTCATCTAGCGGGAAAAAAATGTATGGTCATCCAATTCCCCACCGCGCTGCCAGGTTTGTGTCGAAACTAAAAGTAACAGCAAGGGCATCTATATTTCGTACTGTACCAATAGGTGGTACAAAAATAGAATAAACTAGTAATCGATGCCCAATACACAAGCATTTTTATTGTAGATTCCAATGTATATGGTTTTTAAGTGACATAATTTTTTACGGAGCACATATAAAAGTAATTGTGGGAGAATCTGCACAAACAAAACTATGTGATTCCAAACAATTTCAGTTTATCTAACTAGTCGTGCGAAAAACATACTTCTGACCATCGCCGTCTCTTCTCTAAATTTATTACTTTAGGTAATTTCATTTACAGAATTCAGTAATAATAGAACCTGATGGTAGTGTCATCTAGCGGAAGATAATACTTGAACTGTTGTCAGCGACCTCATTGAACATAAATCGAACAAGGTTTCCGCTACATATTCATCCAATAATCTATCGCACCACCAGGTTTGTGTCTAAACTAGAAGTAACAGCAAGAGCATCAATATTTCGTACTGTAGTATTATGTGGTATAAAAATACGACAAACTTGGAATCGATGGGTAATACCCAAATTCTCACTTTTCTAAACTTACTTCTTTATGTAATTTCATGCACAGAGTTCATCCGACGAAATTTAGCATACATATCTACTGGATATAATGGTTGCCGACATGTATGAAATTAAATATCATATCCCCGCACCTACAACATGTGCTGGAACGTGTACGCAAGTGTCGCCTAGCGGCAAACAATAGACGACCCGTTGTAAGCAACCTCAGTGGACTTGAGGGGAACCAAGTTTCCACTATATTTTTTAGGCAATAACCTATCGCACCACCCGGTTTCTGTGTGCAGTAAAACTAACAATAAGAGTATCAAGATTTCGTACTGTAGTATTATGTGTTATAAAAATATGATAACCTAGGAAACGATGGGTATTACCCAAATTCTCACTATTCTAAATTTACTTCCTTAGGTAATTTCATGCACAGAGTTCATCCGACGAAATTAAGCACACATATCTACTGGATATAATGGTAGCCGACTTGTACGAAATTAATTACTATATGCCCACACCTACAACATGTCCTAGAACCTTATGATATTGTCATCTAGCACAGAGTTCATCCGACGAAATTTAGCACACATATCTACTGGATATAATGGTAGCCGACTTGTACGAAATTAATTACTATATGCCCACACCTACAACATGTCCTAGAACCGTATGCTATTGTCATCTAGATGGAAAAGATATATATATTCATCCAATACCCCATCGCGCTTCCAGGTTTGTGTCGAAACTAAAAGTAAAAGCAAGGTCTTTTATATTTCGTACTGTACCAATAGGTGGTATAAAAATATAATAATCTAGGAATCGATGCCCAATACACAAGCATTTCTATTGCAGATTCCAATGTATATGGTTTTTAAATGACATAATTTTTTTATGGAGCACATATAAAAGTAGTTGTGGGAGAATCTGCACAAACAAAACTATGTGATTCCAAACAATTTCAGTTTATCTAATTAGTCGTGCGAAAAACATACTTCTGACCATCGCCGTCTCTTCTCTAAATTTATTACTTTAGGTAATTTCATTTACAGAATTCAGTAATAATAGAACCTGATGGTAGTGTCATCTAGCGGAAGATAATATTTGAACTGTTGTCAGCGACCTCATTGAACATAAATCGAACAAGGTTTCCGCTATATATTCATCCAATAATCTATCGCACCACCAGGTTTGTGTCTAAACTAGAAGTAACAGCAAGAGCATCAATATTTCGTACTGTAGTATTATGTGGTATAAAAATACGACAAACTTGGAATCGATGGGTAATATCCAAATTCTCACTTTTCTAAACATACTTCTTTAGGTAATTTCATGCATAGAGTTCATCCGACGAAATTTAGCACACATATCTACTGGATATAATGGTTGCCGACATGTATGAAATTAAATATCATATCCTCGCACCTACAACATGTGCTAGAACGTTATGCTAGTGTCGCCTAGCGGCAAACAATAGAAGACCCGTTGTCAGCCACCTATTTCCACTATATTTTTCATGCAATTGTCTATCGCTCCACCCGGTTTCTGTCTGCAGTAGAATTAACAGTAAGAGTATCAATATTTCGTACTGGAGTATTATGTGGTATAAAAATATGACAAACTTGGAATCGATGTGTAATACCCAAATGCTCACTTTTGTAAACGTTCTTCTTTAGGTAATTTCATGCACAGAGTTCATCCGACGAAATTTAGCATACACATCTACTGGATATAATGGTTGCCGACATGTATGAAATTAAATATCATATCCCCGCACCTACAACATGTGCTGGAACGTGTACGCAAGTGTCGCTTAGCGGGAAACAATAGACGACCCGTTGTAAGCAACCTCAGTGGACTTGAGGGGAACTAAGTTTCCACTATATTTTTTAGGCAATAACCTATCGCACCACCCGGTAATTTCATGCACAGAGTTCATCCGACGAAATTTAGCACACATATCTACTGGATATAATGGTAGCCGACATGTACGAAATTAATTACTATATGCCCACACCTACAACATGTCCTAGAACCGTATGCTATTGTCATCTAGATGGAAAAGATATATATATTCATCCAATATCCCATCGCGCTTCCAGGTTTGTGTCGAAACTAAAAGTAAAAGCAAGGTCTTTTATATTTCGTACTGTACCACTAGGTAGTATAAATATATAATAATCTAGGAATCGATGCCCAATACACAAGCATTTCTATTGCAGATTCCAATGTATATGGATTTTAAGTGACATAATTTTTTATGGAGCACATATAAAAGTAGTTGTGGGAGAATCTACACAAACAAAACTATGTGATTCCAAACAATTTCAGTTTATCTAATTAGTCGTGCGAAAAACATAAATCTGACCATCTCTAAATTTATTACTTTAGGTAATTTAATTTACAGAACTCAATAATAATAGAACCTGATGGTAGTGTCATCTAGCGGAAGATAATACTTGAACTGTTGTCAGCGACCTCACTGATCCAACAATCTACCTCACCACCAGGTTTGTGTCTAAACTAGAAGCAACAGCAAGAGCATCAATATTTCGTACTTCAGTATTATGTTTTGTAAAAATACGACAAATTTGGTATCGATGGGTAATTCCCAAATTCCCACTATTATAAACTAACTTCTTTAGGTAATTTCATGCACAGAGTTCACCCTACGAAATTTAGCACACATTTCTACTGGATATAATGGTTGCCGACATGTATGAAATTAAATATCGTATAGTATTAATTGCTATATGCCCACACCTACAACATGTCATAGAACCTTATGCTATTGTCATCTAGATGGAAAAGATATATATATTCATCCAATATCCCATCGCGCTACCAGGTTTGTGTCGAAACTAAAAGTAACAGAAAGGGCTTTTGTATTTCGTACTGTACCAATAGGTGGTATAAAAATATAATAAACTAGGAATCGATGCCCAATACACAAGCATTTCTATTGCAGATTCCAATGTATATGGTTTTTAAGTGACATAATTTTTTTATGGAGCACTTATAAAAGTAATTGTGGGAGAATCTACACAAACAAAACTATGTGATTCCAAACAATTTCAGTTTATCTAACTAGTCGTGCGAAAAACATACATCTGACCATAGCCGTCTCTTCTCTAAATTTATTACTTTAGGTAATTTCATTTACAGAATTCAGTAATAATAGCACCTGATTGATGGTCGTGCCATCTAGCGGAAGATAATACTTGAACTGTTGTCAGCGACCGCATTGAACATAAATCGAACAAGGTTTCCGCTATATATTCATGCAATAATCTATCGCACCACCAGGTTCGTATCTAAACTAGAAGTAACAGCAAAAGCATCAATATTTCGTACTGTAGTATTATGTGGTATAAAAATACGACAAACTTGGAATCGATGTGTAATACCCAAATGCTCACTTTTGTAAACGTTCTTCTTTAGGTAATTTCATGCACAGAGTTCATCCGACGAAAGTTAGCACACATATCTACTGGATATAATGGTTGCCGACATGTATGAAATTAAATATCGTATAGTATTAATTGCTATATGCCCACACCTACAACATGTCATAGAACCTTATGCTATTGTCATCTAGATGGAAAAGATATATATATTCATCCAATATCCCATCGCGCTACCAGGTTTGTGTCGAAACTAAAAGTAACAGCAAGGGCATCTATATTTCGTACTGTACCAATAGGTGGTACAAAAATATAATAAACTAGTAATCGATGCCCAATACACAAGCATTTTTATTGTAGATTCCAATGTATATGGTTTTTAAGTGACATCATTTTTTACGGAGCACATATAAAAGTAATTGTGGGTGAATCTACACAAACAAAACTATGTGATTCCAAACAATATCAGTTTATCTAAATAGTCGTGCGAAAAACATACTTCTGACCATCGCCGTCTCTTCTCTAAATTTATTACTTTAGGTAATTTCATTTACAGAATTCAGTAATAATAGAACCTGATGGTAGTGTCATCTAGCGGAAGATAATACTTGAACTGTTGTCAGCGACCTCATTGAACATAAATCGAACAAGTTTTCCGCTATATATTCATCCAATAATCTATCGCACCACCAGGTTTGTGTCTAAACTAGAAGTAACAGCAAGAGCGTCAATATTTCGTACAGTAGTATTATGTGGTATAAAAATACGACAAACTTGGAATCGATGGGTAATACCCAAATTCTCACTTTTCTAAACTTACTTCTTTAGGTAATTTCATGCACAGAGTTCATCCGACGAAATTTAGCATACACATCTACTGGATATAATGGTTGCCGACATGTATGAAATTAAATATCATATCCCCGCACCTACAATATGTGCTGGAACGTGTTCCCAAGTGTCGAATAGCGGGAAACAATAGACGACCCGTTGTAAGCAACCTCAGTGGACTTGAGGGGAACTAAGTTTCCACTATATTTTTTAGGCAATAACCTATCGCATAACCCGGTTTCTGTGTGCAGTAAAACTAACAATAAGAGTATCAATATTTCGTACTGTAGTATTATGTGTTATAAAAATATGATAACCTAGAAACGATGGGTAATACCCAAATTCTCACTATTCTAAATTTACTTCCTTAGGTAATTTCATGCACAGAGTTCATCCGACGAAATTTAGCACACATATCTACTGGATATAATGGTAGCCGACATGCACGAAATTAATTACTATATGCCCACACCTACAACATGTCATAGAACCGTATGCTATTGTCATCTAGATGGAAAAGATATATATATTCATCCAATATCCCATCGCGCTTCCAGGTTTGTGTCGAAACTAAAAGTAAAAGCAAGGTCTTTTATATTTCGTACTGTACCAATAGGTGGTATAAAAATATAATAATCTAGGAATCGATGCCCAATACACAAGCATTTCTATTGCAGATTCCAATGTATATGGTTTTTAAGTGACATAATTTTTTATGGAGCACATATAAAAGTAGTTGTGGGAGAATCTACACAAACAAAACTATCTGATTCCAAACAATTTGAGTTTATCTAACTAGTCGTGCGAAAAACATACATCTGACCATCGCCGTCTCTTCTCTAAATTTATTACTTTAGGCAATTTCATTTACAGAACTCAGTAATAATAGAACCTGATGGTAGGGTCATCTAGCGGAAGATAATACTTGAACTGTTGTCAGCGACCTCACTGAACATAAATCGAACAAGGTTTCCGCTATATATTTATCCAATAATCTATCGCACCACCAGGTTTGTGTCTAAACTAGAAGTAACAGCAAGAGCATCAATATTTCGTACTGTAGTATTATGTGGTATAAAAATACGACTAACTTGAAATCGATGGGTAATACCCAAATTTTCACTTTTCTAAACTTACTTCTTTAGGTAATTTCACGCACAGAGTTCATCCGACGAAATTTAGCATACACATCTACTGGATATAATGGTTGCCGACATGTATGAAATTAAATATCATATCCCCGCACCTACAACAATTGCTGGAACGTGTACGCAAGTGTCGCCTAGCGGGAAACAATAGACGACCCGTTGTAAGCAACCTCAGTGGACTTGAGGGGAACTAAGTTTCCACTATATTTTTTAGGCAATAACCTATCGCATAACCCGGTTTCTGTGTGCAGTAAAACTAACAATAAGAGTATCAATATTTCGTACTGTAGTATTATGTGGTATAAAAATACGACAAACTTGGAATCGATGTGTAATACCCAAATGCTCACTTTTGTAAACGTTCTTCTTTAGGTAATTTTATGCACAGAGTTCATCCGACGAAAGTTAGCACACACATCTACTGGATATAATGGTTGCCGACATGTATGAAATTAAATATCATATCCCCGCACCTACAACAATTGCTGGAACGTGTACGCAAGTGTCGCCTAGCGGGAAACAATAGACGACCCGTTGTAAGCAACCTCAGTGGACTTGAGGGGAACTAAGTTTCCACTATATTTTTTAGGCAATAACCTATCGCATAACCCGGTTTCTGTGTGCAGTAAAACTAACAATAAGAGTATCAATATTTCGTACTGTAGTATAATGTGGTATAAAAATACGACAAACTTGGAATCGATGTGTAATACCCAAATGCTCACTTTTGTAAACGTTCTTCTTTAGGTAATTTCATGCACAGAGTTCATCCGACGAAAGTTAGCACACATATCTACTGGATATAATGGTTGCCGACATGTATGAAATTAAATATCGTATAGTATTAATTGCTATATGCCCACACCTACAACATGTCATAGAACCTTATGCTATTGTCATCTAGATGGAAAAGATATATATATTCATCCAATATCCCATCGCGCTACCAGGTTTGTGTCGAAACTAAAATTAACAGCAAGGGCATCTATATTTCGTACTGTACCAATAGGTGGTACAAAAATATAATAAACTAGTAATCGATGCCCAATACACAAGCATTTTTATTGTAGATTCCAATGTATATGGTTTTTAAGTGACATCATTTTTTACGGAGCACATATAAAAGTAATTGTGGGTGAATCTACACAAACAAAACTATGTGATTCCAAACAATATCAGTTTATCTAAATAGTCGTGCGAAAAACATACTTCTGACCATCGCTGTCTCTTCTCTAAATTTATTACTTTAGGTAATTTCATTTACAGAATTCAGTAGTAATAAAACCTACTGGTAGTGTCATCTAGCGGAAGATAATACTTGAACTGTTGTCAGCGACCTCACTGAGCATAAATCGAACAAGGTTTCCGCTATATATTCATCCAATAATTTATCGCACCACTAGGTTTGTGTCTAAACTAGAAGTAACAGCAAGAGCATCTATATTTCGTACTGTACCAATAGGTGGTACAAAAATATAATAAACTAGTAATCGATACCCAATACACAAGTATTTTTATTGTAGTTTCCAATGTATATGGTTTTTAAGTGACATAATTATTTACGGAGCACATATAAAAGTAATTGTGGGAGAATCTACACAAACAAAACTATGTGATTCCAAATAATTTCAGTTTATCTAACTAGTCGTGCGAAAAACATACTTCTGACCATTGCCGTCTCTTCTCTAAATTTATTACTTTAGGTAATTTCATTTACAGAATTCAGTAATAATAGAACCTGATGGTAGTGTCATCTAGCGGAAGATAATACTTGAACTGTTGTCAGCGACCTCATTGAACATAAATCGAACAAGTTTTCCGCTATATATTCATCCAATAATCTATCGCACCACCAGGTTTGTGTCTAAACTAGAAGTAACAGCAAGAGCGTCAATATTTCGTACAGTAGTATTATGTGGTATAAAAATACGACAAACTTGGAATCGATGGGTAATACCCAAATTCTCACTTTTCTAAACTTACTTCTTTAGGTAATTTCATGCACAGAGTTCATCCGACGAAATTTAGCATACACATCTACTGGATATAATGGTTGCCGACATGTATGAAATTAAATATCATATCCCCGCACCTACAACATGTGCTGGAACGTGTACGCAAGTGTCGCCTAGCGGGAAACAATAGACGACCCGTTGTAAGCAACCTCAGTGGACTTGAGGGGAACTAAGTTTCCACTATATTTTTTAGGCAATAACCTATCGCATAACCCGGTTTCTGTGTGCAGTAAAACTAACAATAAGAGTATCAATATTTCGTACTGTAGTATTATGTGTTATAAAAATATGATAACCTAGAAACGATGGGTAATACCCAAATTCTCACTATTCTAAATTTACTTCCTTAGGTAATTTCATGCACAGAGTTCATCCGACGAAATTTAGCACACATATCTACTGGATATAATGGTAGCCGACATGCACGAAATTAATTACTATATGCCCACACCTACAACATGTCATAGAACCGTATGCTATTGTCATCTAGATGGAAAAGATATATATATTCATCCAATATCCCATCGCGCTTCCAGGTTTGTGTCGAAACTAAAAGTAAAAGCAAGGTCTTTTATATTTCGTACTGTACCAATAGGTGGTATAAAAATATAATAATCTAGGAATCAATGCCCAATACACAAGCATTTCTATTGCAGATTCCAATGTATATGGTTTTTAAGTGACATAATTTTTTATGGAGCACATATAAAAGTAGTTGTGGGAGAATCTACACAAACAAAACTATGTGATTCCAAACAATTTCAGTTTATCTAACTAGTCGTGCGAAAAACATACTTCTGACCATCGCCGTCTCTTCTCTAAATTTATTACTTTAGGTAATTTCATTTACAGAATTCAGTAATAATAGAACATGATGGTAGTGTCATCTAGCGGAAGATAATACTTGAACTGTTGTCAGCGACCTCATTGAACATAAATCGAACAAGGGTTCCGCTATATATTTATCCAATAATCTATCTCACCACCAGGTTTGTGTCTAAACTAGAAGCAACAGCAAGAGCATCAATATTTCGTACTTCAGTATTATGTTTTGTAAAAATACGACAAATTTGGAATCGATGGGTAATTCCCAAATTCCCACTATTATAAACTAACTTCTTTAGGTAATTTCATGCACAGAGTTCACCCTACGAAATTAAGCACACATATCTACTGGATATAATGGTTGCCGACATGTATGAAACTAAAAAATATCATATCCTCGCACCTACAACATGTGCTAGAACGTTATGCTAGTGTCGCCTAGCGGGAAAGAATAGACGACCCGTTGTCAGCAACCTCAGTGGACATGAAGTGAACCAAGTTTCCACTATATTTTTCATGCAATTGTCTATCGCTCCACCCGGTTTCTGCCTGCAGTAGAATTAACAGTGAGAGTATCAATATTTCGTACTGGAGTATTATGTGGTATAAAAATATGACAAACTTGGAATCGATGTGTAATACCCAAATGCTCACTTTTGTAAACGTTCTTCTTTAGGTAATTTCATGCACAGAGCTCATCCGACGAAATTTAGCACACATATCTACTGGATATAATGGTTGTCGACATGTATGAAATTAAATATCGTATTGTATTAATTACTATATGCCCACACCTATAACATAGCCTAGAACCTTATGCTATTGTCATCTAGATGGAAAAGATATATATATTCATCCAATATCCCATCGCGCTACCAGGTTTGTGTCGAAACTAAAAGTAACAGCAAGGGCTTTTGTATTTCGTACTGTACCAATAGGTGGTATAAAAATATAATAAACTAGGAATCGATGCCCAATACACAAGCATTTCTATTGCAGATTCCAATGTATATGGTTTTTAAGTGACATAATTTTTTTATGGAGCACATATAAAAGTAGTTGTGGGAGAATCTACATAAACAAAACTATGTGATTCCAAACAATTTCAGTTTATCTAACTAGTCGTGCGAAAAACATACTTCTGACCATCGCCGTCTCTTCTCTAAATTTATTACTTTAGGTAATTTCATTTACAGAATTCAGTAATAATAGAACCTGATGGTAGTGTCATCTAGCGGAAAATAATACTTGAACTGTTGTCAGTGACCTCATTGAACATAAATCGAACAAGGTTTCCGCTATATATTCATCCAATAATCTATCGCACCACCAGGTTCGTACCTAAACTAAAAGTAACAGCAAAAGCATCAATATTTCGTACTGTAGTATTATGTGGTATAAAAATACGACTAACTTGAAATCGATGGGTAATACCCAAACTCTCATTATTCTAAACTTACTGCTTTAGGTAGTTTCATGCACAGAGTTCATCCGAGGAAATTTAGCACACTTATCTACTGGATATAATGGTATAATGGTTGCCGACATGTACGAAATGAATTACTATATCCAAGTACCTACAACATGTCCCAGAACCTTATGCTATTGTCATCTAGTGGGAAAAAAATTTATGGTCATCCAATTCCCCACCGCGCTGCCAGGTTTGTGTCGAAATTAAAAGTAACAGCAAGGGCATCTATATTTCGTACTGTACCAATAGGTGGTACAAAAATATAATAAACTAGTAATCGATGCCCAATACACAATCATTTTTATTGTAGATTCCAATGTATATGGTTTTTAAGTGACATAATTTTTTACGGAGCACATATAAAAGTAATTGTGGGTGAATCTACACAAACAAAACTATGTGATTCCAAACAATTTCAGTTTATCTAACTAGTCGTGCGAAAAACATACTTCTGACCATCGCCGTCTCTTCTCTAAATTTATTACTTTAGGTAATTTCATTTACAGAATTCAGTAATAACAGAACCTGATGGTAGTGTCATCTAGAGGAAGATAATACTTGAACTGTTGTCAGCGACCTCATTGAACATAAATCGAACAAGGTTTCCGCTATATATTCATCCAACAATCTATCGCACCACCAGGTTTGTGTCTAAACTAGAAGTAACAGCAAGAACATCAATATTTCGTACAGTAGTATTATGTGGTATAAAAATACGACAAATTTGGAATCGATGGGTAATATCCAAATTCTCACTTTTCTAAACATACTTCTTTAGGTAATTTCATGCATAGAGTTCATCCGACGAAATTTAGCACACATATCTACTGGATATAATGGTTGCCGACATGTATGAAATTAAGTATCATATCCCCGCACCTACAACAAGTGCTAGAACGTTATGCTAGTGTCAACCATCTTGAAACAGTAGACGACCCGTTGTAAGCAATCTCAGTGGACATGAAGTGAGCCAAGTTTCCACTATATTTTCCATGCAATTGTCTATCGTACCACGCGGTTTCTGTCTGCAGTAGAATTAACAATAAGATTATTAATATTTCGTACTGTAGTATTATGTGGTATAAAAATACGACAAACATGGAATTGATGTGTAATACCCAAATGCTCGCTTTTCTGAACTTACTTCTTTAGGTAATTTCATGCACAGAGTTCATCCGACGAAATTTAGCACACATATCTACTGGATATAATGGTTGCCGACATGTATGTAATTAAATATCATATCCTCGCACCTACAACATGTGCTAGAACGTTATGCTAGTGTCGCCTAGCGGGAAACAATAGACGACCCGTTGTCAGCAACCTCAGTGGACATGAAGTGAACCAAGTTTCCACTATACTTTTCATGCAATTGTCTATCGTACCACATGGTTTCTGTCTGCAGTAGAATTAACAGTAAGAGTATCAATATTTCGTACTGTAGTATTATGTGGTATAAAAATATGACAAACTTGGAATCGATGTGTAATACCCAAATGCTCACTTTTGTAAATGTTCTTCTTTAGGTAATTTCATGCACAGAGTTCATCCGACGAAATTTAGCTCACATATCTACTGGATATAATGGTTGCCGACATGTATGAAATTAAATATCGTATCCTCGCACCTACAACATGTCCTACAACCTGATGGTAGTGTCATCTAGCGGAAGATAATACTTGAACTGTTGTCAGCGACCTCATTAAACATAAATCGAACAAGGCTTCCGCTATAAATTCATCCCATAAACTATCGCACCACCAGGTTTGTGTGTAAACTGGAAGTAACAGCAAGAGCATCAATATTTCGTACTGTAGTATTGCGTGGTATAAAAATATGATAACCTAGGAATCGATGGGTAATACTACCAGGTTTGTGTCGAAACAAAAAGTAGCAGCAAGGGCATCTATATTTCGTACTGTACCAATGGGTAGTACAAAATTATAATAACCTAGGAATCGATGCCCAATACTCAAGCATTTCTATTGCAGATTCCAATGTATATGGTTTTTAAGTGACATAATTTTCTTATGGAGCACATATAAAAGTAATTGTGGGAGAATCTACACAAACAAAACTATGTGATTCCAAACAATTTCAGTTTATCTAACTAGTCGTGCGAAAAACATACATCTGACCATCGCCGTCTCTTCTCTAAATTTATTACTTTAGGTAATTTCATTTACAGAATTCAGTAATAATAGCACCTGATTGATGATCGTGTCATCTAGCGGAAGATAATACTTGAACTGTTGTCAGCGACCTCATTGAACATAAATCGAACAAAGTTTCCGCTATATATTCATCCAATAATCTATCGCACCACCAGGTTTGTGTCTAAACTAGAAGTAACAGCAAGAACATCAATATTTCGTACAGTAGTATTATGTGGTATAAAAATACGACTAACTTGAAATCGATGGGTAATACCCAAATTCTCATTTTTCTAAACTTACTGCTTTAGGTAATTTCATGCACAGAGTTCATCCGAGGAAATTTAGCACACGTATCTACTCGATATAATGGTTGCCGACATGTACGAAATGAATTACTATATCCCCGTACCTACAACATGTCCTAGAACCTGATGCTATTGCCATCTAGCGGGAAAAAAATGTATGGTCATCCAGTTCCCCACCGCGCTGCCAGGTTTGTGTCGAAACTAAAAGTAACAGCAAGGGCATCTATATTTCGTACTGTACCAATAGGTGGTACAAAAATATAATAAACTAGTAATCGATGCCCAATACACAAGCATTTTTATTGTAGATTCCAATGTATATGGTTTTTAAGTGACATAATTTTTTACGGAGCACATATAAAAGTAATTGTGGGAGAATCTGCACAAACAAAACTATGTGATTCCAAACAATTTCAGTTTATCTAACTAGTCGTGCGAAAAACATACTTCTGACCATCGCCGTCTCTTCTCTAAATTTATTACTTTAGGTAATTTCATTTACAGAATTCAGTAATAATAGAACCTGATGGTAGTGTCATCTAGCGGAAGATAATACTTGAACTGTTGTCAGCGACCTCACTGAACATAAATCGAACAAGGTTTCCGCTATATATTCATCCAATAATCTATCGCACCACCAGGTTTGTGTCTAAACTAGAAGTAACAGCAAGAGCATCAATATTTCGTACTGTAGTATTATGTGGTATAAAAATACGACTAACTTGAAATCGATGGGTAATACCCAAATTCTCATTTTTCTAAACTTACTGCTTTAGGTAATTTCATGCACAGAGTTCATCCGAGGAAATTTAGCACACGTATCTACTCGATGTAATGGTTGCCGACATGTACCAAATGAATTACTATATCCCCGTACCTACAACATGTCCTAGAACCTGATGCTATTGTCATCTAGCGGGAAAAAAATGTATGGTCATCCAGTTCCCCACCGCGCTGCCAGGTTTGTGTCGAAACTAAAAGTAACAGCAAGGGCATCTATATTTCGTACTGTACCAATAGGTGGTACAAAAATATAATAAACTAGTAATCGATGCCCAATACACAAGCATTTTTATTGTAGATTCCAATGTATATGGTTTTTAAGTGACATAATTTTTTACGGAGCACATATAAAAGTAATTGTGGGAGAATCTGCACAAACAAAACTATGTGATTCCAAACAATTTCAGTTTATCTAATTAGTCGTGCGAAAAACATAAATCTGACCATCGCCGCCTCTTCTCTAAATTTATTACTTTAGGTAATTTCATTTACAGAACTCAGTAATAATAGAACCTGATGGTAGTGTCATCTAGCGGAAGATAATACTTGAACTGTTGTCAGCGACCTCATTGAACATAAATCGAACAAGGTTTCCGCTGTATATTCATCCAATAATCTATCGCACCAACTGGTTTGTGTCTAAACTAGAAGTAACAGCAAGAGCATCAATATTTCGTACTGTAGTATTATGTGGTATACAAATACGACTAACTTGAAATCGATGGGTAATACCCAAATTCTCATTTTTCTAAACTTACTGCTTTAGGTAATTTCATGCACAGAGTTCATCCGAGGAAATTTAGCACACGTATCTACTCGATATAATGGTTGCCGACATGTACGAAATGAATTACTATATCCCCGTACCTACAATATGTCCTAGAACCTTATGCTATTGTCATCTAGCGGGAAAAAAATGTATGGTCATCCAATTCCCCACCGCGCTGCCAGGTTTGTGTTGAAACTAAAAGTAACAGCAAGGGCATCTGTATTTCGTACTGTACCAATAGGTGGTACAAAAATATAATAAACAAGTAATCGATGCCCAATACACAAGCATTTTTATTGTAGATTCCAATGTATATGGTTTTTAAGTGACATAATTTTTTACGGAGCACATATAAAAGTAATTGTGGGTGAATCTACACAAACAAAACTATGTGATTCCAAACAATTTCAGTTTATCTAACTAGTCGTGCGAAAAACATACTTCTGACCATCGCCGTCTCTTCTCTAAATTTATTACTTTAGGTAATTTCATTTACAGAATTCAGTAATAACAGAACCTGATGGTAGTGTCATCTAGAGGAAGATAATACTTGAACTGTTGTCAGCGACCTCATTGAACACAAATCGAACAAGGTTTCCGCTATATATTCATCCAACAATCTATCGCACCACCAGGTTTGTGTCTAAACTAGAAGTAACAGCAAGAACATCAATATTTCGTACAGTAGTATTATGTGGTATAAAAATACGACAAACTTGGAATCGATGGGTAATACCCAAATTCTCATTTTTCTAAACTTACTGCTTTATTTAATTTCATGCACAGAGTTCATCCGAGGAAATTTAGCACACGTATCTACTGGATATAATGGTTGCCGACATGTACGAAATGAATTACTATATCCCCGTACCTACAACATGTCCTAGAACCTGATGATATGGCCATCTAGCGGGAAAAAAATGTATGGTCATCCAGTTCCCCACCGCGCTGCCAGGTTTGTGTCGAAACTAAAAGTAACAGCAAGGGCATCTATATTTCGTACTGTACCAATAGGTGGTACAAAAATATAATAAACTAGTAATCGATGCCCAATACACAAGCATTTTTATTGTAGATTCCAATGTATATGGTTTTTAAGTGACATCATTTTTTACGGAGCACATATAAGAGTAATTGTGGGAGAATCTGCACAAACAAAACAATGTGATTCCAAACAATTTCAGTTTATCTAACTAGTCGTGCGAAAAACATACTTCTGACCATCGCCGTCTCTTCTCTAAATTTATTACTTTAGGTAATTTCATTTACAGAATTCAGTAATAATAGAACCTGATGGTAGTGTCATCTAGCGGAAGATAATACTTGAACTGTTGTCAGCGACCTCACTGAACATAAATCGAACAAGGTTTCCGCTATATATTTATCCAATAATCTATCGCACCACCAGGTTTGTGTCTAAACTAGAAGTAACAGCAAGAGCATCAATATTTCGTACTGTAGTATTATGTGGTATAAAAATACGACTAACTTGAAATCGATGGGTAATACCCAAATTCTCATTTTTCTAAACTTACTGCTTTAGGTAATTTCATGCACAGAGTTCATCCGAGGAAATTTAGCACACGTATCTACTCGATGTAATGGTTGCCGACATGTACCAAATGAATTACTATATCCCCGTACCTACAACATGTCCTAGAACCTGATGCTATTGTCATCTAGCGGGAAAAAAATGTATGGTCATCCAGTTCCCCACCGCGCTGCCAGGTTTGTGTCGAAACTAAAAGTAACAGCAAGGGCATCTATATTTCGTACTGTACCAATAGGTGGTACAAAAATATAATAAACTAGTAATCGATGCCCAATACACAAGCATTTTTGTTGTAGATTCCAATGTATATGGTTTTTAAGTGACATAATTTTTTACGGAGCACATATAAAAGTAATTGTGGGAGAATCTGCACAAACAAAACTATGTGATTCCAAACAATTTCAGTTTATCTAATTAGTCGTGCGAAAAACATAAATCTGACCATCGCCGCCTCTTCTCTAAATTTATTACTTTAGGTAATTTCATTTACAGAACTCAGTAATAATAGAACCTGATGGTAGTGTCATCTAGCGGAAGATAATACTTGAACTGTTGTCAGCGACCTCATTGAACATAAATCGAACAAGGTTTCCGCTATATATTCATCCAATAATCTATCGCACCACCAGGTTTGTGTCTAAACTAGAAGTAACAGCAAGAGCATCAATATTTCGTACTGTAGTATTATGTGGTATACAAATACGACTAACTTGAAATCGATGGGTAATACCCAAATTCTCATTTTTCTAAACTTACTGCTTTAGGTAATTTCATGCACAGAGTTCATCCGAGGAAATTTAGCACACGTATCTACTCGATATAATGATTGCCGACATGTACGAAATGAATTACTATATCCCCGTACCTACAATATGTCCTAGAACCTTATGCTATTGTCATCTAGCGGGAAAAAAATTTATGGTCATCCAATTCCCCACCGCGCTGCCAGGTTTGTGTTGAAACTAAAAGTAACAGCAAGGGCATCTATATTTCGTACTGTACCAATAGGTGGTACAAAAATATAATAAACAAGTAATCGATGCCCAATACACAAGCATTTTTATTGTAGATTCCAATGTATATGGTTTTTAAGTGACATAATTTTTTACGAAGCACATATAAAAGTAATTGTGGGTGAATCTACACAAACAAAACTATGTGATTCCAAACAATTTCAGTTTATCTAACTAGTCGTGCGAAAAACATACTTCTGACCATCGCCGTCTCTTCTCTAAATTTATTACTTTAGGTAATTTCATTTACAGAATTCAGTAATAACAGAACCTGATGGTAGTGTCATCTAGAGGAAGATAATACTTGAACTGTTGTCAGCGACCTCATTGAACACAAATCGAACAAGGTTTCCGCTATATATTCATCCAACAATCTATCGCACCACCAGGTTTGTGTCTAAACTAGAAGTAACAGCAAGAACATCAATATTTCGTACAGTAGTATTATGTGGTATAAAAATACGACAAACTTGGAATCGATGGGTAATACCCAAATTCTCATTTTTCTAAACTTACTGCTTTATTTAATTTCATGCACAGAGTTCATCCGAGGAAATTTAGCACACGTATCTACTGGATATAATGGTTGCCGACATGTACGAAATGAATTACTATATCCCCGTACCTACAACATGTCCGAGAACCTTATGCTATTGCCATCTAGCGGGAAAAAATGTATGGTCATCCAGTTCCCCACCGCGCTGCCAGGTTTGTGTCGAAACTAAAAGTAACAGCAAGGGCATCTATATTTCGTACTGTACCAATAGGTGGTACAAAACTATAATAAACTAGTAATCGATGCCCAATACACAAGCATTTTTATTGTAGATTCCAATGTATATGGTTTTTAAGTGACATAATTTTTTACGGAGCACATATAAAAGTAATTGTGGGTGAATCTACACAAACAAAACTATGTGATTCCAAACAATTTCAGTTTATCTAACTAGTCGTGCGAAAAACATACTTCTGACCATCGCCGTCTCTTCTCTAAATTTATTACTTTAGGTAATTTCATTTACAGAATTCAGTAATAACAGAACCTGATGGTAGTGTCATCTAGAGGAAGATAATACTTGAACTGTTGTCAGCGACCTCATTGAACAGAAATCGAACAAGGTTTCCGCTATATATTCATCCAACAATCTATCGCACCACCAGGTTTGTGTCTAAACTAGAAGTAACAGCAAGAACATCAATATTTCGTACAGTAGTATTATGTGGTATAAAAATACGACTAACTTGAAATCGATGGGTAATACCCAAATTCTCATTTTTCTAAACTTACTGCTTTAGGTAATTTCATGCACAGAGTTCATCCGAGGAAATTTAGCACACGTATCTACTCGATGTAATGGTTGCCGACATGTACCAAATGAATTACTATATCCCCGTACCTACAACATGTCCTAGAACCTGATGCTATTGCCATCTAGCGGGGAAAAAATGTATGGTCATTAAGTTCCCCACCGCGCTGCCAGGTTTGTGTCGAAACTAAAAGTAACAGCAAGGGCATCTATATTTCGTACTGTACCAATAGGTGGTACAAAAATATAATAAACTAGTAATCGATGCCCAATACACAAGCATTTTTATTGTAGATTCCAATGTATATGGTTTTTAAGTGACATAATTTTTTACGGAGCACATATAAAAGTAATTGTGGGAGAATCTGCACAAACAAAACTATGTGATTCCAAACAATTTCAGTTTATCTAACTAGTCGTGCGAAAAACATACTTCTGACCATCGCCGTCTCTTCTCTAAATTTATTACTTTAGGTAATTTCATTTACAGAATTCAGTAATAATAGAACCTGATGGTAGTGTCATCTAGCGGAAGATAATACTTGAACTGTTGTCAGCGACCTCACTGAACATAAATCGAACAAGGTTTCCGCTATATATTCATCCAATAATCTATCGCACCACCAGGTTTGTGTCTAAACTAGAAGTAACAGCAAGAGCATCAATATTTCGTACTGTAGTATTATGTGGTATAAAAATACGACTAACTTGAAATCGATGGGTAATACCCAAATTCTCATTTTTCTAAACTTACTGCTTTAGGTAATTTCATGCACAGAGTTCATCCGAGGAAATTTAGCACACGTATCTACTCGATGTAATGGTTGCCGACATGTACCAAATGAATTACTATATCCCCGTACCTACAACATGTCCTAGAACCTGATGCTATTGTCATCTAGCGGGAAAAAAATGTATGGTCATCCAGTTCCCCACCGCGCTGCCAGGTTTGTGTCGAAACTAAAAGTAACAGCAAGTGCATCTATATTTCGTACTGTACCAATAGGTGGTACAAAAATATAATAAACTAGTAATCGATGCCCAATACACAAGCATTTTTATTGTAGATTCCAATGTATATGGTTTTTAAGTGACATAATTTTTTTATGGAGCACATATAAAAGTAGTTGTGGGAGAATCTATGTGATTCCAAACAATTTCAGTTTATCTAACTAGTCGTGCGAAAAACATACTTCTGACCATCGCCGTCTCTTCTCTAAATTTATTACTTTAGGTAATTTCATTTACAGAATTCAGTAATAATAGAACCTGATGGTAGTGTCATCTAGCGGAAGATAATATTTGAACTGTTGTCAGCGACCTCATTGAACGTAAATCGAACAAGGTTTCCGCTATATATTCATGCAATAATCTATCGCACCACCAGGTTCGTATCTAAACTAGAAGTAACAGCAAAAGCATCAATATTTCGTACTGTAGTACTATGTGGTATAAAAATACGACAAACTTGGAATCGATGTGTAATACCCAAATGCTCACTTTTGTAAACGTTCTTCTTTAGGTAATTTCATGCACAGAGTTCATCCGACGAAATTTAGCACACATATCTACTGGATATAATGGTTGCCGTCATGTATGAAATTAAATATCGTATCCTCGCACCTACAACATGTCCTAGAACCTGATGGTAGTGTCATCTAGCGGAAGATAATACTTGAACTGTTGTCAGCGACCTCATTAAACATAAATCGAACAAGGCTTCCGCTATAAATTCATCCCATAAACTATCGCACCACCAGGTTTGTGTCTAAACTGGAAGTAACAGCAAGAGCATCAATATTTTGTACTGTAGTATTGTGTGGTATAAAAATATGATAACCTAGGAATCGATGGGTAATACTACCAGGTTTGTGTCGAAACAAAAAGTAGCAGCAAGGGCATCTATATTTCGTACTGTACCAATGGGTAGTATAAAAATATAATAGCCTAGGAATCGATGCCCAATACACAAGCATTTCTATTGCAGATTCCAATGTATATGGTTTTTAAGTGACATAATTTTCTTATGGAGCACATATAAAAGTAATTGTGGGAGAATCTACACAAACAAAACTATGTGATTCCAAACAATTTCAGTTTATCTAACTAGTCGTGCGAAAAACATACATCTGACCATCGCCGTCTCTTCTCTAAATTTATTACTTTAGGTAATTTCATTTACAGAATTCAGTAATAATAGCACATGATTGATGGTCGTGTCATCTAGCGGAAGATAATACTTGAACTGTTGTCAGCGACCGCATTGAACATAAATCGAACAAGGTTTCCGCTATATATTCATCCAATAATCTATCGCACCACCAGGTTCGTATCTAAACTAGAAGTAACAGCAAAAGCATCAATATTTCGTACTGTAGTATTATGTGGTATAAAAATACGACTAACTTGAAATCGATGGGTAATACCCAAATTCTCATTTTTCTAAACTTACTGCTTTAGGTAGTTTCATGCACAGAGTTCATCCGAGGAAATTTAGCACACTTATCTACTGGATATAATGGTATAATGGTTGCCGACATGTACGAAATGAATTACTATATCCCCGTACCTACAACATGTCCCAGAACCTTATGCTATTGTCATCTAGTGGGAAAAAAATTTATGGTCATCCAATTCCAGGTTTGTGTCGAAACTAAAAGTAACAGCAAGGGCATCTATATTTCGTACTGTACCAATAGGTGGTACAAAAATATAATAAACTAGTAATCGATGCCCAATACACAAGCATTTTTATTGTAGATTCCAATGTATATGGTTTTTAAGTGACATAATTTTTTACGGAGCACATATAAAAGTAATTGTGGGAGAATCTACACACACAAAACTATGTGATTCCAAATAATTTCAGTTTATCTAACTAGTCGTGCGAAAAACATACTTCTGACCATCGCCGTCTCTTCTCTAAATTTATTACTTTAGGTAATTTCATTTACAGAATTCAGTAATAATAGAACCTGATGGTAGTGTCATCTAGCGGAAGATAATACTTGAACTGTTGTCAGCGACCTCATTGAACATAAATCGAACAAGTTTTCCGCTATATATTCATCCAATAATCTATCGCACCACCAGGTTTGTGTCTAAACTAGAAGTAACAGCAAGAGCGTCAATATTTCGTACAGTAGTATTATGTGGTATAAAAATACGACAAACTTGGAATCGATGGGTAATACCCAAATTCTCACTTTTCTAAACTTACTTCTTTAGGTAATTTCATGCACAGAGTTCATCCGACGAAATTTAGCACACACATCTACTGGATATAATGGTTGCCGACATGTATGAAATTAAATATCATATCCCCGCACCTACAACATGTGCTGGAACGTGTACGCAAGTGTCGCCTAGCGGGAAACAATAGACGACCCGTTGTAAGCAACCTCAGTGGACTTGAGGGGAACTAAGTTTCCACTATATTTTTTAGGCAATAACCTATCGCATAACCCGGTTTCTGTGTGCAGTAAAACTAACAATAAGAGTATCAATATTTCGTACTGTAGTATTATGTGTTATAAAAATATGATAACCTAGAAACGATGGGTAATACCCAAATTCTCACTATTCTAAATTTACTTCCTTAGGTAATTTCATGCACAGAGTTCATCCGACGAAATTTAGCACACATATCTACTGGATATAATGGTAGCCAACATGCACGAAATTAATTACTATATGCCCACACCTACAACATGTCATAGAACCGTATGCTATTGTCATCTAGATGGAAAAGATATATATATTCATCCAATATCCCATCGCGCTTCCAGGTTTGTGTCGAAACTAAAAGTAAAAGCAAGGTCTTTTATATTTCGTACTGTACCAATAGGTGGTATAAAAATATAATAATCTAGGAATCGATGCCCAATACACAAGCATTTCTATTGCAGATTCCAATGTATATGGTTTTTAAGTGACATAATTTTTTATGGAGCACATATAAAAGTAGTTGTGGGAGAATCTACACAAACAAAACTATGTGATTCCAAACAATTTCAGTTTATCTAATTAGTCGTGCGAAAAACATAAATCTGACCATCGCCGTCTCTTCTCTAAATTTATTACTTTAGGTAATTTCATTTACAGAATTCAGTAATAATAGAACCTGATGGTAGTGTCATCTAGCGGAAGATAATACTTGAACTGTTGTCAGCGACCTCATTGAATATAAATCGAACAAGATTTCCGCTATATATTCATCCAATAATCTATCGCACCACCAGGTTTGTGTCTAAACTAGAAGCAACAGCAAGAGCATCAATATTTCTTACTTCAGTATTATGTTTTGTAAAAATACGACAAATTTGGAATCGATGGGTAATTCCCAAATTCCCACTATTATAAACTAACTTCTTTAGGTAATTTCATGCACAGAGTTCACCCTACGAAATTTAGCACAGATATCTACTGCATATAATGATTGCCGACATGTATGAAATTAATTATCATATCCTCGCACCTACAACATGTGCTAGAACGTTATGCTAGTGTCGCCTAGCGGGAAACAATAGACGACCCGTTGTCAGCAATCTCAGTGGACATGAAGTGAACCAAGTTTCCACTATATTTTTCATGCAATTGTCTATCGCTCCACCCGGTTTCTGCCTGCAGTAGAATTAACAGTAAGAGTATCAATATTTCCTACTGTAGTATTATGTGGTATAAAAATATGACAAACTTCGAATCGATGTGTAATACCCAAATGCTCACTTTTGTAAACGTTCTTCTTTAGGTAATTTCATGCACAGAGTTCATCCGACGAAATTTAGCACACATATCTACTGGATATAATGGTTGCCGACATGTATGAAATTAAATATCGTATCCTCGCACCTACAACATGTCCTAGAACCTGATGGTAGTGTCATCTAGCGGAAGATAATACTTGAACTGTTGTCAGCGACCTCATTAAACATAAATCGAACAAGGCTTCCGCTATAAATTCATCCCATAAACTATCGCACCACCAGGTTTGTGTCTAAACTGGAAGTAACAGCAAGAGCATCAATATTTTGGACTGCAGTATTGTGTGGTATAAAAATATGATAACCTAGGAATCGATGGGTAATACTACCAGGTTTGTGTCGAAACAAAAAGTAGCAGCAAGGGCATCTATATTTCGTACTGTACCAATGGGTAGTATAAAAATATAATAGCCTAGGAATCGATGCCCAATACACAAGCATTTCTATTGCAGATTCCAATGTATATGGTTTTTAAGTGACATAATTTTCTTATGGAGCACATATAAAAGTAATTGTGGGAGAATCTACACAAACAAAACTATGTGATTCCAAACAATTTCAGTTTATCTAACTAGTCGTGTGAAAAACATACATCTGACCATCGCCGTCTCTTCTCTAAATTTATTACTTTAGGTAATTTCATTTACAGAATTCAGTAATAATAGCACCTGATTGATGGTCGTGTCATCTAGCGGAAGATAATACTTGAACTGTTGTCAGCGACCGCATTGAACATAAATCGAACAAGGTTTCTGCTATATATTCATCCAATAATCTATCGCACCACCAGGTTTGTGTCTAAACTAGAAGTAACAGCAAGAGCATCAATATTTCGTACTGTAGTATTATGTGGTATAAAAATACGACTAACTTGAAATCGATGGGTAATACCCAAACTCTCATTATTCTAAACTTACTGCTTTAGGTAGTTTCATGCACAGAGTTCATCCGAGGAAATTTAGCACACTTATCTACTGGATATAATGGTATAATGGTTGCCGACATGTACGAAATGAATTACTATATCCCCGTACCTACAACATGTCCCAGAACCTTATGCTATTGTCATCTAGTGGGAACAAAATTTATGGTCATCCAATTCCCCACCGCGCTGCCAGGTTTGTGTCGAAACTAAAAGTAACAGCAAGGGCATCTATATTTCGTACTGTACCAATAGGTGGTACAAAAATATAATAAACTAGTAATCGATGCCCAATACACAAGCATTTTTATTGTAGATTCCAATGTATATGGTTTTTAAGTGACATAATTTTTTACGGAGCACATATAAAAGTAATTGTGGGTGAATCTACACAAACAAAACTATGTGATTCCAAACAATTTCAGTTTATCTAACTAGTCGTGCGAAAAACATACTTCTGACCATCGCCGTCTCTTCTCTAAATTTATTACTTTAGGTAATTTCATTTACAGAATTCAGTAATAACAGAACCTGATGGTAGTGTCATCTAGAGGAAGATAATACTTGAACTGTTGTCAGCGACCTCATTGAACATAAATCGAACAAGGTTTCCGCTATATATTCATCCAATAATCTATCGCACCACCAGGTTTGTGTCTAAACTAGAAGTAACAGCAAGAACATCAATATTTCGTACAGTAGTATTATGTGGTATAAAAATACGACAAATTTGGAATCGATGGGTAATATCCAAATTCTCACTTTTCTAAACATACTTCTTTAGGTAATTTCATGCATAGAGTTCATCCGACGAAATTTAGCACACATATCTACTGGATATAATGGTTGCCGACATGTATGAAATTAAGTATCATATCCCCGCACCTACAACAAGTGCTAGAACGTTATGCTAGTGTCAACCATCGGGAAACAGTAGACGACCCGTTGTAAGCAATCTCAGTGGACATGAAGTGAGCCAAGTTTCCACTATATTTTTCATGCAATTGTCTATCGTACCACCCGGTTTCTGTCTGCAGTAGAATTAACAATAAGAGTATTAATATTTCGTACTGTAGTATTATGTGGTATAAAAATACGACAAACATGGAATTGATGTGTAATACCCAAATGCTCGCTTTTCTTAACTTACTTCTTTAGGTAATTTCATGCACAGAGTTCATCCGACGAAATTTAGCACACATATCTACTGGATATAATGGATGCCGACATGTATGAAATTAATATCATATCCTCGCACCTACAACATGTGCTAGAACGTTATGCTAGTGTCGCCTAGCGGGAAACAATAGACGACCCGTTGTCAGCAACCTCAGTGGACATGAAGTGAACCAAGTTTCCACTATACTTTTCATGCAATTGTCTTTCGCTCCACCCGGTTTCTGCCTGCAGTAGAATTAACAGTAAGAGTATCAATATTTCGTACTGTAGTATTATGTGGTATAAAAATATGACAAACTTGGAATCGATGTGTAATACCCAAATGCTCACTTTTGTAAATGTTCTTCTTTAGGTAATTTCATGCACAGAGTTCATCCGACGAAATTTAGCACACATATCTACTGGATATAATGGTTGCCGACATGTATGAAATTAAATATCGTATCCTCGCACCTACAACATGTCCTAGAACCTGATGGTAGTGTCATCTAGCGGAAGATAATACTTGAACTGTTGTCAGCGACCTCATTAAACATAAATCGAACAAGGCTTCCGCTATAAATTCATCCCATAAACTATCGCACCACCAGGTTTGTGTGTAAACTGGAAGTAACAGCAAGAGCATCAATATTTCGTACTGTAGTATTGCGTGGTATAAAAATATGATAACCTAGGAATCGATGGGTAATACTACCAGGTTTGTGTCGAAACAAAAAGTAGCAGCAAGGGCATCTATATTTCGTACTGTACCAATGGGTAGTACAAAATTATAATAACCTAGGAATCGATGCCCAATACTCAAGCATTTCTATTGCAGATTCCAATGTATATGGTTTTTAAGTGACATAATTTTTTACGGAGCACATATAAAAGTAATTGTGGGAGAATCTGCACAAACAAAACTATGTGATTCCAAACAATTTCAGTTTATGTAATTAGTCGTGCGAAAAACATAAATCTGACCATCGCCGCCTCTTCTCTAAATTCATTACTTTAGGTAATTTCATTTACAGAACTCAGTAATAATAGAACCTGATGGTAGTGTCATCTAGCGGAAGATAATACTTGAACTGTTGTCAGCGACCTCACTGAACATAAATCGAACAAGGTTTCCGCTATATATTCATCCAATAATCTATCGCACCAGCAGGTTTGTGTCTAAACTAGAAGTAACAGCAAGAGCATCAATATTTCGTACTGTAGTATTATGTGGTATACAAATACGACTAACTTGAAATCGATGGGTAATACCCAAATTCTCATTTTTCTAAACTTACTGCTTTAGGTAATTTCATGCACAGAGTTCATCCGAGGAAATTTAGCACACGTATCTACTCGATATAATGGTTGCCGACATGTACGAAATGAATTGCTATATCCCCGTACCTACAACATGTCCTAGAACCTTATGCTATTGTCATCTAGCGGGAAAAAAATGTATGGTCATCCAATTCCCCACCGCGCTGCCAGGTTTGTGTTGAAACTAAAAGTAACAGCAAGGGCATCTATATTTCGTACTGTACCAATGGGTGGTACAAAAATATAATAAACAAGTAATCGATGCCCAATACACAAGCATTTTTATTGTAGATTCCAATGTATATGGTTTTTAAGTGACATAATTTTTTATGGAGCACATATAAAAGTAGTTGTGGGAGAATCTACACAAACAAAACTATGTGATTCCAAACAATTTCAGTTTATCTAACTAGTCGTGCGAAAAACATACTTCTGACCATCGCCGTCTCTTCTCTAAATTTATTACTTTAGGTAATTTCATTTACAGAATTCAGTAATAATAGAACCTGATGGTAGTGTCATCTAGCGGAAGATAATATTTGAACTGTTGTCAGCGACCTCATTGAACATATTTCGAACAAGGTTTCCGCTATATATTCATCCAATAATCTATCGCACCAGCAGGTTTGTGTCTAAACTAGAAGTAACAGCAAGAGCATCAATATTTCGTACTGTAGTATTATGTGGTATAAAAATACGACAAACTTGGAATCGATGGGTAATACCCAAATTCTCACTTTTCTAAACTTACTTCTTTAGGTAATTTCATGCACAGAGTTCATCCGACGAAATTTAGCATACATATCTACTGGATATAATGGTTGCCGACATCTATGAAATTAAATATCATATCCCCGCACCTACAACATGTGCTGGAACGTGTACGCAAGTGTCGTTTAGCGGGAAACAATAGACGACCCGTTGTAAGCAACCTCAGTGGACTTGAGGGGAACCAAGTTTCCACTATATTTTTTAGGCAATAACCTATCGCACCACCCGGTTTCTGTGTGCAGTAAAACTAACAATAGGAGTATCAATATTTCGTACTGTAGTATTATGTGTTATAAAAATATGATAACCTAGGAAACGATGGGTATTACCCAAATTCTCACTATTCTAAATTTACTTCCTTAGGTAATTTCATGCACAGAGTTCATCCGACGAAATTTAGCACACATATCTACTGGATATAATAATAGCCGACTTGTACGAAATTAATTACTATATGCCCACACCTACAACATGTTCTAGAACCTTATGATATTGTCATCTAGCACAGAGTTCATCCGACGAAATTTAGCACACATATCTACTGCATATAATGGTTGCCGACATGTACGAAATTAATTACTATATGCCCACACCTACAACATGTCCTAGAACCGTATGCTATTGTCATCTAGATGGAAAAGATATATATATTCATCCAATATCCCATCGCGCTTCCAGGTTTGTGTCGAAACTAAAAGTAAAAGCAAGGTCTTTTATATTTCGTACTGTACCAATATGTGGTATACAAATATAATAATCTAGGAATCGATGCCCAATACACAAGCATTTCTATTGCAGATTCCAATGTATATGGTTTTTAAGTGACATAATTTTTTATGGAGTACATATAAAAGTAGTTGTGGGAGAATCTACACAAACAAAACTATGTGATTCCAAACAATTTCAGTTTATCTAATTAGTCGTGCGAAAAACATAAATCTGACCATCGCGGCCTCTTCTCTAAATTTATTACTTTAGGTAATTTCATTTACAGAACTCAGTAATAATAGAACCTGATGGTAGTGTCATCTAGCGGAAGATAATACTTGAACTGTTGTCAGCGACCTCACTGATCCAATAATATACCTCACCACCAGGTTTGTGTCTAAACTAGAAGCAACAGCACGAGCATCAATATTTCGTACTTCAGTATTATGTTTTGTAAAAATACGACAAATTTGGAATCGATGGGTAATACCCAAATGCTCACTTTTCTAAACATACTTCTTTAGGTAATTTCATGTACAGAGTTCATCCGACGAAATTTAGCACACATATCTACTGGATATAATGGTAGCCGACTTGTACGAAATTAATTACTATATGCCCACACCTACAACATGTCCTAGAACCTTATGATATTGTCATCTAGCACAGAGTACATCCGACGAAATTTAGCACACATATCTACTGGATATAATGGTTGCCGACATGTACGAAATTAATTACTATATGCCCACACCTACAACATGCCCTAGAACCTTATGCTATTGTCATCTAGATGGAAAAGATATATATATTCATCCAATATCCCATCCGCGCTACCAGGTTTGTGTCGAAACTAAAAGTAACAGCAAGGGCTTTTATATTTCGTACTGTACCAATAGGTGGTATAAAAATATAATAAACTATGAATCGATGCCCAATACACAAGCATTTCTATTGCGGATTCCAATGTATATGGTTTTTAAGTGACATATTTTTTGTATGGAGCACATATAAAAGTAATTGTGGGAGAATCTACACAAACAAAACTATGTGATTCCAAACAATTTCAGTTCATCTAAATAGTCGTGCGAAAAACATAAATCTGACCATCGCGGCCTCTTCTCTAAATTTATTACTTTAGGTAATTTCATTTACAGAACTCAGTAATAATAGAACCTGATGGTAGTGTCATCTAGCGGAAGATAATACTTGAACTGTTATCAGCGACCTCACTGAACATAAATCGAAAAAGGTTTCCGCTATATATTCATCCAATAATCTATCGCACCACCAGGTTTGTGTCTAAACTAGAAGTACCAACAAGAGCATCAATATTTCGTACTGAAGTATTATGTGGTATAAAAATACGAATAACTTGAAATCGATGGGTAATACCCAAATTCTCATTTTTCTAAACTTACTGCTTTAGGTAATTTCATGCACAGAGTTCATCCGAGGAAATTTAGCACACGTATCTACTGGATATAATGGTTGCCGACATGTACGAAATTAATTACTATATCCCCGTACCTACAACATGTCCTAGAACCTTATGCTATTGTCATCTAGCGGGAAAAAAAATGTATGGTCATCCAATTGCCCACCGCGCTGCCAGGTTTGTGTATAAGAATATAATAAACTAGTAATCGATGCCCAATACACAAGCATTTTTATTGTAGATACCAATGTATATGGTTTTTAAGTGACATAATTTTTTTATGGAGCACATATAAAAGTAATTGTGGGAGAATCTACACAAACAAAACTATGTCATTGTAAACAATTTCAGTTTATCTAACTAGTCGTGCGAAAAACATACTTCTGACCATCGCCGTCTCTTCTCTAAATTTATTACTTTAGGTAATTTCATTTACAGAATTCAGTAATAACCGCTAGTGTCATCTAGCGGAAGATAATACTTGAACTGTTGTCAGCGACCTCATTGAACATAAATCGAACAAGGTTTCCGCTATATATTCATCCAATAATCTATCGCACCACCAGGTTTGTGTCTAAACTAGAAGTAACAGCAAGAGCATCAATATTTCGTATAGTAGTATTATGTGGTATAAAAATACGACAAACTTGGAATCGATGTGTAATACCCAAATGCTCACTTTTGTAAACGTTCTTCTTTAGGTAATGTCATGCACAGAGTTCATCCGACGAAATTTAGCACACATATCTACTGGATATAATGGTTGCCGACATGTATGAAATTAAATATCGTATCCTCGCACCTACAACATGTCCTAGAACCTGATGGTAGTGTCATCTAGCGGAAGATAATACTTGAACTGTTGTCAGCGACCTCATTGAACATAAATCGAACAAGGTTTCCGCTATATATTCATCCAATAATCTATCGCACCACCAGGTTTGTGTCTAAACTAGAAGTAACAGCAAGAGCATCAATATTTCGTACTGTAGTATTATGTGGTATAAAAATACGACAAACTTGGAATCGATGGGTAATATCTAAATTCTCACTTTTCTAAACATACTTCTTTAGGTAATTTCATGCATAGAGTTCATCCGACGAAATTTAGCACACATATCTACTGGATATAATGGTTGCCGACATGTATGAAATTAAATATCATATCCCCGCACCTACAACAAGTGCTAGAACGTTATGCTAGTGTCACCCAGCGGGAAACAGTAGACGACCCGTTGTAAGCAATCTCAGTGGACATGAAGTGAGCCAAGTTTCCACTATATTTTTCATGCAATTGTCTATCGTACCACCCGGTTTCTGTCTGCAGTAGAATTAACAGTAAGAGTATCAATATTTCGTACTGTAGTATTATGTGGTATAAAAATACGACAAACTTGGAATTGATGTGTAATACCCAAATGCGCGCTTTTCTGAACTTACTTCTTTAGGTAATTTCATGCACAGAGTTCATCCGACGAAATTTAGCACACATATTTACTGGATATAATGGTTGCCGACATGTATGAAATTAAATATCATATCCTCGCACCTACAACATGTGCTAGAACGTTATGCTAGTGTCGCCTAGCGGGAAACAATAGACGACCCGTTGAACATAAATCGAGCAAGGTTTCCGCTATATATTCATCCAATAATCTATCGCACCACCAGGTTTGTGTCTAAACTAGAAGTAACAGCAAGAGCATCAATATTTCGTACTGTAGTATTATGTGGTATAAAAATACGACAAACTTGGAATCGATGGGTAATATCCAAATTCTCACTTTTCTAAACATACTTCTTTAGGTAATTTCATGCATAGAGTTCATCCGACGAAATTTAGCACACATATCTACTGGATATAATGGTTGCCGACATGTATGAAATTAAATATCATATCCTCGCACCTACAACATGTGCTAGAACGTTATGCTAGTGTCGCCTAGCGGGAAACAATAGACGACCCGTTGTCAGCAACCTCAGTGGACATGAAGTGAACCAAGTTTCCACTATATTTTTCATGCAATTGTCTATCGCTCCACCCGGTTTCTGTCTGCAGTAGAATTAACAGTAATAGTATCAATATTTCGTACTGGAGTATTATGTGGTATAAAAATATGACAAACTTGGAATCGATGTGTAATACCCAAATGCTCACTTTTGTAAACGTTCTTCTTTAGGTAATTTCATGCACAGAGCTCATCCGACGAAATTTAGCACACATATCTACTGGATATAATGGTTGTCGACATGTATGAAATTAAATATCGTATAGTATTAATTACTATATGCCCACACCTACAACATGTCCTAGAACCTTATGCTATTGTCATCTAGATGGAAAAGATATATATATTCATCCAATATCCCATCGCGCTACCAGGTTTGTGTCGAAACTAAAAGTAACAGCAAGGGCTTTTATATTTCGTACTGTAGCAATAGGTGGTATAAAAATATAATAAACTAGGAATCGATGCACCATATACAAGCATTTCTATTGCAGATTCCAATGTATATGGTGTTTAAGTGACATAATTTTTTTATGGAGCACATATAAAAGTAATTGTGGGAGAATCTACACAAACAAAACTATGTGATTCCAAACAATTTCAGTTTATCTAACTAGTCGTGCGAAAAACATACTTCTGACCATCGCCGTCTCTTCTCTAAATTTATTTCTTTAGGTAATTTCATTTACAGAATTCAGTAATAACAGAACCTGATGGTAGTGTCATCTAGAGGAAGATAATACTTGAATTGTTGTCAGCGACCTCATTGAACATAAATCGAACAAGGTTTCCGCTATATATTCATCCAATAATCTATCGCACCACCAGGTTTGTGTCTAAACTAGAAGTAACAGCAAGAGCATCAATATTTCGTACAGTAGTATTATGTGGTATAAAAATACGACAAATTTGGAATCGATGGGTAATATCCAAATTCTCACTTTTCTAAACATACTTCTTTAGGTAATTTCATGCATAGAGTTCATCCGCCGAAATTTAGCACACATATCTACTGGATATAATGGTTGCCGACATGTATATTTCGTACTGAAGTATTATGTGGTATAAAAATACGACTAACTTGAAATCGATGGGTAATACCCAAATTCTCATTTTTCTAAACTTACTGCTTTAGGTAATTTCATGCACAGAGTTCATCCGAGGAAATTTAGCACACGTGTCTACTGGATATAATGGTTGCCGACATGTACGAAATTAATTACTATATCCCCGTACCTACAACATGTCCTAGAACCTTATGCTATTGTCATCTAGCGGGAAAAAAATTGATGGTCATCCAATTCCCCACCGCGCTGCCAGGTTTGCGTCGAAACTAAAAGTAACAGCAAGGGCATCTATATTTAGTACTGTACCAATAGGTGGTATAAAAATATAATAAACTAGTAATCGATGCCCAATACACAAGCATTTTTATTGTAGATTCCAATGTATATGGTTTTAAGTGACATAATTTTTTTATGGAGCACATATAAAAGTAATTGTGGGAGAATCTACACAAACAAAACTACGTGATTCCAAACAATTTCAGTTTATCTAACTAGTCGTGCGAAAAACATACATCTGACCATCGCCGTCTCTTCTCTAAATTTATTACTTTAGGCAATTTCATTTACAGAACTCAGTAATAATAGAACCTGATGGTAGTGTCATCTAGATGAAGATAATACTTGAACTGTTGTCAGCGACCTCATTGAACATAAATCGAACAAGGTTTCCGCTATATATTCATCCAATAATCTATCGCACCACCAGGTTTGTGTCTAAACTAGAAGCAACACTAAGAGCATCAATATTTCGTACTTCAGTATTATGTTTTGTAAAAATACGACAAATTTGGAATCGATGGGTAATTCCCAAATTCCCACTATTATAAACTAACTTCTTTAGGTAATTTCATGCACAGAGTTCACCCTACGAAATTTAGCACACATATCTACTGGATATAATGGTTGCCAACATGTATGAAATTAAATATCATATGCCCACACCTACAACATGTCCTAGAACCTTATGCTATTGTCATCTAGATGGAAAAGATTTATATATTCATCCAATATCCCATCGCGCTACCAGGTTTGTGTCGAAACTAAAAGTAACAGCAAGGGCTTTTATATTTCGTACTGTACCAATAGGTGGTATAAAAATATAATAAACTAGGAATCGATGCCCAATACACAAGCATTTCTATTGCAGATTCCAATGTATATGGTTTTTAAGTGACATAATTTTTGTATGGAGCATATATAAAAGTAATTGTGGTAGAATCTACACAAACAAAACTATGTGATTCCAAACAATTTCAGTTTATCTAACTAGTCGTGCGAAAAACATACATCTGACCATCGCCGTCTCTTCTCTAAATTTATTACTTTAGGTAATTTCATTTACAGAACTCAGTAATAATAGAACCTGATGGTAGTGCCATCTAGCGGAAGATAATACTTGAACTGTTGTCAGCGACCTCACTGATCCAATAATCTACCTCACCACCAGGCTTGTGTCTAAACTAGAAGCAACAGGAAGAGCATCAATATTTCGTACTTCAGTATTATGTTTTGTAAAAATACGACAAATTTGGAATCGATGGGTAATTCCCAAATTCCCACCATTATAAACTAACTTCTTTAGGTAATTTCATGCACAGAGTTCACCCTACGAAATCTAGCACACATACATATCTACTGGATATAATGGTTGCCGACATGTATGAAATTAAATATCATATCCCCGCACCTACAACATGTGCTGGAACGTTATGCTAGTGTCGCCTAGCGGGAAACAATAGACGACCCGTTGTCAGCAACCTCAGTGGACATGAAGTGAACCAAGTTTCCACTATATTTTTCATGTAATTGTCTATCGCTCCACCCGGTTTCTGCCTGCAGTAGAATTAACAGTAAGAGTATCAATATTTCGTACTGTAGTATTATGTGGTATAAAAATATGACAAACTTGGAATCGATGTGTAATACCCAAATGCTCACTTTTGTAAACGTTCTTCTTTAGGTAATTTCATGCACAGAGTTCATCCGACGAAATTTAGCACACATATCTACTGGATATAATGGTTGCCGACATGTATGAAATTAAATATCGTATCCTCGCACCTACAACATGTCCTAGAACCTGATGGTAGTGTCATCTAGCGGAAGATAATACTTGAACTGTTGTCAGCGACCTCATTAAACATAAATCGAACAAGGCTTCCGCTATAAATTCATCCCATAATCTATCGCACTACCAGGTTTGTGTCTAAACTGGAAGTAACAGCAAGAGCATCAATATTTCGTACTGTAGTATTGTGTGGTATAAAAATATGATAACCTAGGAATCGATGGGTAATACTACCAGGTTTGTGTCGAAACAAAAAGTAGCAGCAAGGGCATCTATATTTCGTACTGTACCAATGGGTAGTATAAAAATATAATAACCTAGCAATCGATGCCCAATACACAAGCATTTCTATTGCAGATTCCAATGTATATGGTTTTTAAGTGACATAATTTTCTTATGGAGCACATATAAAAGTAATTGTGGGAGAATCTACACAAACAAAATTATGTGATTCCAAACAATTTCAGTTTATCTAACTAGTCGTGCGAAAAACATACATCTGACCATCGCCGTCTCTTCTCTAAATTTATTACATTAGGTAATTTCATTTACGGAATTCAGTAATAATAGCACGATTGATGGTCGTGTCATCTAGCGGAAGATAATACTTGAACTGTTGTCAGCGACCTCATTGAACATAAATCGAACAAGGTTTCCGCTATATATTTATCCAATAATCTATCGCACCACCAGGTTTGTGTCTAAACTAGAAGTAACAGCAAGAGCATCAATATTTCGTACTGTAGTATTATGTGGTATAAAAATACGACAAACTTGGAATCGATGGGTAATACCCAAATTCTCATTTTTCTAAACTTACTGCTTTATGTAATTTCATGCACAGAGTTCATCCGAGGAAAACGAACAAGGTTTCCGCTATATATTCATCCAGTAATCTATCGCACCACCAGGTTTGTGTCTAAACTAGAAGTAACAGCAAGAGCATCAATATTTCGTACAGTAGTATTATGTGGTATAAAAATACGACTAACTTGGAATCGATGGGTAATACCCAAATTCTCACTTTTCTAAACTTACTTCTTTAGGTAATTTCATGCACAGAGTTCATCCGACGAAATTTAGCATAAATATCTACTGCATATAATGGTTGCCGACATGTATGAAATTAAATATCATATCCCCGCACCTACAACATGTGCTGGAACGTGTACGCAAGTGTCGCCTAGCGGCAAACAATAGACGACCCGTTGTAAGCAACCTCAGTGGACTTGAGGGGAACCAAGTTTCCACTATATTTTTTAGGCAATAACCTATCGCACCACCCGGTTTCTGTGTGCAGTAAAACTAACAATAAGAGTATCAATATTTCGTACTGTAGTATTATGTGTTATAAAAATATGATAACCTAGGAAACGATGGGTATTACCCAAATTCTCACTATTCTAAATTTACTTCCTTAGGTAATTTCATGCACAGAGTTCATCCGACGAAATTTAGCACACATATCTACTGGATATAATGGTAGCCGACTTGTACGAAATTAATTACTATATGCCCACACCTACAACATGTCCTAGAACCTTATGATATTGTCATCTAGCACAGAGTTCATCCGACGAAATTTAGCACACATATCTACTGGATATAATGGTTGCCGACATGTACGAAATTAATTACTATATGCCCACACCTACAACATGTCCTAGAACCATATGCTATTGTCATCTAGATGGAAAGATATATATATTCATCCAATATCCCATCGCGCTACCAGGTTTGTGTCGAAACTAAAAGTAACAGCAAGGGCTTTTGTATTTCGTACTGTACCAATAGGTGGTATAAAAATATAATAATCTAGAAATCGATGCCCAATACACAAGCATTTCTATTGCAGATTCCAATGTATATGGTTTTAAGTGACATAATTTTTTATGGAGCACATATAAAAGTAGTTGTGGGAGAATCTACACAAACAAAACTATGTGATTCCAAACAATTTCAGTTTATCTAATTAGTCGTGCGAAAAACATAAGTCTAACCATAGCCGAATCTTCTCTAAATTTATTACTTTAGGTAATTTCATTTACAGAACTCAGTAATAATAGAACCTGATGGTAGTGTCATCTAGCGGAAGATAATACTTGAACTGTTGTCAGCGACCTCACTGATCCAATAATCTACCTCACCACCAGGTTTGTGTCTAAACTAGAAGCAACAGCAAGAGCATCAATATTTCGTACTTCAGTATTATGTTTTGTAAAAATACGACAAATTTGGAATCGATGGGTAATTCCCAAATTCCCACTATTATAAACTAACTTCTTTAGGTAATTTCATGCACAGAGTTCACCCTACGAAATTAAGCACACATATCTACTGGATATAATGGTTGCCGACATGTATGAAACTAAAAAATATCATATCCTCGCACCTACAACATGTGCTAGAACGTTATGCTAGTGTCGCCTAGCGGGAAAGAATAGACGACCCGTTGTCAGCAACCTCAGTGGACATGAAGTGAACCAAGTTTCCACTATATTTTTCATGCAATTGTCTATCGCTCCACCCGGTTTCTGTCTGCAGTAGAATTAACAGTAAGAGTATCAATATTTCGTACTGGAGTATTATGTGGTATAAAAATATGACAAACTTGGAATCGATGTGTAATACCCAAATGCTCACTTTTGTAAACGTTCTTCTTTAGGTAATTTCATGCACAGAGCTCATCCGACGAAATTTAGCACACATATCTACTGGATATAATGGTTGCCGACATGTACGAAATTAATTACTATATGCCCACACCTACAACATGTCCTAGAACCGTATGCTATTGTCATCTAGATGGAAAAGATATATATATTCATCCAATATCCCATCGCGCTTCCAGGTTTGTGTCGAAACTAAAAGTAACAGAAAGGTCTTTTATATTTCGTACTGTACCAATATGTGGTATACAAATATAATAAACTAGGAATCGATGCACCATATACAAGCATTTCTATTGCAGATTCCAATGTATATGGTGTTTAAGTGACATAATTTTTTTATGGAGCACATATAAAAGTAATTGTGGTAGAATCTACACAAACAAAACTATGTGATTCCAAACAATTTCAGTTTATCTAACTAGTCGTGCGAAAAACATACATCTGACCATCGCCGTCTCTTCTCTAAATTTATTACTTTAGGTAATTTCATTTACAGAACTCAGTAATAATAGAACCTGATGGTAGTGCCATCTAGCGGAAGATAATACTTGAACTGTTGTCAGCGACCTCACTGATCCAATACTCTACCTCACCACCAGGTTTGTGTCTAAACTAGAAGCAACACCAAGAGCATCAATATTTCGTACTTCAGTATTATGTTTTGTAAAAATACGACAAATTTGGAATCGATGGGTAATTCCCAAATTCCCACTATTATAAACTAACTTCTTTAGGTAATTTCATGCACAGAGTTCACCCTACGAAATTTAGCACACATACATATCTACTGGATATAATGGTTGCCGACATGTATGAAATTAAATATCATATCCTCGCACCTACAACATGTGCTAGAACGTTATGCTAGTGTCGCCTAGCGGGAAACAATAGACGATCCGTTGTCAGCAACCTCAGTGGACATGAAGTGAACCAAGTTTCCACTATATTTTTCATGTAATTGTCTATCGCTCCACCCGGTTTCTGCCTGCAGTAGAATTAACAGTAAGAGTATCAATATTTCGTACTGTAGTATTATGTGGTATAAAAATATGACAAACTTGGAATCGATGTGTAATACCCAAATGCTCACTTTTGTAAACGTTCTTCTTTAGGTAATTTCATGCACAGAGTTCATCCGACGAAATTTAGCACACATATCTACTGGATATAATGGTTGCCGACATGTATGAAATTAAATATCGTATCCTCGCACCTACAACATGTCCTAGAACCTGATGGTAGTGTCATCTAGCGGAAGATAATACTTGAACTGTTGTCAGCGACCTCATTAAACATAAATCGAACAAGGCTTCCGCTATAAATTCATCCCATAATCTATCGCACTACCAGGTTTGTGTCTAAACTGGAAGTAACAGCAAGAGCATCAATATTTCGTACTGTAGTATTGTGTGGTATAAAAATATGATAACCTAGGAATCGATGGGTAATACTACCAGGTTTGTGTCGAAACAAAAAGTAGCAGCAAGGGCATCTATATTTCGTACTGTACCAATGGGTAGTATACAAATATAATAACCTAGCAATCGATGCCCAATACACAAGCATTTCTATTGCAGATTCCAATGTATATGGTTTTTAAGTGACATAATTTTCTTATGGAGCACATATAAAAGTAATTGTGGGAGAATCTACACAAACAAAACTATGTGATTCCAAACAATTTCAGTTTATCTAACTAGTCGTGCGAAAAACATACATCTGACCATCGCCGTCTCTTCTCTAAATTTATTACATTAGGTAATTTCATTTACAGAATTCAGTAATAATAGCACGATTGATGGTCGTGTCATCTAGCGGAAGATAATACTTGAACTGTTGTCAGCGACCTCATTGAACATAAATCGAACAAGGTTTCCGCTATATATTTATCCAATAATCTATCGCACCACCAGGTTTGTGTCTAAACTAGAAGTAACAGCAAGAGCATCAATATTTCGTACTGTAGTATTATGTGGTATAAAAATACGACAAACTTGGAATCGATGGGTAATACCCAAATTCTCATTTTTCTAAACTTACTGCTTTATGTAATTTCATGCACAGAGTTCATCCGAGGAAAACGAACAAGGTTTCCGCTATATATTCATCCAGTAATCTATCGCACCACCAGGTTTGTGTCTAAACTAGAAGTAACAGCAAGAGCATCAATATTTCGTACAGTAGTATTATGTGGTATAAAAATACGACTAACTTGGAATCGATGGGTAATACCCAAATTCTCACTTTTCTAAACTTACTTCTTTAGGTAATTTCATGCACAGAGTTCATCCGACGAAATTTAGCATTCATATCTACTGGATATAATGGTTGCCGACATGTATGAAATTAAATATCATATCCCCGCACCTACAACATGTGCTGGAACGTGAACGCAAGTGTCGCCTAGCGGCAAACAATAGACGACCCGTTGTAAGCAACCTCAGTGGACTTGAGGGGAACCAAGTTTCCACTATATTTTTTAGGCAATAACCTATCGCACCACCCGGTTTCTGTGTGCAGTAAAACTAACAATAAGAGTATCAATATTTCGTACTGTAGTATTATGTGTTATAAAAATATGATAACCTAGGAAACGATGGGTATTACCCAAATTCTCACTATTCTAAATTTACTTCCTTAGGTAATTTCATGCACAGAGTTCATCCGACGAAATTTAGCACACATATCTACTGGATATAATGGTAGCCGACTTGTACGAAATTAATTACTATATGCCCACACCTACAACATGTCCTAGAACCTTATGACATTGTCATCTAGCACAGAGTTCATCCGACGAAATTTAGCACACATATCTACTGGATATAATGGTTGCCGACATGTACGAAATTAATTACTATATGCCCACACCTACAACATGTCCTAGAACCATATGCTATTGTCATCTAGATGGAAAGATATATATATTCATCCAATATCCCATCGCGCTACCAGGTTTGTGTCGAAACTAAAAGTAACAGCAAGGGCTTTTGTATTTCGTACTGTACCAATAGGTGGTATAAAAATATAATAATCTAGAAATCGATGCCCAATACACAAGCATTTCTATTGCAGATTCCAATGTATATGGTTTTTAAGTGACATAATTTTTTATGGAGCACATATAAAAGTAGTTGTGGGAGAATCTACACAAACAAAACTATGTGATTCCAAACAATTTCAGTTTATCTAATTAGTCGTGCGAAAAACATAAGTCTAACCATAGCCGAATCTTCTCTAAATTTATTACTTTAGGTAATTTCATTTACAGAACTCAGTAATAATAGAACCTGATGGTAGTGTCATCTAGCGGAAGATAATACTTGAACTGTTGTCAGCGACCTCACTGATCCAGTAATCTACCTCACCACCAGGTTTGTGTCTAAACTAGAAGCAACAGCAAGAGCATCAATATTTCGTACTTCAGTATTATGTTTTGTAAAAATACGACAAATTTGGAATCGATGGGTAATTCCCAAATTCCCACTATTATAAACTAACTTCTTTAGGTAATTTCATGCACAGAGTTCACCCTACGAAATTAAGCACACATATCTACTGGATATAATGGTTGCCGACATGTATGAAACTAAAAAATATCATATCCTCGCACCTACAACATGTGCTAGAACGTTATGCTAGTGTCGCCTAGCGGGAAAGAATAGACGACCCGTTGTCAGCAACCTCAGTGGACATGAAGTGAACCAAGTTTCCACTATATTTTTCATGCAATTGTCTATCGCTCCACCCGGTTTCTGTCTGCAGTAGAATTAACAGTAAGAGTATCAATATTTCGTACTGGAGTATTATGTGGTATAAAAATATGACAAACTTGGAATCGATGTGTAATACCCAAATGCTCACTTTTGTAAACGTTCTTCTTTAGGTAATTTCATGCACAGAGCTCATCCGACGAAATTTAGCACACATATCTACTGGATATAATGGTTGCCGACATGTACGAAATTAATTACTATATGCCCACACCTACAACATGTCCTAGAACCGTATGCTATTGTCATCTAGATGGAAAAGATATATATATTCATCCAATATCCCATCGCGCTTCCAGGTTTGTGTCGAAACTAAAAGTAACAGAAAGGTCTTTTATATTTCGTACTGTACCAATTTGTGGTATACAAATATAATAAACTAGGAATCGATGCACCATATACAAGCATTTCTATTGCAGATTCCAATGTATATGGTGTTTAAGTGACATAATTTTTTTATGGAGCACATATAAAAGTAATTGTGGTAGAATCTACACAAACAAAACTATGTGATTCCAAACAATTTCAGTTTATCTAACTAGTCGTGCGAAAAACATACATCTGACCATCGCCGTCTCTTCTCTAAATTTATTACTTTAGGTAATTTCATTTACAGAACTCAGTAATAATAGAACCTGATGGTAGTGCCATCTAGCGGAAGATAATACTTGAACTGTTGTCAGCGACCTCATTAAACATAAATCGAACAAGGCTTCCGCTATAAATTCATCCCATAATCTATCGCACTACCAGGTTTGTGTCTAAACTGGAAGTAACAGCAAGATCATCAATATTTCGTACTGTAGTATTGTGTGGTATAAAAATATGATAACCTAGGAATCGATGGGTAATACTACCAGGTTTGTGTCGAAACAAAAAGTAGCAGCAAGGGCATCTATATTTCGTACTGTACCAATGGGTAGTATGCAAATATAATAACCTAGCAATCGATGCCCAATACAAAAGCATTTCTATTGCAGATTCCAATGTATATGGTTTTTAAGTGACATAATTTTCTTATGGAGCACATATAAAAGTAATTGTGGGAGAATCTACACAAACAAAACTATGTGATTCCAAACAATTTCAGTTTATCTAACTAGTCGTGCGAAAAACATACATCTGACCATCGCCGTCTCTTCTCTAAATTTATTACATTAGGTAATTTCATTTACAGAATTCAGTAATAATAGCACGATTGATGGTCGTGTCATCTAGCGGAAGATAATACTTGAACTGTTGTCAGCGACCTCATTGAACATAAATCGAACAAGGTTTCCGCTATATATTTATCCAATAATCTATCGCACCACCAGGTTTGTGTCTAAACTAGAAGTAACAGCAAGAGCATCAATATTTCGTACTGTAGTATTATGTGGTATAAAAATACGACAAACTTGGAATCGATGGGTAAAACCCAAATTCTCATTTTTCTAAACTTACTGCTTTATGTAATTTCATGCACAGAGTTCATCCGAGGAAAACGAACAAGGTTTCCGCTATATATTCATCCAGTAATCTATCGCACCACCAGGTTTGTGTCTAAACTAGAAGTAACAGCAAGAGCATCAATATTTCGTACAGTAGTATTATGTGGTATAAAAATACGACTAACTTGGAATCGATGGGTAATACCCAAATTCTCACTTTTCTAAACTTACTTCTTTAGGTAATTTCATGCACAGAGTTCATCCGACGAAATTTAGCATACATATCTACTGGATATAATGGTTGCCGACATGTATGAAATTAAATATCATATCCCCGCACCTACAACATGTGCTGGAACGTGAACGCAAGTGTCGCCTAGCGGCAAACAATAGACGACCCGTTGTAAGCAACCTCAGTGGACTTGAGGGGAACCAAGTTTCCACTATATTTTTTAGGCAATAACCTATCGCACCACCCGGTTTCTGTGTGCAGTAAAACTAACAATAAGAGTATCAATATTTCGTACTGTAGTATTATGTGTTATAAAAATATGATAACCTAGGAAACGATGGGTATTACCCAAATTCTCACTATTCTAAATTTACTTCCTTAGGTAATTTCATGCACAGAGTTCATCCGACGAAATTTAGCACACATATCTACTGGATATAATGGTAGCCGACTTGTACGAAATTAATTACTATATGCCCACACCTACAACATGTCCTAGAACCTTATGATATTGTCATCTAGCACAGAGTTCATCCGACGAAATTTAGCACACATATCTACTGGATATAATGGTTGCCGACATGTACGAAATTAATTACTATATGCCCACACCTACAACATGTCCTAGAACCATATGCTATTGTCATCTAGATGGAAAGATATATATATTCATCCAATATCCCATCGCGCTACCAGGTTTGTGTCGAAACTAAAAGTAACAGCAAGGGCTTTTGTATTTCGTACTGTACCAATAGGTGGTATAAAAATATAATAATCTAGAAATCGATGCCCAATACACAAGCATTTCTATTGCAGATTCCAATGTATATGGTTTTTAAGTGACATAATTTTTTATGGAGCACATATAAAAGTAGTTGTGGGAGAATCTACACAAACAAAACTATGTGATTCCAAACAATTTCAGTTTATCTAATTAGTCGTGCGAAAAATATAAATCTGACCATAGCCGCCTCTTCTCTAAATTTATTACTTTAGGTAATTTCATTTACAGAACTCAGTAATAATAGAACCTGATGGTAGTGTCATCTAGCGGAAGATAATACTTGAACTGTTGTCAGCGACCTCACTGATCCAATAATCTACCTCACCACCAGGTTTGTGTCTAAACTAGAAGCAACAGCAAGAGCATCAATATTTCGTACTTCAGTATTATGTTTTGTAAAAATACGACAAATTTGGAATCGATGGGTAATTCCCAAATTCCCACTATTATAAACTAACTTCTTTAGGTAATTTCATGCACAGAGTTCACCCTACGAAATTAAGCACACATATCTACTGGATATAATGGTTGCCGACATGTATGAAACTAAAAAATATCATATCCTCGCACCTACAACATGTGCTAGAACGTTATGCTAGTGTCGCCTAGCGGGAAAGAATAGACGACCCGTTGTCAGCAACCTCAGTGGACATGAAGTGAACCAAGTTTCCACTATATTTTTCATGCAATTGTCTATCGCTCCACCCGGTTTCTGTCTGCAGTAGAATTAACAGTAAGAGTATCAATATTTCGTACTGGAGTATTATGTGGTATAAAAATATGACAAACTTGGAATCGATGTGTAATACCCAAATGCTCACTTTTGTAAACGTTCTTCTTTAGGTAATTTCATGCACAGAGCTCATCCGACGAAATTTAGCACACATATCTACTGGATATAATGGTTGCCGACATGTACGAAATTAATTACTATATGCCCACACCTACAACATGTCCTAGAACCGTATGCTATTGTCATCTAGATGGAAAAGATATATATATTCATCCAATATCCCATCGCGCTTCCAGGTTTGTGTCGAAACTAAAAGTAAAAGCATGGTCTTTTATATTTCGTACTGTACCAATATGTGGTATACAAATATAATAATCTAGGAATCGATGCCCAATACACAAGCATTTCTATTGCAGATTCCAATGTATATGGTTTTTAAGTGACATATTTTTTTATGGAGTACATATAAAAGTAGTTGTGGGAGAATCTACACAAACAAAACTATGTGATTCCAAACAATTTCAGTTTATCTAATTAGTCGTGCGAAAAACATAAATCTGACCATCGCGGCTTCTTCTCTAAATTTATTACTTTAGGTAATTTCATTTACAGAACTCAGTAATAATAGAACCTGATGGTAGTGTCATCTAGCGGAAGATAATACTTGAACTGTTGTCAGCGACCTCACTGATCCAATAATATACCTCACCACCAGGTTTGTGTCTAAACTAGAAGCAACAGCAAGAGCATCAATATTTCGTACTTCAGTATTATGTTTTGTAAAAATACGACAAATTTGGAATCGATGGGTAATACCCAAATGCTCACTTTTCTAAACATACATCTATAGGTAGTTTCATGTACAGAGTTCATCCGACGAAATTTAGCACACATATCTACTGGATATAATGGTAGCCGACTTGTACGAAATTAATTACTATATGCCCACACCTACAACATGTCCTAGAACCTTATGATATTGTCATCTAGCACAGAGTACATCCGACGAAATTTAGCACACATATCTACTGGATATAATGGTTGCCGACATGTACGAAATTAATTACTATATGCCCACACCTACAACATGCCCTAGAACCTTATGCTATTGTCATCTAGATGGAAAAGATATATATATTCATCCAATATCCCATCCGCGCTACCAGGTTTGTGTCGAAACTAAAAGTAACAGCAAGGGCTTTTATATTTCGTACTGTACCAATAGGTGGTATAAAAATATAATAAACTATGAATCGATGCCCAATACACAAGCTTTTCTATTGCAGATTCCAATGTATATGGTTTTTAAGTGACATATTTTTTGTATGGAGCACATATAAAAGTAATTGTGGGAGAATCTACACAAACAAAACTATGTGATTCCAAACAATTTCAGTTCATCTAAATAGTAGTGCGAAAAACATACATCTGACCATCGCCGTCTTTTCTCTAAATTTATTACTTTAGGTAATTTCATTTATAGAACTCAGTAATAACAGAACCTGATGGTAGTGTCATCTAGCGGAAGATAATACTCGAACTGTTATCAGCGTTCTCACTGAACATAAATCGAAAAAGGTTTCCGCTATATATTCATCCAATAATCTATCGCACCACCAGGTTTGTGTCTAAACTAGAAGTACCAACAAGAGCATCAATATTTCGTACTGAAGTATTATGTGGTATAAAAATACGACTAACTTGAAATCGATGGGTAATACCCAAATTCTCATTTTTCTAAACTTACTGCTTTAGGTAATTTCATGCACAGAGTTCATCCGAGGAAATTTAGCACACGTATCTACTGGATATAATGGTTGCCGACATGTACGAAATTAATTACTATATCCCCGTACCTACAACATGTCCTAGAACCTTATGCTATTGTCATCTAGCGGGAAAAAAAATTTATGGTCATCCAATTCCCCACCGCGCTGCCAGGTTTGTGTCGAAACTAAAAGTAACAGCAAGGGCATCTATATTACGTACTGTACCAATTGGTGGTATAAGAATATAATAAACTAGTAATCGATGCCCAATACACAAGCATTTTTATTGTAGATACCAATGTATATGGTTTTTAAGTGACATAATTTTTTTATGGAGCACATATAAAAGTAATTGTGGGAGAATCTACACAAACAAAACTATGTCATTATAAACAATTTCAGTTTATCTAACTAGTCGTGCGAAAAACATACTTCTGACCATCGCCGTCTCTTCTCTAAATTTATTACTTTAGGTAATTTCATTTACAGAATTCAGTAATAACCGCTAGTGTCATCTAGCGGAAGATAATACTTGAACTGTTGTCAGCGACCTCATTGAACATAAATCGAACAAGGTTTCCGCTATATATTCATCCAATAATCTATCGCACCACCAGGTTTGTGTCTAAACTAGAAGTAACAGCAAGAGCATCAATATTTCGTATAGTAGTATTATGTGGTATAAAAATACGACAAACTTGGAATCGATGTGTAATACCCAAATGCTCACTTTTGTAAACGTTCTTCTTTAGGTAATGTCATGCACAGAGTTCATCCGACGAAATTTAGCACACATATCTACTGGATATAATGGTTGCCGACATGTATGAAATTATATATCGTATCCTCGCACCTACAACATGTCCTAGAACCTGATGGTAGTGTCATCTAGCGGAAGATAATACTTGAACTGTTGTCAGCGACCTCATTGAACATAAATCGAACAAGGTTTCCGCTATATATTCATCCAATAATCTATCGCACCACCAGGTTTGTGTCTAAACTAGAAGTAACAGCAAGAGCATCAATATTTCGTACTGTAGTATTATGTGGTATAAAAATACGACAAACTTGGAATCGATGGGTAATATCCAAATTCTCACTTTTCTAAACATACTTCTTTAGGTAATTTCATGCATAGAGTTCATCCGACGAAATTTAGCACACATATCTACTGGATATAATGGTTGCCGACATGTATGAAATTAAATATCATATCCCCGCACCTACAACAAGTGCTAGAACGTTATGCTAGTGTCACCCAGCGGGAAACAGTAGACGACCCGTTGTAAGCAATCTCAGTGGACATGAAGTGAGCCAAGTGTCCACTATATTTTTCATGCAATTGTCTATCGTACCACCCGGTTTCTGTCTGCAGTAGAATTAACAGTAAGAGTATCAATATTTCGTACTGTAGTATTATGTGGTATAAAAATACGACAAACTTGGAATTGATGTGTAATACCCAAATGCGCGCTTTTCTGAACTTACTTCTTTAGGTAATTTCATGCACAGAGTTCATCCGACGAAATTTAGCACACATATTTACTGGATATAATGGTTGCCGACATGTATGAAATTAAATATCATATCCTCGCACCTACAACATGTGCTAGAAAGTTATGCTAGTGTCGCCTAGCGGGAAACAATAGACGACCCGTTGTCAGCAACCTCAGTGGACATGAAGTGAACCAAGTTTCCACTATATTTTTCATGCAATTGTCTATCGCTCCACCCGGTTTCTGTCTGCAGTAGAATTAACAGTAAGAGTATCAATATTTCGTACTGGAGTATTATGTGGTATAAAAATATGACAAACTTGGAATCGATGTGTAATACCCAAATGCTCACTTTTGTAAACGTTCTTCTTTAGGTAATTTCATGCACAGAGCTCATCCGACGAAATTTAGCACACATATCTACTGGATATAATGGTTGCCGACATGTACGAAATTAATTACTATATGCCCACACCTACAACATGTCCTAGAACCGTATGCTATTGTCATCTAGATGGAAAAGATATATATATTCATCCAATATCCCATCGCGCTTCCAGGTTTGTGTCGAAACTAAAAGTAAAAGCATGGTCTTTTATATTTCGTACTGTACCAATATGTGGTATACAAATATAATAATCTAGGAATCGATGCCCAATACACAAGCATTTCTATTGCAGATTCCAATGTATATGGTTTTTAAGTGACATATTTTTTTATGGAGTACATATAAAAGTAGTTGTGGGAGAATCTACACAAACAAAACTATGTGATTCCAAACAATTTCAGTTTATCTAATTAGTCGTGCGAAAAACATACTTCTGACCATCGCCGTCTTTTCTCTAAATTTATTTCTTTAGGTAATTTCATTTACAGAATTCAGTAATAAGAGAACCTGATGGTAGTGTCATCTAGAGGAAGATAATACTTGAATTGTTGTCAGCGACCTCATTGAACATAAATCGAACAAGGTTTCCGCTATATATTCATCCAACAATCTATCGCACCACCAGGTTTGTGTCTAAACTAGAAGTAACAGCAAGAACATCAATATTTCGTACAGTAGTATTATGTGGTATAAAAATACGACAAACTTGGAATCGATGGGTAATACCCAAATTCTCATTTTTCTAAACTTACTGCTTTATTTAATTTCATGCACAGAGTTCATCCGAGGAAATTTAGCACACGTATCTACTGGATATAATGGTTGCCGACATGTATGAAATTAAATATCGTATTGTATTAATTACTATATGCCCACACCTATAACATAGCCTAGAACCTTATGCTATTGTCATCTAGATGGAAAAGATATATATATTCATCCAATATCCCATCGCGCTACCAGGTTGGTGTCGAAACTAAAAGTAACAGCAAGGGCTTTTATATTTCGTACTGTACCAATAGGTGGTATAAAAATATAATAAACTAGGAATCGATGCACCATATACAAGCATTTCTATTGCAGATTCCAATGTATATGGTGTTTAAGTGACATAATTTTTTTATGGAGCACATATAAAAGTAATTGTGGGAGAATCTACACAAACAAAACTATGTGATTCCAAACAATTTCAGTTTATCTAACTAGTCGTGCGAAAAACATACTTCTGACCATCGCCGTCTTTTCTCTAAATTTATTTCTTTAGGTAATTTCATTTACAGAATTCAGTAATAAGAGAACCTGATGGTAGTGTCATCTAGAGGAAGATAATACTTGAATTGTTGTCAGCGACCTCATTGAACATAAATCGAACAAGGTTTCCGCTATATATTCATCCAATAATCTATCGCACCACCAGGTTTGTGTCTAAACTAGAAGTAACAGCAAGAGCATCAATATTTCGTACAGTAGTATTATGTGGTATAAAAATACGACAAATTTGGAATCGATGGGTAATATCCAAATTCTCACTTTTCTAAACATACTTCTTTAGGTAATTTCATGCATAGAGTTCATCCGCCGAAATTTAGCACACATATCTACTGGATATAATGGTTGCCGACATGTATATTTCGTACTGAAGTATTATGTGGTATAAAAATACGACTAACTTGAAATCGATGGGTAATACCCAAATTCTCATTTTTCTAAACTTACTGCTTTAGGTAATTTCATGCACAGAGTTCATCCGAGGAAATTTAGCACACGTGTCTACTGGATATAATGGTTGCCGACATGTACGAAATTAATTACTATATCCCCGTACCTACAACATGTCCTAGAACCTTATGCTATTGTCATCTAGCGGGAAAAAAATTGATGGTCATCCAATTCCCCACCGCGCTGCCAGGTTTGCGTCGAAACTAAAAGTAACAGCAAGGGCATCTATATTTAGTACTGTACCAATAGGTGGTATAAAAATATAATAAACTAGTAATCGATGCCCAATACACAAGCATTTTTATTGTAGATTCCAATGTATATGGTGTTTAAGTGACATAATTTTTTTATGGAGCACATATAAAAGTAATTGTGGGAGAATCTACACAAACAAAACTATGTGATTCCAAACAATTTCAGTTTATCTAACTAGTCGTGCGAAAAACATACTTCTGACCATCGCCGTCTCTTCTCTAAATTTATTTCTTTAGGTAATTTCATTTACAGAATTCAGTAATAACAGAACCTGATGGTAGTGTCATCTAGAGGAAGATAATACTTGAATTGTTGTCAGCGACCTCATTGAACATAAATCGAACAAGGTTTCCGCTATATATTCATCCAATAATCTATCGCACCACCAGGTTTGTGTCTAAACTAGAAGTAACAGCAAGAGCATCAATATTTCGTACAGTAGTATTATGTGGTATAAAAATACGACAAATTTGGAATCGATGGGTAATATCCAAATTCTCACTTTTCTAAACATACTTCTTTAGGTAATTTCATGCATAGAGTTCATCCGCCGAAATTTAGCACACATATCTACTGGATATAATGGTTGCCGACATGTATATTTCGTACTGTAGTATTATGTGTTATAAAAATATGATAACCTAGGAAACGATGGGTATTACCCAAATTCTCACTATTCTAAATTTACTTCCTTAGGTAATTTCATGCACAGAGTTCATCCGACGAAATTTAGCACACATATCTACTGGATATAATGGTAGCCGACTTGTACGAAATTAATTACTATATGCCCACACCTACAACATGTCCTAGAACCTTATGATATTGTCATCTAGCACAGAGTTCATCCGACGAAATTTAGCACACATATCTACTGGATATAATGGTTGCCGACATGTACGAAATTAATTACTATATGCCCACACCTACAACATGTCCTAGAACCATATGCTATTGTCATCTAGATGGAAAGATATATATATTCATCCAATATCCCATCGCGCTACCAGGTTTGTGTCGAAACTAAAAGTAACAGCAAGGGCTTTTGTATTTCGTACTGTACCAATAGGTGGTATAAAAATATAATAATCTAGAAATCGATGCCCAATACACAAGCATTTCTATTGCAGATTCCAATGTATATGGTTTTTAAGTGACATAATTTTTTATGGAGCACATATAAAAGTAGTTGTGGGAGAATCTACACAAACAAAACTATGTGATTCCAAACAATTTCAGTTTATCTAATTAGTCGTGCGAAAAACATAAATCTGACCATAGCCGCCTCTTCTCTAAATTTATTACTTTAGGTAATTTCATTTACAGAACTCAGTAATAATAGAACCTGATGGTAGTGTCATCTAGCGGAAGATAATACTTGAACTGTTGTCAGCGACCTCAGTGATCCAATAATCTACCTCACCACCAGGTTTGTGTCTAAACTAGAAGCAACAGCAAGAGCATCAATATTTCGTACTTCAGTATTATGTTTTGTAAAAATACGACAAATTTGGAATCGATGGGTAATTCCCAAATTCCCACTATTATAAACTAACTTCTTTAGGTAATTTCATGCACAGAGTTCACCCTACGAAATTAAGCACACATATCTACTGGATATAATGGTTGCCGACATGTATGAAACTAAAAAATATCATATCCTCGCACCTACAACATGTGCTAGAACGTTATGCTAGTGTCGCCTAGCGGGAAAGAATAGACGACCCGTTGTCAGCAACCCGGTTTCTGTCTGCAGTAGAATTAACAGTAAGACTATCAATATTTCGTACTGGAGTATTATGTGGTATAAAAATATGACAAACTTGGAATCGATGTGTAATACCCAAATGCTCACTTTTGTAAACGTTCTTCTTTAGGTAATTTCATGCACAGAGCTCATCCGACGAAATTTAGCACACATATCTACTGGATATAATGGTTGTCGACATGTATGAAATTAAATATCGTATTGTATTAATTACTATATGCCCACACCTATAACATAGCCTAGAACCTTATGCTATTGTCATCTAGATGGAAAAGATATATATATTCATCCAATATCCCATCGCGCTACCAGGTTTGTGTCGAAACTAAAAGTAACAGCAAGGGCTTTTGTATTTCGTACTGTACCAATAGGTGGTATAAAAATATAATAAACTAGGAATCGATGCCCAATACACAAGCATTTCTATTGCAGATTCCAATGTATATGGTTTTTAAGTGACATAATTTTTTTATGGAGCACATATAAAAGTAATTGTGGGAGAATCTACACAAACAAAACTATGTGATTCCAAACAATTTCAGTTTATCTAACTAGTCGTGCGAAAAACGTACATCTGACCATCGCCGTCTCTTCTCTAAATTTATTACTTTAGGTAATTTCATTTACAGAACTCAGTAATAATAGAACCTGATGGTTGTGTCATCTAGCTGAAGATAATACTTGAACTGTTGTCAGCGACCTCACTGATCCAATAATCTACCTCACCACCAGGCTTGTGTCTAAACTAGAAGCAACAGGAAGAGCATCAATATTTCGTACTTCAGTATTATGTTTTGTAAAAATACGACAAATTTGGAATCGATGGGTAATTCCCAAATTCCCACTATTATAAACTAACTTCTTTAGGTAATTTCATGCACAGAGTTCACCCTACGAAATTAAGCACACATATCTACTGGATATAATGGTTGCCGACATGTATGAAATTAAATATCATATCCTCGCACCTACAACATGTGCTAGAACGTTATGCTAGTGTCGCCTAGCGGGAAACAATAGACGACCCGTTGTCAGCAACCTCAGTGGATATGAAGTGAACCAAGTTTCCACTATACTTTTCATGCAATTGTCTATCGCTTCACCCGGTTTCTGCCTGCAGTAGAATTAACAGTAAGAGTATCAATATTTCGTACTGTAGTATTATGTGGTATAAAAATATGACAAACTTGGAATCGATGTGTAATACCCAAATGCTCACTTTTGTAAACGTTCTTCTTTACTTAATTTCATGCACAGAGTTCATCCGACGAAATTTAGCACACATATCTACTGGATATAAAGGTTGCCGACATGTATGAAATTAAATATCGTATCCTCGCACCTACAACATGTCCTAGAACCTGATGGTAGTGTCATCTAGCGGAAGATAATACTTGAACTGTTGTCAGCGACCTCATTAAACATAAATCGAACAAGGCATCCGCTATAAATTCATCCCATAAACTATCGCACCACCAGGTTTGTGTCTAAACTGGAAGTAACAGCAAGAGCATCAATATTTCGTACTGTAGTATCGTGTGGTATAAAAATATGATAACGTAGGAATCGATGGGTAATACTACCAGGTTCGTGTCGAAACAAAAAGTAGCAGCAAGGGCATCTATATTTCGTACTGTACCAATGGGTAGTATAAAAATATAATAACCTAGGAATCGATGCCCAATACACAAGCATTTCTATTGCAGATTCCAATGTATATGGTTTTTAAGTGACATAATTTTTTATGGAGCACATATAAAAGTAGTTGTGGGAGAATCTACACAAACAAAACTATGTGATTCCAAACAATTTCAGTTTATCTAATTAGTCGTGCGAAAAGCATAAATCTGACCATCGCCGCCTCTTCTCTAAATTCATTACTTTAGGTAATTTCATTTACAGAACTCAGTAATAATAGAACCTGATGGTAGTGTCATCTAGCGGAAGATAATACTTGAACTGTTGTCAGCGACCTCATTGAACATAAATCGAACAAGGTTTCCGCTATATATTCATCCAATAATCTATCGCACCACCAGGTTTGTGTCTAAACTAGAAGTAACAGCAAGAGCATCAATATTTCGGACTGTAGTATTATGTGGTATAAAAATACGACTAACTTGAAATCGATGGGTAATACCCAAATTCTCATTTTTCTAAACTTACTGCTTTAGGTAATTTCATGCACAGAGTTCATCCGAGGAAATTTAGCACACGTATCTACTCGATATAATGGTTGCCGACATGTACGAAATGAATTACTATATCCCCGTACCTACAACATGTCCTAGAACCTTATGCTATTGTCATCTAGCGGGAAAAAAATGTATGGTCATCCAATTCCCCACCGCGCTGCCAGGTTTGTGTCGAAACTAAAAGTAACAGCAAGGGCATCTATATTTCGTACTGTACCAATAGGTGGTACAAAAATATAATAAACTAGTAATCGATGCCCAATACACAAGCATTTTTATTGTAGATTCCAATGTATATGGTTTTTAAGTGACATAATTTTTTACGGAGCACATATAAAAGTAATTGTGGGAGAATCTGCACAAACAAAACTATGTGATTTCAAACAATTTCAGTTTATCTAACTAGTCGTGCGAAAAACATAAATCTGACCATCGCCGTCTCTTCTCTAAATTTATTACTTTAGGTAATTTCATTTACAGAATTCAGTAATAATAGAACCTGATGGTAGTGTCATCTAGCGGAAGATAATACTTGAACTGTTGTCAGCGACCTCATTGAACATAAATCGAACAAGGTTTCCGCTACATATTCATCCAATAATCTATCGCACCACCAGGTTTGTGTCTAAACTAGAAGTAACAGCAAGAGCATCAATATTTCGTACTGTAGTATTATGTGGTATAAAAATACGACTAACTTGAAATCGATGGGTAATACCCAAATTCTCATTTTTCTAAACTTACTGCTTTATGTAATTTCATGCACAGAGTTCATCCGAGGAAATTTAGCACACGTATCTACTCGATATAATGGTTGCCGACATGTACGAAATGAATTACTATATCCCCGTACCTACAACATGTCCTAGAACCTTATGCTATTGTCATCTAGCGGGAAAAAAATGGATGGTCATACAATTCCCCACCGCGCTGCCAGGTTTGTGTCGAAACTAAAAGTAACAGGAAGGGTATCTATATTTCGTACTGTACCAATAGGTGGTATAAAAATATAATAAACTAGTAATCGATGCCCAATACACAAGCATTTTTATTGTAGATTCCAATGTATATGGTTTTTAAGTGACATAATTTTTTTATGGAGCACATATAAAAGTAATTGTGGGAGAATCTACATAAACAAAACTATGTGATTCCAAACAATTTCAGTTTATCTAACTAGTCGTGCGAAAAACCTACCTCTGACCATCGCCGTCTCTTCTCTAAATTTATTACTTTAGGTAATTTCATTTACAGAATTCAGTAATAATAGAACCTGATGGTAGTGTCATCTAGCGGAAGATAATACTTGAACTGTTGTCAGCGACCTCATTGAACATAAATCGAACAAGGTTTCCGCTACATATTCATCCAATAATCTATCGCATCACCAGGTTTGTGTCTAAACTAGAAGTAACAGCAAGAGCATCAATATTTCGTACTGTAGTATTATGTGGTATAAAAATACGACTAACTTGGAATCGATGGGTAATACCCAAATTCTCACTTTTCTAAACTTACTTCTTTATGTAATTTCATGCACAGAGTTCATCCGACGAAATTTAGCATACATATCTACTGGATATAATGGTTGCCGACATGTATGAAATTAAATATCATATCCCCGCACCTACAACATGTGCTGGAACGTGTACGCAAGTGTCGCCTAGCGGCAAACAATAGACGACCCGTTGTAAGCAACCTCAGTGGACTTGAGGGGAACCAAGTTTCCACTATATTTTTTAGGCAATAACCTATCGCTCCACCCGGTTTCTGTGTGCAGTAAAACTAACAATAAGAGTATCAATATTTCGTACTGTAGTAATATGTGTTATAAAAATATGATAACCTAGGAAACGATGGGTATTACCCAAATTCTCACTATTCTAAATTTACTTCCTTAGGTAATTTCATGCACAGAGTTCATCCGACGAAATTTAGCACACAATTACTATATGCCCACACCTACAACATGTCCTAAAACCTTATGATATTGTCATCTAGCACAGAGTTCATCCGACGAAATTTAGCACACATATCTACTGGATATAATGGTTGCCGACATGTACGAAATTAATTACTATATGCCCACACCTACAACATGTCCTAGAACCATATGCTATTGTCATCTAGATGGAAAGATATATATATTCATCCAATATCCCATCGCGCTACCAGGTTTGTGTCGAAACTAAAAGTAACAGCAAGGGCTTTTGTATTTCGTACTGTACCAATAGGTGGTATAAAAATATAATAATCTAGAAATCGATGCCCAATACACAAGCATTTCTATTGCAGATTCCAATGTATATGGTTTTTAAGTGACATAATTTTTTATGGAGCACATATAAAAGTAGTTGTGGGAGAATCTACACTAACAAAACTATGTGATTCCAAACAATTTCAGTTTATCTAATTAGTCGTGCGAAAAACATAAATCTGACCATAGCCGCCTCTTCTCTAAATTTATTACTTTAGGTAATTTCATTTACAGAACTCAGTAATAATAGAACCTGATGGTAGTGTCATCTAGCGGAAGATAATACTTGAACTGTTGTCAGCGACCTCACTGATCCAATAATCTACCTCACCACCAGGTTTGTGTCTAAACTAGAAGCAACAGCAAGAGCATCAATATTTCGTACTTCAGTATTATGTTTTGTAAAAATACGACAAATTTGGAATCGATGGGTAATTCCCAAATTCCCACTATTATAAACTAACTTCTTTAGGTAATTTCATGCACAGAGTTCACCCTACGAAATTTAGCACACATATCTACTGGATATAATGGTTGCCGACATGTATGAAATTAAATATCATATCCTCGCATCTACAACATGTGCTAGAACGTTATGCTAGTGTCGCCTAGCGGGAAAGAATAGACGACCCGTTGTCAGCAACCTCAGTGGACATGAAGTGAACCAAGTTTCCACTATATTTTTCATGCAATTGTCTATCGCTCCACCCGGTTTCTGTCTGCAGTAGAATTAACAGTAAGAGTATCAATATTTCGTACTGGAGTATTATGTGGTATAAAAATATGACAAACTTGGAATCGATGTGTAATACCCAAATGCTCACTTTTGTAAACGTTCTTCTTTACTTAATTTCATGCACAGAGTTCATCCGACGAAATTTAGCACACATGTCTACTGGATATAAAGGTTGCCGACATGTATGAAATTAAATATCGTATCCTCGCACCTACAACATGTCCTAGAACCTGATGGTAGTGTCATCTAGCGGAAGATAATACTTGAACTGTTGTCAGCGACCTCATTAAACATAAATCGAACAAGGCTTGCGCTATAAATTCATCCCATAAACTATCGCACCACCAGGTTTGTGTCTAAACTGGAAGTAACAGCAAGAGCATCAATATTTCGTACTGTAGTATTGTGTGGTATAAAAATATGATAACCTAGGAATCGATGGGTAATACTACCAGGTTTGTGTCGAAACAAAAAGTAGCAGCAAGGGCATCTATATTTCGTACTGTACCAATGGGTAGTATAAAAATATAATAACCTAGGAATCGATGCCCAATACACAAGCATTTCTATTGCAGATTCCAATGTATATGGTTTTTAAGTGACATAATTTTCTTATGGAGCGCATATAAAAGTAATTGTGGGAGAATCTACACAAACAAAACTATGCGATTCCAAACAATTTCAGTTTATCTAACTAGTCGTGCGAAAAACATACTTCTGACCATCGCCGTCTCTTCTCTAAATTTATTACTTTAGGTAATTTCATTTACAGAATTCAGTAATAATAGAACCTGATGGTAGTGTCATCTAGCGGAAGATAATACTTGAACTGTTGTCAGCGACCTCATTGAACATAAATCCAACAAGGTTTCCGCTATATATTCATCCAATAATCTATCCCACCACCAGGTTTGTGTCTAAACTAGAAGTAACAGCAAGAGCATCAATATTTCGGACTGTAGTATTATGTGGTATAAAAATACGACTAACTTGAAATCGATGGGTAATACCCAAATTCTCATTTTTCTAAACTTACTGCTTTAGGCAATTTCATGCACAGAGTTCATCCGAGGAAATTTAGCACACGTATCTACTCGATATAATGGTTGCCGACATGTACGAAATGAATTACTATATCCCCGTACCTACAACATGTCCTAGAACCTTATGCTATTGTCATCTAGCGGGAAAAAAATGTATGGTCATCCAATTCCCCACCGCGCTGCCAGGTTTGTGTCGAAACTAAAAGTAACAGCAAGGGCATCTATATTTCGTACTGTACCAATAGGTGGTACAAAAATATAATAAACTAGTAATCGATGCCCAATACACAAGCATTTTTATTGTAGATTCCAATGTATATGGTTTTTAAGTGACATAATTTTTTACGGAGCACATATAAAAGTAATTGTGGGAGAATCTGCACAAACAAAACTATGTGATTCCAAACAATTTCAGTTTATCTAACTAGTCGTGCGAAAAACATACTTCTGACCATCGCCGTCTCTTCTCTAAATTTATTACTTTAGGTAATTTCATTTACAGAATTCAGTAATAATAGAACCTGATGGTAGTGTCATCTAGCGGAAGATAATACTTGAACTGTTGTCAGCGACCTCATTGAACATAAATCGAACAAGGTTTCCGCTACATATTCATCCAATAATCTATCGCACCACCAGGTTTGTGTCTAAACTAGAAGTAACAGCAAGAGCATCAATATTTCGTACTGTAGTATTATGTGGTATAAAAATACGACAAACTTGAAATCGATGGGTAATACCCAAATTCTCACTTTTCTAAACTTACTTCTTTATGTAATTTCATGCACAGAGTTCATCCGACGAAATTTAGCATACATATCTACTGGATATAATGGTTGCCGACATGTATGAAATTAAATATCATATCCCCGCACCTACAACATGTGCTGGAACGTGTACGCAAGTGTCGCCTAGCGGCAAACAATAGACGACCCGTTGTAAGCAACCTCAGTGGACTTGAGGGGAACCAAGTTTCCACTATATTTTTTAGGCAATAACCTATCGCACCACCCGGTTTCTGTGTGCAGTAAAACTAACAATAAGAGTATCAAGATTTCGTACTGTAGTATTATGTGTTATAAAAATATGATAACCTAGGAAACGATGGGTATTACCCAAATTCTCACTATTCTAAATTTACTTCCTTAGGTAATTTCATGCACAGAGTTCATCCGACGAAATTAAGCACACATATCTACTGGATATAATGGTAGCCGACTTGTACGAAATTAATTACTATATGCCCACACCTACAACATGTCCTAGAACCTTATGATATTGTCATCTAGCACAGAGTTCATCCGACGAAATTTAGCACACATATCTACTGGATATAATGGTAGCCGACTTGTACGAAATTAATTACTATATGCCCACACCTACAACATGTCCTAGAACCGTATGCTATTGTCATCTAGATGGAAAAGATATATATATTCATCCAATATCCCATCGCGCTTCCAGGTTTGTGTCGAAACTAAAAGTAAAAGCAAGGTCTTTTATATTTCGTACTGTACCAATAGGTGGTATAAAAATATAATAATCTAGGAATCGATGCCCAATACACAAGCATTTCTATTGCAGATTCCAATGTATATGGTTTTTAAGTGACATAATTTTTTTATGGAGCACATATAAAAGTAGTTGTGGGAGAATCTGCACAAACAAAACTATGTGATTCCAAACAATTTCAGTTTATCTAATTAGTCGTGCGAAAAACATACTTCTGACCATCGCCGTCTCTTCTCTAAATTTATTACTTTAGGTAATTTCATTTACAGAATTCAGTAATAATAGAACCTGATGGTAGTGTCATCTAGCGGAAGATAATATTTGAACTGTTGTCAGCGACCTCACTGATCCAATAATCTACCTCACCACCAGGTTTGTGTCTAAACTAGAAGCAACAGCAAGAGCATCAATATTTCGTACTTCAGTATTATGTTTTGTAAAAATACGACAAATTTGGAATCGATGGGTAATTCCCAAATTCCCACTATTATAAACTAACTTCTTTAGGTAATTTCATGCACAGAGTTCACCCTACGAAATTTAGCACACATATCTACTGGATATAATGGTTGCCGACATGTATGAAATTAAATATCATATCCTCGCATCTACAACATGTGCTAGAACGTTATGCTAGTGTCGCCTAGCGGGAAAGAATAGACGACCCGTTGTCAGCAACCTCAGTGGACATGAAGTGAACCAAGTTTCCACTATATTTTTCATGCAATTGTCTATCGCTCCACCCGGTTTCTGTCTGCAGTAGAATTAACAGTAAGAGTATCAATATTTCGTACTGGAGTATTATGTGGTATAAAAATATGACAAACTTGGAATCGATGTGTAATACCCAAATGCTCACTTTTGTAAACGTTCTTCTTTACTTAATTTCATGCACAGAGTTCATCCGACGAAATTTAGCACACATGTCTACTGGATATAAAGGTTGCCGACATGTATGAAATTAAATATCGTATCCTCGCACCTACAACATGTCCTAGAACCTGATGGTAGTGTCATCTAGCGGAAGATAATACTTGAACTGTTGTCAGCGACCTCATTAAACATAAATCGAACAAGGCTTGCGCTATAAATTCATCCCATAAACTATCGCACCACCAGGTTTGTGTCTAAACTGGAAGTAACAGCAAGAGCATCAATATTTCGTACTGTAGTATTGTGTGGTATAAAAATATGATAACCTAGGAATCGATGGGTAATACTACCAGGTTTGTGTCGAAACAAAAAGTAGCAGCAAGGGCATCTATATTTCGTACTGTACCAATGGGTAGTATAAAAATATAATAACCTAGGAATCGATGCCCAATACACAAGCATTTCTATTGCAGATTCCAATGTATATGGTTTTTAAGTGACATAATTTTCTTATGGAGCGCATATAAAAGTAATTGTGGGAGAATCTACACAAACAAAACTATGCGATTCCAAACAATTTCAGTTTATCTAACTAGTCGTGCGAAAAACATACTTCTGACCATCGCCGTCTCTTCTCTAAATTTATTACTTTAGGTAATTTCATTTACAGAATTCAGTAATAATAGAACCTGATGGTAGTGTCATCTAGCGGAAGATAATACTTGAACTGTTGTCAGCGACCTCATTGAACATAAATCCAACAAGGTTTCCGCTATATATTCATCCAATAATCTATCCCACCACCAGGTTTGTGTCTAAACTAGAAGTAACAGCAAGAGCATCAATATTTCGGACTGTAGTATTATGTGGTATAAAAATACGACTAACTTGAAATCGATGGGTAATACCCAAATTCTCATTTTTCTAAACTTACTGCTTTAGGCAATTTCATGCACAGAGTTCATCCGAGGAAATTTAGCACACGTATCTACTCGATATAATGGTTGCCGACATGTACGAAATGAATTACTATATCCCCGTACCTACAACATGTCCTAGAACCTTATGCTATTGTCATCTAGCGGGAAAAAAATGTATGGTCATCCAATTCCCCACCGCGCTGCCAGGTTTGTGTCGAAACTAAAAGTAACAGCAAGGGCATCTATATTTCGTACTGTACCAATAGGTGGTACAAAAATATAATAAACTAGTAATCGATGCCCAATACACAAGCATTTTTATTGTAGATTCCAATGTATATGGTTTTTAAGTGACATAATTTTTTACGGAGCACATATAAAAGTAATTGTGGGAGAATCTGCACAAACAAAACTATGTGATTCCAAACAATTTCAGTTTATCTAACTAGTCGTGCGAAAAACATACTTCTGACCATCGCCGTCTCTTCTCTAAATTTATTACTTTAGGTAATTTCATTTACAGAATTCAGTAATAATAGAACCTGATGGTAGTGTCATCTAGCGGAAGATAATACTTGAACTGTTGTCAGCGACCTCATTGAACATAAATCGAACAAGGTTTCCGCTACATATTCATCCAATAATCTATCGCACCACCAGGTTTGTGTCTAAACTAGAAGTAACAGCAAGAGCATCAATATTTCGTACTGTAGTATTATGTGGTATAAAAATACGACAAACTTGAAATCGATGGGTAATACCCAAATTCTCACTTTTCTAAACTTACTTCTTTATGTAATTTCATGCACAGAGTTCATCCGACGAAATTTAGCATACATATCTACTGGATATAATGGTTGCCGACATGTATGAAATTAAATATCATATCCCCGCACCTACAACATGTGCTGGAACGTGTACGCAAGTGTCGCCTAGCGGCAAACAATAGACGACCCGTTGTAAGCAACCTCAGTGGACTTGAGGGGAACCAAGTTTCCACTATATTTTTTAGGCAATAACCTATCGCACCACCCGGTTTCTGTGTGCAGTAAAACTAACAATAAGAGTATCAAGATTTCGTACTGTAGTATTATGTGTTATAAAAATATGATAACCTAGGAAACGATGGGTATTACCCAAATTCTCACTATTCTAAATTTACTTCCTTAGGTAATTTCATGCACAGAGTTCATCCGACGAAATTAAGCACACATATCTACTGGATATAATGGTAGCCGACTTGTACGAAATTAATTACTATATGCCCACACCTACAACATGTCCTAGAACCTTATGATATTGTCATCTAGCACAGAGTTCATCCGACGAAATTTAGCACACATATCTACTGGATATAATGGTAGCCGACTTGTACGAAATTAATTACTATATGCCCACACCTACAACATGTCCTAGAACCGTATGCTATTGTCATCTAGATGGAAAAGATATATATATTCATCCAATATCCCATCGCGCTTCCAGGTTTGTGTCGAAACTAAAAGTAAAAGCAAGGTCTTTTATATTTCGTACTGTACCAATAGGTGGTATAAAAATATAATAATCTAGGAATCGATGCCCAATACACAAGCATTTCTATTGCAGATTCCAATGTATATGGTTTTTAAGTGACATAATTTTTTTATGGAGCACATATAAAAGTAGTTGTGGGAGAATCTGCACAAACAAAACTATGTGATTCCAAACAATTTCAGTTTATCTAATTAGTCGTGCGAAAAACATACTTCTGACCATCGCCGTCTCTTCTCTAAATTTATTACTTTAGGTAATTTCATTTACAGAATTCAGTAATAATAGAACCTGATGGTAGTGTCATCTAGCGGAAGATAATATTTGAACTGTTGTCAGCGACCTCATTGAACATAAATCGAACAAGGTTTCCGCTATATATTCATCCAATAATCTATCGCACCACCAGGTTTGTGTCTAAACTAGAAGTAACAGCAAGAGCATCAATATTTCGTACTGTAGTATTATGTGGTATAAAAATACGACAAACTTGGAATCGATGGGTAATATCCAAATTCTCACTTTTCTAAACATACTTCTTTAGGTAATTTCATGCATAGAGTTCATCCGACGAAATTTAGCACACATATCTACTGGATATAATGGTTGCCGACATGTATGAAATTAAATATCATATCCTCGCACCTACAACATGTGCTAGAACGTTATGCTAGTGTCGCCTAGCGGCAAACAATAGAAGACCCGTTGTCAGCCACCTATTTCCACTATATTTTTCATGCAATTGTCTATCGCTCCACCCGGTTTCTGTCTGCAGTAGAATTAACAGTAAGAGTATCAATATTTCGTACTGGAGTATTATGTGGTATAAAAATATGACAAACTTGGAATCGATGTGTAATACCCAAATGCTCACTTTTGTAAACGTTCTTCTTTAGGTAATTTCATGCACAGAGTTCATCCGACGAAATTTAGCATACACATCTACTGGATATAATGGTTGCCGACATGTATGAAATTAAATATCATATCCCCGCACCTACAACATGTGCTGGAACGTGTACGCAAGTGTCGCTTAGCGGGAAACAATAGACGACCCGTTGTAAGCAACCTCAGTGGACTTGAGGGGAACTAAGTTTCCACTATATTTTTTAGGCAATAACCTATCGCACCACCCGGTAATTTCATGCACAGAGTTCATCCGACGAAATTTAGCACACATATCTACTGGATATAATGGTAGCCGACATGTACGAAATTAATTACTATATGCCCACACCTACAACATGTCCTAGAACCTTATGCTATTGTCATCTAGATGGAAAAGATATATATATTCATCCAATATCCCATCGCGCTACCAGGTTTGTGTCGAAACTAAAAGTAACAGAAAGGGCTTTTGTATTTCGTACTGTACCAATAGGTGGTATAAAAACATAATAAACTAGGAATCGATGCCCAATACACAAGCATTTCTATTGCAGATTCCAATGTATATGGTTTTTAAGTGACATAATTTTTTTATGGAGCACATATAAAAGTAATTGTGGGAGAATCTACACAAACAAAACTATGTGATTCCAAACAATTTCAGTTTATCTAACTAGTCGTGCGAAAAACATACATCTGACCATAGCCGTCTCTTCTCTAAATTTATTACTTTAGGTAATTTCATTTACAGAATTCAGTAATAATAGCACCTGATTGATGGTCGTGCCATCTAGCGGAAGATAATACTTGAACTGTTGTCAGCGACCGCATTGAACATAAATCGAACAAGGTTTCCGCTATATATTCATGCAATAATCTATCGCACCACCAGGTTCGTATCTAAACTAGAAGTAACAGCAAAAGCATCAATATTTCGTACTGTAGTATTATGTGGTATAAAAATACGACAAACTTGGAATCGATGTGTAATACCCAAATGCTCACTTTTGTAAACGTTCTTCTTTAGGTAATTTCATGCACAGAGTTCATCCGACGAAAGTTAGCACACATATCTACTGGATATAATGGTTGCCGACATGTATGAAATTAAATATCGTATAGTATTAATTGCTATATGCCCACACCTACAACATGTCATAGAACCTTATGCTATTGTCATCTAGATGGAAAAGATATATATATTCATCCAATATCCCATCGCGCTACCAGGTTTGTGTCGAAACTAAAAGTAACAGCAAGGGCATCTATATTTCGTACTGTACCAATAGGTGGTACAAAAATATAATAAACTAGTAATCGATGCCCAATACACAAGCATTTTTATTGTAGATTCCAATGTATATGGTTTTTAAGTGACATCATTTTTTACGGAGCACATATAAAAGTAATTGTGGGTGAATCTACACAAACAAAACTATGTGATTCCAAACAATATCAGTTTATCTAAATAGTCGTGCGAAAAACATACTTCTGACCATCGCCGTCTCTTCTCTAAATTTATTACTTTAGGTAATTTCATTTACAGAATTCAGTAATAATAGAACCTGATGGTAGTGTCATCTAGCGGAAGATAATACTTGAACTGTTGTCAGCGACCTCATTGAACATAAATCGAACAAGTTTTCCGCTATATATTCATCCAATAATCTATCGCACCACCAGGTTTGTGTCTAAACTAGAAGTAACAGCAAGAGCGTCAATATTTCGTACAGAAGTATTATGTGGTATAAAAATACGACAAACTTGGAATCGATGGGTAATACCCAAATTCTCACTTTTCTAAACTTACTTCTTTAGGTAATTTCATGCACAGAGTTCATCCGACGAAATTTAGCATACACATCTACTGGATATAATGGTTGCCGACATGTATGAAATTAAATATCATATCCCCGCACCTACAATATGTGCTGGAACGTGTTCCCAAGTGTCGAATAGCGGGAAACAATAGACGACCCGTTGTAAGCAACCTCAGTGGACTTGAGGGGAACTAAGTTTCCACTATATTTTTTAGGCAATAACCTATCGCATAACCCGGTTTCTGTGTGCAGTAAAACTAACAATAAGAGTATCAATATTTCGTACTGTAGTATTATGTGTTATAAAAATATGATAACCTAGAAACGATGGGTAATACCCAAATTCTCACTATTCTAAATTTACTTCCTTAGGTAATTTCATGCACAGAGTTCATCCGACGAAATTTAGCACACATATCTACTGGATATAATGGTAGCCGACATGCACGAAATTAATTACTATATGCCCACACCTACAACATGTCATAGAACCGTATGCTATTGTCATCTAGATGGAAAAGATATATATATTCATCCAATATCCCATCGCGCTTCCAGGTTTGTGTCGAAACTAAAAGTAAAAGCAAGGTCTTTTATATTTCGTACTGTACCAATAGGTGGTATAAAAATATAATAATCTAGGAATCGATGCCCAATACACAAGCATTTCTATTGCAGATTCCAATGTATATGGTTTTTAAGTGACATAATTTTTTATGGAGCACATATAAAAGTAGTTGTGGGAGAATCTACACAAACAAAACTATCTGATTCCAAACAATTTGAGTTTATCTAACTAGTCGTGCGAAAAACATACATCTGACCATCGCCGTCTCTTCTCTAAATTTATTACTTTAGGCAATTTCATTTACAGAACTCAGTAATAATAGAACCTGATGGTAGGGTCATCTAGCGGAAGATAATACTTGAACTGTTGTCAGCGACCTCACTGAACATAAATCGAACAAGGTTTCCGCTATATATTTATCCAATAATCTATCGCACCACCAGGTTTGTGTCTAAACTAGAAGTAACAGCAAGAGCATCAATATTTCGTACTGTAGTATTATGTGGTATAAAAATACGACTAACTTGAAATCGATGGGTAATACCCAAATTTTCACTTTTCTAAACTTACTTCTTTAGGTAATTTCATGCACAGAGTTCATCCGACGAAATTTAGCATACACATCTACTGGATATAATGGTTGCCGACATGTATGAAATTAAATATCATATCCCCTCACCTACAACAATTGCTGGAACGTGTACGCAAGTGTCGCCTAGCGGGAAACAATAGACAACCCGTTGTAAGCAACCTCAGTGGACTTGAGGGGAACTAAGTTTCCACTATATTTTTTAGGCAATAACCTATCGCATAACCCGGTTTCTGTGTGCAGTAAAACTAACAATAAGAGTATCAATATTTCGTACTGTAGTATTATGTGGTATAAAAATACGACAAACTTGGAATCGATGTGTAATACCCAAATGCTCACTTTTGTAAACGTTCTTCTTTAGGTAATTTTATGCACAGAGTTCATCCGACGAAAGTTAGCACACACATCTACTGGATATAATGGTTGCCGACATGTATGAAATTAAATATCATATCCCCGCACCTACAACAATTGCTGGAACGTGTACGCAAGTGTCGCCTAGCGGGAAACAATAGACGACCCGTTGTAAGCAACCTCAGTGGACTTGAGGGGAACTAAGTTTCCACTATATTTTTTAGGCAATAACCTATCGCATAACCCGGTTTCTGTGTGCAGTAAAACTAACAATAAGAGTATCAATATTTCGTACTGTAGTATTATGTGGTATAAAAATACGACAAACTTGGAATCGATGTGTAATACCCAAATGCTCACTTTTGTAAACGTTCTTCTTTAGGTAATTTCATGCACAGAGTTCATCCGACGAAAGTTAGCACACATATCTACTGGATATAATGGTTGCCGACATGTATGAAATTAAATATCGTATAGTATTAATTGCTATATGCCCACACCTACAACATGTCATAGAACCTTATGCTATTGTCATCTAGATGGAAAAGATATATATATTCATCCAATATCCCATCGCGCTACCAGGTTTGTGTCGAAACTAAAAGTAACAGCAAGGGCATCTATATTTCGTACTGTACCAATAGGTGGTACAAAAATATAATAAACTAGTAATCGATGCCCAATACACAAGCATTTTTATTGTAGATTCCAATGTATATGGTTTTTAAGTGACATCATTTTTTACGGAGCACATATAAAAGTAATTGTGGGTGAATCTACACAAACAAAACTATGTGATTCCAAACAATATCAGTTTATCTAAATAGTCGTGCGAAAAACATACTTCTGACCATCGCTGTCTCTTCTCTAAATTTATTACTTTAGGTAATTTCATTTACAGAATTCAGTAGTAATAAAACCTACTGGTAGTGTCATCTAGCGGAAGATAATACTTGAACTGTTGTCAGCGACCTCACTGAGCATAAATCGAACAAGGTTTCCGCTATATATTCATCCAATAATTTATCGCACCACTAGGTTTGTGTCTAAACTAGAAGTAACAGCAAGAGCATCTATATTTCGTACTGTACCAATAGGTGGTACAAAAATATAATAAACTAGTAATCGATACCCAATACACAAGTATTTTTATTGTAGTTTCCAATGTATATGGTTTTTAAGTGACATAATTATTTACGGAGCACATATAAAAGTAATTGTGGGAGAATCTACACAAACAAAACTATGTGATTCCAAATAATTTCAGTTTATCTAACTAGTCGTGCGAAAAACATACTTCTGACCATTGCCGTCTCTTCTCTAAATTTATTACTTTAGGTAATTTCATTTACAGAATTCAGTAATAATAGAACCTGATGGTAGTGTCATCTAGCGGAAGATAATACTTGAACTGTTGTCAGCGACCTCATTGAACATAAATCGAACAAGTTTTCCGCTATATATTCATCCAATAATCTATCGCACCACCAGGTTTGTGTCTAAACTAGAAGTAACAGCAAGAGCGTCAATATTTCGTACAGTAGTATTATGTGGTATAAAAATACTACAAACTTGGAATCGATGGGTAATACCCAAATTCTCACTTTTCTAAACTTACTTCTTTAGGTAATTTCATGCACAGAGTTCATCCGACGAAATTTAGCATACACATCTACTGGATATAATGGTTGCCGACATGTATGAAATTAAATATCATATCCCCGCACCTACAACATGTGCTGGAACGTGTACGCAAGTGTCGCCTAGCGGGAAACAATAGACGACCCGTTGTAAGCAACCTCAGTGGACTTGAGGGGAACTAAGTTTCCACTATATTTTTTAGGCAATAACCTATCGCATAACCCGGTTTCTGTGTGCAGTAAAACTAACAATAAGAGTATCAATATTTCGTACTGTAGTATTATGTGTTATAAAAATATGATAACCTAGAAACGATGGGTAATACCCAAATTCTCACTATTCTAAATTTACTTCCTTAGGTAATTTCATGCACAGAGTTCATCCGACGAAATTTAGCACACATATCTACTGGATATAATGGTAGCCGACATGCACGAAATTAATTACTATATGCCCACACCTACAACATGTCATAGAACCGTATGCTATTGTCATCTAGATGGAAAAGATATATATATTCATCCAATATCCCATCGCGCTTCCAGGTTTGTGTCGAAACTAAAAGTAAAAGCAAGGTCTTTTATATTTCGTACTGTACCAATAGGTGGTATAAAAATATAATAATCTAGGAATCAATGCCCAATACACAAGCATTTCTATTGCAGATTCCAATGTATATGGTTTTTAAGTGACATAATTTTTTATGGAGCACATATAAAAGTAGTTGTGGGAGAATCTACACAAACAAAACTATGTGATTCCAAACAATTTCAGTTTATCTAACTAGTCGTGCGAAAAACGTACTTCTGACCATCGCCGTCTCTTCTCTAAATTTATTACTTTAGGTAATTTCATTTACAGAATTCAGTAATAATAGAACATGATGGTAGTGTCATCTAGCGGAAGATAATACTTGAACTGTTGTCAGCGACCTCATTGAACATAAATCGAACAAGGGTTCCGCTATATATTTATCCAATAATCTATCTCACCACCAGGTTTGTGTCTAAACTAGAAGCAACAGCAAGAGCATCAATATTTCGTACTTCAGTATTATGTTTTGTAAAAATACGACAAATTTGGAATCGATGGGTAATTCCCAAATTCCCACTATTATAAACTAACTTCTTTAGGTAATTTCATGCACAGAGTTCACCCTACCAAATTAAGCACACATATCTACTGGATATAATGGTTGCCGACATGTATGAAACTAAAAAATATCATATCCTCGCACCTACAACATGTGCTAGAACGTTATGCTAGTGTCGCCTAGCGGGAAAGAATAGACGACCCGTTGTCAGCAACCTCAGTGGACATGAAGTGAACCAAGTTTCCACTATATTTTTCATGCAATTGTCTATCGCTCCACCCGGTTTCTGCCTGCAGTAGAATTAACAGTGAGAGTATCAATATTTCGTACTGGAGTATTATGTGGTATAAAAATATGACAAACTTGGAATCGATGTGTAATACCCAAATGCTCACTTTTGTAAACGTTCTTCTTTAGGTAATTTCATGCACAGAGCTCATCCGACGAAATTTAGCACACATATCTACTGGATATAATGGTTGTCGACATGTATGAAATTAAATATCGTATTGTATTAATTACTATATGCCCACACCTATAACATAGCCTAGAACCTTATGCTATTGTCATCTAGATGGAAAAGATATATATATTCATCCAATATCCCATCGCGCTACCAGGTTTGTGTCGAAACTAAAAGTAACAGCAAGGGCTTTTGTATTTCGTACTGTACCAATAGGTGGTATAAAAATATAATAAACTAGGAATCGATGCCCAATACACAAGCATTTCTATTGCAGATTCCAATGTATATGGTTTTTAAGTGACATAATTTTTTTATGGAGCACATATAAAAGTAGTTGTGGGAGAATCTACATAAACAAAACTATGTGATTCCAAACAATTTCAGTTTATCTAACTAGTCGTGCGAAAAACATACTTCTGACCATCGCCGTCTCTTCTCTAAATTTATTACTTTAGGTAATTTCATTTACAGAATTCAGTAATAATAGAACCTGATGGTAGTGTCATCTAGCGGAAAATAATACTTGAACTGTTGTCAGTGACCTCATTGAACATAAATCGAACAAGGTTTCCGCTATATATTCATCCAATAATCTATCGCACCACCAGGTTCGTACCTAAACTAAAAGTAACAGCAAAAGCATCAATATTTCGTACTGTAGTATTATGTGGTATAAAAATACGACTAACTTGAAATCGATGGGTAATACCCAAACTCTCATTATTCTAAACTTACTGCTTTAGGTAGTTTCATGCACAGAGTTCATCCGAGGAAATTTAGCACACTTATCTACTGGATATAATGGTATAATGGTTGCCGACATGTACGAAATGAATTACTATATCCAAGTACCTACAACATGTCCCAGAACCTTATGCTATTGTCATCTAGTGGGAAAAAAATTTATGGTCATCCAATTCCCCACCGCGCTGCCAGGTTTGTGTCGAAATTAAAAGTAACAGCAAGGGCATCTATATTTCGTACTGTACCAATAGGTGGTACAAAAATATAATAAACTAGTAATCGATGCCCAATACACAATCATTTTTATTGTAGATTCCAATGTATATGGTTTTTAAGTGACATAATTTTTTACGGAGCACATATAAAAGTAATTGTGGGTGAATCTACACAAACAAAACTATGTGATTCCAAACAATTTCAGTTTATCTAACTAGTCGTGCGAAAAACATACTTCTGACCATCGCCGTCTCTTCTCTAAATTTATTACTTTAGGTAATTTCATTTACAGAATTCAGTAATAACAGAACCTGATGGTAGTGTCATCTAGAGGAAGATAATACTTGAACTGTTGTCAGCGACCTCATTGAACATAAATCGAACAAGGTTTCCGCTATATATTCATCCAACAATCTATCGCACCACCAGGTTTGTGTCTAAACTAGAAGTAACAGCAAGAACATCAATATTTCGTACAGTAGTATTATGTGGTATAAAAATACGACAAATTTGGAATCGATGGGTAATATCCAAATTCTCACTTTTCTAAACATACTTCTTTAGGTAATTTCATGCATAGAGTTCATCCGACGAAATTTAGCACACATATCTACTGGATATAATGGTTGCCGACATGTATGAAATTAAGTATCATATCCCCGCACCTACAACAAGTGCTAGAACGTTATGCTAGTGTCAACCATCTTGAAACAGTAGACGACCCGTTGTAAGCAATCTCAGTGGACATGAAGTGAGCCAAGTTTCCACTATATTTTCCATGCAATTGTCTATCGTACCACGCGGTTTCTGTCTGCAGTAGAATTAACAATAAGATTATTAATATTTCGTACTGTAGTATTATGTGGTATAAAAATACGACAAACATGGAATTGATGTGTAATACCCAAATGCTCGCTTTTCTGAACTTACTTCTTTAGGTAATTTCATGCACAGAGTTCATCCGACGAAATTTAGCACACATATCTACTGGATATAATGGTTGCCGACATGTATGTAATTAAATATCATATCCTCGCACCTACAACATGTGCTAGAACGTTATGCTAGTGTCGCCTAGCGGGAAACAATAGACGACCCGTTGTCAGCAACCTCAGTGGACATGAAGTGAACCAAGTTTCCACTATACTTTTCATGCAATTGTCTATCGTACCACATGGTTTCTGTCTGCAGTAGAATTAACAGTAAGAGTATCAATATTTCGTACTGTAGTATTATGTGGTATAAAAATATGACAAACTTGGAATCGATGTGTAATACCCAAATGCTCACTTTTGTAAATGTTCTTCTTTAGGTAATTTCATGCACAGAGTTCATCCGACGAAATTTAGCTCACATATCTACTGGATATAATGGTTGCCGACATGTATGAAATTAAATATCGTATCCTCGCACCTACAACATGTCCTACAACCTGATGGTAGTGTCATCTAGCGGAAGATAATACTTGAACTGTTGTCAGCGACCTCATTAAACATAAATCGAACAAGGCTTCCGCTATAAATTCATCCCATAAACTATCGCACCACCAGGTTTGTGTGTAAACTGGAAGTAACAGCAAGAGCATCAATATTTCGTACTGTAGTATTGCGTGGTATAAAAATATGATAACCTAGGAATCGATGGGTAATACTACCAGGTTTGTGTCGAAACAAAAAGTAGCAGCAAGGGCATCTATATTTCGTACTGTACCAATGGGTAGTACAAAATTATAATAACCTAGGAATCGATGCCCAATACTCAAGCATTTCTATTGCAGATTCCAATGTATATGGTTTTTAAGTGACATAATTTTCTTATGGAGCACATATAAAAGTAATTGTGGGAGAATCTACACAAACAAAACTATGTGATTCCAAACAATTTCAGTTTATCTAACTAGTCGTGCGAAAAACATACATCTGACCATCGCCGTCTCTTCTCTAAATTTATTACTTTAGGTAATTTCATTTACAGAATTCAGTAATAATAGCACCTGATTGATGATCGTGTCATCTAGCGGAAGATAATACTTGAACTGTTGTCAGCGACCTCATTGAACATAAATCGAACAAAGTTTCCGCTATATATTCATCCAATAATCTATCGCACCACCAGGTTTGTGTCTAAACTAGAAGTAACAGCAAGAGCATCAATATTTCGTACTGTAGTATTATGTGGTATAAAAATACGACTAACTTGAAATCGATGGGTAATACCCAAATTCTCATTTTTCTAAACTTACTGCTTTAGGTAATTTCATGCACAGAGTTCATCCGAGGAAATTTAGCACACGTATCTACTCGATATAATGGTTGCCGACATGTACGAAATGAATTACTATATCCCCGTACCTACAACATGTCCTAGAACCTGATGCTATTGCCATCTAGCGGGAAAAAATGTATGGTCATCCAGTTCCCCACCGCGCTGCCAGGTTTGTGTCGAAACTAAAAGTAACAGCAAGGGCATCTATATTTCGTACTGTACCAATAGGTGGTACAAAAATATAATAAACTAGTAATCGATGCCCAATACACAAGCATTTTTATTGTAGATTCCAATGTATATGGTTTTTAAGTGACATAATTTTTTACGGAGCACATATAAAAGTAATTGTGGGAGAATCTGCACAAACAAAACTATGTGATTCCAAACAATTTCAGTTTATCTAACTAGTCGTGCGAAAAACATACTTCTGACCATCGCCGTCTCTTCTCTAAATTTATTACTTTAGGTAATTTCATTTACAGAATTCAGTAATAATAGAACCTGATGGTAGTGTCATCTAGCGGAAGATAATACTTGAACTGTTGTCAGCGACCTCACTGAACATAAATCGAACAAGGTTTCCGCTATATATTCATCCAATAATCTATCGCACCACCAGGTTTGTGTCTAAACTAGAAGTAACAGCAAGAGCATCAATATTTCGTACTGTAGTATTATGTGGTATAAAAATACGACTAACTTGAAATCGATGGATAATACCCAAATTCTCATTTTTCTAAACTTACTGCTTTAGGTAATTTCATGCACAGAGTTCATCCGAGGAAATTTAGCACACGTATCTACTCGATGTAATGGTTGCCGACATGTACCAAATGAATTACTATATCCCCGTACCTACAACATGTCCTAGAACCTGATGCTATTGTCATCTAGCGGGAAAAAAATGTATGGTCATCCAGTTCCCCACCGCGCTGCCAGGTTTGTGTCGAAACTAAAAGTAACAGCAAGGGCATCTATATTTCGTACTGTACCAATAGGTGGTACAAAAATATAATAAACTAGTAATCGATGCCCAATACACAAGCATTTTTATTGTAGATTCCAATGTATATGGTTTTTAAGTGACATAATTTTTTACGGAGCACATATAAAAGTAATTGTGGGAGAATCTGCACAAACAAAACTATGTGATTCCAAACAATTTCAGTTTATCTAATTAGTCGTGCGAAAAACATAAATCTGACCATCGCCGCCTCTTCTCTAAATTTATTACTTTAGGTAATTTCATTTACAGAACTCAGTAATAATAGAACCTGATGGTAGTGTCATCTAGCGGAAGATAATACTTGAACTGTTGTCAGCGACCTCATTGAACATAAATCGAACAAGGTTTCCGCTGTATATTCATCCAATAATCTATCGCACCAACTGGTTTGTGTCTAAACTAGAAGTAACAGCAAGAGCATCAATATTTCGTACTGTAGTATTATGTGGTATACAAATACGACTAACTTGAAATCGATGGGTAATACCCAAATTCTCATTTTTCTAAACTTACTGCTTTAGGTAATTTCATGCACAGAGTTCATCCGAGGAAATTTAGCACACGTATCTACTCGATATAATGGTTGCCGACATGTACGAAATGAATTACTATATCCCCGTACCTACAATATGTCCTAGAACCTTATGCTATTGTCATCTAGCGGGAAAAAAATGTATGGTCATCCAATTCCCCACCGCGCTGCCAGGTTTGTGTTGAAACTAAAAGTAACAGCAAGGGCATCTATATTTCGTACTGTACCAATAGGTGGTACAAAAATATAATAAACAAGTAATCGATGCCCAATACACAAGCATTTTTATTGTAGATTCCAATGTATATGGTTTTTAAGTGACATAATTTTTTACGGAGCACATATAAAAGTAATTGTGGGTGAATCTACACAAACAAAACTATGTGATTCCAAACAATTTCAGTTTATCTAACTAGTCGTGCGAAAAACATACTTCTGACCATCGCCGTCTCTTCTCTAAATTTATTACTTTAGGTAATTTCATTTACAGAATTCAGTAATAACAGAACCTGATGGTAGTGTCATCTAGAGGAAGATAATACTTGAACTGTTGTCAGCGACCTCATTGAACACAAATCGAACAAGGTTTCCGCTATATATTCATCCAACAATCTATCGCACCACCAGGTTTGTGTCTAAACTAGAAGTAACAGCAAGAACATCAATATTTCGTACAGTAGTATTATGTGGTATAAAAATACGACAAACTTGGAATCGATGGGTAATACCCAAATTCTCATTTTTCTAAACTTACTGCTTTATTTAATTTCATGCACAGAGTTCATCCGAGGAAATTTAGCACACGTATCTACTGGATATAATGGTTGCCGACATGTACGAAATGAATTACTATATCCCCGTACCTACAACATGTCCTAGAACCTGATGATATTGCCATCTAGCGGGAAAAAAATGTATGGTCATCCAGTTCCCCACCGCGCTGCCAGGTTTGTGTCGAAACTAAAAGTAACAGCAAGGGCATCTATATTTCGTACTGTACCAATAGGTGGTACAAAAATATAATAAACTAGTAATCGATGCCCAATACACAAGCATTTTTGTTGTAGATTCCAATGTATATGGTTTTTAAGTGACATAATTTTTTACGGAGCACATATAAAAGTAATTGTGGGAGAATCTGCACAAACAAAACTATGTGATTCCAAACAATTTCAGTTTATCTAATTAGTCGTGCGAAAAACATAAATCTGACCATCGCCGCCTCTTCTCTAAATTTATTACTTTAGGTAATTTCATTTACAGAACTCAGTAATAATAGAACCTGATGGTAGTGTCATCTAGCGGAAGATAATACTTGAACTGTTGTCAGCGACCTCATTGAACATAAATCGAACAAGGTTTCCGCTATATATTCATCCAATAATCTATCGCACCACCAGGTTTGTGTCTAAACTAGAAGTAACAGCAAGAGCATCAATATTTCGTACTGTAGTATTATGTGGTATACAAATACGACTAACTTGAAATCGATGGGTAATACCCAAATTCTCATTTTTCTAAACTTACTGCTTTAGGTAATTTCATGCACAGAGTTCATCCGAGGAAATTTAGCACACGTATCTACTCGATATAATGGTTGCCGACATGTACGAAATGAATTACTATATCCCCGTACCTACAATATGTCCTAGAACCTTATGCTATTGTCATCTAGCGGGAAAAAAATTTATGGTCATCCAATTCCCCACCGCGCTGCCAGGTTTGTGTTGAAACTAAAAGTAACAGCAAGGGCATCTATATTTCGTACTGTACCAATAGGTGGTACAAAAATATAATAAACAAGTAATCGATGCCCAATACACAAGCATTTTTATTGTAGATTCCAATGTATATGGTTTTTAAGTGACATAATTTTTTACGAAGCACATATAAAAGTAATTGTGGGTGAATCTACACAAACAAAACTATGTGATTCCAAACAATTTCAGTTTATCTAACTAGTCGTGCGAAAAACATACTTCTGACCATCGCCGTCTCTTCTCTAAATTTATTACTTTAGGTAATTTCATTTACAGAATTCAGTAATAACAGAACCTGATGGTAGTGTCATCTAGAGGAAGATAATACTTGAACTGTTGTCAGCGACCTCATTGAACACAAATCGAACAAGGTTTCCGCTATATATTCATCCAACAATCTATCGCACCACCAGGTTTGTGTCTAAACTAGAAGTAACAGCAAGAACATCAATATTTCGTACAGTAGTATTATGTGGTATAAAAATACGACAAACTTGGAATCGATGGGTAATACCCAAATTCTCATTTTTCTAAACTTACTGCTTTATTTAATTTCATGCACAGAGTTCATCCGAGGAAATTTAGCACACGTATCTACTGGATATAATGGTTGCCGACATGTACGAAATGAATTACTATATCCCCGTACCTACAACATGTCCGAGAACCTTATGCTATTGCCATCTAGCGGGAAAAAATGTATGGTCATCCAGTTCCCCACCGCGCTGCCAGGTTTGTGTCGAAACTAAAAGTAACAGCAAGGGCATCTATATTTCGTACTGTACCAATAGGTGGTACAAAACTATAATAAACTAGTAATCGATGCCCAATACACAAGCATTTTTATTGTAGATTCCAATGTATATGGTTTTTAAGTGACATAATTTTTTACGGAGCACATATAAAAGTAATTGTGGGTGAATCTACACAAACAAAACTATGTGATTCCAAACAATTTCAGTTTATCTAACTAGTCGTGCGAAAAACATACTTCTGACCATCGCCGTCTCTTCTCTAAATTTATTACTTTAGGTAATTTCATTTACAGAATTCAGTAATAACAGAACCTGATGGTAGTGTCATCTAGAGGAAGATAATACTTGAACTGTTGTCAGCGACCTCATTGAACATAAATCGAACAAGGTTTCCGCTATATATTCATCCAACAATCTATCGCACCACCAGGTTTGTGTCTAAACTAGAAGTAACAGCAAGAACATCAATATTTCGTACGGTAGTATTATGTGGTATAAAAATACGACTAACTTGAAATCGATGGGTAATACCCAAATTCTCATTTTTCTAAACTTACTGCTTTAGGTAATTTCATGCACAGAGTTCATCCGAGGAAATTTAGCACACGTATCTACTCGATGTAATGGTTGCCGACATGTACCAAATGAATTACTATATCCCCGTACCTACAACATGTCCTAGAACCTGATGCTATTGCCATCTAGCGGGGAAAAAATGTATGGTCATTAAGTTCCCCACCGCGCTGCCAGGTTTGTGTCGAAACTAAAAGTAACAGCAAGGGCATCTATATTTCGTACTGTACCAATAGGTGGTACAAAAATATAATAAACTAGTAATCGATGCCCAATACACAAGCATTTTTATTGTAGATTCCAATGTATATGGTTTTTAAGTGACATAATTTTTTACGGAGCACATATAAAAGTAATTGTGGGAGAATCTGCACAAACAAAACTATGTGATTCCAAACAATTTCAGTTTATCTAACTAGTCGTGCGAAAAACATACTTCTGACCATCGCCGTCTCTTCTCTAAATTTATTACTTTAGGTAATTTCATTTACAGAATTCAGTAATAATAGAACCTGATGGTAGTGTCATCTAGCGGAAGATAATACTTGAACTGTTGTCAGCGACCTCACTGAACATAAATCGAACAAGGTTTCCGCTATATATTCATCCAATAATCTATCGCACCACCAGGTTTGTGTCTAAACTAGAAGTAACAGCAAGAGCATCAATATTTCGTACTGTAGTATTATGTGGAATAAAAATACGACTAACTTGAAATCGATGGGTAATACCCAAATTCTCATTTTTCTAAACTTACTGCTTTAGGTAATTTCATGCACAGAGTTCATCCGAGGAAATTTAGCACACGTATCTACTCGATGTAATGGTTGCCGACATGTACCAAATGAATTACTATATCCCCGTACCTACAACATGTCCTAGAACCTGATGCTATTGTCATCTAGCGGGAAAAAAATGTATGGTCATCCAGTTCCCCACCGCGCTGCCAGGTTTGTGTCGAAACTAAAAGTAACAGCAAGTGCATCTATATTTCGTACTGTACCAATAGGTGGTACAAAAATATAATAAACTAGTAATCGATGCCCAATACACAAGCATTTTTATTGTAGATTCCAATGTATATGGTTTTTAAGTGACATAATTTTTTTATGGAGCACATATAAAAGTAGTTGTGGGAGAATCTATGTGATTCCAAACAATTTCAGTTTATCTAACTAGTCGTGCGAAAAACATACTTCTGACCATCGCCGTCTCTTCTCTAAATTTATTACTTTAGGTAATTTCATTTACAGAATTCAGTAATAATAGAACCTGATGGTAGTGTCATCTAGCGGAAGATAATATTTGAACTGTTGTCAGCGACCTCATTGAACGTAAATCGAACAAGGTTTCCGCTATATATTCATCCAATAATCTATCGCACCAATAGGTTTGTGTCTAAACTAGAAGTAACAGCAAGAACATCAATATTTCGTACAGTAGTATTATGTGGTATAAAAATACGACTAACTTGAAATCGATGGGTAATACCCAAATTCTCATTTTTCTAAACTTACTGCTTTAGGTAATTTCATGCACAGAGTTCATCCGAGGAAATTTAGCACACGTATCTACTCGATGTAATGGTTGCCGACATGTACCAAATGAATTACTATATCCCCGTACCTACAACATGTCCTAGAACCTGATGCTATTGCCATCTAGCGGGAAAAAAATGTATGGTCATTAAGTTCCCCACCGCGCTGCCAGGTTTGTGTCGAAACTAAAAGTAACAGCAAGGGCATCTATATTTCGTACTGTACCAATAGGTGGTACAAAAATATAATAAACTAGTAATCGATGCCCAATACACAAGCATTTTTATTGTAGATTCCAATGTATATGGTTTTTAAGTGACATAATTTTTTACGGAGCACATATAAAAGTAATTGTGGGAGAATCTGCACAAACAAAACTATGTGATTCCAAACAATTTCAGTTTATCTAACTAGTCGTGCGAAAAACATACTTCTGACCATCGCCGTCTCTTCTCTAAATTTATTACTTTAGGTAATTTCATTTACAGAATTCAGTAATAATAGAACCTGATGGTAGTGTCATCTAGCGGAAGATAATACTTGAACTGTTGTCAGCGACCTCACTGAACATAAATCGAACAAGGTTTCCGCTATATATTCATCCAATAATCTATCGCACCACCAGGTTTGTGTCTAAACTAGAAGTAACAGCAAGAGCATCAATATTTCGTACTGTAGTATTATGTGGTATAAAAATACGACTAACTTGAAATCGATGGGTAATACCCAAATTCTCATTTTTCTAAACTTACTGCTTTAGGTAATTTCATGCACAGAGTTCATCCGACGAAATTTAGCATACATATCAACTGGATATAATGGTTGCCGACATCTATGAAATCAAATATCATATCCCCGCACCTACAACATGTGCTGGAACGTGTACGCAAGTGTCGTTTAGCGGGAAACAATAGACGACCCGTTGTAAGCAACCTCAGTGGACTTGAGGGGAACCAAGTTTCCACTATATTTTTTAGGCAATAACCTATCGCACCACCCGGTTTCTGTGTGCAGTAAAACTAACAATAGGAGTATCAATATTTCGTACTGTAGTATTATGTGTTATAAAAATATGATAACCTAGGAAACGATGGGTATTACCCAAATTCTCACTATTCTAAATTTACTTCCTTAGGTAATTTCATGCACAGAGTTCATCCGACGAAATTTAGCACACATATCTACTGGATATAATAATAGCCGACTTGTACGAAATTAATTACTATATGCCCACACCTACAACATGTCCTAGAACCGTATGCTATTGTCATCTAGATGGAAAAGATATATATATTCATCCAATATCCCATCGCGCTTCCAGGTTTGTGTCGAAACTAAAAGTAAAAGCAAGGTCTTTTATATTTCGTACTGTACCAATAGGTGGTATACAAATATAATAATCTAGGAATCGATGCCCAATACACAAGCATTTCTATTGCAGATTCCAATGTATATGGTTTTTAAGTGACATAATTTTTTATGGAGTACATATAAAAGTAGTTGTGGGAGAATCTACACAAACAAAACTATGTGATTCCAAACAATTTCAGTTTATCTAATTAGTCGTGCGAAAAACATAAATCTGACCATCGCCGCCTCTTCTCTAAATTTATTACTTTAGGTAATTTCATTTACAGAACTCAGTAATAATAGAACCTGATGGTAGTGTCATCTAGCGGAAGATAATACTTGAACTGTTGTCAGCGACCTCACTGATCCAATAATATACCTCACCACCAGGTTTGTGTCTAAACTAGAAGCAACAGCACGAGCATCAATATTTCGTACTTCAGTATTATGTTTTGTAAAAATACGACAAATTTGGAATCGATGGGTAATACCCAAATGCTCACTTTTCTAAACATACTTCTTTAGGTAATTTCATGTACAGAGTTCATCCGACGAAATTTAGCACACATATCTACTGGATATAATGGTAGCCGACTTGTACGAAATTAATTACTATATGCCCACACCTACAACATGTCCTAGAACCTTATGATATTGTCATCTAGCACAGAGTACATCCGACGAAATTTAGCACACATATCTACTGGATATAATGGTTGCCGACATGTACGAAATTAATTACTATATGCCCACACCTACAACATGCCCTAGAACCTTATGCTATTGTCATCTAGATGGAAAAGATATATATATTCATCCAATATCCCATCGCGCTACCAGGTTTGTGTCGAAACTAAAAGTAACAGCAAGGTCTTTTATATTTCGTACTGTACCAATAGGTGGTATACAAATATAATAATCTAGGAATCGATGCCCAATACACAAGCATTTCTATTGCAGATTCCAATGTATATGGTTTTTAAGTGACATAATTTTTTATGGAGTACATATAAAAGTAGTTGTGGGAGAATCTACACAAACAAAACTATGTGATTCCAAACAATTTCAGTTTATCTAATTAGTCGTGCGAAAAACATAAATCTGACCATCGCCGCCTCTTCTCTAAATTTATTACTTTAGGTAATTTCATTTACAGAACTCAGTAATAATAGAACCTGATGGTAGTGTCATCTAGCGGAAGATAATACTTGAACTGTTGTCAGCGACCTCACTGATCCAATAATATACCTCACCACCAGGTTTGTGTCTAAACTAGAAGCAACAGCACGAGCATCAATATTTCGTACTTCAGTATTATGTTTTGTAAAAATACGACAAATTTGGAATCGATGGGTAATTCCCAAATGCTCACTTTTCTAAACATACTTCTTTAGGTAATTTCATGTACAGAGTTCATCCGACGAAATTTAGCACACATATCTACTGGATATAATGGTAGCCGACTTGTACGAAATTAATTACTATATGCCCACACCTACAACATGTCCTAGAACCTTATGATATTGTCATCTAGCACAGAGTACATCCGACGAAATTTAGCACACATATCTACTGGATATAATGGTTGCCGACATGTACGAAATTAATTACTATATGCCCACACCTACAACATGCCCTAGAACCTTATGCTATTGTCATCTAGATGGAAAAGATATATATATTCATCCAATATCCCATCGCGCTACCAGGTTTGTGTCTAAACTAGAAGTAACAGCAAGAGCATCAATATTTCGTACAGTAGTATTATGTGGTATAAAAATACGACTAACTTGAAATCGATGGGTAATACCCAAATTCTCATTTTTCTAAACTTACTGCTTTAGGTAATTTCATGCACAGAGTTCATCCGAGGAAATTTAGCACACGTATCTACTCGATGTAATGGTTGCCGACATGTACCAAATGAATTACTATATCCCCGTACCTACAACATGTCCTAGAACCTGATGCTGTTGTCATCTAGCGGGAAAAAATGTATGGTCATCCAGTTCCCCACCGCGCTTCCAGGTTTGTGTCGAAACTAAAAGTAAAAGCAAGGTCTTTTATATTTCGTACTGTACCAATAGGTGGTATAAAAATATAATAAACTATGAATCGATGCCCAATACACAAGCATTTCTATTGCAGATTCCAATGTATATGGTTTTTAAGTGACATATTTTTTGTATGGAGCACATATAAAAGTAATTGTGGGAGAATCTACACAAACAAAACTATGTGATTCCAAACAATTTCAGTTCATCTAAATAGTCGTGCGAAAAACATACATCTGACCATCGCCGTCTTTTCTCTAAATTTATTACTTTAGGTAATTTCATTTACAGAATTCAGTAATAACCGCTAGTGTCATCTAGCGGAAGATAATACTTGAACTGTTGTCAGCGACCTCATTGAACATAAATCGAACAAGGTTTCCGCTATATATTCATCCAATAATCTATCGCACCACCAGGTTTGTGTCTAAACTAGAAGTAACAGCAAGAGCATCAATATTTCGTATAGTAGTATTATGTGGTATAAAAATACGACAAACTTGGAATCGATGTGTAATACCCAAATGCTCACTTTTGTAAACGTTCTTCTTTAGGTAATGTCATGCACAGAGTTCATCCGACGAAATTTAGCACACATATCTACTGGATATAATGGTTGCCGACATGTATGAAATTAAATATCGTATCCTCGCAACTACAACATGTCCTAGAACCTGATGGTAGTGTCATCTAGCGGAAGATAATACTTGAACTGTTGTCAGCGACCTCATTGAACATAAATCGAACAAGGTTTCCGCTATATATTCATCCAATAATCTATCGCACCACCAGGTTTGTGTCTAAACTAGAAGTAACGGCAAGAGCATCAATATTTCGTACTGTAGTATTATGTGGTATAAAAATACGACAAACTTGGAATCGATGGGTAATATCCAAATTCTCACTTTTCTAAACATACTTCTTTAGGTAATTTCATGCATAGAGTTCATCCGATGAAATTTAGCACACATATCTACTGGATATAATGGTTGCCGACATGTATGAAATTAAATATCATATCCCCGCACCTACAACAAGTGCTAGAACGTTATGCTAGTGTCACCCAGCGGGAAACAGTAGACGACCCGTTGTAAGCAATCTCAGTGGACATGAAGTGAGCCAAGTTTCCACTATATTTTTCATGCAATTGTCTATCGTACCACCCGGTTTCTGTCTGCAGTAGAATTAACAGTAAGAGTATCAATATTTCGTACTGTAGTATTATGTGGTATGAAAATACGACAAACTTGGAATTGATGTGTAATACCCAAATGCGCGCTTTTCTGAACTTACTTCTTTAGGTAATTTCATGCACAGAGTTCATCCGACGAAATTTAGCACACATATTTACTGGATATAATGGTTGCCGACATGTATGAAATTAAATATCATATCCTCGCACCTACAACATGTGCTAGAACGTTATGCTAGTGTCGCCTAGCGGGAAACAATAGACGACCCGTTGTCAGCAACCTCAGTGGACATGAAGTGAACCAAGTTTCCACTATATTTTTCATGCAATTGTCTATCGCTCCACCCGGTTTCTGTCTGCAGTAGAATTAACAGTAATAGTATCAATATTTCGTACTGGAGTATTATGTGGTATAAAAATATGACAAACTTGGAATCGATATGTAATACCCAAATGCTCACTTTTGTAAACGTTCTTCTTTAGGTAATTTCATGCACAGAGCTCATCCGACGAAATTTAGCACACATATCTACTCGATATAATGGTTGTCGACATGTATGAAATTAAATATCGTATAGTATTAATTACTATATGCCCACACCTACAACATGTCCTAGAACCTTATGCTATTGTCATCTAGATGGAAAAGATATATATATTCATCCAATATCCCATCGCGCTACCAGGTTTGTGTCGAAACTAAAAGTAACAGCAAGGGCTTTTATATTTCGTACTGTACCAATAGGTGGTATAAAAATATAATAAACTAGGAATCGATGCACCATATACAAGCATTTCTATTGCAGATTCCAATGTATATGGTGTTTAAGTGACATAATTTTTTTATGGAGCACATATAAAAGTAATTGTGGGAGAATCTACACAAACAAAACTATGTGATTCCAAACAATTTCAGTTTATCTAACTAGTCGTGCGAAAAACATACTTCTGACCATCGCCGTCTCTTCTCTAAATTTATTTCTTTAGGTAATTTCATTTACAGAATTCAGTAATAACAGAACCTGATGGTAGTGTCATCTAGAGGAAGATAATACTTGAATTGTTGTCAGCGACCTCATTGAACATAAATCGAACAAGGTTTCCGCTATATATTCATCCAATAATCTATCGCACCACCAGGTTTGTGTCTAAACTAGAAGTAACAGCAAGAGCATCAATATTTCGTACTGTAGTATTATGTGGTATAAAAATACGACAAACTTGGAATTGATGTGTAATACCCAAATGCGCGCTTTTCTGAACTTACTTCTTTAGGTAATTTCATGCACAGAGTTCATCCGACGAAATTTAGCACACATATCTACTGGATATAATGGTTGCCGACATGTATGAAATTAAATATCATATCCTCGCACCTACAACATGTGCTAGAACGTTATGCTAGTGTCGCCTAGCGGGAAACAATAGACGACCCGTTGTCAGCAACCTCAGTGGACATGAAGTGAACCAAGTTTCCACTATATTTTTCATGCAATTGTCTATCGCTCCACCCGGTTTCTGTCTGCAGTAGAATTAACAGTAAGAGTATCAATATTTCGTACTGGAGTATTATGTGTTATAAAAATATGACAAACTTGGAATCGATGTGTAATACCCAAATGCTCACTTTTGTAAACGTTCTTCTTTAGGTAATTTCATGCACAGAGCTCATCCGACGAAATTTAGCACACATATCTACTCGATATAATGGTTGTCGACATGTATGAAATTAAATATCGTATAGTATTAATTACTATATGCCCACACCTACAACATGTCCTAGAACCTTATGCTATTGTCATCTAGATGGAAAAGATATATATATTCATCCAATATCCCATCGCGCTACCAGGTTTGTGTCGAAACTAAAAGTAACAGCAAGGGCTTTTATATTTCGTACTGTACCAATAGGTGGTATAAAAATATAATAAACTAGGAATCGATGCACCATATACAAGCATTTCTATTGCAGATTCCAATGTATATGGTGTTTAAGTGACATAATTTTTTTATGGAGCACATATAAATGTAATTGTGGGAGAATCTACACAAACAAAACTATGTGATTCCAAACAATTTCAGTTTATCTAACTAGTCGTGCGAAAAACATACTTCTGACCATCGCCGTCTCTTCTCTAAATTTATTACTTTAGGTAATTTCATTTACAGAACTCAGTAATAATAGAACCTGATGGTAGTGTCATCTAGCGGAAGATAATACTTGAACTGTTGTCAGCGACCTCACTGAACATAAATCGAACAAGGTTTCCGCTATATATTCATCCAATAATCTATCGCACCACCAGGTTTGTGTCTAAACTAGAAGTACCAGCAAGAGCATCAATATTTCGTACTGTAGTATTATGTGGTATAAAAATACGACTAACTTGAAATCGATGTGTAATACCCAAATTCTCATTTTTCTAAACTTACTGCTTTAGGTAATTTCATGTACAGAGTTCATCCGAGGAAATTTAGCACACGTATCTACTGGATATAATGGTTGCCGACATGTACGAAATTAATTACTATATCCCCGTACCTACAATATGTCCTAGAACCTTATGCTATTGTCATCTAGCGGGAAAAAAAATTTATGGTCATCCAATTCCCCACCGCGCTGCCAGGTTTGTGTCGAAACTAAAAGTAACAGCAAGGGCATCTATATTTCGTACTGTACCAATAGGTGGTATAAAAATATAATAAACTAGTAATCAATGCCAAATACACAAGCATTTTTATTGTAGATTCCAATGTATATGGTTTTTAAGTGACATAATTTTTTTATGGAGCACATATAAAAGTAATTGTGGGAGAAGCTACACAAACAAAACTATGTCATTCCAAACAATTTCAGTTTATCTAACTAGTCGTGCGAAAAACATACTTCTGACCATCGCCGTCTCTTCTCTAAATTTATTACTTTAGGTAATTTCATTTACAGAATTCAGTAATAACAGAACCTGATAGTAGTGTCATCTAGAGGAAGATAATACTTGAACTGTTGTCAGCGACCTCATTGAACATAAATCGAACAAGGTTTCCGCTATATATTCATCCAATAATCTATCGCACCACCAGGTTTGTGTCTAAACTAGAAGTAACAGCAAGAGCATCAATATTTCGTACTGTAGTATTATGTGGTATAAAAATACGACAAACTTGGAATCGATGGGTAATATTCAAATTCTCACTTTCCTAAACATACTTCTTTAGGTAATTTCATGCATAGAGTTCATCCGACGAAATTTAGCACTCATATCTACTGGATATAATGGTTGCCGACATGTATGAAATTAAATATCATATCCCCGGACCTACAACAAGTGCTAGGGCGTTATGCTAGTGTCACCCAGCGGGAAACAGTAGACGACCCGTTGTAAGCAATCTCAGTGGACATGAAGTGAGCCAAGTTTCCACTATATTTTTCATGCAATTGTCTATCGTACCACCCGGTTTCTGTCTGCAGTAGAATTAACAGTGAGAGTATCAATATTTCGTACTGTAGTATTATGTGGTATAAAAATACGACAAACTTGGAATCGATGAGTAATATCCAAATTCTCACTTTTCTTAACATACTTCTTTAGGTAATTTCATGCATAGAGTTCATCCGACGAAATTTAGCACACATATCTACTGGATATAATGGTTGCCGACATGTATGAAATTAAATATCATATCCCCGCACCTACAACAAGTGCTAGAACGTTATGCTAGTGTCACCCAGCGGGAAACAGTAGACGACCCGTTGTAAGCAATCTCAGTGGACATGAAGTGAACCAAGTTTCCACTATATTTTTCATGCAATTGTCTATCGTTCCACCCGGTTTCTGTCTGCAGTAGAATTAACAGTAAGAGTATCAATATTTCGTACTGGAGTATTATGTGGTATAAAAATATGACAAAATTGGAATCGATGTGTAATACCCAAATGCTCACTTTTGTAAACGTTGTTCTTTAGGTAATTTCATGCACAGAGCTCATCCGACGAAATTTAGCACACATATCTACTGGATATAATGGTTGTCGACATGTATGAAATTAAATATCGTATAGTATTAATTACTATATGCCCACACCTACAACATGTCCTAGAACCTTATGCTATTGTCATCTAGATGGAAAAGATATATATATTCATCCAATATCCCATCGCGCTACCAGGTTTGTGTCGAAACTAAAAGTAACAGCAAGGACTTTTATATTTCGTACTGTACCAATAGGTGGTATAAAAATATAATAAACTAGGAATCGATGCACCATATACAAGCATTTCTATTGCAGATTCCAATGTATATGGTGTTTAAGTGACATAATTTTTTTATGGAGCACATATAAAAGTAATTGTGGGAGAATCTACACAAACAAAACTATGTGATTCCAAACAATTTCAGTTTATCTAACTAGTCGTGCGAAAAACATACTTCTGACCATAGCCGTCTCTTCTCTAAATTTATTACTTTAGGTAATTTCATTTACAGAACTCAGTAATAATAGAACCTGATGGTAGTGTCATCTAGCGGAAGATAATACTTGAACTGTTGTCAGCGACCTCACTGAACATAAATCGAACAAGGTTTCCGCTATATATTCATCCCATAAACTATCGCACCACCAGGTTTGTATCTAAACTAGAAGTAACAGTAAGAGCATCAATATTTCGTACTGTAGTATTGTGTGGTATAAAAATATGATAACCTAGGAATCGATGGGTAATACTACCAGGTTTGTGTCGAAACTAAAAGTAACAGCATGGGCTTTTATATTTCGTACTGTACCAATAGGTGGTATAAAAATATAATAAACTAGGAACAGAAGTGACATAATTTTTTTATGGAGCACATATAAAAGTAATTGTGGGAGAATCTACACAAACAAAACTATGTGATTCCAAACAATTTCAGTTTATCTAACTTGTCGTGCGAAAAACATACATCTGACCATCGCCGTCTCTTCTCTAAATTTATTACTTTAGGTAATTTCATTTACAGAACTCAGTAATAATAGAACCTGATGGTAGTGTCATCTAGCGGAAGATAATACTTGAACTGTTGTCAGCGACCTCACTGATCCAATAATATACCTCACCACCAGGTTTGTGTCTAAACTAGAAGCAACAGCAAGAGCATCAATATTTCGTACTTCAGTATTATGTTTTGTAAAAATACGACAAATTTGGAATCGATGGGTAATACCCAAATGCTCACTTTTCTAAACATACATCTATAGGTAGTTTCATGTACAGAGTTCATCCGACGAAATTTAGCACACATATCTACTGGATATAATGGTTGCCGACATGTACGAAATTAATTACTATATGCCCAAACCTACAACATGCCCTAGAACCTTATGCTATTGTCATCTAGATGGAAAAGATATATATATTCATCCAATATCCCATCGCGCTACCAGGTTTGTGTCGAAACTAAAAGTAACAGCAAGGGCTTTTATATTTCGTACTGTACCAGTAGGTGGTATAAAAATATAATAAACTAGGAATCGATGCCCAATACACAAGCATTTCTATTGCCGATTCCAATGTATATGGTTTTTAAGTGACATATTTTTTTTATGGAGCACATATAAAAGTAATTGTGGGAGAATCTACACAAACAAAACTATGTGATTCCAAACAATTTCTGTTCATCTAACTAGTCGTGCGAAAAACATACTTCTGACCATCGCCGTCTCTTCTCTAAATTTATTACTTTAGGTAATTTCATTTACAGAATTCAGTAATAATAGAACCTGATGGTAGTGTCATCTAGCGGAAGATAATATTCGAACTGTTATCAGCGACCTCACTGAACATAAATCGAAAAAGGTTTCCGCTATATATTCATCCAATAATCTATCGCACCACCAGGTTTGTGTCTAAACTAGAAGTAACAGCAAGAGCATCAATATTTCGTACTGTAGTATTATGTGGTATAAAAATACGACTAACTTGAAATCGATGGGTAATACCCAAATTCTCATTTTTCTAAACTTACTGCTTTAGGTAATTTCATGCACAGAGTTCATCCGAGGAAATTTAGCACACGTATCTACTCGATATAATGGTTGCCGACATGTACGAAATGAATTACTATATCCCAGTACCTACAACATGTCCTAGAACCTTATGCTATTGTCATCTAGCGGGAAAAAAATGTATGGTCATCCAATTCCCCACCGCGCTGCCAGGTTTGTGTCGAAACTAAAAGTAACAGCAAGGGCATCTATATTTCGTACTGTACCAATAGGTGGTACAAAAATATTATAAACAAGTAATCGATGCCCAATACACAAGCATTTTTATTGTAGATTCCAATGTATATGGTTTTTAAGTGACATAATTTTTTACGGAGCACATATAAAAGTAATTGTGGGAGAATCTGCACAAACAAAACTATGTGATTCCAAACAATTTCAGTTTATCTAACTAGTCGTGCGAAAAACATACTTCTGACCATCGCCGTCTCTTCTCTAAATTTATTACTTTAGGTAATTTCATTTACAGAATTCAGTAATAATAGAACCTGATGGTAGTGTCATCTAGCGGAAGATAATATTTGAACTGTTGTCAGCGACCTCATTGAACATAAATCGAAAAAGGTTTCCGCTATATATTCATCCAATAATCTATCGCACCACCAGGTTTGTGTCTAAACTAGAAGTAACAGCAAGAGCATCAATATTTCGTACTGTAGTATTATGTGGTATAAAAATACGACTAACTTGAAATCGATGGGTAATACCCAAATTCTCACTTTTCTAAACTTACTTCTTTAGGTAATTTCATGCACAGAGTTCATCCGACGAAATTTAGCATACATATCAACTGGATATAATAGTTGCCGACATCTATGAAATTAAATATCATATCCCCGCACCTACAACATGTGCTGGAACGTGTACGCAAGTGTCGTTTAGCGGGAAACAATAGACGACCCGTTGTAAGCAACCTCAGTGGACATGAAGTGAGCCAAGTTTCCACTATATTTTTCATGCAATTGTCTATCGCTCCACCCGGTTTCTGTCTGCAGTAGAATTAACAGTAAGAGTATCAATATTTCGTACTGGAGTATTATGTGGTATAAAAATATGACAAACTTGGAATCGATGTGTAATACCCAAATGCTCACTTTTGTAAACGTTCTTCTTTAGGTAATTTCATGCACAGAGCTCATCCGACGAAATTTAGCACACATATCTACTGGATATAATGGTTGTCGACATGTATGAAATTAAATATCGTATAGTATTAATTACTATATGCCCACACCTACAACATGTCCTAGAACCTTATGCTATTGTCATCTAGATGGAAAAGATATATATATTCATCCAATATCCCATCGCGCTACCAGGTTTGTGTCGAAACTAAAAGTAACAGCAAGGGCTTTTATATTTCGTACTGTACCAATAGGTGGTATAAAAATATAATAAACTAGGAATCGATGCACCATATACAAGCATTTCTATTGCAGATTCCAATGTATATGGTGTTTAAGTGACATAATTTTTTTATGGAGCACATATAAAAGTAATTGTGGGAGAATCTACACAAACAAAACTATGTGATTCCAAACAATTTCAGTTTATCTAACTAGTCGTGCGAAAAACATACTTCTGACCATCGCCGTCTCTTCTCTAAATTTATTTCTTTAGGTAATTTCATTTACAGAATTCAGTAATAACAGAACCTGATGGTAGTGTCATCTAGAGGAAGATAATACTTGAATTGTTGTCAGCGACCTCATTGAACATAAATCGAACAAGGTTTCCGCTATATATTCATCCAATAATCTATCGCACCACCAGGTTTGTGTCTAAACTAGAAGTAACAGCAAGAGCATCAATATTTCGTACTGAAGTATTATGTGGTATAAAAATACGACTAACTTGAAATCGATGTGTAATACCCAAATTCTCATTTTTCTAAACTTACTGCTTTAGGTAATTTCATGTACAGAGTTCATCCGAGGAAATTTAGCACACGTATCTACTGGATATAATGGTTGCCGACATGTACGAAATTAATTACTATATCCCCGTACCTACAACATGTCCTAGAACCTTATGCTATTGTCATCTAGCGAAAAAAAAAAATTATGGTCATCCAATTCCCCACCGCGCTGCCAGGTTTGTGTCGAAACTAAAAGTAACAGCAAGGGCATCTATATTTCGTACTGTACCAATAGGTGGTATAAAAATATAATAAACTAGTAATCAATGCCAAATACACAAGCATTTTTATTGTAGATTCCAATGTATATGGTTTTTAAGTGACATAATTTTTTTATGGAGCACATATAAAAGTAATTGTGGGAGAAGCTACACAAACAAAACTATGTCATTCCAAACAATTTCAGTTTATCTAACTAGTCGTGCGAAAAACATACTTCTGACCATCGCCGTCTCTTCTCTAAATTTATTACTTTAGGTAATTTCATTTACAGAATTCAGTAATAACAGAACCTGATGGTAGTGTCATCTAGAGGAAGATAATATTTGAACTGTTGTCAGCGACCTCATTGAACATAAATCGAACAAGGTTTCCGCTATATATTCATCCAATAATCTATCGCACCACCAGGTTTGTGTCTAAACTAGAAGTAACAACAAGAGCATCAATATTTCGTACTGTAGTATTATGTGGTATAAAAATACGACTATCTTGAAATCGATGGGTAATATCCAAATTCTCACTTTTCTAAACATACTTCTTTAGGTAATTTCATGCATAGAGTTCATCCGACGAAATTTAGCACTCATATCTACTGGATATAATGGTTGCCGACATGTATGAAATTAAATATCATATCCCCGCACCTACAACAAGTGCTAGGACGTTATGCTAGTGTCACCCAGCGGGAAACAGTAGACGACCCGTTGTAAGCAATCTCAGTGGACATGAAGTGAGTCAAGTTTCCACTATATTTTTCATGCAATTGTCTATCGTACCACCCGGTTTCTGTCTGCAGTAGAATTAACAGTGAGAGTATCAATATTTCGTACTGTAGTATTATGTGGTATAAAAATACGACAAACTTGGAATCGATGGGTAATATCCAAATTCTCACTTTTCTTAACATACTTCTTTAGGTAATTTCATGCATAGAGTTCATCCGACGAAATTTAGCACACATATCTACTGGATATAATGGTTGTCGACATGTATGAAATTAAATATCATATCCCCGCACCTACAACAAGTGCTAGAACGTTATGCTAGTGTCACCCAGCGGGAAACAGTAGACGACCCGTTGTAAGCAATCTCAGTGGACATGAAGTGAGCCAAGTTTCCACTATATTTTTCATGCAATTGTCTATCGTACCACCCGGTTTCTGTCTGCAGTAGAATTAACAGTGAGAGTATCAATATTTCGTTCTGTAGTATTATGTGGTATAAAAATACGACAAACTTGGAATTGATGTGTAATACCCAAATGCGCGCTTTTCTGAACTTACTTCTTTGGGTAATTTCATGCACAGAGTTCATCCGACGAAATTTAGCACACATATCTACTGGATATAATGGTTGCCGACATGTATGAAATTAAATATCATATCCCCGCACCTACAACAAGTGCTAGAACGTTATGCTAGTGTCACCCAGCGGGAAACAGTAGACGACCCGTTGTAAGCAATCTCAGTGGACATGAAGTGAACCAAGTTTCCACTATATTTTTCATGCAATTGTCTATCGTTCCACCCGGTTTCTGTCTGCAGTAGAATTAACAGTAAGAGTATCAATATTTCGTACTGGAGTATTATGTGGTATAAAAATATGACAAAATTGGAATCGATGTGTAATACCCAAATGCTCACTTTTGTAAACGTTCTTCTTTAGGTAATTTCATGCACAGAGCTCATCCGACGAAATTTAGCACACATATCTACTGGATATAATGGTTGTCGACATGTATGAAATTAAATATCGTATAGTATTAATTACTATATGCCCACACCTACAACATGTCCTAGAACCTTATGCTATTGTCATCTAGATGGAAAAGATATATATATTCATCCAATATCCCATCGCGCTACCAGGTTTGTGTCGAAACTAAAAGTAACAGCAAGGACTTTTATATTTCGTACTGTACCAATAGGTGGTATAAAAATATAATAAACTAGGAATCGATGCACCATATACAAGCATTTCTATTGCAGATTCCAATGTATATGGTGTTTAAGTGACATAATTTTTTTATGGAGCACATATAAAAGTAATTGTGGGAGAATCTACACAAACAAAACTATGTGATTCCAAACAATTTCAGTTTATCTAACTAGTCGTGCGAAAAACATACTTCTGAAGATCGCCGTCTCTTCTCTAAATTTATTACTTTAGGTAATTTCATTTACAGAACTCAGTAATAATAGAACCTGATGGTAGTGTCATCTAGCGGAAGATAATACTTGAACTGTTGTCAGCGACCTCACTGAACATAAATCGAACAAGGTTTCCGCTATATATTCATCCCATAAACTATCGCACCACCAGGTTTGTATCTAAACTAGAAGTAACAGCAAGAGCATCAATATTTCGTACTGTAGTATTGTGTGGTATAAAAATATGATAACCTAGGAATCGATGGGTAATACTACCAGGTTTGTGTCGAAACTAAAAGTAACAGCATGGGCTTTTATATTTTGTACTGTACCAATAGGTGGTATAAAAATATAATAAACTAGGAACAGAAGTGACATAATTTTTTTATGGAGCACATATAAAAGTAATTGTGGGAGAATCTACACAAACAAAACTATGTGATTCCAAACAATTTCAGTTTATCTAACTTGTCGTGCGAAAAACATACATCTGACCATCGCCGTCTCTTCTCTAAATTTATTACTTTAGGTAATTTCATTTACAGAACTCAGTAATAATAGAACCTGATGGTAGTGTCATCTAGCGGAAGATAATACTTGAACTGTTGTCAGCGACCTCACTGATCCAATAATATACCTCACCACCAGGTTTGTGTCTAAACTAGAAGCAACAGCAAGAGCATCAATATTTCGTACTTCAGTATTATGTTTTGTAAAAATACGACAAATTTGGAATCGATGGGTAATACCCAAATGCTCACTTTTCTAAACATACATCTATAGGTAGTTTCATGTACAGAGTTCATCCGACGAAATTTAGCACACATATCTACTGGATATAATGGTAGCCGACTTGTACGAAATTAATTACTATATGCCCACACCTACAACATGTCCTAGAACCTTATGATATTCTCATCTAGCACAGAGTACATCCGACGAAATTTAGCACAGATATCTACTGGATATAATGGTTGCCGACATGTACGAAATTAATTACTATATGCCCACACCTACAACATGCCCTAGAACCTTATGCTATTGTCATCTAGATGGAAAAGATATATATATTCATCCAATATCCCATCGCGCTACCAGGTTTGTGTCGAAACTAAAAGTAACAGCAAGGGCTTTTATATTTCGTACTGTACCAATAGGTGGTATAAAAATATAATAAACTAGGAATCGGTGCCCAATACACAAGCATTTCTATTGCCGATTCCAAAGTATATGGTTTTTAAGTGACATATTTTTTTTATGGAGCACATATACAAGTAATTGTGGGAGAATCTACACAAACAAAACTATGTGATACCAAACAATTTCAGTTCATCTAACTAGTCGTGCGAAAAACATACTTCTGACCATCGCCGTCTCTTCTCTAAATTTATTACTTTAGGTAATTTCATTTACAGAATTCAGTAATAATAGAACCTGATGGTAGTGTCATCTAGCGGAAGATAATACTCGAACTGTTATCAGCGACCTCACTGAACATAAATCGAAAAAGGTTTCCGCTATATATTCATCCAATAATCTATCGCACCACCAGGTTTGTGTCTAAACTAGAAGTAACAGCAAGAGCATCAATATTTCGTACTGTAGTGTTACGTGGTATAAAAATACGACTAACTTGAAATCGATGGGTAATACCCAAATTCTCATTTTTCTAAACTTACTGCTTTAGGTAATTTCATGCACAGAGTTCATCCGAGGAAATTTAGCACACGTATCTACTCGATATAATGGTTGCCGACATGTACGAAATGAATTACTATATCCCAGTACCTACAACATGTCCTAGAACCTTATGCTATTGTCATCTAGCGGGAAAAAAATGTATGGTCATCCAATTCCCCACCGCGCTGCCAGGTTTGTGTCGAAACTAAAAGTAACAGCAAGGGCATCTATATTTCGTACTGTACCAATAGGTGGTACAAAAATATTATAAACAAGTAATCGATGCCCAATACACAAGCATTTTTATTGTAGATTCCAATGTATATGGTTTTTAAGTGACATAATTTTTTACGGAGCACATATAAAAGTAATTGTGGGAGAATCTACACAAACAAAACTATGTGATTCCAAACAATTTCAGTTTATCTAACTAGTCGTGCGAAAAACATACTTCTGACCATCGCCGTCTCTTCTCTAAATTTATTACTTTAGGTAATTTCATTTACAGAATTCAGTAATAATAGAACCTGATGGTAGTGTCATCTAGCGGAAGATAATATTTGAACTGTTGTCAGCGACCTCATTGAACATAAATCGAACAAGGTTTCCGCTATATATTCATCCAAAAATCTATCGCACCACCAGGTTTGTGTCTAAACTAGAAGTAACAGCAAGAGCATCAATATTTCGTACAGTAGTATTATGTGGTATAAAAATACGACAAACTTGGAATCGATGGGTAATACCCAAATTCTCACTTTTCTAAACTTACTTCTTTAGGTAATTTCATGCACAGAGTTCATCCGACGAAATTTAGCATACATATCAACTGGATATAATGGTTGCCGACATCTATGAAATTAAATATCATATCCCCGCACCTACAACATGTGCTGGAACGTGTACGCAAGTGTCGTTTAGCGGGAAACAATAGACGACCCGTTGTAAGCAACCTCAGTGGACTTGAGGGGAACCAAGTTTCCACTATATTTTTTAGGCAATAACCTATCGCACCACCCGGTTTCTGTGTGCAGTAAAACTAACAATAGGAGTATCAATATTTCGTACTGTAGTATTATGTGTTATAAAAATATGATAACCTAGGAAACGATGGGTATTACCCAAATTCTCACTATTCTAAATTTACTTCCTTAGGTAATTTCATGCACAGAGTTCATCCGACGAAATTTGGCACACATATCTACTTCATATAATGGTTGCCGTCATGTGTGAAATTAAATATTATATCCTCGCACCTACAACATGTGCTAGAACCTTATGCTATTGTCATCTAGATGGAAAAGATATATATATTCATCCAATATCAAATCGCGCTACCAGGTTTGTGTCGAAACTAAAAGTAACAGCAAGGGCTTTTATATTTCGTACTGTACCAATAGGTGGTATAAAAATATAATAAACTAGGAATCGATGCCCAATACACAAGCATTTCTATTGCAGATTCCAATGTATATGGTTTTTAAGTGACATCATTTTTTTGTGGAGCACATATAAATGTAATTGTGGGAGAATCTGCACAAACAAAACTATGTGATTCCAAACAATTTCAGTTTATCTAACTAGTCGTGCGAAAAACATACTTCTGACCATTGCCGTCTCTTCTCTAAATTTATTACTTTAGGTAATTTCATTTACAGAATTCAGTAATAATTGAACCTGATGGTAGTGTCATCTAGCGGAAGATAATACTTGAACTGTTGTCAGCGACCTCATTGAACATAAATCGAACAAGGTTTCCGCTATATATTCATCCAATAATCTATCGCACCACCAGGTTTGTGTCTAAACTAGAAGTAACAGCAAGAGCATCAATATTTCGGACTGTAGTATTATGTGGTACAAAAATACGACTAACTTGAAATCGATGGGTAATACCCAAATTCTCATTTTTCTAAACTTACTGCTTTAGGTAATTTCATGCACAGAGTTCATCCGAGGAAATTTAGCACACGTATCTACTGGATATAATGGTTGCCGACATGTACGAAATGAATTACTATATCCCCGTACCTACAACATGTCCTAGAACCTTATGCTATTGTCATCTAGCGGGAAAAAAATTTATGGTCATCCAATTCCCCACCGCGCTGCCAGGTTTGTGTCGAAACTAAAAGTAACAGCAAGGGCTTTTATATTTCGTACTGTACCAATAGGTGGTATAAAAATATAATAAACTAGGAATCGATGCCCAATACACAAGCATTTCTATTGCAGATTCCAATGTATATGGTTTTTAAGTGACGTAATTTTTTTGTGGAGCACATATAAATGTAATTGTGGGAGAATCTGCACAAACAAAACTATGTGATTCCAAACAATTTCAGTTTATCTAACTAGTCGTGCGAAAAACATACTTCTGACCATTGCCGTCTCTTCTCTAAATTTATTACTTTAGGTAATTTCATTTACAGAATTCAGTAATAATTGAACCTGATGGTAGTGTCATCTAGCGGAAGATAATACTTGAACTGTTGTCAGCGACCTCATTGAACATAAATCGAACAAGGTTTCCGCTATATATTCATCCAATAATCCATCGCACCACCAGGTTTGTGTCTAAACTAGAAGTAACAGCAAGAGTATCAATATTTCGTACTGGAGTATTATGTGGTATAAAAATATGACAAACTTGGAATCGATGTGTAATACCCAAATGCTCACTTTTGTAAACGTTCTTCTTTAGGTAATTTCATGCACAGAGCTCATCCGACGAAATTTAGCACACATATCTACTGGATATAATGGTTGTCGACATGTATGAAATTAAATATCGTATAGTATTAATTACTATATGCCCACACCTACAACATGCCCTAGAACCTTATGCTATTGTCATCTAGATGGAAAAGATATATATATTCATCCAATATCCCATCGCGCTACCAGGTTTGTGTCGAAACTAAAAGTAACAGCAATGGCTTTTATATTTCGTACTGTACCAAGAGGTGGTATAAAAATATAATAAACTAGGAATCGATGCACCATATACAAGCATTTCTATTGCAGATTCCAATGTATATGGTGTTTAAGTGACATAATTTTTTTATGGAGCACATATAAAAGTAATTGTGGGAGAATCTACACAAACAAAACTATGTGATTCCAAACAATTTCAGTTTATCTAACTTGTCGTGCGAAAAACATACATCTGACCATCGCCGTCTCTTCTCTAAATTTATTAGTTTAGGTAATTTCATTTACAGAACTCAGTAATAATAGAACCTGATGGTAGTGTCATCTAGCGGAAGATAATACTTGAACTGTTGTCAGCGACCTCACTGATCCAATAATATACCTCACCACCAGGTTTGTGTCTAAACTAGAAGCAACAGCAAGGGCATCAATATTTCGTACTTCAGTATTATGTTTTGTAAAAATACGACAAATTTGGAATCGATGGGTAATACCCAAATGCTCACTTTTCTAAACATACTTCTATAGGTAGTTTCATGTACAGAGTTCAACCGACGAAATTTAGCACACATATCTACTGGATATAATGGTAGCCGACTTGTACGAAATTAATTACTATATGCCCACACCTACAAGATGTCCTAGAACCTTATGATATTGTCATCTAGCACAGAGTACATCCGACGAAATTTAGCACACATATCTACTGGATATAATGGTTGCCGACATGTACGAAATTAATTACTATATGCCCACACCTACAACATGCCCTAGAACCTTATGCTATTGTCATCTAGATGGAAAAGATATATATATTCATCCAATATCCCATCGCGCTACCAGGTTTGTGTCGAAACTAAAAGTAACAGCAAGGGCTTTTATATTTTGTACTGTACCAATAGGTGGTATAAAAATATAATAAACTAGGAATCGATGCCCAATACACAAGCATTTCTATTGCAGATTCCAATGTATATGGTTTTTAAGTGACATATTTTTTTTATGGAGCACATATAAAAGTAATTGTGGGAGAATCTACACAAACAAAACTATGTGATTCCAAACAATTTCAGTTCATCTATATAGTCGTGCGAAAAACATACATCTGACCATCGCCGTCTTTTCTCTAAATTTATTACTTTAGGTAATTTCATTTATAGAACTCAGTAATAATAGAACCTGATGGTAGTGTCATCTAGCGGAAGATAATACTCGAACTGTTATTAGCGACCTCACAGAACATAAATCCAAAAAGGTTTCCGCTATATATTCATCCAATAATCTATCGCACCACCAGGTTTGTGTCTAAACTAGAAGTACCAGCAAGAGCATCAATATTTCGTACTGAAGTATTATGTGGTATAAAAATACGACTAACTTGAAATCGATGGGTAATACCCAAATTCTCATTTTTCTAAACTTACTGCTTTAGGTAATTTCATGCACAGAGTTCATCCGAGGAAATTTAGTACACGTATCTACTGGATATAATGGTTGCCGACATGTATGAAATTAAATATCATATCCTCGCACCTACAACATGTGCTAGAACGTTATGCTAGTGTCGCCTAGCGGGAAACAATAGACGACCCGTTGTCAGCAACCTCAGTGGACATGAAGTGAACCAAGTTTCCACTATATTTTTCATGCAATTGTCTATCGTTCCACCCGGTTTCTGTCTGCAGTAGAATTAACAGTAAGAGTATCAATATTTCGTACTGGAGTATTATGTGGTATAAAAATATGACAAACTTGGAATCGATGTGTAATACCCAAATGCTCACTTTTGTAAACGTTCTTCTTTAGGTAATTTCATGCACAGAGCTCATCCGACGAAATTTAGCACACATATCTACTGGATATAATGGTTGTCGACATGTATGAAATTAAATATCGTATAGTATTAATTACTATATGCCCACACCTACAACATGTCCTAGAACCTTATGCTATTGTCATCTAGATGGAAAAGATATATATATTCATCCAATATCCCATCGCGCTACCAGGTTTGTGTCGAAACTAAAAGTAACAGCAAGGGCTTTTATATTTCGTACTGTACCAATAGGTGGTATAAAAATATAATAAACTAGGAATCGTTGCACCATATACAAGCATTTCTATTGCAGATTCCAATGTATATGGTGTTTAAGTGACATAATTTTTTTATGGAGCACATATAAAAGTAATTGTGGGAGAATCTACACAAACAAAACTATGTGATTCCAAACAATTTCAGTTTATCTAACTAGTCGAACTAGTCGTGCGAAAAACATACTTCTGACCATCGCCGTCTCTTCTCTAAATTTATTACTTTAGGTAATTTCATTTACAGAACTCAGTAATAATAGAACCTGATGGTAGTGTCATCTAGCGGAAGATAATACTTGAACTGTTGTCAGCGACCTCACTGAACATAAATCGAACAAGGTTTCCGCTATATATTCATCCCATAAACTATCGCACCACCAGGTTTGTATCTAAACTAGAAGTAACAGCAAGAGCATCAATATTTCGTACTGTAGTATTGTGTGGTATAAAGATATGATAACCTAGGAATCGATGGGTAATACTACCAGGTTTGTGTCAAAACTAAAAGTAACAGCATGGGCTTTTATATTTCGTACTGTACCAATAGGTGGTATAAAAATATAATAAACTAGGAACAGAAGTGACATAATTTTTTTATGGAGCACATATAAAAGTAATTGTGGGAGAATCTACACAAACAAAACTATGTGATTCCAAACAATTTCAGTTTATCTAACTTGTCGTGCGAAAAACATACATCTGACCATCGCCGTCTCTTCTCTAAATTTATTACTTTAGGTAATTTAATTTACAGAACTCAGTAATAATAGAACCTGATGGTAGTGTCATCTAGCGGAAGATAATACTTGAACTGTTGTCAGCGACCTCACTGATCCAATAATATACCTCACCACCAGGTTTGTGTCTAAACTAGAAGCAACAGCAAGAGCATCAATATTTCGTACTTCAGTATTATGTTTTGTAAAAATACGACAAATTTGGAATCGATGGGTAATACCCAAATGCTCACTTTTCTAAACATACTTCTTTAGGTAATTTCATGTACAGAGTTCATCCGACGAAATTTAGCACACATATCTACTGGATATAATGGTAGCCCACTTGTACGAAATTAATTACTATATGCCCACACCTACAAGATGTCCTAGAACCTTATGATATTGTCATCTAGCACAGAGTACATCCGACGAAATTTAGCACACATATCTACTGGATATAATGGTTGCCGACATGTACGAAATTAATTACTATATGCCCACACCTACAACATGCCCTAGAACCTTATGCTATTGTCATCTAGATGGAAAAGATATATATATTCATCCAATATCCCATCGCGCTACCAGGTTTGTGTCGAAACTAAAAGTAACAGCAAGGGCTTTTATATTTCGTACTGTACCAATAGGTGGTATAAAAATATAATAAACTAGGAATCGATGCCCAATACACAAGCATTTCTATTGCAGATTCCAATGTATATGGTTTTTAAGTGACATATTTTTTTTATGGAGCACATATAAAAGTAATTGTGGGAGAATCTACACAAACAAAACTATGTGATTCCAAACAATTTCAGTTCATCTATATAGTCGTGCGAAAAACATACATCTGACCATCGCCGTCTTTTCTCTAAATTTATTACTTTACTATATATTCATCCCATAAACTATCGCACCACCAGGTTTGTATCCAAACTAGAAGTAACAGCAAGAGCATCAATATTTCGTACTGTAGTATTGTGTGGTATAAAAATATGATAACCTAGGAATCGATGGGTAATACTACCAGGTTTGTGTCAAAACTAAAAGTAACAGCATGGGCTTTTATATTTCGTACTGTACCAATAGGTGGTATAAAAATATAATAAACTAGGAACAGAAGTGACATAATTTTTTTATGGAGCACATATAAAAGTAATTGTGGGAGAATCTACACAAACAAAACTATGTGATTCCAAACAATTTCAGTTTATCTAACTTGTCGTGCGAAAAACATACATCTGACCATCGCCGTCTCTTCTCTAAATTTATTACTTTAGGTAATTTAATTTCCAGAACTCAGTAATAATAGAACCTGATGGTAGTGTCATCTAGCGGAAGATAATATTTGAACTGTTGTCAGCGACCTCACTGATCCAATAATATACCTCACCACCAGGTTTGTGTCTAAACTAGAAGCAACAGCAAGAGCATCAATATTTCGTACTTCAGTATTATGTTTTGTAAAAATACGACAAATTTGGAATCGATGGGTAATACCCAAATGCTCACTTTTCTAAACATACTTCTATAGGCAGTTTCATGTACAGAGTTCATCCGACGAAATTTAGCACACATATCTACTGGATATAATGGTAGCCGACATGTACGAAATTAATTACTATATGCCCACACCTACAACATGTCCTAAAACCTTATGATATTGTCATCTAGCACAGAGTACATCCGACGAAATTTAGCACACATATCTACTGGATATAATGGTTGCCGACATGTACGAAATTAATTACTATATGCCCACACCTACAACATGCCCTAGAACCTTATGCTATTGTCATCTAGATGGAAAAGATATATATATTCATCCAATATCCCATCGCGCTTCCAGGTTTGTGTCGAAACTAAAAGTAAAAGCAATGTCTTTTATATTTCGTACTGTACCAATAGGTGGTATAAAAATATAACAATCTAGGAATCGATGCCCAATACACAAGCATTTCTATTGCAGATTCCAATGTATATGGTTTTTAAGTGACATAATTTTTTATAGAGCACATATGAAAGTAGTTGTGGGAGAATCTACACAAACAAAACTATGTGATTCCAAACAATTTCAGTTTATCTAACTAGTCGTGCGAAAAACATACATCTGACCATCGCCGTCTCTTCTCTAAATTTATTACTTTAGGTAATTTCATTTACAGAATTCAGTAATAATAGAACCTGATGGTAGTGTCATCTAGCGGAAGATAATATTTGAACTGTTGTCAGCGACCTCATTGAACATAAATCGAACAAGGTTTCCGCTATATATTCATCCAATAATCAATCGCACCACCAGGTTTGTGTCTAAACTAGAAGTAACAGCAAGAGCATCAATATTTCGTACAGTAGTATTATGTGGTATAAAAATACGACAAACTTGGAATCGATGGGTAATACCCAAATTCTCACTTTTCTAAACTTACTTCTTTAGGTAATTTCATGCACAGAGTTCATCCGACGAAATTTAGCATACATATCTACTGGATATAATGGTTGCCGACATCTATGAAATTAAATATCATATCCCCGCACCTACAACATGTGCTGGAACGTGTACGCAAGTGTCGTTTAGCGGGAAACAATAGACGACCCGTTGTAAGCAACCTCAGTGGACTTGAGGGGAACCAAGTTTCCACTATATTTTTTAGGCAATAACCTATCGCACCACCCGGTTTCTGTGTGCAGTAAAACTAACAATAGGAGTATCAATATTTCGTACTGTAGTATTATGTGTTATAAAAATATGATAACCTAGGAAACGATGGGTATTACCCAAATTCTCACTATTCTAAATTTACTTCCTTAGGACGAAATTTAGCACACATATCTACTGGATATAATAATAGCCGACTTGTACGAAATTAATTACTATTTGCCCACACCTGCAACATGTTCTAGAACCTTATGATATTGTCATCTAGCACAGAGTTCATCCAACGAAATTTAGCACACATATCTACTGGATATAATGGTTGCCGACATGTACGAAATTAATTACTATATGCCCACACCTACAACATGTCCTAGAACCGTATGCTATTGTCATCTAGATGGAAAAGATATATATATTCATCCAATATCCCATCGCGCTTCCAGGTTTGTGTCGAAACTAAAAGTAAAAGCAAGGTCTTTTATATTTCGTACTGTACCAATAGGTGGTATAAACATATAATAATCTAGGAATCGATGCCCAATACACAAGCATTTCTATTGCAGATTCCAATGTATATGGTTTTTAAGTGACATAATTTTTTATGGAGTACATATAAAAGTAGTTGTGGGAGAATCTACACAAACAAAACTATGTGATTCCAAACAATTTCAGTTTATCTAATTAGTCGTGCGAAAAACATAAATCTGACCATCGCCGCCTCTTCTCTAAATTTATTACTTTAGGTAATTGCATTTACAGAACTCAGTAATAATAGAACCTGATGGTAGTGTCATCTAGCGGAAGATAATACTTGAACTGTTGTCAGCGACCTCACTGATCCAATAATATACCTCAAAACCAGGTTTGTGTCTAAACTAGAAGCAACAGCAAGAGCATCAATATTTCGTACTTCAGTATTATGTTTTGTAAAAATACGACAAATTTGGAATCGATGGGTAATACCCAAATGCTCACTTTTCTAAACATACTTCTTTAGGTAATTTCATGTACAGAGTTCATCCGACGAAATTTAGCACACATATCTATTGGATATAATGGTAGCCGACTTGTACGAAATTAATTACTATATGCCCACACCTACAACATGTCCTAGAGCCTTATGATATTGTCATCTAGCACAGAGTACATCCGACGAAATTTAGCACACATATCTACTGGATATAATGGTTGCCGACATGTACGAAATTAATTACTATATGCCCACACCTACAACATGCCCTAGAACCGTATGCTATTGTCACCTAGATGGAAAAGATATATATATTCATCCAATATCCCATCGCGCTATAAATATAGGTGGTATAAAAATATAATAATCTAGGAATCGATGCCCAATACACAAGCATTTCTATTGCAGATTCCAATGTATATGGTTTTTAAGTGACATAATTTTTTATAGAGCACATATGAAAGTAGTTGTGGGAGAATCTACACAAACAAAACTATGTGATTCCAAACAATTTCAGTTTATCTAACTTGTCGTGCGAAAAACATACATCTGACCATCGCCGTCTCTTCTCTAAATTTATTACTTTAGGTAATTGCATTTACAGAACTCAGTAATAATAGAACCTGATGGTAGTGTCATCTAGCGGAAGATAATACTTGAACTGTTGTCAGCGACCTCACTGATCCAATAATATACCTCACCACCAGGTTTGTGTCTAAACTAGAAGCAACAGCAAGAGCATCAATATTTCGTACTTCAGTATTATGTTTTGTAAAAATACGACAAATTTGGAATCGATGGGTAATACCCAAATGCTCACTTTTCTAAACATACTTCTTTAGGTAATTTCATGTACATAGTTCATCCGACGAAATTTAGCACACATATCTATTGGATATAATGGTAGCCGACTTGTACGAAATTAATTACTATATGCCCACACCTACAACATGTCCTAGAGCCTTATGATATTGTCATCTAGCACAGAGTACATCCGACGAAATTTAGCACACATATCTACTGGATATAATGGTTGCCGACACGTACGAAATTAATTACTATATGCCCACACCTACAACATGCCCTAGAACCTTATGCTATTGTCATCTAGATGGAAAAGATATATATATTCATCCAATATCCCATCGCGCTACCAGGTTTGTGTCGAAACTAAAAGTAACAGCAAGGGCTTTTATATTTCGTACTGTACCAATAGGTGGTATAAAAATATAATAAACTAGGAATCGATGCCCAATACACAAGCATTTCTATTACAGATTCCAATGTATATGGTTTTTAAGTGACATATTTTTTTTATGGAGCACATATAAAAGTAATTGTAGGAGAATCTACACAAACAAAACTATGTGATTCCAAACAATTTCAGTTCATCTAAATAGTCGTGCGAAAAACATACATCTGACCATCGCCGTCTTTTCTCTAAATTTATTACTTTAGGTAATTTCATTTATAGAACTCAGTAATAATAGAACCTGATGGTAGTGTCATCTAGCGGAAGATAATACTCGAACTGTTATCAGCGACATCACTGAACATAAATCGAAAAAGGTTTCCGCTATATATTCATCCAATAATCTATCGCACCACCAGGTTTGTGTCTAAACTAGAAGTACCAGCAAGAGCATCAATATTTCGTACTGAAGTATTATGTGGTATAAAAATACGACTAACTTGAAATCGATGGGTAATACCCAAATTCTCATTTTTCTAAACTTACTGCTTTAAGTAATTTCATGCACAGAGTTCATCCGAGGAAATTTAGCACACGTGTCTACTGGATATAATGGTTGCCGACATGTACGAAATTAATTACTATATCCCCGTACCTACAACATGTCCTAGAACCTTATGCTATTGTCATCTAGCGGGAAAAAAAAATGTATGGTCATCCAATTCCCCACCGCGCTGCCAGGTTTGTGTCGAAACTAAAAGTAACAGCAAGGGCATCTATATTACGTACTGTACCAATAGGTGGTATAAGAATATAATAAACTAGTAATCGATGCCCAATACACAAGCATTTTTATTGTAGATACCAATGTATATGGTTTTTAAGTGACATAATTTTTTTATGGAGCACATATAAAAGTAATTGTGGGAGAATCTACACAAACAAAACTATGTCATTATAAACAATTTCAGTTTATCTAACTAGTCGTGCGAAAAACACACTTCTGACCATCGCCGTCTCTTCTCTAAATTTATTACTTTAGGTAATTTCATTTACAGAATTCAGTAATAACCGCTAGTGTCATCTAGCGGAAGATAATACTTGAACTGTTGTCAGCGACCTCATTGAACATAAATCGAACAAGGTTTCCGCTATATATTCATCCAATAATCTATCGCACCACCAGGTTTGTGTCTAAACTAGAAGTAACAGCAAGAGCATCAATATTTCGTATAGTAGTATTATGTGGTATAAAAATACGACAAACTTGGAATCGATGTGTAATACCCAAATGCTCACTTTTGTAAACGTTCTTCTTTAGGTAATGTCATGCACAGAGTTCATCCGACGAAATTTGGCACACATATCTACTGGATATAATGGTTGCCGACATGTATGAAATTAAATATCGTATCCTCGCACCTACAACATGTCCTAGAACCTGATGGTAGTGTCATCTAGCGGAAGATAATACTTGAACTGTTGTCAGCGACCTCATTGAACATAAATCGAACAAGGTTTCCGCTATATATTCATCCAATAATCTATCGCACCACCAGGTTTGTGTCTAAACTAGAAGTAACAGCAAGAGCATCAATATTTCGTACTGTAGTATTATGTGGTATAAAAATACGACAAACTTGGAATCGATGGGTAATATCCAAATTCTCACTTTTCTAAACATACTTCTTTAGGTAATTTCATGCACAGAGTTCATCCGACGAAATTTAGCACACATATCTACTGGATATAATGGTTGCCGACATGTATGAAATTAAATATCATATCCTCGCACCTACAACATGTGCTAGAACGTTATGCTAGTGTCGCCTAGCGGGAAACAATAGACGACCCGTTGTCAGCAACCTCAGTGGACATGAAGTGAACCAAGTTTCCACTATATTTTTCATGCAATTGTCTATCGCTCCACCCGGTTTCTGTCTGCAGTAGAATTAACAGTAAGAGTATCAATATTTTGTACTGGAGTATTATGTGGTATAAAAATATGACAAACTTGGAATCGATGTGTAATACCCAAATGCTCACTTTTGTAAACGTTCTTCTTTAGGTAACTTCATGCATAGAGCTCATCCGACGAAATTTAGCACACATATCTACTGGATATAATGGTTGTCGACATGTATGAAATTAAATATCGTATAGTATTAATTACTATATGCCCACACCTACAACATGTCCTAGAAATTTATGCCATTGTCATCTAGATGGAAAAGATATATATATTCATCCAATATCCCATCGCGCTACCACTTTTATGTCGAAACTAAAAGTAACAGCAAGGGCTTTTATATTTCGTACTGTACCAATAGGTGGTATAAAAATATAATAAACTAGGAATCGATGCACCATATACAAGCATTTCTATTGCAGATTCCAATGTATATGGTGTTTAAGTGACATAATTTTTTTATGGAGCACATATAAAAGTAATTGTGGGAGAATCTACACAAACAAAACTATGTCATTCCAAACAATTTCAGTTTATCTAACTAGTCGTGCGAAAAACATACTTCTGACCATCGCCGTCTCTTCTCTAAATTTATTACTTTAGGTAATTTCATTTACAGAACTCAGTAATAATAGAACCTGATGGTAGTGTCATCTAGCGTAAGATAATACTTGAACTGTTGTCAGCGACCTCACTGAACATAAATCGAACAAGGTTTCCGCTATATATTCATCCCATAAACTATCGCACCACCAGGTTTGTATCTAAACTAGAAGTAACAGCAAGAGCATCAATATTTCGTACTGTAGTATTGTGTGGTATAAAAATATGATAACCTAGGAATCGATGGGTAATACTACCAGGTTTGTGTCGAAACTAAAAGTAACAGCAAGGGCTTTTATATTTCGTACTGTATCAATAGGTGGTATAAAAATATAATAAACTAGGAACGGAAGTGACATAATTTTTTTATGGAGCACATATAAAAGTAATTGTGGGAGAATCTACACAAACAAAACTATGTGATTCCAAACAATTTCAGATTATCTAACTTGTCGTGCGAAAAACATACATCTGACCATCGCCGTCTCTTCTCTAAATTTATTACTTTAGGTAATTTCATTTACAGAACTCAGTAATAATAGAACCTGATGGTAGTGTCATCTAGCGGAAGATAATACTTGAACTGTTGTCTGCGACCTCACTGATCCAATAATATATCTCACCACCGGGTTTGTGTCCAAACTAGAAGCAACAGCAAGAGCATCAATATTTCGTACTTCAGTATTATGTTTTGTAAAAATACGACAAATTTGGAATCGATGGGTAATACCCAAATGCTCACTTTTCTAAACATACTTCTATAGGTAATTTCATGTACAGAGTTCATCCGACGAAATTTAGCACACATATCTACTGGATATAATGGTAGCCGACTTGTACGAAATTAATTACTCTATGCCCACACCTACAACATGTCCTAGAACCTTATGATATTGTCATCTAGCACAGAGTACATCCGACGAAATTTAGCACACATATCTACTGGATATAATGGTTGCCGACATGTACGAAATTAATTACTATATGCCCACACCTACAACATGCCCTAGAACCTTATGCTATTGTCATCTAGATGGAAAAGATATATATATTCATCCAATATCCCATCGCGCTACCAGGTTTGTGTCGAAACTAAAAGTAACAGCAAGGGCTTTTGTATTTCGTACTGTACCAATAGGTGGTATAAAAATATAATAAACTAGGAATCGATGACCAATACACAAGCATTTCTATTGCAGATTCCAATGTATATGGTTTTTAAGTGACATATTTTTTTTATGGAGCACATATAAAAGTAATTGTCTGAGAATCTACACAAACAAAACTATGTGATTCCAAAAAATTTCAGTTCATCTAACTAGTCGTGCGAAAAACATACTTCTGACCATCGCCGTCTCTTCTCTAAATTTATTACTTTAGGTAATTTCATTTACAGAATTGAGTAATAATAGAACCTGATGGTAGTGTCATCTAGCGGAAGATAATACTCGAACTGTTATCAGCGACCTCACTGAACATAAATCGAAAAAGGTTTCCGCTATATATTCATCCAATAATCTATCGCACCACCAGGTTTGTGTCTAAACTAGAAGTACCAGCAAGAGCATCAATATTTCGTACTGAAGTATTAAGTGGTATAAAAATACGACTAACTTGAAATCGATGGGTAATACCCAAATTCTCATTTTTCTAAACTTACTGCTTTATTTAATTTCATGCACAGAGTTCATCCGAGGAAATTTAGCACACGTATCTACTGGATATAATGGTTGCCGACATGTACGAAATGAATTACTATATCCCCGTACCTACAACATGTCCTAGAACCTTATGCTATTGTCATCTAGCGGGGAAAAAAATGTATGGTCATCCAATTCCCCACCGCGCTGCCAGGTTTGTGTCGAAACTAAAAGTAACAGCAAGGGCATCTATATTACGTACTGTACCAATAGGTGGTATAAGAATATAATAAACCAGTAATCGATGCCCAATACACAATCATTTTTATTGTAGATACCAATGTATATGGTTCTTAAGTGACATAATTTTTTTATGGAGCACATATAAAAGTAATTGTGGGAGAATCTACACAAACAAAACTATGTCATTATAAACAATTTCAGTTTGTCTAACTAGTCGTGCGAAAAACATACTTCTGACCATCGCCGTCTCTTCTCTAAATTTATTACTTTAGGTAATTTCATTTACAGAATTCAGTAATAACCGCTAGTGTCATCTAGCGGAAGATAATACTTGAACTGTTGTCAGCGACCTCATTGAACATAAATCGAACAAGGTTTCCGCTATATATTCATCCAATAATCTATTGCACCACCAGGTTTGTATCTAAACTAGAAGTAACAGCAAGAGCATCAATATTCCGTATAGTAGTATTATGTGGTATAAAAATACGACAAACTTGGAATCGATGTGTAATACCCAAATGCTCACTTTTGTAAACGTTCTTCTTTAGGTAATGTCATGCACAGAGTTCATCCGACGAAATTTAGCACACATATCTACTGGATATAATAGTTGCCGACATGTATGAAATTAAATATCGTATCCTCGCACCTACAACATGTCCTAGAACCTGATGGTAGTGTCGTCTAGCGGAAGATAATACTTGAACTGTTGTCAGCGACCTCATTGAACATAAATCGAACAAGGTTTCCGCTATATATTCATCCAATAATCTATCGCACCACCAGGTTTGTGTCTAAACTAGAAGTAACAGCAAGAGCATCAATATTTCGTACTGTAGTATTATGTGGTATAAAAATACGACAAACTTGGAATTGATGTGTAATACCCAAAGCGCGCTTTTCTGAACTTACTTCTTTAGTGGACATGAAGTGAACCAAGTTTCCACTATATTTTTCATGCAATTGTCTATCGCTCCACCCGGTTTCTGTCTGCAGTAGAATTAACAGTAAGAGTATCAATATTTCGTACTGGAGTATTATGTGGTATAAAAATATGACAAACTTGGAATCGATGTGTAATACCCAAATGCTCACTTTTGTAAACGTTCTTCTTTAGGTAATTTCATGCACAGAGCTCATCCGACGAAATTTAGCACACATATCTACTGGATATAATGGTTGCCGACATGTATGAAATTGAATATCATATCCCCGCACCTACAACAAGTGCTAGAACCTGATGGTGGTGTCATCTAGCGGAAGATAATACTTGAACTGTTGTCAGCGACCTCATTGAACATAAATCGAACAAGGTTTCCGCTATATATTCATCCAATAATCTATCGCACCACCAGGTTTGTGTCTAAACTAGAATTAACAGCAAGAGCATCAATATTTCGTACTGTAGTATTATGTGGTATAAAAATACGACAAACTTGAAATCGATGGGTAATATCCAAATTCTCACTTTTCTAAACATACTTCTTTAGGTAATTTCATGCATAGAGTTCATCCGACGAAATTTAGCACACATATCTACTGGATATAATGGTTGCCGACATGTATGAAATTAAATATCATATCCTCGCACCTACAACATGTGCTAGAACGTTATGCTAGTGTCGCCTAGCGGGAAACAATAGACGACCCGTTGTCAGCAACTTCAGTGGACATGAAGTGAACCAAGTTTCCACTACATTTTTCATGCAATTGTCTATCGTTCCACCCGGTTTCTGTCTGCAGTAGAATTAACAGTAAGAGTATCAATATTTCGTACAGGAGTATTATGTGGTATAAAAATATGACAAACTTGGAATCGATGTGTAATACCCAAATGCTCACTTTTGTAAACGTTCTTCTTTAGGTAATTTCATGCACAGAGCTCATCCGACGAAATTTAGCACACACATCTACTGGATATAATGGTTGTCGACATGTATGAAATTAAATATCGTATAGTATTAATTACTATATGCCCACACCTACAACATGTCGTAGAACCTTATGCTATCGTCATCTAGATGGAAAAGATATATATATTCATCCAATATCCCATCGCGCTACCAGGTTTGTGTCGAAACTAAAAGTAACAGCAAGGGCTTTTATATTTCGTACTGTACATAATTTTTTTATGGAGCACATATAAAAGTAATTGTGGGAGAATCTACACAAACAAAACTATGTCATTCCAAACAATTTCAGTTTATCTAACTAGTCGTGCGAAAAACATACTTCTGACCATCGCCGTCTCTTCTCTAAATTTATTACTTTAGGTAATTTCATTTACAGAACTCAGTAATAATAGAACCTGATGGTAGTGTCATCTAGCGGAAGATAATACTTGAACTGTTGTCAGCGACCTCACTGAACATAAATCGAACAAGGTTTCCGCTATATATTCATCCAATAATCTATCGCACCACCAGGTTTGTGTCTAAACTAGAAGTACCAGCAAGAGCATCAATATTTCGTACTGAAGTATTATGTGGTATAAAAATACGACAAATTTGGAATCGATGGGTAATTCCCAAATTCCCACTATTATAAACTAACTTCTTTAGGTAATTTCATGTACAGAGTTCATCCGAGGAAATTTAGCACACGTATCTACTGGATATAATGGTTGCCGACATGTACGAAATTAATTACTATATCCCCGTACCTACAACATGTCCTAGAACCTTATGCTATTGTCATCTAGCGGGAAAAAATATATATATTCATCCAGTTCCCCACCGCGCTGCCAGGTTTGTGTCGAAACTAAAAGTAACAGCAAGGGCGTCTATATTTCGTACTGTACCAATAGGTGGTATAAAAATATAATAACCTAGGAATCGATGCCCAATACACAAGCATTTCTATTGCAGATTCGAATGTATATGGTTTTTAAGTGACATAATTTTTTTATGGAGCACATATAAAAGTAATTGTGGGAGATTCTACACAAACAAAACTATGTGATTCCAAACAATTTCAGTTTATCTAACTAGTCGTGCGAAAAACATACTTCTGGCCATCGCCGTCTCTTCTCTAGATTTATTACTTTAGTTAATTTCATTTACAGAATTCAGAACCTTATGCTATTGTCATCTAGCGGGAAAAAATATATATGGTCATCCAATACACCATCTCCGCTACCAGGTTTGTGTCGAAACTAAAAGTAACAGCAAGGACATCTATATTTCGTACTTCACCAATAGGTAGTATAAAAATATGATAACCTAGGAATCGATGCCCAATACACAAGCATTTCTATTGCAGATTCCAATGTATATGGTTTTTAAGTGACATAATTTTCTTATGGAACACATACATATAAAAGTAATTGCGGGATCATCTACACAAACAAAACTATGTGATTCCAAACAATATCAGTTTATCTAACTAGTCGTGCGAAAAACATACATCTGACCGTCGCCGTCTCTTCTCAAAATTAATTACTTTACGTAATTTAATTTACAGAACTCAGTTATAATAGAACCTGATGGTAGTGTCATCTAGCGGAAGATAATACTTCAACTGTTGTCAGCGACCTCATTGAACATAAATCGAACAAGGTTTCCGCTATATATTCATCCAATAATCCATCGCACCACCAGGTTTGTATCTAAACTAGAAGTAACAGCAAAAGCATCAATATTTCGTACTGCAGTATTATGTGGTATAAAAATACGACTAACTTGAAATCGATGGGTAATACTCAAATTCTCACTATTCTAAACTTACTTCCTTAGGTAATTTCATGCACAGAGTTCATCCGGTGAAATTTGGCACACATATCTACTGGATATAATGGTTGCCGACATGTATGAAATTGAATATCATATCCCCGCACCTACAACAAGTGCTAGAACCTGATGGTGGTGTCATCTAGCGGAAGATAATACTTGAACTGTTGTCAACGACCTCATTGAACATAAATCGAACAAGGTTTCCGCTATATATTCATCCAATAATCTATCGCACCACCAGGTTTGTGTCTAAACTAGAATTAACAGCAAGAGCATCAATATTTCGTACTGTAGTATTATGTGGTATAAAAATACGACAAACTTGGAATCGATGGGTAATATCCAAATTCTCACTTTTCTAAACATACTTCTTTAGGTAATTTCATGCATAGAGTTCATCCGACGAAATTTAGCACACATATCTACTGGATATAATGGTTGCCGACATGTATGAAATTAAATATCATATCCCCGCACCTACAACAAGTGCTAGAACGTTATGCTAGTGTCACCCAGCGGGAAACAGTAGACGACCCGTTGTAAGCAATCTCAGTGGACATGAAGTGAGCCAAGTTTCCACTATATTTTTCATGCAATAGATTATCGCACCACCCGGTTTCTGTGTGCAGTAAAACTAACAATAAGAGTATCAATATTTCGTACTGTAGTATTATGTGGTGTAAAAATATGATAATCTAGGAAGCCATGAGTAATTCCCAAATTCTCACTATTATAAACCAACTTCTTTAAGTAATTTCATGCACAGAGTTCATCCGACGAAATTTAGCACACATATCTACTGGATATAATGGTTGCGTACATGTACGAAATTAATTACTGTATGCCCACACCTACAACATGTCTTAGAACCTTATGCTATTGTCATCTAGCGGGAAAAAATATATATGGTCATCCAATACACCATCTCCGCTACCAGGTTTGTGTCGAAACTAAAAGTAACAGCAAGGACATCTATATTTCGTACTTCACCAATAGGTAGTATAAAAATATGATAACCTAGGAATCGATGCCCAATACACAAGCATTTCTATTGCAGATTCCAATGTATATGGTTTTTAAGTGACATAATTTTCTTATGGAACACATACATATAAAAGTAATTGCGGGATCATCTACACAAACAAAACTATGTGATTCCAAACAATATCAGTTTATCTAACTAGTCGTGCGAAAAACATACATCTGACCGTCGCCGTCTCTTCTCAAAATTAATTACTTTACGTAATTTAATTTACAGAACTCAGTTATAATAGAACCTGATGGTAGTGTCATCTAGCGGAAGATAATACTTCAACTGTTGTCAGCGACCTCATTGAACATAAATCGAACAAGGTTTCCGCTATATATTCATCCAATAATCTATCGCACCACCAGGTTTGTGTCTAAACTAGAATTAACAGCAAGAGCATCAATATTTCGTACTGTAGTATTATGTGGTATAAAAATACGACAAACTTGGAATCGATGGGTAATATCCAAATTCTCACTTTTCTAAACATACTTCTTTAGGTAATTTCATGCATAGAGTTCATCCGACGAAATTTAGCACACATATCTACTGGATATAATGGTTGCCGACATGTATGAAATTAAATATCATATCCCCGCACCTACAACAAGTGCTAGAACGTTATGCTAGTGTCACCCAGCGGGAAACAGTAGACGACCCGTTGTAAGCAATCTCAGTGGACATGAAGTGAGCCAAGTTTCCACTATATTTTTCATGCAATAGATTATCGCACCACCCGGTTTCTGTGTGCAGTAAAACTAACAATAAGAGTATCAATATTTCGTACTGTAGTATTATGTGGTGTAAAAATATGATAATCTAGGAAGCCATGAGTAATTCCCAAATTCTCACTATTATAAACCAACTTCTTTAAGTAATTGCATGCACAGAGTTCATCCGACGAAATTTAGCACACATATCTACTGGATATAATGGCTGCCGACATGTATGAAATTAAATATCATATCCTCGCACCTACAACATGTGCTAGAACGATATGCTAGTGTCGCCCAGCGGGAAACAATAGACGACCCGTTGTAAGCAACCTCAGTGGACATGAAAGGAACAAAGTTTCCACTATATTTTCCGTGCAATAACCTATCGCACCACCCGGTTTCTATGTGCAGTAGAACTAACACTAAGAGTATCAATATTTCGTACTGTAGTATTATGTGGTGTAAAAATATGATAATCTAGGAAGCCATGAGTAATTCCCAAATTCTCACTATTATAAACCAACTTCTTTAAGTAATTTCATGCACAGAGTTCATCCGACGAAATTTAGCACACATATCTACTGGATATAATGGTTGCGTACATGTACGAAATTAATTACTGTATGCCCACACCTACAACATGTCTTAGAACCTTATGCTATTGTCATCTAGCGGGAAAAAATATATATGGTCATCCAATACACCATCTCCGCTACCAGGTTTGTGTCGAAACTAAAAGTAACAGCAAGGACATCTATATTTCGTACTTCACCAATAGGTAGTATAAAAATATGATAACCTAGGAATCGATGCCCAATACACAAGCATTTCTATTGCAGATTCCAATGTATATGGTTTTTAAGTGACATAATTTTCTTATGGAACACATACATATAAAAGTAATTGCGGGATCATCTACACAAACAAAACTATGTGATTCCAAACAATATCAGTTTATCTAACTAGTCGTGCGAAAAACATACATCTGACCGTCGCCGTCTCTTCTCAAAATTAATTACTTTACGTAATTTAATTTACAGAACTCAGTTATAATAGAACCTGATGGTAGTGTCATCTAGCGGAAGATAATACTTCAACTGTTGTCAGCGACCTCATTGAACATAAATCGAACAAGGTTTCCGCTATATATTCATCCAATAATCTATCGCACCACCAGGTTTGTGTCTAAACTAGAAGTAACAGCAAGAGCATCAATATTTCGTACAGTAGTATTATGTGGTATAAAAATACGACAAACTTGGAATCGATGGGTAATATCCAAATTCTCACTTTTCTAAACATACTTCTTTAGGTAATTTCATGCATAGAGTTCATCCGACGAAATTTAGCACACATATCTACTGGATATAATGGTTGCCGACATGTATGAAATTAAATATCATATCCCCGCACCTACAACAAGTGCTAGAACGTTATGCTAGTGTCACCCAGCGGGAAACAGTAGACGACCCGTTGTAAGCAATCTCAGTGGACATGAAGTGAGCCAAGTTTCCACTATATTTTTCATGCAATAGATTATCGCACCACCCGGTTTCTGTGTGCAGTAAAACTAACAATAAGAGTATCAATATTTCGTACTGTAGTATTATGTGGTATAAAAATACGACAAACTTGGAATCGATGGGTAATATCCAAATTCTCACTTTTCTAAACATACTTCTTTAGGTAATTTCATGCATAGAGTTCATCCGACGAAATTTAGCACACATATCTACTGGATATAATGGTTGCCGACATGTATGAAATTGAATATCATATCCCCGCACCTACAACAAGTGCTAGAACCTGATGGTGGTGTCATCTAGCGGAAGATAATACTTGAACTGTTGTCAGCGACCTCATTGAACATAAATCGAACAAGGTTTCCGCTATATATTCATCCAATAATCTATCGCACCACCAGGTTTGTGTCTAAACTAGAATTAACAGCAAGAGCATCAATATTTCGTACTGTAGTATTATGTGGTATAAAAATACGACAAACTTGGAATCGATGGGTAATATCCAAATTCTCACTTTTCTAAACATACTTCTTTAGGTAATTTCATGCATAGAGTTCATCCGGCGAAATTTAGCACACATATCTACTGGATATAATGGTTGCCGACATGTATGAAATTAAATATCATATCCCCGCACCTACAACAAGTGCTAGAACGTTATGCTAGTGTCACCCAGCGGGAAACAGTAGACGACCCGTTGTAAGCAATCTCAGTGGACATGAAGTGAGCCAAGTTTCCACTATATTTTTCATGCAATAGATTATCGCACCACCCGGTTTCTGTGTGCAGTAAAACTAACAATAAGAGTATCAATATTTCGTACTGTAGTATTATGTGGTGTAAAAATATGATAATCTAGGAAGCCATGAGTAATTCCCAAATTCTCACTATTATAAACCAACTTCTTTAAGTAATTTCATGCACAGAGTTCATCCGACGAAATTTAGCACACATATCTACTGGATATAATGGCTGCCGACATGTATGAAATTAAATATCATATCCTCGCACCTACAACATGTGCTAGAACGATATGCTAGTGTCGCCCAGCGGGAAACAATAGACGACCCGTTGTAAGCAACCTCAGTGGACATGAAAGGAACAAAGTTTCCACTATATTTTCCGTGCAATAACCTATCGCACCACCCGGTTTCTATGTGCAGTAGAACTAACACTAAGAGTATCAATATTTCGTACTGTAGTATTATGTGGTGTAAAAATATGATAATCTAGGAAGCCATGAGTAATTCCCAAATTCTCACTATTATAAACCAACTTCTTTAAGTAATTTCATGCACAGAGTTCATCCGACGAAATTTAGCACACATATCTACTGGATATAATGGCTGCCGACATGTATGAAATTAAATATCATATCCTCGCACCTACAACATGTGCTAGAACGATATGCTAGTGTCGCCCAGCGGGAAACAATAGACGACCCGTTGTAAGCAACCTCAGTGGACATGAAAGGAACAAAGTTTCCACTATATTTTCCGTGCAATAACCTATCGCACCACCCGGTTTCTATGTGCAGCAGAACTAACACTAAGAGTATCAATATTTCGTACTGTAGTATTATGTGGTGTAAAAATATGATAATCTAGGAAGCCATGAGTAATTCCCAAATTCTCACTATTATAAACCAACTTCTTTAAGTAATTTCATGCACAGAGTTCATCCGACGAAATTTAGCACACATATCTACTGGATATAATGGTTGCGTACATGTACGAAATTAATTACTGTATGCCCACACCTACAACATGTCTTAGAACCTTATGCTATTGTCATCTAGCGGGAAAAAATATATATGGTCATCCAATACACCATCTCCGCTACCAGGTTTGTGTCGAAACTAAAAGTAACAGCAAGGACATCTATATTTCGTACTTCACCAATAGGTAGTATAAAAATATGATAACCTAGGAATCGATGCCCAATACACAAGCATTTCTATTGCAGATTCCAATGTATATGGTTTTTAAGTGACATAATTTTCTTATGGAACACATACATATAAAAGTAATTGCGGGATCATCTACACAAACAAAACTATGTGATTCCAAACAATATCAGTTTATCTAACTAGTCGTGCGAAAAACATACATCTGACCGTCGCCGTCTCTTCTCAAAATTAATTACTTTACGTAATTTAATTTACAGAACTCAGTTATAATAGAACCTGATGGTAGTGTCATCTAGCGGAAGATAATACTTCAACTGTTGTCAGCGACCTCATTGAACATAAATCGAACAAGGTTTCCGCTATATATTCATCCAATAATCTATCGCACCACCAGGTTTGTGTCTAAACTAGAAGTAACAGCAAGAGCATCAATATTTCGTACAGTAGTATTATGTGGTATAAAAATACGACAAACTTGGAATCGATGGGTAATATCCAAATTCTCACTTTTCTAAACATACTTCTTTAGGTAATTTCATGCATAGAGTTCATCCGACGAAATTTAGCACACATATCTACTGGATATAATGGTTGCCGACATGTATGAAATTAAATATCATATCCCCGCACCTACAACATGTCTTAGAACCTTATGCTATTGTCATCTAGCGGGAAAAAAATATATACGGTCATCCAATACACCATCTCCGCTATCAGGTTTCTGTCGAAACTAAAAGTAACAGCAAGGGCATCTATATTTCGTACTGTACCAACAGGTAGTATAAAAATATGATAACCTAGGAATCGATGCCCAATACACAAGCATTTCTATTGCAGATTCCAATGTATATGGTTTTTAAGTGACATAATTTTCTTATGGAACACATACATATAAAAGTAATTGCGGGATCATCTACACAAACAAAACTATGTGATTCCAAACAATATCAGTTTATCTAACTAGTCGTGCGAAAAACATACATCTGACCGTCGCCGTCTCTTCTCAAAATTAATTACTTTACGTAATTTAATTTACAGAACTCAGTTATAATAGAACCTGATGGTAGTGTCATCTAGCGGAAGATAATACTTCAACTGTTGTCAGCGACCTCATTGAACATAAATCGAACAAGGTTTCCGCTATATATTCATCCAATAATCTATCGCACCACCAGGTTTGTGTCTAAACTAGAATTAACAGCAAGAGCATCAATATTTCGTACTGTAGTATTATGTGGTATAAAAATACGACAAACTTGGAATCGATGGGTAATATCCAAATTCTCACTTTTCTAAACATACTTCTTTAGGTAATTTCATGCATAGAGTTCATCCGACGAAATTTAGCACACATATCTACTGGATATAATGGTTGCCGACATGTATGAAATTAAATATCATATCCCCGCACCTACAACAAGTGCTAGAACGTTATGCTAGTGTCACCCAGCGGGAAACAGTAGACGACCCGTTGTAAGCAATCTCAGTGGACATGAAGTGAGCCAAGTTTCCACTATATTTTTCATGCAATAGATTATCGCACCACCCGGTTTCTGTGTGCAGTAAAACTAACAATAAGAGTATCAATATTTCGTACTGTAGTATTATGTGGTATAAAAATACGACACACTTGGAATCGATGGGTAATATCCAAATTCTCACTTTTCTAAACATACTTCTTTAGGTAATTTCATGCATAGAGTTCATCCGACGAAATTTAGCACACATATCTACTGGATATAATGGTTGCCGACATGTATGAAATTGAATATCATATCCCCGCACCTACAACAAGTGCTAGAACCTGATGGTGGTGTCATCTAGCGGAAGATAATACTTGAACTGTTGTCAGCGACCTCATTGAACATAAATCGAACAAGGTTTCCGCTATATATTCATCCAATAATCTATCGCACCACCAGGTTTGTGTCTAAACTAGAATTAACAGCAAGAGCATCAATATTTCGTACTGTAGTATTATGTGGTATAAAAATACGACAAACTTGGAATCGATGGGTAATATCCAAATTCTCACTTTTCTAAACATACTTCTTTAGGTAATTTCATGCATAGAGTTCATCCGACGAAATTTAGCACACATATCTACTGGATATAATGGTTGCCGACATGTATGAAATTAAATATCATATCCCCGCACCTACAACAAGTGCTAGAACGTTATGCTAGTGTCACCCAGCGGGAAACAGTAGACGACCCGTTGTAAGCAATCTCAGTGGACATGAAGTGAGCCAAGTTTCCACTATATTTTTCATGCAATAGATTATCGCACCACCCGGTTTCTGTGTGCAGTAAAACTAACAATAAGAGTATCAATATTTCGTACTGTAGTATTATGTGGTGTAAAAATATGATAATCTAGGAAGCCATGAGTAATTCCCAAATTCTCACTATTATAAACCAACTTCTTTAAGTAATTTCATGCACAGAGTTCATCTGACGAAATTTAGCACACATATCTACTGGATATAATGGCTGCCGACATGTATGAAATTAAATATCATATCCTCGCACCTACAACATGTGCTAGAACGATATGCTAGTGTCGCCCAGCGGGAAACAATAGACGACCCGTTGTAAGCAACCTCAGTGGACATGAAAGGAACAAAGTTTCCACTATATTTTCCGTGCAATAACCTATCGCACCACCCGGTTTCTATGTGCAGTAGAACTAACACTAAGAGTATCAATATTTCGTACTGTAGTATTATGTGGTGTAAAAATATGATAATCTAGGAAGCCATGAGTAATTCCCAAATTCTCACTATTATAAACCAACTTCTTTAAGTAATTTCATGCACAGAGTTCATCCGACGAAATTTAGCACACATATCTACTGGATATAATGGCTGCCGACATGTATGAAATTAAATATCATATCCTCGCACCTACAACATGTGCTAGAACGATATGCTAGTGTCGCCCAGCGGGAAACAATAGACGACCCGTTGTAAGCAACCTCAGTGGACATGAAAGGAACAAAGTTTCCACTATATTTTCCGTGCAATAACCTATCGCACCACCCGGTTTCTATGTGCAGTAGAACTAACACTAAGAGTATCAATATTTCGTACTGTAGTATTATGTGGTGTAAAAATATGATAATCTAGGAAGCCATGAGTAATTCCCAAATTCTCACTATTATAAACCAACTTCTTTAAGTAATTTCATGCACAGAGTTCATCCGACGAAATTTAGCACACATATCTACTGGATATAATGGTTGCGTACATGTACGAAATTAATTACTGTATGCCCACACCTACAACATGTCTTAGAACCTTATGCTATTGTCATCTAGCGGGAAAAAATATATATGGTCATCCAATACACCATCTCCGCTACCAGGTTTGTGTCGAAACTAAAAGTAACAGCAAGGACATCTATATTTCGTACTTCACCAATAGGTAGTATAAAAATATGATAACCTAGGAATCGATGCCCAATACACAAGCATTTCTATTGCAGATTCCAATGTATATGGTTTTTAAGTGACATAATTTTCTTATGGAACACATACATATAAAAGTAATTGCGGGATCATCTACACAAACAAAACTATGTGATTCCAAACAATATCAGTTTATCTAACTAGTCGTGCGAAAAACATACATCTGACCGTCGCCGTCTCTTCTCAAAATTAATTACTTTACGTAATTTAATTTACAGAACTCAGTTATAATAGAACCTGATGGTAGTGTCATCTAGCGGAAGATAATACTTCAACTGTTGTCAGCGACCTCATTGAACATAAATCGAACAAGGTTTCCGCTATATATTCATCCAATAATCTATCGCACCACCAGGTTTGTGTCTAAACTAGAAGTAACAGCAAGAGCATCAATATTTCGTACAGTAGTATTATGTGGTATAAAAATACGACAAACTTGGAATCGATGGGTAATATCCAAATTCTCACTTTTCTAAACATACTTCTTTAAGTAATTTCATGCATAGAGTTCATCCGACGAAATTTAGCACACATATCTACTGGATATAATGGTTGCCGACATGTATGAAATTAAATATCATATCCCCGCACCTACAACAAGTGCTAGAACGTTATGCTAGTGTCACCCAGCGGGAAACAGTAGACGACCCGTTGTAAGCAATCTCAGTGGACATGAAGTGAGCCAAGTTTCCACTATATTTTTCATGCAATAGATTATCGCACCACCCGGTTTCTGTGTGCAGTAAAACTAACAATAAGAGTATCAATATTTCGTACTGTAGTATTATGTGGTGTAAAAATATGATAATCTAGGAAGCCATGAGTAATTCCCAAATTCTCACTATTATAAACCAACTTCTTTAAGTAATTTCATGCACAGAGTTCATCCGACGAAATTTAGCACACATATCTACTGGATATAATGGCTGCCGACATGTATGAAATTAAATATCATATCCTCGCACCTACAACATGTGCTAGAACGATATGCTAGTGTCGCCCAGCGGGAAACAATAGACGACCCGTTGTAAGCAACCTCAGTGGACATGAAAGGAACAAAGTTTCCACTATATTTTCCGTGCAATAACCTATCGCACCACCCGGTTTCTATGTGCAGTAGAACTAACACTAAGAGTATCAATATTTCGTACTGTAGTATTATGTGGTGTAAAAATATGATAATCTAGGAAGCCATGAGTAATTCCCAAATTCTCACTATTATAAACCAACTTCTTTAAGTAATTTCATGCACAGAGTTCATCCGACGAAATTTAGCACACATATCTACTGGATATAATGGCTGCCGACATGTATGAAATTAAATATCATATCCTCGCACCTACAACATGTGCTAGAACGATATGCTAGTGTCGCCCAGCGGGAAACAATAGACGACCCGTTGTAAGCAACCTCAGTGGACATGAAAGGAACAAAGTTTCCACTATATTTTCCGTGCAATAACCTATCGCACCACCCGGTTTCTATGTGCAGTAGAACTAACACTAAGAGTATCAATATTTCGTACTGTAGTATTATGTGGTGTAAAAATATGATAATCTAGGAAGCCATGAGTAATTCCCAAATTCTCACTATTATAAACCAACTTCTTTAAGTAATTTCATGCACAGAGTTCATCCGACGAAATTTAGCACACATATCTACTGGATATAATGGTTGCGTACATGTACGAAATTAATTACTGTATGCCCACACCTACAACATGTCTTAGAACCTTATGCTATTGTCATCTAGCGGGAAAAAATATATATGGTCATCCAATACACCATCTCCGCTACCAGGTTTGTGTCGAAACTAAAAGTAACAGCAAGGACATCTATATTTCGTACTTCACCAATAGGTAGTATAAAAATATGATAACCTAGGAATCGATGCCCAATACACAAGCATTTCTATTGCAGATTCCAATGTATATGGTTTTTAAGTGACATAATTTTCTTATGGAACACATACATATAAAAGTAATTGCGGGATCATCTACACAAACAAAACTATGTGATTCCAAACAATATCAGTTTATCTAACTAGTCGTGCGAAAAACATACATCTGACCGTCGCCGTCTCTTCTCAAAATTAATTACTTTACGTAATTTAATTTACAGAACTCAGTTATAATAGAACCTGATGGTAGTGTCATCTAGCGGAAGATAATACTTCAACTGTTGTCAGCGACCTCATTGAACATAAATCGAACAAGGTTTCCGCTATATATTCATCCAATAATCCATCGCACCACCAGGTTTGTATCTAAACTAGAAGTAATTGCAAAAGCATCAATATTTCGTACTGCAGTATTATGTGGTATAAAAATACGACTAACTTGAAATCGATGGGTAATACTCAAATTCTCACTATTCTAAACTTACTTCCTTAGGTAATTTCATGCACAGAGTTCATCCGATGAAATTTAGCACACATATCTACTGGATATAATGGTTGCGGACATGTACGAAATTAATTACTGTATGCCCACACCTACAACATGTCTTAGAACCTTATGCTATTGTCATCTAGCGGGAAAAAAATATATACGGTCATCCAATACACCATCTCCGCTATCAGGTTTCTGTCGAAACTAAAAGTAACAGCAAGGGCATCTATATTTCGTACTGTACCAACAGGTAGTATAAAAATATGATAACCTAGGAATCGATGCCCAATACACAAGCATTTCTATTGCAGATTCCAATGTATATGGTTTTTAAGTGACATAATTTTCTTATGGAACACATACATATAAAAGTAATTGCGGGATCATCTACACAAACAAAACTATGTGATTCCAAACAATATCAGTTTATCTAACTAGTCGTGCGAAAAACATACATCTGACCGTCGCCGTCTCTTCTCAAAATTAATTACTTTACGTAATTTAATTTACAGAACTCAGTTATAATAGAACCTGATGGTAGTGTCATCTAGCGGAAGATAATACTTCAACTGTTGTCAGCGACCTCATTGAACATAAATCGAACAAGGTTTCCGCTATATATTCATCCAATAATCCATCGCACCACCAGGTTTGTATCTAAACTAGAAGTAACAGCAAAAGCATCAATATTTCGTACTGCAGTATTATGTGGTATAAAAATACGACTAACTTGAAATCGATGGGTAATACTCAAATTCTCACTATTCTAAACTTACTTCCTTAGGTAATTTCATGCACAGAGTTCATCCGGTGAAATTTAGCACACATATCTACTGGATATAATGGTTGCGGACATGTACGAAATTAATTACTGTATGCCCACACCTACAACATGTCTTAGAACCTTATGCTATTGTCATCTAGCGGGAAAAAAATATATACGGTCATCCAATACACCATCTCCGCTACCAGGTTTCTGTCGAAACTAAAAGTAACAGCAAGGGCATCTATATTTCGTACTGTACCAACAGGTAGTATAAAAATATGATAACCTAGGAATCGATGCCCAATACACAAGCATTTCTATTGCAGATTCCAATGTATATGGTTTTTAAGTGACATAATTTTCTTATGGAACACATACATATAAAAGTAATTGCGGGATCATCTACACAAACAAAACTATGTGATTCCAAACAATTTCAGTTTATCTATGCAGTATTATGTGGTATAAAAATACGACTAACTTGAAATCGATGGGTAATACCCAAATTCTCATTTTTCTAAACTTACTGCTGTAGGCAATTTCATGCACAGTGTTCATCCGACGAAATTTTGCACACATATCTACTGGGTATAATGGTTGCCGACATGTATGAAATTAAATATCATATCCCCGCACTTACAACATGTGCTGGAACGTTATGCTAGTGTCGCCTAGCGGGAAACAATAGACGACCCGTTGTAAGCAACCTCAGTGGACATGAATGGAACCAAGTTTCCACTATATTTTTCATGCAATAGCCTATCGCACCACCCGGATTCTGTGTGCAATAAAACTAACAATAAGAGTAACAATATTTCGTACTGTAGTATTATGTGGTATAAAAATATGATAACCTAGGAAACGATGGGCAATACTCAAATTCTCACTATTCTAAACTTACTTCCTTAGGTAATTTCATGCACAGAGTTCATTAGATGAAATTTAGCACACATATCTTCTGGGTATAATGGTTGCCGACATGTATGAAATTAAATATCATATCCCCGCACCTACAACATGTGCTGGAACGTTATGCTATTGTCATCTAGCGGGAAAAAATATATATATTCATCCAGTTCCCCACCGCGCTGCCAGGTTTGTGTCGAAACTAAAAGTAACAGCAAGGGCATCTATATTTCGTACTGTACCAATAGGTGGTATAAAAATATAATAACCTAGGAATCGATGCCCAATACACAAGCATTTCTATTGCAGATTCGAATGTATATGGTTTTTAAATGACATAATTTTTTTATGGAGCACATATAAAAGTAATTGTGGGAGATTCTACACAAACAAAACAATGTGATTCCAAACAATTTCAGTTTATCTAACTAGTCGTGCGAAAAACATATTTCTGGCCATCGCCGTCTCTTCTCTAGATGTATTACTTTAGTTAATTTCATTTACAGAATTCAGTAATAATAGAACCTGATGGTAGTGTCATCTAGCGGAAAATAAAGCTTGAGCTGTTGTCAGCGACCTCACTGAACATAAATCGAACAAGGTTTCCGCTACATATTCATCCAATAATCTATCGCACCACCAGGTTTCTGTCTAAACTAGAAGTAACAGCAAGAGTATCAATATTTCGTGCTGTAGTATTATGTGGTATAAAAATACGACAAATTTGGAATCGATGGGTAATATCCAAATTCTCACTTTTCTAAACATACTTCTTCAGGTAATTTCATGCACAGAGTTCATCCGACGAAATTTAGCACACATATCTACTGGATATAATGGCTGCCGACATGTATGAAATTAAATATCATATCCTCGCACCTACAACATGTGCTAGAACGTTATGCTAGTGTCGCCCAGCGGGAAACAATAGACGACCCGTTGTAAACAACCTCAGTGGACATGAAAGGAACAAAGTTTCCACTATATTTTCCGTGCAATAACCTATCGCACCACCCGGTTTCTATGTGCAGTAGAACTAACACTAAGAGTATCAATATTTCGTACTGTAGTATTATGTGGTGTAAAAATATGATAATCTAGGAAGCCATGAGTAATTCCCAAATTCTCACTATTATAAACTAACTTCTTTAAGTAATTTCATGCACAGAGTTCATCCGACGAAATTTAGCACACACATCTACTGGATATAATGGTTGCGTACATGTACGAAATTAATTACTATATGCCCACACCTACAACATGTCTTAGAACCTTACGCTATTGTCATCTAGCGGGAAAAATATATATGGTCATCCAATACACCATCTCCGCTACCAGGTTTGTGTCGAAACTAAAAGTAACAGCAAGGACATCTATATTTCGTACTTCACCAATAGGTAGTATAAAAATATGATACCCTAGGAATCGATGCCCAATACACAAGCATTTCTATTGCAGATTCCAATGTATATGGTTTTTAAGTGACATAATTTTCTTATGGAACACATACATATAAAAGTAATTGCGGGATCATCTACACAAACAAAACTATGTGATTCCAAACAATATCAGTTTATCTAACTAGTCGTGCGAAAAACATACATCTGACCGTCGCCGTCTCTTCTCAAAATTAATTACTTTACGTAATTTAATTTACAGAACTCAGTTATAATAGAACCTGATGGTAGTGTCATCTAGCGGAAGATAATACTTCAACTGTTGTCAGCGACCTCATTGAACATAAATCGAACAAGGTTTCCGCTATATATTCATCCAATAATCCATCGCACCACCAGGTTTGTATCTAAACTAGAAGTAACAGCAAAAGCATCAATATTTCGTACTGCAGTATTATGTGGTATAAAAATACGACTAACTTGAAATCGATGGGTAATACTCAAATTCTCACTATTCTAAACTTACTTCCTTAGGTAATTTCATGCACAGAGTTCATCCGATGAAATTTAGCACACATATCTACTGGATATAATGGTTGCGGACATGTACGAAATTAATTACTGTATGCCCACACCTACAACATGTCTTAGAACCTTATGCTATTGTCATCTAGCGGGAAAAAAATATATACGGTCATCCAATACACCATCTCCGCTACCAGGTTTCTGTCGAAACTAAAAGTAACAGCAAGGGCATCTATATTTCGTACTGTACCAACAGGTAGTATAAAAATATGATAACCTAGGAATCGATGCCCAATACACAAGCATTTCTATTGCAGATTCCAATGTATATGGTTTTTAAGTGACATAATTTTCTTATGGAACACATACATATAAAAGTAATTGCGGGATCATCTACACAAACAAAACTATGTGATTCCAAACAATATCAGTTTATCTAACTAGTCGTGCGAAAAACATACATCTGACCGTCGCCGTCTCTTCTCAAAATGAATTACTTTACGTAATTTAATTTACAGAACTCAGTTATAATAGAACCTGATGGTAGTGTCATCTAGCGGAAGATAATACTTCAACTGTTGTCAGCGACCTCATTGAACATAAATCGAACAAGGTTTCCGCTATATATTCATCCAATAATCCATCGCACCACCAGGTTTGTATCTAAACTAGAAGTAACAGCAAAAGCATCAATATTTCGTACTGCAGTATTATGTGGTATAAAAATACGACTAACTTGAAATCGATGGGTAATACTCAAATTCTCACTATTCTAAACTTACTTCCTTAGGTAATTTCATGCACAGAGTTCATCCGATGAAATTTAGCACACATATCTACTGGATATAATGGTTGCGGACATGTACGAAATTAATTACTGTATGCCCACACCTACAACATGTCTTAGAACCTTATGCTATTGTCATCTAGCGGGAAAAAAATATATACGGTCATCCAATACACCATCTCCGCTACCAGGTTTCTGTCGAAACTAAAAGTAACAGCAAGGGCATCTATATTTCGTACTGTACCAACAGGTAGTATAAAAATATGATAACCTAGGAATCGATGCCCAATACACAAGCATTTCTATTGCAGATTCCAATGTATATGGTTTTTAAGTGACATAATTTTCTTATGGAACACATACATATAAAAGTAATTGCGGGATCATCTACACAAACAAAACTATGTGATTCCAAACAATTTCAGTTTATCTATGCAGTATTATGTGGTATAAAAATACGACTAACTTGAAATCGATGGGTAATACCCAAATTCTCATTTTTCTAAACTTACTGCTTTAGGCAATTTCATGCACAGTGTTCATCCGACGAAATTTTGCACACATATCTACTGGGTATAATGGTTGCCGACATGTATGAAATTAAATATCATATCCCCGCACCTACAACATGTGCTGGAACGTTATGCTAGTGTCGCCTAGCGGGAAACAATAGACGACCCGTTGTAAGCAACCTCAGTGGACATGAATGGAACCAAGTTTCCACTATATTTTTCATGCAATAGCCTATCGCACCACCCGGTTTCTGTGTGCAATAAAACTAACAATAAGAGTAACAATATTTCGTACTGTAGTATTATGTGGTATAAAAATATGATAACCTAGGAAACGATGGGCAATACTCAAATTCTCACTATTCTAAACTTACTTCCTTAGGTAATTTCATGCACAGAGTTCATTAGATGAAATTTAGCACACATATCTTCTGGGTATAATGGTTGCCGACATGTATGAAATTAAATATCATATCCCCGCACCTACAACATGTGCTGGAACGTTATGCTATTGTCATCTAGCGGGAAAAAATATATATATTCATCCAGTTCCCCACCGCGCTGCCAGGTTTGTGTCGAAACTAAAAGTAACAGCAAGGGCATCTATATTTCGTACTGTACCAATAGGTGGTATAAAAATATAATAACCTAGGAATCGATGCCCAATACACAAGCATTTCTATTGCAGATTCGAATGTATATGGTTTTTAAGTGACATAATTTTTTTATGGAGCACATATAAAAGTAATTCTGGGAGATTCTACACAAAAAAAACAATGTGATTCCAAACAATTTCAGTTTATCTAACTAGTCGTGCGAAAAACATATTTCTGGCCATCGCCGTCTCTTCTCTAGATTTATTACTTTAGTTAATTTCATTTACAGAATTCAGTAATAATAGAACCTGATGGTAGTGTCATCTAGCGGAAAATAAAGCTTGAGCTGTTGTCAGCGACCTCACTGAACATAAATAGAACAAGGTTTCCGCTACATATTCATCCAATAATCTATCGCACCACCAGGTTTCTGTCTAAACTAGAAGTAACAGCAAGAGCATCAATATTTCGTACTGTAGTATTGTGTGGTATAAAAATATGATAACCTAGGAACCGATGGGTAATACTACCAGGTTTGTGTCGAAACAAAAAGTAACAGCAAGGGCATCTATATTTCGTACTTCACCAATAGGTAGTATAAAAATATGATAACCTAGGAATCGATGCCCAATACACAAGCATTTCTATTGCAGATTCCAATGTATATGGTTTTTAAGTGACATAATTTTCTTATGGAACACATACATATAAAAGTAATTGCGGGATCATCTACACAAACAAAACTATGTGATTCCAAACAATATCAGTTTATCTAACTAGTCGTGCGAAAAACATACATCTGACCGTCGCCGTCTCTTCTCAAAATTAATTACTTTACGTAATTTAATTTACAGAACTCAGTTATAATAGAACCTGATGGTAGTGTCATCTAGCGGAAGATAATACTTCAACTGTTGTCAGCGACCTCATTGAACATAAATCGAACAAGGTTTCCGCTATATATTCATCCAATAATCTATCGCACCACCAGGTTTGTATCTAAACTAGAAGTAACAGCAAAAGCATCAATATTTCGTACTGCAGTATTATGTGGTATAAAAATACGACTAACTTGAAATCGATGGGTAATACTCAAATTCTCACTATTTTAAACTTACTTCCTTAGGTAATTTCATGCACAGAGTTCATCCGATGAAATTTAGCACACATATCTACTGGATATAATGGTTGCGGACATGTACGAAATTAATTACTGTATGCCCACACCTACAACATGTCTTAGAAACTTATGCTATTGTCATCTAGCGGGAAAAAAATATATACGGTCATCCAATACACCATCTCCGCTACCAGGTTTCTGTCGAAACTAAAAGTAACAGCAAGGGCATCTATATATCGTACTGTACCAACAGGTAGGATAAAAATATGATAACCTAGGAATCGATGCCCAATACACAAGCATTTCTATTGCAGATTCCAATGTATATGGTTTTTAAGTGACATAATTTTCTTATGGAACACATACATATAAAAGTAATTGCGGGATCATCTACACAAACAAAACTATGTGACTCCAAACAATTTCAGTTTATCTATGCAGTATTATGTGGTATAAAAATACGACTAACTTGAAATCGATGGGTAATACCCAAATTCTCATTTTTCTAAACTTACTGCTTTAGGCAATTTCATGCACAGTGTTCATCCGACGAAATTTTGCACACATATCTACTGGGTATAATGGTTGCCGACATGTATGAAATTAAATATCATATCCCCGCACCTACAACATGTGCTGGAACGTTATGCTAGTGTCGCCTAGCGGGAAACAATAGACGACCCGTTGTAAGCAACCTCAGAGGACATGAATGGAACCAAGTTTCCACTATATTTTTCATGCAATAGCCTATCGCACCACCCGGTTTCTGTGTGCAATAAAACTAACAATAAGAGTAACAATATTTCGTACTGTAGTATTATGTGGTATAAAAATATGATGACCTAGGAAACGATGGGCAATACTCAAATTCTCACTATTCTAAACTTACTTCCTTAGGTAATTTCATGCACAGAGTTCATTAGATGAAATTTAGCACACATATCTTCTGGGTATAATGGTTGCCGACATGTATGAAATTAAATATCATATCCCCGCACCTACAACATGTGCTGGAACGTTATGCTATTGTCATCTAGCGGGAAAAAATATATATATTCATCCAGTTCCCCACCGCGCTGCCAGGTTTGTGTCGAAACTAAAAGTAACAGCAAGGGCATCTATATTTCGTACTGTACCAATAGGTGGTATAAAAATATAATAACCTAGGAATCGATGCCCAATACACAAGCATTTCTATTGCAGATTCGAATGTATATGGTTTTTAAGTGACATAATTTTTTTATGGAGCACATATAAAAGTAATTGTGGGAGATTCTACACAAACAAAACAATGTGATTCCAGACAATTTCAGTTTATCTAACTAGTCGTGCGAAAAACATATTTCTGGCCATCGCCGTCTCTTCTCTAGATTTATTACTTTAGTTAATTTCATTTACAGAATTCAGTAATAATAGAACCTGATGGTAGTGTCATCTAGCGGGAAATAAAGCTTGAGCTGTTGTCAGCGACCTCACTGAACATAAATCGAACAAGGTTTCCGCTACATATTCATCCAATAATCTATCGCACCACCAGGTTTCTGTCTAAACTAGAAGTAACAGCAAGAGTATCAATATTTCGTGCTGTAGTATTATGTGGTATAAAAATACGACAAATTTGGAATCGATGGGTAATATCCAAATTCTCACTTTTCTAAACATACTTCTTCAGGTAATTTCATGCACAGAGTTCATCCGACGAAATTTAGCACACATATCTACTGGATATAATGGCTGCCGACATGTATGAAATTAAATATCATATCCTCGCACCTACAACATGTGCTAGAACGTTATGCTAGTGTCGCCCAGCGGGAAACAATAGACGACCCGTTGTAAACAACCTCAGTGGACATGAAAGGAACAAAGTTTCCACTATATTTTCCGTGCAATAACCTATCGCACCACCCGGTTTCTATGTGCAGTAGAACTAACACTAAGAGTATCAATATTTCGTACTGTAGTATTATGCGGTGTAAAAATATGATAATCTAGGAAGCCATGAGTAATTCCCAAATTCTCACTATTATAAACTAACTTCCACTATATTTTCCGTGCAATAACCTATCGCACCACCCGGTTTCTATGTGCAGTAGAACTAACACTAAGAGTATCAATATTTCGTACTGTAGTATTATGTGGTGTAAAAATATGATAATCTAGGAAGCCATGAGTAATTCCCAAATTCTCACTATTATAAACTAACTTCTTTAAGTAATTTCATGCACAGAGTTCATCCGACGAAATTTAGCACACATATCTACTGGATATAATGGTTGCGTACATGTACGAAATTAATTACTATATGCCCACACCTACAACATGTCTTAGAACCTTACGCTATTGTCATCTAGCGGGAAAAATATATATGGTCATCCAATACACCATCTCCGCTACCAGGTTTGTGTCGAAACTAAAAGTAACAGCAAGGACATCTATATTTCGTACTTCACCAATAGGTAGTATAAAAATATGATACCCTAGGAATCGATGCCCAATACACAAGCATTTCTATTGCAGATTCCAATGTATATGGTTTTTAAGTGACATAATTTTCTTATGGAACACATACATATAAAAGTAATTGCGGGATCATCTACACAAACAAAACTATGTGATTCCAAACAATTTCAGTTTATCTATGCAGTTTTATGTGGTATAAAAATACGACTAACTTGAAATCGATGGGTAATACCCAAATTCTCATTTTTCTAAACTTACTGCTTTAGGCAATTTCATGCACAGTGTTCATCCGACGAAATTTTGCACACATATCTACTGGGTATAATGGTTGCCGACATGTATGAAATTAAATATCATATCCCCGCACCTACAACATGTGCTGGAACGTTATGCTAGTGTCGCCTAGCGGGAAACAATAGACGACCCGTTGTAAGCAACCTCAGTGGACATGAATGGAACCAAGTTTCCACTATATTTTTCATGCAATAGCCTATCGCACCACCCGGTTTCTGTGTGCAATAAAACTAACAATAAGAGTAACAATATTTCGTACTGTAGTATTATGTGGTATAAAAATATGATAACCTAGGAAACGATGGGCAATACTCAAATTCTCACTATTCTAAACTTACTTCCTTAGGTAATTTCATGCACAGAGTTCATTAGATGAAATTTAGCACACATATCTTCTGGGTATAATGGTTGCCGACATGTATGAAATTAAATATCATATCCCCGCACCTACAACATGTGCTGGAACGTTATGCTATTGTCATCTAGCGGGAAAAAATATATATATTCATCCAGTTCCCCACCGCGCTGCCAGGTTTGTGTCGAAACTAAAAGTAACAGCAAGGGCATCTATATTTCGTACTGTACCAATAGGTGGTATAAAAATATAATAACCTAGGAATCGATGCCCAATACACAAGCATTTCTATTGCAGATTCGAATGTATATGGTTTTTAAGTGACATATTTTTTTTATGGAGCACATATAAAAGTAATTGTGGGAGATTCTACACAAACAAAACAATGTGATTCCAAACAATTTCAGTTTATCTAACTAGTCGTGCGAAAAACATATTTCTGGCCATCGCCGTCTCTTCTCTAGATTTATTACTTTAGTTAATTTCATTTACAGAATTCAGTAATAATAGAACCTGATGGTAGTGTCATCTAGCGGGAAATAAAGCTTGAGCTGTTGTCAGCGACCTCACTGAACATAAATCGAACAAGGTTTCCGCTACATATTCATCCAATAATCTATCGCACCACCAGGTTTCTGTCTAAACTAGAAGTAACAGCAAGAGTATCAATATTTCGTGCTGTAGTATTATGTGGTATAAAAATACGACAAATTTGGAATCGATGGGTAATATCCAAATTCTCACTTTTCTAAACATACTTCTTCAGGTAATTTCATGCACAGAGTTCATCCGACGAAATTTAGCACACATATCTACTGGATATAATGGCTGCCGACATGTATGAAATTAAATATCATATCCTCGCACCTACAACATGTGCTAGAACGTTATGCTAGTGTCGCCCAGCGGGAAACAATAGACGACCCGTTGTAAACAACCTCAGTGGACATGAAAGGAACAAAGTTTCCACTATATTTTCCGTGCAATAACATATCGCACCACCCGGTTTCTATGTGCAGTAGAACTAACACTAAGAGTATCAATATTTCGTACTGTAGTATTATGTGGTGTAAAAATATGATAATCTAGGAAGCCATGAGTAATTCCCAAATTCTCACTATTATAAACTAACTTCCACTATATTTTCCGTGCAATAACCTATCGCACCACCCGGTTTCTATGTGCAGTAGAACTAACACTAAGAGTATCAATATTTCGTACTGTAGTATTATGTGGTGTAAAAATATGATAATCTAGGAAGCCATGAGTAATTCCCAAATTCTCACTATTATAAACTAACTTCTTTAAGTAATTTCATGCACAGAGTTCATCCGACGAAATTTAGCACACATATCTACTGGATATAATGGTTGCGTACATGTACGAAATTAATTACTATATGCCCACACCTACAACATGTCTTAGAACCTTACGCTATTGTCATCTAGCGGGAAAAATATATATGGTCATCCAATACACCATCTCCGCTACCAGGTTTGTGTCGAAACTAAAAGTAACAGCAAGGACATCTATATTTCGTACTTCACCAATAGGTAGTATAAAAATATGATACCCTAGGAATCGATGCCCAATACACAAGCATTTCTATTGCAGATTCCAATGTATATGGTTTTTAAGTGACATAATTTTCTTATGGAACACATACATATAAAAGTAATTGCGGGATCATCTACACAAACAAAACTATGTGATTCCAAACAATATCAGTTTATCTAACTAGTCGTGCGAAAAACATACATCTGACCGTCGCCGTCTCTTCTCAAAATTAATTACTTTACGTAATTTAATTTACAGAACTCAGTTATAATAGAACCTGATGGTAGTGTCATTTACAGAATTCAGTAATAATAGAACCTGATGGTAGTGTCATCTAGCGGGAAATAAAGCTTGAGCTGTTGTCAGCGACCTCACTGAACATAAATCGAACAAGGTTTCCGCTACATATTCATCCAATAATCTATCGCACCACCAGGTTTCTGTCTAAACTAGAAGTAACAGCAAGAGTATCAATATTTCGTGCTGTAGTATTATGTGGTATAAAAATACGACAAATTTGGAATCGATGGGTAATATCCAAATTCTCACTTTTCTAAACATACTTCTTCAGGTAATTTCATGCACAGAGTTCATCCGACGAAATTTAGCACACATATCTACTGGATATAATGGCTGCCGACATGTATGAAATTAAATATCATATCCTCGCACCTACAACATGTGCTAGAACGTTATGCTAGTGTCGCCCAGCGGGAAACAATAGACGACCCGTTGTAAACAACCTCAGTGGACATGAAAGGAACAAAGTTTCCACTATATTTTCCGTGCAATAACATATCGCACCACCCGGTTTCTATGTGCAGTAGAACTAACACTAAGAGTATCAATATTTCGTACTGTAGTATTATGTGGTGTAAAAATATGATAATCTAGGAAGCCATGAGTAATTCCCAAATTCTCACTATTATAAACTAACTTCCACTATATTTTCCGTGCAATAACCTATCGCACCACCCGGTTTCTATGTGCAGTAGAACTAACACTAAGAGTATCAATATTTCGTACTGTAGTATTATGTGGTGTAAAAATATGATAATCTAGGAAGCCATGAGTAATTCCCAAATTCTCACTATTATAAACTAACTTCTTTAAGTAATTTCATGCACAGAGTTCATCCGACGAAATTTAGCACACATATCTACTGGATATAATGGTTGCGTACATGTACGAAATTAATTACTATATGCCCACACCTACAACATGTCTTAGAACCTTACGCTATTGTCATCTAGCGGGAAAAATATATATGGTCATCCAATACACCATCTCCGCTACCAGGTTTGTGTCGAAACTAAAAGTAACAGCAAGGACATCTATATTTCGTACTTCACCAATAGGTAGTATAAAAATATGATACCCTAGGAATCGATGCCCAATACACAAGCATTTCTATTGCAGATTCCAATGTATATGGTTTTTAAGTAACATAATTTTCTTATGGAACACATACATATAAAAGTAATTGCGGGATCATCTACACAAACAAAACTATGTGATTCCAAACAATATCAGTTTATCTAACTAGTCGTGCGAAAAACATACATCTGACCGTCGCCGTCTCTTCTCAAAATTAATTACTTTACGTAATTTAATTTACAGAACTCAGTTATAATAGAACCTGATGGTAGTGTCATTTACAGAATTCAGTAATAATAGAACCTGATGGTAGTGTCATCTAGCGGGAAATAAAGCTTGAGCTGTTGTCAGCGACCTCACTGAACATAAATCGAACAAGGTTTCCGCTACATATTCATCCAATAATCTATCGCACCACCAGGTTTCTGTCTAAACTAGAAGTAACAGCAAGAGTATCAATATTTCGTGCTGTAGTATTATGTGGTATAAAAATACGACAAATTTGGAATCGATGGGTAATATCCAAATTCTCACTTTTCTAAACATACTTCTTCAGGTAATTTCATGCACAGAGTTCATCCGACGAAATTTAGCACACATATCTACTGGATATAATGGTTGCCGACATGTATGAAATTAAATATCATATCCTCGCACCTACAACATGTGCTAGAACGTTATGCTAGTGTCGCCCAGCGGGAAATAATAGACGACCCGTTGTAAACAACCTCAGTGGACATGAAAGGAACAAAGTTTCCACTATATTTTCCGTGCAATAACATATCGCACCACCCGGTTTCTATGTGCAGTAGAACTAACACTAAGAGTATCAATATTTCGTACTGTAGTATTATGTGGTGTAAAAATATGATAATCTAGGAAGCCATGAGTAATTCCCAAATTCTCACTATTATAAAATAACTTCCACTATATTTTCCGTGCAATAACCTATCGCACCACCCGGTTTCTATGTGCAGTAGAACTAACACTAAGAGTATCAATATTTCGTACTGTAGTATTATGTGGTGTAAAAATATGATAATCTAGGAAGCCATGAGTAATTCCCAAATTCTCACTATTATAAACTAACTTCTTTAAGTAATTTCATGCACAGAGTTCATCCGACGAAATTTAGCACACATATCTACTGGATATAATGGTTGCGTACATGTACGAAATTAATTACTATATGCCCACACCTACAACATGTCTTAGAACCTTACGCTATTGTCATCTAGCGGGAAGAATATATATGGTCATCCAATACACCATCTCCGCTACCAGGTTTGTGTCGAAACTAAAAGTAACAGCAAGGACATCTATATTTCGTACTTCACCAATAGGTAGTATAAAAATATGATACCCTAGGAATCGATGCCCAATACACAAGCATTTCTATTGCAGATTCCAATGTATATGGTTTTTAAGTGACATAATTTTCTTATGGAACACATACATATAAAAGTAATTGCGGGATCATCTACACAAACAAAACTATGTGATTCCAAACAATATCAGTTTATCTAACTAGTCGTGCGAAAAACATACATCTGACCGTCGCCGTCTCTTCTCAAAATTAATTACTTTACGTAATTTAATTTACAGAACTCAGTTATAATAGAACCTGATGGTAGTGTCATTTACAGAATTCAGTAATAATAGAACCTGATGGTAGTGTCATCTAGCGGGAAATAAAGCTTGAGCTGTTGTCAGCGACCTCACTGAACATAAATCGAACAAGGTTTCCGCTACATATTCATCCAATAATCTATCGCACCACCAGGTTTCTGTCTAAACTAGAAGTAACAGCAAGAGTATCAATATTTCGTGCTGTAGTATTATGTGGTATAAAAATACGACAAATTTGGAATCGATGGGTAATATCCAAATTCTCACTTTTCTAAACATACTTCTTCAGGTAATTTCATGCACAGAGTGCATCCGACGAAATTTAGCACACATATCTACTGGATATAATGGCTGCCGACATGTATGAAATTAAATATCATATCCTCGCACCTACAACATGTGCTAGAACGTTATGCTAGTGTCGCCCAGCGGGAAACAATAGACGACCCGTTGTAAACAACCTCAGTGGACATGAAAGGAACAAAGTTTCCACTATATTTTCCGTGCAATAACATATCGCACCACCCGGTTTCTATGTGCAGTAGAACTAACACTAAGAGTATCAATATTTCGTACTGTAGTATTATGTGGTGTAAAAATATGATAATCTAGGAAGCCATGAGTAATTCCCAAATTCTCACTATTATAAACTAACTTCCACTATATTTTCCGTGCAATAACCTATCGCACCACCCGGTTTCTATGTGCAGTAGAACTAACACTAAGAGTATCAATATTTCGTACTGTAGTATTATGTGGTGTAAAAATATGATAATCTAGGAAGCCATGAGTAATTCCCAAATTCTCACTATTATAAACTAACTTCTTTAAGTAATTTCATGCACAGAGTTCATCCGACGAAATTTAGCACACATATCTACTGGATATAATGGTTGCGTACATGTACGAAATTAATTACTATATGCCCACACCTACAACATGTCTTAGAACCTTACGCTATTGTCATCTAGCGGGAAAAATATATATGGTCATCCAATACACCATCTCCGCTACCAGGTTTGTGTCGAAACTAAAAGTAACAGCAAGGACATCTATATTTCGTACTTCACCAATAGGTAGTATAAAAATATGATACCCTAGGAATCGATGCCCAATACACAAGCATTTCTATTGCAGATTCCAATGTATATGGTTTTTAAGTGACATAATTTTCTTATGGAACACATACATATAAAAGTAATTGCGGGATCATCTACACAAACAAAACTATGTGATTCCAAACAATATCAGTTTATCTAACTAGTCGTGCGAAAAACATACATCTGACCGTCGCCGTCTCTTCTCAAAATTAATTACTTTACGTAATTTAATTTACAGAACTCAGTTATAATAGAACCTGATGGTAGTGTCATCTAGCGGAAGATAATACTTGAACTGTTGTCAGCGACCTCATGCACAAAGTTTCCACTATATTTTCCGTGCAATAACCTATCGCACCACCCGGTTTCTATGTGCAGTAGAACTAACACTAAGAGTATCAATATTTCGTACTGTAGTATTATGTGGTGTAAAAATATGATAATCTAGGAAGCCATGAGTAATTCCCAAATTCTCACTATTATAAACTAACTTCCACTATATTTTCCGTGCAATAACCTATCGCACCACCCGGTTTCTATGTGCAGTAGAACTAACACTAAGAGTATCAATATTTCGTACTGTAGTATTATGTGGTGTAAAAATATGATAATCTAGGAAGCCATGAGTAATTCCCAAATTCTCACTATTATAAACTAACTTCTTTAAGTAATTTCATGCACAGAGTTCATCCGACGAAATTTAGCACACATATCTACTGGATATAATGGTTGCGTACATGTACGAAATTAATTACTATATGCCCACACCTACAACATGTCTTAGAACCTTACGCTATTGTCATCTAGCGGGAAAAATATATATGGTCATCCAATACACCATCTCCGCTACCAGGTTTGTGTCGAAACTAAAAGTAACAGCAAGGACATCTATATTTCGTACTTCACCAATAGGTAGTATAAAAATATGATACCCTAGGAATCGATGCCCAATACACAAGCATTTCTATTGCAGATTCCAATGTATATGGTTTTTAAGTGACATAATTTTCTTATGGAACACATACATATAAAAGTAATTGCGGGATCATCTACACAAACAAAACTATGTGATTCCAAACAATATCAGTTTATCTAACTAGTCGTGCGAAAAACATACATCTGACCGTCGCCGTCTCTTCTCAAAATTAATTACTTTACGTAATTTAATTTACAGAACTCAGTTATAATAGAACCTGATGGTAGTGTCATTTACAGAATTCAGTAATAATAGAACCTGATGGTAGTGTCATCTAGCGGGAAATAAAGCTTGAGCTGTTGTCAGCGACCTCACTGAACATAAATCGAACAAGGTTTCCGCTACATATTCATCCAATAATCTATCGCACCACCAGGTTTCTGTCTAAACTAGAAGTAACAGCAAGAGTATCAATATTTCGTGCTGTAGTATTATGTGGTATAAAAATACGACAAATTTGGAATCGATGGGTAATATCCAAATTCTCACTTTTCTAAACATACTTCTTCAGGTAATTTCATGCACAGAGTTCATCCGACGAAATTTAGCACACATATCTACTGGATATAATGGCTGCCGACATGTATGAAATTAAATATCATATCCTCGCACCTACAACATGTGCTAGAACGTTATGCTAGTGTCGCCCAGCGGGAAACAATAGACGACCCGTTGTAAACAACCTCAGTGGACATGAAAGGAACAAAGTTTCCACTATATTTTCCGTGCAATAACATATCGCACCACCCGGTTTCTATGTGCAGTAGAACTAACACTAAGAGTATCAATATTTCGTACTGTAGTATTATGTGGTGTAAAAATATGATAATCTAGGAAGCCATGAGTAATTCCCAAATTCTCACTATTATAAACTAACTTCCACTATATTTTCCGTGCAATAACCTATCGCACCACCCGGTTTCTATGTGCAGTAGAACTAACACTAAGAGTATCAATATTTCGTACTGTAGTATTATGTGGTGTAAAAATATGATAATCTAGGAAGCCATGAGTAATTCCCAAATTCTCACTATTATAAACTAACTTCTTTAAGTAATTTCATGCACAGAGTTCATCCGACGAAATTTAGCACACATATCTACTGGATATAATGGTTGCGTACATGTACGAAATTAATTACTATATGCCCACACCTACAACATGTCTTAGAACCTTACGCTATTGTCATCTAGCGGGAAAAATATATATGGTCATCCAATACACCATCTCCGCTACCAGGTTTGTGTCGAAACTAAAAGTAACAGCAAGGACATCTATATTTCGTACTTCACCAATAGGTAGTATAAAAATATGATACCCTAGGAATCGATGCCCAATACACAAGCATTTCTATTGCAGATTCCAATGTATATGGTTTTTAAGTAACATAATTTTCTTATGGAACACATACATATAAAAGTAATTGCGGGATCATCTACACAAACAAAACTATGTGATTCCAAACAATATCAGTTTATCTAACTAGTCGTGCGAAAAACATACATCTGACCGTCGCCGTCTCTTCTCAAAATTAATTACTTTACGTAATTTAATTTACAGAACTCAGTTATAATAGAACCTGATGGTAGTGTCATTTACAGAATTCAGTAATAATAGAACCTGATGGTAGTGTCATCTAGCGGGAAATAAAGCTTGAGCTGTTGTCAGCGACCTCACTGAACATAAATCGAACAAGGTTTCCGCTACATATTCATCCAATAATCTATCGCACCACCAGGTTTCTGTCTAAACTAGAAGTAACAGCAAGAGTATCAATATTTCGTGCTGTAGTATTATGTGGTATAAAAATACGACAAATTTGGAATCGATGGGTAATATCCAAATTCTCACTTTTCTAAACATACTTCTTCAGGTAATTTCATGCACAGAGTTCATCCGACGAAATTTAGCACACATATCTACTGGATATAATGGTTGCCGACATGTATGAAATTAAATATCATATCCTCGCACCTACAACATGTGCTAGAACGTTATGCTAGTGTCGCCCAGCGGGAAATAATAGACGACCCGTTGTAAACAACCTCAGTGGACATGAAAGGAACAAAGTTTCCACTATATTTTCCGTGCAATAACATATCGCACCACCCGGTTTCTATGTGCAGTAGAACTAACACTAAGAGTATCAATATTTCGTACTGTAGTATTATGTGGTGTAAAAATATGATAATCTAGGAAGCCATGAGTAATTCCCAAATTCTCACTATTATAAAATAACTTCCACTATATTTTCCGTGCAATAACCTATCGCACCACCCGGTTTCTATGTGCAGTAGAACTAACACTAAGAGTATCAATATTTCGTACTGTAGTATTATGTGGTGTAAAAATATGATAATCTAGGAAGCCATGAGTAATTCCCAAATTCTCACTATTATAAACTAACTTCTTTAAGTAATTTCATGCACAGAGTTCATCCGACGAAATTTAGCACACATATCTACTGGATATAATGGTTGCGTACATGTACGAAATTAATTACTATATGCCCACACCTACAACATGTCTTAGAACCTTACGCTATTGTCATCTAGCGGGAAGAATATATATGGTCATCCAATACACCATCTCCGCTACCAGGTTTGTGTCGAAACTAAAAGTAACAGCAAGGACATCTATATTTCGTACTTCACCAATAGGTAGTATAAAAATATGATACCCTAGGAATCGATGCCCAATACACAAGCATTTCTATTGCAGATTCCAATGTATATGGTTTTTAAGTGACATAATTTTCTTATGGAACACATACATATAAAAGTAATTGCGGGATCATCTACACAAACAAAACTATGTGATTCCAAACAATATCAGTTTATCTAACTAGTCGTGCGAAAAACATACATCTGACCGTCGCCGTCTCTTCTCAAAATTAATTACTTTACGTAATTTAATTTACAGAACTCAGTTATAATAGAACCTGATGGTAGTGTCATTTACAGAATTCAGTAATAATAGAACCTGATGGTAGTGTCATCTAGCGGGAAATAAAGCTTGAGCTGTTGTCAGCGACCTCACTGAACATAAATCGAACAAGGTTTCCGCTACATATTCATCCAATAATCTATCGCACCACCAGGTTTCTGTCTAAACTAGAAGTAACAGCAAGAGTATCAATATTTCGTGCTGTAGTATTATGTGGTATAAAAATACGACAAATTTGGAATCGATGGGTAATATCCAAATTCTCACTTTTCTAAACATACTTCTTCAGGTAATTTCATGCACAGAGTGCATCCGACGAAATTTAGCACACATATCTACTGGATATAATGGCTGCCGACATGTATGAAATTAAATATCATATCCTCGCACCTACAACATGTGCTAGAACGTTATGCTAGTGTCGCCCAGCGGGAAACAATAGACGACCCGTTGTAAACAACCTCAGTGGACATGAAAGGAACAAAGTTTCCACTATATTTTCCGTGCAATAACATATCGCACCACCCGGTTTCTATGTGCAGTAGAACTAACACTAAGAGTATCAATATTTCGTACTGTAGTATTATGTGGTGTAAAAATATGATAATCTAGGAAGCCATGAGTAATTCCCAAATTCTCACTATTATAAACTAACTTCCACTATATTTTCCGTGCAATAACCTATCGCACCACCCGGTTTCTATGTGCAGTAGAACTAACACTAAGAGTATCAATATTTCGTACTGTAGTATTATGTGGTGTAAAAATATGATAATCTAGGAAGCCATGAGTAATTCCCAAATTCTCACTATTATAAACTAACTTCTTTAAGTAATTTCATGCACAGAGTTCATCCGACGAAATTTAGCACACATATCTACTGGATATAATGGTTGCGTACATGTACGAAATTAATTACTATATGCCCACACCTACAACATGTCTTAGAACCTTACGCTATTGTCATCTAGCGGGAAAAATATATATGGTCATCCAATACACCATCTCCGCTACCAGGTTTGTGTCGAAACTAAAAGTAACAGCAAGGACATCTATATTTCGTACTTCACCAATAGGTAGTATAAAAATATGATACCCTAGGAATCGATGCCCAATACACAAGCATTTCTATTGCAGATTCCAATGTATATGGTTTTTAAGTGACATAATTTTCTTATGGAACACATACATATAAAAGTAATTGCGGGATCATCTACACAAACAAAACTATGTGATTCCAAACAATATCAGTTTATCTAACTAGTCGTGCGAAAAACATACATCTGACCGTCGCCGTCTCTTCTCAAAATTAATTACTTTACGTAATTTAATTTACAGAACTCAGTTATAATAGAACCTGATGGTAGTGTCATCTAGCGGAAGATAATACTTGAACTGTTGTCAGCGACCTCATGCACAAAGTTTCCACTATATTTTCCGTGCAATAACCTATCGCACCACCCGGTTTCTATGTGCAGTAGAACTAACACTAAGAGTATCAATATTTCGTACTGTAGTATTATGTGGTGTAAAAATATGATAATCTAGGAAGCCATGAGTAATTCCCAAATTCTCACTATTATAAACTAACTTCCACTATATTTTCCGTGCAATAACCTATCGCACCACCCGGTTTCTATGTGCAGTAGAACTAACACTAAGAGTATCAATATTTCGTACTGTAGTATTATGTGGTGTAAAAATATGATAATCTAGGAAGCCATGAGTAATTCCCAAATTCTCACTATTATAAACTAACTTCTTTAAGTAGTTTCATGCACAGAGTTCATCCGATGAAATTTAGCACACATATCTACTGGATATAATGGTTGCGGACATGTACGAAATTAATTACTGTATGCCCATACCTACAACATGTCTTAGAACCTTATGCTATTGTCATCTAGCGGAAAAAATATATATGGTCATCCAATACACCATCTCCGCTACCAGGTTTGTGTCGAAACTAAAAGTAACAGCAAGGACATCTATATTTCGTACTTCACCAATAGGTAGTATAAAAATATGATAACCTAGGAATCGATGCCCAATACACAAGCATTTCTATTGCAGATTCCAATATATATGGTTTTTAAGTGACATAATTTTCTTATAGAACACATACATATAAAAGTAATTACGGGATCATCTACACAAACAAAACTATGTGATTCCAAACAATTTCAGTTTATCTAACTAGTCGTGCGAAAAACATACATCTGACCATCGCCGTCTCTTCTCTAAATTTATTACTTTAGGTAATCAGGAACCTGATGATAGTGTCATCTAGCGGAAGATAATACTTGAACCGTTGTCAGCGACCTCATTGAACATAAATCGAACAAGGTTTGCGCTATATATTCATCCAGTAATCCATCGCACCACCAGGTTTGTATCTAAAATAGAAGTAACAGCAAAAGCATCAATATTTCGTATTGCAGTATTATGTGGTATAAAAATACGACTAACTTGAAATCGATGGGTAATACCCAAATTCTCATTTTTCTAAACTTACTGCTTTAGGCAATTTCATGCACAGAGTTCATCCGACGAAATTTTGCACACATATCTATTGGGTATAATGGTTGCCGACATGTATGAAATTAAATATCATATCCCCGCACCTACAACATGTGCTGGAACGTTATGCTAGTGTCGCCTAGCGGGAAACAATAGACGACCCGTTGTAAGCAACCTCAGTGGACATGAATGGAACCAAGTTTCCACTATATTTTTCATGCAATAGCCTATCGCACCACCCGGTTTCTGTGTGCAATAAGACTAACAATAAGAGTAACAATATTTCGTACTGTAGTAATATGTGGTATAAAAATATGATAACCTAGGAAACGATGGGCAATACTCAAATTCTCACTATTCTAAACTTACTTCCTTAGGTAATTTCATGCACAGAGTTCATCCGATGAAATTTAGCACACATATCTTCTGGGTATAATGGTTGCCGACATGTATGAAATTAAATATCATATCCTCGCACCTACAACATGTGCTAGAACGTTATGCTAGTGTCGCCCAGCGGGAAATAATAGACGACCCGTTGTAAACAACCTCAGTGGACATGAAAGGAACAAAGTTTCCACTATATTTTCCGTGCAATAACATATCGCACCACCCGGTTTCTATGTGCAGTAGAACTAACACTAAGAGTATCAATATTTCGTACTGTAGTATTATGTGGTGTAAAAATATGATAATCTAGGAAGCCATGAGTAATTCCCAAATTCTCACTATTATAAAATAACTTCCACTATATTTTCCGTGCAATAACCTATCGCACCACCCGGTTTCTATGTGCAGTAGAACTAACACTAAGAGTATCAATATTTCGTACTGTAGTATTATGTGGTGTAAAAATATGATAATCTAGGAAGCCATGAGTAATTCCCAAATTCTCACTATTATAAACTAACTTCTTTAAGTAATTTCATGCACAGAGTTCATCCGACGAAATTTAGCACACATATCTACTGGATATAATGGTTGCGTACATGTACGAAATTAATTACTATATGCCCACACCTACAACATGTCTTAGAACCTTACGCTATTGTCATCTAGCGGGAAAAATATATATGGTCATCCAATACACCATCTCCGCTACCAGGTTTGTGTCGAAACTAAAAGTAACAGCAAGGACATCTATATTTCGTACTTCACCAATAGGTAGTATAAAAATATGATACCCTAGGAATCGATGCCCAATACACAAGCATTTCTATTGCAGATTCCAATGTATATGGTTTTTAAGTGACATAATTTTCTTATGGAACACATACATATAAAAGTAATTGCGGGATCATCTACACAAACAAAACTATGTGATTCCAAACAATATCAGTTTATCTAACTAGTCGTGCGAAAAACATACATCTGACCGTCGCCGTCTCTTCTCAAAATTAATTACTTTACGTAATTTAATTTACAGAACTCAGTTATAATAGAACCTGATGGTAGTGTCATTTACAGAATTCAGTAATAATAGAACCTGATGGTAGTGTCATCTAGCGGGAAATAAAGCTTGAGCTGTTGTCAGCGACCTCACTGAACATAAATCGAACAAGGTTTCCGCTACATATTCATCCAATAATCTATCGCACCACCAGGTTTCTGTCTAAACTAGAAGTAACAGCAAGAGTATCAATATTTCGTGCTGTAGTATTATGTGGTATAAAAATACGACAAATTTGGAATCGATGGGTAATATCCAAATTCTCACTTTTCTAAACATACTTCTTCAGGTAATTTCATGCACAGAGTGCATCCGACGAAATTTAGCACACATATCTACTGGATATAATGGCTGCCGACATGTATGAAATTAAATATCATATCCTCGCACCTACAACATGTGCTAGAACGTTATGCTAGTGTCGCCCAGCGGGAAACAATAGACGACCCGTTGTAAACAACCTCAGTGGACATGAAAGGAACAAAGTTTCCACTATATTTTCCGTGCAATAACATATCGCACCACCCGGTTTCTATGTGCAGTAGAACTAACACTAAGAGTATCAATATTTCGTACTGTAGTATTATGTGGTGTAAAAATATGATAATCTAGGAAGCCATGAGTAATTCCCAAATTCTCACTATTATAAACTAACTTCCACTATATTTTCCGTGCAATAACCTATCGCACCACCCGGTTTCTATGTGCAGTAGAACTAACACTAAGAGTATCAATATTTCGTACTGTAGTATTATGTGGTGTAAAAATATGATAATCTAGGAAGCCATGAGTAATTCCCAAATTCTCACTATTATAAACTAACTTCTTTAAGTAATTTCATGCACAGAGTTCATCCGACGAAATTTAGCACACATATCTACTGGATATAATGGTTGCGTACATGTACGAAATTAATTACTATATGCCCACACCTACAACATGTCTTAGAACCTTACGCTATTGTCATCTAGCGGGAAAAATATATATGGTCATCCAATACACCATCTCCGCTACCAGGTTTGTGTCGAAACTAAAAGTAACAGCAAGGACATCTATATTTCGTACTTCACCAATAGGTAGTATAAAAATATGATACCCTAGGAATCGATGCCCAATACACAAGCATTTCTATTGCAGATTCCAATGTATATGGTTTTTAAGTGACATAATTTTCTTATGGAACACATACATATAAAAGTAATTGCGGGATCATCTACACAAACAAAACTATGTGATTCCAAACAATATCAGTTTATCTAACTAGTCGTGCGAAAAACATACATCTGACCGTCGCCGTCTCTTCTCAAAATTAATTACTTTACGTAATTTAATTTACAGAACTCAGTTATAATAGAACCTGATGGTAGTGTCATCTAGCGGAAGATAATACTTGAACTGTTGTCAGCGACCTCATGCACAAAGTTTCCACTATATTTTCCGTGCAATAACCTATCGCACCACCCGGTTTCTATGTGCAGTAGAACTAACACTAAGAGTATCAATATTTCGTACTGTAGTATTATGTGGTGTAAAAATATGATAATCTAGGAAGCCATGAGTAATTCCCAAATTCTCACTATTATAAACTAACTTCCACTATATTTTCCGTGCAATAACCTATCGCACCACCCGGTTTCTATGTGCAGTAGAACTAACACTAAGAGTATCAATATTTCGTACTGTAGTATTATGTGGTGTAAAAATATGATAATCTAGGAAGCCATGAGTAATTCCCAAATTCTCACTATTATAAACTAACTTCTTTAAGTAGTTTCATGCACAGAGTTCATCCGATGAAATTTAGCACACATATCTACTGGATATAATGGTTGCGGACATGTACGAAATTAATTACTGTATGCCCATACCTACAACATGTCTTAGAACCTTATGCTATTGTCATCTAGCGGAAAAAATATATATGGTCATCCAATACACCATCTCCGCTACCAGGTTTGTGTCGAAACTAAAAGTAACAGCAAGGACATCTATATTTCGTACTTCACCAATAGGTAGTATAAAAATATGATAACCTAGGAATCGATGCCCAATACACAAGCATTTCTATTGCAGATTCCAATATATATGGTTTTTAAGTGACATAATTTTCTTATAGAACACATACATATAAAAGTAATTACGGGATCATCTACACAAACAAAACTATGTGATTCCAAACAATTTCAGTTTATCTAACTAGTCGTGCGAAAAACATACATCTGACCATCGCCGTCTCTTCTCTAAATTTATTACTTTAGGTAATCAGGAACCTGATGATAGTGTCATCTAGCGGAAGATAATACTTGAACCGTTGTCAGCGACCTCATTGAACATAAATCGAACAAGGTTTGCGCTATATATTCATCCAGTAATCCATCGCACCACCAGGTTTGTATCTAAAATAGAAGTAACAGCAAAAGCATCAATATTTCGTACTGCAGTATTATGTGGTATAAAAATACGACTAACTTGAAATCGATGGGTAATACCCAAATTCTCATTTTTCTAAACTTACTGCTTTAGGCAATTTCATGCACAGAGTTCATCCGACGAAATTTTGCACACATATCTATTGGGTATAATGGTTGCCGACATGTATGAAATTAAATATCATATCCCCGCACCTACAACATGTGCTGGAACGTTATGCTAGTGTCGCCTAGCGGGAAACAATAGACGACCCGTTGTAAGCAACCTCAGTGGACATGAATGGAACCAAGTTTCCACTATATTTTTCATGCAATAGCCTATCGCACCACCCGGTTTCTGTGTGCAATAAGACTAACAATAAGAGTAACAATATTTCGTACTGTAGTAATATGTGGTATAAAAATATGATAACCTAGGAAACGATGGGCAATACTCAAATTCTCACTATTCTAAACTTACTTCCTTAGGTAATTTCATGCACAGAGTTCATCCGATGAAATTTAGCACACATATCTTCTGGGTATAATGGTTGCCGACATGTATGAAATTACATATCATATCCCCGCACCTACAACATGTGCTGGAACGTTATGCTAGTGTCGCCCAGCGGGAAACAATAGACGACCCGTTGTAAGCAACCTCACTGGACATGAATGGAACCAAGTTTCCACTATATTTTTCATGCAATAGCCTATCGCACCACTCGGTTTCTGTGTGCAGTAAAACTAACAATAAGAGTAACAATATTTCGTACTGTAGTATTATGTGGTATAAAAAATGCTCACTATTCTAAACTTACTTCCTTAGGTAATTTCATGCACAGAGTTCGTGCGATGAAATTTAGCACACATATCTACTGGATATAATGGTTGCCGACATGTACGAAATTAATTACTATATCCCCATACCTACAACATGTCCTAGAACCTTATGCTATTGTCATCTAGCGGGAAAAAATATATATGTATATTCATCCAGTTCCCCACCGCGCTGAAAGGTTTGTGTCGAAACTAAAAGTAACAGCAAGGGCATCTATATTTCGTACTGTACCAATAGGTGGTATAAAAATATAACAACCTAGGAATCGATGCCCAATACACTAATCTATTGCAGATTCGAATGTATATGGTTTTCAAGTGACATATTTTTTTTATGGAGCACATATAAAAGTAATTGTGGGAGATTCTACACAAACAAAACTATGTGATTCCAAACAATTTCAGTTTATCTAACTAGTCGTGCGAAAAACATATTTCTGGCCATCGCCGTCTCTTCTCTAGATTTATTACTTTAGTTAATTTCATTTACAGAATTCAGTAATAATAGAACCTGATGGTAGTGTCATCTAGCGGAAAATAAAGCTTGAGCTGTTGTCAGCGACCTCACTGAACCTAAATCGAACAAGGTTTCCGCTACATATTCATCCAATAATCTATCGCACCACCAGGTTTCTGTCTAAACTAGAAGTAACAGCAAGAGTATCAATATTTCGTACTGTAGTATTATGTGGTATAAAAATACGACAAATTTGGAATCGATGGGTAATATCCAAATTCTCACTTTTCTAAACATACTTCTTCAGGTAATTTCATGCACAGAGTTCATCCGACGAAATTTAGCACACATATCTACTGGATATAATGGCTGCCGACATGTATGAAATTAAATATCATATCCTCGCACCTACAACATGTGCTAGAACGTTATACTAGTGTCGCCCAGCGGGAAACAATAGACGACCCGTTGTAAGCAACCTCAGTGGACATGAAAGGAACAAAGTTTCTACTATATTTTCCGTGCAATAACCTATCGCACCACCCGGTTTCTATGTGCAGTAGAACTAACACTAAGAGTATCAATATTTCGTACTGTAGTATTATGTGGTGTAAAAATATGATAATCTAGGAAGCCATGAGTAATTCCCAAATTCTCACTATTATAAACTAACTTCTTTAAGTAATTTCATGCACAGAGTTCATCCGACGAAATTTAGCACACATATCTACTGGATATAATGGTTGCGTACATGTACGAAATTAATTACTATATGCCCACACCTACAACATGTCTTAGAACCTTATGCTGTTGTCATCTAGCGAGAAAAAATATATATGGTCATCCAATACACCATCTCCGCTACCAGGTTTGTGTCGAAACTAAAAGTAACAGCAAGGACATCTATATTTCGTACTTCACCAATAGGTAGTATAAAAATATGATAACCTATTAATCGATGCCCAATACACAAGCATTTCTATTGCAGATTCCAATGTATATGGTTTTTAAGTGACATAATTTTCTTATGGAACACATACATATAAAAGTAATTGCGGGATCATCTACACAAACAAAACTATGTGATTCCAAACAATATCAGTTTATCTAACTAGTCGTGCGAAAAACATACATCTGACCGTCGCCGTCTCTTCTCAAAATTAATTACTTTACGTAATTTAATTTACAGAACTCAGTAATAATAGAACCTGATGGTAGTGTCATCTAGCGGAAGATAATACTTGAACTGTTGTCAGCGACCTCATTGAACATAAATCGAACAAGGTTTCCGCTATATATTCATCCAATAATCCATCGTACCACCAGGTTTGTATCTAAACTAGAAGTAACAGCAAAAGCGTCAATATTCCGTACTTTAGTATTATGTGGTATAAAAATACGACTAACTTGAAATCGATGGGTAATACTCAAATTCTCACTATTCTAAACTTACTTCCTTAGGTAATTTCATGCACAGAGTTCATCCGATGAAATCTAGCACACATATCTACTGGATATAATGGTTGCGGACATGTACGAAATTAATTACTGTATGCCCACACCTACAACATGTCTTAGAACTTTATGCTATTGTCATCTAGCGGAAAAAAATATATATGGTCATCCAATACACCATCTCCGCTACCAGGTTTGTGTCGAAACTAAAAGTAACAGCAAGGACATCTATATTTCGTACTGTAGCAATAGGTAGTATAAAAATATGATAACCTAGGAATCGATGCCCAATACACAAGCATTTCTATTGCAGATTCCAATGTATATGGTTTTTAAGTGACATAATTTTCTTATGGAACACATACATATAAAAGTATTTACGGGATCACCTACACAAACAAAACTATGTGATTCCAAACAATTTTAGTTTATCTAACTAGTCGTGCGAAAAACATACATCTGGCCATCGCCGTCTCTTCTCTAAATTTATTACTTTAGGTAATTTCATGCACAGAATTCAGTAATAATAGAACCTGATGGTAGTGTCATCTAGCGGAAGATAATACTTGAACTGTTGTCAGCGACCTCATTGAACATAAATCGAACAAGGTTTCCGCTATATATTCATCCAATAATCCATCGCACCACCAGGTTTGTATCTAAACTAGAAGTAACAGCAAAAGCATCAATATTTCGTACTGCAGTATTATGTGGTATAAAAATACGACTAACTTGAAATAGATGGGTAATACTCAAATTCTCACACACATATATACTGGATATAATGGTTGCACATACATATAAAAGTAATTGCGGGATCATCTACACAAACAAAACTATGTGATTCCAAACAATATCAGTTTATCTAACTAGTCGTGCGAAAAACATACATCTGACCGTCGCCGTCTCTTCTCAAAATTAATTACTTTACGTAATTTAATTTACAGAACTCAGTTATAATAGAACCTGATGGTAGTGTCATCTAGCGGAAGATAATACTTCAACTGTTGTCAGCGACCTCATTGAACATAAATCGAACAAGGTTTCCGCTATATATTCATCCAATAATCCATCGCACCACCAGGTTTGTATCTAAACTAGAAGTAACAGCAAAAGCATCAATATTTCGTACTGCAGTATTATGTGGTATAAAAATACGACTAACTTGAAATCGATGGGTAATACTCAAATTCTCACTATTCTAAACTTACTTCCTTAGGTAATTTCATGCACAGAGTTCATCCGATGAAATTTAGCACACATATCTACTGGATATAATGGTTGCGGACATGTACGAAATTAATTACTGTATGCCCACACCTACAACATGTCTTAGAACCTTATGCTATTGTCATCTAGCGGGAAAAAAATATATACGGTCATCCAATACACCATCTCCGCTACCAGGTTTCTGTCGAAACTAAAAGTAACAGCAAGGGCATCTATATTTCGTACTGTACCAACAGGTAGTATAAAAATATGATAACCTAGGAATCGATGCCCAATACACAAGCATTTCTATTGCAGATTCCAATGTATATGGTTTTTAAGTGACATAATTTTCTTATGGAACACATACATATAAAAGTAATTGCGGGATCATCTACACAAACAAAACTATGTGATTCCAAACAATTTCAGTTTATCTATGCAGTATTATGTGGTATAAAAATACGACTAACTTGAAATCGATGGGTAATACCCAAATTCTCATTTTTCTAAACTTACTGCTTTAGGCAATTTCATGCACAGTGTTCATCCGACGAAATTTTGCACACATATCTACTGGGTATAATGGTTGCCGACATGTATGAAATTAAATATCATATCCCCGCAATTACAACATGTGCTGGAACGTTATGCTAGTGTCGCCTAGCGGGAAACAATAGACGACCCGTTGTAAGCAACCTCAGTGGACATGAATGGAACCAAGTTTCCACTATATTTTTCATGCAATAGCCTATCGCACCACCCGGTTTCTGTGTGCAATAAAACTAACAATAAGAGTAACAATATTTCGTACTGTAGTATTATGTGGTATAAAAATATGATAACCTAGGAAACGATGGGCAATACTCAAATTCTCACTATTCTAAACTTACTTCCTTAGGTAATTTCATGCACAGAGTTCATTAGATGAAATTTAGCACACATATCTTCTGGGTATAATGGTTGCCGACATGTATGAAATTAAATATCATATCCCCGCACCTACAACATGTGCTGGAACGTTATGCTATTGTCATCTAGCGGGAAAAAATATATATATTCATCCAGTTCCCCACCGCGCTGCCAGGTTTGTGTCGAAACTAAAAGTAACAGCAAGGGCATCTATATTTCGTACTGTACCAATAGGTGGTATAAAAATATAATAACCTAGGAATCGATGCCCAATACACAAGCATTTCTATTGCAGATTCGAATGTATATGGTTTTTAAGTGACATAATTTTTTTATGGAGCACATATAAAAGTAATTGTGGGAGATTCTACACAAACAAAACAATGTGATTCCAAACAATTTCAGTTTATCTAACTAGTCGTGCGAAAAACATATTTCTGGCCATCGCCGTCTCTTCTCTAGATTTATTACTTTAGTTAATTTCATTTACAGAATTCAGTAATAATAGAACCTGATGGTAGTGTCATCTAGCGGAAAATAAAGCTTGAGCTGTTGTCAGCGACCTCACTGAACATAAATCGAACAAGGTTTCCGCTACATATTCATCCAATAATCTATCGCACCACCAGGTTTCTGTCTAAACTAGAAGTAACAGCAAGAGTATCAATATTTCGTGCTGTAGTATTATGTGGTATAAAAATACGACAAATTTGGAATCGATGGGTAATATCCAAATTCTCACTTTTCTAAACATACTTCTTCAGGTAATTTCATGCACAGAGTTCATCCGACGAAATTTAGCACACATATCTACTGGATATAATGGCTGCCGACATGTATGAAATTAAATATCATATCCTCGCACCTACAACATGTGCTAAACTTACTGCTTTAGGCAATTTCATGCACAGAGTTCATCCGACGAAATTTTGCACACATATCTACTGGGTATAATGGTTGCCGACATGTATGAAATTAAATATCATATCCCCACACCTACAACATGTGCTGGAACGTTATGCTAGTGTCGCCTAGCGGGAAACAATAGACGACCCGTTGTAAGCAACCTCAGTGGACATGAATGGAACCAAGTTTCCACTATATTTTTCATGCAATAGCCTATCGCACCACCCGGTTTCTGTGTGCAATAAGACTAACAATAAGAGTAACAATATTTCGTACTGTTGTAATATGTGGTATAAAAATATGATAACCTAGGAAACGATGGGCAATACTCAAATTCTCACTATTCTAAACTTACTTCCTTAGGTAATTTCATGCACAGAGTTCATCCGATGAAATTTAGCACACATATCTTCTGGGTATAATGGTTGCCGACATGTTTGAAATTAAATATCATATCCCCGCACCTACAACATGTGCTGGAACGTTATGCTAGTGTCGCCCAGCGGGAAACAATAGACGACCCGTTGTAAGCAACCTCACTGGACATGAATGGAACCCAGTTTCCACTATATTTTTCATGCAATAGCCTATCGCACCACCCGGTTTCTGTGTGCAGTAAAACTAACAATAAGAGTAACAATATTTCGTACTGTAGTATTATGTGGTATAAAAAATTCTCACTATTCTAAACTTACTTCCTTAGGTAATTTCATGCACAGAGTTCGTCCGATGAAATTTAGCACACATATCTACTGGATATAATGGTTGCCGACATGTACGAAATTAATTACTATATCCCCATACCTACAACATGTCCTAGAACCTTATGCTATTGTCATCTAGCGGGAAAAAATATATATGTATATTCATCCAGTTCCCCACCGCGCTGCCAGGTTTGTGTCGAAACTAAAAGTAACAGCAAGGGCATCTATATTTCGTACTGTACCAATAGGTGGTATAAAAATATAACAACCTAGGAATCGATGCCCAATACACAAGCATTTCTATTGCAGATTCGAATGTATATGGTTTTCAATTGACATATTTTTTTTATGGAGCACATATAAAAGTAATTGTGGGAGATTCTACACAAACAAAACTATGTGATTCCAAACAATTTCAGTTTATCTAACTAGTCGTGCGAAAAACATATTTCTGGCCATCGCCGTCTCTTCTCTAGATTTATTACTTTAGTTAATTTCATTTACAGAATTCAGTAATAATAGAACCTGATGGTAGTGTCATCTAGCGGAAAATAAAGCTTGAGCTGTTGTCAGCGACCTCACTGAACATAAATCGAACAAGGTTTCCGCTACATATTCATCCAATAATCTATCGCACCACCAGGTTTCTGTCTAAACTAGAAGTAACAGCAAGAGTATCAATATTTCGTGCTGTAGTATTATGTGGTATAAAAATACGACAAATTTGGAATCGATGGGTAATATCCAAATTCTCACTTTTCTAAACATACTTCTTCAGGTAATTTCATGCACAGAGTTCATCCGACGAAATTTAGCACACATATCTACTGGATATAATGGCTGCCGACATGTATGAAATTAAATATCATATCCTCGCACCTACAACATGTGCTAAACTTACTGCTTTAGGCAATTTCATGCACAGAGTTCATCCGACGAAATTTTGCACACATATCTACTGGGTATATTGGTTGCCGACATGTATGAAATTAAATATCATATCCCCGCACCTACAACATGTGCTGGAACGTTATGCTAGTGTCGCCTAGCGGGAAACAATAGACGACCCGTTGTAAGCAACCTCAGTGGACATGAATGGAACCAAGTTTCCACTATATTTTTCATGCAATAGCCTATCGCACCACCCGGTTTCTGTGTGCAATAAAACTAACAATAAGAGTAACAATATTTCGTACTGTAGTATTATGTGGTATAAAAATATGATAACCTAGGAAACGATGGGCAATACTCAAATACTCAAACTTACTTCCTTAGGTAATTTCATGCACAGAGTTCGTCCGATGAAATTTAGCACACATATCTACTGGATATAATGGTTGCCGACATGTACGAAATTAATTACTATATCCCCATACCTACAACATGTCCTAGAACCTTATGCTATTGTCATCTAGCGGGAAAAAATATATATGTATATTCATCCAGTTCCCCACCGCGCTGCCAGGTTTGTGTCGAAACTAAAAGTAACAGCAAGGGCATCTATATTTCGTACTGTACCAATAGGTGGTATAAAAATATAACAACCTAGGAATCGATGCCCAATACACAAGCATTTCTATTGCAGATTCGAATGTATATGGTTTTCAAGTGACATATTTTTTTTATGGAGCACATATAAAAGTAATTGTGGGAGATTCTACACAAACAAAACTATGTGATTCCAAACAATTTCAGTTTATCTAACTAGTCGTGCGAAAAACATATTTCTGGCCATCGCCGTCTCTTCTCTAGATTTATTACTTTAGTTAATTTCATTTACAGAATTCAGTAATAATAGAACCTGATGGTAGTGTCATCTAGCGGAAAATAAAGCTTGAGCTGTTGTCAGCGACCTCACTGAACCTAAATCGAACAAGGTTTCCGCTACATATTCATCCAATAATCTATCGCACCACCAGGTTTCTGTCTAAACTAGAAGTAACAGCAAGAGTATCAATATTTCGTACTGTAGTATTATGTGGTATAAAAATACGACAAATTTGGAATCGATGGGTAATATCCAAATTCTCACTTTTCTAAACATACTTCTTCAGGTAATTTCATGCACAGAGTTCATCCGACGAAATTTAGCACACATATCTACTGGATATAATGGCTGCCGACATGTATGAAATTAAATATCATATCATCGCACCTACAACATGTGCTAGAACGTTATGCTAGTGTCGCCCAGCGGGAAACAATAGACGACCCGTTGTAAGCAACCTCAGTGGACATGAAAGGAACAAAGTTTCCACTATATTTTCCGTGCAATAACCTATCGCACCACCCGGTTTCTATGTGCAGTAGAACTAACACTAAGAGTATCAATATTTCGTACTGTAGTATTATGTGGTGTAAAAATATGATAATCTAGGAAGCCATGAGTAATTCCCAAATTCTCACTATTATAAACTAACTTCTTTAAGTAATTTCATGCACAGAGTTCATCCGACGAAATTTAGCACACATATCTACTGGATATAATGGTTGCGTACATGTACGAAATTAATTACTATATGCCCACACCTACAACATGTCTTAGAACCTTATGCTGTTGTCATCTAGCGAGAAAAAATATATATGGTCATCCAATACACCATCTCCGCTACCAGGTTTGTGTCGAAACTAAAAGTAACAGCAAGGACATCTATATTTCGTACTTCACCAATAGGTAGTATAAAAATATGATAACCTAGGAATCGATGCCCAATACACAAGCATTTCTATTGCAGATTCCAATGTATATGGTTTTTAAGTGACATAATTTTCTTATGGAACACATACATATAAAAGTAATTGCGGGATCATCTACACAAACAAAACTATGTGATTCCAAACAATATCAGTTTATCTAACTAGTCGTGCGAAAAACATACATCTGACCGTCGCCGTCTCTTCTCAAAATTAATTACTTTACGTAATTTAATTTACAGAACTCAGTAATAATAGAACCTGATGGTAGTGTCATCTAGCGGAAGATAATACTTGAACTGTTGTCAGCGACCTCATTGAACATAAATCGAACAAGGTTTCCGCTATATATTCATCCAATAATCCATCGTACCACCAGGTTTGTATCTAAACTAGAAGTAACAGCAAAAGCGTCAATATTCCGTACTTTAGTATTATGTGGTATAAAAATACGACTAACTTGAAATCGATGGGTAATACTCAAATTCTCACTATTCTAAACTTACTTCCTTAGGTAATTTCATGCACAGAGTTCATCCGATGAAATCTAGCACACATATCTACTGGATATAATGGTTGCGGACATGTACGAAATTAATTACTGTATGCCCACACCTACAACATGTCTTAGAACTTTATGCTATTGTCATCTAGCGGAAAAAAATATATATGGTCATCCAATACACCATCTCCGCTACCAGGTTTGTGTCGAAACTAAAAGTAACAGCAAGGACATCTATATTTCGTACTGTAGCAATAGGTAGTATAAAAATATGATAACCTAGGAATCGATGCCCAATACACAAGCATTTCTATTGCAGATTCCAATGTATATGGTTTTTAAGTGACATAATTTTCTTATGGAACACATACATATAAAAGTAATTGCGGGATCATCTACACAAACAAAACTATGTGATTCCAAACAATTTTAGTTTATCTAACTAGTCTTGCGAAAAACATACATCTGGCCATCGCCGTCTATTCTCTAAATTTATTACTTTAGGTAATTTCATGCACAGAATTCAGTAATAATAGAACCTGATGGTAGTGTCATCTAGCGGAAGATAATACTTGAACTGTTGTCAGCGACCTCATTGAACATAAATCGAACAAGGTTTCCGCTATATATTCATCCAATAATCCATCGCACCACCAGGTTTGTATCTAAAGTAGAAGTAACAGCAAAAGCATCAATATTCCGTACTTTAGTATTATGTGGTATAAAAATACGACTAACTTGAAATCGATGGGTAATACTCAAATTCTCACTATTCTAAACTTACTTCCTTAGGTAATTTCATGCACAGAGTTCATCCGATGAAATTTAGCACACATATCTACTGGATATAATGGTTGCCGACATGTACGATATTAATTACTGTATGCCCACACCTACAACATGTCTTAGAACCTTATGCTATTGTCATCTAGCGGGAAAAAAATATATACGGTCATCCAATACACCATCTCCGCTACCAGGTTTGTGTCGAAACTAAAAATAACAGCAAGGACATCTATATTTCGTACTGTACCAACAGGTAGTATAAAAATATGATAACCTAGGAATCGATGCCCAATACACAAGCATTTCTATTGCAGATTCCAATGTATATGGTTTTTAAGTGACATAATTTTCTTATGGAACACATACATATAAAAGTAATTGTGGGAGAATCTACACAAACAAAACAAGATCATTCCAAACAATTTCAGTTTATCTAACTAGTCGTGCGAAAAACATACATCTGACCATCGCCGTATCTTCTCTAAATTTATTACTTTAGGTAATTTCATGCACAGAATTCAGTAATAATAGAACCTGCTGGTAGTGTCATCTAGCGGAAGATAATACTTGAACTGTTGTCAGCGACCTCATTGAACATACATCGAACAAGGTTTCCGCTATATATTCATCCAATAATCCATCGCACCACCAGGTTTGTATCTAAACTAGAAGCAACAGCAAAAGCATCAATATTTCGTACTGCAGTATTATGTGGTATAAAAATACGACTAACTTGAAATCGATGGGTAATAACCAAATTCTCATTTTTCTAAACTTACTGCTTTAGGCAATTTCATGCACAGAGTTCATCCGACGAAATTTTGCACACATATCTACTGGGTATAATGGTTGCCGACATGTATGAAATTAAATATCATATCCCCGCACCTACAACATGTGCTGGAACCTTATGCTATTGTCATCTAGCGGGAAAAAAATATATACTATAGTCATCCAATTCCCCACCACGCTGCCAGGTTTGTGTCGAAACTAAAAGTAACAGCAAGGGCATCTATATTTCGTACTGTACCAATAGGTGGTATAAAAATATAATAACCTAGGAATCGATGCCCAATACACAAGCATTTCTATTGCAGATTCGAATGTATATGGTTTTTAAGTGACATAATTTTTTTATGGAGCACATATAAAAGCAATTGTGGGAGATTCTACACAAACAAAACTATGTGATTCCAAACAATTTCAGTTTATCTTGCTAGTCGTGCGAAAAACATATTTCTGGCCATCGCCGTCTCTTCTCTAGATTTATTACTTTAGTTAATTTCATTTACAGAATTCAGTAATAATAGAACCTGATGGTAGTGTCATCTAGCGGAAAATAAAGCTTGAGCTGTTGTCAGCGACCTCACTCAACATAAATCGAACAAGGTTTCCGCTACATATTCATCCAATAATCCATCGCACCACCAGGTTTGTATCTAAACTAGAAGTAACAGCAAAAGCATCAATATTCCGTACTTTAGTATTATGTGGTATAAAAATACGACTAACTTGAAATCGATGGGTAATACTCAAATTCTCACTATTCTAAACTTACTTCCTTAGGTAATTTCATGCACAGAGTTCATCCGATGAAATTTAGCACACATATCTACTGGATATAGTGGTTGCGGACATGTACGAAATTAATTACTGTATGCCCACACCTACAACATGTCTTAGAACCTTATGCTATTGTCATCTAGCGGGAAAAAATATATATGGTCATCCAATACACCGTCTCCGCTACCAGGTTTGTGTCGAAACTAAAAGTAACAGCAAGGACATCTATATTTCGTACTGTACCAATAGGTAGTATAAAAATATGATAACCTAGGAATCGATGTCCAATACACAAGCATTTCTATTGCAGATTCCAATGTATATGGTTTTTAAGTGACATAATTTTCTTATGGAACACATACATATAAAAGTAATTGTGGGATCATCTACACAAACAAAACTATGTGATTCCAAACAATTTCAGTTTATCTAGCTAGTCGTGCGAAAAACATATTTCTGACCATCGCCGTCTCTTCTCTAGATTTATTACTTTAGTTAATTTCATTTACAGAATTCAGTAATAATAGATCCTGATGGTAGTGTCATCTAGCGGAAGATAATACTTGAACTGTTGTCAGCGACCTCATTGAACATAAATCGAACAAGGTTTCCGCTATATATTCATCCAATAATCCATTGCACCACCAGGTTTGTATCTAAACTAGAAGTAACAGCAAAAGCATCAATATTCCGTACTTTAGTATTATGTGGTATCAAAATACGACTAACTTGAAATCGATGGGTAATACTCAAATTCTCACTATTCTAAACTTACTTCCTTAGGTAATTTCATGCACAGAGTTCATCCGATGAAATTTAGCACACATATCTACTGGATATAATGGTTGCGGACATGTACGAAATTAATTACTGTATGCCCACACCTACAACATGTCTTAGAACCTTATGGTGTTGTCATCTAGCGGGAAAAAAATATATACGGTCATCCAATACACCATCTCCGCTGCCAGGTTTGTGTCGAAACTAAAAGTAACAGCAAGGGCATCTATATTTCGTACTGTACCAACAGGTAGTATAAAAATATGATAACCTAGGAATCGATGCCCAATACACAAGCATTTCTATTGCAGATTCCAATGTATATGGTTTTTAAGTGACATAATTTTCTTATGGAACACAAACATATAAAAGTAATTGCGGGATCATCTACACAAACAAAACTATGCGATTCCAAACAATTTCAGTTTATCTAACTAGTCGTGCGAAAAACATACATCTGACCATCGCCGTCTCTTCTCTAAATTTATTACTTTACGTAATTTAATGTACAGAACTCAGTAATAATAGAACCTGATGGTAGTGTCATCTAGCGGAAGATAATACTTGTACTGTTGTCAGCGACCTCATTGAACATAAATCGAACAAGGTTTCCGCTATATATATTCATCCAATAATCTATCGCACCACCAGGTTTGTGTCTAAACTAGAAGTAACAGCAAGAGCATCAATATTTCGTACTGTAGTATTATGTGGTATAAAAATACGAAAAACTTGGAATCGATGTGTAATACCCAAATGCTCACTTTTCTAAACTTACTTCTTTATTTAATTTCATGCACAGAGTTCATCCGACGAAATTTAGCACACATATCTACTGGGTATAATGGTACCGACATGTATGTAATTAAATATCATATCCTCGCACCTACAACATGTGCTAGAACGTTATGATAGTGTCGCCTAGCGGGAAACAATAGACGACCCGTTGTCAGCAACCTCAGTGGACATGAAGGGAACCAAGTTTCCACTATATTTTTCATGCAATTGCCTATCGCACCACCCGGTCTCTGTCTGCAGTAGAATTAACAGTAAGAGTATCAATATTTCGTACTGCGGTATTATGTGGTATAAAAATACGACGAACTTGGAATCGATGTGTAATACCCAAATGCTCACTTTTCTAAACATACTGCTTTAGGTAATTACATGCACAGAGTTCATCCGACGAAATTTAGCGCACATATCTACTGGGTATAATGGTTACCGACATGTATGAAATTAAATATCATATCCCCGCACCTACAACATGTGCTGGAACGTTATGCTAGTGTCGCCTAACGGGGAACAATAGACGACCCGTTGTGAGCAACCTCAGTGGACATGAAGGGAACCAAGTTTCCACTATATTTTTCATGCAATAGCTTATCGCACCACCCGGTTTCTGTGTGCAGTAAAACTAACAATAGGAGTAACAATATTTCGTACTGTAGTATTATGTGGTATAAAAATATGATAACCTAGGAAACGATGGGTAATACTCAAATTCTCACTATTCTAAATTTTATTCCTTAAGTAATTTCATGCACAGAGTTCATCCGATGAAATTTAGCACACATATCTACTTCATATAATGGTTGCCGACATGTATGCAATTAAATATCATATCCTACAACATGTGCTGGAACATTATGCTAGTGTCGCCTAGCGGGAAACAATAGACGACCCGTTGTAAGTAACCTCAGTGGACATGAAGGGAACCAAGTTTCCACTATATTTTTCATGCAATAGCTTATCGCACCGTACGGTTTCTGTGTGCAGTAGCACTAACAATAAGAGTATCAATATTTCGTACTGTAGTATTATGTGGTATAAAAATACGACAAACTTGGAATCGATGTGTAATAACCAAATGCTCACTTTTCTAAACTTACTTCTTTAGGTAATTTCATGCACAGAGTTCATCCGACGAAATTTAGCACACATATCTACTGGATATAATGGTTGCCGTTATGCTAGTGTCGCCTAGCGGGAAACAATAGACGACCCGTTGTCAACAACCTCAGTGGACATGAAGGGAACCAAGTTTCCACTATATTTTTCATGAAATTGTCTACCGCACCACCCGGTTTCTGTCTGCAGTAGAATTAACAGTAAGAGTATCAATATTTCGTACTGTAGTTTTATGTGGTATAAAAATACGACAAACTTGGAATCGATGTGTAATACCCAAATGCTCACTTTTCTAAACTTACTTCTTTAGGTAATTTCATGCACAGAGTTCATCCGACGAAATTTAGCACACATATCTACTTCATATAATGGTTGCCGACATGTATGAAATTGAATATCATGTCCTCGGACCTACAACATGTGCTAGAACGTTATGCTAGTGTCGCCTAGCGGGAGCAATAGACGACCCGTTGTCAGCAATCTCAGTGGACATGAAGGGAACAAAGTTTCCACTATATTTCTCATGCAATTGTCTATCGCACCTCCCGGTTTCTGTCTGAAGTAGAATTAACAGTAAGAGTATCAATATTTCGTACTGTAGTATTATGTGGTATAAAAATACGACAAACTTGGAATCGATGTGTAATACCCAAATGCTCTGTTTTCTAAACTTACTTCTTTAGGTAATTTCATGCACAGAGTTCATCCGACGAAATTTAGCACACATATCTACTGGATATAATGGTTGTCGACATGTATGAAATTAAACATCATATCCTCGCACCTACAACATGTGCTAGAACGTTATGCTAGTGTCGCCTAGCGGGAAACAATAGACGACCCGTTGTCAGCAACCTCAGTGGACATGAAGTGAACCAAGTTTCCACTATATTTTTCATGCAATTGTCTATCGCTCCACCCGGTTTCTGTCTGCAGTAGAATTAACAGTAAGGGTATCAATATTTCGTACTGTAGTATTATGTTGCATAAGAATATGACAAACTTGGAATCGATGTGTAATACCCAAATGCTCACTTTTGTAAACGTTCTTCTTTAGGTAATTTCATGCACAGAGCTCATCCGACGAAATTTAGCACACATATCTACTGGATATAATGGTTGCCGACATGTATGAAATTAAATATCGTATCCTCGCACCTACAACATGTGCTATAACGTTATGCTAGTGTCGCCTAGCGGGAAACAATAGACGACCCGTTGTCAGCAACCTCAGTGGACATGAAGGGTACCAAGTTTCCACTATATTTTTCATGCAATTGTCTAACGCACCACCCGGTTTCTGTCTGCAGTAGAATTAACAATAAGAGTATCAATATTTCGTACTGTAGTATTATGTGGTATAAAAATTCGACAAACTTGGAATCGATGTGTAATACCCAAATGCTCTGTTTTCTAAACTTACTTCTTTAGGTAATTTCATGCACAGAGTTCATCCGACGAAATTTAGCACACATATCTACTGGGTATAATGGTACCGACATGTACGAAATTAAATATCATATCCTCGCACCTACAACATGTGCTAGAACGTTATCCAAGTGTCGCCTAGCGGAAAACAATAGACGACCCGTTGTCAGCAACCTCAGTGGACATGAAGGGAACATAGTTTAAACTATATTTTTCATGCAATTGTTCATCGCACCACCCGGTTTCTATCTGCAGTAGAATTAACAGTAAGAGTATCAATATTTCGTACTGTAGTATTATGTGGTATAAAAATACGGCAAACTTGGAATCGATGTGAAATACCCAAATGCTCGCTTTTTTTAACTTTCTTCTTTAGGTAATTTCACGCACAGAGTTCATCCGACGAAATTTAGCACACATATCTACTGGATATAATGGTTGCCGACATGTATGAAATTAAATATCATATCCGCGCACCTACAACATGTGCTATAACGTTATGCTAGTGTCGCCTAGCGGGAAACAATAGACGACCCGTTGTCAGCAACCTCAGTGGACATGAAGGGTACCAAGTTTCCACTATATTTTTCATGCAATAGCTTATCGCACCACCCGGTTTCTGTGTGCAGTAAAACTAACAATAGGAGTAACAATATTTCGTACTGTAGTATTATGTGGTATAAAAAAATGATAACCTAGGAAACGATGGGTAATACTCAAATTCTCACTATTCTAAATTTTATTCCTTAGGTAATTTCATGCACAGAGTTCATCCGATGAAATTTAGCACACATATCTACTGGATATAATGGTTGCGGACATGTACGAAATTAATTACTGTATGCCCACACCTACAACATGTCTTAGAACCTTATGGTGTTGTCATCTAGCGGGAAAAAAATATATACGGTCATCCAATACACCATCTCCGCTGCCAGGTTTGTGTCGAAACTAAAAGTAACAGCAAGGGCATCTATATTTCGTACTGTACCAACAGGTAGTATAAAAATATGATAACCTAGGAATCGATGCCCAATACACAAGCATTTCTATTGCAGATTCCAATGTATATGGTTTTTAAGTGACATAATTTTCTTATGGAACACAAACATATAAAAGTAATTGCGGGATCATCTACACAAACAAAACTATGCGATTCCAAACAATTTCAGTTTATCTAACTAGTCGTGCGAAAAACATACATCTGACCATCGCCGTCTCTTCTCTAAATTTATTACTTTACGTAATTTAATGTACAGAACTCAGTAATAATAGAACCTGATGGTAGTGTCATCTAGCGGAAGATAATACTTGTACTGTTGTCAGCGACCTCATTGAACATAAATCGAACAAGGTTTCCGCTATATATATTCATCCAATAATCTATCGCACCACCAGGTTTGTGTCTAAACTAGAAGCAACAGCAAGAGCATCAATATTTCGTACTGTAGTATTATGTGGTATAAAAATACGAAAAACTTGGAATCGATGTGTAATACCCAAATGCTCACTTTTCTAAACTTACTTCTTTATTTAATTTCATGCACAGAGTTCATCCGACGAAATTTAGCACACATATCTACTGGGTATAATGGTACCGACATGTATGTAATTAAATATCATATCCTCGCACCTACAACATGTGCTAGAACGTTATGATAGTGTCGCCTAGCGGGAAACAATAGACGACCCGTTGTCAGCAACCTCAGTGGACATGAAGGGAACCAAGTTTCCACTATATTTTTCATGCAATTGCCTATCGCACCACCCGGTCTCTGTCTGCAGTAGAATTAACAGTAAGAGTATCAATATTTCGTACTGCGGTATTATGTGGTATAAAAATACGACGAACTTGGAATCGATGTGTAATACCCAAATGCTCACTTTTCTAAACATACTGCTTTAGGTAATTACATGCACAGAGTTCATCCGACGAAATTTAGCGCACATATCTACTGGGTATAATGGTTACCGACATGTATGAAATTAAATATCATATCCCCGCACCTACAACATGTGCTGGAACGTTATGCTAGTGTCGCCTAACGGGGAACAATAGACGACCCGTTGTGAGCAACCTCAGTGGACATGAAGGGAACCAAGTTTCCACTATATTTTTCATGCAATAGCTTATCGCACCACCCGGTTTCTGTGTGCAGTAAAACTAACAATAGGAGTAACAATATTTCGTACTGTAGTATTATGTGGTATAAAAATATGATAACCTAGGAAACGATGAGTAATACTCAAATTCTCACTATTCTAAATTTTATTCCTTAGGTAATTTCATGCACAGAGTTCATCCGATGAAATTTAGCACACATATCTACTTCATATAATGGTTGCCGACATGTATGCAATTAAATATCATATCCTACAACATGTGCTGGAACATTATGCTAGTGTCGCCTAGCGGGAAACAATAGACGACCCGTTGTAAGTAACCTCAGTGGACATGAAGGGAACCAAGTTTCCACTATATTTTTCATGCAATAGCTTATCGCACCGTACGGTTTCTGTGTGCAGTAGCACTAACAATAAGAGTATCAATATTTCGTACTGTAGTATTATGTGGTATAAAAATACGACAAACTTGGAATCGATGTGTAATAACCAAATGCTCACTTTTCTAAACTTACTTCTTTAGGTAATTTCATGCACAGAGTTCATCCGACGAAATTTAGCACACATATCTACTGGATATAATGGTTGCCGTTATGCTAGTGTCGCCTAGCGGGAAACAATAGACGACCCGTTGTCAACAACCTCAGTGGACATGAAGGGAACCAAGTTTCCACTATATTTTTCATGAAATTGTCTACCGCACCACCCGGTTTCTGTCTGCAGTAGAATTAACAGTAAGAGTATCAATATTTCGTACTGTAGTTTTATGTGGTATAAAAATACGACAAACTTGGAATCGATGTGTAATACCCAAATGCTCACTTTTCTAAACTTACTTCTTTAGGTAATTTCATGCACAGAGTTCATCCGACGAAATTTAGCACACATATCTACTTCATATAATGGTTGCCGACATGTATGAAATTGAATATCATGTCCTCGGACCTACAACATGTGCTAGAACGTTATGCTAGTGTCGCCTAGCGGGAGCAATAGACGACCCGTTGTCAGCAATCTCAGTGGACATGAAGGGAACAAAGTTTCCACTATATTTCTCATGCAATTGTCTATCGCACCTCCCGGTTTCTGTCTGAAGTAGAATTAACAGTAAGAGTATCAATATTTCGTACTGTAGTATTATGTGGTATAAAAATACGACAAACTTGGAATCGATGTGTAATACCCAAATGCTCTGTTTTCTAAACTTACTTCTTTAGGTAATTTCATGCACAGAGTTCATCCGACGAAATTTAGCACACATATCTACTGGATATAATGGTTGTCGACATGTATGAAATTAAACATCATATCCTCGCACCTACAACATGTGCTAGAACGTTATGCTAGTGTCGCCTAGCGGGAAACAATAGACGACCCGTTGTCAGCAACCTCAGTGGACATGAAGTGAACCAAGTTTCCACTATATTTTTCATGCAATTGTCTATCGCTCCACCCGGTTTCTGTCTGCAGTAGAATTAACAGTAAGGGTATCAATATTTCGTACTGTAGTATTATGTTGCATAAGAATATGACAAACTTGGAATCGATGTGTAATACCCAAATGCTCACTTTTGTAAACGTTCTTCTTTAGGTAATTTCATGCACAGAGCTCATCCGACGAAATTTAGCACACATATCTACTGGATATAATGGTTGCCGACATGTATGAAATTAAATATCGTATCCTCGCACCTACAACATGTGCTATAACGTTATGCTAGTGTCGCCTAGCGGGAAACAATAGACGACCCGTTGTCAGCAACCTCAGTGGACATGAAGGGTACCAAGTTTCCACTATATTTTTCATGCAATTGTCTAACGCACCACCCGGTTTCTGTCTGCAGTAGAATTAACAATAAGAGTATCAATATTTCGTACTGTAGTATTATGTGGTATAAAAATTCGACAAACTTGGAATCGATGTGTAATACCCAAATGCTCTGTTTTCTAAACTTACTTCTTTAGGTAATTTCATGCACAGAGTTCATCCGACGAAATTTAGCACACATATCTACTGGGTATAATGGTACCGACATGTACGAAATTAAATATCATATCCTCGCACCTACAACATGTGCTAGAACGTTATCCAAGTGTCGCCTAGCGGAAAACAATAGACGACCCGTTGTCAGCAACCTCAGTGGACATGAAGGGAACATAGTTTAAACTATATTTTTCATGCAATTGTTCATCGCACCACCCGGTTTCTATCTGCAGTAGAATTAACAGTAAGAGTATCAATATTTCGTACTGTAGTATTATGTGGTATAAAAATACGGCAAACTTGGAATCGATGTGAAATACCCAAATGCTCGCTTTTTTTAACTTTCTTCTTTAGGTAATTTCACGCACAGAGTTCATCCGACGAAATTTAGCACACATATCTACTGGATATAATGGTTGCCGACATGTATGAAATTAAATATCATATCCGCGCACCTACAACATGTGCTATAACGTTATGCTAGTGTCGCCTAGCGGGAAACAATAGACGACCCGTTGTCAGCAACCTCAGTGGACATGAAGGGTACCAAGTTTCCACTATATTTTTCATGCAATTGTCTAACGCACCACCCGGTTTCTGTCTGCAGTAGAATTAACAATAAGAGTATCAATATTTCGTACTGTAGTATTATGTGGTATAAAAATTCGACAAACTTGGAATCGATGTGTAATACCCAAATGCTCTGTTTTCTAAACTTACTTCTTTAGGTAATTTCATGCACAGAGTTCATCCGACGAAATTTAGCACACATATCTACTGGGTATAATGGTACCGACATGTACGAAATTAAATATCATATCCTCGCACCTACAACATGTGCTAGAACGTTATCCAAGTGTCGCCTAGCGGAAAACAATAGACGACCCGTTGTCAGCAACCTCAGTGGACATGAAGGGAACATAGTTTAAACTATATTTTTCATGCAATTGTTCATTGCACCACCCGGTTTCTATCTGCAGTAGAATTAACAGTAAGAGTATCAATATTTCGTACTGTAGTATTATGTGGTATAAAAATACGGCAAACTTGGAATCGATGTGAAATACCCAAATGCTCGCTTTTTTTAACTTTCTTCTTTAGGTAATTTCACGCACAGAGTTCATCCGACGAAATTTAGCACACATATCTACTGGATATAATGGTTGCCGACATGTATGAAATTAAATATCATATCCGCGCACCTACAACATGTGCTAGAACGTTATCCAAGTGTCGCCTAGCGGAAAACAATAGACGACCCGTTGTCAGCAACCTCAGTGGACATGAAGGGAACCAAGTTTCCACTATATTTTTCATGCAATTGTCTATCGCACCACCCGGTTTCTGTCTGCAGTAGAATTAACAGTAAGAGTATCAATATTTCCTACTGTAGTATTATGTGGTATAAAAATACGACAAATTTGGAATCGATGTGTAATACCCAAATGCTCACTTTTCTAAACTTACTTCTTTAGGTAATTTCATGTACAGAGTTTATCCGACGAAATTTAACACACATACCTACTTGATATAATGGCTGCCGACATGTGCGAAATTAATTCCTATATGCCCACAACTACAACATGTCCTAGAACCTTATGCTATGGTCATCTAGCGGGAAAAAATATATAAACTATAGTCATCCAATTCCCCACCGCGCTGCCAGGTTTGTGTCGAAACTAAAAGCAACAGCAAGGGCATCTATATTTCGTACTGTACCAATAGGTGGTATGAAAATATAATAAACTAGGTATCGATGCACAATACACAAGCATTTCTATTGCAGATTCCTATGTTTATGGTTTTTAAGTGGCATAATTTTTTTATGTGATTCCAAACAATTTCAGTTTATCTAACTAGTCGTGCGAAAACATACTTTTCACCATCGCCGTCTCTTCTCTAAATTTATTACTTCAGCTAATTTCATTTACAGAATTCAGTAATAATAGAACCTGGCGGAAGATAATACTTGAACTGTTGTCAGCGACCTCATTGAACATAAATCGAACAAGGTTTCCGCTATATATTCATCCAATAATCTATCACACCACCAGGCTTGTGTCCGAACTAGAAGTAACAGCAATACCATCAATATTTCGGACTGTAGTATTATGTGGTATAAAAATACGAAAAATTTGAAATCGATGGGTAATACCCAAATTCTCATTTTTCTAAACTTACTGCGTTAGGTAATTTCATGCACAGAGTTCATCCGACGAAATTTAGCACACATATCTACTGGGTATAATGGGTACCGACATGTATGAAATTAAATATCATATCCCCGCACCTACAACATGTGCTGGAACGTTATGCTAGTGTCGCCTAGCGGGAAACAATAGACGACCCGTTGTAAGCAACCTCAGCGGACATGAAGGGAACCAAGTTTAAACTATATTTTTCATGCAATAGCTTATCGCACCACCCGGTTTCTGTGTGCAGTAAAACTAACAATAAGAGTAACAATATTTCGTACCGTAGTATTATGTGGTATAAAAATATGATAACCTAGGAAACGATGGGTAATACTCAAATTCTCACTATTCTAAATTTTATTCCTTAGGTAATTTGATGCACAGAGTTCATCCGATGAAATTTAGCACACATATCTACTTCATATAATGGTTGCCGACATGTATGCAATTAAATATCATATCCTACAACATGTGCTGGAACATTATGCTAGTGTCGCCTAGCGGGAAACAATAGACGACCCGTTGTAAGTAACCTCAGTGGACATGAAGGGAACCAAGTTTCCACTATATTTTTCATGCAATAGCTTATCGCACCGTACGGTTTCTGTGTGCAGTAGCACTAACAATAAGAGTATCAATATTTCGTACTGTAGTATTATGTGGTATAAAAATACGACAAACTTGGAATCGATGTGTAATAACCAAATGCTCACTTTTCTAAACTTACTTCTTTAGGTAATTTCATGCACAGAGTTCATCCGACGAAATTTAGCACACATATCTACTGGATATAATGGTTGCCGTTATGCTAGTGTCGCCTAGCGGGAAACAATAGACGACCCGTTGTCAACAACCTCAGTGGACATGAAGGGAACCAAGTTTCCACTATATTTTTCATGAAATTGTCTACCGCACCACCCGGTTTCTGTCTGCAGTAGAATTAACAGTAAGAGTATCAGTATTTCGTACTGTAGTTTTATGTGGTATAAAAATACGACAAACTTGGAATCGATGTGTAATACCCAAATGCTCACTTTTCTAAACTTACTTCTTTAGGTAATTTCATGCACAGAGTTCATCCGACGAAATTTAGCACACATATCTACTTCATATAATGGTTGCCGACATGTATGAAATTGAATATCATGTCCTCGGACCTACAACATGTGCTAGAACGTTATGCTAGTGTCGCCTAGCGGGAGCAATAGACGAGCCGTTGTCAGCAATCTCAGTGGACATGAAGGGAACAAAGTTTCCACTATATTTCTCATGCAATTGTCTATCGCACCTCCCGGTTTCTGTCTGAAGTAGAATTAACAGTAAGAGTATCAATATTTCGTACTGTAGTATTATGTGGTATAAAAATACGACAAACTTGGAATCGATGTGTAATACCCAAATGCTCTGTTTTCTAAACTTACTTCTTTAGGTAATTTCATGCACAGAGTTCATCCGACGAAATTTAGCACACATATCTACTGGATATAATGGTTGTCGACATGTATGAAATTAAACATCATATCCTCGCACCTACAACATGTGCTAGAACGTTATGCTAGTGTCGCCTAGCGGGAAACAATAGACGACCCGTTGTCAGCAACCTCAGTGGACATGAAGTGAACCAAGTTTCCACTATATTTTTCATGCAATTGTCTATCGCTCCACCCGGTTTCTGTCTGCAGTAGAATTAACAGTAAGGGTATCAATATTTCGTACTGTAGTATTATGTTGCATAAGAATATGACAAACTTGGAATCGATGTGTAATACCCAAATGCTCACTTTTGTAAACGTTCTTCTTTAGGTAATTTCATGCACAGAGCTCATCCGACGAAATTTAGCACACATATCTACTGGATATAATGGTTGCCGACATGTATGAAATTAAATATCGTATCCTCGCACCTACAACATGTGCTATAACGTTATGCTAGTGTCGCCTAGCGGGAAACAATAGACGACCCGTTGTCAGCAACCTCAGTGGACATGAAGGGTACCAAGTTTCCACTATATTTTTCATGCAATTGTCTAACGCACCACCCGGTTTCTGTCTGCAGTAGAATTAACAATAAGAGTATCAATATTTCGTACTGTAGTATTATGTGGTATAAAAATTCGACAAACTTGGAATCGATGTGTAATACCCAAATGCTCTGTTTTCTAAACTTACTTCTTTAGGTAATTTCATGCACAGAGTTCATCCGACGAAATTTAGCACACATATCTACTGGATATAATGGTTGCCGACATGTATGAAATTAAATATCGTATCCTCGCACCTACAACATGTGCTATAACGTTATGCTAGTGTCGCCTAGCGGGAAACAATAGACGACCCGTTGTCAGCAACCTCAGTGGACATGAAGGGTACCAAGTTTCCACTATATTTTTCATGCAATTGTCTAACGCACCACCCGGTTTCTGTCTGCAGTAGAATTAACAATAAGAGTATCAATATTTCGTACTGTAGTATTATGTGGTATAAAAATTCGACAAACTTGGAATCGATGTGTAATACCCAAATGCTCTGTTTTCTAAACTTACTTCTTTAGGTAATTTCATGCACAGAGCTCATCCGACGAAATTTAGCACACATATCTACTGGATATAATGGTTGCCGACATGTATGAAATTAAATATCGTATCCTCGCACCTACAACATGTGCTATAACGTTATGCTAGTGTCGCCTAGCGGGAAACAATAGACGACCCGTTGTCAGCAACCTCAGTGGACATGAAGGGTACCAAGTTTCCACTATATTTTTCATGCAATTGTCTAACGCACCACCCGGTTTCTGTCTGCAGTAGAATTAACAATAAGAGTATCAATATTTCGTACTGTAGTATTATGTGGTATAAAAATTCGACAAACTTGGAATCGATGTGTAATACCCAAATGCTCTGTTTTCTAAACTTACTTCTTTAGGTAATTTCATGCACAGAGTTCATCCGACGAAATTTAGCACACATATCTACTGGGTATAATGGTACCGACATGTACGAAATTAAATATCATATCCTCGCACCTACAACATGTGCTAGAACGTTATCCAAGTGTCGCCTAGCGGAAAACAATAGACGACCCGTTGTCAGCAACCTCAGTGGACATGAAGGGAACATAGTTTAAACTATATTTTTCATGCAATTGTTCATCGCACCACCCGGTTTCTATCTGCAGTAGAATTAACAGTAAGAGTATCAATATTTCGTACTGTAGTATTATGTGGTATAAAAATACGGCAAACTTGGAATCGATGTGAAATAAACAAATGCTCGCTTTTTTTAACTTTCTTCTTTAGGTAATTTCACGCACAGAGTTCATCCGACGAAATTTAGCACACATATCTACTGGATATAATGGTTGCCGACATGTATGAAATTAAATATCATATCCGCGCACCTACAACATGTGCTAGAACGTTATCCAAGTGTCGCCTAGCGGAAAACAATAGACGACCCGTTGTCAGCAACCTCAGTGGACATGAAGGGAACCAAGTTTCCACTATATTTTTCATGCAATTGTCTATCGCACCACCCGGTTTCTGTCTGCAGTAGAATTAACAGTAAGAGTATCAATATTTCCTACTGTAGTATTATGTGGTATAAAAATACGACAAATTTGGAATCGATGTGTAATACCCAAATGCTCACTTTTCTAAACTTACTTCTTTAGGTAATTTCATGCACAGAGTTCATCCGACGAAATTTAGCACACGTATCTACTGGGTATAATGGTACCGACATATACGAAATTAAATATCATATCCTCGCACCTACAACATGTGCTAGAACGTTATCCAAGTGTCGCCTAGCGGAAAACAATAGACGACCCGTTGTCAGCAACCTCAGTGGATATGAAGGGTACCAAGTTTCCACTACATTTTTCATGCAATTGTCTATCGCACCACCCGGTTTCTGTCTGCAGTAAAATTAATAGTAAGAGTATCAATATTTCGTACTGTAGTATTATGTGGTATAAAAATACGACAAACTTGGAATCGATGGGTAATATCCAAACTCTCACTTTTCAAAACATACCTCTTTAGGTAATTTCATGTACAGAGTTTATCCGACGAAATTTAACACACATACCTACTTGATATAATGGCTGCCGACATGTGCGAAATTAATTCCTATATGCCCACAACTACAACATGTCCTAGAACCTTATGCTATGGTCATCTAGCGGGAAAAAATATATAAACTATAGTCATCCAATTCCCCACCGCGCTGCCAGGTTTGTGTCGAAACTAAAAGCAACAGCAAGGGCATCTATATTTCGTACTGTACCAATAGGTGGTATGAAAATATAATAAACTAGGTATCGATGCACAATACACAAGCATTTCTATTGCAGATTCCTATGTTTATGGTTTTTAAGTGGCATAATTTTTTTATGTGATTCCAAACAATTTCAGTTTATCTAACTAGTCGTGCGAAAACATACTTTTCACCATCGCCGTCTCTTCTCTAAATTTATTACTTCAGCTAATTTCATTTACAGAATTCAGTAATAATAGAACCTGGCGGAAGATAATACTTGAACTGTTGTCAGCGACCTCATTGAACATAAATCGAACAAGGTTTCCGCTATATATTCATCCAATAATCTATCACACCACCAGGCTTGTGTCCGAACTAGAAGTAACAGCAATACCATCAATATTTCGGACTGTAGTATTATGTGGTATAAAAATACGACAAACTTGAAATCGATGGGTAATACCCAAATTCTCATTTTTCTAAACTTACTGCGTTAGGTAATTTCATGCACAGAGTTCATCCGACGAAATTTAGCACACATATCTACTGGGTGTAATGGGTACCGACATGTATGAAATTAAATATCATATCCCCGCACCTACAACATGTGCTGGAACGTTATGCTAGTGTCGCCTAGCGGGAAACAATAGACGACCCGTTGTAAGCAACCTCAGCGGACATGAAGGGAACCAAGTTTAAACTATATTTTTCATGCAATAGCTTATCGCACCACCCGGTTTCTGTGTGCAGTAAAACTAACAATAAGAGTAACAATATTTCGTACCGTAGTATTATGTGGTATAAAAATATGATAACCTAGGAAACGATGGGTAATACTCAAATTCTCACTATTCTAAACTTAATTCCTTAGGTAATTTCATGCACAGAGTTCATCCGATGAAATTTAGCACACATATCTACTTCATGTAATGGTTGTCGACATGTATGAAATTAAATATCATATCCTCGCACCTACAGCATGTGCTAGAACCTTGTGCTAGTGTCGCCTAGCGGGAAACAATAGACGACCCGTTGTCAGCAACCTCAGTGGACATGAAGGGAACCACGTTTCCACTATATTTTTCATGCAATTGTCTATCGCACCACCCGGTTTCTGTGTGCAGTAAAACTAACAATAGGAGTAACAATATTTCGTACTGTAGTATTATGTGGTATAAAAATATGATAACCTAGGAAACGATGGGTAATACTCAAATTCTCACTATTCTAAACTTAATTCCTTAGGTAATTTCATGCACAGAGTTCATCCGATGAAATTTAGCACACATATCTACTGGATATAATGGTTGCCGACATGTATGAAACTAAATATCGTATCCTCGCACCTACAACATGTGCTATAACGTTATGCTAGTGTCGCCTAGCGGGAAACAATAGACGACCCGTTGTCAGCAACCTCAGTGGACATGAAGGGTACCAAGTTTCCACTATATTTTTCATGCAATTGTCTAACGCACCACCCGGTTTCTGTCTGCAGTAGAATTAACAATAAGAGTATCAATATTTCGTACTGTAGTATTATGTGGTATAAAAATTCGACAAACTTGGAATCGATGTGTAATACCCAAATGCTCTGTTTTCTAAACTTACTTCTTTAGGTAATTTCATGCACAGAGTTCATTCGACGAAATTTAGCACACATATCTACTGTCTACTAACGTTAGACGACCCGTTGTCAGCAACCTCAGTGGACATGAAGGGAACATAGTTTAAACTATATTTTTCATGCAATTGTTCATCGCACCACCCGGTTTCTATCTGCAGTAGAATTAACAGTAAGAGTATCAATATTTCGTACTGTAGTATTATGTGGTATAAAAATACGGCAAACTTGGAATCGATGTGAAATACCCAAATGCTCGCTTTTTTTAACTTTCTTCTTTAGGTAATTTCACGCACAGAGTTCATCCGACGAAATTTAGCACACATATCTACTGGATATAATGGTTGCCGACATGTATGAAATTAAATATCATATCCGCGCACCTACAACATGTGCTAGAACGTTATCCAAGTGTCGCCTAGCGGAAAACAATAGACGACCCGTTGTCAGCAACCTCAGTGGACATGAAGGGAACCAAGTTTCCACTATATTTTTCATGCAATTGTCTATCGCACCACCCGGTTTCTGTCTGCAGTAGAATTAACAGTAAGAGTATCAATATTTCCTACTGTAGTATTATGTGGTATAAAAATACGACAAATTTGGAATCGATGTGTAATACCCAAATGCTCACTTTTCTAAACTTACTTCTTTAGGTAATTTCATGCACAGAGTTCATCCGACGAAATTTAGCACACGTATCTACTGGGTATAATGGTACCGACATGTACGAAATTAAATATCATATCCTCGCACCTACAACATGTGCTAGAACGTTATCCAAGTGTCGCCTAGCGGAAAACAATAGACGACCCGTTGTCAGCAACCTCAGTGGATATGAAGGGTACCAAGTTTCCACTACATTTTTCATGCAATTGTCTATCGCACCACCCGGTTTCTGTCTGCAGTAAAATTAATAGTAAGAGTATCAATATTTCGTACTGTAGTATTATGTGGTATAAAAATACGACAAACTTGGAATCGATGGGTAATATCCAAACTCTCACTTTTCAAAACATACTTCTTTAGGTAATTTCATGTACAGAGTTTATCCGACGAAATTTAACACACATACCTACTTGATATAATGGCTGCCGACATGTGCGAAATTAATTCCTATATGCCCACAACTACAACATGTCCTAGAACCTTATGCTATGGTCATCTAGCGGGAAAAAATATATAAACTATAGTCATCCAATTCCCCACCGCGCTGCCAGGTTTGTGTCGAAACTAAAAGCAACAGCAAGGGCATCTATATTTCGTACTGTACCAATAGGTGGTATGAAAATATAATAAACTAGGTATCGATGCACAATACACAAGCATTTCTATTGCAGATTCCTATGTTTATGGTTTTTAAGTGGCATAATTTTTGTATGTGATTCCAAACAATTTCAGTTTATCTAACTAGTCGTGCGAAAAACATACATCTGACCATCGCCGTCTCTTCTCTAAATTTATTACTTTACGTAATTTAATGTACAGAACTCAGTAATAATAGAACCTGATGATAGTGTCATCTAGCGGAAGATAATACTTGTACTGTTGTCAGCGACCTCATTGAACATAAATCGAACAAGGTTTCCGCTATATATATTCATCCAATAATCTATCGCACCACCAGGTTTGTGTCTAAACTAGAAGTAACAGCAAGAGCATCAATATTTCGTACTGTAGTATTATGTGGTATAAAAATATGATAACCTAGGAAACGATGGGTAATACTCAAATTCTCACTATTCTAAACTTAATTCCTTAGGTAATTTCATGCACAGAGTTCATCCGATGAAATTTAGCACACATATCTACTGGATATAATGGTTGCCGACATGTATGAAATTAAATATCGTATCCTCGCACCTACAACATGTGCTATAACGTTATGCTAGTGTCGCCTAGCGGGAAACAATAGACGACCCGTTGTCAGCAACCTCAGTGGACATGAAGGGTACCAAGTTTCCACTATATTTTTCATGCAATTGTCTAACGCACCACCCGGTTTCTGTCTGCAGTAGAATTAACAATAAGAGTATCAATATTTCGTACTGTAGTATTATGTGGTATAAAAATTCGACAAACTTGGAATCGATGTGTAATACCCAAATGCTCTGTTTTCTAAACTTACTTCTTTAGGTAATTTCATGCACAGAGTTCATCCGACGAAATTTAGCACACATATCTACTGGGTATAATGGTACCGACATGTACGAAATTAAATATCATATCCTCGCACCTACAACATGTGCTAGAACGTTATCCAAGTGTCGCCTAGCGGAAAACAATAGACGACCCGTTGTCAGCAACCTCAGTGGACATGAAGGGAACATAGTTTAAACTATATTTTTCATGCAATTGTTCATCGCACCACCCGGTTTCTATCTGCAGTAGAATTAACAGTAAGAGTATCAATATTTCGTACTGTAGTATTATGTGGTATAAAAATACGGCAAACTTGGAATCGATGTGAAATACCCAAACTCTCACTTTTCAAAACATACTTCTTTAGGTAATTTCATGTACAGAGTTTATCCGACGAAATTTAACACACATACCTACTTGATATAATGGCTGCCGACATGTGCGAAATTAATTCCTATATGCCCACAACTACAACATGTCCTAGAACCTTATGCTATGGTCATCTAGCGGGAAAAAATATATAAACTATAGTCATCCAATTCCCCACCGCGCTGCCAGGTTTGTGTCGAAACTAAAAGCAACAGCAAGGGCATCTATATTTCGTACTGTACCAATAGGTGGTATGAAAATATAATAAACTAGGTATCGATGCACAATACACAAGCATTTCTATTGCAGATTCCTATGTTTATGGTTTTTAAGTGGCATAATTTTTTTATGTGATTCCAAACAATTTCAGTTTATCTAACTAGTCGTGTGAAAAACATACATCTGACCATCGCCGTCTCTTCTCTAAATTTATTACTTTACGTAATTTAATGTACAGAACTCAGTAATAATAGAACCTGATGGTAGTGTCATCTAGCGGAAGATAATACTTGTACTGTTGTCAGCGACCTCATTGAACATAAATCGAACAAGGTTTCCGCTATATATATTCATCCAATAATCTATCGCACCACCAGGTTTGTGTCTACACTAGAAGTAACAGCAAGAGCATCAATATTTCGTACTGTAGTATTATGTGGTATAAAAATACGAAAAACTTGGAATCGATGTGTAATACCCAAATGCTCACTTTTCTAAACTTACTTCTTTAGGTAATTTCATGCACAGAGTTCATCCGACGAAATTTAGCACACATATCTACTGGGTATAATGGTACCGACATGTATGAAATTAAATATCATATCCTCGCACCTACAACATGTGCTAGAACGTTATGATAGTGTCGCCTAGCGGGAAACAATAGACGACCCGTTGTCAGCAACCTCAGTGGACATGAAGGGAACCAAGTTTCCACTATATTTTTCATGCAATTGCCTATCGCACCACCCGGTCTCTGTCTGCAGTAGAATTAACAGTAAGAGTATCAATATTTCGTACTGCGGTATTATGTGGTATAAAAATACGACGAACTTGGAATCGATGTGTAATACCCAAATGCTCACTTTTCTAAACATACTGCTTTAGGTAATTACATGCACAGAGTTCATCCGACGAAATTTAGCGCACATATCTACTGGGTATAATGGTTACCGACATGTATGAAATTAAATATCATATCCCCGCACCTACAACATGTGCTGGAACGTTATGCTAGTGTCGCCTAACGGGGAACAATAGACGACCCGTTGTGAGCAACCTCAGTGGACATGAAGGGAACCAAGTTTCCACTATATTTTTCATGCAATAGCTTATCGCACCACCCGGTTTCTGTGTGCAGTAAAACTAACAATAGGAGTAACAATATTTCGTACTGTAGTATTATGTGGTATAAAAATATGATAACCTAGGAAACGATGGGTAATACTCAAATTCTCACTATTCTAAATTTTATTCCTTAGGTAATTTCATGCACAGAGTTCATCCGATGAAATTTAGCACACATATCTACTTCATATAATGGTTGCCGACATGTATGCAATTAAATATCATATCCTACAACATGTGCTGGAACATTATGCTAGTGTCGCCTAGCGGGAAACAATAGACGACCCGTTGTAAGTAACCTCAGTGGACATGAAGGGAACCAAGTTTCCACTATATTTTTCATGCAATAGCTTATCGCACCGTACGGTTTCTGTGTGCAGTAGCACTAACAATAAGAGTATCAATATTTCGTACTGTAGTATTATGTGGTATAAAAATACGACAAACTTGGAATCGATGTGTAATAACCAAATGCTCACTTTTCTAAACTTACTTCTTTAGGTAATTTCATGCACAGAGTTCATCCGACGAAATTTAGCACACATATCTACTGGATATAATGGTTGCCGTTATGCTAGTGTCGCCTAGCGGGAAACAATAGACGACCCGTTGTCAACAACCTCAGTGGACATGAAGGGAACCAAGTTTCCACTATATTTTTCATGAAATTGTCTACCGCACCACCCGGTTTCTGTCTGAAGTAGAATTAACAGTAAGAGTATCAATATTTCGTACTGTAGTTTTATGTGGTATAAAAATACGACAAACTTGGAATCGATGTGTAATACCCAAATGCTCACTTTTCTAAACTTACTTCTTTAGGTAATTTCATGCACAGAGTTCATCCGACGAAATTTAGCACACATATCTACTTCATATAATGGTTGCCGACATGTATGAAATTGAATATCATGTCCTCGGACCTACAACATGTGCTAGAACGTTATGCTAGTGTCGCCTAGCGGGAGCAATAGACGACCCGTTGTCAGCAATCTCAGTGGACATGAAGGGAACAAAGTTTCCACTATATTTCTCATGCAATTGTCTATCGCACCTCCCGGTTTCTGTCTGAAGTAGAATTAACAGTAAGAGTATCAATATTTCGTACTGTAGTATTATGTGGTATAAAAATACGACAAACTTGGAATCGATGTGTAATACCCAAATGCTCTGGTTTCTAAACTTACTTCTTTAGGTAATTTCATGCACAGAGTTCATCCGACGAAATTTAGCACACATATCTACTGGATATAATGGTTGTCGACATGTATGAAATTAAACATCATATCCTCGCACCTACAACATGTGCTAGAACGTTATGCTAGTGTCGTCTAGCGGGAAACAATAGACGACCCGTTGTCAGCAACCTCAGTGGACATGAAGTGAACCAAGTTTCCACTATATTTTTCATGCAATTGTCTATCGCTAGACCCGGTTTCTGTCTGCAGTAGAATTAACAGTAAGGGTATCAATATTTCGTACTGTAGTATTATGTTGCATAAGAATATGACAAACTTGGAATCGATGTGTAATACCCAAATGCTCACTTTTGTAAACGTTCTTCTTTAGGTAATTTCATGCACAGAGCTCATCCGACGAAATTTAGCACACATATCTACTGGATATAATGGTTGCCGACATGTATGAAATTAAATATCGTATCCTCGCACCTACAACATGTGCTATAACGTTATGCTAGTGTCGCCTAGCGGGAAACAATAGACGACCCGTTGTCAGCAACCTCAGTGGACATGAAGGGTACCAAGTTTCCACTATATTTTTCATGCAATTGTCTAACGCACCACCCGGTTTCTGTCTGCAGTAGAATTAACAATAAGAGTATCAATATTTCGTACTGTAGTATTATGTGGTATAAAAATTCGACAAACTTGGAATCGATGTGTAATACCCAAATGCTCTGTTTTCTAAACTTACTTCTTTAGGTAATTTCATGCACAGAGTTCATCCGACGAAATTTAGCACACATATCTACTGGGTATAATGGTACCGACATGTACGAAATTAAATATCATATCCTCGCACCTACAACATGTGCTAGAACGTTATCCAAGTGTCGCCTAGCGGAAAACAATAGACGACCCGTTGTCAGCAACCTCAGTGGACATGAAGGGAACATAGTTTAAACTATATTTTTCATGCAATTGTTCATCGCACCACCCGGTTTCTATCTGCAGTAGAATTAACAGTAAGAGTATCAATATTTCGTACTGTAGTATTATGTGGTATAAAAATACGGCAAACTTGGAATCGATGTGAAATAAACAAATGCTCGCTTTTTTTAACTTTCTTCTTTAGGTAATTTCACGCACAGAGTTCATCCGACGAAATTTAGCACACATATCTACTGGATATAATGGTTGCCGACATGTATGAAATTAAATATCATATCCGCGCACCTACAACATGTGCTAGAACGTTATCCAAGTGTCGCCTAGCGGAAAACAATAGACGACCCGTTGTCAGCAACCTCAGTGGACATGAAGGGAACCAAGTTTCCACTATATTTTTCATGCAATTGTCTATCGCACCACCCGGTTTCTGTCTGCAGTAGAATTAACAGTAAGAGTATCAATATTTCCTACTGTAGTATTATGTGGTATAAAAATACGACAAATTTGGAATCGATGTGTAATACCCAAATGCTCACTTTTCTAAACTTACTTCTTTAGGTAATTTCATGCACAGAGTTCATCCGACGAAATTTAGCACACGTATCTACTGGGTATAATGGTACCGACATGTACGAAATTAAATATCATATCCTCGCACCTACAACATGTGCTAGAACGTTATCCAAGTGTCGCCTAGCGGAAAACAATAGACGACCCGTTGTCAGCAACCTCAGTGGACATGAAGGGTACCAAGTTTCCACTACATTTTTCATGCAATTGTCTATCGCACCACCCGGTTTCTGTCTGCAGTAAAATTAATAGTAAGAGTATCAATATTTCGTACTGTAGTATTATGTGGTATAAAAATACGACAAACTTGGAATCGATGGGTAATATCCAAATGCTCACTTTTCTAAACTTACTTCTTTAGGTAATTTCATGCACAGAGTTCATCCGACGAAATTTAGCACACATATCTACTGGATATAATGGTTGCCGACATGTATGAAATTAAATATCATATCCGCGCACCTACAACATGTGCTAGAACGTTATCCAAGTGTCGCCTAGCGGAAAACAATAGACGACCCGTTGTCAGCAACCTCAGTGGACATGAAGGGAACCAAGTTTCCACTATATTTTTCATGCAATTGTCTATCGCACCACCCGGTTTCTGTCTGCAGTAGAATTAACAGTAAGAGTATCAATATTTCCTACTGTAGTATTATGTGGTATAAAAATACGACAAATTTGGAATCGATGTGTAATACCCAAATGCTCACTTTTCTAAACTTACTTCTTTAGGTAATTTCATGCACAGAGTTCATCCGACGAAATTTAGCACACGTATCTACTGGGTATAATGGTACCGACATGTACGAAATTAAATATCATATCCTCGCACCTACAACATGTGCTAGAACGTTATCCAAGTGTCGCCTAGCGGAAAACAATAGACGACCCGTTGTCAGCAACCTCAGTGGACATGAAGGGTACCAAGTTTCCACTACATTTTTCATGCAATTGTCTATCGCACCACCCGGTTTCTGTCTGCAGTAGAATTAACAGTAAGAGTATCAATATTTCCTACTGTAGTATTATGTGGTATAAAAATACGACAAATTTGGAATCGATGTGTAATACCCAAATGCTCACTTTTCTAAACTTACTTCTTTAGGTAATTTCATGCACAGAGTTCATCCGACGAAATTTAGCACACGTATCTACTGGGTATAATGGTACCGACATGTACGAAATTAAATATCATATCCTCGCACCTACAACATGTGCTAGAACGTTATCCAAGTGTCGCCTAGCGGGAAACAATAGACGACCCGTTGTCAGCAACCTCAGTGGACATGAAGGGTACCAAGTTTCCACTATATTTTTCATGCAATTGTCTAACGCACCACCCGGTTTCTGTCTGCAGTAGAATTAACAATAAGAGTATCAATATTTCGTACTGTAGTATTATGTGGTATAAAAATTCGACAAACTTGGAATCGATGTGTAATACCCAAATGCTCTGTTTTCTAAACTTACTTCTTTAGGTAATTTCATGCACAGAGTTCATCCGACGAAATTTAGCACACGTATCTACTGGGTATAATGGTACCGACATGTACGAAATTAAATATCATATCCTCGCACCTACAACATGTGCTAGAACGTTATCCAAGTGTCGCCTAGCGGAAAACAATAGACGACCCGTTGTCAGCAACCTCAGTGGACATGAAGGGTACCAAGTTTCCACTATATTTTTCATGCAATTGTCTAACGCACCACCCGGTTTCTGTCTGCAGTAGAATTAACAATAAGAGTATCAATATTTCGTACTGTAGTATTATGTGGTATAAAAATTCGACAAACTTGGAATCGATGTGTAATACCCAAATGCTCTGTTTTCTAAACTTACTTCTTTAGGTAATTTCATGCACAGAGTTCATCCGACGAAATTTAGCACACATATCTACTGGGTATAATGGTACCGACATGTACGAAATTAAATATCATATCCTCGCACCTACAACATGTGCTAGAACGTTATCCAAGTGTCGCCTAGCGGAAAACAATAGACGACCCGTTGTCAGCAACCTCAGTGGACATGAAGGGAACATAGTTTAAACTATATTTTTCATGCAATTGTTCATCGCACCACCCGGTTTCTATCTGCAGTAGAATTAACAGTAAGAGTATCAATATTTCGTACTGTAGTATTATGTGGTATAAAAATACGGCAAACTTGGAATCGATGTGAAATAAACAAATGCTCGCTTTTTTTAACTTTCTTCTTTAGGTAATTTCACGCACAGAGTTCATCCGACGAAATTTAGCACACATATCTACTGGATATAATGGTTGCCGACATGTATGAAATTAAATATCATATCCGCGCACCTACAACATGTGCTAGAACGTTATCCAAGTGTCGCCTAGCGGAAAACAATAGACGACCCGTTGTCAGCAACCTCAGTGGACATGAAGGGTACCAAGTTTCCACTACATTTTTCATGCAATTGTCTATCGCACCACCCGGTTTCTGTCTGCAGTAAAATTAATAGTAAGAGTATCATTATTTCGTACTGTAGTATTATGTGGTATAAAAATACGACAAACTTGGAATCGATGGGTAATATCCAAACTCTCACTTTTCAAAACATACTTCTTTAGGTAATTTCATGTACAGAGTTTATCCGACGAAATTTAACACACATACCTACTTGATATAATGGCTGCCGACATGTGCGAAATTAATTCCTATATGCCCACAACTACAACATGTCCTAGAACCTTATGCTATGGTCATCTAGCGGGAAAAAATATATAAACTATAGTCATCCAATTCCCCACCGCGCTGCCAGGTTTGTGTCGAAACTAAAAGCAACAGCAAGGGCATCTATATTTCGTACTGTACCAATAGGTGGTATGAAAATATAATAAACTAGGTATCGATGCACAATACACAAGCATTTCTATTGCAGATTCCTATGTTTATGGTTTTTAAGTGGCATAATTTTTTTATGTGATTCCAAACAATTTCAGTTTATCTAACTAGTCGTGCGAAAACATACTTTTCACCATCGCCGTCTCTTCTCTAAATTTATTACTTCAGCTAATTTCATTTACAGAATTCAGTAATAATAGAACCTGGCGGAAGATAATACTTGAACTGTTGTCAGCGACCTCATTGAACATAAATCGAACAAGGTTTCCGCTATATATTCATCCAATAATCTATCACACCACCAGGCTTGTGTCCGAACTAGAAGTAACAGCAATACCATCAATATTTCGGACTGTAGTATTATGTGGTATAAAAATACGACAAACTTGAAATCGATGGGTAATACCCAAATTCTCATTTTTCTAAACTTACTGCGTTAGGTAATTTCATGCACAGAGTTCATCCGACGAAATTTAGCACACATATCTACTGGGTATAATCGGTACCGACATGTATGAAATTAAATATCATATCCCCGCACCTACAACATGTGCTGGAACGTTATGCTAGTGTCGCCTAGCGGGAAACAATAGACGACCCGTTGTAAGCAACCTAAGCGGACATGAAGGGAACCAAGTTTAAACTATATTTTTCATGCAATAGCTTATCGCACCACCCGGTTTCTGTGTGCAGTAAAACTAACAATAAGAGTAACAATATTTCGTACCGTAGTATTATGTGGTATAAAAATATGATAACCTAGGAAACGATGGGTAATACTCAAATTCTCACTATTCTAAACTTAATTCCTTAGGTAATTTCATGCACAGAGTTCATCCGATGAAATTTAGCACACATATCTACTTCATGTAATGGTTGTCGACATGTATGAAATTAAATATCATATCCTCGCACCTACAGCATGTGCTAGAACCTTGTGCTAGTGTCGCCTAGCGGGAAACAATAGACGACCCGTTGTCAGCAACCTCAGTGGACATGAAGGGAACCACGTTTCCACTATATTTTTCATGCAATTGTCTATCGCACCACCCGGTTTCTGTGTGCAGTAAAACTAACAATAGGAGTAACAATATTTCGTACTGTAGTATTATGTGGTATAAAAATATGATAACCTAGGAAACGATGGGTAATACTCAAATTCTCACTATTCTAAACTTACTTCCTTAGGTAATTTCATGCACAGAGTTCATCCCATGAAATTTAGCACACTTATCTACTTCATATAATGGTTGCCGACATGTATGAAATTAAATATCATATTCTCGCACCTACAGCATGTGCTAGAAGGTTATGCTAGTGTCGCCTAGCGGGAACCAATAGACGACCCGTTGTCAGCAACCTCAGTGGACATGAAGGGAACCAAGTTTCCACTATATTTTTCATGCAATTGGCTATCGCACCACCGGTTTCTGTGTGCAGTAAAACTAACAATAGGAGTAACAATATTTCGTACTGTAGTATTATGTGGTATAAAAATATGATAACTTAGGAAACGATGGGTAATACTCAAATTCTCACTATTCTAAACTTACTTCCTTAGGTAATTTCATGCACAGAGTTCATCCGATGAAATTTAGCACACATATCTACTTCATATAATGGTTGCCGTCATGTGTGAAATTAAATATCATATCCTCGCACCTACAACATGTGCTAGAACGTTATGCTAGTGTCGCCTAGCGGGAAACAACAGACGACCGGTTGTCAGCAACCTCAGTGGACATGAAGGGAACATAGTTTAAACTATATTTTTCATGCAATTGTTCATCGCACCACCCGGTTTCTGTCTGCAGTAGAATTAACAGTAAGAGTATCAATATTTCGTACTGTAGTATTATGTGGTATAAAAATACGACAAACTTGGAATCGATGTGTAATACCCAAATGCTCACTTTTCTAAACTTACTTCTTTAGGTAATTTCATGCACAGAGTTCATCCGATGAAATTTAGCACACATATCTACTTCATATAATGGTTGCCGTCATGTGTGAAATTAAATATCATATCCTCGCACCTACAACATGTGCTAGAACGTTATGCTAGTGTCGCCTAGCGGGAAACAATAGACGACCTGTTGTCAGCAACCTCAGTGGACATGAAGGGAACATAGTTCAAACTATATTTTTCATGCAATTGTTCATCGCACCACCCGGTTTCTATCTGCAGTAGAATTAACAGTAAGAGTATCAATATTTCGTACTGTAGTTTTATGGTATAAAAATACGACAAACTTGGAATCGATGTGAAATACCCAAATGCTCGCTTTTTTGAACTTTCTTCTTTAGGTAATTTCACACACAGAGTTCATCCGACGAAATTTAGCACACATATCTACTGGATATAATGGTTGTCGACATGTATGAAATTAGTTATCATATCCGCGCACCTACAACATGTGCTAGAACGTTATGCTAGTGTCGCCTAGCGGGAAACAATAGACGACCCGTTGTCAGCAACCTCAGTGGACATGAAGGGAACCAAGTTTCCACTATATTTTTCATGCAATTGTCTATCGCACCACCCGGTTTGTGTCTGCACTAGAAGTAACAATAAGAGTATCAATATTTCGCACTGTACTATTATGTGGTATAAAAATACGACAAATTAGGAATCGATGGGTAATATCCAAACTCTCACTTTTCTAAACATACTTCTTTAGGTAATTTCATGTACAGATTTTATCCGACGAAATTTAACACACATACCTACTGGATATAACGGCTGCCGACATGTACGAAATTAATTCCTATATGCCCACAACTACAACATGTCCTAGAACCTTATGCTATTGTCATCTAGCGGGAAAAAATATATACTATAGTCATCCAATTCCTTACCGCTCTGCCAGGTTTGTGTCGAAACTAAAAGTAACAGCAAGGGCATCTATATTTCATACTGCACCAACAGGTGGTATGAAAATATAATAAACTAGGTATCGATGCACAATACACAAGCATTTCTGTTGCAGATTGCAATGTGTATGGTTTTTAAGTGGCATAATTTTTTATGGACCACATATTAAAATAATTGTGGGAGAATCTACAAAAACAAAACTATGTGATTCCAAACAATTTCAGTTTATCTAACTAGTCGTGCGAAAAACATACATCTGACCATCGCCGTCTCTTCTCTAAATTTATTACTTTAGGTAATTTCATTTACAGAATTCAGTAATAATAGAACCTGATGGTAGTGTCATCTAGCGAAAGATAATACTTGAACTGTTGTCAGCGACCTCATTGAACATAAATCGAACAAGGTTTCCGCTACATATTCATCCAATAATCTATCGCACCACCAGGTTTGTGTCTAAACTAGAAGTAACAGCAAGAGCATCAATATTTCGCACTGTAGTATTATGTGGTATAAAAATACGACAAATTTGGAATCGATGGGTAATATCCAAATTCTCACTTTTCTAAACATACTTCTTTAGGTAATTTCATGCATAGAGTTCATCCGACGAAATTTAGCACACATATTTACTGTATATAATGGTTGCCGACATGTATGAAATTAAATGTCATATCCCCGCACCTACAACAAGTGCCAGAACGTTATGCTAGAGTCACCCAGCGGGAAACAGTAGACGACCCGCTGTAAGCAACCTCAGTGGCCATGAAGGGAACATAGTTTAAACTATATTTTTCATGCAATTGTCTATCGCACCATCCGGTTTGTGTCTGCACTAGAAGTAACAATAAGAGTATCAATATTTCGCACTGTACTATTATGTGGTATAAAAATACGACAAATTTGGAATCGATGGGTAATATCCAAACTCTCACTTTTCTAAACATACTTCTTTAGGTAATTTCATGTACAGATTTTATCCGACGTAATTTAACACACATACCTACTGGATATAATGGCTGCCGACATGTACGAAATTAATTAATATATGCCCACAACTACAACATGTCATAGAACCTTATGCTATTGTCATCTAGCGGGAAAAAATATATACTATAGTCATCCAATTCCCTATCGCGCTGCCAGGTTTGTGTCGAAACTAAAAGTAACAGCAAGGGCATCTATATTTCATACTGTACCAACAGGTGGTTTGAAAATATAATAAACTAGGTATCGATGCACAATACACAAGCATTTCTATTGCAGATTGCAAAGTATATGGTTTTGAAGTGGCATAATTTTTTATGGACCACATATTAAAATAATTGTGGGAGAATCTGCACAAACAAAACTATGTGATTCCAAACAATTTCAGTTTATCTAACTAAAAAAAAAAATAAATAAATACTTGGCGCAACAGGTCGATGGGACCCAAGGCCTAGCTTCTCACAACTATTCGTGTTGTGCGTGTTATATTCTTTACACGAATGGAAGGGGCCTACTGTTTTAATGACGTGTCCGAAGGGCAATTTGTTATTTGAGAAGCTTTCTCGAGACAGCTGTACTCTCGGATGTTTGTCAGACTCTCGCGAGAGGTGGGGCCGTGAAAAACTTTTTAGGTGTTCCCAGACTGGGATTCGATCTCGAACCCCTTGCTCCATAGTCCAACGCACTAACCACTGAGCCACGGAACCCACAACTAGTCGTGCGAAAAACACACATCTGACCATCGCCGTCTCTTCTCTAAATTTATTACTTTAGGTAATTTCATTTACAGAATTCAGTAATAATAGAACCTGATGGTAGTGTCATCTAGCGAAAGATAATCCTTGAACTGTTGTCAGCGACCTCATTGAACATAAATCGAACAAGGTTTCCGCTATATATTCATTAAATAATCTATCGCACCACCATGTTTGTGTCTAAACTAGAAGTAACAGCAATACCATCAATATTTCGTACTGTAGTATTATGTGGTATAAAAATATGATAACTTAGGAAACGATGGGTAATACTCAAATTCTCACTATTCTAAACTTAATTCCTTAGGTAATTTCATGCACAGAGTTCATCCGATGAAATTTAGCACACATACCTACTTCATATAATGGTTGCCGTCATGTGTGAAATTAAATATCATATCCTCGCACCTACAACATATGCTAGAACGTTATGCTAGTGTCGCCTAGCGGGAAACAATAGACGACCTGTTGTCAGCAACGTCAGTGGACATGAAGGGAACATAGTTTAAACTATATTTTTCATGCAATTGTTCATCGCACCACCCGGTTTCTATCTGCAGTAGAATTAACAGTAAGAGTATCAATATTTCGTACTGTAGTATTATGTGGTATAAAAATACGGCAAACTTGGAATCGATGTGAAATACCCAAATGCTCGCTTTTTTTAACTTTCTTCTTTAGGTAATTTCACGCACAGAGTTCATCCGACGAAATTTAGCACACATATCTACTGGATATAATGGTTGCCGACATGTATGAAATTAAATATCATATCCGCGCACCTACAACATGTGCTAGAACGTTATGCTAGTGTCGCCTAGCGGGAAACAATAGACGACCCGTTGTCAGCCACCTCAGTGGACATGAAGGGAACCAAGTTTCCACTATATTTTTCATGCAATTGTCTATCGCACCACCCGGTTTCTGTCTGCAGTAGAATTAACAGTAAGAGTATCAATATTTCCTACTGTAGTATTATGTGGTATAAAAATACGACAAACTTGGAATCGATGTGTAATACCCAAATGCTCACTTTTCTAAACTTACTTCTTTAGGTAATTTCATGCACAGAGTTCATCCGACGAAATTTAGCACACATATCTACTGGGTATAATGGTACCGACATGTACGAAATTAAATATCATATCCTCGCACCTACAACATGTGCTAGAACGTTATCCAAGTGTCGCCTAGCGGAAAACAATAGACGACCCGTTGTCAGCAACCTCAGTGGATATGAAGGGTACCAAGTTTCCACTACATTTTTCATGCAATTGTCTATCGCACCACCCGGTTTCTGTCTGCAGTAAAATTAATAGTAAGAGTATCAATATTTCGTACTGTAGTATTATGTGGTATAAAAATACGACAAACTTGGAATCGATGGGTAATATCCAAACTCTCACTTTTCTAAACATACTTCTTTAGGTAATTTCATGTACAGAGTTTATCCGACGAAATTTAATACACATACCTACTTGATATAATGGCTGCCGACATGTGCGAAATTAATTCCTATATGCCCACAACTACAACATGTCCTAGAACCTTATGCTATGGTCATCTAGCGGGAAAAAAATATATACTATAGTCATCCAATTCCCCACCGCGCTGCCAGGTTTGTGTCGAAACTAAAAGCAACAGCAAGGGCATCTATATTTCGTACTGTACCAATAGGTGGTATGAAAATATAATAAACTAGGTATCGATGCACAATACACAAGCATTTCTATTGCAGATTCCTATGTTTATGGTTTTTAAGTGGCATAATTTTTTTATGTGATTCCAAACAATTTCAGTTTATCTAACTAGTCGTGCGAAAACATACTTTTCACCATCGCCGTCTCTTCTCTAAATTTATTACTTCAGCTAATTTCATTTACAGAATTCAGTAATAATAGAACCTGGCGGAAGATAATACTTGAACTGTTGTCAGCGACCTCATTGAACATAAATCGAACAAGGTTTCCGCTATATATTCATCCAATAATCTATCACACCACCAGGCTTGTGTCCGAACTAGAAGTAACAGCAATACCATCAATATTTCGGACTGTAGTATTATGTGGTATAAAAATACGACAAACTTGAAATCGATGGGTAATACCCAAATTCTCATTTTTCTAAACTTACTGCGTTAGGTAATTTCATGCACAGAGTTCATCCGACGAAATTTAGCACACATATCTACTGGGTATAATGGGTACCGACATGTATGAAATTAAATATCATATCCCCGCACCTACAACATGTGCTGGAACGTTATGCTAGTGTCGCCTAGCGGGAAACAATAGACGACCCGTTGTAAGCAACCTCAGTGGATATGAAGGGTACCAAGTTTCCACTACATTTTTCATGCAATAGCTTATCGCACCACCCGGTTTCTGTGTGCAGTAAAACTAACAATAAGAGTAACAATATTTCGTACCGTAGTATTATGTGGTATAAAAATATGATAACCTAGGAAACAAATGGGTAATACTCAAATTCTCACTATTCTAAAGTTAATTCCTTAGGTAATTTCATGCACAGAGTTCATCCGACGAAATTTAGCACACATATCTACTGGATATAATGGTTGCCGACATGTATGAAATTAAATATCATATCCGCGCACCTACAACATGTGCTAGAACGTTATGCTAGTGTCGCCTAGCGGGAAACAATAGACGACCCGTTGTCAGCAACCTCAGCGGACATGAAGGGAACCAAGTTTAAACTATATTTTTCATGCAATAGCTTATCGCACCACCCGGTTTCTGTGTGCAGTAAAACTAACAATAAGAGTAACAATATTTCGTACCGTAGTATTATGTGGTATAAAAATATGATAACCTAGGAAACAAATGGGTAATACTCAAATTCTCACTATTCTAAAGTTAATTCCTTAGGTAATTTCATGCACAGAGTTCATCCGACGAAATTTAGCACACATATCTACTGGATATAATGGTTGCCGACATGTATGAAATTAAATATCATATCCGCGCACCTACAACATGTGCTAGAACGTTATGCTAGTGTCGCCTAGCGGGAAACAATAGACGACCCGTTGTCAGCCACCTCAGTGGACATGAAGGGAACCAAGTTTCCACTATATTTTTCATGCAATTGTCTATCGCACCACCCGGTTTCTGTCTGCAGTAGAATTAACAGTAAGAGTATCAATATTTCCTACTGTAGTATTATGTGGTATAAAAATACGACAAACTTGGAATCGATGTGTAATACCCAAATGCTCACTTTTCTAAACTTACTTCTTTAGGTAATTTCATGCACAGAGTTCATCCGACGAAATTTAGCACACATATCTACTGGGTATAATGGTACCGACATGTACGAAATTAAATATCATATCCTCGCACCTACAACATGTGCTAGAACGTTATCCAAGTGTCGCCTAGCGGAAAACAATAGACGACCCGTTGTCAGCAACCTCAGTGGATATGAAGGGTACCAAGTTTCCACTACATTTTTCATGCAATTGTCTATCGCACCACCCGGTTTCTGTCTGCAGTAAAATTAATAGTAAGAGTATCAATATTTCGTACTGTAGTATTATGTGGTATAAAAATACGACAAACTTGGAATCGATGGGTAATATCCAAACTCTCACTTTTCTAAACACACTTCTTTAGGTAATTTCATGTACAGGGTTTATCCGACGAAATTTAACACACATACCTACTTGATATAATGGCTGCCGACATGTGCGAAATTAATTCCTATATGCCCACAACTACAACATGTCCTAGAACCTTATGCTATGGTCATCTAGCGGGAAAAAAAATATATACTATAGTCATCCAATTCCCCACCGCGCTGCCAGGTTTGTGTCGAAACTAAAAGCAACAGCAAGGGCATCTATATTTCGTACTGTACCAATAGGTGGTATGAAAATATAATAAACTAGGTATCGATGCACAATACACAAGCATTTCTATTGCAGATCCCTAAGTTTATGGTTTTTAAGTGGCATAATTGTTTTATGTGATTCCAAACAATTTCAGTTTATCTAACTAGTCGTGCGAAAACATACTTTTCACCACCGCCGTCTCTTCTCTAAATTTATTACTTCAGCTAATTTCATTTACAGAATTCAGTAATAATAGAACCTGGCGGAAGATAATACTTGAACTGTTGTCAGCGACCTCATTGAACATAAATCGAACAAGGTTTCCGCTATATATTCATCCAATAATCTATCACACCACCAGGCTTGTGTCCGAACTAGAAGTAACAGCAATACCATCAATATTTCGGACTGTAGTATTATGTGGTATAAAAATACGACAAACTTGAAATCGATGGGTAATACCCAAATTCTCATTTTTCTAAACTTACTGCGTTAGGTAATTTCATGCACAGAGTTCATCCGACGAAATGTAGCACACATATCTACTGGGTATAATGGGTACCGACATGTATGAAATTAAATATCATATCCCCGCACCTACAACATGTGCTGGAACGTTATGCTAGTGTCGCCTAGCGGGAAACAATAGACGACCCGTTGTAAGCAACCTCAGCGGACATGAAGGGAAACAAATTTAAACTATATTTTTCATGCAATAGCTTATCGCACCACCCGGTTTCTGTGTGCAGTAAAACTAACAATAAGAGTAACAATATTTCGTACCGTAGTATTATGTGGTATAAAAATATGATAACCTAGGAAACAAATGGGTAATACTCAAATTCTCACTATTCTAAACTTAATTCCTTAGGTAATTTCATGCACAGAGTTCATCCGACGAAATTTAGCACACATATCTACTGGATATAATGGTTGCCGACATGTATGAAATTAAATATCATATCCGCGCACCTACAACATGTGCTAGAACGTTATGCTAGTGTCGCCTAGCGGGAAACAATAGACGACCCGTTGTCAGCCACCTCAGTGGACATGAAGGGAACCAAGTTTCCACTATATTTTTCATGCAATTGTCTATCGCACCACCCGGTTTCTGTCTGCAGTAGAATTAACAGTAAGAGTATCAATATTTCCTACTGCAGTATTATGTGGTATAAAAATACGACAAACTTGGAATCGATGTGTAATAAGCAAATGCTCACTTTTCTAAACTTACTTCTTTAGGTAATTTCATGCACAGAGTTCATCCGACGAAATTTAGCACACATATCTACTGGGTATAATGGTACCGACATGTACGAAATTTAATATCATATCCTCGCACCTACAACATGTGCTAGAACGTTATCCAAGTGTCGCCTAACGGAAAACAATAGACGACCCGTTGTCAGCAACCTCAGTGGATATGAAGGGTACCAAGTTTCCACTACATTTTTCATGCAATTGTCTATCGCACCACCCGGTTTCTGTCTGCAGTAAAATTAATAGTAAGAGTATCAATATTTCGTACTGTAGTATTATGTGGTATAAAAATACGACAAACTTGGAATCGATGGGTAATATCCAAACTCTCACTTTTCTAAACATACTTCTTTAGGTAATTTCATGTACAGAGTTTATCCGACGAAATTTAACACACATACCTACTTGATATAATGGCTGCCGACATGTGCGAAATTAATTCCTATATGCCCACAACTACAACATGTCCTCGAACCTTATGCTATGGTCATCTAGCGGGAAAAAAATATATACTATAGTCATCCAATTCCCCACCGCGCTGCCAGGTTTGTGTCGAAACTAAAAGCAACAGCAAGGGCATCTATATTTCGTACTGTACCAATAGGTGGTATGAAAATATAATAAACTAGGTATCGATGCACAATACACAAGCATTTCTATTGCAGATTCCTATGTTTATGGTTTTTAAGTGGCATAATTTTTTTATGTGATTCCAAACAATTTCAGTTTATCTAACTAGTCGTGCGAAAACATACTTTTCACCATCGCCGTCTCTTCTCTAAATTTATTACTTCAGCTAATTTCATTTACAGAATTCAGTAATAATAGAACCTGGCGGAAGATAATACTTGAACTGTTGTCAGCGACCTCATTGAACATAAATCGAACAAGGTTTCCGCTATATATTCATCCAATAATCTATCACACCACCAGGCTTGTGTCCGAACTAGAAGTAACAGCAATACCATCAATATTTCGGACTGTAGTATTATGTGGTATAAAAATACGACAAACTTGAAATCGATGGGTAATACCCAAATTCTCATTTTTCTAAACTTACTGCGTTAGGTAATTTCATGCACAGAGTTCATCCGACGAAATTTAGCACACATATCTACTGGGTATAATGGGTACCGACATGTATGAAATTAAATATCATATCCCCGCACCTACAACATGTGCTGGAACGTTATGCTAGTGTCGCCTAGCGGGAAACAATAGACGACCCGTTGTAAGCAACCTCAGCTGACATGAAGGGAACCAAGTTTAAACTATATTTTTCATGCAATAGCTTATCGCACCACCCGGTTTCTGTGTGCAGTAAAACTAACAATAAGAGTAACAATATTTCGTACCGTAGTATTATGTGGTATAAAAATATGATAACCTAGGAAACAAATGGGTAATACTCAAATTCTCACTATTCTAAACTTAATTCCTTAGGTAATTTCATGCACAGAGTTCATCCGATGAAATTTAGCACACATATCTACTTCATGTAATGGTTGTCGACATGTATGAAATTAAATATCATATCCTCGCACCTACAGCATGTGCTAGAACCTTATGCTAGTGTCGCCTAGCGGGAAACAATAGACGACCCGTTGTCAGCAACCTCAGTGGACATGAAGGGAACCACGTTTCCACTCTATTTTTCATGCAATTGTCTATCGCACCACCCGGTTTCTGTGTGCAGTAAAACTAACAATAGGAGTAACAATATTTCGTACTGTAGTATTATGTGGTATAAAAATATGATAACCTAGGAAACGATGGGTAATACTCAAATTCTCACTATTCTAAACTTACTTCCTTAGGTAATTTCATGCACAGAGTTCATCCCATGAAATTTAGCACACTTATCTACTTCATATAATGGTTGCCGACATGTATGAAATTAAATATCATATCCTCGCACCTACAGCATGTGCTAGAAGGTTATGCTAGTGTCGCCTAGCGGGAAACAATAGACGACCCGTTGTCAGCAACCTCAGTGGACATGAAGGGAACCAAGTTTCCACTATATTTTTCATGCAATTGGCTATCGCACCACCGGTTTCTGTGTGCAGTAAAACTAACAATAGGAGTAACAATATTTCGTAATGTAGTATTATGTGGTATAAAAATATGATAACTTAGGAAACGATGGGTAATACTCAAATTCTCACTATTCTAAACTTACTTCCTTATTTAATTTCATGCACAGAGTTCATCCGATGAAATTTAGCACACATATCTACTTCATATAATGGTTGCCGTCATGTGTGAAATTAAATATCATATCCTCGCACCTAAAACATGTGCTAGAACGTTATGCTAGTGTCGCCTAGCGGGAAACAACAGACGACCGGTTGTCAGCAACCTCAGTGGACATGAAGGGAACATAGTTTAAACTATATTTTTCATGCAATTGTTCATCGCACCACCCGGTTTCTGTCTGCAGTAGAATTAACAGTAAGAGTATCAATATTTCGTACTGTAGTAGTATGTGGTATAAAAATACGACAAACTTGGAATCGATGTGTAATACCCAAATGCTCACTTTTTTAAACTTACTTCTTTAGGTAATTTCATGCACAGAGTTCATCCGATGAAATTTAGCACACATATCTACTTCATATAATGGTTGCCGTCATGTGTGAAATTAAATATCATATCCTCGCACCTATAACATGTGCTAGAACGCTATGCTAGTGTCGCCTAGCGTGAAACAATAGACGACCTGTTGTCAGCAACCTCAGTGGACATGAAGGGAACATAGTTCAAACTATATTTTTCATGCAATTGTTCATCGCACCACCCGGTTTCAATCAGCAGTAGAATTAACAGTAAGAGTATCAATAATTCGTACTGTAGTATTATGTGGTACAAAAATACGACAAACTTGGAATCGATGTGAAATACCCAAATGCTCGCTTTTTTGAACTTTCTTCTTTAGGTAATTTCACGCACAGAGTTCATCCGACGAAATTTAGCACACATATCTACTGGATATAATGGTTGCCGACATGTATGAAATTAATTATCATATCCGCGCACCTACAACATGTGCTAGAACGTTATGCTAGTGTCGCCTAGCGGGAAACAATAGACGACCCGTTGTCAGCAACCTCAGTGGACATGAAGGGAACCAAGTTTCCACTATATTTTTCATGCAATTGTCTATCGCACCACCCGGTTTGTGTCTGCACTAGAAGTAACAATAAGAGTATCAATATTTCGCACTGTACTATTATGTGGTATAAAAATACGACAAATTAGGAATCGATGGGTAATATCTAAACTCTCACTTTTCTAAACATACTCCTTTAGGTAATTTCATGTACAGATTTTATCCGACGAAATTTAACACACATACCTACTTGATAAAATGGCTGCCGGCATGTACGAAATTAATTCCTATATGCCCACAACTACAACACGTCCTAGAACCTTATGCTATTGTCATCTAGCGGGAAAAAATATATACTATAGTCATCCAATTCCTTACCGCTCTGCCAGGTTTGTGTCGAAACTAGAAGTAACAGCAAGGGCATCTATATTTCATACTGTACCAACAGGTGGTATGAAAATATAATAAACTAGCTATCGATGCACAATACACAAGCATTTCTGTTGCAGATTGCAATGTGTATGGTTTTTAATTGGCATGATTTTTTATGGACCACATATTAAAATAATTGTGGGAGAATCTACAAAAACAAAACTGTGTGACTCCAAACAATTTAAGTTTATCTAACTAGTCGTGCGAAAAACATACATCTGACCATCGCCGTCTCTTCTCTAAATTTATTACTTTAGGTAATTTCATTTACAGAATTCAGTAATAATAGAACCTGATGGTAGTGTCATCTAGCGAAAGATAATACTTGAACTGTTGTCAGCGACCTCATTGAACATAAATCGAACAAGGTTTCCGCTACATATTCATCCAATAATCTATCGCACCACCATGTTTGTGTCTAAACTAGAAGTAACAGCAATACCATCAATATTTCGTACTGTAGTATTATGTGGTATAAAAATACGACAAATTTGGAATCGATGGGTAATATCCAAATTCTCACTTTTCTAAACTTACTTCTTTAGGTAATGTCATGCACAGAGTTCATCCGACGAAATTTAGCACACATATTATTATTAAATTAAATATCATATCCGCGCACCTACAACATGTGCTAGAATGTTATGCTAGTGTCGCCTAGCGGGAAACAATAGACGACCCGTTGTCAGCAACCTCAGTGGACATGAAGGGAACCAAGTTTCCACTATATTTTTCATGCAATTGTCTATCGCACCACCCGGTTTCTGTCTGCAGTAGAATTAACAGTAAGAGTATCAATATTTCCTACTGTAGTATTATGTGGTATAAAAATACGACAAACTTGGAATCGATGTGTAATACCCAAATGCTCACTTTTCTAAACTTACTTCTTTAGGTAATTTCACGCACAGAGTTCATCCGACGAAATTTAGCACACATATCTACTGGGTATAATGGTACCGACATGTATGAAATTAAATATCATCTCCTCGCACCTACAACATGTGCTAGAACGTTATGCAAGTGTCGCCTAGCGGAAAACAATAGACGACCCGTTGTCAGCAACCTCAGTGGATATGAAGGGTACCAAGTTTCCACTACATTTTTCATGCAATTGTCTATCGCACCACCCGGTTTCTGTCTGCAGTAGGATTAATAGTAAGAGTATCAATATTTCGTACTGTAGTATTATGTGGTATAAAAATACGACAAACTTGGAATCGATGGGTAATATCCAAACTCTCACTTTTCTAAACATACTTCTTTAGGTAATTTCATGTACAGAGTTTATCCGACGAAATTTAACACACATACCTACTGGATATAATGGCTGCCGACATTTAAGAAATTAATTGCTATATGCCCACAACTACAACACGTCCTAGAACCTTATGCTATTGTCATCTAGCCGGAAAAAAATTATATACTATAGTCATCCAATTCCCCACCGCGCTGCCAGGTTTGTGTCGAAACTAAAAGCAACAGCAAGGGCATCTATATTTCGTACTGTACCAATAGGTGGTATGAAAATATAATAAACTAGGTATCGATGCACAATACACAAGCATTTCTGTTGCAGATTGCAATGTGTATGGTTTTTAAGTGGCATAATTTTTTATGGACCACATATTAAAATAATTGTGGGAGAATCTACAAAAACAAAGCTATGTGATTCCAAACAATTTCAGTTTATCTAACTAGTCGTGCGAAAAACATACATCTGACCATCGCCGTCTCTTCTCTAAATTTATTACTTTAGGTAATTTCATTTACAGAATTCAGTAATAATAGAACCTGATAGTAGTGACATCTATCGGAAGATAATACTTGAACTGTTGTCAGCGACCTCATTGAACATAAATCGAACAAGGTTTCCGCTATATATTCATTAAATAATCTATCGCACCACCAGGTTTGTGTCCAAACTAGAAGTAACAGCAAGAGCATCAATATTTGGTACTGTAGTACTATGTGGTATAAAAATACGACAAATTTGGAATCGATGGGTAATATCCAAATTCTCACTTTTCTAAATTTACTTCTTTAGGTAATTTCATGCACAGAGTTCATCCGACGAAATTTAGCACACATATCTACTGGATATAATGATTGCCGACATGTATGAAATTAAATATCATATCCGCGCACCTACAACATGTGCTAGAACGTTATGCTAGTGTCGCCTAGCGGGAAACAATAGACGACCCGTTGTCAGCAACCTCAGTGGACATGAAGGGAACCAAGTTTCCACTATATTTTTCATGCAATTGTCTATCGCAACACCAGGTTTCTGTCTGCAGTAGAATTAACAGTAAGAGTATCAATATTTCGTACTGTAGTATTATGTGGTATAAAAATACGACAAACTTGGAGTCGATGGGTAATACCCAAATTCTCATTTTTCTAATCCTACTGCTTTAGGTAATTTCATGCACAGAGTTCATCCGACGAAATTTAGCACACATATCTACTGGGTATAATGGTTACCGACATGTATGAAATTAAATATCATATCCCCGCACCTACAACATGTGCTGGAACGTTATGCTAGTGTCGCCTAGCGGGAAACAATAAACGACCCGTTGTAAGCAGCCTCAGTGGACATGAAGGGAACCAAGTCTCCACTATATTTTCATGCAATAGACTATCGCACCACCCGGTTTCTGTGTGCAGTAAAACTAACAATAGGAGTAACAATATTTCGTACTGTAGTATTATGTGGTATAAAAATATGATTACCTAGGAAACGATGGGTAATACTCAAATTCTCACTATTCTAAACTTACTTCCTTATGTAATTTCATGCACAGAGTTCATCCGATGAAATTTAGCACACATATCTACTTCATATAATGGTTGCCGACATGTGTGAAATTAAATAAACAATAGACGACCCGTTGTCAGCAACCTCAGTGGACATGAAGGGAACATAGTTTCCACTATATTTTTCATGCAATTGTTCATCAAACCACCCGGTTTCTGTCTGCAGTAGAATTAACAGTAAGAGTGTCAATATTTCGTACTGTAGTATTATGTGGTATAAAAATACGACAAACTTGGAATCGATGGGTAATACCCAAATTCTCATTTTTCTAATCTTACTGCTTTAGGTAATTTCATGCACAGAGTTCATCCGACGAAATTTAGCACACATATCTACTGGGTATAATGGTTACCGACATGTATGAAAGTAAATATCATATCCCCGCACCTACAACATGTGCTGGAACGTTATGCTAGTGTCACCTAGCGGGAAACAATAGACGACCCGTTGTAAGCAACCTCAGTGGACATGAAGGGAACCAAGTTGCCACTATATTTTTCATGCAATAGCTTATCGTACCACCCGGTTTCTGTGTGCAGTAAAACTAACAATAAGAGTACCAATATTTCATACTGTAGTATTATGTGGTATAAAAATATGATAACCTAGGAAACGATAAGTAATACTCAAATTCTCACTATTCTAAACTTAATTCCTTAGGTAATTTCATGCACAGAGTTCATCCGACGAAATTTAGCACACATATCTACTGGGTATAATGGTTACCGACATGTACGAAATTAATTACTATATCCCCATACCTACAACATGTCCTAGAACCTTATGCTATTGTCATCTAGCGGGAAAAAATATACATAGTCATCCAATACCCCACCGCGCTGCCAGGTTTGTGTCGAAGCTAACAGTAACAGCAAAGACATCTATATTTCGTACTGTACCAATAGGTGGTATAAAAATATAATAAACTAGGAATCGATGGGCAATACACAAGCATTTCTATTGCAGATTCCAATGTATATGGTTTTTAAGTGACATAATTTTTTTATGGAGCACATATAAAAGTAATTGTGGGAGAATCTACACAAACAAAACTATGTGATTCCAAACAATTTCAGTGTATCTAACTAGTCGTGCGAAAAACATACTTCTGACCATTGCCGTCTCTTCTCTAAATTTATTACTTTAGGTAATTTCATTTACAGAATTCAGTAATAATAGAACGTGATGGTAGTGTCATCTAGCGGAAGATAATACTTGTATTGTTGTCAGCGACCTCATTGAACATAAATCGAACAAGGTTTCCTCTATATATTCATCCAATAATCTATCGCACCACCAGGTTTGTGTCTAAACTAGAAGTAACAGCAAGAGCATCAATATTCCGTACTGTAGTATTATGTGGTATAAAAATACGACTAAACTTGGAATCGATGTGTAATACCCAAATGCTCACTTTTCTAAACATACTTCTTTAGGTAATTTCATGTACAGAGTTTATCCGACGAAATTTAGCACACATATCTACTGGATATAATGGTTGCCGACATGTACGAAATTAATTACTATATCCCCATACCTACAACATGTCCTAGAACCTTATGCTATTGTCATCTAGCGGGAAAAAATATATATAGTCATCCAATACCCCACCGCGCTGCCAGGTTTGTGTCGAAACTCACAGTAACAGCAAGGTCATCTATATTTCGTACTGTACCAATAGGTGGTATAAAAATATAATAAACTAGGAATCGATGTGCAATACACAAGCATTTCTATTGCAGATTCCAACGTATATGCTTTTTAAGTGACATAATTTTTTTATGGAGCACATATAAAAGTAATTGTGGGAGAATCTACACAAACAAAACTATGTGATTAAAAACAATTTCAGTTTATCTAACTAGTCGTGCGAAAAACATACTTCTGACCATTGTCGTATCTTCTCTAAATTTATTACTTTAGGTAATTTCATTTACAGAATTCAGTAATAATTGAACCTGATGGTAGTGTCATCTAGCGGAAGATAATACTTGAACTGTTGTCAGCGACCTCATTAAACATAAATCGAACAAGGTTTCCGCTATATATTCATCCAATAATCTATCGCACCACCAGGTTTGTGTCTAAACTAGAAGTAACAGCAAGAGCATCAATATTTCGTACTGTAGCATTATGTGGTATAAAAATACGAAAAACTTGGAATCGATGTGTAATACCCAAATGCTCACTTTTCTAAACTTACTTCTTTAGGTAATTTCATGCACAGAGTTCATCCGATGAAATTTAGCACACATATCTACTGGGTATAATGGTACCGACATGTATGAAATTAAATATCATATCCTCGCACCTACAACATGTGCTAGAACGTTATGATAGTGTCGCCTAGCGGGAAACAATAGACGACCCGTTGTCAGCAACCTTAGTGGACATGAAGGGAACCAAGTTTCCACTATATTTTTCATGCAATTGTCTATCGCACCACCCGGTCTCTGTCTGCAGTAAAATTAACAGTAAGAGTATCAATATTTCGTACTGCGGTATTATGTGGTATAAAAATACGACGAACTTGGAATCGATGTGTAATACCCAAATGCTCACTTTTCTAAACATACTGCTTTAGGTAATTACATGCACAGAGTTCATCCGACGAAATTTAGCGCACATATCTACTGGGTATAATGGTTACCGACATGTATGAAATTAAATATCATATCCCCGCACCTACAACATGTGCTGGAACGTTATGCTAGTGTCGCCTAACGGGGAACAATAGACGACCCGTTGTGAGCAACCTCAGTGGACATGAAGGGAACCAAGTTTCCACTATATTTTTCATGCAATAGCTTATCGCACCACCCGGTTTCTGTGTGCAGTAAAACTAACAATAGGAGTGACAATATTTCGTACTGTAGTATTATGTGGTATAAAAATATGATAACCTAGGAAACGATGTGTAATACTCAAATTCTCACTATTCTAAATTTTATTCCTTAGGTAATTTCATGCACAGAGTTCATCCGATGAAATTCAGCACACATATCTACTTCATATAATGGTTGCCGACATGTATGCAATTAAATATCATATCCTACAACATGTGCTGGAACATTATGCTAGTGTCGCCTAGCGGGAAACAATAGACGACCCGTTGTAAGTAACCTCAGTGGACATGAAGGGAACCAAGTTTCCACTATATATTTCATGCAATAGCTTATCGCACCATACGGTTTCTGTGTGCAGTAGCACTAACAATAAGAGTATCAACATTTCGTACTGTAGTATTATGTGGTATAAAAATACGACAAACTTGGAATCGATGTGTAATACCCAAATGCTCACTTTTCTAAACTTACTTATTTAGGTAATTTCATGCACAGAGTTCATCCGACGAAATTTAGCACACATATCTACTGGATATAATGGTTGCCGTTATGCTAGTGTCGCCTAGCGGGAAACAATAGACGACCCGTTGTCAACAACCTCAGTGGACATGAAGGGAACCAAGTTTCCACTATATTTTTCATGAAATTGTCTACCGCACCACCCGGTTTCTGTCTGCAGTAGAATTAACAGTAAGAGTATCAATATTTCGTACTGTAGTTTTATGTGGTATAAAAATACGACAAACTTAGAATCGATGTGTAATACCCAAATGCTCACTTTTCTAAACTTACTTCTTTAGGTAATTTCATGCACAGAGTTCATCCGACGAAATTTAGCACACATATCTACTTCATATAATGGTTGCCGACATGTATGAAATTAAATATCATGTCCTCGGACCTACAACATGTGCTAGAACGTTATGCTAGTTTCGCCTAGCGGGAAGCAATAGACGACCCGTTGTCAACAACCTCAGTGGACATGAAGGGAACCAAGTTTCCACTATATTTCTCATGCAATTGTCTATCGCACCTCCCGGTTTCTGTCTGAAGTAGAATTAACAGTAAGAGTATCAATATTTCGTACTGTAGTATTATGTGGTATAAAAATACGACAAACTTGGAATCGATGTGTAATACCCAAATGCTCACTTTTCTAAACTTACTTCTTTAGGTAATTTCATGCACAGAGTTCATCCGACGAAATTTAGCACACATATCTACTGGATATAATGGTTGTCGACATGTATGAAATTAAACATCATATCCTCGCACCTACAACATGTGCTAGAACGTTATGCTAGTGTCGCCTAGCGGGAAACAATAGACGACCCGTTGTCAGCAACCTCAGTGGACATGAAGTGAACCAAGTTTCCACTATATTTTTCATGCAATTGTCTATCGCTCCACCCGGTTTCTGTCTGCAGTAGAATTAACAGTAAGAGTATCAATATTTCGTACTGTAGTATTATGTTGCATAAAAATATGACAAACTTGGAATCGATGTGTAATACCCAAATGCTCACTTTTGTAAACGTTCTTCTTTAGGTAATTTCATGCACAGAGCTCATCCGACGAAATTTAGCACACATATCTACTGGATATAATGGTTGCCGACATGTATGAAATTAAATATCGTATCCTCGCACCTACAACATGTGCTATAACGTTATGCTAGTGTCGCCTAGCGGGAAACAATAGACGACCCGTTGTCAGCAACCTCAGTGGACATGAAGGGTACGAAGTTTCCACTATATTTTTCATGCAATTGTTCATCGCACCACCCGGTTTCTGTCTGCAGTAGAATTAACAGTCAGAGTGTCAATATTTCGTACTGTAGTATTATATGGTATAAAAATACGACAAACTTGGAATCGATGTGTAATACCCAAATGCTCACTTTTCTAAACTTACTTCTTTAGGTAATTTCATGCACAGAGTTCATCCGACGAAATTTAGCACACATATCTACTGGATATAATGGTTGCCGACATGTATGAAATTAAATATCATATCCTCGCACCTACAACATGTGCTAGAACGTTATGCTAGTGTCGCCTAGCTGGAAACAATAGACGACCCGTTGTCAGCAACCTCAGTGGACATGAAGGGACCCAAGTTTCCACTATATTTTTCATGCAATTGTTCATCGCACCACCCGGTTTCTGTCTGCAGTAGAATTAACAGTAAGAGTGTCAATATTTCGTACTGTAGTATTATATGGTATAAAAATACGACAAACTTGGAATCGATGTGTAATACCCAAATGCTCACTTTTCTAAACTTACTTCTTTAGGTAATTTCATGCACAGAGTTCATCCGACGAAATTTAGCACACATATCTACTGAATATAATGGTTGTCGACGTTTATGAAATAAAATATCATATCTCCGCACCTACAACATGTGCTAGAACGTTATGCTAGTGTCGCCTAGCGGGAAACAATAGACGACCCGTTGTCAGCAACCTCAGTGGACATGAAGGGAACCAAGTTTCCACTATATTTTTCATGCAATTGTTCATCGCACCACCCGGTTTCTGTCTGCAGTAGAATTAACAGTAAGAGTGTCAATATTTCGTACTGTAGTATTATATGGTATAAAAATACGACAAACTTGGAATCGATGTGTAATACCCAAATGCTCACTTTTCTAAACTTACTTCTTTAGGTAATTTCATGCACAGAGTTCATCCGACGAAATTTAGCACACATATCTACTGGATATAATGGTTGTCGACATGTATGAAACTAAACATCATATCCTCGCACCTACAACATGTGCTAGAACGTTATGCTAGTGTCGCCTAGCGGGAAACAATAGACGACCCGTTGTCAGCAACCTCAGTGGACATGAAGGGAACCAAGTTTCCACTATATTTTTCATGCAATTGTTCATCGCACCACCCGGTTTCTGTCTGCAGTAGAATTAACAGTAAGAGTGTCAATATTTCGTACTGTAGTATTATATGGTATAAAAATACGACAAACTTGGAATCGATGTGTAATACCCAAATGCTCACTTTTCTAAACTTACTTCTTTAGGTAATTTCATGCACAGAGTTCATCCGACGAAATTTAGCACACATATCTACTGGATATAATGGTTGCCGACATGTATGAAATTAAATATCATATCCTCGCACCTACAACATGTGCTAGAACGTTATGCTAGTGTCGCCTAGCTGGAAACAATAGACGACCCGTTGTCAGCAACCTCAGTGGACATGAAGGGACCCAAGTTTCCACTATATTTTTCATGCAATTGTCTATCGCACCACCCGGTTTCTGTCTGCAGTAGAATTAACAGTAAGAGTATCCATATTTCGTACTGTAGTATTATGTGGTATAAAAATACGACAAACTTGGAATCGATGTGTAATACCCAAATGCTCACTTTTCTAAACTTACTTCTTTAGGTAATTTCATGCACAGAGTTCATCCGACGAAATTTAGCACACATATCTGCTTCATATAATGGTTGCCGACATGTATGAAATTAAATATCATATCCGACATGAAGGGAACCAAGTTTCCAATATATTTTTCATGCAATTGTCTATCGCACCACCCGGTTTCTGTCTGCAGTAGAATTAACAGTAAGAGTGTCAATATTTCGTACTGTAGTATTATATGGTATAAAAATACGACAAACTTGGAATCGATGTGTAATACCCAAATGCTCACTTTTCTAAACTTACTTCTTTAGGTAATTTCATGCACAGAGTTCATCCGACGAAATTTAGCACACATATCTACTGGATATAATGGTTGCCGACATGTATGAAATTAAATATCATATCCTCGCACCTACAACATGTGCTAGAACGTTATGCTAGTGTCGCCTAGCGGGAAACAATAGACGACCCGTTGTCAGCAACCTCAGTGGACATGAAGGGAACCAAGTTTCCACTATATTTTTCATGCAATTGTCTATCGCACCACCAGGTTTCTGTCTGCAGTAGAATTAATATTTCGTACTGTAGTATTATGTGGTATAAAAATACGACAAACTTGGAATCGATGTGAAATACCCAAATGCTCGCTTTTTTGAACTTTCTTCTTTAATTAATTTCACGCACAGAGTTCATCCGACGAAATTTAGCACACATATCTACTGGATATAATGGTTGCCGACATGTATGAAATTAAATATCATATCCGACATGAAGGGAACCAAGTTTCCAATATATTTTTCATGCAATTGTCTATCGCACCACCAGGTTTGTGTCTAAACTAGAAGTAACAGCAAGAGCATCATTATTTCGTACTGTAGTATTATGTGGTATAAAAATACGACAAATTTGGAATCGATGGGTAATATCCAAATTCTCACTTTTCTAAACTTACTTCTTTAGGTAATTTCATGCACAGAGTTCATCCGACGAAATTTAGCACACATATCTACTTCATATAATGGTTGCCGACATGTATGAAATTATATATCATATCCTCGCACCTACAACATGTGCTAGAACGTTATGCTAGTGTCGCCTAGCGGGAAACAATAGACGACCCGTTGTCAGCAACCTCAGTGGACATGAAGGGAACCAAGTTTCCACTATATTTTTCATGCAATTGTCTATCGCACCACCCGGTTTCTGTCTGTAGTAGAATTAACAGTAAGAGTATCAATATTTCGTACTGTAGTATTATGTGGTATAAAAATACGACAAACTTGGAATCGATGTGTAATACCCAAATGCTCACTTTTCTAAACTTACTTCTTTAGGTAATTTCATGCACAGAGTTCATCCGACGAAATTTAGCACACATATTATTATTAAATTAAATATCATATCCGCGTACCTACAACATGTGCTAGAACGTTATGCTAGTGTCGCCTAGCGGGAAACAATAGACGACCCGTTGTCAGCAACCTCAGTGGACATGAAGGGAACCAAGTTTCCACTATATTTTTCATGCAATTGTCTATCGCACCACCCGGTTTCTGTCTGTAGTAGAATTAACAGTAAGAGTATCAATATTTCGTACTGTAGTATTATGTGGTATAAAAATACGACAAACTTGGAATCGATGTGTAATACCCAAATGCTCACTTTTCTAAACTTACTTCTTTAGGTAATTTCATGCACAGAGTTCATCCGACGAAATTTAGCACACATATCTACTTCATATAATGGTTGCCGACATGTATGAAATTAAATATCATATCCTCGCACTTACAACATGTGCTAGAACGTTATGTTAGTGTCGCCTAGCGGGAAACAATAGACGACCCGTTGTCAGCAACCTCAGTGGACATGAAGGGAACCAAGTTTCCACTATATTTTTTATGCAATTGTCTATCGCACCACCCGGTTTCTGTCTGCAGTAGAATTAATAGTAAGAGTATCAATATTTCGTACTGTAGTATTATGTGGTATAAAAATACGACAAACTTGGAATCGATGGGTAATATCCAAACTCTCACTTTTCTAAACATACTTCTTTAGATAATTTCATGTACAGAGTTTATCCGACGAAATTTAACACACATACCTACTGGATATAATGGCTGCCGACATGTACGAAATTAATTCGTAGATGCCCACAACTACATGTCCTAGAACCTTATGCTATTGTCATCTAGCGGGAAAAAAATATATACTATAGTCATCCAATTATCCACCGCGCTGCCAGATTTGTGTCGAAACTAAAAGTAACAGCAAGGGCATCTATATTTCGTACTGTACCAATAGGTGGTATGAAAATATAATAAACTAGTTATCGATGCACAATACACTATGGTTTTTAAGTGGCATAATTTTTTTATGTGATTCCAAACAATTTCAGTTTATCTAACTAGTCGTGCGAAAAACATACTTCTGACCATTGCCGTCTCTTCTTTAAATTTATTATTTTAGGTAATTTCATTTACAGAATTCAGTAATAATAGAACCTGGTGGTAGTGTCATCCAGCGGAAGATAATACTTGAACTGTTGTCAGCGACCTCATTGAACATAAATCGAACAAGGTTTCCGCTATATATTCATCCAATAATCTATCGCACCACCAGGCTTGTGTCTGAACTAGAAGTAACAGCAATACCATCAATATTTCGGACTGTAGTATTATGTGGTATAAAAGTACGACAAATTTGGAATCGATGGGTAATATCCAAACTCTCACTTTTCTAAACATACTTCTTTAGGTAATTTCATGTACAGAGTTTATCCGACGAAATTTAACACACATACCTACTGGATATAATGGCTGCCGACATTAACGAAATTAACAACTACAACATGTCCTAGAACCTTATGCTATTGTCATCTAGCGGGAAAAAATATATACTATAGTCATCCAATTCCCCACCGCGCTGCCAGGTTTGTGTCGAAACTAAAAGTAACAGCAAGGGCATCTATATTTCGTACTGTACCAATAGGTGGTATGAAAATATAATAAACTAGGTATCGATGCACAATACACAAGCATTTCTATTGCAGATTGCAATGTATATGGTGTTTAAGTGGCATAATTTTTTAGGGACCACATATTAAAATAATTGTGGGAGAATCTACACAAACAAAACTATGTGATTCCAAACAATTTCAGTTTATCTAACTAGTCGTGCGAAAAACATACATCTGACCATCGCCGTCTCTTCTCTAAATTTATTACTTTAGGTAATTTCATTTACAGAATTCAGTAACAATAGAACCTGATAGTAGTGTCATCTAGCGGAAGATAATACTTGAACTGTTGTCAGCGACCTCATTGAACATAAATCGAACAAGGTTTCCGCTATATATTCATTAAATAATCTATCGCACCACCAGGTTTGTGTCTAAACTAGAAGTAACAGCAAGAGCATCAATATTTCGTACTGTAGTATTATGTGGTATAAAAATACGACAAATTTGGAATCGATGGGTAATATCCAAATTCTCACTTTTCTAAACTTACTTCTTTAGGTAATTTCATGCACAGAGTTCATCCGACGAAATTTAGCACACATATCTACTTCATATAATGGTTGCCGACATGTATGAAATTAAATATCATATCCTCGCACCTACAACATGTGCTAGAACGTTATGCTAGTGTCGCCTAGCGGGAAACAATAGACGACCCGTTGTCAGCAACCTCAGTGGACATGAAGGGAACCAAGTTTCCACTATATTTTTCATGCAATTGTCTATCGCACCACCCGGTTTCTGTCCGCAGTAGAATTAATAGTAAGAGTATCAATATTTCGTACTGTAGTATTATGTGGTATAAAAATACGACAAACTTGGAATCGATGGGTAATATCCAAACTCTCACTTTTCTAAACATACTTCTTTAGGTAATTTCATGTACAGAGTTTATCCGACGAAATTTAACACACATACCTACTGGATATAATGGCTGCCGACATGTACGAAATTAATTCGTAGATGCCCACATCTACAACATGTCCTAGAACCTTATGCTATTGTCATCTAGCGGGAACAAAATATATACTATAGTCATCCAATTCCCCACCGCGCTACCAGATTTGTGTCGAAACTAAAAGTAGCAGCAAGGGCATCTATATTTCGTACTGTATCAATAGGTGGTATGAAAATATAATAAACTAGGTATCGATGCACAATACACAAGCATTTCTATTGCAGATTCCTATGGTTTTTAAGTGGCATAATTTTTTTATGTGATTCCAAACAATTTCAGTTTATCTAACTAGTCGTGCGAAAAACATACTTCTGACCATTGCCGTCTCTTCTCTAAATTTATTACTTTAGGTAATTTCATTTACAGAATTCAGTAATAATAGAACCTGGTGGTAGTGTCATCCAGCGGAAGATAATACTTGAACTGTTGTCAGCGACCTCATTGAACATAAATCGAACAAGGTTTCCGCTATATATTCATCCAATAATCTATCACACCACCAGGCTTGTGTCTGAACTAGAAGTAACAGCAATACCATCAATATTTCGGACTGTAGTATTATGTGGTATAAAAATACGACAAACTTGAAATCGATGGGTAATACCCAAATTCTCATTTTTCTAAACTTACTGCTTTAGGTAATTTCATGCACAGAGTTCATCCGACGAAATTTAGCACACATATCTACTGGGTATAATGGGTACCGACATGTATGAAATTAAATATCATATCCCCGCACCTACAACATGTGCTGGAACGTTATGCTAGTGTCTCCTAGCGGGAAACAATAGACGACCCGTTGTCAGCAACCTCAGTGGACATGAAGGGAACATAGTTTCCACTATATTTTTCATGCAATTGTTCATCGCACCACCCGGTTTCTGTCTGCAGTAGAATTAACAGTAAGAGTGTCAATATTTCGTACTGTAGTATTATGTGGTATAAAAATACGACAAACTTGGAATCGATGTGTAATACCCAAATGCTCACTTTTCTAAACTTACTTCTTTAGGTAATTTCATGCACAGAGTTCATCCGACGAAATTTAGCACACATATCTACTGGATATAATTGTTGCCGATATGTATGAAATTAAATATCATATCCTCGCACCTACAACATGTCCTAGAACCTTATGCTATTGTCATCTAGCGGGAAAAAATATATACTATAGTCATCCAATTCCTAAACTAAAAGTAACAGCTAGGGCATCTATATTTCGTACTGTACCAATAGGTGGTATGAAAATATAATAAACTAGGTATCGATGCACAATACACAAGCATTTCTATTGCAGATTCCAATGTATATGGCTTTTAAGTGGCATAATTTTTTTATGGAGCACATATTAAAATAATTGTGGGAGAATCTACACAAACAAATCTATGTGATTCCAAACAATTTCAGTTTATCTAACTAGTCGTGCGAAAACATACTTCTGACCATCGCCGTCTCTTCTCTAAATTTATTACTTTAGGTAATTTCATTTACAGAATTCAGTAATAATAGAACCTGGTGGTAGTGTCATCCAGCGGAAGATAATACTTGAACTGTTGTCAGCGACCTCATTGAACATAAATCGAACAAGGTTTCCTCTATATATTCATCGAATAATCTATCGCACCACCCGGTTTATGTCTTAACTAGAAGTAACAGCAATACCATCAATATTTTGGACTGTAGTATTATGTGGTATAAAAATACGACAAACTTGGAATCAATGGGTAATACCCACATTCTCACTTTTCTAAACTTAATTCCTTAGGTAATTTCATGCACAGAGTTCATCCGATGAAATTTAGCACACATATCTACTGGATATAATGGTTGTCGACATGTATGAAATTAAATATCATATCCTCGCACCTACAACATGTGCTAGAACGTTATTATAGTGTCGCCTAGCGGGAAACAATAGACGACCCGTTGTCAGCAACCTCAGTGGACATGAAGGGAACATAGTTTCCACTATATTGTTCATGCAATTGTTCATCGCACCACCCGGTTTCTGTCTGCAGTAGAATTAACAGTAAGAGTGTCAATATTTCGTACTGTAGTATTATGTGGTATAAAAATACGACAAACTTGGAATCGATGGGTAATACCCAAATTCTCATTTTTCTAAACTTACTGCTTTAGGTAATTTCATGCACAGAGTTCATCCGACGAAATTTAGCACACATATCTACTGGGTATAATGGTCTCCGACATGTACGAAATTAATTACTATATCCCCATACCTACAACATGCCCTGGAACCTTATGCTATTGCCATCTAGCGGGAAAAAATATATATAGTCATCCAATACCCCACCGCGCTGTCAGGTTTGTGTCGAAACTAACAGTAACAGCAAGGGCATCTATATTTCGTACTGTACCAATAGGTGGTATAAAAATATAATAAACTAGGAATCGATGGGCAATACACAAGCATTTCTATTGCAGATTCCAACGTATATGGTTTTTAAGTGACATAATTTTTTTATGGAGCACATATAAAAGTAATTGTGGGAGAATCTACACAAACAAAACTATGTGATTCCAAACAATTTCAGTGTATCTAACTAGTCGTGCGAAAAACATACTTCTGACCATTGCCGTCTCTTCTCTAAATTTATTACTTTAGGTAATTTCATTTACAGAATTCAGTAATAATAGAACGTGATGGTAGTGTCATCTAGCATAAGATAATATTTGAACTGTTGTCAGCGACCTCATTGAACATAAATCGAACAAGGTTTCCGCTATATATTCATCCAATAATCTATCGCACCACCAGGTTTGTGTCTAAACTATAAGTAACAGCAAGAGCATCAATATTCCGTACTATAGTATTATGTGGTATAAAAATACGACGAACTTGGAATCGATGTGTAATACCCAAATGCTCACTTTTCTAAACATACTTCTTTATTTAATTTCATGTACAGAGTTTACCCTACGAAATTTAGCACACATATCTACTGGATATAATGGTTGCCGACATGTACGAAATTAATTACTATATCCCCATACCTACAACATGTCCTAGAACCTTATGCTATTGTCATCTAGCGGGAACAAAATATATACTATAGTCATCCAATTATCCACCACGCTGCCAGGTTTGTGTCGGAACTAAAAGTAACAGCAAGGGCATCTATATTTCGTACTGTACCAACAGGTGGTATGAAAATATAATAAACTAGGTATCGATGCACAATACATAAGCATTTCTATTGCAGATTCCAATGTATATGGTTTTTAAGTGGCATAATTTTTTTATGGAGCACATATTAAAATAATTGTGGGAGAATCTACACAATCAAAACTATGTGATTCCAAACAATTTCAGTTTATCTAACTAGTCGTGCGAAAACATACTTCTGACCATCGCCGTCTCTTCTCTAAATTTATTACTTTAGGTAATTTCATTTACAGAATTCAGTAATAATAGAACCTGGTGGTAGTGTCATCCAGCGGAAGATAATACTTGAACTGTTGTCAGCGACCTCATTGAACATAAATCGAACAAGTTGTCCGCTATATATTCATCCAATAATCTATCGCACCACCCGGTTTGTGTCTTAACTAGAAGTAACAGCAATACCATCAATATTTTGGACTGTAGTATTATGTGGTATAAAAATACGACAAACTTGGAATCAATGGGTAATACCCAAATTCTCAATATTCTACACTTAATTCCTTAGGTAATTTCATGCACAGAGTTCATCCGATGAAATTTAGCACACATACTTACTTCATATAATGGTTGCCGACATGTATGAAATTAAATATCATATCCTCGCACCTACAACATGTGCTAGAACGTTATGCTTGTGTCGCCTAGCGGGAAACAATAGACGACCCGTTGTCAGCAACCTCAGCGGACATGAAGGGAACATAGTTTAAACTATATTTTTCATGCAATTGTTCATCGCACCACCCGGTTTCTGTCTGCAGTAGAACTAAGAGTAAGAGTGTCAATATTTCGTACTGTAGTATTATGTGGTATAAAAATACGACAAACTTGGAATCGATGTGAAATACCCAAATACTCGCTTTTCTGAACTTTCTTATTTAGGTAATTTCACTCACAGAGTTCATCCGACGAAATTTAGCACACATATCTACCAGATATAATGGTTGCCGACATGTATGAAATTAAATATCATATCCGCGCACCTACAACATTTGCTGGAACGTTATGCTAGTGTCGCCTAGCGGGAAACAATAGACGACCCGTTCTCAGCAACCTCAGTGGACATGAAGGGAACCAAGTTTCCACTATATTTTTCATGTAATTGTCTATCGCACCACCCGGTATCTGTCTGCAGTAGAATTAACAGTAAGAGTGTCAATATTTCGTACTGTAGTATTATGTGGTATAAAAATACGACAAACTTGGAATCGATGTGAAATACCCAAATGCTCGCTTTTCTGAACTTTCTTCTTTAGGTAATTTCACGGACAGAGTTCATCCGACGAAATTTAGCACACATATCTACTGGATATAATGGTTGCCGGCATGTATGAATTTAAATATCATATCCGCGCACCTACAACATGTGCTAGAACGTTATGCTAGTGTCGCCTAGCGGGAAACAATAGACGACCCGTTGTCAGCAACCTCAGTGGACATGAAGGGAACCAAGTTTCCACTATATTTTTCATGCAATTGTCTATCGCACCACCCGGTTTCTCTCTGCAGTAGAATTAACAGTAAGAGTATCAATATTTCGTACTGTAGTATTATGTGGTATAAAAATACGACAAACTTGGAATCGATGTGAAATACCCAAATACTCGCTTTTCTGAACTTTCTTATTTAGGTAACTTCACTCACAGAGTTCATCCGACGAAATTTAGCACACATATCTACCAGATATAATGGTTGCCGACATGTATGAAATTAAATATCATATCCGCGCACCTACAACATTTGCTGGAACGTTATGCTAGTGTCGCCTAGCGGGAAACAATAGACGACCCGTTCTCAGCAACCTCAGTGGACATGAAGGGAACCAAGTTTCCACTATATTTTTCATGAAATTGTCTATCGCACCACCCGGTTTGTGTCTGCACTAGAAGTAACAATAAGGGTATCAATATTTCGAACTGTACTACTATGTGGTATAAAAATACGACAAACTTGGAATCGATGGGTAATACCCAAATTCTCATTTTTCTAAACTTACTGCTTTAGGTAATTTCATGCACAGAGTTCATCCGACGAAATTTAGCGCACATATCTACTGGGTATAATGGTTACCGACATGTATGAAATTAAATATCATATCCCCGCACCTACAACATGTGCTAGAACGTTATGCTAGCGTCGCCCAGCGGGAAACAATAGACGACCCGTTGTCAGCAACCTCAGTGGACATGAAGGGAACCAAGTTTCCACTATATTTTTCATGCAATAGCTTATCGCACCACCCGGTTTCTGTGTGCAGTAAAACTAACAATAAGAGTAACAATATTTCGTACTGTGGTATTATGTGGTATAAAAATATGATAACCTATGAAACGATGGGTAATACTCAAATTCTCACTATTCTAAACTTACTTCCTTATGTAATGGTTGCCGACATGTGTGAAATTAAATATCATATCCTCGCACCTACAACATGTGCTAGAACGTTATGCTAGCGTCGCCCAGCGGGAAACAATAGACGACCCGTTGTCAGCAACCTCAGTGGACATGAAGGGAACCAAGTTTCCACTATATTTTTTATGCAATTGTCTATCGCACCACCCGGTTTCTGTCTGCAGTAGAATTAATAGTAAGAGTATCAATATTTCGTACTGTAGTATTATGTGGTATAAAAATACGACAAACTTGGAATCGATGGGTAATATCCAAACTCTCACTTTTCTAAACATACTTCTTTAGATAATTTCATGTACAGAGTTTATCCGACGAAATTTAACACACATATCTACTGAATATAATTGTTGCCGACGTGTATGAAATTAAATATCATATCCGCGCACCTACAACATATGCTAGAACGTTATGCTAGCGTCGCCCAGCGGGAAACAATAGACGACCCGTTGTCAGCAACCTCAGTGGACATGAAGGGAACCAAGGTTCCACTATATTTTTTATGCAATTGTCTATCGCACCACCCGGTTTCTGTCTGCAGTAGAATTAATAGTAAGAGTATCAATATTTCGTACTGTAGTATTATGTGGTATAAAAATACGACAAACTTGGAATCGATGGGTAATATCCAAACTCTCACTTTTCTAAACATACTTCTTTAGATAATTTCATGTACAGAGTTTATCCGACGAAATTTAACACACATACCTACTGGATATAATGGCTGCCGACATGTACGAAATTAATTCGTAGATGCCCACAACTACAACATGTCCTAGAACCTTATGCTATTGTCATCTAGCGGGAAAAAAATATATACTATAGTCATCCAATTCCCCACCGCGCTGCCAGATTTGTGTCGAAACTAAAAGTAACAGCAAGGGCATCTATATTTCGTACTGTACCAATAGGTGGTATGAAAATATAATAAACTAGTTATCGATGCACAATACACTATGGTTTTTAAGTGGCATAATTTTTTTATGTGATTCCAAACAATTTCAGTTTATCTAACTAGTCGTGCGAAAAACATACTTCTGACCATTGCCGTCTCTTCTTTAAATTTATTATTTTAGGTAATTTCATTTACAGAATTCAGTAATAATAGAACCTGGTGGTAGTGTCATCCAGCGGAAGATAATACTTGAACTGTTGTCAGCGACCTCATTGAACATAAATCGAACAAGGTTTCCGCTATATATTCATCCAATAATCTATCGCACCACCAGGCTTGTGTCTGAACTAGAAGTAACAGCAATACCATCAATATTTCGGACTGTAGTATTATGTGGTATAAAAGTACGACAAATTTGGAATCGATGGGTAATATCCAAACTCTCACTTTTCTAAACATACTTCTTTAGGTAATTTCATGTACAGAGTTTATCCGACGAAATTTAACACACATACCTACTGGATATAATGGCTGCCGACATTTACGAAATTAACAACTACAACATGTCCTAGAACCTTATGCTATTGTCATCTAGCGGGAAAAAATATATACTATAGTCATCCAATTCCCCACCGCGCTGCCAGGTTTGTGTCGAAACTAAAAGTAACAGCAAGGGCATCTATATTTCGTACTGTACCAATAGGTGGTATGAAAATATAATAAACTAGGTATCGATGCACAATACACAAGCATTTCTATTGCAGATTGCAATGTATATGGTGTTTAAGTGGCATAATTTTTTAGGGACCACATATTAAAATAATTGTGGGAGAATCTACACAAACAAAACTATGTGATTCCAAACAATTTCAGTTTATCTAACTAGTCGTGCGAAAAACATACATCTGACCATCGCCGTCTCTTCTCTAAATTTATTACTTTAGGTAATTTCATTTACAGAATTCAGTAACAATAGAACCTGATAGTAGTGTCATCTAGCGGAAGATAATACTTGAACTGTTGTCAGCGACCTCATTGAACATAAATCGAACAAGGTTTCCGCTATATATTCATTAAATAATCTATCGCACCACCAGGTTTGTGTCTAAACTAGAAGTAACAGCAAGAGCATCAATATTTCGTACTGTAGTATTATGTGGTATAAAAATACGACAAATTTGGAATCGATGGGTAATATCCAAATTCTCACTTTTCTAAACTTACTTCTTTAGGTAATTTCATGCACAGAGTTCATCCGACGAAATTTAGCACACATATCTACTTCATATAATGGTTGCCGACATGTATGAAATTAAATATCATATCCTCGCACCTACAACATGTGCTAGAACGTTATGCTAGTGTCGCCTAGCGGGAAACAATAGACGACCCGTTGTCAGCAACCTCAGTGGACATGAAGGGAACCAAGTTTCCACCATATTTTTCATGCAATTGTCTATCGCACCACCCGGTTTCTGTCCGCAGTAGAATTAATAGTAAGAGTATCAATATTTCGTACTGTAGTATTATGTGGTATAAAAATACGACAAACTTGGAATCGATGGGTAATATCCAAACTCTCACTTTTCTAAACATACTTCTTTAGGTAATTTCATGTACAGAGTTTATCCGACGAAATTTAACACACATACCTACTGGATATAATGGCTGCCGACATGTACGAAATTAATTCGTAGATGCCCACATCTACAACATGTCCTAGAACCTTATGCTATTGTCATCTAGCGGGAACAAAATATATACTATAGTCATCCAATTCCCCACCGCGCTACCAGATTTGTGTCGAAACTAAAAGTAGCAGCAAGGGCATCTTTATTTCGTACTGTATCAATAGGTGGTATGAAAATATAATAAACTAGGTATCGATGCACAATACACAAGCATTTCTATTGCAGATTCCTATGGTTTTTAAGTGGCATAATTTTTTTATGTGATTCCAAACAATTTCAGTTTATCTAACTAGTCGTGCGAAAAACTTACTTCTGACCATTGCCGTCTCTTCTCTAAATTTATTACTTTAGGTAATTTCATTTACAGAATTCAGTAATAATAGAACCTGGTGGTAGTGTCATCCAGCGGAAGATAATACTTGAACTGTTGTCAGCGACCTCATTGAACATAAATCGAACAAGGTTTCCGCTATATATTCATCCAATAATCTATCGCACCACCAGGCTTGTGTCTGAACTAGAAGTAACAGCAATACCATCAATATTTCGGACTGTAGTATTATGTGGTATAAAAGTACGACAAATTTGGAATCGATGGGTAATATCCAAACTCTCACTTTTCTAAACATACTTCTTTAGGTAATTTCATGTACAGAGTTTATCCGACGAAATTTAACACACATACCTACTGGATATAATGGCTGCCGACATTTACGAAATTAACAACTACAACATGTCCTAGAACCTTATGCTATTGTCATCTAGCGGGAAAAAATATATACTATAGTCATCCAATTCCCCACCGCGCTGCCAGGTTTGTGTCGAAACTAAAAGTAACAGCAAGGGCATCTATATTTCGTACTGTACCAATAGGTGGTATGAAAATATAATAAACTAGGTATCGATGCACAATACACAAGCATTTCTATTGCAGATTGCAATGTATATGGTGTTTAAGTGGCATAATTTTTTAGGGACCACATATTAAAATAATTGTGGGAGAATCTACACAAACAAAACTATGTGATTCCAAACAATTTCAGTTTATCTAACTAGTCGTGCGAAAAACATACATCTGACCATCGCCGTCTCTTCTCTAAATTTATTACTTTAGGTAATTTCATTTACAGAATTCAGTAACAATAGAACCTGATAGTAGTGTCATCTAGCGGAAGATAATACTTGAACTGTTGTCAGCGACCTCATTGAACATAAATCGAACAAGGTTTCCGCTATATATTCATTAAATAATCTATCGCACCACCAGGTTTGTGTCTAAACTAGAAGTAACAGCAAGAGCATCAATATTTCGTACTGTAGTATTATGTGGTATAAAAATACGACAAATTTGGAATCGATGGGTAATATCCAAATTCTCACTTTTCTAAACTTACTTCTTTAGGTAATTTCATGCACAGAGTTCATCCGACGAAATTTAGCACACATATCTACTTCATATAATGGTTGCCGACATGTATGAAATTAAATATCATATCCTCGCACCTACAACATGTGCTAGAACGTTATGCTAGTGTCGCCTAGCGGGAAACAATAGACGACCCGTTGTCAGCAACCTCAGTGGACATGAAGGGAACCAAGTTTCCACCATATTTTTCATGCAATTGTCTATCGCACCACCCGGTTTCTGTCCGCAGTAGAATTAATAGTAAGAGTATCAATATTTCGTACTGTAGTATTATGTGGTATAAAAATACGACAAACTTGGAATCGATGGGTAATATCCAAACTCTCACTTTTCTAAACATACTTCTTTAGGTAATTTCATGTACAGAGTTTATCCGACGAAATTTAACACACATACCTACTGGATATAATGGCTGCCGACATGTACGAAATTAATTCGTAGATGCCCACATCTACAACATGTCCTAGAACCTTATGCTATTGTCATCTAGCGGGAACAAAATATATACTATAGTCATCCAATTCCCCACCGCGCTACCAGATTTGTGTCGAAACTAAAAGTAGCAGCAAGGGCATCTTTATTTCGTACTGTATCAATAGGTGGTATGAAAATATAATAAACTAGGTATCGATGCACAATACACAAGCATTTCTATTGCAGATTCCTATGGTTTTTAAGTGGCATAATTTTTTTATGTGATTCCAAACAATTTCAGTTTATCTAACTAGTCGTGCGAAAAACTTACTTCTGACCATTGCCGTCTCTTCTCTAAATTTATTACTTTAGGTAATTTCATTTACAGAATTCAGTAATAACAGAACCTGGTGGTAGTGTCATCCAGCGGAAGATAATACTTGAACTGTTGTCAGCGACCTCATTGAACATAAATCGAACAAGGTTTCCGCTATATATTCATCCAATAATCTATCGCACCACCCGGTTTATGTCTTAACTAGAAGTAACAGCAATACCATCAATATTTCGGACTGTAGTATTATGTGGTATAAAAATACGACAAACTTGAAATCGATGGGTAATACCCAAATTCTCATTTTTCTAAACTTACTGCTTTAGGTAATTTCATGCACAGAGTTCATCCGACGAAATTTAGCACACATATCTACTGGGTATAATGGGTACCGACATGTATGAAATTAAATATCATATCCCCGCACCTACAACATGTGCTGGAACGTTATGCTAGTGTCTCCTAGCGGGAAACAATAGACGACCCGTTGTCAGCAACCTCAGTGGACATGAAGGGAACATAGTTTCCACTATATTTTTCATGCAATTGTTCATCGCACCACCCGGTTTCTGTCTGCAGTAGAATTAACAGTAAGAGTGTCAATATTTCGTACTGTAGTATTATGTGGTATAAAAATACGACAAACTTGGAATCGATGTGTAATACCCAAATGCTCACTTTTCTAAACTTACTTCTTTAGGTAATTTCATGCACAGAGTTCATCCGACGAAATTTAGCACACATATCTACTGGATATAATTGTTGCCGATATGTATGAAATTAAATATCATATCCTCGCACCTACAACATGTCCTAGAACCTTATGCTATTGTCATCTAGCGGGAAAAAATATATACTATAGTCATCCAATTCCTAAACTAAAAGTAACAGCTAGGGCATCTATATTTCGTACTGTACCAATAGGTGGTATGAAAATATAATAAACTAGGTATCGATGCACAATACACAAGCATTTCTATTGCAGATTCCAATGTATATGGCTTTTAAGTGGCATAATTTTTTTATGGAGCACATATTAAAATAATTGTGGGAGAATCTACACAAACAAATCTATGTGATTCCAAACAATTTCAGTTTATCTAACTAGTCGTGCGAAAACATACTTCTGACCATCGCCGTCTCTTCTCTAAATTTATTACTTTAGGTAATTTCATTTACAGAATTCAGTAATAATAGAACCTGGTGGTAGTGTCATCCAGCGGAAGATAATACTTGAACTGTTGTCAGCGACCTCATTGAACATAAATCGAACAAGGTTTCCGCTATATATTCATCCAATAATCTATCGCACCACCAGGCTTGTGTCTGAACTAGAAGTAACAGCAATACCATCAATATTTCGGACTGTAGTATTATGTGGTATAAAAGTACGACAAATTTGGAATCGATGGGTAATATCCAAACTCTCACTTTTCTAAACATACTTCTTTAGGTAATTTCATGTACAGAGTTTATCCGACGAAATTTAACACACATACCTACTGGATATAATGGCTGCCGACATTTACGAAATTAACAACTACAACATGTCCTAGAACCTTATGCTATTGTCATCTAGCGGGAAAAAATATATACTATAGTCATCCAATTCCCCACCGCGCTGCCAGGTTTGTGTCGAAACTAAAAGTAACAGCAAGGGCATCTATATTTCGTACTGTACCAATAGGTGGTATGAAAATATAATAAACTAGGTATCGATGCACAATACACAAGCATTTCTATTGCAGATTGCAATGTATATGGTGTTTAAGTGGCATAATTTTTTAGGGACCACATATTAAAATAATTGTGGGAGAATCTACACAAACAAAACTATGTGATTCCAAACAATTTCAGTTTATCTAACTAGTCGTGCGAAAAACATACATCTGACCATCGCCGTCTCTTCTCTAAATTTATTACTTTAGGTAATTTCATTTACAGAATTCAGTAACAATAGAACCTGATAGTAGTGTCATCTAGCGGAAGATAATACTTGAACTGTTGTCAGCGACCTCATTGAACATAAATCGAACAAGGTTTCCGCTATATATTCATTAAATAATCTATCGCACCACCAGGTTTGTGTCTAAACTAGAAGTAACAGCAAGAGCATCAATATTTCGTACTGTAGTATTATGTGGTATAAAAATACGACAAATTTGGAATCGATGGGTAATATCCAAATTCTCACTTTTCTAAACTTACTTCTTTAGGTAATTTCATGCACAGAGTTCATCCGACGAAATTTAGCACACATATCTACTTCATATAATGGTTGCCGACATGTATGAAATTAAATATCATATCCTCGCACCTACAACATGTGCTAGAACGTTATGCTAGTGTCGCCTAGCGGGAAACAATAGACGACCCGTTGTCAGCAACCTCAGTGGACATGAAGGGAACCAAGTTTCCACCATATTTTTCATGCAATTGTCTATCGCACCACCCGGTTTCTGTCCGCAGTAGAATTAATAGTAAGAGTATCAATATTTCGTACTGTAGTATTATGTGGTATAAAAATACGACAAACTTGGAATCGATGGGTAATATCCAAACTCTCACTTTTCTAAACATACTTCTTTAGGTAATTTCATGTACAGAGTTTATCCGACGAAATTTAACACACATACCTACTGGATATAATGGCTGCCGACATGTACGAAATTAATTCGTAGATGCCCACATCTACAACATGTCCTAGAACCTTATGCTATTGTCATCTAGCGGGAACAAAATATATACTATAGTCATCCAATTCCCCACCGCGCTACCAGATTTGTGTCGAAACTAAAAGTAGCAGCAAGGGCATCTTTATTTCGTACTGTATCAATAGGTGGTATGAAAATATAATAAACTAGGTATCGATGCACAATACACAAGCATTTCTATTGCAGATTCCTATGGTTTTTAAGTGGCATAATTTTTTTATGTGATTCCAAACAATTTCAGTTTATCTAACTAGTCGTGCGAAAAACTTACTTCTGACCATTGCCGTCTCTTCTCTAAATTTATTACTTTAGGTAATTTCATTTACAGAATTCAGTAATAATAGAACCTGGTGGTAGTGTCATCCAGCGGAAGATAATACTTGAACTGTTGTCAGCGACCTCATTGAACATAAATCGAACAAGGTTTCCGCTATATATTCATCCAATAATCTATCGCACCACCCGGTTTATGTCTTAACTAGAAGTAACAGCAATACCATCAATATTTCGGACTGTAGTATTATGTGGTATAAAAATACGACAAACTTGAAATCGATGGGTAATACCCAAATTCTCATTTTTCTAAACTTACTGCTTTAGGTAATTTCATGCACAGAGTTCATCCGACGAAATTTAGCACACATATCTACTGGGTATAATGGGTACCGACATGTATGAAATTAAATATCATATCCCCGCACCTACAACATGTGCTGGAACGTTATGCTAGTGTCTCCTAGCGGGAAACAATAGACGACCCGTTGTCAGCAACCTCAGTGGACATGAAGGGAACATAGTTTCCACTATATTTTTCATGCAATTGTTCATCGCACCACCCGGTTTCTGTCTGCAGTAGAATTAACAGTAAGAGTGTCAATATTTCGTACTGTAGTATTATGTGGTATAAAAATACGACAAACTTGGAATCGATGTGTAATACCCAAATGCTCACTTTTCTAAACTTACTTCTTTAGGTAATTTCATGCACAGAGTTCATCCGACGAAATTTAGCACACATATCTACTGGATATAATTGTTGCCGATATGTATGAAATTAAATATCATATCCTCGCACCTACAACATGTCCTAGAACCTTATGCTATTGTCATCTAGCGGGAAAAAATATATACTATAGTCATCCAATTCCTAAACTAAAAGTAACAGCTAGGGCATCTATATTTCGTACTGTACCAATAGGTGGTATGAAAATATAATAAACTAGGTATCGATGCACAATACACAAGCATTTCTATTGCAGATTCCAATGTATATGGCTTTTAAGTGGCATAATTTTTTTATGGAGCACATATTAAAATAATTGTGGGAGAATCTACACAAACAAATCTATGTGATTCCAAACAATTTCAGTTTATCTAACTAGTCGTGCGAAAACATACTTCTGACCATCGCCGTCTCTTCTCTAAATTTATTACTTTAGGTAATTTCATTTACAGAATTCAGTAATAATAGAACCTGGTGGTAGTGTCATCCAGCGGAAGATAATACTTGAACTGTTGTCAGCGACCTCATTGAACATAAATCGAACAAGGTTTCCGCTATATATTCATCCAATAATCTATCGCACCACCCGGTTTATGTCTTAACTAGAAGTAACAGCAATACCATCAATATTTTGGACTGTAGTATTATGTGGTATAAAAATACGACAAACTTGGAATCAATGGGTAATACCCACATTCTCACTATTCTAAACTTAATTCCTTAGGTAATTTCATGCACAGAGTTCATCCGATGAAATTTAGCACACATATCTACTGGATATAATGGTTGTCGACATGTATGAAATTAAATATCATATCCTCGCACCTACAACATGTGCTAGAACGTTATTATAGTGTCGCCTAGCGGGAAACAATAGACGACCCGTTGTCAGCAACCTCAGTGGACATGAAGGGAACATAGTTTCCACTATATTGTTCATGCAATTGTTCATCGCACCACCCGGTTTCTGTCTGCAGTAGAATTAACAGTAAGAGTGTCAATATTTCGTACTGTAGTATTATGTGGTATAAAAATACGACAAACTTGGAATCGATGGGTAATACCCAAATTCTCATTTTTCTAAACTTACTGCTTTAGGTAATTTCATGCACAGAGTTCATCCGACGAAATTTAGCACACATATCTACTGGGTATAATGGTTGCCGACATGTACGAAATTAATTACTATATCCCCATACCTACAACATGTCCTAGAACCTTATGCTATTGTCATCTAGCGGGAACAAAATATATACTATAGTCATCCAATTATCCACCACGCTGACAGGTTTGTGTCGGAACTAAAAGTAACAGCAAGGGCATCTATATTTCGTACTGTACCAACAGGTGGTATGAAAATATAATAAACTAGGTATCGATGCACAATACATAAGCATTTCTATTGCAGATTCCAATGTATATGGTTTTTAAGTGGCATAATTTTTTTATGGAGCACATATTAAAATAATTGTGGGAGAATCTACACAATCAAAACTATGTGATTCCAAACAATTTCAGTTTATCTAACTAGTCGTGCGAAAACATACTTCTGACCATCGCCGTCTCTTCTCTAAATTTATTACTTTAGGTAATTTCATTTACAGAATTCAGTAATAATAGAACCTGGTGGTAGTGTCATCCAGCGGAAGATAATACTTGAACTGTTGTCAGCGACCTCATTGAACATAAATCGAACAAGTTGTCCGCTATATATTCATCCAATAATCTATCGCACCACCCGGTTTGTGTCTTAACTAGAAGTAACAGCAATACCATCAATATTTTGGACTGTAGTATTATGTGGTATAAAAATACGACAAACTTGGAATCAATGGGTAATACCCAAATTCTCAATATTCTACACTTAATTCCTTAGGTAATTTCATGCACAGAGTTCATCCGATGAAATTTAGCACACATATTTACTTCATATAATGGTTGCCGACATGTATGAAATTAAATATCATATCCTCGCACCTACAACATGTGCTAGAACGTTATGCTTGTGTCGCCTAGCGGGAAACAATAGACGACCCGTTGTCAGCAACCTCAGCGGACATGAAGGGAACATAGTTTAAACTATATTTTTCATGCAATTGTTCATCGCACCACCCGGTTTCTGTCTGCAGTAGAACTAAGAGTAAGAGTGTCAATATTTCGTACTGTAGTATTATGTGGTATAAAAATACGACAAACTTGGAATCGATGTGTAATACCGAAATGCCCACTTTTCTAAACTTACTTCTTTAGGTAATTTCATGCACAGAGTTCATCCGACGAAATTTAGCACACATATCTACTGAATATAATTGTTGCCGACGTGTATGAAATTAAATATCATATCCGCGCACCTACAACATATGCTAGAACGTTATGCTAGCGTCGCCCAGCGGGAAACAATAGACGACCCGTTGTCAGCAACCTCAGTGGACATGAAGGGAACCAAGTTTCCACTATATTTTTCATGTAATTGTCTATCGCACCACCCGGTATCTGTCTGCAGTAGAATTAACAGTAAGAGTGTCAATATTTCGTACTGTAGTATTATGTGGTATAAAAATACGACAAACTTGGAATCGATGTGAAATACCCAAATGCTCGCTTTTCTGAACTTTCTTCTTTAGGTAATTTCACGGACAGAGTTCATCCGACGAAATTTAGCACACATATCTACTGGATATAATGGTTGCCGGCATGTATGAATTTAAATATCATATCCGCGCACCTACAACATGTGCTAGAACGTTATGCTAGTGTCGCCTAGCGGGAAACAATAGACGACCCGTTGTCAGCAACCTCAGTGGACATGAATGGAACCAAGTTTCCACTATATTTTTCATGCAATTGTCTATCGCACCACCCGGTTTCTCTCTGCAGTAGAATTAACAGTAAGAGTATCAATATTTCGTACTGTAGTATTATGTGGTATAAAAATACGACAAACTTGGAATCGATGTGAAATACCCAAATACTCGCTTTTCTGAACTTTCTTATTTAGGTAATTTCACTCACAGAGTTCATCCGACGAAATTTAGCACACATATCTACCAGATATAATGGTTGCCGACATGTATGAAATTAAATATCATATCCGCGCAAATACAACATTTGCTGGAACGTTATGCTAGTGTCGCCTAGCGGGAAACAATAGACGACCCGTTCTCAGCAACCTCAGTGGACATGAAGGGAACCAAGTTTCCACTATATTTTTCATGAAATTGTCTATCGCACCACCCGGTTTGTGTCTGCACTAGAAGTAACAATAAGGGTATCAATATTTCGAACTGTACTATTATGTGGTATAAAAATACGACAAACTTGGAATCGATGGGTAATACCCAAATTCTCATTTTTCTAAACTTACTGCTTTAGGTAATTTCATGCACAGAGTTCATCCGACGAAATTTAGCGCACATATCTACTGGGTATAATGGTTACCGACATGTATGAAATTAAATATCATATCCCCGCACCTACAACATGTGCTAGAACGTTATGCTAGCGTCGCCCAGCGGGAAACAATAGACGACCCGTTGTCAGCAACCTCAGTGGACATGAAGGGAACCAAGTTTCCACTATATTTTTCATGCAATAGCTTATCGCACCACCCGGTTTCTGTGTGCAGTAAAACTAACAATAAGAGTAACAATATTTCGTACTGTGGTATTATGTGGTATAAAAATATGATAACCTATGAAACGATGGGTAATACTCAAATTCTCACTATTCTAAACTTACTTCCTTATGTAATGGTTGCCGACATGTGTGAAATTAAATATCATATCCTCGCACCTACAACATGTGCTAGAACGTTATGCTAGTGTCGCCTAGCGAGAAACAATAGACGACCCGTTGTCAGCAACCTCAGTGGACATGAAGGGAACATATGTAGTTTCCACTATATTGTTCATGCAATTGTTCATCGCACCACCCGGTTTCTGTCTGCAGTAGAATTAACAGTAAGAGTGTCAATATTTCGTACTGTAGTATTATGTGGTATAAAAATACGACAAACTTGGAATCGATGGGTAATACCCAAATTCTCATTTTTCTAAACTTACTGCTTTAGGTAATTTCATGCACAGAGTTCATCCGACGAAATTTAGCACACATATCTACTGAATATAATTGTTGCCGACGTGTATGAAATTAAATATCATATCCGCGCACCTACAACATATGCTAGAACGTTATGCTAGCGTCGCCCAGCGGGAAACAATAGACGACCCGTTGTCAGCAACCTCAGTGGACATGAAGGGAACCAAGTTTCCACTATATTTTTCATGTAATTGTCTATCGCACCACCCGGTTTCTGTCTGTAGTAGAATTAACAGTAAGAGTGACAATACTAGTCGTGCGAAAAACATACTTCTGACCACTGCCGTCTCTTCTCTAAATTTATTACTTTAGGTAATTTCATTTACAGAATTCAGTAATAATAGAACCTGGTGGTAGTGTCATCCAGCGGAAGATAATACTTGAACTGTTGTCAGCCACCTCATTGAACATAAATCGAACAAGGTTTCCGCTATATATTCATCCAATAATCTATCACATCACCAGGCTTGTGTCTGAACTAGAAGTAACAGCAATACCATCAATATTTCGGACTGTAGTATTATGTGGTATAAAAATACGACAAACTTGAAATCGATGGGTAATACCCAAATTCTCATTTTTCTAAACTTACTGCTTTAGGTAATTTCATGCACAGAGTTCATCCGACGAAATTTAGCGCACATATCTACTGGGTATAATGGGTACCGACATGTATGAAATTAAATATCATATCCCCGCACCTACAACATGTGCTGGAACGTTATGCTAGTGTCGCCTAGCGGGAAACAATAAACGACCCGTTGTAAGCAACCTCAGTGGACATGAAGGGAACCAAGTTTCCACTATATTTTTCATGCAATAGCTTATCGCACCACCCGGTTTCTGTGTGCAGTAAAACTAACAATAAGAGTAACAATATTTCGTACTGTAGTATTATGTGGTATAAAAATATGATAACCTATGAAACGATGGGTAATACTCAAATTCTCACCATTCTAAACTTACTTACTTATGTAATGGTTGCCGACATGTGTGAAATTAAATATCATATCCTCGCACCTACAACATGTGCTAGAACGTTATGCTAGTGTCGCCTAGCGGGAAACAATAGACGACCCGTTGTCAGCAACCTCAGTGGACATGAAGGGAACATATGTAGTTTCCACTATATTGTTCATGCAATTGTTCATCGCACCACCCGGTTTCTGTCTGCAGTAGAATTAACAGTAAGAGTGTCAATATTTCGTACTGTAGTATTATGTGGTATAAAAATACGACAAACTTGGAATCGATGGGTAATACCCAAATTCTCATTTTTCTAAACTTACTGCTTTAGGTAATTTCATGCACAGAGTTCATCCGACGAAATTTAGCACACATATCTACTGGGTATAATGGTTTCCGACATGTACGAAATTAATTACGATATCCCCATACCTACAACATGCCCTAGAACCTTATGCTATTGTCATCTAGCGGGAAAAAATATATATAGTCATCCAATACCCCACCGCGCTGTCAGGTTTGTGTCGAAACTAACAGTAACAGCAAGGGCATCTATATTTCGTACTGTACCAATAGGTGGTATAAAAATATAATAAACTAGGAATCGATGGGCAATACACAAGCATTTCTATTGCAGATTCCAACGTATATGGTTTTTAAGTGACATAATTTTTTTATGGAGCACATATAAAAGTAATTGTGGGAGAATCTACACAAACAAAACTATGTGATTCCAAACAATTTCAGTGTATCTAACTAGTCGTGCGAAAAACATACTTCTGACCATTGCCGTCTCTTCTCTAAATTTATTACTTTAGGTAATTTCATTTACAGAATTCAGTAATAATAGAACGTGATGGTAGTGTCATCTAGCATAAGATAATACTTGAACTGTTGTCAGCGACCTCATTGAACATTGATCGAACAAGGTTTCCGCTATATATTCATCCAATAATCTATCGCACCACCAGGTTTGTGTCTAAACTAGAAGTAACAGCAAGAGCATCAATATTCCGTACTGTAGTATTATGTGGTATAAAAATACGAAAAACTTGGAATCGATGTGTAATACCCAAATGCTCACTTTTCTAAACTTACTTCTTTAGGTAATTTCATGCACAGAGTTCATCCGATGAAATTTAGCACACATATCTACTGGATATAATGGTTGTCGACATGTATGAAATTAAATATCATATCCTCGCACCTACAACATGTGCTAGAACGTTATGATAGTGTCGTCTAGCGGGAAACAATAGACGACCCGTTGTAAGCAACCTCAGTGGACATGAAGGGAACCGAGTTTCCACTATATTTTTCATGCAATTGTCTATCGCACCACCCGGTTTCTGTCTGCAGTAGAATTAACAGTAAGAGTGTCAATACTAGTCGTGCGAAAAACATACTTCTGACCATTGCCGTCTCTTCTCTAAATTTATTACTTTAGGTAATTTCATTTACAGAATTCAGTAATAATAGAACCTGGTGGTAGTGTCATCCAGCGGAAGATAATACTTGAACTGTTGTCAGCGACCTCATTGAACATAAATCAAACAAGGTTTCCGCTATATATTCATCCAATAATCTATCAATTATGAATTAAATATCATATCCTCGCACCTACAACATGTGCTAGAACGTTATGCTAGTGTCGCCTAGCGGGAAACAATAGACGACCCGTTGTCAGCAACCTCAGTGGACATGAAGGGAACATAGTTTCCACTATATTGTTCATGCAATTGTTCATCGCACCACCCGGTTTCTGTCTGCAGTAGAATTAACAGTAAGAGTGTCAATATTTCGTACTGTAGTATTATGTGGTATAAATATACGAAAAACTTGAAATCGATGTGTAATACCCAAATGCTCATTTTTCTAAACTTACTGCTTTAGGTAATTTCATGCACAGAGTTCATCCGACGAAATTTAGCACACATATCTACTGGGTATAATGGGTACCGACATGTATGAAATTAAATATCATATCCCCGCACCTACAACATGTGCTGGAACGTTATGCTAGTGTCGCCTAGCGGGAAACAATAGACGACCCGTTGTAAGCAACTTCAGTGGACATGAAGGGAACCAAGTTTCCACTATGTTTTTCATGCAATAGCTTATCGCACCACCCGGTTTCTGTGTGCAGTAAAACTAACAATAAGAGTAATAATATTTCGTACTGTAGTATTATGTGGTATAAAAATATGATAACCTAGGAAACGATGGGTAATACTTAAATCCTCACTATTCTAAACTTAATTCCTTAGGTAATTTCATGCACAGAGTTCATCCGATGAAATTTAGCACACATATCTACTTCATATAATGGTTGCCGTCATGTGTGAAATTAAATATCATATCCTCGCACCTACAGCATGTGCTAGAACGTTATGCTAGTGTCGCCTAGCGGGAAACAATAGACGACCCGTTGTCAGCAACCTCAGTGGACATGAAGGGAACATAGTTTCCACTATATTGTTCATGCAATTGTTCATCGCACCACCCGGTTTCTGTCTGCAGTAGAATTAACAGTAAGAGTGTCAATATTTCGTACTGTAGTATTATGTGGTATAAAAATACGAAAAACTTGAAATCGATGTGTAATACCCAAATGCTCACTTTTCTAAACTTACTTCTTTAGGTATTTTCACGGACAGAGTTCATCCGACGAAATTTAGCACACATATCTACTGGATATAATGGTTGCCGGCATGTATGAATTTAAATATCATATCCGCGCACCTACAACATGTGCTAGAACGTTATGCTAGTGTCGCCTAGCGGGAAACAATAGACGACCCGTTGTCAGCAACCTCAGTGGACATGAAGGGAACCAAGTTTCCACTATTTTTTTTTTTTAAATGCATTTTTATTTGTTGTAATTCAGAAAAACTTACATGCTAGACAAAAGTGCTTAAGACTAGCTTAACTAACTTAACTATGTTATGACTAACTTACTGACCCTATGCGGGCGCTCTAAGCTAAACTTAATGCTTAATCTATGTCTTTCGACGTAACCTAACTAAAACAATTAATTGTTTCTTATTTATTTACTATTAACTTAATTCTAATTGAAACAAAGAAAATGTTTTTTTTGAAAAAACTTTGTAGCTGAACTATTTTTTTTTTTGTTTTTATATATAAAACTTAAGTCTACCTTAGAATAAATCTTAAACTACTTAACCTACTTAAGCTAAAAACGTAATTAAATACGCTCTTTTTTTTTTTTTTTTGTATTTTTATTTTTTAATTTTTATAATTTTTTTTTTTTTTTTTATTTTTTTTTTTTTATTTTTTTTTTTTTTTTTTTTTATTTATTAAGCCGAGTGCTGTGCTCTACAACTACCTTATAATTAGGACACCTACAACAAACACCTACGACTACCTTAAAAACTATGTATGCCGGCCAGGCTATGTATGAAAAAAAAAATAAATAAAGTGGCCAGCTTACCCTAAAAGGGCTAGCCAGAAATAAGCGAGTTCGACGAGGGAGTTCTCACTTCGTTAAGCCACCAAAATTTCTGGTGCTGTCTTTCTACATCTTTACGATCACACTCCGAAACCGACCTACTGAATCGGAGACGATCCTCAGTACTCTGTGCTACGCCTCGCTCGTAGTTGAGTCGCCTATCTACAGCTTTTCTGGCGACGTGGAAGATAATCGGAGTACCCGTTCTATCCTGTATCAGACCTTGTCTGTCAAAATAGAGAAACGCCTCTGGGGGGATACAGCCGTTGAGGCGCACATTTTCGTGGTACATGTCGTTGGGGTAGTAAGCCCCAAAGATCAGGCTATTGGTCGAGTTCATTGCTCTTGCAATATGACCGCGAATCAACTTCACCAGGAAATTGTCCACTCTGATCAGATTCGCCCTGTTATAAAGGACCTCATTAGAGTAGAATTTTTTGTACTCGGACTCTGGTGTTCTGTATAAATGAAGGCAAGCCCGAAGACAAGCCCTCTCAAACACCCGAATCCTTTCCATCAAGCTTGCTCCCACGTTGAACCACACCGGACAGCCATAGGTGAGCATTGGCCGTATGAGGGCCGTGTAGCAGATTACCTTCACCCTCGCATCGAGTTGGCTGCTATAAAACAGTCTCTTTGTAAGGGCAAAAGCAGCTCGGGCTCTGGCCAAAGCAGCATCTATATGTTTGTTAAAATATAGATACTGGTCTAGCCAGATCCCAAGGTACCTGACTACACTTCTACTCGCCAATGGTCGTCCGTTTGGTCCCACGATAGAGAACTTTCGCCAATTCTTTCTGGTGTCCCTTGAGGCCCCAGATAACGGCGTTCTGAACAGGATGGTTTCCGATTTCTGGAAGTTGATCTTTAACTTCCAGTCATCGCAATATCGCTGGATATTGTCGAAGTCACATTGCAAGAGAGTTGCAATGACCTCGACCTTAGGACCTGACCTGTACGCAATCAAGTCGTCTGCGTACGCAATAGCATGGTGAAGAGAACCTATCAAATCACTTGTGTAAATGTTGAACAGGATAGGCGAATTAACCGCACCCTGTTGCAGACCGTTTTTAATTTGAAACGTACCAGCAGAAGTCACGTTGCCATTTTTCACAACGAACTGTCTACTGGTGAGCATATTACATATGATGTACAGTAGAGATTTGCTGATACCCAGCCTGCTCAACTTGTAGAAGAGCCCCTCCAACCATACGGTATCGAAGGCTTTCTCCAAGTCAACCAGGCAGGCACCCGTGCATTGATTCGTGCTTTTATTCCATTGGACGTCCGACACCAGTTTAGACGCGGCATGTAGGGTATCATGCCCCGCCTTAAAACCGAATTGGTTGTCCGGAATTATATTTTTGTCCTCAACCCACTTATTCAGGGCTCTATGAATAACTTTTTCGAATACCTTGCTGATGTTCGGAAGGAGACTTATCGACCGGAGATTTGCCGGATTGGATGTATCTTTTCCCCTTTTGGGAATGGGCTGCACCACTGCTGTCTTCCAATGCGCCGGATAATGTGCATTATTCAGCGCATTGTTGAACAGGGTGGTGTATATGTCTACCGCTTCTAGAGGGAGGTGTCTGAGCACAATGTTCGGGATTCCGTCGATTCCCACGGATTTCTTACTCCTCAGTGAGACGAAGATCGCTTGCAGTTCTACCTTCGATATGAACGGGGGGTGAACCCTGTCATTGGCGATGGCATTGTTTGCCATGTTCCCTTCATTGAACACGGTGAAACCAGTGTTCTCAGATCGCCATTCCTGCATATCATTTCGAAGGTAGAAGTTGTGCACAAGGACACGATTTTCCAGGCCATGGTTCGGGTGAACGCTATCATTCACCTTGTACACTTCTTGAAAGGTCGCTCCTATAGCCTCTACTTTCTCCTGCGGATCTTCTATCACGAAGAAGTCGTCATCCTCGACAGCATTATCTGGGTCTATGCCTGCTGCTATTAGCACTCGTTCGTTGTTTGTTGTTCGGGGTAACTTAAGACACGGAAGGTCGTTGATGTTATTTCTCCGAAATACCTTATTGATCTGCGGGAACATGCTTGGATTATTGGCTCTTATGGCCGAAATCTTCCCGTTCCAATGCGCATTAACCGTCATTCTATAATTCTCTTTGATCAATTTTTGGAGATTTTTGATCAACGACTTCAGTGTCCTAACCTCTGAGTTGTGTCTGTCGGCAAACTGCCTGTACAAGGTTTTTAATCTTGACAGGAGTCTACTTTTCTGTCGGTGTAGTGCGTCGATTGTCGCGTTGCGGAATATGTCGGTGTTGTCAGTATGTTGATACCGAGGTATCGTACTGTCCATCGTTTGTTTGATTGTCTCATCCAATCGTTTCAGATATCTGTCAATCTCCTCGTTTGACAGGTTCCTATTGGACGGTGGGTAGAGCGAGTTCGAGGAGAGTGCTCTAGTCAGTATTCGGGAGAAGCGTGTCCAGCGCGTCCTACTGTAGTTATAGGTGTGCGTTTGAACAAACTCTTCCAGTTCCGCAATCTCGTTGGGAATCGTTATTTCGGCACTAAGTCCGCAATGGTCACTGTCGTACACAAAAGTGTGTAAACAGTTCATAGTCTGTCGGTCCGTGTCGGTCAGTTGTAGCCGTACGTCGAACAGCATGAGATCCAGATAAGAGCCGCCTCTGGGAAAGGACGGAATGTCCGATGCTTTCACATCGAGTCTAAACTCGACATTGTGCTGACCCCACCAATTGAGTAGTAGGTTCCCTCTAGGATTTGGCGTATTATTTCCCCAATCCCCATGCTTCGCGTTTAAATCTCCGGCCATGAGATAATAGTTCTCATCCGACTCTAGCCTTAGGATTCGAAAAAGTGATTCGAGTTCTGATATAAATAAGGAAGGTTGAGTAGCTTCAGGTGCATAGACCGAGACCACGTACATCTTCTTTCCACTATGGAGAGGGATGCACACGATGCACGCTTCCAGCACCTGGAACCTTCGCACTTCACCACTGTACACTGTCTTGTAATGTAGCTTTTTACGTACGAAGATCGCGACACCACCTCCTTGGGTGGAGTTGGGCCGGTCTCTTCTTATTATATTATATTTATTGTTCCTTAATTTATGTCTCTGAGTTAGCTTAGTTTCGCTAATCAGAAGCAAATCAGGATTTTTATCGTCTAACAACCTAAAGAGTGAGTTGCTACGTTCTATCCTTATCAGTGAATTCACATTCACCGCAAGGATCTTTAAGGGAGTCTCCGCCGTGGTACCCATTACGACTGGAGGTGCGCTAGGCCCGGCAGAAGCGCGTAGATTTGGTCCACCCGCGTCGCCTGCTCTTGTATCTGACGTTGTAGCTGGCCCATCTGCCCTTGAATTGAGAGCAAGATAGCCATCAAGTCAGCTTGTGCCTCAGGTGCTTTAGGCACTGACGCCTTTGGAGCAGCCTTTGGCAGTTGCTTTTGCGTCTTGCCCTGACCCGACGCCATTTGGGCGTAGGTCAATTGGGGTGTGACGGCTTGTGAAATTAGAGCGGGACCAGGTGGACGTTTCACCTCGATCTTCTGCTGTCGAGCCAGATTTACTTTTTTTATGAACTGGAACTTAGGGCAACCCCGATAATTAGCGGTGTGCCCCGTGTTCCCGCATAGAGCACACGAAATTTGCTCCTTGTCTACAGTCCTATCCTTCCCTAAGGGGCATTCCTCTGCCTTGTGGTCTTTACTGCACTTTACGCATCGGGGCTGCATGGCGCAGTTCGACGCGGCGTGCCCGAACCTCTGGCAGCGAACGCATTGCAAAATGCGTTCGCTCCTTCTTACTTTTTCCCACCTTACAACTTGATAGTCGAGGACTTTAATGCCTCTTAGACCATCAAGTTTGCTATTGGGTGACATCTGAACTAGGAAGAACGGTAACTTCCGATTCTCCCTTTTCGCCTTTGCTGTGATAAATGGCTTGACCCCTACAAATTCGAGGCCGTCGCACTTTACTCTTTTGAGTAGGTTGAGGATCTCCTCCGGATCGGCAGACGGTTCTAGTCCCTTAAGGAGCATCGTTTGCAACTTTTCCCCTTTCGGGGTAAAGGAAAAGAACTCCGTCGTCGAGTCCCGTAATAAATCTTTAATTATATGGTAATTATCCACTGTATTGCAGTGGATAGCATGCCTATCTACACTAAGTCTATTAATGTAAAAATTATTGCCTATGGCCGACTTACATAGCTCAATGGTGTCCTTCAGTTCCAATTTGTAGGTGTTTATTGGAGGCACCCTCTGTTTTGTTGTCTTCTCTTGTTGCGGTTGTATCTGCTGCTGCTGCTGTTGTTTCGGTTGCTGCTGCTGTTGTTTCGTTTGCTGCTGTTGTGGTTTCTGTACCTTTTGTTGCTGTTGCAGCTGTTTCTGCTGTGGCTGGTGCTGGTTCTGCTGGTGTTGTTTCAGCTGCTGCTGCTTTGACTGCTGTGCTTGTTTTTGCTGCTGCTGTTGTGGCTTTTGGTTTTGTTTTTGTGGGTTGTTTTGATTCCCTTCTTCGCCTTGTTGTTGTTGTTGTTGTTCTTGATGCTGGCCGCTCCTTCTCCCTTCTGGCCATTTGCTTCGCCCTTATTAGGAGCACCTTTTGCTGCAGCTTTATGATGCTGCTGTTGAGGTTATCTAGAACATCTTCCTCGTCCTCTGACTCAGAGGCGGCTAATCGGGCAAAGGCGTTGTTATCGCCCATATATCTTCCTTCTCCACCGTCCGAGACGTATGAGAAGGTGTCATCATCGTCAGTTGTGTCCAGCTGTGTTTGTGTTGTTGTTGAATTCGCCCCCCCCCCGATACTTCGATAGACAGCTTATCTTTCGAAGTTGATCGAGTGGGGCGCTTGACCAAGTTAGTCATAGGCTTTACCTTTCTCCTCCTCTTGGTAGTCCCTTCGTTGGCCACTGCCATTGAGTAGCCTGACGTCGATGCCGTATTTGGATCGGCTGATGTTTGTTTGTCCGCATCTCCCGCTACTGGGAGTGCGGACCGTTGCCTCTCGTCCATCGCGTGTTGCTTTTGTTTATTTTTTGTATTTTTGTACTGTGCTTTGCTTTAATTAAAAAAAGTACTTGTACTTTGGCTGGAATTGAACCAGCGTCTGTTCGGATGGTAATCCACTACCACTTCCACTTTGCCAACTCGCCTCTTATTAGCGCACTAACTTTTTTCGTATAAGAATACACGCACTATTTAACAGAAAGAAGTCGAAACACGTCTTTCGTCAATAAAGGTCAGTGAACGACTGTGAAGTTTCCACTATATTTTTCATGCAATTGTCTATCGCACCACCCGGTTTCTCTCTGCAGTAGAATTAACAGTAAGAGTATCAATATTTCGTACTGTAGTATCATGTGGTATAAAAATACGACAAACTTGGAATCGATGTGAAATACCCAAATACTCGCTTTTCTGAACTTTCTTATTTAGGTAATTTCACTCACAGAGTTCATCCGACGAAATTTAGCACACATATCTACCGGATATAATGGTTGCCGACATGTATGAAATTTAATATCATATCCGCGCACCTACAACATTTGCTAGAACGTTATGCTAGTGTCGCCTAGCGGGAAACAATAGACGACCCGTTCCCAGCAACCTCAGTGGACATGAAGGGAACCAAGTTTCCACTATATTTTTCATGCAATTGTCTATAACACCGCCCGGTTTGTGTCTGCACTAGAAGTAACAATAAGTGTATCAATATTTCGCACTGTACTATTATGTGGTATAAACATACGACAAACTTGGAATCGATGGGTAATACCCAAATTCTCATTTTTCTAAACTTACTGCTTTAGGTAATTTCATGCACAGAGTTCATCCGACGAAATTTAGCACACATATCTACTGGGTATAATGGTTACCGACATGTATGAAATTAAATATCATATCCCCGCACCTACAACATGTGCTGGAACGTTATGCCAGTGTAGCCTAGCGGGAAACAATAAACGACCCGTTGTAAGCAACCTCAGTGGACATGAAGGGAACCAAGTTTCCACTATATTTTTCATGCAATAGCTTATCGCACCACCCGGTTTCTGTGTGCAGTAAAACTAACAATAAGAGTAACAATATTTCGTACCGTAGTATTATGTGGTATAAAAATATGATAACCTAGGAAACGATGGGTAATACTCAAATTCTCACTATTCTAAACTTAATTCCTTAGGTAATTTCATGCACAGAGTTCATCCGATGAAATTTAGCACACATATCTACTTCATGTAATGGCTGTCGACATGTATGAAATTAAATATCATATCCTCGCACCTACAGCATGTGCTAGAACCTTATGCTAGTGTCGCCTAGCGGGAAACAATAGACGACCCGTTGTCAGCAACCTCAGTGGACATGAAGGGAACCACGTTTCCACTATATTTTTCATGCAATTGTCTATCGCACCACCCGGTTTCTGTGTGCAGTAAAACTAACAATAGGAGTAACAATATTTCGTACTGTAGTATTATGTGGTATAAAAATATGATAACTTAGGAAACGATGGGTAATACTCAAATTCTCACTATTCTAAACTTACTTCCTTAGGTAATTTCATGCACAGAGTTCATCCCATGAAATTTAGCACACTTATCTACTTCATATAATGGTTGCCGACATGGATGAAATTAAATATCATATCCTCGCACCTACAGCATGTGCTAGAAGGTTATGCTAGTGTCGCCTAGCGGGAAACAATAGACGACCCGTTGTCAGCAACCTCAGTGGACATGAAGGGAACCAAGTTTCCACTATATTTTTCATGCAATTGGCTATCGCACCACCGGTTTCTGTGTGCAGTAAAACTAACAATAGGAGTAACAATATTTCGTACTGTAGTATTATGTGGTATAAAAATATGATAACTTAGGAAACGATGGGTAATACTCAAATTCTCACTATTCTAAACTTACTTCCTTAGGTAATTTCATGCACAGAGTTCATCCCATGAAATTTAGCACACTTATCTACTTCATATAATGGTTGCCGACATGTATGAAATTAAATATCATATCCTCGCACCTACAACATGTGCTAGAACGTTATGCTAGTGTCGCCTAACGGGAAACAATAGACGACCCGTTGTCAGCAACCTCAGTGGACATGAAGGGAACATAGTTTCCACTATATTTTTCATGCAATTGTTCATCGCACCACCCGGTTTCTGTCTGCAGTAGAATTAACAGTAAGAGTGTCAATACTAGTCGTGCGAAAAACATACTTCTGACCATTGCCGTCTCTTCTCTAAATTTATTACTTTAGGTAATTTCATTTACAGAATTCAGTAATAATAGAACCTGTTGGTAGTGTCATCCAGCGGAAGATAATACTTGAACTGTTGTCAGCGACCTCATTGAACATAAATCAAACAAGGTTTCCGCTATATATTCATCCAATAATCTATTACACCACCAGGCTTGTGTCTGAACTAGAAGTAACAGCAATACCATCAATATTTCGGACTGTAGTATTATGTGGTATAAAAATACGACAAACTTGAAATCGATGGGTAATACCCAAATTCTCATTTTTCTAAACTTACTGCTTTAGGTAATTTCATGCACAGAGTTCATCCGACGAAATTTAGCACACATATCTACTGGATATAATGGTTGTCGACATGTATGAAATTAAATATCATATCCTCGCACCTACAACATGTGCTAGAACGTTATGATAGTGTCGCCTAGCGGGAAACAATAGACGACCCGTTGTCAGCAACCTCAGTGGACATGAAGAGAACCAAGTTTCCACTATATTTTTCATGCAATTGTCTATTGCACCACCCGGTTTCTGTCTGCAGCAGAATTAACAGTAAGAGTATCAATATTTCGTACTGTAGTGTTATGTGGTATAAAAATATGATAACCTATGAAACGATGGGTAATACTCAAATTCTCACTATTCTAAACTTACTTCCTTATGTAATTTCATGCACAGAGTTCATCCGATGAAATTTAGCACACATATCTACTTCATATAATGGTTGCCGACATGTGTGAAATTAAATATCACATCCTCGCACCTACAACATGTGCTAGAACGTTATGCTAGTGTCGCCTAGCGGGAAACAATAGACGACCCGTTGTCAGCAACCTCAGTGGACATGAAGGGAACATAGTTTCCACTATATTTTTCATGCAATTGTTCATCGCACCACCCGGTTTCTGTCTGCAGTAGAATTAACAGTAAGAGTGTCAATACTAGTCGTGCGAAAAACATACTTCTGACCATTGCCGTCTCTTCTCTAAATTTATTACTTTAGGTAATTTCATTTACAGAATTCAGTAATAATAGAACCTGTTGGTAGTGTCATCCAGCGGAAGATAATACTTGAACTGTTGTCAGCGACCTCATTGAACATAAATCAAACAAGGTTTCCGCTATATATTCATCCAATAATCTATTACACCACCAGGCTTGTGTCTGAACTAGAAGTAACAGCAATACCATCAATATTTCGGACTGTAGTATTATGTGGTATAAAAATACGACAAACTTGAAATCGATGGGTAATACCCAAATTCTCATTTTTCTAAACTTACTGCTTTAGGTAATTTCATGCACAGAGTTCATCCGACGAAATTTAGCACACATATCTACTTCATATAATGGTTGCCGTCATGTGTGAAATTAAATATCATATCCTCGCACCTACAACATGTGCTAGAACGTTATGCTAGTGTCGCCTAGCGGGAAACATTAGACGACCCGTTGTCAGCAACCTCAGTGGACATGAAGGGAACCAAGTTTCCACTATATTTTTCATGCAATTGTCTATCGCACCACCCGGTTTCTGTCTGCAGTAGAATTAACAGTAAGAGTATCAATATTTCGTACTGTAGTATTATGTGGTATAAAAATACAACAAACTTGGAATCGATGTGTAATACCCAAATGCTCACTTTTCTAAACTTACTTCCTTAGGTAATTTCATGCACAGAGTTCATCCCATGAAATTTAGCACACTTATCTACTTCATATAATGGTTGCCGACATGGATGAAATTAAATATCATATCCTCGCACCTACAGCATGTGCTAGAAGGTTATGCTAGTGTCGCCTAGCGGGAAACAATAGACGACCCGTTGTCAGCAACCTCAGTGGACATGAAGGGAACATAGTTTCCACTATATTTTTCATGCAATAGCTTATCGCACCACCCGGTTTCTGTGTGCAGTAAAACTAACAATAAGAGTAGTAATATTTCGTACTGTAGTATTATGTGGTATCAAAATATGATAACCTAGGAAACGATGGGTAATACTCAAATCCTCACTATTCTAAACTTAATTCCTTAGGTAATTTCATGCACAGAGTTCATCCGATGAAATTTAGCATACATATCTACTTCATATAATGGTTGCCGTCATGTGTGAAATTAAATATCATATCCTCGCACCTACAACATGTGCTAGAACGTTATGCTAGTGTCGCCTAGCGGGAAACAATAGACGACCCGTTGTCAGCAACCTCAGTGGACATGAAGGGAACCAAGTCTCCACTATATTTTTCATGCAATTGTCTATCGCACCAAACGGTTTCTGTGTGCAGTAAAACTAACAATAGGAGTAACAATATTTCGTACTGTAGTATTATGTGGTATAAAAATATGATAACCTAGGAAACGATGGGTAATACTCAAATTCTCACTATTCTAAACTTACTTCCTTAGGTAATTTCATGCACAGAGTTCATCCGACGAAATTTAGCACACATATCTACTGGGTATAATGGTTACCGACATGTACGAAATTAATTACTATATCCCCATACCTACAACATGCCCTAGAACCTTATGCTATTGTCATCTAGGGGGAAAAATATATATAGTCATCCAATACCCCACCGCGCTGTCAGGTTTGTATCGAAACTAACAATAACAGCAAGGGCATATATATTTCGTACTGTACCAATAGGTGGTATAAAAATATAATAAACTAGGAATCGATGGGCAATATACAAGCATTTCTATTGCAGATTCCAACGTATATGGTTTTTAAGTGACATAATTTTTTTATGGAGCACATATAAAAGTAATTGTGGGAGAATCTACACAAACAAAACTATGTGATTCCAAACAATTTCAGTGTATCTAACTAGTCGTGCGAAAAACATACTATTGCCGTCTCTTCTCTAAATTTATTACTTTAGGTAATTTCATTTACAGAATACAGTAATAATAGAACGTGATGGTAGTATCATCTAGCATAAGATAATACTTGAACTGTTGTCAGCGACCTCATTGAACATAAATCGAACAAGGTTTGCGCTATATATTCATCCAATAATCTATCGCACCACCAGGTTTGTGTCTAAACTAGAAGTAACAGCAAGAGCATCAATATTCCGTACTGTAGTATTATGTGGTATAAAAATACGACGAACTTGGAATCGATATGTAATACCCAAATGCTCACTTTTCTAAACATACTTCTTTATTTAATTTCATGTACAGAGTTTACCCGACGAAATTTAGCACACATATCTACTGGATATAATGGTTGCCGACATGTACGAAATTAATTACTATATCCCCATACCTACAACATGTCCTAGAACCTTATGCTATTGTCATCTAGCGGGAAAAAATATATATAGTCATCCAATACCCCACCGCGCTGCCAGGTTTGTGTCGAAACTCACAGTAACAGCAAGGTCATCTATATTTCGTACTGTACCAATAGGTGGTATAAAAATATAATAAACTAGGAATCGATGCGCAATATACAAGCATTTCTATTGCAGATTCCAACGTATATGGTTTTTAAGTGACATAATTTTTTTATGGAGCACATATAAAAGTAATTGTGGGAGAATCTACACAAACAAAACTATGTGATTCCAAACAATTTCAGTTTATCTAACTAGTCGTGCGAAAAACATACTTCTGACCATTGCCGTCTCTTCTCTAAATTTATTACTTTAGGTAATTTCATTTACAGAATTCAGTAATAATTGAACCTGATGGTAGTGTCATCTAGCGGAAGATAATACTTGAACTGTTGTCAGCGACCTCATTGAACATAAATCGAACAAGGTTTCCGCTATATATTCATCCAATAATCTATCGCACCACCAGGTTTGTGTCTGAACTGGAAGTAACAGCAGGAGCATCAATATTTCGTACTGTAGTATTATGTGGTATTACGTAGGTTGCTGACAACGGGTCGTCTATTGTTTCCCGCTAGGTGACACTAGCATAACGTGCTAGCACATGTTGTAGGTGCGAGGACATGATATTTAATTTCATACATGTCGGCAACCATTATATCCAGTAGATATGTGTGCTAAATTTCGTCGGATGAACTCTGTGCATGAAATTACCTAAAGAAGTAAGTTCAGAAAAGCGAGCATTTGGGTATTACACATCAATTCCAAGTTTGTCGTATTTTTATACCACATAATACTACAGTACGAAATATTGATACTCTTTCTGTTAATTCTACTGCAGACAGAAACCGGGTAGTGCGATAGACAATTGCATAAAAAATATAGTGGAAACTTGGTTCACTTCATGTCCACTGAGATTGCTTACAACGGGTCGTCTACTGTTTCCCGCTGGGTGACACTAGCATAACGTTCTGGCACTTGTTGTAGGTGCGGGGATATGATATTTAATTTCATACATGTCGGCAACCATTATATACAGTAAATATGTGTGCTAAATTTCGTCGGATGAACTCTATGCATGAAATTACCTAAAGAAGTATGTTTAGAAAAGTGAGAATTTGGATATTACCCATCGATTCCAAATTTGTCGTATTTTTATACCACATAATACTACAGTGCGAAATATTGATGCTCTTGCTGTTACTTCTAGTTTAAACACAAACCTGGTGGTGCGATAGATTATTGGATGAATATATAGCGGAAACCTTATTCGATTTATGTTCAATGAGGTCGCTGACAACAGTTCAAGTATTATCTTCCGCTAGATGACACTACCATCAGGTTCTATTATTACTGAATTCTGTAAATGAAACTACTTAAAGTAATAAATTTAGAGAAGAGACGGCGATGGTCAGAAGTATGTTTTTCGCACGACTAGTTAGATAAACTGTAATTGTTTGGAATCACATAGTTTTATTTGTGTGGATTCTCCCACAATTACTTTTATATATGCTATATAAAAAAATTATGTCACTTAAAAACCATATACATTGGAATCTACAATAAAAATGCTTGTGTATTGGGCATCGATTACTAGTTTATTATATTTTTATACCACCTATTGGTACAGTACGAAATATAGATGCCCTTGCTGTTACTTTTAGTTTCGACACAAACCTGGCAGCGCGGTGGGGAATTAGATGACCATAAATTTTTTTCCCGCTAGATGACAATAGCATAAGGTTCTAGGCCATGTTGTAGGTACGGGGATATAGTAATTAATTTCGTACATGTCGGCAACCATTATATCCAGTAGATATGTGTGCTAAATTTCGTCGGATGAACTCTGTGCATGAAATTACCTAAAGAAGAACGTTTACAAAAGTGAGCATTTGGGTATTACACATCGATTCCAAGTTTGTCATATTTTTATACCACATAATACTACAGTACGAAGTATTGATACTCTTACTGTTAATTCTACTGCAGACAGAAACCGGGTGGAGCCATAGACAATTGCATGAAAAATATAGTGGAAACTTGGTTCCCTTCATGTCCACTGAGGTTGCTTACAACGGGTCGTTTATTGTTTCCCGCTAGGCGACACTGGCATAACGTTCCAGCACATGTTGTAGGTGCGGGGATATGATATTTAATTTCATACATGTCGGTAACCATTATACCCAGTAGATATGTGTGCTAAATTTCGTCGGATGAACTCTGTGCATGAAATTACCTAAAGCAGTAAGTTTAGAAAAATGAGAATTTGGGTATTACACATCGATTCCAAGTTTGTCATATTTTTATACCACATAATACTACAGTACGAAGTATTGATACTCTTACTGTTAATTCTACTGCAGACAGAAACCGGGTGGAGCCATAGACAATTGCATGAAAAATATAGTGGAAACTTGGTTCACTTCATGTCCACTGCGGTTGCTGACAACGGGTCGGCTATTTTTTCCCGCTAGACTAGCATAACGTACTAGCACATGTTGTAGGTGCGAGGATATGATATTTAATTTCATACATGTCGGCAACCATTATATCCAGTAGATATGTGTGCTAAATTTCGTCGGATGAACTCTGTACATGAAATTACCTAAAGAAGTATGTTTAGAAAAGTGAGAGTTTGGATATTACCCATCGATTCCAAATTTGTCGTACTTTTATACCACATAATACTACAATCCGAAATATTGATGGTATTGCTGTTACTTCTAGTTTAGACACAAACCTGGTGGTGAGATAGATTATTGGATGAATATATAGCGGAAACCTTGTTCGATTTATGTTCAATGAGGTCGCTGACAACAGTTCAAGTATTATCTTCCGCTAGATGACACTACCATCAGGTTCTATTATTACTGAGTTCTGTAAATGAAATTACTTAAAGTAATAAATTTAGAGAAGAGACGGCGATGGTCAGATGTATGTTTTTCGCACGACTAGTTAGATAAACTGAAATTGTTTGGAATCACATAGTTTTGTTTGTGTAGATTCTCCCACAACTACTTTTATATGTGCTCCATAAAAAATTATGTCACTTAAAAACCATATACATTGGAATCTGCAATAGAAATGCTTGTGTATTGGGCATCGATTCCTAGATTATTATATTTTTATACCACCTATTGGTACAGTACGAAATATAAAAAACCTTGCTTTTACTTTTAGTTTCGACACAAACCTGGAAGCGCGATGGGATATTGGATGAATATATATATCTTTTCCATCTAGATGACAATAGCATACGGTTCTAGGACATGTTGTAGGTGTGGACATATAGTAATTAATTTCGTACAAGTCGGCTACCATTATATCCAGTAGATATGTGTGCTAAATTTCGTCGGATGAACTCTGTGCTAGATGACAATATCATAAGGTTCTAGGACATGTTGTAGGTGTGGGCATATAGTAATTAATTTCGTACAAGTCGGCTACCATTATATCCAGTAGATATGTGTGCTAAATTTCGTCGGATGAACTCTGTGCATGAAATTACCTAAGGAAGTAAGTTTAGAATAGTGAAAATTTAGGTATTACCCATCGTTTCCTAGGTTATCATATTTTTATAACACATAATACCACAGTACGAAATATTGTTAAACTTATTGTTAGTTTTACTGCACACAGAAACCGGGTGGTGCGATAGGTTATTGCCTAAAAAATATAGTGGAAACTTGGTTCCCCTCAAGTCCACTGAGGTTGCTTACAACGGGTCGTCTATTGTTTCCCGCTAGGCGACACTTGCGTAACGTTCCAGCACATGTTGTAGGTGCGGGGATATGATATTTAACTTCATACATGTCGGCAACCATTATATCCAGTAGATATGTATCTTAAATTTCGACGGATGAACTCTGTGCATGAAATTACCTAAAGAAGTAAGTTTAGAAAAGTGAGAATTTGGGTATTATCCATCGATTCCAAGTTTGTCATATTTTTATAACCACATAATACTACTGTACGAAATGTTGATGCTCTTGCTGTTACTTCTAGTTTAGACACAAACCTGGTGGTGCGATAGATTATTGGATGAATATATAGCGGAAACCTTGTTCGATTTATGTTCAATGAGGTCGCTGACAACAGTTCAAGTATTATCTTCCGCTAGATGACACTACCATCAGGTTCTATTATTACTGAATTCTGTAAATGAAATTACCTAAAGTAATAAATTTAGAGAAGAGACGGCGATGGTCAGAAGTATGTTTTTCGCACGACTAGTTAGATAAACTGAAATTGTTTGGAATCACATAGTTTTGTTTGTGAAGATTCTCCCACAATTACTTTTATATGTGCTCCGTAAAAAATTATGTCACTTAAAAACCATATACATTGGAATCTACAATAAAAATGCTTGTGTATTGGGCATCGATTACTAGCTTATTATATTTTTGTACCACCTATTGGTACAGTACGACATATAGATGCTCTTGCTGTTATTTTAGTTTCGACACAAACCTGGCAGCGCGGTGGGGAATTGGACGACTATACATTTATTTCCCGCTAGATGACAATAGCATAAGGTTCTAGGACATGTTGTAGGTACGGGGATATAGTAGTTCATTTCGTACATGTCGGGAACCATTATATCCAGTAGATACGTGTGCTATATTTTCTCGGATGAACTCTTTGCATGAAATTACCTAAAGCAGTAAGTTTAGAAAAATGAGAATTTGGGTATTACCCATCGATTTCAAGTTAGTCGTATTTTTATACCACATAATACTACAGTACGAAATATTGATGCTTTTGCTGTTACTTCTAGTTTAGATACGAACCTGGTGGTGCGATAGATTATTGGATGAATATATAGCGGAAACCTTGTTCGATTTATGTTCAAGTATTATCTTCCGCTAGATGACACGACCATCAGGTGCTATTATTACTGAATTCTGTAAATGAAATTACCTAAAGTAATAAATTTAGAGAAGAGACGGCGATGGTCAGATGTATGTTTTTCGCACGACTAGTTAGATAAACTGAAAGTGTTTGGAATCACATAGTTTTGTTTGTGTAGATTCTCCCACAATTACTTTTATATGTGCTCCATAAGAAAATTATATCACTTAAAAACCATATACATTGGAATCTGCAATAGAAATGCTTGTGTATTGGGCATCGATTCCTAGGTTATTATATTTTTATACAACCTATTGGTACAGTACGAAATATAGATGCCCTTGCTGTTACTTTTTGTTTCGACACAAACCTGGTAGTATTACCCATCGATTCCTAGGTTATCATATTTTTATACCACACAATACTACAGTACGAAATATTGATGCTCTTGCTGTTACTTCTAGTTTAGACACAAACCTGGTGGTGCGGTAGTTTATGGGATGAATTTATAGCGGAAGCCTTGTTCGATTTATATTTAATGAGGTCGCTGACAACAGTTCAAGTATTATCTTCCGCTAGATGACACTACCATCAGGTTCTAGGACATGTTGTAGTTGTCGTCATATAGTAATTAATTTCGTACATGCAGGCAACCAATCTATGCGATAGTAATGTTCGCTAAATTTCGTCGTATGAACTTTTTACATGCAAACTATGCTGCTTACAAACTGTATACATTGGAACCTGTCAGAGATGCTTCGGTACTATCCATAGCTTCCTAGTTTACCATATTTTTGTACCACGTAATAACACAGTACGAAATACAGATACCCTTACTATTAATTCTACTACAGACAGAAACCGGGTGGTGCGATAGACAATTGCATCAAAAATATAGTGGAAACTTGGTTCCCTTCATGTCCACTGAGGTTGCTGACAACGGGTCGTCTATTGTTTCCCGCTAGGCGACACTAGCATAACGTTATAGCACATGTTGTAGCTGCGAGGATACGATATTTAATTTCATACATGTCGGCAACCATTATATCCAGTAGATATGTGTGCTAAATTTCGTCGGATGAACTCTGTGCATGAAATTACCTAAAGAAGAACGTTTACAAAAGTGAGCATTTGGGTATTACCCATCGATTCCAAGTTTGTCATATTTTTATAACCACACAATACTACAGTACGAAGTATTGATGCTCTTATTGTTACTTTTAGTGCAGGCACAAATCGAGTGGTGCGATAGACAATTGCATCAAAAATATAGTGGAAACTTGGTTCCCTTCATGTCCACTGAGGTTGCTGACAACGGGTCGTCTATTGTTTCCCGCTAGGCGACACTAGCATAACGTTATAGCACATGTTGTAGCTGCGAGGATACGATATTTAATTTCATACATGTCGGCAACCATTATATCCAGTAGATATGTGTGCTAAATTTCGTCGGATGAACTCTGTACATAAAATTACCTAAAGAAGTATGTTTAGAAAAGTGAGCATTTGGGTATTACACATCGATTCCAAGTTCGTCGTATTTTTATACCACATAATACCGCAGTACGAAGTATTGATACCCTTACTACTAGTTCTACTACAGACAGAAACCGGGTAGTGCGATAGACAAATGCATGAAAAATATTGTGGAAACTTGGTTCACTTCATGTCCACTGAGATTGCTTACAACGGGTCGTCTACTGTTTCCCGCTGGGTGACACTAGCATAACGTTCTAGCACTTGTTTTAGGTGCAGGGATATGATATTTAATTTCATTCATGTCGGCAACCATTATATCCAGTAGATATGTGTGCTAAATTTCGTCGGATGAACTCTATGCATGAAATTACCTAAAGAAGTATGTTTAGAAAAGTGAGAATTTGGATATTACCCATCGATTCCAAATTTGTCGTATTTTTATACCACATAATACTACTGTACGAAATATTGATGCTGTTGCTGTTACTTCTAGTTTAGACACAAACCTGGTGGTGCGATAGATTACTGGATGAATATATAGCGGAAACCTTGTTCGATTTATGTTCAATGAGGTCGCTGACAACAGTTCAAGTATTATCTTCCGCTACCATCAGGTTCTATTATTACTGAATTCTGTAAATGAAATTACCTAAAGTAATAAATTTAGAGAAGAGACGGCGATGGTCAGAAGTATGTCTTTCGCACGACTAGTTAGATAAACTGAAATTGTTTGGAATCACATAGTTTTGGAAGTGTAGATTCTCCCACAACTACTTTTATATGTGCTCCATAAAAAATTATGTCACTTAAAAACCATACACATTGGAATCTGCAATAGAAATGCTTGTGTATTGGGCATCGATTCCTAGGTTATTATATTTTTATACAACCTATTGGTACAGTACTAAATATAGATGCCCTTGCTGTTACTTTTTGTTTCGACACAAACCTGGTAGTATTACCCATCGATTCCTAGGTTATCATATTTTTATACCACACAATACTACAGTACGAAATATTGATGCTCTTGCTGTTACTTCTAGTTTAGACACAAACCTGGTGGTGCGGTAGTTTATAGGATGAATTTATAGCGGAAGCCTTGTTCGATTTATATTTAATGAGGTCGCTGACAACAGTTCAAGTATTATCTTCCGCTAGATGACACTACCATCAGGTTCTAGGACATGTTGTAGTTGTCGTCATATAGTAATTAATTTCGTACATGCAGGCAACCAATATATGCGATAGTAATGTTCGCTAAATTTCGTCGTATGAACTTTTTACATGCACACTATGCTGCTTACAAACTGTATACATTGGAATCTGTCAGAGATGATTCGGTACTATCCATAGCTTCCTAGTTTACCATATTTTTGTACCACGTAATAACACAATACGAAATATAGATACCCTTACTATTAATTCTACTGCAGACAGAAACCGGGTGGTGCGATAGACAATTGCATGAAAAATATAGTGGAAACTTGGTTCCCTTCATGTCCACGGAGGTTGCTGACAACGGGTCGTCTATTATTTCCCGCTAGGCGACACTAGCATAACGTTATAGCACATGTTGTAGGTGCGAGGATACGATATTTAATTTCATACATGTCGGCAACCATTATATCCAGTAGATATGTGTGCTAAATTTCGTCGCATGAACTCTGTGCATGAAATTACCTAAAGAAGAACGTTTACAAAAGTGAGCATTTGGGTATTACCCATCGATTCCAAGTTTGTCATATTTTTATAACCACATAATACTACAGTACGAAGTATTGATGCTCTTATTGTTACTTTTAGTGCAGGCACAAATCGAGTGGTGCGATAGATTATTGTATGAAAAATATAGTGGAAACTTGGTTCGCTTCATATCCACAGAGGTTGCTGCCATCGCGTCGTCTATTGTTTCCCGCTAGACGACACTTGCATAACGTTCTAGCACATGTTGTAGGTGCGGAGATATGATATTTTATTTCATAAACGTCGACAACCATTATATTCAGTAGATATGTGTGCTAAATTTCGTCGGATGAACTCTGTAGATGAAATTACCTAAAGAAGTATGTTTAGAAAAGTGAGCATTTGGGTATTACACATCGATTCCAAGTTCGTCGTATTTTTATACCACATAATACCGCAGTACGAAATATTGATACCCTTACTATTAGTTCTACTACAGACAGAAACCGGGTGGTGCGATAGACAATTGCATGAAAAATATAGTGGAAACTTGGTTCCCTTCATGTCCACTGAGGTTGCCGACAACGGGTCGTCTATTGTTTCCCGCTAGGCGACACTAGCATAACGTTCTAGCACATGTTGTAGGTGCGAGGACATGATATTAAATTTCATACATGTCGGCAACCATTATATCCAGTAGATATGTGTGCTAAATTTCGTCGGATGAACTCTGTGCATGAAATTACCTAAAGAAGTAAGTTCAGAAAAGCGAGCATTTGGGTATTACACATCAATTCCAAGTTTGTCGTATTTTTATACCACATAATACTACAGTACGAAATATTGATACTCTTTCTGTTAATTCTACTGCAGACAGAAACCGGGTAGTGCGATAGACAATTGCATGAAAAATATAGTGGAAACTTGGTTCACTTCATGTCCACTGAGATTGCTGACAACGGGTCGGCTATTTTTTCCCGCTAGGCGACACTAGCATAACGTTCTAGCACATGTTGTAGGTGCGAGGATATGATATTTAATTTCATACATGCCGGCAACCATTATATACAGTAGATATGTGTGCTAAATTTCGTCGGATGAACTCTATGCATGAAATTACCTAAAGAAGTATGTTTAGAAAAGTGAGAATTTGGATATTACCCATCGATTCCAAATTTGTCGTATTTTTATACCACATAATACTACAGTACAAAATATTGATGCTCTTGCTGTTACTTCTAGTTTAGACACAAACCTGGTGGTGCGATAGATTATTGGATGAATATATAGCGGAAACCTTGTTCGATTTATGTTCAATGAGGTCGCTGACAACAGTTCAAGTATTATCTTCCGCTAGATGACACTACCATCAGGTTCTATTATTACTGAATTCTGTAAATGAAATTACCTAAAGTAATAAATTTAGAGAAGAGACGGCGATGGTCAGAAGTATGTTGGAATCAAATAGTTTTATTTGTGTAGATTCTCCCACAATTACTTTTATATGTGCTCCATAAAAAAATTATGTCACTTAAAAACCATATACATTGGAATCTACAATAAAAATGCTTGTGTATTGGGCATCGATTACTAGTTTATTATATTTTTATACCACCTATTGGTACAGTACGAAATATAGATGCCCTTGCTGTTACTTTTAGTTTCGACACAAACCTGGCAGCGCGGTGGGGAATTAGATGACCATAAATTTTTTTCCCGCTAGATGACAATAGCATAATGTTCTAGGACATGTTGTAGGTACGGGGATATAGTAATTAATTTCGTACATGTCGGCAACAATTATATCCAGTAGATATGTGTGCTAAATTTCGTCGGATGAACTCTGTGCATGAAATTACCTAAAGAAGAGCGTTTACAAAAGTGAGCATTTGGGTATTACACATCGATTCCAAGTGTGTCATATTTTTATACCACATAAAACTACAGTACGAAGTATTGATACTCTTACTGTTAATTCTACTGCAGACAGAAACCGGGTGGAGCCATAGACAATTACATGAAAAATATAGTGGAAACTTGGTTCAATTCATGTCCACTGCGGTTGCTGACAACGGGTCGGCTATTTTTTCCCGCTAGGCGACACTAGCATAACGTTCTAGCACATGTTGTAGGTGCGAGGATATGATATTTAATTTCATACATGTCGGCAACCATTATATCCAGTAGATATGTGTGCTAAATTTCGTAGGGTGAACTCTGTGCATGAAATTACCTAAAGAAGTTAGTTTATAATAGTGGGAATTTGGGAATTACCCATCGATTCCAAATTTGTCGTATTTTTACAAAACATAATACTGAAGTACGAAATATTGATGCTCTTGCTGCTGCTTCTAGTTTAGACACAAACCTGGTGGTGAGATAGATTATTGGATGAATATATAGCGGAACCCTTGTTCGATTTATGTTCAGTGAGGTAGCTGACAACAGTTCAAGTATTATCTTCCGCTAGATGACACTACCATCAGGTTCTATTATTACTGAGTTCTGTAAATGAAATTACTTAAAGTAATAAATTTAGAGAAGAGACGGCGATGGTCAGATGTATGTTTTTCGCACGACTAGTTAGATAAACTGAAATTGTTTGGAATCACATAGTTTTGTTTGTGTAGATTCTCCCACAACTACTTTTATATGTGCTCCATAAAAAATTATGTCACTTAGAAACCATATACATTGGAATCTGCAATAGAAATGCTTGTGTATTGGGCATCGATTCCTAGATTATTATATTTTTATACCACCTATTGGTACAGTACGAAATATAAAAGACCTTGCTTTTACTTTTAGTTTCGACACAAACCTGGAAGCGCGATGGGATATTGGATGAATATATATATCTTTTCCATCTAGATGACAATAGCATACGGTTCTAGGACATGTTGTAGGTGTGGGGATATAGTAATTAATTTCGTACAAGTCGGCTACCATTATATCCAGTAGATAGGTGTGCTAAATTTCGTCGGATGAACTCTGTGCTAGATGACAATATCATAAGGTTCTAGGACATGTTGTAGGTGTGGGCATATAGTAATTAATTTCGTACAAGTCGGCTACCATTATATCCAGTCGATATGTGTGCTAAATTTCGTCGGATGAACTCTGTGCATGAAATTAGCTAAGGAAGTAAGTTTAGAATAGTGAGAATTTAGGTATTACCCATCGTTTCCTAGGTTATCATATTTTTATAACACATAATACTACAGTACGAAATATTGATAAACTTATTGTTAGTTTTACTGCACACAGAAACCGGGTGGTGCGATAGGTTATTGCCTAAAAAATATAGTGGAAACTTGGTTCCCCTCAAGTCCACTGAGGTTGCTTACAACGGGTCGTCTATTGTTTCCCGCTAGGCGACACTTGCGTAACGTTCCAGCACATGTTGTAGGTGCGGGGATATGATATTTAATTTCATACATGTCGGCAACCATTATATATAGTAGGTATGTATGCTAAATTTCGTCGGATGAACTCTGTGCATGAAATTACCTAAAGAAGTAAGTTTAGAAAAGTGAGAATTTGGGTATTATCCATCGATTCCAAGTTTGTCGTATTTTTATACCACATAATACTACTGTACGAAATATTGATGCTCTTGCTGTTACTTCTAGTTTAGACACAAACCTGGTGGTGCGATAGATTATTGGATGAATATATAGCGGAAACCTTGTTCGATTTATGTTCAGTGAGGTCGCTGACAACAGTTCAAGTATTATCTTCCGCTAGATGACACTACCATCAGGTTCTATTATTACTGAATTCTGTAAATGAAATTACCTAAAGTAATAAATTTAGAGAAGAGACGGCGATGGTCAGAAGTATGTTTTTCGCACGACTAGTTAGATAAACTGAAATTGTTTGGAATCACATAGTTTTGTTTGTGTAGACTCTCCCACAATTACTTTTATATGTGCTCCGTAAAAAATTATGTCACTTAAAAACCATATACATTGGAATCTACAATAAAAATGCTTGTGTATTGGGCATCGATTACTAGTTTATTATATTTTTGTACCACCTATTGGTACAGTACGAAATATAGATGCTCTTGCTGTTACTTTTAGTTTCGACACAAACCTGGCAGCGCGGTGGGGAATTGGATGACCATACATTTATTTCCCGCTAGATGACAATAGCATAAGGTTCTAGGACATGTTGTAGGTACGGGGATATAGTAATTCATTTCGTACATGTCGGCAACCATTATATCCAGTAGATACGTGTGCTAAATTTCCTCGGATGAACTCTGTGCATGAAATTACCTAAAGCAGTAAGTTTAGAAAAATGAGAATTCGGGTATTACCCATCGATTTCAAGTTAGTCGTATTTTTATACAACATAATACTACAGTACGAAATATTGATGCTTTTGCTGTTATTTCTAGTTTAGATACGAACCTGGTGGTGCGATAGATTATTGGATAAATATATAGCGGAAACCTTGTTCGATTTATGTTCAAGTATTATCTTCCGCTAGATGACACGACCATCAGGTGCTATTATTACTGAATTCTGTAAATGAAATTACCTAAAGTAATAAATTTAGAGAAGAGACGGCGATGGTCAGATGTATGTTTTTCGCACGACTAGTTAGATAAACCTAAAGTGTTGGGAATCACATAGTTTTGTTTGTGTAGATTCTCCCACAATTACTTTTATATGTGCTCCATAAGAAAATTATGTCACTTAAAAACCATATACATTGGAATCTGCAATAGAAATGCTTGTGTATTGGGCATCGATTCCTAGGTTATTATATTTTTATACAACCTATTGGTACAGTACGAAATATAGATGCCCTTGCTGTTACTTTTTGTTTCGACACAAACCTGGTAGTATTACCCATCGATTCCTAGGTTATCATATTTTTATACCACACAATACTACAGTACGAAATATTGATGCTCTTGCTGTTACTTCTAGTTTAGACACAAACCTGGTGGTGCGGTAGTTTATGGGATGAATTTATAGCGGAAGCCTTGTTCGATTTATATTTAATGACGTCGCTGACAACAGTTCAAGTATTATCTTCCGCTAGATGACGCTACCATCAGGTTCTAGGACATGTTGTAGTTGTCGTCATATAGTAATTAATTTCGTACATGCAGGCAACCAATCTATGCGATAGTAATGTTCGCTAAATTTCGTCGTATGAACTTTTTACATGCAAACTATGCTGCTTACAAACTGTATACATTGGAATCTGTCAGAGATGCTTCGGTACTATCCATAGCTTCCTAGTTTACCATATTTTTGTACCACGTAATAACACAGTACGAAATATAGATACCCTTACTATTAATTCTACTACAGACAGGAACCGGGTGGTGCGATAGACAATTGCATGAAAAATAAAGTGAACTTGGTTCCCTTCATGTCCACTGAGGTTGCTGACAACGGGTCGTCTATTGTTTCCCGCTAGGCGACACTAGCATAACGTTATAGCACATGTTGTAGCTGCGAGGATACGATATTTAATTTCATACATGTCGGCAACCATTATATCCAGTAGATATGTGTGCTAAATTTCGTCGGATGAACTCTGTGCATGAAATTACCTAAAGAAGAACGTTTACAAAAGTGAGCATTTGGGTATTACCCATCGATTTCAAGTTTGTCATATTTTTATAACCACACAATACTACAGTACGAAGTATTGATGCTCTTATTGTTACTTTTAGTGCAGGCACAAATCGAGTGGCGCGATAGATTATTGCATGAAAAATATAGTGGAAACTTGGTTCCCTTCATATTCACAGAGGTTGCTGACATCGCGTTGTCTATTGTTTCCCGCTAGACGAAACTTGCATAACGTTCTAGCACATGTTGTAGGTGCGGAGATATGATATTTTATTTCATAAACGTCGACAACCATTATATTCAGTAGATATGTGTGCTAAATTTCGTCGGATGAACTCTGTACATGAAATTACCTAAAGAAGTATGTTTAGAAAAGTGAGCATTTGGGTATTACACATCGATTCCAAGTTCGTCGTATTTTTATACCACATAATACCGCAGTACGAAGTATTGATACCCTTACTACTAGTTCTACTACAGACAGAAACCGGGTAGTGCGATAGACAATTGCATGAAAAATATTGTGGAAACTTGGTTCACTTCATGTCCACTGAGATTGCTTACAACGGGTCGTCTACTGTTTCCCGCTGGGTGACACTAGCATAACGTTCTAGCACTTGTTGTAGGTGCAGGGATATGATATTTAATTTCATTCATGTCGGCAACCATTATATCCAGTAGATATGTGTGCTAAATTTCGTCGGATGAACTCTATGCATGAAATTACCTAAAGAAGTATGTTTAGAAAAGTGAGAATTTGGATATAACCCATCGATTCCAAATTTGTCGTATTTTTATACCACATAATACTACTGTACGAAATATTGATGCTGTTGCTGTTACTTCTAGTTTAGACACAAACCTGGTGGTGCGATAGATTATTGGATGAATATATAGCGGAAACCTTGTTCGATTTATGTTCAATGAGGTCGCTGACAACAGTTCAAGTATTATCTTCCGCTACCATCAGGTTCTATTATTACTGAATTCTGTAAATGAAATTACCTAAAGTAATAAATTTAGAGAAGAGACGGCGATGGTCAGAAGTATGTCTTTCGCACGACTAGTTAGATAAACTGAAATTGTTTGGAATCACATAGTTTTGGAAGTGTAGATTCTCCCACAACTACTTTTATATGTGCTCCATAAAAAATTATGTCACTTAAAAACCATACACATTGGAATCTGCAATAGAAATGCTTGTGTATTGGGCATCGATTCCTAGGTTATTATATTTTTATACAACCTATTGGTACAGTACTAAATATAGATGCCCTTGCTGTTACTTTTTGTTTCGACACAAACCTGGTAGTATTACCCATCGATTCCTAGGTTATCATATTTTTATACCACACAATACTACAGTACGAAATATTGATGCTCTTGCTGTTACTTCTAGTTTAGACACAAACCTGGTGGTGCGGTAGTTTATAGGATGAATTTATAGCGGAAGCCTTGTTCGATTTATATTTAATGAGGTCGCTGACAACAGTTCAAGTATTATCTTCCGCTAGATGACACTACCATCAGGTTCTAGGACATGTTGTAGTTGTCGTCATATAGTAATTAATTTCGTACATGCAGGCAACCAATATCGTCCTAGGTGATTTTAACGCCAAAATAGGAAAGGAGGACGTCTTTGGTAGCACCATCGGAAAGCACAGCCTACACGACACCACGTCTGAAAACGGACTTAGGCTAATTGACTTTGCTGCGGGGCGTAATGTTACTATAGCTAGCACGCGGTTTCCTCACCTCGACATTCACAAGGGAACATGGCGGTCGCCAGATCATCAAACCGTCAACCAAATTGATCATGTTGCGATTGACGTAAGGCACTCCTCCAGTATTCTGGACGTCCGCACATTCCGGGCGGCCAACGTAGACTCGGACCACTATCTAGTTGTAGCTAAGGTACGTCTACGGATATCCCAAACACCACAACATCGGGAAAATACTGTGAGGAAATTTAACGTTGAACGGCTGCAATCGCAACAGACCGCCAGAGCCTTTGCCGATCGCGTATCCCTCAACCTCTCGAGAAGTCCTATGCAGCCAACATCAAGTACTGAAGACCAGTGGCATCGGTGCCAAGAAGCCATCAGAAACGCCGCAACTGATATGCTGGGTTTCACCCGACCACCCCCACGAAACCCCTGGTTTGATGAAGAGTGCCGGCAAGCACATGCAGCAAAACAACTCGCCTACAAAGCGGCGCTGCACAGAAGGACGAGAGCGGCTCGTGAGCTCTACGAGCAAAAGAGGAGGGAAGAACATCGGCTTCTCCGAAGGAAAAAGAGAGAGCATGAGAAGCGCGCGATCGAAGACATTGAGAGGTGCTACTCCAGGAACAATGTTCGGAAGTTTTACCAGAAGGTAAAAAGAACGTGTCAAAGCAATAAAACCCGAACAGAGGCCTGTAGAGATGAACAAGGAAACCTCGTAGTTGAGTCGCAGTCGGTGTTGAGGACATGGAAAAACCACTTCTGCAGACTGTTAAACGGCGACGACGACCCAAATTCCGCCGTCAGGCAGAACGAACCAATCAACTTGGACGATGAAAGTCAAGACTCCCGTCCACCCGACCAGAGTGAAGTGAGGATAGCAATATCCAAACTCAAGTCCAACAAGGCTGCTGGACCGGACGGCCTACCGGCCGAGCTATTTAAGGCAGCGGGAAATGACTTGGTAGAGAGCATACACCAACTCATTTCTAAGATCTGGTTGGAGGAAAGTATGCCTAATGAATGGAACCTCAGCATCGTTTGCCCGATCCACAAAAAAGGAGACCCCCTCAATTGCGCCAACTATAGAGGCATTAGTCTCCTTAACATCGCATACAAGATCCTGTCGGCCGTTTTGTGTGAACGTCTGAAACCACTTGTCAACGAACTGATTGGCCCCTATCAGTGCGGTTTTAGACCCGGAAAGTCCACAACCGATCAAATATTCACACTACGGCAGATCCTGGAGAAAACCCAAGAAGTCCAAATCGATACTCACCATCTTTTTATCGATTTCAAGGCCGCATATGACAGCATTTATAGAGACGAGCTATACAGAGCCATGTCTAGCTTTGGCATCCCTGCCAAACTCGTTCGCTTGTGCAGGATGACGATGGAGAATGCTCGCTGCTCCGTCAAGGTCGGTAACAATCTCACCGAGACCTTTGATGTCAAAAAGGGATTTAGACAAGGTGACGCGCTGTCATGTAACTTCTTTAATATCATACTTGAAAGAATTGTGCGAAACTCACAAGCCAACACCGGAGGCACAATCTTTCAAAAGTCCGTGCAACTACTAGCGTACGCCGACGATATTGACATAATTGGCAGAACCCAGCGGGCTGTCACTGGTGCGTTCGCTGGTATTGAAACGGAAGCGGCAAAAATGGGTTTAGCTGTAAATGAGGGCAAAACCAAGTATATGCTGTCAACTAGAAGGGACACACAACACCGACGAATTGGACAGAACGTCACAATAGACAGTTATAACTTTGAGGTAGTTAAGGACTTTGTATACCTCGGCTCCGCTATAAACTCTGACAACAATGTCAGCTCAGAGATCAAACGAAGGATCACTCTTGCCAATCGCTGTTTCTTTGGCCTAAGAAGGCAATTGAGTAGTAAGGCCTTGTCAAGAAGCACCAAGGAAACTCTTTATAAGACCCTCATCATCCCAGTCCTGCTCTATGGCGCAGAAGCATGGACGTTAACCAAGATGGATGAAGATATCCTTGGTCGTTTCGAACGCAAAATCCTTCGGATGATTTTCGGTCCCGTTTGCGTTGACGGGCTATGGAGAAGGAGATTTAACAGCGAACTCTACGAGCTGTACAGCGACATCGACCTAGTCAGAAAAGTACGCATTAGCCGTCTAAGATGGCTAGGACATGTAGAGCGGATGGACATCAACGCTCCGGCCCGAAGAGTCTTCGAATCCATCCCGGAGGGACAACGCAGTAGAGGAAGACCTCGCCTTAGGTGGCGTGCACAAGTGGAAGAGAACCTCAACCAACTTGGAGTGCGTAACTGGAGGCAGTTAGCCAAAGACCGCGCTAACTGGAGAGGCTTGTTGGTTGGGGCCCAGGTCCACCCCGGACTGTAGCGCCACCTAAGAAGAAGAAGGCAACCAATATATGCGATAGTAATGTTCGCTAAATTTCGTCGTATGAACTTTTTACATGCACACTATGCTGCTTACAAACTGTATACATTGGAATCTGTCAGAGATGATTCGGTACTATCCATAGCTTCCTAGTTTACCATATTTTTGTACCACGTAATAACACAATACGAAATATAGATACCCTTACTATTAATTCTACTGCAGACAGAAACCGGGTGGTGCGATAGACAATTGCATGAAAAATATAGTGGAAACTTGGTTCCCTTCATGTCCACGGAGGTTGCTGACAACGGGTCGTCTATTATTTCCCGCTAGGCGACACTAGCATAACGTTATAGCACATGTTGTAGGTGCGAGGATACGATATTTAATTTCATACATGTCGGCAACCATTATAGCCAGTAGATATGTGTGCTAAATTTCGTCGCATGAACTCTGTGCATGAAATTACCTAAAGAAGAACGTTTACAAAAGTGAGCATTTGGGTATTACCCATCGATTCCAAGTTTGTCATATTTTTATAACCACATAATACTACAGTACGAAGTATTGATGCTCTTATTGTTACTTTTAGTGCAGGCACAAATCGAGTGGCGCGATAGATTATTGCATGAAAAATATAGTGGAAACTTGGTTCGCTTCATATCCACAGAGGTTGCTGCCATCGCGTCGTCTATTGTTTCCCGCTAGACGACACTTGCATAACGTTCTAGCACATGTTGTAGGTGCGGAGATATGATATTTTATTTCATAAACGTCGACAACCATTATATTCAGTAGATATGTGTGCTAAATTTCGTCGGATGAACTCTGTAGATGAAATTACCTAAAGAAGTATGTTTAGAAAAGTGAGCATTTGGGTATTACACATCGATTCCAAGTTCGTCGTATTTTTATACCACATAATACCGCAGTACGAAATATTGATACCCTTACTATTAGTTCTACTACAGACAGAAACCGGGTGGTACGATAGACAATTGCATGAAAAATATAGTGGAAACTTGGTTCCCTTCATGTCCACTGAGGTTGCCGACAACGGGTCGTCTATTGTTTCCCGCTAGGCGACACTAGCATAACGTTCTAGCACATGTTGTAGGTGCGAGGACATGATATTTAATTTCATACATGTCGGCAACCATTATATCCAGTAGATATGTGTGCTAAATTTCGTCGGATGAACTCTGTGCATGAAATTACCTAAAGAAGTAAGTTCAGAAAAGCGAGCATTTGGGTATTACACATCAATTCCAAGTTTGTCGTATTTTTATACCACATAATACTACAGTACGAAATATTGATACTCTTTCTGTTAATTCTACTGCAGACAGAAACCGGGTAGTGCGATAGACAATTGCATGAAAAATATAGTGGAAACTTGGTTCACTTCATGTCCACTGAGATTGCTTACAACGGGTCGTCTACTGTTTCCCGCTGGGTGACACTAGCATAACGTTCTGGCAGTTGTTGTAGGTGCGGGGATATGATATTTAATTTCATACATGCCGGCAACCATTATATACAGTAGATATGTGTGCTAAATTTCGTCGGATGAACTCTATGCATGAAATTACCTAAAGAAGTATGTTTAGAAAAGTGAGAATTTGGATATTACCCATCGATTCCAAATTTGTCGTATTTTTATACCACATAATACTACAGTACGAAATATTGATGCTCTTGCTGTTACTTCTAGTTTAGACACAAACCTGGTTGTGCGATAGATTATTGGATGAATATATAGCGGAAACCTTGTTCGATTTATGTTCAATGAGGTCGCTGACAACAGTTCAAGTATTATCTTCCGCTAGATGACACTACCATCAGGTTCTATTATTACTGAATTCTGTAAATGAAATTACCTAAAGTAATAAATTTAGAGAAGAGACGGCGATGGTCAGAAGTATGTTTTTCGCACGACTAGTTAGATAAACTGTAATTGTTTGGAATCAAATAGTTTTATTTGTGTAGATTCTCCCACAATTACTTTTATATGTGCTCCATAAAAAAATTATGTCACTTAAAAACCATATACATTGGAATCTACAATAAAAATGCTTGTGTATTGGGCATCGATTACTAGTTTATTATATTTTTATACCACCTATTGGTACAGTACGAAATATAGATGCCCTTGCTGTTACTTTTAGTTTCGACACAAACCTGGCAGCGCGGTGGGGAATTAGATGACCATAAATTTTTTTCCCGCTAGATGACAATAGCATAATGTTCTAGGACATGTTGTAGGTACGGGGATATAGTAATTAATTTCGTACATGTCGGCAACAATTATATCCAGTAGATATGTGTGCTAAATTTCGTCGGATGAACTCTGTGCATGAAATTACCTAAAGAAGAGCGTTTACAAAAGTGAGCATTTGGGTATTACACATCGATTCCAAGTTTGTCATATTTTTATACCACATAATACTACAGTACGAAGTATTGATACTCTTACTGTTAATTCTACTGCAGACAGAAACCGGGTGGAGCCATAGACAATTACATGAAAAATATAGTGGAAACTTGGTTCAATTCATGTCCACTGCGGTTGCTGACAACGGGTCGGCTATTTTTTCCCGCTAGGCGACACTAGCATAACGTTCTAGCACATGTTGTAGGTGCGAGGATATGATATTTAATTTCATACATGTCGGCAACCATTATATCCAGTAGATATGTGTGCTAAATTTCGTAGGGTGAACTCTGTGCATGAAATTACCTAAAGAAGTTAGTTTATAATAGTGGGAATTTGGGAATTACCCATCGATTCCAAATTTGTCGTATTTTTACAAAACATAATACTGAAGTACGAAATATTGATGCTCTTGCTGCTGCTTCTAGTTTAGACACAAACCTGGTGGTGAGATAGATTATTGGATGAATATATAGCGGAACCCTTGTTCGATTTATGTTCAGTGAGGTAGCTGACAACAGTTCAAGTATTATCTTCCGCTAGATGACACTACCATCAGGTTCTATTATTACTGAGTTCTGTAAATGAAATTACTTAAAGTAATAAATTTAGAGAAGAGACGGCGATGGTCAGATGTATGTTTTTCGCACGACTAGTTAGATAAACTGAAATTGTTTGGAATCACATAGTTTTGTTTGTGTAGATTCTCCCACAACTACTTTTATATGTGCTCCATAAAAAATTATGTCACTTAGAAACCATATACATTGGAATCTGCAATAGAAATGCTTGTGTATTGGGCATCGATTCCTAGATTATTATATTTTTATACCACCTATTGGTACAGTACGAAATATAAAAGACCTTGCTTTTACTTTTAGTTTCGACACAAACCTGGAAGCGCGATGGGATATTGGATGAATATATATATCTTTTCCATCTAGATGACAATAGCATACGGTTCTAGGACATGTTGTAGGTGTGGGGATATAGTAATTAATTTCGTACAAGTCGGCTACCATTATATCCAGTAGATAGGTGTGCTAAATTTCGTCGGATGAACTCTGTGCTAGATGACAATATCATAAGGTTCTAGGACATGTTGTAGGTGTGGGCATATAGTAATTAATTTCGTACAAGTCGGCTACCATTATATCCAGTCGATATGTGTGCTAAATTTCGTCGGATGAACTCTGTGCATGAAATTAGCTAAGGAAGTAAGTTTAGAATAGTGAGAATTTAGGTATTACCCATCGTTTCCTAGGTTATCATATTTTTATAACACATAATACTACAGTACGAAATATTGATAAACTTATTGTTAGTTTTACTGCACACAGAAACCGGGTGGTGCGATAGGTTATTGCCTAAAAAATATAGTGGAAACTTGGTTCCCCTCAAGTCCACTGAGGTTGCTTACAACGGGTCGTCTATTGTTTCCCGCTAGGCGACACTTGCGTAACGTTCCAGCACATGTTGTAGGTGCGGGGATATGATATTTAATTTCATACATGTCGGCAACCATTATATATAGTAGGTATGTATGCTAAATTTCGTCGGATGAACTCTGTGCATGAAATTACCTAAAGAAGTAAGTTTAGAAAAGTGAGAATTTGGGTATTATCCATCGATTCCAAGTTTGTCGTATTTTTATACCACATAATACTACTGTACGAAATATTGATGCTCTTGCTGTTACTTCTAGTTTAGACACAAACCTGGTGGTGCGATAGATTATTGGATGAATATATAGCGGAAACCTTGTTCGATTTATGTTCAGTGAGGTCGCTGACAACAGTTCAAGTATTATCTTCCGCTAGATGACACTACCATCAGGTTCTATTATTACTGAATTCTGTAAATGAAATTACCTAAAGTAATAAATTTAGAGAAGAGACGGCGATGGTCAGAAGTATGTTTTTCGCACGACTAGTTAGATAAACTGAAATTGTTTGGAATCACATAGTTTTGTTTGTGTAGACTCTCCCACAATTACTTTTATATGTGCTCCGTAAAAAATTATGTCACTTAAAAACCATATACATTGGAGTCTACAATAAAAATGCTTGTGTATTGGGCATCGATTACTAGTTTATTATATTTTTGTACCACCTATTGGTACAGTACGAAATATAGATGCTCTTGCTGTTACTTTTAGTTTCGACACAAACCTGGCAGCGCGGTGGGGAATTGGATGACCATACATTTATTTCCCGCTAGATGACAATAGCATAAGGTTCTAGGACATGTTGTAGGTACGGGGATATAGTAATTCATTTCGTACATGTCGGCAACCATTATATCCAGTAGATACGTGTGCTAAATTTCCTCGGATGAACTCTGTGCATGAAATTACCTAAAGCAGTAAGTTTAGAAAAATGAGAATTCGGGTATTACCCATCGATTTCAAGTTAGTCGTATTTTTACAAAACATAATACTGAAGTACGAAATATTGATGATCTTGCTGCTGCTTCTAGTTTAGACACAAACCTGGTGGTGAGATAGATTATTGGATGAATATATAGCGGAACCCTTGTTCGATTTATGTTCAGTGAGGTAGCTGACAACAGTTCAAGTATTATCTTCCGCTAGATGACACTACCATCAGGTTCTATTATTACTGAGTTCTGTAAATGAAATTACTTAAAGTAATAAATTTAGAGAAGAGACGGCGATGGTCAGATGTATGTTTTTCGCACGACTAGTTAGATAAACTGAAATTGTTTGGAATCACATAGTTTTGTTTGTGTAGATTCTCCCACAACTACTTTTATATGTGCTCCATAAAAAATTATGTCACTTAGAAACCATATACATTGGAATCTGCAATAGAAATGCTTGTGTATTGGGCATCGATTCCTAGATTATTATATTTTTATACCACCTATTGGTACAGTACGAAATATAAAAGACCTTGCTTTTACTTTTAGTTTCGACACAAACCTGGAAGCGCGATGGGATATTGGATGAATATATATATCTTTTCCATCTAGATGACAATAGCATACGGTTCTAGGACATGTTGTAGGTGTGGGGATATAGTAATTAATTTCGTACAAGTCGGCTACCATTATATCCAGTAGATAGGTGTGCTAAATTTCGTCGGATGAACTCTGTGCTAGATGACAATATCATAAGGTTCTAGGACATGTTGTAGGTGTGGGCATATAGTAATTAATTTCGTACAAGTCGGCTACCATTATATCCAGTCGATATGTGTGCTAAATTTCGTCGGATGAACTCTGTGCATGAAATTAGCTAAGGAAGTAAGTTTAGAATAGTGAGAATTTAGGTATTACCCATCGTTTCCTAGGTTATCATATTTTTATAACACATAATACTACAGTACGAAATATTGATAAACTTATTGTTAGTTTTACTGCACACAGAAACCGGGCGGTGCGATAGGTTATTGCCTAAAAAATATAGTGGAAACTTGGTTCCCCTCAAGTCCACTGAGGTTGCTTACAACGGGTCGTCTATTGTTTCCCGCTAGGCGACACTTGCGTAACGTTCCAGCACATGTTGTAGGTGCGGGGATATGATATTTAATTTCATACATGTCGGCAACCATTATATATAGTAGGTATGTATGCTAAATTTCGTCGGATGAACTCTGTGCATGAAATTACCTAAAGAAGTAAGTTTAGAAAAGTGAGAATTTGGGTATTATCCATCGATTCCAAGTTTGTCGTATTTTTATACCACATAATACTACTGTACGAAATATTGATGCTCTTGCTGTTACTTCTAGTTTAGACACAAACCTGGTGGTGCGATAGATTATTGGATGAATATATAGCGGAAACCTTGTTCGATTTATGTTCAGTGAGGTCGCTGACAACAGTTCAAGTATTATCTTCCGCTAGATGACACTACCATCAGGTTCTATTATTACTGAATTCTGTAAATGAAATTACCTAAAGTAATAAATTTAGAGAAGAGACGGCGATGGTCAGAAGTATGTTTTTCGCACGACTAGTTAGATAAACTGAAATTGTTTGGAATCACATAGTTTTGTTTGTGTAGACTCTCCCACAATTACTTTTATATGTGCTCCGTAAAAAATTATGTCACTTAAAAACCATATACATTGGAATCTACAATAAAAATGCTTGTGTATTGGGCATCGATTACTAGTTTATTATATTTTTGTACCACCTATTGGTACAGTACGAAATATAGATGCTCTTGCTGTTACTTTTAGTTTCGACACAAACCTGGCAGCGCGGTGGGGAATTGGATGACCATACATTTATTTCCCGCTAGATGACAATAGCATAAGGTTCTAGGACATGTTGTAGGTACGGGGATATAGTAATTCATTTCGTACATGTCGGCAACCATTATATCCAGTAGATACGTGAGCTAAATTTCCTCGGATGAACTCTGTGCATGAAATTACCTAAAGCAGTAAGTTTAGAAAAATGAGAATTCGGGTATTACCCATCGATTTCAAGTTAGTCGTATTTTTATACAACATAATACTACAGTACGAAATATTGATGCTTTTGCTGTTATTTCTAGTTTAGATACGAACCTGGTGGTGCGATAGATTATTGGATAAATATATAGCGGAAACCTTGTTCGATTTATGTTCAAGTATTATCTTCCGCTAGATGACACGACCATCAGGTGCTATTATTACTGAATTCTGTAAATGAAATTACCTAAAGTAATAAATTTAGAGAAGAGACGGCGATGGTCAGATGTATGTTTTTCGCACGACTAGTTAGATAAACCTAAAGTGTTGGGAATCACATAGTTTTGTTTGTGTAGATTCTCCCACAATTACTTTTATATGTGCTCCATAAGAAAATTATGTCACTTAAAAACCATATACATTGGAATCTGCAATAGAAATGCTTGTGTATTGGGCATCGATTCCTAGGTTATTATATTTTTATACAACCTATTGGTACAGTACGAAATATAGATGCCCTTGCTGTTACTTTTTGTTTCGACACAAACCTGGTAGTATTACCCATCGATTCCTAGGTTATCATATTTTTATACCACACAATACTACAGTACGAAATATTGATGCTCTTGCTGTTACTTCTAGTTTAGACACAAACCTGGTGGTGCGGTAGTTTATGGGATGAATTTATAGCGGAAGCCTTGTTCGATTTATATTTAATGACGTCGCTGACAACAGTTCAAGTATTATCTTCCGCTAGATGACACTACCATCAGGTTCTAGGACATGTTGTAGTTGTCGTCATATAGTAATTAATTTCGTACATGCAGGCAACCAATCTATGCGATAGTAATGTTCGCTAAATTTCGTCGTATGAACTTTTTACATGCAAACTATGCTGCTTACAAACTGTATACATTGGAATCTGTCAGAGATGCTTCGGTACTATCCATAGCTTCCTAGTTTACCATATTTTTGTACCACGTAATAACACAGTACGAAATATAGATACCCTTACTATTAATTCTACTACAGACAGAAACCGGGTGGTGCGATAGACAATTGCATGAAAAATAAAGTGAACTTGGTTCCCTTCATGTCCACTGAGGTTGCAGACAACGGGTCGTCTATTGTTTCCCGCTAGGCGACACTAGCATAACGTTATAGCACATGTTGTAGCTGCGAGGATACGATATTTAATTTCATACATGTCGGCAACCATTATATCCAGTAGATATGTGTGCTAAATTTCGTCGGATGAACTCTGTGCATGAAATTACCTAAAGAAGAACGTTTACAAAAGTGAGCATTTGGGTATTACCCATCGATTTCAAGTTTGTCATATTTTTATAACCACACAATACTACAGTACGAAGTATTGATGCTCTTATTGTTACTTTTAGTGCAGGCACAAATCGAGTGGCGCGATAGATTATTGCATGAAAAATATAGTGGAAACTTGGTTCCCTTCATATTCACAGAGGTTGCTGACATCGCGTTGTCTATTGTTTCCCGCTAGACGAAACTTGCATAACGTTCTAGCACATGTTGTAGGTGCGGAGATATGATATTTTATTTCATAAACGTCGACAACCATTATATTCAGTAGATATGTGTGCTAAATTTCGTCGGATGAACTCTGTACATGAAATTACCTAAAGAAGTATGTTTAGAAAAGTGAGCATTTGGGTATTACACATCGATTCCAAGTTCGTCGTATTTTTATACCACATAATACCGCAGTACGAAATATTGATACCCTTACTATTAGTTCTACTACAGACAGAAACCGGGTGGTGCGATAGACAATTGCATGAAAAATATAGTGGAAACTTGGTTCCCTTCATGTCCACTGAGGTTGCTGACAACGGGTCGTCTATTGTTTCCCGCTAGGCGACACTAGCATAACGTTATAGCACATGTTGTAGCTGCGAGGATACGATATTTAATTTCATGCATGTCGGCAACCATTATATCCAGTAGATATGTATGCTAAATTTCGACGAATGAACTCTGTGCATGAAATTACCTAAAGAAGTTGGTTTATAATAGTGGGAATTTGGGAATTACCCATCGATTCGAAATTTGTCGTATTTTTACAAAACATAATACTGAAGTACGAAATATTGATGCTCTTGCTGTTGCTTATAGTTTAGACACAAACCTGGTGGTGAGATAGATTATTGGATGAATATATAGCGGAAAACTTGTTCGATTTATGTTCAGTGAGGTCGCTGACAACAGTTCAAGTATTATCTTCCGCTAGATGACACTACCATCAGGTTCTATTATTACTGAGTTCTGTAAATGAAATTACTTAAAGTAATAAATTTAGAGAAGAGACGGCGATGGTCAGATGTATGTTTTTCGCACGACTAGTTAGATAAACTGAAATTGTTTGGAATCACATAGTTTTGTTTGTGTAGATTCTCCCACAACTACTTTTATATGTGCTCCATAAAAAATTATGTCACTTAAAAACCATATACATTGGAATCTGCAATAGAAATGCTTGTGTATTGGGCATCGATTCCTAGATTATTATATTTTTATACCACCTATTGGTACAGTACGAAATATAAAAGACCTTGCTTTTACTTTTAGTTTCGACACAAACCTGGAATCGCGATGGGATATTGGATGAATATATATATCTTTTCCATCTAGATGACAATAGCATACGGTTCTAGGACATGTTGTAGGTGTGGGCATATAGTAATTAATTTCGTACAAGTCGGCAACCATTATATCCAGTAGATATGTGTGCTAAATTTCGTCGGATGAACTTTGTGCTAGATGCCAATATCATAAGGTTCTAGGACATGTTGTAGGTGTGGGCATATAGTAATTAATTTCGTACAAGTCGGCTACCATTATATCCAGTCGATATGTGTGCTAAATTTCGTCGGATGAACTCTGTGCATGAAATTACCTAAGGAAGTAAGTTTGGAATAGTGAGAGTTTAGGTATTACCCATCGTTTCCTAGGTTATCATATTTTTATAACACATAATACTACAGTACGAAATATTGATAAACTTATTGCTAGTTTTACTGCACACAGAAACCGGGTGGTGCGATAGGTTATTGCCTAAAAAATATAGTGGAAACTTGGTTCCCCTCAAGTCCACTGAGGTTGCTGACAACGAGTCGTCTATTGTTTCCCGCTAGGCGACACTTGCGTAACGTTCCAGCACATGTTGTAGGTGCGGGGATATGATATTTAACTTCATACATGTCGGCAACCATTATATCCAGTAGATATGTATGCTAAATTTCGACGGATGAACTCTGTGCATGAAATTACCTAAAGAAGTAAGTTTAGAAAAGTGAGAATTTGGGTATTACCCATCGATTCCAAGTTTGTCATATTTTTATAACCACATAATACTACTGTACGAAATATTGATGCTCTTGCTGTTACTTCTAGTTTAGACACAAACCTGGTGGTGCGATAGATTATTGGATGAATATATAGCGGAAACCTTGTTCGATTTATGTTCAATGAGGTCGCTGACAACAGTTCAAGTATTATCTTCCGCTAGATGACACTACCATCAGGTTCTATTATTACTGAATTCTGTAAATGAAATTACCTAAAGTAATAAATTTAGAGAAGAGACGGCGATGGTCAGAAGTATGTTTTTCGCACGACTAGTTAGATAAACTGAAATTGTTTGGAATCACATAGTTTTGTTTGTGTAGATTCTCCCACAATTACTTTTATATGTGCTCCATAAAAAATTATGTCACTTAAAAACCATATACATTGGAATCTACAATAAAAATGCTTGTGTATTGGGCATCGATTACTAGCTTATTATATTTTTGTACCACCTATTGGTACAGTACGAAATATAGATGCTCTTGCTGTTACTTTTAGTTTCGACACAAACCTGGCAGCGCGGTGGGGAATTGGATGACCATACATTTATTTCCCGCTAGATGACAATAGCATAAGGTTCTAGGACATGTTGTAGGTACGGGGATATAGTAATTCATTTCGTACATGTCGGCAACCATTATATCCAGTAGATACGTGTGCTAAATTTCCTCGGATGAACTCTGTGCATGAAATTACCTAAAGCAGTAAGTTTAGAAAAACGAGAATTCGGGTATTACCCATCGATTTCAAGTTAGTCGTATTTTTATACAACATAATACTACAGTACGAAATATTGATGCTTTTGCTGTTACTTCTAGTTTAGATACGAACCTGGTGGTGCGATAGATTATTGGATAAATATATAGCGGAAACCTTGTTCGATTTATGTTCAAGTATTATCTTCCGCTAGATGACACGACCATCAGGTGCTATTATTACTGAAATCTGTAAATGAAATTACCTAAAGTAATAAATTTAGAGAAGAGACGGCGATGGTCAGATGTATGTTTTTCGCACGACTAGTTAGATAAACTGAAAGTGTTTGGAATCACATAGCTTTGTTTGTGTAGATTCTCCCACAATTACTTTTATATGTGCTCCATAAGAAAATTATGTCACTTAAAAACCATATACATTGGAATCTGCAATAGAAATGCTTGTGTATTGGGCATCGATTCCTAGGTTATTATATTTTTATACAACCTATTGGAACAGTACGAAATATAGATGCCCTTGCTGTTACTTTTTGTTTCGACACAAACCTGGTAGTATTACCCATCGATTCCTAGGTTATCATATTTTTATACCACACAATACTACAGTACGAAATATTGATGCTTTTGCTGTTACTTCTAGTTTAGACACAAACCTGGTGGTGCGGTAGTTTATGGGATGAATTTATAGCGGAAGCCTTGTTCGATTTATATTTAATGACGTCGCTGACAACAGTTCAAGTATTATCTTCCGCTAGATGACACTACCATCAGGTTCTAGGACATGTTGTAGTTGTCGTCATATAGTAATTAATTTCGTACATGCAGGCAACCAATCTATGCGATAGTAATGTTCGCTAAATTTCGTCGTATGAACTTTTTACATGCAAACTATGCTGCTTGCAAACTGTATACATTATAATCTGTCAGAGATGCTTCGGTACTATCCATAGCTTCCTAGTTTACCATATTTTTGTACCACGTAATAACACAGTACGAAATATAGATACCCTTACTATTAATTCTACTACAGACAGGAACCGGGTGGTGCGATAGACAATTGTATGAAAAATATAGTGAACTTGGTTCCCTTCATGTCCACTGAGGTTGCTGACAACGGGTCGTCTATTGTTTCCCGCTAGGCGACACTAGCATAACGTTATAGCACATGTTGTAGCTGCGAGGATATGATATTTAATTTCATACATGTCGGCAACCATTATATCCAGTAGATATGTGTGCTAAATTTCGTCGGATGAACTCTGTGCATGAAATTACCTAAAGAAGAACGTTTACAAAAGTGAGCATTTGGGTATTACCCATCGATTTCAAGTTTGTCATATTTTTATAACCACACAATACTACAGTACGAAGTATTGATGCTCTTATTGTTACTTTTAGTGCAGGCACAAATCGAGTGGCGCGATAGATTATTGCATGAAAAATATAGTGGAAACTTGGTTCCCTTCATATTCACAGAGGTTGCTGACATCGCGTTGTCTATTGTTTCCCGCTAGACGAAACTTGCATAACGTTCTAGCACATGTTGTAGGTGCGGAGATATGATATTTTATTTCATAAACGTCGACAACCATTATATTCAGTAGATATGTGTGCTAAATTTCGTCGGATGAACTCTGTACATGAAATTACCTAAAGAAGTATGTATGTTTAGAAAAGTGAGCATTTGGGTATTACACATCGATTCCAAGTTCGTCGTATTTTTATACCACATAATACCGCAGTACGAAATATTGATACCCTTACTATTAGTTCTACTACAGACAGAAACCGGGTGGTGCGATAGACAATTGCATGAAAAATATAGTGGAAACTTGGTTCCCTTCATGTCCACTGAGGTTGCTGACAACGGGTCGTCTATTGTTTCCCGCTAGACGACACTTGCATAACGTTCTAGCACATGTTGTAGGTGCGGAGATATGATATTTTATTTCATAAACGTCGGCAACCATTATATTCAGTAGATATGTGTGCTAAATTTCGTCGGATGAACTCTGTACATGAAATTACCTAAAGAAGTATGTTTAGAAAAGTGAGCATTTGAGTATTACACATCGATTCCAAGTTTGTCATATTTTTATACCACATAATACTACAGTACGAAGTATTGATACTCTTACTGTTAATTCTACTGCAGACAGAAACCGGGTGGAGCCATAGATTATTGCATGAAAAATATAGTGGAAACTTGATTCACTTCATGTCAACTGAGGTTGCTGACAACGGGTCGTCTATTGTTTCCCGCTAGGCGACACTAGCATAACGTTCTAGCACATGTTGTAGGTGCGAGGATATGATATTTTATTTCATAAACGTCGGCAACCATTATATTCAGTAGATATGTGTGCAAAATTTCATCGGATGAACTCTGTGCATGAAATTACCTAAAGAAGTAAGTTCAGAAAAGCGAGCATTTGGGTATTACACATCAATTCCAAGTTTGTCGTATTTTTATACCACATAATACTACAGTACGAAATATTGATACTCTGTCTGTTAATTCTACTGCAGACAGAAACCGGGTGGAGCCATAGATTATTGCATGAAAAATATAGTGGAAACTTGGTTCCCTTCATATCCACAGAGGTTGCTGACATCGCGTTGTCTATTGTTTCCCGCTAGACGAAACTTGCATAACGTTCTAGCACATGTTGTAGGTGCGGAGATATGATATTTTATTTCATAAACGTCGACAACCATTATGTTCAGTAGATATGTGTGCTAAATTTCGTCGGATGAACTCTGTGCATGAAATTACCTAAAGAAGTAAGTTCAGAAAAGCGAGCATTTGGGTATTACACATCAATTCCAAGTTTGTCGTATTTTTATACCACGTAATACTACAGTACGAAATATTGATACTCTGTCTGTTAATTCTACTGCAGACAGAAACCGGGTAGTGCGATAGACAATTGCAAGAAAAATATTGTGGAAACTTGGTTCACTTCATGTCCACTGAGATTGCTTACAACGGGTCGTCTACTGTTTCCCGCTGGTTGACACTAGCATAACGTTCTAGCACTTGTTGTAGGTGCAGGGATATGATATTTAATTTCATTCATGTCGGCAACCATTATATCCAGTAGATATGTGTGCTAAATTTCGTCGGATGGACTCTATGCATGAAATTACCTAAAGAAGTATGTTTAGAAAAGTGAGAATTTGGATATTACCCATCGATTCCAAATTTGTCGTATTTTTATACCACATAATACTACTGTACGAAATATTGATGCTCTTGCTGTTACTTCTAGTTTAGACACAAACCTGGTGGTGCGATAGATTATTGGATGAATATATAGCGGAAACCTTGTTCGATTTATGTTCAATGAGGTTCAAGTATTATCTTCCGCTACCATCAGGTTCTATTATTACTGAATTCTGTAAATGAAATTACCTAAAGTAATAAATTTAGAGAAGAGACGGCGATGGTCAGAAGTATGTTTTTCGCATGACTAGTTAGATAAACTGAAATTGTTTGGAATCACATAGTTTTGTTTGTGTAGATTCTCCCACAACTACTTTTATATGTGCTCCATAAAAAATTATGTCACTTAAAAACCATACACATTGGAATCTGCAATAGAAATGCTTGTGTATTGGGCATCGATTCCTAGGTTATTATATTTTTATACAACCTATTGGTACAGTACGAAATATAGATGCCCTTGCTGTTACTTTTTGTTTCGACACAAACCTGGTAGTATTACCCATCGATTCCTAGGTTATCATATTTTTATACCACACAATACTACAGTACGAAATATTGATGCTCTTGCTGTTACTTCTAGTTTAGACACAAACCTGGTGGTGCGGTAGTTTATGGGATGAATTTATAGCGGAAGCCTTGTTCGATTTATATTTAATGACGTCGCTGACAACAGTTCAAGTATTATCTTCCGCTAGATGACACTACCATCAGGTTCTAGGACATGTTGTAGTTGTCGTCATATAGTAATTAATTTCGTACATGCAGGCAACCAATCTATGCGATAGTAATGTTCGCTAAATTTCGTCGTATGAACTTTTTACATGCAAACTATGCTGCTTACAAACTGTATACATTGGAATCTGTCAGAGATGCTTCGGTACTATCCATAGCTTCCTAGTTTACCATATTTTTGTACCACGTAATAACACAGTACGAAATATAGATACCCTTACTATTAATTCTACTACAGACAGAAACCGGGTGGTGCGATAGACAATTGCATGAAAAATATAGTGAACTTGGTTCCCTTCATGTCCACTGAGGTTGCTGACAACGGGTCGTCTATTGTTTCCCGCTAGGCGACACTAGCATAACGTTATAGCACATGTTGTAGCTGCGAGGATACGATATTTAATTTCATACATGTCGGCAACCATTATATCCAGTAGATATGTGTGCTAAATTTCGTCGGATGAACTCTGTGCATGAAATTACCTAAAGAAGAACGTTTACAAAAGTGAGCATTTGGGTATTACCCATCGATTTCAAGTTTGTCATATTTTTATAACCACACAATACTACAGTACGAAGTATTGATGCTCTTATTGTTACTTTTAGTGCAGGCACAAATCGAGTGGCGCGATAGATTATTGCATGAAAAATATAGTGGAAACTTGGTTCCCTTCATATTCACAGAGGTTGCTGACATCGCGTTGTCTATTGTTTCCCGCTAGACGAAACTTGCATAACGTTCTAGCACATGTTGTAGGTGCGGAGATATGATATTTTATTTCATAAACGTCGACAATAGTCAATAGTCGACAATAAACGTCGTTCAGTAGATATGTGTGCTAAATTTCGTCGGATGAACTCTGTACATGAAATTACCTAAAGAAGTATGTTTAGAAAAGTGAGCATTTGGGTATTACACATCGATTCCAAGTTCGTCGTATTTTTATACCACATAATACCGCAGTACGAAATATTGATACCCTTACTATTAGTTCTACTACAGACAGAAACCGGGTGGTGCGATAGACAATTGCATGAAAAATATAGTGGAAACTTGGTTCCCTTCATGTCCACTGAGGTTACTGACAACGGGTCGTCTATTGTTTCCCGCTAGGCGACACTAGCATAACGTTATAGCACATGTTGTAGCTGCGAGGATACGATATTTAATTTCATACATGTCGGCAACCATTATATCCAGTAGATATGTATGCTAAATTTCGACGAATGAACTCTGTGCATGAAATTACCTAAAGAAGTTGGTTTATAATAGTGGGAATTTGGGAATTACCCATCGATTCGAAATTTGTCGTATTTTTACAAAACATAATACTGAAGTACGAAATATTGATGCTCTTGCTGTTGCTTATAGTTTAGACACAAACCTGGTGGTGAGATAGATTATTGGATGAATATATAGCGGAAAATTTGTTCGATTTATGTTCAGTGAGGTCGCTGACAACAGTTCAAGTATTATCTTCCGCTAGATGACACTACCATCAGGTTCTATTATTACTGAGTTCTGTAAATGAAATTACTTAAAGTAATAAATTTAGAGAAGAGACGGCGATGGTCAGATGTATGTTTTTCGCACGACTAGTTAGATAAACTGAAATTGTTTGGAATCACATAGTTTTGTTTGTGTAGATTCTCCCACAACTACTTTTATATGTGCTCCATAAAAAATTATGTCACTTAAAAACCATATACATTGGAATCTGCAATAGAAATGCTTGTGTATTGGGCATCGATTCCTAGATTATTATATTTTTATACCACCTATTGGTACAGTACGAAATATAAAAGACCTTGCTTTTACTTTTAGTTTCGACACAAACCTGGAAGCGCGATGGGATATTGGATGAATATATATATCTTTTCCATCTAGATGACAATAGCATACGGTTCTAGGACATGTTGTAGGTGTGGGCATATAGTAATTAATTTCGTACAAGTCGGCTACCATTATATCCAGTAGATATGTGTGCTAAATTTCGTCGGATGAACTCTGTGCTAGATGCCAATATCATAAGGTTCTAGGACATGTTGTAGGTGTGGGCATATAGTAATTAATTTCGTACAAGTCGGCTACCATTATATCCAGTCGATATGTGTGCTAAATTTCGTCGGATGAACTCTGTGCTTGAAATTACCTAAGGAAGTAAGTTTAGAATAGTGAGAGTTTAGGTATTACCCATCGTTTCCTAGGTTATCATATTTTTATAACACATAATACTACAGTACGAAATATTGATAAACTTATTGTTAGTTTTACTGCACACAGAAACCGGGTGGTGCGATAGGTTATTGCCTAAAAAATATAGTGGAAACTTGGTTCCCCTCAAGTCCACTGAGGTTGCTTACAACGGGTCGTCTATTGTTTCCCGCTAGGCGACACTTGCGTAACGTTCCAGCACATGTTGTAGGTGCGGGGATATGATATTTAACTTCATACATGTCGGCAACCATTATATCCAGTAGATATGTATGCTAAATTTCGACGGATGAACTCTGTGCATGAAATTACCTAAAGAAGTAAGTTTAGAAAAGTGAGAATTTGGGTATTACCCATCGTTTCCAAGTTTGTCATATTTTTATAACCACATAATACTACTGTACGAAATATTGATGCTCTTGCTGTTACTTATAGTTTAGACACAAACCTGGTGGTGCGATAGATTATTGGATGAATATATAGCGGAAACCTTGTTCGATTTATGTTCAATGAGGTTCAAGTATTATCTTCCGCTACCATCAGGTTCTATTATTACTGAATTCTGTAAATGAAATTACCTAAAGTAATAAATTTAGAGAAGAGACGGCGATGGTCAGAAGTATGTTTTTCGCATGACTAGTTAGATAAACTGAAATTGTTTGGAATCACATAGTTTTGTTTGTGTAGATTCTCCCACAACTACTTTTATATGTGCTCCATAAAAAATTATGTCACTTAAAAACCATACACATTGGAATCTGCAATAGAAATGCTTGTGTATTGGGCATCGATTCCTAGGTTATTATATTTTTATACAACCTATTGGTACAGTACGAAATATAGATGCCCTTGCTGTTACTTTTTGTTTCGACACAAACCTGGTAGTATTACCCATCGATTCCTAGGTTATCATATTTTTATACCACACAATACTACAGTACGAAATATTGATGCTCTTGCTGTTACTTCTAGTTTAGACACAAACCTGGTGGTGCGGTAGTTTATGGGATGAATTTATAGCGGAAGCCTTGTTCGATTTATATTTAATGACGTCGCTGACAACAGTTCAAGTATTATCTTCCGCTAGATGACACTACCATCAGGTTCTAGGACATGTTGTAGTTGTCGTCATATAGTAATTAATTTCGTACATGCAGGCAACCAATCTATGCGATAGTAATGTTCGCTAAATTTCGTCGTATGAACTTTTTACATGCAAACTATGCTGCTTACAAACTGTATACATTGGAATCTGTCAGAGATGCTTCGGTACTATTCATAGCTTCCTAGTTTACCATATTTTTGTACCACGTAATAACACAGTACGAAATATAGATACCCTTACTATTAATTCTACTACAGACAGAAACCGGGTGGTGCGATAGACAATTGCATGAAAAATATAGTGAACTTGGTTCCCTTCATGTCCACTGAGGTTGCTGACAACGGGTCGTCTATTGTTTTCCGCTAGGCGACACTAGCATAACGTTATAGCACATGTTGTAGCTGCGAGGATACGATATTTAATTTCATACATGTCGGCAACCATTATATCCAGTAGATATGTGTGCTAAATTTCGTCGGATGAACTCTGTGCATGAAATTACCTAAAGAAGAACGTTTACAAAAGTGAGCATTTGGGTATTACCCATCGATTTCAAGTTTGTCATATTTTTATAACCACACAATACTACAGTACGAAGTATTGATGCTCTTATTGTTACTTTTAGTGCAGGCACAAATCGAGTGGCGCGATAGATTATTGCATGAAAAATATAGTGGAAACTTGGTTCCCTTCATATTCACAGAGGTTGCTGACATCGCGTTGTCTATTGTTTCCCGCTAGACGAAACTTGCATAACGTTCTAGCACATGTTGTAGGTGCGGAGATATGATATTTTATTTCATAAACGTCGACAACCATTATATTCAGTAGATATGTGTGCTAAATTTCGTCGGATGAACTCTGTACATGAAATTACCTAAAGAAGTATGTTTAGAAAAGTGAGCATTTGGGTATTACACATCGATTCCAAGTTCGTCGTATTTTTATACCACATAATACCGCAGTACGAAATATTGATACCCTTACTATTAGTTCTACTACAGACAGAAACCGGGTGGTGCGATAGACAATTGCATGAAAAATATAGTGGAAACTTGGTTCCCTTCATGTCCACAGAGGTTGCTGACAACGGGTCGTCTATTGTTTCCCGCTAGGCGACACTAGCATAACGTTATAGCACATGTTGTAGCTGCGAGGATACGATATTTAATTTCATACATGTCGGCAACCATTATATCCAGTAGATATGTATGCTAAATTTCGACGAATGAACTCTGTGCATGAAATTACCTAAAGAAGTTGGTTTATAATAGTGGGAATTTGGGAATTACCCATCGATTCGAAATTTGTCGTATTTTTACAAAACATAATACTGAAGTACGAAATATTGATGCTCTTGCTGTTGCTTATAGTTTAGACACAAACCGGGTGGTGAGATAGATTATTGGATGAATATATAGCGGAAAATTTGTTCGATTTATGTTCAGTGAGGTCGCTGACAACAGTTCAAGTATTATCTTCCGCTAGATGACACTACCATCAGGTTCTATTATTACTGAGTTCTGTAAATGAAATTACTTAAAGTAATAAATTTAGAGAAGAGACGGCGATGGTCAGATGTATGTTTTTCGCACGACTAGTTAGATAAACTGAAATTGTTTGGAATCACATAGTTTTGTTTGTGTAGATTCTCCCACAACTACTTTTATATGTGCTCCATAAAAAATTATGTCACTTAAAAACCATATACATTGGAATCTGCAATAGAAATGCTTGTGTATTGGGCATCGATTCCTAGATTATTATATTTTTATACCACCTATTGGTACAGTACGAAATATAAAAGACCTTGCTTTTACTTTTAGTTTCGACACAAACCTGGAAGCGCGATGGGATATTGGATGAATATATATATCTTTTCCATCTAGATGACAATAGCATACGGTTCTAGGACATGTTGTAGGTGTGGGCATATAGTAATTAATTTCGTACAAGTCGGCTACCATTATATCCAGTAGATATGTGTGCTAAATTTCGTCGGATGAACTCTGTGCTAGATGCCAATATCATAAGGTTCTAGGACATGTTGTAGGTGTGGGCATATAGTAATTAATTTCGTACAAGTCGGCTACCATTATATCCAGTCGATATGTGTGCTAAATTTCGTCGGATGAACTCTGTGCATGAAATTACCTAAGGAAGTAAGTTTAGAATAGTGAGAGTTTAGGTATTACCCATCGTTTCCTAGGTTATCATATTTTTATAACACATAATACTACAGTACGAAATATTGATAAACTTATTGTTAGTTTTACTGCACACAGAAACCGGGTGGTGCGATAGGTTATTGCCTAAAAAATATAGTGGAAACTTGGTTCCCCTCAAGTCCACTGAGGTTGCTTACAACGGGTCGTCTATTGTTTCCCGCTAGGCGACACTTGCGTAACGTTCCAGCACATGTTGTAGGTGCGGGGATATGATATTTAACTTCATACATGTCGGCAACCATTATATCCAGTAGATATGTATGCTAAATTTCGACGGATGAACTCTGTGCATGAAATTACCTAAAGAAGTAAGTTTAGAAAAGTGAGAATTTGGGTATTACCCATCGTTTCCAAGTTTGTCATATTTTTATAACCACATAATACTACTGTACGAAATATTGATGCTCTTGCTGTTACTTATAGTTTAGACACAAACCTGGTGGTGCGATAGATTATTGGATGAATATATAGCGGAAACCTTGTTCGATTTATGTTCAATGAGGTTCAAGTATTATCTTCCGCTACCATCAGGTTCTATTATTACTGAATTCTGTAAATGAAATTACCTAAAGTAATAAATTTAGAGAAGAGACGGCGATGGTCAGAAGTATGTTTTTCGCATGACTAGTTAGATAAACTGAAATTGTTTGGAATCACATAGTTTTGTTTGTGTAGATTCTCCCACAACTACTTTTATATGTGCTCCATAAAAAATTATGTCACTTAAAAACCATACACATTGGAATCTGCAATAGAAATGCTTGTGTATTGGGCATCGATTCCTAGGTTATTATATTTTTATACAACCTATTGGTACAGTACGAAATATAGATGCCCTTGCTGTTACTTTTTGTTTCGACACAAACCTGGTAGTATTACCCATCGATTCCTAGGTTATCATATTTTTATACCACACAATACTACAGTACGAAATATTGATGCTCTTGCTGTTACTTCTAGTTTAGACACAAACCTGGTGGTGCGGTAGTTTATGGGATGAATTTATAGCGGAAGCCTTGTTCGATTTATATTTAATGACGTCGCTGACAACAGTTCAAGTATTATCTTCCGCTAGATGACACTACCATCAGGTTCTAGGACATGTTGTAGTTGTCGTCATATAGTAATTAATTTCGTACATGCAGGCAACCAATCTATGCGATAGTAATGTTCGCTAAATTTCGTCGTATGAACTTTTTACATGCAAACTATGCTGCTTACAAACTGTATACATTGGAATCTGTCAGAGATGCTTCGGTACTATCCATAGCTTCCTAGTTTACCATATTTTTGTACCACGTAATAACACAGTACGAAATATAGATACCCTTACTATTAATTCTACTACAGACAGAAACCGGGTGGTGCGATAGACAATTGCATGAAAAATATAGTGAACTTGGTTCCCTTCATGTCCACTGAGGTTGCTGACAACGGGTCGTCTATTGTTTCCCGCTAGGCGACACTAGCATAACGTTATAGCACATGTTGTAGCTGCGAGGATACGATATTTAATTTCATACATGTCGGCAACCATTATATCCAGTAGATATGTGTGCTAAATTTCGTCGGATGAACTCTGTGCATGAAATTACCTAAAGAAGAACGTTAACAAAAGTGAGCATTTGGGTATTACCCATCGATTTCAAGTTTGTCATATTTTTATAACCACACAATACTACAGTACGAAGTATTGATGCTCTTATTGTTACTTTTAGTGCAGGCACAAATCGAGTGGCGCGATAGATTATTGCATGAAAAATATAGTGGAAACTTGGTTCCCTTCATATTCACAGAGGTTGCTGACATCGCGTTGTCTATTGTTTCCCGCTAGACGAAACTTGCATAACGTTCTAGCACATGTTGTAGGTGCGGAGATATGATATTTTATTTCATAAACGTCGACAACCATTATATTCAGTAGATATGTGTGCTAAATTTCGTCGGATGAACTCTGTACATGAAATTACCTAAAGAAGTATGTTTAGAAAAGTGAGCATTTGGGTATTACACATCGATTCCAAGTTCGTCGTATTTTTATACCACATAATACCGCAGTACGAAATATTGATACCCTTACTATTAGTTCTACTACAGACAGAAACCGGGTGGTGCGATAGACAATTGCATGAAAAATATAGTGGAAACTTGGTTCCCTTCATGTCCACTGAGGTTGCTGACAACGGGTCGTCTATTGTTTCCCGCTAGGCGACACTAGCATAACGTTATAGCACATGTTGTAGCTGCGAGGATACGATATTTAATTTCATACATGTCGGCAACCATTATATCCAGTAGATATGTATGCTAAATTTCGACGAATGAACTCTGTGCATGAAATTACCTAAAGAAGTTGGTTTATAATAGTGGGAATTTGGGAATTACCCATCGATTCGAAATTTGTCGTATTTTTACAAAACATAATACTGAAGTACGAAATATTGATGCTCTTGCTGTTGCTTATAGTTTAGACACAAACCTGGTGGTGAGATAGATTATTGGATGAATATATAGCGGAAAATTTGTTCGATTTATGTTCAGTGAGGTCGCTGACAACAGTTCAAGTATTATCTTCCGCTAGATGACACTACCATCAGGTTCTATTATTACTGAGTTCTGTAAATGAAATTACTTAAAGTAATAAATTTAGAGAAGAGACGGCGATGGTCAGATGTATGTTTTTCGCACGACTAGTTAGATAAACTGAAATTGTTTGGAATCACATAGTTTTGTTTGTGTAGATTCTCCCACAACTACTTTTATATGTGCTCCATAAAAAATTATGTCACTTAAAAACCATATACATTGGAATCTGCAATAGAAATGCTTGTGTATTGGGCATCGATTCCTAGATTATTATATTTTTATACCACCTATTGGTACAGTACGAAATATAAAAGACCTTGCTTTTACTTTTAGTTTCGACACAAACCTGGAAGCGCGATGGGATATTGGATGAATATATATATCTTTTCCATCTAGATGACAATAGCATACGGTTCTAGGACATGTTGTAGGTGTGGGCATATAGTAATTAATTTCGTACAAGTCGGCTACCATTATATCCAGTAGATATGTGTGCTAAATTTCGTCGGATGAACTCTGTGCTAGATGCCAATATCATAAGGTTCTAGGACATGTTGTAGGTGTGGGCATATAGTAATTAATTTCGTACAAGTCGGCTACCATTATATCCAGTCGATATGTGTGCTAAATTTCGTCGGATGAACTCTGTGCATGAAATTACCTAAGGAAGTAAGTTTAGAATAGTGAGAGTTTAGGTATTACCCATCGTTTCCTAGGTTATCATATTTTTATAACACATAATACTACAGTACGAAATATTGATAAACTTATTGTTAGTTTTACTGCACACAGAAACCGGGTGGTGCGATAGGTTATTGCCTAAAAAATATAGTGGAAACTTGGTTCCCCTCAAGTCCACTGAGGTTGCTTACAACGGGTCGTCTATTGTTTCCCGCTAGGCGACACTTGCGTAACGTTCCAGCACATGTTGTAGGTGCGGGGATATGATATTTAACTTCATACATGTCGGCAACCATTATATCCAGTAGATATGTATGCTAAATTTCGACGGATGAACTCTGTGCACGAAATTACCTAAAGAAGTAAGTTTAGAAAAGTGAGAATTTGGGTATTACCCATCGTTTCCAAGTTTGTCATATTTTTATAACCACATAATACTACTGTACGAAATATTGATGCTCTTGCTGTTACTTCTAGTTTAGACACAAACCTGGTGGTGCGATAGATTATTGGATGAATATATAGCGGAAACCTTGTTCGATTTATGTTCAATGAGGTTCAAGTATTGTCTTCCGCTACCATCAGGTTCTATTATTACTGAATTCTGTAAATGAAATTACCTAAAGTAATAAATTTAGAGAAGAGACGGCGATGGTCAGAAGTATGTTTTTCGCATGACTAGTTAGATAAACTGAAATTGTTTGGAATCACATAGTTTTGTTTGTGTAGATTCTCCCACAACTACTTTTATATGTGCTCCATAAAAAATTATGTCACTTAAAAACCATACACATTGGAATCTGCAATAGAAATGCTTGTGTATTGGGCATCGATTCCTAGGTTATTATATTTTTATACAACCTATTGGTACAGTACGAAATATAGATGCCCTTGCTGTTACTTTTTGTTTCGACACAAACCTGGTAGTATTACCCATCGATTCCTAGGTTATCATATTTTTATACCACACAATACTACAGTACGAAATATTGATGCTCTTGCTGTTACTTCTAGTTTAGACACAAACCTGGTGGTGCGGTAGTTTATGGGATGAATTTATAGCGGAAGCCTTGTTCGATTTATATTTAATGACGTCGCTGACAACAGTTCAAGTATTATCTTCCGCTAGATGACACTACCATCAGGTTCTAGGACATGTTGTAGTTGTCGTCATATAGTAATTAATTTCGTACATGCAGGCAACCAATCTATGCGATAGTAATGTTCGCTAAATTTCGTCGTATGAACTTTTTACATGCAAACTATGCTGCTTACAAACTGTATACATTGGAATCTGTCAGAGATGCTTCGGTACTATCCATAGCTTCCTAGTTTACCATATTTTTGTACCACGTAATAACACAGTACGAAATATAGATACCCTTACTATTAATTCTACTACAGACAGAAACCGGGTGGTGCGATAGACAATTGCATGAAAAATATAGTGAACTTGGTTCCCTTCATGTCCACTGAGGTTGCTGACAACGGGTCGTCTATTGTTTCCCGCTAGGCGACACTAGCATAACGTTATAGCACATGTTGTAGCTGCGAGGATACGATATTTAATTTCATACATGTCGGCAACCATTATATCCAGTAGATATGTGTGCTAAATTTCGTCGGATGAACTCTGTGCATGAAATTACCTAAAGAAGAACGTTAACAAAAGTGAGCATTTGGGTATTACCCATCGATTTCAAGTTTGTCATATTTTTATAACCACACAATACTACAGTACGAAGTATTGATGCTCTTATTGTTACTTTTAGTGCAGGCACAAATCGAGTGGCGCGATAGATTATTGCATGAAAAATATAGTGGAAACTTGGTTCCCTTCATATTCACAGAGGTTGCTGACATCGCGTTGTCTATTGTTTCCCGCTAGACGAAACTTGCATAACGTTCTAGCACATGTTGTAGGTGCGGAGATATGATATTTTATTTCATAAACGTCGACAACCATTATATTCAGTAGATATGTGTGCTAAATTTCGTCGGATGAACTCTGTACATGAAATTACCTAAAGAAGTATGTTTAGAAAAGTGAGCATTTGGGTATTACACATCGATTCCAAGTTCGTCGTATTTTTATACCACATAATACCGCAGTACGAAATATTGATACCCTTACTATTAGTTCTACTACAGACAGAAACCGGGTGGTGCGATAGACAATTGCATGAAAAATATAGTGGAAACTTGGTTCCCTTCATGTCCACTGAGGTTGCTGACAACGGGTCGTCTATTGTTTCCCGCTAGGCGACACTAGCATAACGTTATAGCACATGTTGTAGCTGCGAGGATACGATATTTAATTTCATACATGTCGGCAACCATTATATCCAGTAGATATGTATGCTAAATTTCGACGAATGAACTCTGTGCATGAAATTACCTAAAGAAGTTGGTTTATAATAGTGGGAATTTGGGAATTACCCATCGATTCGAAATTTGTCGTATTTTTACAAAACATAATACTGAAGTACGAAATATTGATGCTCTTGCTGTTGCTTATAGTTTAGACACAAACCTGGTGGTGAGATAGATTATTGGATGAATATATAGCGGAAAATTTGTTCGATTTATGTTCAGTGAGGTCGCTGACAACAGTTCAAGTATTATCTTCCGCTAGATGACACTACCATCAGGTTCTATTATTACTGAGTTCTGTAAATGAAATTACTTAAAGTAATAAATTTAGAGAAGAGACGGCGATGGTCAGATGTATGTTTTTCGCACGACTAGTTAGATAAACTGAAATTGTTTGGAATCACATAGTTTTGTTTGTGTAGATTCTCCCACAACTACTTTTATATGTGCTCCATAAAAAATTATGTCACTTAAAAACCATATACATTGGAATCTGCAATAGAAATGCTTGTGTATTGGGCATCGATTCCTAGATTATTATATTTTTATACCACCTATTGGTACAGTACGAAATATAAAAGACCTTGCTTTTACTTTTAGTTTCGACACAAACCTGGAAGCGCGATGGGATATTGGATGAATATATATATCTTTTCCATCTAGATGACAATAGCATACGGTTCTAGGACATGTTGTAGGTGTGGGCATATAGTAATTAATTTCGTACAAGTCGGCTACCATTATATCCAGTAGATATGTGTGCTAAATTTCGTCGGATGAACTCTGTGCTAGATGCCAATATCATAAGGTTCTAGGACATGTTGTAGGTGTGGGCATATAGTAATTAATTTCGTACAAGTCGGCTACCATTATATCCAGTCGATATGTGTGCTAAATTTCGTCGGATGAACTCTGTGCATGAAATTACCTAAGGAAGTAAGTTTAGAATAGTGAGAGTTTAGGTATTACCCATCGTTTCCTAGGTTATCATATTTTTATAACACATAATACTACAGTACGAAATATTGATAAACTTATTGTTAGTTTTACTGCACACAGAAACCGGGTGGTGCGATAGGTTATTGCCTAAAAAATATAGTGGAAACTTGGTTCCCCTCAAGTCCACTGAGGTTGCTTACAACGGGTCGTCTATTGTTTCCCGCTAGGCGACACTTGCGTAACGTTCCAGCACATGTTGTAGGTGCGGGGATATGATATTTAACTTCATACATGTCGGCAACCATTATATCCAGTAGATATGTATGCTAAATTTCGACGGATGAACTCTGTGCATGAAATTACCTAAAGAAGTAAGTTTAGAAAAGTGAGAATTTGGGTATTACCCATCGTTTCCAAGTTTGTCATATTTTTATAACCACATAATACTACTGTACGAAATATTGATGCTCTTGCTGTTACTTCTAGTTTAGACACAAACCTGGTGGTGCGATAGATTATTGGATGAATATATAGCGGAAACCTTGTTCGATTTATGTTCAATGAGGTCGCTGACAACAGTTCAAGTATTATCTTCCGCTAGATGACACTACCATCAGGTTCTATTATTACTGAATTCTGTAAATGAAATTACCTAAAGTAATAAATTTAGAGAAGAGACGGCGATGGTCAGAAGTATGTTTTTCGCACGACTAGTTAGATAAACTGAAATTGTTTGGAATCACATAGTTTTGTTTGTGTAGATTCTCCCACAATTACTTTTATATGTGCTCCGTAAAAAATTATGTCACTTAAAAACCATATACATTGGAATCTACAATAAAAATGCTTGTGTATTGGGCATCGATTACTAGCTTATTATATTTTTGTACCACCTATTGGTACAGTACGAAATATAGATGCTCTTGCTGTTACTTTTAGTTTCGACACAAACCTGGCAGCGCGGTGGGGAATTGGATGACCATACATTTATTTCCCGCTAGATGACAATAGCATAAGGTTCTAGGACATGTTGTAGGTACGGGGATATAGTAATTCATTTCGTACATGTCGGCAACCATTATATCCAGTAGATACGTGTGCTAAATTTCCTCGGATGAACTCTGTGCATGAAATTACCTAAAGCAGTAAGTTTAGAAAAACGAGAATTCGGGTATTACCCATCGATTTCAAGTTAGTCGTATTTTTATACAACATAATACTACAGTACGAAATATTGATGCTTTTGCTGTTACTTCTAGTTTAGATACGAACCTGGTGGTGCGATAGATTATTGGATAAATATATAGCGGAAACCTTGTTCGATTTATGTTCAAGTATTATCTTCCGCTAGATGACACGACCATCAGGTGCTATTATTACTGAATTCTGTAAATGAAATTACCTAAAGTAATAAATTTAGAGAAGAGACGGCGATGGTCAGATGTATGTTTTTCGCACGACTAGTTAGATAAACTGAAAGTGTTTGGAATCACATAGCTTTGTTTGTGTAGATTCTCCCACAATTACTTTTATATGTGCTCCATAAGAAAATTATGTCACTTAAAAACCATATACATTGGAATCTGCAATAGAAATGCTTGTGTATTGGGCATCGATTCCTAGGTTATTATATTTTTATACAACCTATTGGTACAGTACGAAATATAGATGCCCTTGCTGTTACTTTTTGTTTCGACACAAACCTGGTAGTATTACCCATCGATTCCTAGGTTATCATATTTTTATACCACACAATACTACAGTACGAAATATTGATGCTCTTGCTGTTACTTCTAGTTTAGACACAAACCTGGTGGTGCGGTAGTTTATGGGATGAATTTATAGCGGAAGCCTTGTTCGATTTATATTTAATGACGTCGCTGACAACAGTTCAAGTATTATCTTCCGCTAGATGACACTACCATCAGGTTCTAGGACATGTTGTAGTTGTCGTCATATAGTAATTAATTTCGTACATGCAGGGAACCAATCTATGCGATAGTAATGTTCGCTAAATTTCGTCGTATGAACTTTTTACATGCAAACTATGCTGCTTGCAAACTGTATACATTGGAATCTGTCAGAGATGCTTCGGTACTATCCATAGCTTCCTAGTTTACCATATTTTTGTACCACGTAATAACACAGTACGAAATATAGATACCCTTACTATTAATTCTACTACAGACAGGAACCGGGTGGTGCGATAGACAATTGCATGAAAAATATAGTGAACTTGGTTCCCTTCATGTCCACTGAGGTTGCTGACAACGGGTCGTCTATTGTTTCCCGCTAGGCGACACTAGCATAACGTTATAGCACATGTTGTAGCTGCGAGGATACGATATTTAATTTCATACATGTCGGCAACCATTATATCCAGTAGATATGTGTGCTAAATTTCGTCGGATGAACTCTGTGCATGAAATTACCTAAAGAAGAACGTTTACAAAAGCGAGCATGTGGGTATTACCCATCGATTCCAAGTTTGTCATATTTTTATAACCACACAATACTACAGTACGAAGTATTGATGCTCTTATTGTTACTTTTAGTGCAGGCACAAATCGAGTGGCGCGATAGATTATTGCATGAAAAATATAGTGGAAACTTGGTTCCCTTCATATTCACAGAGGTTGCTGACATCGCGTTGTCTATTGTTTCCCGCTAGACGAAACTTGCATAACGTTCTAGCACATGTTGTAGGTGCGGAGATATGATATTTTATTTCATAAACGTCGACAACCATTATATTCAGTAGATATGTGTGCTAAATTTCGTCGGATGAACTCTGTACATGAAATTACCTAAAGAAGTATGTTTAGAAAAGTGAGCATTTGAGTATTACACATCGATTCCAAGTTTGTCATATTTTTATACCACATAATACTACAGTACGAAGTATTGATACTCTTACTGTTAATTCTACTGCAGACAGAAACCGGGTGGAGCCATAGATTATTGCACGAAAAATATAGTGGAAACTTGATTCACTTCATGTCAACTGAGGTTGCTGACAACGGGTCGTCTATTGTTTCCCGCTAGGCGACACTAGCATAACGTTCTAGCACATGTTGTAGGTGCGAGGATATGATATTTTATTTCATAAACGTCGACAACCATTATATTCAGTAGATATGTGTGCTAAATTTCGTCGGATGAACTCTGTGCATGAAATTACCTAAAGAAGTAAGTTCAGAAAAGCGAGCATTTGGGTATTACACATCAATTCCAAGTTTGTCGTATTTTTATACCACATAATACTACAGTACGAAATATTGATACTCTGTCTGTTAATTCTACTGCAGACAGAAACCGGGTGGAGCCATAGATTATTGCATGAAAAATATAGTGGAAACTTGGTTCCCTTCATATCCACAGAGGTTGCTGACATCGCGTTGTCTATTGTTTCCCGCTAGACGAAACTTGCATAACGTTCTAGCACATGTTGTAGGTGCGGAGATATAATATTTTATTTCATAAACGTCGACAACCATTATGTTCAGTAGATATGTGTGCTAAATTTCGTCGGATGAACTCTGTGCATGAAATTACCTAAAGAAGTAAGTTCAGAAAAGCGAGCATTTGGGTATTACACATCAATTCCAAGTTTGTCGTATTTTTATACCACGTAATACTACAGTACGAAATATTGATACTCTGTCTGTTAATTCTACTGCAGACAGAAACCGGGTAGTGCGATAGACAATTGCAAGAAAAATATTGTGGAAACTTGGTTCACTTCATGTCCACTGAGATTGCTTACAACGGGTCGTCTACTGTTTCCCGCTGGGTGACACTAGCATAACGTTCTAGCACTTGTTGTAGGTGCAGGGATATGATATTTAATTTCATTCATGTCGGCAACCATTATATCCAGTAGATATGTGTGCTAAATTTCGTCGGATGAACTCTATGCATGAAATTACCTAAAGAAGTATGTTTAGAAAAGTGAGAATTTGGATATTACCCATCGATTCCAAATTTGTCGTATTTTTATACCACATAATACTACTGTACGAAATATTGATGCTCTTGCTGTTACTTCTAGTTTAGACACAAACCTGGTGGTGCGATAGATTATTGGATGAATATATAGCGGAAACCTTGTTCGATTTATGTTCAATGAGGTCGCTGACAACAGTTCAAGTATTATCTTCCGCTACCATCAGGTTCTATTATTACTGAATTCTGTAAATGAAATTACCTAAAGTAATAAATTTAGAGAAGAGACGGCGATGGTCAGAAGTATGTTTTTCGCATGACTAGTTAGATAAACTGAAATTGTTTGGAATCACATAGTTTTGGTTGTGTAGATTCTCCCACAACTACTTTTATATGTGCTCAATAAAAAATTATGTCACTTAAAAACCATACACATTGGAATCTGCAATAGAAATGCTTGTGTATTGGGCATCGATTCCTAGGTTATTATATTTTTATACAACCTATTGGTACAGTACGAAATATAGATGCCCTTGCTGTTACTTTTTGTTTCGACACAAACCTGGTAGTATTACCCATCGATTCCTAGGTTATCATATTTTTATACCACACAATACTACAGTACGAAATATTGATGCTCTTGCTGTTACTTCTAGTTTAGATACAAACCTGGTGGTGCGGTAGTTTATGGGATGAATTTATAGCGGAAGCCTTGTTCGATTTATGTTTATTGAGGTCGCTGACAACAGTTCAAGTATTATCTTCCGCTAGATGACACTACCATCAGGTTCTAGGACATGTTGTAGTTGTCGTCATATAGTAATTAATTTCGTACATGCAGGCAACCAATATATGCGATAGTAATGTTCGCTAAATTTCGTCGTATGAACTTTTTACATGCAAACTATGCTGCTTACAAACTGTATACATTGGAATCTGTCAGAGATGCTTCGGTACTATCCATGGCTTCCTAGTTTACCATATTTTTGTACCACGTAATAACACAATACGAAATATAGATACCCTTACTATTAATTCTACTGCAGACAGAAACCGGGTGGTGCGATAGACAATTGCATGAAAAATATAGTGGAAACTTGGTTCCCTTCATGTCCACGGGTCGTCTATTGTTTCCCGCTAGGCGACACTAGCATAACGTTATAGCACATGTTGTAGCTGCGAGGATACGATATTTAATTTCATACATGTCGGCAACCATTATATCCAGTAGATATGTGTGCTAAATTTCGTCGGATGAACTCTGTGCATGAAATTACCTAAAGAAGAACGTTTACAAAAGCGAGCATGTGGGTATTACCCATCGATTCCAAGTTTGTCATATTTTTATAACCACACAATACTACAGTACGAAGTATTGATGCTCTTATTGTTACTTTTAGTGCAGGCACAAATCGAGTGGCGCGATAGATTATTGCATGAAAAATATAGTGGAAACTTGGTTCCCTTCATATCCACAGAGGTTGCTGACATCGCGTTGTCTATTGTTTCCCGCTAGACGAAACTTGCATAGCGTTCTAGCACATGTTGTAGGTGCGGAGATATGATATTTTATTTCATAAACGTCGACAACCATTATATTCAGTAGATATGTGTGCTAAATTTCGTCGGATGAACTCTGTACATGAAATTACCTAAAGAAGTGAGCATTTGGGTATTACACATCGATTCCTAGTTTGTCATATTTTTATACCACATAATACTACAGTACGAAGTATTGATACTCTTACTGTTAATTCTACTGCAGACAGAAACCGGGTGGAGCCATAGACAATTGCATGAAAAATATAGTGGAAACTTGATTCACTTCATGTCCACTGAAGTTGCTGACAACGGGTCGTCAATTGTTTCCCGCTAGGCGACACTAGCATAACGTTCTAGCACATGTTGCAGGTGCGAGGATATGATATTTAATTTCATACATGTCGGCAACCATTATATCCAGTAGATATGTGTGCTAAATTTCATCGGATGAACTCTGTGCATGAAATTACCTAAAGAAGTAAGTTCAGAAAAGCGAGCATTTGGGTATTACACATCAATTCCAAGTTTGTCGTATTTTTATACCACATAATACTACAGTACGAAATATTGATACTCTTTCTGTTAATTCTACTGCAGACAGAAACCGGGTAGTGCGTTAGACAATTGCATGAAAAATATTGTGGAAACTTGGTTCACTTCATGTCCACTGAGATTGCTTACAACGGGTCGTCTACTGTTTCCCGCTGGGTGACACTAGCATAACGTTTTAGCACTTGTTGTATGTGCGGGGATATGAAATTTAATTTCATACATGTCGTCAATCATTATATCCAGTAGATATGTGTGCTAAATTTCGTCGGATGAACTCTGTGCATGAAATTACCTAAGGAAGTAAGTTTAGAATAGTGAGAATTTGGGTATTACCCATCGTTTCCTAGGTTATCATATTTTTATACCACATAATACTACAGTACGAAGTATTGATACTCTTACTGTTAATTCTACTGCAGACAGAAACCGGGTGGAGCCATAGACAATTGCATGAAAAATATAGTGGAAACTTGATTCACTTCAAGTCCACTGAAGTTGCTGACAACGGGTCGTCTATTGTTTCCCGCTAGGCGACACTAGCATAACGTTCTAGCACATGTTGTAGGTGCGAGGATATGATATTTAATTTCATACATGTCGGCAACCATTATATCCAGTAGATATGTGTGCTAAATTTCATCGGATGAACTCTGTGCATGAAATTACCTAAAGAAGTAAGTTCAGAAAAGCGAGCATTTGGGTATTACACATCAATTCCAAGTTTGTCGTATTTTTATACCACATAATACTACAGTACGAAATATTGATACTCTTTCTGTTAATTCTACTGCAGACAGAAACCGGGTAGTGCGATAGACAATTGCATGAAAAATATAGTGGAAACTTGGTTCACTTCATGTCCACTGAGATTGCTTACAACGGGTCGTCTACTGTTTCCCGCTGGGTGACACTAGCATAACGTTCTGGCACTTGTTGTAGGTGCGGGGATATGATATTTAATTTCATACATGTCGGCAACCATTATATACAGTAGATATGTGTGCTAAATTTCGTCGGATGAACTCTGTGCATGAAATTACCTAAAGAAGTAAGTTCAGAAAAGCGAGCATTTGGGTATTACACATCAATTCCAAGTTTGTCGTATTTTTATACCACATAATACTACAGTACGAAATATTGATACTCTTATTGTTAGTTTTACTGCACACAGAAACCGGGTGGTGCGATAGGTTATTGCCTAAAAAATATAGTGGAAACTTGGTTCCCCTCAAGTCCACTGAGGTTGCTTACAACGGGTCGTCTACTGTTTCCCGCTGGGTGACACTTGCGTAACGTTCCAGCACATGTTGTAGGTGCGGGGATATGATATTTAATTTCATACATGTCGGCAACCATTATATATAGTAGGTATGTATGCTAAATTTCGTCGGATGAACTCTGTGCATGAAATTACCTAAAGAAGTAAGTTTAGAAAAGTGAGAATTTGGGTATTACCCATCGATTCCAAGTTTGTCGTATTTTTATACCACATAATACTACTGTACGAAATATTGATGCCCTTGCTGTTACTTCTAGTTTAGACACAAACCTGGTGGTGCGATAAATTATTGGATGAATATATAGCGGAAACCTTGTTCGATTTATGTTCAATGAGGTCGCTGACAACAGTTCAAGTATTATCTTCCGCTAGATGACACTACCATCAGGTTCTATTATTACTGAATTCTGTAAATGAAATTACTTAAAGTAATAAATTTAGAGAAGAGACGGCGATGGTCAGAAGTATGTTTTTCACACGACTAGTTAGATAAACTGTAATTGTTTGGAATCACATAGTTTTATTTGTGTAGATTCTCCCACAATTACTTTTATATGTGCTCCATAAAAAAATTATGTCACTTAAAAACCATATATGTACATTGGAATCTACAATAAAAATGCTTGTGTATTGGGCATCGATTACTAGTTTATTATATTTTTATACCACCTATTGGTACAGTACGAAATATAGATGCCCTTGCTGTTACTTTTAGTTTCGACACAAACCTGGCAGCGCGGTGGGGAATTAGATGACCATAAATTTTTTTCCCGCTAGATGACAATAGCATAAGGTTCTAGGACATGTTGTAGGTACGGGGATATAAGTATTGATACTCTTACTGTTAGTTCTACTGCAGACAGAAACCGGGTGGAGCCATAGACAATTGCATGAAAAATATAGTAGAAACTTTATTCACTTCATGTCCACTGCGGTTGCTGACAACGGGTCGGCTATTTTTTCCCGCTAGGCGACACTAGCATAACGTTCTAGCACATGTTGTAGGTGCGAGGATATGATATTTAATTTCATACATGTCGGCAACCATTATATCCAGTAGATATGTGTGCTAAATTTCGTAGGGTGAACTCTGTGCATGAAATTACCTAAAGAAGTTAGTTTATAATAGTGGGAATTTGGGAATTACCCATCGATTCGAAATTTGTCGTATTTTTACAAAACATAATACTGAAGTACGAAATATTGATGCTCTTGCTATTGCTTCTAGTTTAGACACAAACCTGGTGGTGAGATAGATTATTGGATGAATATATAGCGGAACCCTTGTTCGATTTATGTTCAGTGAGGTCGCTGACAACAGTTCAAGTATTATCTTCCGCTAGATGACACTACCATCAGGTTCTATTATTACTGAGTTCTGTAAATGAAATTACTTAAAGTAATAAATTTAGAGAAGAGACGGCGATGGTCAGATGTATGTTTTTCGCACGACTAGTTAGATAAACTGAAATTGTTTGGAATCACATAGTTTTGTTTGTGTAGATTCTCCCACAACTACTTTTGTATGTGCTCCATAAAAAATTATGTCACTTAAAAACCATATACATTGGAATCTGCAATAGAAATGCTTGTGTATTGGGCATCGATTCCTAGATTATTATATTTTTATACCACCTATTGGTACAGTACGAAATATAAAAGACCTTGCTTTTACTTTTAGTTTCGACACAAACCTGGAAGCGCGATGGGATATTGGATGAATATATATATCTTTTCCATCTAGATGACAATAGCATACGGTTCTAGGACATGTTGTAGGTGTGGGCATATAGTAATTAATTTCGTACAAGTCGGCTACCATTATATCCAGTAGATATGTGTGCTAAATTTCGTCGGATGAACTCTGTGCTAGATGACAATATCATAAGGTTCTAGGACATGTTGTAGGTGTGGGCATATAGTAATTAATTTCGTACAAGTCGGCTACCATTATATCCAGTAGATATGTGTGCTAAATTTCGTCGGATGAACTCTGTGCTAGATGACAATATCATAAGGTTCTAGGACATGTTGTAGGTGTGGGCATATAGTAATTAATTTCGTACAAGTCGGCTACCATTATATCCAGTCGATATGTGTGCTAAATTTCGTCGGATGAACTCTGTGCATGAAATTACCTAAGGAAGTAAGTTTAGAATAGTGAGAGTTTAGGTATTACCCATCGTTTCCTAGGTTATCATATTTTTATAACACATAATACTACAGTACGAAATATTGATAAACTTATTGTTAGTTTCACTGCACACAGAAACCGGGTGGTGCGATAGGTTATTGCCTAAAAAATATAGTGGAAACTTGGTTCCCCTCAAGTCCACTGAGGTTGCTTACAACGGGTCGTCTATTGTTTCCCGCTAGGCGACACTTGCGTAACGTTCCAGCACATGTTGTACCATTATATCCAGTAGATATGTGTGCTAAATTTCATCGGATGAACTCTGTGCATGAAATTACCTAAAGAAGTAAATTCAGAAAAGCGAGCATTTGGGTATTACACATCAATTCCAAGTTTGTCGTATTTTTATACCACATAATACTACAGTACGAAATATTGATACTCTTTCTGTTAATTCTACTGCAGACAGAAACCGGGTAGTGCGATAGACAATTGCATGAAAAATATAGTGGAAACTTGGTTCACTTCATGTCCACTGAGATTGCTTACAACGGGTCGTCTACTGTTTCCCGCTGGGTGACACTAGCATAACGTTCTGGCACTTGTTGTAGGTGCGGGGATATGATATTTAATTTCATACATGTCGGCAACCATTATATACAGTAGATATGTGTGCTAAATTTCGTCGGATGAACTCTGTGCATGAAATTACCTAAAGAAGTAAGTTCAGAAAAGCGAGCATTTGGGTATTACACATCAATTCCAAGTTTGTCGTATTTTTATACCACATAATACTACAGTACGAAATATTGATACTCTTATTGTAAAGAAGTAAGTTTAGAAAAGTGAGAATTTGGGTATTACCCATCGATTCCAAGTTTGTCGTATTTTTATACCACATAATACTACTGTACGAAATATTGATGCTCTTGCTGTTACTTCTAGTTTAGACACAAACCTGGTGGTGCGATAGATTATTGGATGAATATATAGCGGTAACCTTGTTCGATTTATGTTCAGTGAGGTCGCTGACAACAGTTCAAGTATTATCTTCCGCTAGATGACACTACCATCAGGTTCTATTATTACTGAATTCTGTAAATGAAATTACCTAAAGTAATAAATTTAGAGAAGAGACGGCGATGGTCAGAAGTATGTTTTTCACACGACTAGTTAGATAAACTGAAATTGTTTGGAATCACATAGTTTTGTTTGTGTAGATTCTCCCACAATTACTTTTATATGTGCTCCATAAGAAAATTATGTCACTTAAAAACGATATATGTACATTGGAATCTGCAATAGAAATGCTTGTGTATTGGGCATCGATTCCTAGGTTATTATATTTTTATAATACCTATTGGTACAGTACGAAATACAAAAGCCCTTTCTGTTACTTTTAGTTTCGACACAAACCTGGTAGCGCGATGGGATATTGGATGAATATATATATCTTTTCCATCTAGATGACAATAGCATAAGGTTCTAGGACATGTTGTAGGTGTGGGCATATAGTAATTAATACTATACGATATTTAATTGCATACATGTCGGCAACCATTATATCCAGTAGATATGTGTGCTAAAATTCGTCGGATGAGCTCTGTGCATGTAATTACCTAAAAAAGAACGTTTACAAAAGTGAGTATTTGGGTATTACACATCGATTCCAAGTTTGTCATATTTTTATACCACATAATACTCCAGTACGAAATATTGATACTCTTACTGTTAATTCTACTGCAGACAGAAACCGGGTGGAGCGATAGACAATTGCATGGAAAATATAGTGGAAACTTGGTTCACTTCATGTCCACTGAGGTTGCTGACAACGGGTCGTCTATTGTTTCCCGCTAGGCGACACTAGCATAACGTTCTAGCACTTGTTGTAGGTGCAGGGATATGATATTTAATTTCATACATGTCGGCAACCATTATATCCAGTAGATATGTGTGCTAAATTTCGTCGGATGAACTCTGTGCATGAAATTACCTAAAGAAGTAAGTTCAGAAAAGCGAGCATTTGGGTATTACACATCAATTCCAAGTTTGTCGTATTTTTATACCACATAATACTACAGTACGAAATATTGATACTCTTTCTGTTAATTCTATTGCAGACAGAAACCGGGTAGTGCGATAGACAATTGCATGAAAAATATAGTGGAAACTTGGTTCACTTCATGTCCACTGAGATTGCTTACAACGGGTCGTCTACTGTTTCCCGCTGGGTGACACTAGCATAACGTTCTGGCACTTGTTGTAGGTGCGGGGATATGATATTTAATTTCATACATGTCGGCAACCATTATATACAGTAGATATGTGTGCTAAATTTCGTCGGATGAACTCTATGCATGAAGTTACCTAAAGAAGTATGTTTAGAAAAGTGAGAATTTGGATATTACCCATCGATTCCAAATTTGTCGTATTTTTATACCACATAATACTACAGTACGAAATATTGATGCTCTTGCTGTTACTTCTAGTTTAGACACAAACCTGGTGGTGCGATAGATTATTGGATGAATATATAGCGGAAACCTTGTTCGATTTATGTTCAATGAGGTCGCTGACAACAGTTCAAGTATTATCTTCCGCTAGATGACACTACCATCAGGTTCTATTATTACTGAATTCTGTAAATGAAATTACCTAAAGTAATAAATTTAGAGAAGAGACGGCGATGGTCAGAAGTATGTTTTTCACACGACTAGTTAGATAAACTGAAATTGTTTGGAATCACATAGTTTTGTTTGTGTAGATTCTCCCACAATTACTTTTATATGTGCTCCATAAGAAAATTATGTCACTTAAAAACCATATATGTACATTGGAATCTGCAATAGAAATGCTTGTGTATTGGGCATCGATTCCTAGGTTATTATATTTTTATAATACCTATTGGTACAGTACGAAATACAAAAGCCCTTTCTGTTACTTTTAGTTTCGACACAAACCTGGTAGCGCGATGGGATATTGGATGAATATATATATCTTTTCCATCTAGATGACAATAGCATAAGGTTCTAGGACATGTTGTAGGTGTGGGCATATAGTAATTAATACTATACGATATTTAATTGCATACATGTCGGCAACCATTATATCCAGTAGATATGTGTGCTAAAATTCGTCGGATGAGCTCTGTGCATGTAATTACCTAAAAAAGAACGTTTACAAAAGTGAGTATTTGGGTATTACACATCGATTCCAAGTTTGTCATATTTTTATACCACATAATACTCCAGTACGAAATATTGATACTCTTACTGTTAATTCTACTGCAGACAGAAACCGGGTGGAGCGATAGACAATTGCATGGAAAATATAGTGGAAACTTGGTTCACTTCATGTCCACTGAGGTTGCTGACAACGGGTCGTCTATTGTTTCCCGCTAGGCGACACTAGCATAACGTTCTAGCACTTGTTGTAGGTGCAGGGATATGATATTTAATTTCATACATGTCGGCAACCATTATATCCAGTAGATATGTGTGCTAAATTTCGTCGGATGAACTCTGTGCATGAAATTACCTAAAGAAGTAAGTTCAGAAAAGCGAGCATTTGGGTATTACACATCAATTCCAAGTTTGTCGTATTTTTATACCACATAATACTACAGTACGAAATATTGATACTCTTTCTGTTAATTCTATTGCAGACAGAAACCGGGTAGTGCGATAGACAATTGCATGAAAAATATAGTGGAAACTTGGTTCACTTCATGTCCACTGAGATTGCTTACAACGGGTCGTCTACTGTTTCCCGCTGGGTGACACTAGCATAACGTTCTGGCACTTGTTGTAGGTGCGGGGATATGATATTTAATTTCATACATGTCGGCAACCATTATATACAGTAGATATGTGTGCTAAATTTCGTCGGATGAACTCTATGCATGAAGTTACCTAAAGAAGTATGTTTAGAAAAGTGAGAATTTGGATATTACCAATCGATTCCAAATTTGTCGTATTTTTATACCACATAATACTACAGTACGAAATATTGATGCTCTTGCTGTTACTTCTAGTTTAGACACAAACCTGGTGGTGCGATAGATTATTGGATGAATATATAGCGGAAACCTTGTTCGATTTATGTTCAATGAGGTCGCTGACAACAGTTCAAGTATTATCTTCCGCTAGATGACACTACCATCAGGTTCTATTATTACTGAATTCTGTAAATGAAATTACCTAAAGTAATAAATTTAGAGAAGAGACGGCGATGGTCAGAAGTATGTTTTTCACACGACTAGTTAGATAAACTGTAATTGTTTGGAATCACATAGTTTTATTTGTGTAGATTCTCCCACAATTACTTTTATATGTGCTCCATAAAAAAATTATGTCACTTAAAAACCATATACATTGGAATCTACAATAAAAATGCTTGTGTATTGGGCATCGATTACTAGTTTATTATATTTTTAAACCACCTATTGGTACAGTACGAAATATAGATGCCCTTGCTGTTACTTTTAGTTTCGACACAAACCTGGCAGCGCGGTGGGGAATTAGATGGCCATACATTTTTTTCCCGCTAGATGACAATAGCATAAGGTTCTAGGACATGTTGTAGGTACGGGGATATAAGTATTGATACTCTTACTGTTAGTTCTACTGCAGACAGAAACCGGGTGGAGCCATAGACAATTGCATGAAAAATATAGTAGAAACTTGGTTCACTTCATGTCCACTGCGGTTGCTGACAACGGGTCGGCTATTTTTTCCCGCTAGGCGACACTAGCATAACGTTCTAGCACATGTTGTAGGTGCGAGGATATGATATTTAATTTCATACATGTCGGCAACCATTATATCCAGTAGATATGTGTGCTAAATTTCGTAGGGTGAACTCTGTGCATGAAATTACCTAAAGAAGTTAGTTTATAATAGTGGGAATTTGGGAATTACCCATCGATTCGAAATTTGTCGTATTTTTACAAAACATAATACTGAAGTACGAAATATTGATGCTCTTGCTGTTGCTTCTAGTTTAGACACAAACCTGGTGGTGAGATAGATTATTGGATGAATATATAGCGGAACCCTTGTTCGATTTATGTTCAGTGAGGTCGCTGACAACAGTTCAAGTATTATCTTCCGCTAGATGACACTACCATCAGGTTCTATTATTACTGAGTTCTGTAAATGAAATTACTTAAAGTAATAAATTTAGAGAAGAGACGGCGATGGTCAGATGTTTGTTTTTCGCACGACTAGTTAGATAAACTGAAATTGTTTGGAATCACATAGTCTTGTTTGTGTAGATTCTCCCACAACTACTTTTATATGTGCTCCATAAAAAATTATGTCACTTAAAAACCATATACATTGGAATCTGCAATAGAAATGCTTGTGTATTGGGCATCGATTCCTAGATTATTATATTTTTATACCACCTATTGGTACAGTACGAAATATAAAAGACCTTGCTTTTACTTTTAGTTTCGACACAAACCTGGAAGCGCGATGGGATATTGGATGAATATATATATCTTTTCCATCTAGATGACAATAGCATACGGTTCTAGGACATGTTGTAGGTGTGGGCATATAGTAATTAATTTCGTACAAGTCGGCTACCATTATATCCAGTAGATATGTGTGCTAAATTTCGTCGGATGAACTCTGTGCTAGATGACAATATCATAAGGTTCTAGGACATGTTGTAGGTGTGGGCATATAGTAATTAATTTCGTACAAGTCGGCTACCATTATATCCAGTAGATATGTGTGCTAAATTTCGTCGGATGAACTCTGTGCTAGATGACAATATCATAAGGTTCTAGGACATGTTGTAGGTGTGGGCATATAGTAATTAATTTCGTACAAGTCGGCTACCATTATATCCAGTCGATATGTGTGCTAAAATCGTCGGATGAACTCTGTGCATGAAATTACCTAAGGAAGTAAGTTTAGAATAGTGAGAGTTTAGGTATTACCAATCGTTTCCTAGGTTATCATATTTTTATAACACATAATACTACAGTACGAAATATTGATAAACTTATTGTTAGTTTTACTGCACACAGAAACCGGGTGGTGCGATAGGTTATTGCCTAAAAAATATAGTGGAAACTTGGTTCCCCTCAAGTCCACTGAGGTTGCTTACAACGGGTCGTCTATTGTTTCCCGCTAGGCGACACTTGCGTAACGTTCCAGCACATGTTGTACCATTATATCCAGTAGATATGTGTGCTAAATTTCATCGGATGAACTCTGTGCATGAAATTACCTAAAGAAGTAAGTTCAGAAAAGCGAGCATTTGGGTATTACACATCAATTCCAAGTTTGTCGTATTTTTATACCACATAATACTACAGTACGAAATATTGATACTCTTTCTGTTAATTCTACTGCAGACAGAAACCGGGTAGTGCGATAGAAAATTGCATGAAAAATATAGTGGAAACTTGGTTCACTTCATGTCCACTGAGATTGCTTACAACGGGTCGTCTACTGTTTCCCGCTGGGTGACACTAGCATAACGTTCTGGCACTTGTTGTAGGTGCGGGGATATGATATTTAATTTCATACATGTCGGCAACCATTATATACAGTAGATATGTGTGCTAAATTTCGTCGGATGAACTCTGTGCATGAAATTACCTAAAGAAGTAAGTTCAGAAAAGCGAGCATTTGGGTATTACACATCAATTCCAAGTTTGTCGTATTTTTATACCACATAATACTACAGTACGAAATATTGATACTCTTATTGTTAGTTTTACTGCACACAGAAACCGGGTGGTGCGATAGGTTATTGCCTAAAAAATATAGTGGAAACTTGGTTCCCCTCAAGTCCACTGAGGTTGCTTACAACGGGTCGTCTACTGTTTCCCGCTGGGTGACACTTGCGTAACGTTCCAGCACATGTTGTAGGTGCGGGGATATGATATTTAATTTCATACATGTCGGCAACCATTATATATAGTAGGTATGTATGCTAAATTTCGTCGGATGAACTCTGTGCATGAAATTACCTAAAGAAGTAAGTTTAGAATAGTGAGAATTTGGGTATTACCCATCGATTCCAAGTTTGTCGTATTTTTATACCACATAATACTACTGTACGAAATATTGATGCTCTTGCTGTTACTTCTAGTTTAGACACAAACCTGGTGGTGCGATAGATTATTGGATGAATATATAGCGGAAACCTTGTTCGATTTATGTTCAGTGAGGTCGCTGACAACAGTTCAAGTATTATCTTCCGCTAGATGACACTACCATCAGGTTCTATTATTACTGAATTCTGTAAATGAAATTACCTAAAGTAATAAATTTAGAGAAGAGACGGCGATGGTCAGAAGTATGTTTTTCGCACGACTAGTTAGATAAACTGAAATTGTTTGGAATCACATAGTTTTGTTTGTGTAGACTCTCCCACAATTACTTTTATATGTGCTCCGTAAAAAATTATGTCACTTAAAAACCATATACATTGGAATCTACAATAAAAATGCTTGTGTATTGGGCATCGATTACTAGTTTATTATATTTTTGTACCACCTATTGGTACAGTACGAAATATAGATGCCCTTGCTGTTACTTTTAGTTTCGACACCAACCTGGCAGCGCGGTGGGGAATTGGATGACCATACATTTTTTTCCCGCTAGATGACAATGGCATAAGGTTCTAGGACATGTTGTAGGTACGGGGATATAGTAATTCATTTCGTACATGTCGGCAACCATTATATCCAGTAGATACGTGTGCTAAATTTCCTCGGATGAACTCTGTGCATGAAATTACCTAAAGCAGTAAGTTTAGAAAAATGAGAATTTGGGTATTACCCATTGATTTCAAGTTAGTCGTATTTTTATACCACATAATACTACAGTACGAAATATTGATGCTTTTGCTGTTACTTCTAGTTTAGATACGAACCTGGTGGTGCGATAGATTATTGGATGAATATATAGCGGAAACCTTGTTCGATTTATGTTCAATGAGGTCGCTGACAACAGTTCAAGTATTATCTTCCACTAGATGACACGACCATCAGGTGCTATTATTACTGAATTCTGTAAATGAAATTACCTAAAGTAATAAATTTATAGAAGAGACGGCGATGGTCAGATGTATGTTTTTCGCACGACTAGTTAGATAAACTGAAATTGTTTGGAATCACATAGTTTTGTTTGTGTAGATTCTCCCACAACTACTTTTATATGTGCTCCATAAAAAATTATGTCACTTAAAAACCATATATGTACATTGGAATCTGCAATAGAAATGCTTGTGTATTGGGCATCGATTCCTAGGTTATTATATTTTTATAATACCTATTGGTACAGTACGAAATACAAAAGCCCTTTCTGTTACTTTTAGTTTCGACACAAACCTGGTAGCGCGATGGGATATTGGATGAATATATATATCTTTTCCATCTAGATGACAATAGCATAAGGTTCTAGGACATGTTGTAGGTGTGGGCATATAGTAATTAATACTATACGATATTTAATTGCATACATGTCGGCAACCATTATATCCAGTAGATATGTGTGCTAAAATTCGTCGGATGAGCTCTGTGCATGTAATTACCTAAAAAAGAACGTTTACAAAAGTGAGCATTTGGGTATTACACATCGATTCCAAGTTTGTCATATTTTTATACCACATAATACTCCAGTACGAAATATTGATACTCTTACTGTTAATTCTACTGCAGACAGAAACCGGGTGGAGCGATAGACAATTGCATGGAAAATATAGTGGAAACTTGATTCACTTCATGTCCACTGAGGTTGCTGACAACGGGTCGTCTATTGTTTCCCGCTAGGCAACACTAGCATAACGTTCTAGCACTTGTTGTAGGTGCAGGGATATGATATTTAATTTGATACATGTCGGCAACCATTATATCCAGTAGATATGTGTGCTAAATTTCGTCGGATGAACTCTATGCATGAAGTTACCTAAAGAAGTATGTTTAGAAAAGTGAGAATTTGGATATTACCCATCGATTCCAAATTTGTCGTATTTTTATACCACATAATACTACAGTACGAAATATTGATGCTCTTGCTGTTACTTCTAGTTTAGACACAAACCTGGTGGTGCGATAGATTATTGGATGAATATATAGCGGAAACCTTGTTCGATTTATGTTCAATGAGGTCGCTGACAACAGTTCAAGTATTATCTTCCGCTAGATGACACTACCATCAGGTTCTATTATTACTGAATTCTGTAAATGAAATTACCTAAAGTAATAAATTTAGAGAAGAGACGGCGATGGTCAGAAGTATGTTTTTCACACGACTAGTTAGATAAACTGTAATTGTTTGGAATCACATAGTTTTATTTGTGTAGATTCTCCCACAATTACTTTTATATGTGCTCCATAAAAAAATTATGTCACTTAAAAACCATATACATTGGAATCTACAATAAAAATGCTTGTGTATTGGGCGTCGATTACTAGTTTATTATATTTTTATACCACCTATTGGTACAGTACGAAATATAGATGCCCTTGCTGTTACTTTTAGTTTCGACACAAACCTGGCAGCGCGGTGGGGAATTAGATGACCATACATTTTTTTCCCGCTAGATGACAATAGCATAAGGTTCTAGGACATGTTGTAGGTACGGGGATATAAGTATTGATACTCTTACTGTTAGTTCTACTGCAAACAGAAACCGGGTGGAGCCATAGACAATTGCATGAAAAATATAGTAGAAACTTGGTTCACTTCATGTCCACTGCGGTTGCTGACAACGGGTCGGCTATTTTTTCCCGCTAGGCGACACTAGCATAACGTTCTAGCACATGTTGTAGGTGCGAGGATATGATATTTAATTTCATACATGTCGGCAACTATTATATCCAGTAGATATGTGTGCTAAATTTCGTAGGGTGAACTCTGTGCATGAAATTACCTAAAGAAGTTAGTTTATAATAGTGGGAATTTAGGAATTACCCATCGATTCGAAATTTGTCGTATTTTTACAAAACATAATACTGAAGTACGAAATATTGATGCTCTTGCTGTTGCTTCTAGTTTAGACACAAACCTGGTGGTGAGATAGATTATTGGATGAATATATAGCGGAACCCTTGTTCGATTTATGTTCAGTGAGGTCGCTGACAACAGTTCAAGTATTATCTTCCGCTAGATGACACTACCATCAGGTTCTATTATTACTGAGTTCTGTAAATGAAATTACTTAAAGTAATAAATTTAGAGAAGAGACGGCGATGGTCAGATGTATGTTTTTCGCACGACTAGTTAGATAAACTGAAATTGTTTGGAATCACATAGTTTTGTTTGTGTAGATTCTCCCACAACTACTTTTATATGTGCTCCATAAAAAATTATGTCACTTAAAAACCATATACATTGGAATCTGCAATAGAAATGCTTGTGTATTGGGCATCGATTCCTAGATTATTATATTTTTATAACACCTATTGGTACAGTACGAAATATAAAAGACCTTGCTTTTACTTTTAGTTTCGACACAAAGCTGGAAGCGCGATGGGATATTGGATGAATATATATATCTTTTCCATCTAGATGACAATAGCATACGGTTCTAGGACATGTTGTAGGTGTGGGCATATAGTAATTAATTTCGTACAAGTCGGCTACCATTATATCCAGTAGATATGTGTGCTAAATTTCGTCGGATGAACTCTGTGCTAGATGACAATATCATAAGGTTCTAGGACATGTTGTAGGTGTGGGCATATAGTAATTAATTTCGTACAAGTCGGCTACCATTATATCCAGTAGATATGTGTGCTAAATTTCGTCGGATGAACTCTGTGCTAGATGACAATATCATAAGGTTCTAGGACATGTTGTAGGTGTGGGCATATAGTAATTAATTTCGTACAAGTCGGCTACCATTATATAAAGTCGATATGTGTGCTAAATTTCGTCGGATGAACTCTGTGCATGAAATTACCTAAGGAAGTAAGTTTAGAATAGTGAGAGTTTAGGTATTACCCATCGTTTCCTAGGTTATCATATTTTTATAACACATAATACTACAGTACGAAATATTGATAAACTTATTGTTAGTTTTACTGCACACAGAAATCGGGTGGTGCCATAGGTTATTGCCTAAAAAATATAGTGGAAACTTGGTTCCCCTCAAGTCCACTGAGGTTGCTTACAACGGGTCGTCTATTGTTTCCCGCTAGGCGACACTTGCGTAACGTTCCAGCACATGTTGTACCATTATATCCAGTAGATATGTGTGCTAAATTTCATCGGATGAACTCTGTGCATGAAATTACCTAAAGAAGTAAGTTCAGAAAAGCGAGCATTTGGGTATTACACATCAATTCCAAGTTTGTCGTATTTTTATACCACATAATACTACAGTACGAAATATTGATACTCTTTCTGTTAATTCTACTGCAGACAGAAACCGGGTAGTGCGATAGACAATTGCATGAAAAATATAGTGGAAACTTGGTTCACTTCATGTCCACTGAGATTGCTTACAACGGGTCGTCTACTGTTTCCCGCTGGGTGACACTAGCATAACGTTCTGGCACTTGTTGTAGGTGCGGGGATATGATATTTAATTTCATACATGTCGGCAACCATAATATACAGTAGATATGTGTGCTAAATTTCGTCGGATGAACTCTGTGCATGAAATTACCTAAAGAAGTAAGTTCAGAAAAGCGAGCATTTGGGTATTACACATCAATTCCAAGTTTGTCGTATTTTTATACCACATAATACTACTGTACGAAATATTGATGCTCTTGCTGTTACTTCTAGTTTAGACACAAACCTGGTGGTGCGATAGATTATTGGATGAATATATAGCGGAAACCTTGTTCGATTCATGTTCAATGAGGTCGCTGACAACAGTTCAAGTATTATCTTCCGCTAGATGACACTACCATCAGGTTCTATTATTACTGAATTCTGTAAATGAAATTACCTAAAGTAATAAATTTAGAGAAGAGACGGCGATGGTCAGAAGTATGTTTTTCACACGACTAGTTAGATAAACTGTAATTGTTTGGAATCACATTGTTTTGTTTGTGTAGATTCTCCCACAATTACTTTTATATGTGCTCCATAAGAAAATTATGTCACTTAAAAACCATATATGTACATTGGAATCTGCAATAGAAATGCTTGTGTATTGGGCATCGATTCCTAAGTTATTATATTTTTATAATACCTATTATTACAGTACGAAATACAAAAGCCCTTTCTGTTACTTTTAGTTTCGACACAAACCTGGTAGCGCGATGGGATATTGGATGAATATATATATCTTTTCCATCTAGATGACAATAGCATAAGGTTCTAGGACATGTTGTAGGTGTGGGCATATAGTAATTAATACTATACGATATTTAATTGCATACATGTCGGCAACCATTATATCCAGTAGATATGTGTGCTAAAATTCGTCGGATGAGCTCCGTGCATGTAATTACCTAAAAAAGAACGTTTACAAAAGTGAGCATTTGGGTATTACACATCGATTCCAAGTTTGTCATATTTTTATACCACATAATACTCCAGTACGAAATATTGATACTCTTACTGTTAATTCTACTGCAGACAGAAACCGGGTGGAGCGGTAGACAATTGCATGGAAAATATAGTGGAAACTTGGTTCACTTCATGTCCACTGAGGTTCCTGACAACGGGTCGTCTATTGTTTCCCGCTAGGCGACACTAGCATAACGTTCTAGCACTTGTTGTAGGTGCAGGGATATGATATTTAATTTCATACATGTCGGCAACCATTATATCCAGTAGATATGTGTGCTAAATTTCGTCGGATGAACTCTGTGCATGAAATTACCTAAAGAAGTAAGTTCAGAAAAGCGAGCATTTGGGTATTACACATCAATTCCAAGTTTGTATTATTTTTATACCACATAATACTACAGTACGAAATATTGATACTCTTTCTGTTAATTCTACTGCAGACAGAAACCGGGTAGTGCGATAGACAATTGCATGAAAAATATAGTGGAAACTTGGTTCACTTCATGTCCACTGAGATTGCTTACAACGGGTCGTCTACTGTTTCCCGCTGGGTGACACTAGCATAACGTTCTGGCACTTATTGTAGGTGCGGGGATATGATATTTAATTTCATACATGTCGGCAACCATTATATACAGTAGATATGTGTGCTAAATTTCGTCGGATGAACTCTATGCATGAAGTTACCTAAAGAAGTATGTTTAGAAAAGTGAGAATTTGGATATTACCCATCGATTCCAAATTTGTCGTATTTTTATACCACATAATACTACAGTACGAAATATTGATGCTCTTGCTGTTACTTCTAGTTTAGACACAAACCTGGTGGTGCGATAGATTATTGGATGAATATATAGCGGAAACCTTGTTCGATTTATGTTCAATGAGGCCGCTGACAACAGTTCAAGTATTATCTTCCGCTAGATGACACTACCATCAGGTTCTATTATTACTGAATTCTGTAAATGAAATTACCTAAAGTAATAAATTTAGAGAAGAGACGGCGATGGTCAGAAGTATGTTTTTCACACGACTAGTTAGATAAACTGTAATTGTTTGGAATCACATAGTTTTATTTGTGTAGATTCTCCCACAATTACTTTTATATGTGCTCCATAAAAAAATTATGTCACTTAAAAACCATATACATTGGAATCTACAATAAAAATGCTTGTGTATTGGGCATCGATTACTAGTTTATTATATTTTTATACCACCTATTGGTACAGTACGAAATATAGATGCCCTTGCTCTTACTTTTAGTTTCGACACAAACCTGGCAGCGCGGTGGGGAATTAGGTGACCATAAATTTTTTTCCCGCTAGATGACAATAGCATAAGGTTCTAGGACATGTTGTAGGTACGGGGATATAAGTATTGATACTCTTACTGTTAGTTCTACTGCAGACAGAAACCGGGTGGAGCCATAGACAATTGCATGAAAAATATAGTAGAAACTTGGTTCACTTCATGTCCACTGCGGTTGCTGACAACGGGTCGGCTATTTTTTCCCGCTAGGCGACACTAGCATAACGTTCTAGCACATGTTGTAGGTGCGAGGATATGATATTTAATTTCATACATGTCGGCAACCATTATATCCAGTAGATATGTGTGCTAAATTTCGTAGGGTGAACTCTGTGCATGAAATTACCTAAAGAAGTTAGTTTATAATAGTGGGAATTTAAGAATTACCCATCGATTCGAAATTTGTCGTATTTTTACAAAATATAATACTGAAGTACGAAATATTGATGCTCTTGCTGTTGCTTCTAGTTTAGACACAAACCTGGTGGTGAGATAGATTATTGGATAAATATATAGCGGAAACCTTGTTCGATTTATGTTCAATGAGGTCGCTGACAACAGTTCAAGTATTATCTTCCGCTAGATGACACTACCATCAGGTTCTATTATTACTGAGTTCTGTAAATGAAATTACTTAAAGTAATAAATTTAGAGAAGAGACGGCGATGGTCAGATGTATGTTTTTCGCACGACTAGTTAGATAAACTGAAATTGTTTGGAATCACATAGTTTTGTTTGTGTAGATTCTCCCACAACTACTTTTATATGTGCTCCATAAAAAATTATGTCACTTAAAAACCATATACATTGGAATCTGCAATAGAAATGCTTGTGTATTGGGCATCGATTCCTAGATTATTATATTTTTATACCACCTGTTGATACAGTACGAAATATAAAAGACCTTGCTTTTACTTTTAGTTTCGACACAAACCTGGAAGCGCGATGGGATATTGGATGTATATATATATCTTTTCCATCTAGATGACAATAGCATACGGTTCTAGGACATGTTGTAGGTGTGGGCATATAGTAATTAATTTCGTACAAGTCGGCTACCATTATATCCAGTAGATATGTGTGCTAAATTTCGTCGGATGAACTCTGTGCTAGATGACAATATCATAAGGTTCTAGGACATGTTGTAGGTGTGGGCATATAGTAATTAATTTCGTACAAGTCGGCTACCATTATATCCAGTAGATATGTGTGCTAAATTTCGTCGGATGAACTCTGTGCTAGATGACAATATCATAAGGTTCTAGGACATGTTGTAGGTGTGGGCATATAGTAATTAATTTCGTACAAGTCGGCTACCATTATATCCAGTCGATATGTGTGCTAAATTTCGTCGGATGAACTCTGTGCATGAAATTACCTAAGGAAGTAAGTTTAGAATAGTGAGAGTTTAGGTATTACCCATCGTTTCCTAGGTTATCATATTTTTATAACACATAATACTACAGTACGAAATATTGATAAACTTATTGTTAGTTTTACTGCACACAGAAACCGGGTGGTGCGATAGGTTATTGCCTAAAAAATATAGTGGAAACTTGGTTCCCCTCAAGTCCACTGAGGTTGCTTACAACGGGTCGTCTATTGTTTCCCGCTAGGCGACACTTGTGTAACGTTCCAGCACATGTTGTAGGTGTGGGGATATGATATTTAACTTCATACATGTCGGCAACCATTATATCCAGTAGATATGTATCTTAAATTTCGACGGATGAACTCTGTGCATGAAATTACCTAAAGAAGTAAGTTTAGAAAAGTGAGAATTTGGGTATTATCCATCGATTCCAAGTTTGTCATATTTTTATAACCACATAATACTACTGTACGAAATATTGATGCTCTTGCTGTTACTTCTAGTTTAGACACAAACCTGGTGGTGCGATAGATTATTGGATGAATATATAGCGGAAACCTTGTTCGATTTATGTTCAATGAGGTCGCTGACAACAGTTCAAGTATTATCTTCCGCTAGATGACACTACCATCAGGTTCTATTATTACTGAATTCTGTAAATGAAATTACCTAAAGTAATAAATTTAGAGAAGAGACGGCAATGGTCAGAAGTATGTTTTTCGCACGACTAGTTAGATAAACTGAAATTGTTTGGAATCACATAGTTTTGTTTGTGTAGATTCTCCCACAATTACTTTTATATGTGCTCCGTAAAAAATTATGTCACTTAAAAACCATATACATTGGAATCTACAATAAAAATGCTTGTGTATTGGGCATCGATTACTAGCTTATTATATTTTTGTACCACCTATTGATACAGTACGAAATATAGATGCTCTTGCTGTTACTTTTAGTTTCGACACAAACCTGGCAGCGCGGTGGGGAATTGGATGACCATACATTTATTTCCCGCTAGATGACAATAGCATAAGGTTCTAGGACATGTTGTAGGTACGGGGATATAGTAATTCATTTCGTACATGTCGGCAACCATTATATCCAGTAGATACGTGTGCTAAATTTCCTCGGATGAGTAAGCAGAAAGTTTAGAAAAATGAGAATTTGGGTATTACCCATCGATTTCAAGTTAGTCGTATTTTTATACCACATAATACTACAGTACGAAATATTGATGCTTTTGCTGTTACTTCTAGTTTAGATACAAACCTGGTGGTGCGATAGATTATTGGATGAATATATAGCGGAAACCTTGTTCGATTTATGTTCAATGAGGTCGCTGACAACAGTTCAAGTATTATCTTCCGCTAGATGACACTACCATCAGGTTCTATTATTACTGAATTCTGTAAATGAAATTACCTAAAGTAATAATTTTAGAGAAGAGACGGCGATGGTCAGAAGTATGTTTTTCGCACGACTAGTTAGATAAACTGAAATTATTTGGAATCACATAGTTTTGTTTGTGTAGATTCTCCCACAATTACTTTTATATGTGCTCCGTAAAAAATTATGTCACTTAAAAACCATATACATTGGAATCCGCAATAGAAATGCTTGTGTATTGGGCATCGATTACTAGATTATTATATTTTTATACCACCTATTGGTACAGTACGAAATATAAAAGACCTTGCTTTTACTTTTAGTTTCGACACAAACCTGGAAGCGCGATGGGATATTGGATGAATATATATATCTTTTCCATCTAGATGACAATAGCATACGGTTCTAGGACATGTTGTAGGTGTGGGCATATAGTAATTAATTTCGTACAAGTCGGCTACCATTATATCCAGTAGATATGTGTGCTAAATTTCGTCGGATGAACTCTGTGCTAGATGACAATATCATAAGGTTCTAGGACATGTTGTAGGTGTGGGCATATAGTAATTAATTTCGTACAAGTCGGCTACCATTATATCCAGTAGATATGTGTGCTAAATTTCGTCGGATGAACTCTGTGCATGAAATTACCTAAGGAAGTAAGTTTAGAATAGTGAGAATTTAGGTATTACCCATCGTTTCCTGGGTTATCATATTTTTATAACACATAATACTACAGTACGAAATATTGATAAACTTATTGTTAGTTTTACTGCACACAGAAACCGGGTGGTGCGATAGGTTATTGAGGTTGCTTACAACGGGTCGTCTATTGTTTCCCGCTAGGCGACACTTGCGTAACGTTCCAGCACATGTTGTAGGTGCGGGGATATGATATTTAACTTCATACATGTCGGCAACCATTATATCCAGTAGATATGTATCTTAAATTTCGACGGATGAACTCTGTGCATGAAATTACCTAAAGAAGTAAGTTTAGAAAAGTGAGAATTTGGGTATTATCCATCGATTCCATGTTTGTCATATTTTTATAACCACATAATACTACTGAACGAAATATTGATGCTCTTGCTGTTACTTCTAGTTTAGACACAAACCTGGTGGTGCGATAGATTATTGGATGAATATATAGCGGAAACCTTGTTCGATTTATGTTCAATGAGGTCGCTGACAACAGTTCAAGTATTATCTTCCGCTAGATGACACTACCATCAGGTTCTATTATTACTGAATTCTGTAAATGAAATTACCTAAAGTAATAAATTTAGAGAAGAGACGGCGATGGTCAGAAGTATGTTTTTCGCACGACTAGTTAGATAAACTGAAATTGTTTGGAATCACATAGTTTTGTTTGTGTAGATTCTCCCACAATTACTTTTATATGTGCTCCGTAAAAAATTATGTCACTTAAAAACCATATACATTGGAATCTACAATAAAAATGCTTGTGTATTGGGCATCGATTACTAGCTTATTATGTTTTTGTACCACCTATTGGTACAGTACGAAATATAGATGCTCTTGCTGTTACTTTTAGTTTCGACACAAACCTGGCAGTGCGGTGGGGAATTGGATGACCATACATTTATTTCCCGCTAGATGACAATAGCATAAGGTTCTAGGACATGTTGTAGGTACGGGGATATAGTAATTCATTTCGTACATGTCGGCAGCCATTATATCCAGTAGATACGTGTGCTAAATTTCCTCGGATGAGTAAGCAGTAAGTTTAGAAATATGAGAATTTGTTTATTACCCATCGATTTCAAGTTAGTCGTATTTTTATACCACATAATACTACAGTACGAAATATTGATGCTTTTGCTGTTACTTCTAGTTTAGATACGAACCTGGTGGTGCGATAGATTATTGGATGAATATATAGCGGAAACCTTGTTCGATTTATGTTCAATGAGGTCGCTGACAACAGTTCAAGTATTATCTTCCGCTAGATGACACTACCATCAGGTTCTATTATTACTGAATTCTGTAAATGAAATTACCTAAAGTAATAAATTTAGAGAAGAGACGGCGATGGTCAGAAGTATGGTTTTCGCACGACTAGTTAGATAAACTGAAAGTGTTTGGAATCACATAGTTTTGTTTGTGTAGATTCTCCCACAATTACTTTTATATGTGCTCCATAAGAAAATTATGTCACTTAAAAACCATATACATTGGAATCTGCAATAGAAATTCTTGTGTATTGGGCATCGATTCCTAGGTTATTATATTTTTATACAACCTATTGGTACAGTACGAAATATAGATGCCCTTGCTGTTACTTTTTGTTTCGACACAAACATGGTAGTATTACCCATCGATTCCTAGGTTATCATATTTTTATACCACACAATACTACAGTACGAAATATTGATGCTCTTGCTGTTACTTCTAGTTTAGACACAAACCTGGTGGTGCGGTAGTTTATGGGATGAATTTATAGCGGAAGCCTTGTTCGATTTATATTTAATGAGGTCGCTGACAACAGTTCAAGTATTATCTTCCGCTAGATGACACTACTATCAGGTTCTAGGACATGTTGTAGTTGTCGTCATATAGTAATTAATTTCGTACATGCAGGCAACCAATCTATGCGATAGTAATGTTCGCTAAATTTCGTCGTATGAACTTTTTACATGCAAACTATGCTGCTTACAAACTGTATACATTGGAATCTGTCAGAGATGCTTCGGTACTATCCATAGCTTCCTAGTTTACCATATTTTTGTACCACGTAATAACACAGTACGAAATATAGATACCCTTACTATTAATTCTACTACAGACAGAAACCGGGTGGTGCGATAGACAATTGCATGAAAAATATAGTGGAAACTTGGTTCCCTTCATGTCCACAGAGGTTGCTGACAACGGGTCGTCTATTGTTTCCCGCTAGGCGACACTAGCATAACGTTATAGCACATGTTGTAGGTGCGAGGATACGATATTTAATTTCATACATGTCGGCAACCATTATATCCAGTAGATATGTGTGCTAAATTTCGTCGGATGAACTCTGTGCATGAAATTACCTAAAGAAGAACGTTTACAAAAGTGAGCATTTGGGTATTACCCATCGATTCCAAGTTTGTCATATTTTTATAACCACACAATACTACAGTACGAAGTATTGATGCTCTTATTGTTACTTTTAGTGCAGGCACAAATCGAGTGGCGCAATAGATTATTGCATAAAAAATATAGTGGAAACTTGGTTCCCTTCATATCCACAGAGGTTGCTGACATCGCGTTGTCTATTGTTTCCCGCTAGACGAAACTTGCATAACGTTCTAGCACATGTTGTAGGTGCGGAGATATGATATTTTATTTCATAAACGTCGACAACCATTATATTCAGTAGATATGTGTGCTAAATTTCGTCGGATGAACTCTGTACATGAAATTACCTAAAGAAGTATGTTTAGAAAAGTGAGCATTTAGGTATTACACATCGATTCCAAGTTCGTCGTATTTTTATACCACATAATACCGCAGTACGAAATATTGATACCCTTACTATTAGTTCTACTACAGACAGAAACCGGGTGGTGCGATAGACAATTGCATGAAAAATATAGTGGAAACTTGGTTCCCTTCATGTCCACTGAGGTTGCTGACAACGGGTCGTCTATTGTTTCCCGCTAGATGACACTTGCATAACGTTCTAGCACATGTTGTAGGTGCGGAGATATGATATTTTATTTCATAAACGTCGGCAACCATTATATTCAGTAGATATGTGTGCTAAATTTCGTCGGATGAACTCTGTGCATGAAATTACCTAAAGAAGTAAGTTTAGAAAAGTGAGAATTTGGGTATTATCCATCGATTCCAAGTTTGTCATATTTTTATAACCACATAATACTACTGTACGAAATATTGATGCTCTTGCTGTTACTTCTAGTTTAGACACAAACCTGGTGGTGCGATAGATTATTGGATGAATATATAGCGGAAACCTTGTTCGATTTATGTTCAATGAGGTCGCTGACAACAGTTCAAGTATTATCTTCCGCTAGATGACACTACCATCAGGTTCTATTATTACTGAATTCTGTAAATGAAATTACCTAAAGTAATAAATTTAGAGAAGAGACGGCAATGGTCAGAAGTATGTTTTTCGCACGACTAGTTAGATAAACTGAAATTGTTTGGAATCACATAGTTTTGTTTGTGTAGATTCTCCCACAATTACTTTTATATGTGCTCCGTAAAAAATTATGTCACTTAAAAACCATATACATTGGAATCTACAATAAAAATGCTTGTGTATTGGGCATCGATTACTAGTTTATTATATTTTTGTACCACCTATTGGTACAGTACGAAATATAGATGCTCTTGCTGTTACTTTTAGTTTCGACACAAACCTGGAAGCGCGATGGGATATTGGATGAATATATATATCTTTTCCATTTAGATGACAATAGCATACGGTTCTAGGACATGTTGTAGGTGTGGGCATATAGTAATTAATTTCGTACAAGTCGGCTACCATTATATCCAGTAGATATGTGTGCTAAATTTCGTCGGATGAACTCTGTGCTAGATGACAATATCATAAGGTTCTAAGACATGTTGTAGGTGTGGGCATATAGTAATTAATTTCGTACAAGTCGGCTACCATTATATCCAGTAGATATGTGTGCTAAATTTCGTCGGATGAACTCTGTGCATGAAATTACCTAAGGAAGTAAGTTTAGAATAGTGAGAATTTAGGTATTACCCATCGTTTCCTGGGTTATCATATTTTTATAACACATAATACCGCAGTACGAAATATTGATAAACTTATTGTTAGTTTTACTGCACACAGAAACCGGGTGGTGCGATAGGTTATTGAGGTTGCTTACAACGGGTCGTCTATTGTTTCCCGCTAGGCGACACTTGCGTAACGTTCCAGCACATGTTGTAGGTGCGGGGATATGATATTTAACTTCATACATGTCGGCAACCATTATATCCAGTAGATATGTATCTTAAATTTCGACGGATGAACTCTGTGCATGAAATTACCTAAAGAAGTAAGTTTAGAAAAGTGAGAATTTGGGAATTATCCATCGATTCCAAGTTTGTCATATTTTTATAACCACATAATACTACTGAACGAAATATTGATGCTCTTGCTGTTACTTCTAGTTTAGACACAAACCTGGTGGTGCGATAGATTATTGGATGAATATATAGCGGAAACCTTGTTCGATTTATGTTCAATGAGGTCGCTGACAACAGTTCAAGTATTATCTTCCGCTAGATGACACTACCATCAGGTTCTATTATTACTGAATTCTGTAAATGAAATTACCTAAAGTAATAAATTTAGAGAAGAGACGGCGATGGTCAGAAGTATGTTTTTCGCACGACTAGTTAGATAAACTGAAATTGTTTGGAATCACATAGTTTTGTTTGTGTAGATTCTCCCACAATTACTTTTATATGTGCTCCGTAAAAAATTATGTCACTTAAAAACCATATACATTGGAATCTACAATAAAAATGCTTGTGTATTGGGCATCGATTACTAGCTTCTTATATTTTTGTACCACCTATTGGTACAGTACGAAATATAGATGCTCTTGCTGTTACTTTTAGTTTCGACACAAACCTGGCAGCGCGGTGGGGATTTGGATGACCATACATTTATTTCCCGCTAGATGACAATAGCATAAGGTTCTAGGACATGTTGTAGGTACGGGGATATAGTAATTCATTTCGTACATGTCGGCAACCATTATATCCAGTAGATACGTGTGCTAAATTTCCTCGGATGAGTAAGCAGTAAGTTTAGAAAAATGAGAATTTGGGTATTACCCATCGATTTCAAGTTAGTCGTATTTTTATACCACATAATACTACAGTACGAAATATTGATGCTTTTGCTGTTACTTCTAGTTTAGATACGAACCTGGTGGTGCGATAGATTATTGGATGAATATATAGCGGAAACCTTGTTCGATTTATGTTCAAGTATTATCTTCCGCTAGATGACACGACCATCAGGTGCTATTATTACTGAATTCTGTAAATGAAATTACCTAAAGTAATAAATTTAGAGAAGAGACGGCGATGGTCAGAAGTATGTTTTTCGCACGACTAGTTAGATAAACTGAAAGTGTTTGGAATCACATAGTTTTGTTTGTGTAGATTCTCCCACAATTACTTTTATATGTGCTCCATAAGAAAATTATGTCACTTAAAAACCATATACATTGGAATCTGCAATAGAAATTCTTGTGTATTGGGCATCGATTCCTAGGTTATTATATTTTTATACAACCTATTGGTACAGTACGAAATATAGATGCCCTTGCTGTTACTTTTTGTTTCGACACAAACATGGTAGTATTACCCATCGATTCCTAGGTTATCATATTTTTATACCACACAATACTACAGTACGAAATATTGATGCTCTTGCTGTTACTTCTAGTTTAGACACAAACCTGGTGGTGCGGTAGTTTATGGGATGAATTTATAGCGGAAGCCTTGTTCGATTTATATTTAATGAGGTCGCTGACAACAGTTCAAGTATTATCTTCCGCTAGATGACACTACTATCAGGTTCTAGGACATGTTGTAGTTGTCGTCATATAGTAATTAATTTCGTACATGCAGGCAACCAATCTATGCGATAGTAATGTTCGCTAAATTTCGTCGTATGAACTTTTTACATGCAAACTATGCTGCTTACAAACTGTATACATTGGAATCTGTCAGAGATGCTTCGGTACTATCCATAGCTTCCTAGTTTACCATATTTTTGTACCACGTAATAACACAGTACGAAATATAGAAACCCTTACTATTAATTCTACTACAGACAGAAACCGGGTGGTGCGATAGACAATTGCATGAAAAATATAGTGGAAACTTGGTTCCCTTCATGTCCACAGAGGTTGCTGACAACGGGTCGTCTATTGTTTCCCGCTAGGCGACACTAGCATAACGTTATAGCACATGTTGTAGGTGCGAGGATACGATATTTAATTTCATACATGTCGGCAACCATTATATCCAGTAGATATGTGTGCTAAATTTCGTCGGATGAACTCTGTGCATGAAATTACCTAAAGAAGAACGTTTACAAAAGTGAGCATTTGGGTATTACCCATCGATTCCAAGTTTGTCATATTTTTATAACCACACAATACTACAGTACGAAGTATTGATGCTCTTATTGTTACTTTTAGTGCAGGCACAAATCGAGTGGCGCGATAGATTATTGCATGAAAAATATAGTGGAAACTTGGTTCCCTTCATATCCACAGAGGTTGCTGACATCGCGTTGTCTATTGTTTCCCGCTAGACGAAACTTGCATAACGTTCTAGCACATGTTGTAGGTGCGGAGATATGATATTTTATTTCATAAACGTCGACAACCATTATATTCAGTAGATATGTGTGCTAAATTTCGTCGGATGAACTCTGTACATGAAATTACCTAAAGAAGTATGTTTAGAAAAGTGAGCATTTAGGTATTACACATCGATTCCAAGTTCGTCGTATTTTTATACCACATAATACCGCAGTACGAAATATTGATACCCTTACTATTAGTTCTACTACAGACAGAAACCGGGTGGTGCGATAGACAATTGCATGAAAAATATAGTGGAAACTTGGTTCCCTTCATGTCCACTGAGGTTGCTGACAACGGGTCGTCTATTGTTTCCCGCTAGATGACACTTGCATAACGTTCTAGCACATGTTGTAGGTGCGGAGATATGATATTTTATTTCATAAACGTCGGCAACCATTATATTCAGTAGATATGTGTGCTAAATTTCGTCGGATGAACTCTGTGCATGAAATTACCTAAAGAAGTAAGTTTAGAAAAGTGAGAATTTGGGTATTATCCATCGATTCCAAGTTTGTCATATTTTTATAACCACATAATACTACTGTACGAAATATTGATGCTCTTGCTGTTACTTCTAGTTTAGACACAAACCTGGTGGTGCGATAGATTATTGGATGAATATATAGCGGAAACCTTGTTCGATTTATGTTCAATGAGGTCGCTGACAACAGTTCAAGTATTATCTTCCGCTAGATGACACGACCATCAGGTGCTATTATTACTGAATTCTGTAAATGAAATTACCTAAAGTAATAAATTTAGAGAAGAGACGGCGATGGTCAGAAGTATGTTTTTCGCACGACTAGTTAGATAAACTGAAAGTGTTTGGAATCACATAGTTTTGTTTGTGTAGATTCTCCCACAATTACTTTTATATGTGCTCCATAAGAAAATTATGTCACTTAAAAACCATATGCATTGGAATCTGCAATAGAAATTCTTGTGTATTGGGCATCGATTCCTAGGTTATTATATTTTTATACAACCTATTGGTACAGTACGAAATATAGATGCCCTTGCTGTTACTTTTTGTTTCGACACAAACATGGTAGTATTACCCATCGATTCCTAGGTTATCATATTTTTATACCACACAATACTACAGTACGAAATATTGATGCTCTTGCTGTTACTTCTAGTTTAGACACAAACCTGGTGGTGCGGTAGTTTATGGGATGAATTTATAGCGGAAGCCTTGTTCGATTTATATTTAATGAGGTCGCTGACAACAGTTCAAGTATTATCTTCCGCTAGATGACACTACTATCAGGTTCTAGGACATGTTGTAGTTGTCGTCATATAGTAATTAATTTCGTACATGCAGGCAACCAATCTATGCGATAGTAATGTTCGCTAAATTTCGTCGTATGAACTTTTTACATGCAAACTATGCTGCTTACAAACTGTATACATTGGAATCTGTCAGAGATGCTTCGGTACTATCCATAGCTTCCTAGTTTACCATATTTTTGTACCACGTAATAACACAGTACGAAATATAGATACCCTTACTATTAATTCTACTACAGACAGAAACCGGGTGGTGCGATAGACAATTGCATGAAAAATATAGTGGAAACTTGGTTCCCTTCATGTCCACAGAGGTTGCTGACAACGGGTCGTCTATTGTTTCCCGCTAGGCGACACTAGCATAACGTTATAGCACATGTTGTAGGTGCGAGGATACGATATTTAATTTCATACATGTCGGCAACCATTATATCCAGTAGATATGTGTGCTAAATTTCGTCGGATGAACTCTGTGCATGAAATTACCTAAAGAAGAACGTTTACAAAAGTGAGCATTTGGGTATTACCCATCGATTCCAAGTTTGTCATATTTTTATAACCACACAATACTACAGTACGAAGTATTGATGCTCTTATTGTTACTTTTAGTGCAGGCACAAATCGAGTGGCGCGATAGATTATTGCATGAAAAATATAGTGGAAACTTGGTTCCCTTCATATCCACAGAGGTTGCTGACATCGCGTTGTCTATTGTTTCCCGCTAGACGAAACTTGCATAACGTTCTAGCACATGTTGTAGGTGCGGAGATATGATATTTTATTTCATAAACGTCGACAACCATTATATTCAGTAGATATGTGTGCTAAATTTCGTCGGATGAACTCTGTACATGAAATTACCTAAAGAAGTATGTTTAGAAAAGTGAGCATTTAGGTATTACACATCGATTCCAAGTTCGTCGTATTTTTATACCACATAATACCGCAGTACGAAATATTGATACCCTTACTATTAGTTCTACTACAGACAGAAACCGGGTGGTGCGATAGACAATTGCATGAAAAATATAGTGGAAACTTGGTTCCCTTCATGTCCACTGAGGTTGCTGACAACGGGTCGTCTATTGTTTCCCGCTAGATGACACTTGCATAACGTTCTAGCACATGTTGTAGGTGCGGAGATATGATATTTTATTTCATAAACGTCGGCAACCATTATATTCAGTAGATATGTGTGCTAAATTTCGTCGGATGAACTCTGTGCATGAAATTACCTAAAGAAGTAAGTTTAGAAAAGTGAGAATTTGGGTATTATCCATCGATTCCAAGTTTGTCATATTTTTATAACCACATAATACTACTGTACGAAATATTGATGCTCTTGCTGTTACTTCTAGTTTAGACACAAACCTGGTGGTGCAATAGATTATTGGATGAATATATAGCGGAAACCTTGTTCGATTTATGTTCAATGAGGTCGCTGACAACAGTTCAAGTATTATCTTCCGCTAGATGACACTACCATCAGGTTCTATTATTACTGAATTCTGTAAATGAAATTACCTAAAGTAATAAATTTAGAGAAGAGACGGCAATGGTCAGAAGTATGTTTTTCGCACGACTAGTTAGATAAACTGAAATTGTTTGGAATCACATAGTTTTGTTTGTGTAGATTCTCCCACAATTACTTTTATATGTGCTCCGTAAAAAATTATGTCACTTAAAAACCATATACATTGGAATCTACAATAAAAATGCTTGTGTATTGGGCATCGATTACTAGCTTATTATATTTTTGTACCACCTATTGGTACAGTACGAAATACAGATGCTCTTGCTGTTACTTTTAGTTTCGACACAAACCTGGCAGCGCGGTGGGGAATTGGATGACCATACATTTATTTCCCGCTAGATGACAATAGCATAAGGTTCTAGGACATGTTGTAGGTACGGGGATATAGTAATTCATTTCGTACATGTCGGCAACCATTATATCCAGTAGATACGTGTGCTAAATTTCCTCGGATGAGTAAGCAGTAAGTTTAGAAAAATGAGAATTTGGGTATTACCCATCGATTTCAAGTTAGTCGTATTTTTATACCACATAATACTACAGTACGAAATATTGATGCTTTTGCTGTTACTTCTAGTTTAGATACGAACCTGGTGGTGCGATAGATTATTGGATGAATATATAGCGGAAACCTTGTTCGATTTATGTTCAATGAGGTCGCTGACAACAGTTCAAGTATTATCTTCCGCTAGATGACACTACCATCAGGTTCTATTATTACTGAATTCTGTAAATGAAATTACCTAAAGTAATAAATTTAGAGAAGAGACGGCGATGGTCAAAAGTATGTTTTTCGCACGACTAGTTAGATAAACTGAAATTATTTGGAATCACATAGTTTTGTTTGTGTAGATTCTCCCACAATTACTTTTATATGTGCTCCGTAAAAAATTATGTCACTTAAAAACCATATACATTGGAATCTACAATAAAAATGCTTGTGTATTGGGCATCGATTACTAGCTTCTTATATTTTTGTACCACCTATTGGTACAGTACGAAATATAGATGCCCTTGCTGTTACTTTTAGTTTCGACACAAACCTGGCAGCGCGGTGGGGATTTGGATGACCATACATTTATTTCCCGCTAGATGACAATAGCATAAGGTTCTAGGACATGTTGTAGGTACGGGGATATAGTAATTCATTTCGTACATGTCGGCAACCATTATATCCAGTAGATACGTGTGCTAAATTTCCTCGGATGAGTAAGCAGTAAGTTTAGAAAAATGAGAATTTGGGTATTACCCATCGATTTCAAGTTAGTCGTATTTTTATACCACATAATACTACAGTACGAAATATTGATGCTTTTGCTGTTACTTCTAGTTTAGATACGAACCTGGTTTTGCGATAGATTATTGGATGAATATATAGCGGAAACCTTGTTCGATTTATGTTCAAATATTATCTTCCGCTAGATGACACGACCATCAGGTGCTATTATTACTGAATTCTGTAAATGAAATTACCTAAAGTAATAAATTTAGAGAAGAGACGGCGATGGTCAGAAGTATGTTTTTCGCACGACTAGTTAGATAAACTGAAAGTGTTTGGAATCACATAGTTTTGTTTGTGTAGATTCTCCCACAATTACTTTTATATGTGCTCCATAAGAAAATTATGTCACTTAAAAACCATATACATTGGAATCTGCAATAGAAATTCTTGTGTATTGGGCATCGATTCCTAGGTTATTATATTTTTATACAACCTATTGGTACAGTACGAAATATAGATGCCCTTGCTGTTACTTTTTGTTTCGACACAAACATGGTAGTATTACCCATCGATTCCTAGGTTATCATATTTTTATACCACACAATACTACAGTACGAAATATTGATGCTCTTGCTGTTACTTCTAGTTTAGACACAAACCTGGTGGTGCGGTAGTTTATGGGATGAATTTATAGCGGAAGCCTTGTTCGATTTATATTTAATGAGGTCGCTGACAACAGTTCAAGTATTATCTTCCGCTAGATGACACTACTATCAGGTTCTAGGACATGTTGTAGTTGTCGTCATATAGTAATTAATTTCGTACATGCAGGCAACCAATCTATGCGATAGTAATGTTCGCTAAATTTCGTCGTATGAACTTTTTACATGCAAACTATGCTGCTTACAAACTGTATACATTGGAATCTGTCAGAGATGCTTCGGTACTATCCATAGCTTCCTAGTTTACCATATTTTTGTACCACGTAATAACACAGTACGAAATATAGAAACCCTTACTATTAATTCTACTACAGACAGAAACCGGGTGGTGCGATAGACAATTGCATGAAAAATATAGTGGAAACTTGGTTCCCTTCATGTCCACAGAGGTTGCTGACAACGGGTCGTCTATTGTTTCCCGCTAGGCGACACTAGCATAACGTTATAGCACATGTTGTAGGTGCGAGGATACGATATTTAATTTCATACATGTCGGCAACCATTATATCCAGTAGATATGTGTGCTAAATTTCGTCGGATGAACTCTGTGCATGAAATTACCTAAAGAAGAACGTTTACAAAAGTGAGCATTTGGGTATTACCCATCGATTCCAAGTTTGTCATATTTTTATAACCACACAATACTACAGTACGAAGTATTGATGCTCTTATTGTTACTTTTAGTGCAGGCACAAATCGAGTGGCGCGATAGATTATTGCATGAAAAATATAGTGGAAACTTGGTTCCCTTCATATCCACAGAGGTTGCTGACATCGCGTTGTCTATTGTTTCCCGCTAGACGAAACTTGCATAACGTTCTAGCACATGTTGTAGGTGCGGAGATATGATATTTTATTTCATAAACGTCGACAACCATTATATTCAGTAGATATGTGTGCTAAATTTCGTCGGATGAACTCTGTACATGAAATTACCTAAAGAAGTATGTTTAGAAAAGTGAGCATTTAGGTATTACACATCGATTCCAAGTTCGTCGTATTTTTATACCACATAATACCGCAGTACGAAATATTGATACCCTTACTATTAGTTCTACTACAGACAGAAACCGGGTGGTGCGATAGACAATTGCATGAAAAATATAGTGGAAACTTGGTTCCCTTCATGTCCACTGAGGTTGCTGACAACGGGTCGTCTATTGTTTCCCGCTAGATGACACTTGCATAACGTTCTAGCACATGTTGTAGGTGCGGAGATATGATATTTTATTTCATAAACGTCGGCAACCATTATATTCAGTAGATATGTGTGCTAAATTTCGTCGGATGAACTCTGTGCATGAAATTACCTAAAGAAGTAAGTTTAGAAAAGTGAGAATTTGGGTATTATCCATCGATTCCAAGTTTGTCATATTTTTATAACCACATAATACTACTGTACGAAATATTGATGCTCTTGCTGTTACTTCTAGTTTAGACACAAACCTGGTGGTGCGATAGATTATTGGATGAATATATAGCGGAAACCTTGTTCGATTTATGTTCAATGAGGTCGCTGACAACAGTTCAAGTATTATCTTCCGCTAGATGACACGATCATCAGGTGCTATTATTACTGAATTCTGTAAATGAAATTACCTAAAGTAATAAATTTAGAGAAGAGACGGCGATGGTCAGAAGTATGTTTTTCGCACGACTAGTTAGATAAACTGAAAGTGTTTGGAATCACATAGTTTTGTTTGTGTAGATTCTCCCACAATTACTTTTATATGTGCTCCATAAGAAAATTATGTCACTTAAAAACCATATACATTGGAATCTGCAATAGAAATTCTTGTGTATTGGGCATCGATTCCTAGGTTATTATATTTTTATACAACCTATTGGTACAGTACGAAATATAGATGCCCTTGCTGTTACTTTTTGTTTCGACACAAACATGGTAGTATTACCCATCGATTCCTAGGTTATCATATTTTTATACCACACAATACTACAGTACGAAATATTGATGCTCTTGCTGTTACTTCTAGTTTAGACACAAACCTGGTGGTGCGGTAGTTTATGGGATGAATTTATAGCGGAAGCCTTGTTCGATTTATATTTAATGAGGTCGCTGACAACAGTTCAAGTATTATCTTCCGCTAGATGACACTACTATCAGGTTCTAGGACATATTGTAGTTGTCGTCATATAGTAATTAATTTCGTACATGCAGGCAACCAATCTATGCGATAGTAATGTTCGCTAAATTTCGTCGTATGAACTTTTTACATGCAAACTATGCTGCTTACAAACTGTATACATTGGAATCTGTCAGAGATGCTTCGGTACTATCCATAGCTTCCTAGTTTACCATATTTTTGTACCACGTAATAACACAGTACGAAATATAGATACCCTTACTATTAATTCTACTACAGACAGAAACCGGGTGGTGCGATAGACAATTGCATGAAAAATATAGTGGAAACTTGGTTCCCTTCATGTCCACAGAGGTTGCTGACAACGGGTCGTCTATTGTTTCCCGCTAGGCGACACTAGCATAACGTTATAGCACATGTTGTAGGTGCGAGGATACGATATTTAATTTCATACATGTCGGCAACCATTATATCCAGTAGATATGTGTGCTAAATTTCGTCGGATGAACTCTGTGCATGAAATTACCTAAAGAAGAACGTTTACAAAAGTGAGCATTTGGGTATTACCCATCGATTCCAAGTTTGTCATATTTTTATAACCACACAATACTACAGTACGAAGTATTGATGCTCTTATTGTTACTTTTAGTGCAGGCACAAATCGAGTGGCGCGATAGATTATTGCATGAAAAATATAGTGGAAACTTGGTTCCCTTCATATCCACAGAGGTTGCTGACATCGCGTTGTCTATTGTTTCCCGCTAGACGAAACTTGCATAACGTTCTAGCACATGTTGTAGGTGCGGAGATATGATATTTTATTTCATAAACGTCGACAACCATTATATTCAGTAGATATGTGTGCTAAATTTCGTCGGATGAACTCTGTACATGAAATTACCTAAAGAAGTATGTTTAGAAAAGTGAGCATTTAGGTATTACACATCGATTCCAAGTTCGTCGTATTTTTATACCACATAATACCGCAGTACGAAATATTGATACCCTTACTATTAGTTCTACTACAGACAGAAACCGGGTGGTGCGATAGACAATTGCATGAAAAATATAGTGGAAACTTGGTTCCCTTCATGTCCACTGAGGTTGCTGACAACGGGTCGTCTATTGTTTCCCGCTAGATGACACTTGCATAACGTTCTAGCACATGTTGTAGGTGCGGAGATATGATATTTTATTTCATAAACGTCGGCAACCATTATATTCAGTAGATATGTGTGCTAAATTTCGTCGGATGAACTCTGTGCATGAAATTACCTAAAGAAGTAAGTTTAGAAAAGTGAGAATTTGGGTATTATCCATCGATTCCAAGTTTGTCATATTTTTATAACCACATAATACTACTGTACGAAATATTGATGCTCTTGCTGTTACTTCTAGTTTAGACACAAACCTGGTGGTGCGATAGATTATTGGATGAATATATAGCGGAAACCTTGTTCGATTTATGTTCAATGAGGTCGCTGACAACAGTTCAAGTATTATCTTCCGCTAGATGACACTACCATCAGGTTCTATTATTACTGAATTCTGTAAATGAAATTACCTAAAGTAATAAATTTAGAGAAGAGACGGCAATGGTCAGAAGTATGTTTTTCGCACGACTAGTTAGATAAACTGAAATTGTTTGGAATCACATAGTTTTGTTTGTGTAGATTCTCCCACAATTACTTTTATATGTGCTCCGTAAAAAATTATGTCACTTAAAAACCATATACATTGGAATCTACAATAAAAATGCTTGTGTATTGGGCATCGATTACTAGCTTATTATATTTTTGTACCACCTATTGGTACAGTACGAAATACAGATGCTCTTGCTGTTACTTTTAGTTTCGACACAAACCTGGCAGCGCGGTGGGGAATTGGATGACCATACATTTATTTCCCGCTAGATGACAATAGCATAAGGTTCTAGGACATGTTGTAGGTACGGGGATATAGTAATTCATTTCGTACATGTCGGCAACCATTATATCCAGTAGATACGTGTGCTAAATTTCCTCGGATGAGTAAGCAGTAAGTTTAGAAAAATGAGAATTTGGGTATTACCCATCGATTTCAAGTTAGTCGTATTTTTATACCACATAATACTACAGTACGAAATATTGATGCTTTTGCTGTTACTTCTAGTTTAGATACGAACCTGGTGGTGCGATAGATTATTGGATGAATATATAGCGGAAACCTTGTTCGATTTATGTTCAATGAGGTCGCTGACAACAGTTCAAGTATTATCTTCCGCTAGATGACACTACCATCAGGTTCTATTATTACTGAATTCTGTAAATGAAATTACCTAAAGTAATAAATTTAGAGAAGAGACGGCGATGGTCAAAAGTATGTTTTTCGCACGACTAGTTAGATAAACTGAAATTATTTGGAATCACATAGTTTTGTTTGTGTAGATTCTCCCACAATTACTTTTATATGTGCTCCGTAAAAAATTATGTCACTTAAAAACCATATACATTGGAATCCGCAATAGAAATGCTTGTGTATTGGGCATCGATTCCTAGATTATTATATTTTTATACCACCTATTGGTACAGTACGAAATATAAAAGACCTTGCTTTTACTTTTAGTTTCGACACAAACCTGGAAGCGCGATGGGATATTGGATGAATATATATATCTTTTCCATCTAGATGACAATAGCATACGGTTCTAGGACATGTTGTAGGTGTGGGCATATAGTAATTAATTTCGTACAAGTCGGCTACCATTATATCCAGTAGATATGTGTGCTAAATTTCGTCGGATGAACTCTGTGCTAGATGACAATATCATAAGGTTCTAGGACATGTTGTAGGTGTGGGCATATAGTAATTAATTTCGTACAAGTCGGCTACCATTATATCCAGTAGATATGTGTGCTAAATTTCGTCGGATGAACTCTGTGCATGAAATTACCTAAGGAAGTAAGTTTAGAATAGTGAGAATTTATTTATTACCCATCGTTTCCTGGGTTATCATATTTTTATAACACATAATACTACAGTACGAAATATTGATAAACTTATTGTTAGTTTTACTGCACACAGAAACCGGGTGGTGCGATAGGTTATTGAGGTTGCTTACAACGGGTCGTCTATTGTTTCCCGCTAGGCGACACTTGCGTAACGTTCCAGCACATGTTGTAGGTGCGGGGATATGATATTTAACTTCATACATGTCGGCAACCATTATATCCAGTAGATATGTATCTTAAATTTCGACGGATGAACTCTGTGCATGAAATTACCTAAAGAAGTAAGTTTAGAAAAGTGAGAATTTGGGTATTATCCATCGATTCCAAGTTTGTCATATATTTATAACCACATAATACTACTGAACGAAATATTGATGCTCTTGCTGTTACTTCTAGTTTAGACACAGACCTGGTGGTGCGATAGATTATTGGATGAATATATAGCGGAAACCTTGTTCGATTTATGTTCAATGAGGTCGCTGACAACAGTTCAAGTATTATCTTCCGCTAGATGACACTACCATCAGGTTCTATTATTACTGAATTCTGTAAATGAAATTACCTAAAGTAATAAATTTAGAGAAGAGACGGCGATGGTCAGAAGTATGTTTTTCGCACGACTAGTTAGATAAACTGAAATTGTTTGGAATCACATAGTTTTGTTTGTGTAGATTCTCCCACAATTACTTTTATATGTGCTCCGTAAAAAATTATGTCACTTAAAAACCATATACATTGGAATCTACAATAAAAATGCTTGTGTATTGGGCATCGATTACTAGCTTATTATATTTTTGTACCACCTATTGGTACAGTACGAAATATAGATGCTCTTGCTGTTACTTTTAGTTTCGACACAAACCTGGCAGCGCGGTGGGGAATTGGATGACCATACATTTATTTCCCGCTAGATGACAATAGCATAAGGTTCTATGACATGTTGTAGGTACGGGGATATAGTAATTCATTTCGTACATGTCGGCAACCATTATATCCAGTAGATACGTGTGCTAAATTTCCTCGGATGAGTAAGCAGTAAGTTTAGAAAAATGAGAATTTGGGTATTACCCATCGATTTCAAGTTAGTCGTATTTTTATACCACATAATACTACAGTACGAAATATTGATGCTTTTGCTGTTACTTCTAGTTTAGATACGAACCTGGTGGTGCGATAGATTATTGGATGAATATATAGCGGAAACCTTGTTCGATTTATGTTCAAGTATTATCTTCCGCTAGATGACACGACCATCAGGTGCTATTATTACTGAATTCTGTAAATGAAATTACCTAAAGTAATAAATTTAGAGAAGAGACGGCGATGGTCAGAAGTATGTTTTTCGCACGACTAGTTAGATAAACTGAAAGTGTTTGGAATCACATAGTTTTGTTTGTGTAGATTCTCCCACAATTACTTTTATATGTGCTCCATAAGAAAATTATGTCACTTAAAAACCATATACATTGGAATCTGCAATAGAAATTCTTGTGTATTGGGCATCGATTCCTAGGTTATTATATTTTTATACAACCTATTGGTACAGTACGAAATATAGATGCCCTTGCTGTTACTTTTTGTTTCGACACAAACATGGTAGTATTACCCATCGATTCCTAGGTTATCATATTTTTATACCACACAATACTACAGTACGAAATATTGATGCTCTTGCTGTTACTTCTAGTTTAGACACAAACCTGGTGGTGCGGTAGTTTATGGGATGAATTTATAGCGGAAGCCTTGTTCGATTTATATTTAATGAGGTCGCTGACAACAGTTCAAGTATTATCTTCCGCTAGATGACACTACTATCAGGTTCTAGGACATGTTGTAGTTGTCGTCATATAGTAATTAATTTCGTACATGCAGGCAACCAATCTATGCGATAGTAATGTTCGCTAAATTTCGTCGTATTAACTTTTTACATGCAAACTATGCTGCTTACATACTGTATACATTGGAATCTGTCAGAGATGCTTCGGTACTATCCATAGCTTCCTAGTTTACCATATTTTTGTACCACGTAATAACACAGTACGAAATATAGATACCCTTACTATTAATTCTACTACAGACAGAAACCGGGTGGTGCGATAGACAATTGCATGAAAAATATAGTGGAAACTTGGTTCCCTTCATGTCCACAGAGGTTGCTGACAACGGGTCGTCTATTGTTTCCCGCTAGGCGACACTAGCATAACGTTATAGCACATGTTGTAGGTGCGAGGATACGATATTTAATTTCATACATGTCGGCAACCATTATATCCAGTAGATATGTGTGCTAAATTTCGTCGGATGAACTCTGTGCATGAAATTACCTAAAGAAGAACGTTTACAAAAGTGAGCATTTGGGTATTACCCATCGATTCCAAGTTTGTCATATTTTTATAACCACACAATACTACAGTACGAAGTATTGATGCTCTTATTGTTACTTTTAGTGCAGGCACAAATCGAGTGGCGCGATAGATTATTGCATGAAAAATATAGTGGAAACTTGGTTCCCTTCATATCCACAGAGGTTGCTGACATCGCGTTGTCTATTGTTTCCCGCTAGACGAAACTTGCATAACGTTCTAGCACATGTTGTAGGTGCGGAGATATGATATTTTATTTCATAAACGTCGACAACCATTATATTCAGTAGATATGTGTGCTAAATTTCGTCGGATGAACTCTGTACATGAAATTACCTAAAGAAGTATGTTTAGAAAAGTGAGCATTTAGGTATTACACATCGATTCCAAGTTCGTCGTATTTTTATACCACATAATACCGCAGTACGAAATATTGATACCCTTACTATTAGTTCTACTACAGACAGAAACCGGGTGGTGCGATAGACAATTGCATGAAAAATATAGTGGAAACTTGGTTCCCTTCATGTCCACTGAGGTTGCTGACAACGGGTCGTCTATTGTTTCCCGCTAGATGACATTTGCATAACGTTCTAGCACATGTTGTAGGTGCGGAGATATGATATTTTATTTCATAAACGTCGGTAACCATTATATGCAGTAGATATGTGTGCTAAATTTCGTCGGATGAACTCTGTACATGAAATTACCTAAAGAAGTATGTTTAGAAAAGTGAGCATTTGGGTATTACACATCGATTCCAAGTTTGTCATATTTTTATACCACATAATACTACAGTACGAAATATTGATGCTTTTGCTGTTACTTCTAGTTTAGATACGAACCTGGTGGTGCGATAGATTATTGGATGAATATATAGCGGAAACCTTGTTCGATTTATGTTCAATGAGGTCGCTGACAACAGTTCAAGTATTATCTTCCGCTAGATGACACTACCATCAGGTTCTATTATTACTGAATTCTGTAAATGAAATTACCTAAAGTAATAAATTTAGAGAAGAGACGGCGATGGTCAAAAGTATGTTTTTCGCACGACTAGTTAGATAAACTGAAATTATTTGGAATCACATAGTTTTGTTTGTGTAGATTCTCCCACAATTACTTTTATATGTGCTCCGTAAAAAATTATGTCACTTAAAAACCATATACATTGGAATCCGCAATAGAAATGCTTGTGTATTGGGCATCGATTCCTAGATTATTATATTTTTATACCACCTATTGGTACAGTACGAAATATAAAAGACCTTGCTTTTACTTTTAGTTTCGACACAAACCTGGAAGCGCGATGGGATATTGGATGAATATATATATCTTTTCCATCTAGATGACAATAGCATACGGTTCTAGGACATGTTGTAGGTGTGGGCATATAGTAATTAATTTCGTACAAGTCGGCTACCATTATATCCAGTAGATATGTGTGCTAAATTTCGTCGGATGAACTCTGTGCTAGATGACAATATCATAAGGTTCTAGGACATGTTGTAGGTGTGGGCATATAGTAATTAATTTCGTACAAGTCGGCTACCATTATATCCAGTAGATATGTGTGCTAAATTTCGTCGGATGAACTCTGTGCATGAAATTACCTAAGGAAGTAAGTTTAGAATAGTGAGAATTTAGGTATTACCCATCGTTTCCTGGGTTATCATATTTTTATAACACATAATACTACAGTACGAAATATTGATAAACTTATTGTTAGTTTTACTGCACACAGAAACCGGGTGGTGCGATAGGTTATTGAGGTTGCTTACAACGGGTCGTCTATTGTTTCCCGCTAGGCGACACTTGCGTAACGTTCCAGCACATGTTGTAGGTGCGGGGATATGATATTTAACTTCATACATGTCGGCAACCATTATATCCAGTAGATATGTATCTTAAATTTCGACGGATGAACTCTGTGCATGAAATTACCTAAAGAAGTAAGTTTAGAAAAGTGAGAATTTGGGTATTATCCATCGATTCCAAGTTTGTCATATATTTATAACCACATAATACTACTGAACGAAATATTGATGCTCTTGCTGTTACTTCTAGTTTAGACACAGACCTGGTGGTGCGATAGATTATTGGATGAATATATAGCGGAAACCTTGTTCGATTTATGTTCAATGAGGTCGCTGACAACAGTTCAAGTATTATCTTCCGCTAGATGACACTACCATCAGGTTCTATTATTACTGAATTCTGTAAATGAAATTACCTAAAGTAATAAATTTAGAGAAGAGACGGCGATGGTCAGAAGTATGTTTTTCGCACGACTAGTTAGATAAACTGAAATTGTTTGGAATCACATAGTTTTGTTTGTGTAGATTCTCCCACAATTACTTTTATATGTGCTCCGTAAAAAATTATGTCACTTAAAAACCATATACATTGGAATCTACAATAAAAATGCTTGTGTATTGGGCATCGATTACTAGCTTATTATATTTTTGTACCACCTATTGGTACAGTACGAAATATAGATGCTCTTGCTGTTACTTTTAGTTTCGACACAAACCTGGCAGCGCGGTGGGGAATTGGATGACCATACATTTATTTCCCGCTAGATGACAATAGCATAAGGTTCTATGACATGTTGTAGGTACGGGGATATAGTAATTCATTTCGTACATGTCGGCAACCATTATATCCAGTAGATACGTGTGCTAAATTTCCTCGGATGAGTAAGCAGTAAGTTTAGAAAAATGAGAATTTGGGTATTACCCATCGATTTCAAGTTAGTCGTATTTTTATACCACATAATACTACAGTACGAAATATTGATGCTTTTGCTGTTACTTCTAGTTTAGATACGAACCTGGTGGTGCGATAGATTATTGGATGAATATATAGCGGAAACCTTGTTCGATTTATGTTCAAGTATTATCTTCCGCTAGATGACACGACCATCAGGTGCTATTATTACTGAATTCTGTAAATGAAATTACCTAAAGTAATAAATTTAGAGAAGAGACGGCGATGGTCAGAAGTATGTTTTTCGCACGACTAGTTAGATAAACTGAAAGTGTTTGGAATCACATAGTTTTGTTTGTGTAGATTCTCCCACAATTACTTTTATATGTGCTCCATAAGAAAATTATGTCACTTAAAAACCATATACATTGGAATCTGCAATAGAAATTCTTGTGTATTGGGCATCGATTCCTAGGTTATTATATTTTTATACAACCTATTGGTACAGTACGAAATATAGATGCCCTTGCTGTTACTTTTTGTTTCGACACAAACATGGTAGTATTACCCATCGATTCCTAGGTTATCATATTTTTATACCACACAATACTACAGTACGAAATATTGATGCTCTTGCTGTTACTTCTAGTTTAGACACAAACCTGGTGGTGCGGTAGTTTATGGGATGAATTTATAGCGGAAGCCTTGTTCGATTTATATTTAATGAGGTCGCTGACAACAGTTCAAGTATTATCTTCCGCTAGATGACACTACTATCAGGTTCTAGGACATGTTGTAGTTGTCGTCATATAGTAATTAATTTCGTACATGCAGGCAACCAATCTATGCGATAGTAATGTTCGCTAAATTTCGTCGTATTAACTTTTTACATGCAAACTATGCTGCTTACATACTGTATACATTGGAATCTGTCAGAGATGCTTCGGTACTATCCATAGCTTCCTAGTTTACCATATTTTTGTACCACGTAATAACACAGTACGAAATATAGATACCCTTACTATTAATTCTACTACAGACAGAAACCGGGTGGTGCGATAGACAATTGCATGAAAAATATAGTGGAAACTTGGTTCCCTTCATGTCCACAGAGGTTGCTGACAACGGGTCGTCTATTGTTTCCCGCTAGGCGACACTAGCATAACGTTATAGCACATGTTGTAGGTGCGAGGATACGATATTTAATTTCATACATGTCGGCAACCATTATATCCAGTAGATATGTGTGCTAAATTTCGTCGGATGAACTCTGTGCATGAAATTACCTAAAGAAGAACGTTTACAAAAGTGAGCATTTGGGTATTACCCATCGATTCCAAGTTTGTCATATTTTTATAACCACACAATACTACAGTACGAAGTATTGATGCTCTTATTGTTACTTTTAGTGCAGGCACAAATCGAGTGGCGCGATAGATTATTGCATGAAAAATATAGTGGAAACTTGGTTCCCTTCATATCCACAGAGGTTGCTGACATCGCGTTGTCTATTGTTTCCCGCTAGACGAAACTTGCATAACGTTCTAGCACATGTTGTAGGTGCGGAGATATGATATTTTATTTCATAAACGTCGACAACCATTATATTCAGTAGATATGTGTGCTAAATTTCGTCGGATGAACTCTGTACATGAAATTACCTAAAGAAGTATGTTTAGAAAAGTGAGCATTTAGGTATTACACATCGATTCCAAGTTCGTCGTATTTTTATACCACATAATACCGCAGTACGAAATATTGATACCCTTACTATTAGTTCTACTACAGACAGAAACCGGGTGGTGCGATAGACAATTGCATGAAAAATATAGTGGAAACTTGGTTCCCTTCATGTCCACTGAGGTTGCTGACAACGGGTCGTCTATTGTTTCCCGCTAGATGACATTTGCATAACGTTCTAGCACATGTTGTAGGTGCGGAGATATGATATTTTATTTCATAAACGTCGGTAACCATTATATGCAGTAGATATGTGTGCTAAATTTCGTCGGATGAACTCTGTACATGAAATTACCTAAAGAAGTATGTTTAGAAAAGTGAGCATTTGGGTATTACACATCGATTCCAAGTTTGTCATATTTTTATACCACATAATACTACAGTACGAAGTATTGATACTCTTACTGTTAATTCTACTGCAGACAGAAACCGGGTGGAGCCATAGATTATTGGATGAATATATAGCGGAAACCTTGTTCGATTTATGTTCAATGAGGTCGCTGACAACAGTTCAAGTATTATCTTCCGCTACCATCAGGTTCTATTATTACTGAATTCTGTAAATGAAATTACCTAAAGTAATAAATTTAGAGAAGAGACGGCGATGGTCAGAAGTATGTTTTTCGCACGACTAGTTTGATAAACTGAAATTGTTTGGAATCACATAGTTTTGGTTGTGTAGATTCTCCCACAACTACTTTTATATGTGCTCCATAAAAAATTATGTCACTTAGAAACCATACACATTGGAATCTGCAATAGAAATGCTTGTGTATTGGGCATCGATTCCTAGGTTATTATATTTTTATACAACTTATTGGTACAGTACGAAATATAGATGCCCTTGCTGTTACTTTTTGTTTCGACACAAACCTGGTAGTATTACCCATCGGTTCCTAGGTTATCATATTTTTATACCACACAATACTACAGTACGAAATATTGATGCTCTTGCTGTTACTTCTAGTTTAGATACAAACCTGGTGGTGCGGTAGTTTATGGGATGAATTTAAAGCGGAAGCCTTGTTCGATTTATGTTCAATGAGGTCGCTGACAACAGTTCAAGTATTATCTTCCGCTACCATCAGGTTCTATTATTACTGAATTCTGTAAATGAAATTACCTAAAGTAATAAATTTAGAGAAGAGACGGCGATGGTCAGAAGTATGTTTTTCGCACGACTAGTTAGATAAACTGAAATTGTTTGGAATCACATAGTTTTGGTTGTGTAGATTCTCCCACAACTACTTTTATATGTGCTCCATAAAAAATTATGTCACTTAGAAACCATACACATTGGAATCTGCAATAGAAATGCTTGTGTATTGGGCATCGATTCCTAGGTTATTATATTTTTATACAACCTATTGGTACAGTACGAAATATAGATGCCCTTGCTGTTACTTTTTGTTTCGACACAAACCTGGTAGTATTACCCATCGGTTCCTAGGTTATCATATTTTTATACCACACAATACTACAGTACGAAATATTGATGCTCTTGCTGTTACTTCTAGTTTAGATACAAACCTGGTGGTGCGGTAGTTTATTTGATGAATTTATAGCGGAAGCCTTGTTCGATTTATGTTTAATGAGGTCGCTGACAACAGTTCAAGTATTATCTTCCGCTAGATGACACTACCATCAGGTTCTAGGACATGTTGTAGTTGTCGTCATATAGTAATTAATTTCGTACATGCAGGCAACCAATATATGCGATAGTAATGTTCGCTAAATTTCGTCGTATGAACTTTTTACATGCAAACTATGCTGCTTACAAACTGTATACATTGGAATCTGTCAGAGATGATTCGGTACTATCCATAGCTTCCTAGTTTACCATATTTTTGTACCACGTAATAACACAATACGAAATATAGATACCCTTACTATTAATTCTACTGCAGGCAGAAACCGGGTGGTGCGATAGACAATTGCATGAAAAATATAGTGGAAACTTGGTTCCCTTCATGTCCACTGAGGTTGCTGACAACGGGTCGTCTATTATTTCCCGCTAGGCGACACTAGCATAACGTTATAGCACATGTTGTAGGTGCGAGGATACGATATTTAATTTCATACATGTCGGCAACCATTATATCCAGTAGATATGTGTGCTAAATTTCGTCGGATGAACTCTGTGCATGAAATTACCTAAAGAAGAACGTTTACAAAAGTGAGCATTTGGGTATTACCCATCGATTCCAAGTTTGTCATATTTTTATAACCACACAATACTACAGTACGAAGTATTGATGCTCTTATTGTTACTTTTAGTGCAGGCACAAATCGAGTGGCGCGATAGATTATTGCATGAAAAATATAGTGGAAACTTGGTTCCCTTCATATCCACAGAGGTTGCTGACATCGCGTCGTCTATTGTTTCCCTCTAGACGACACTTGCATAACGTTCTAGCACATGTTGTAGGTGCGGAGATATGATATTTTATTTCATAAACGTCGGCAACCATTATATTCAGTAGATATGTGTGCTAAATTTCGTCGGATGAACTCCGTACATGAAATTACCTAAAGAAGTATGTTTAGAAAAGTGAGCATTTGGGTATTACACATCGATTCCAAGTTCGTCGTATTTTTATACCACATAATACCGCAGTACGAAATATTGATACCCTTACTATTAGTTATACTACAGACAGAAACCGGGTGGTGCGATAGACAATTGCATGAAAAATATAGTGGAAAATTGGTTCCCTTCATGTCCACTGAGGTTGCTGACAACGGGTCGTCTATTGTTTCCCGCTAGGCGACACTAGCATAACGTTATAGCACATGTTGTAGCTGCGAGGATACGATATTTAATTTTATACATGTCGGCAACCATTATATCCAGTAGATATGTGTGCTAAATTTCGTCGGATGAACTCTGTGCATGAAATTACCTAAAGAAGAACGTTTACAAAACTGAGCATGTGGGTATTACCCATCGATTCCAAGTTTGTCATATTTTTATAACCACACAATACTACAGTACGAAGTATTGATGCTCTTATTGTTACTTTTAGTGCAGGCACAAATCGAGTGGCGCGATAGATTATTGCATGAAAAATATAGTGGAAACTTGGTTCCCTTCATATCCACAGAGGTTCCTGACATCGCGTCGTCTATTGTTTCCCGCTAGACGACACTTGCATAACGTTCTAGCACATGTTGTAGGTGCGGAGAATTGATATTTTATTTCATAAACGTCGACAACCATTATATTCAGTAGATATGTGTGCTAAATTTCGTCGGATGAACTCCGTACATGAAATTACCTAAAGAAGTATGTTTAGAAGAGTGAGCATTTGGGTATTACACATCGATTCCAAGTTCGTCGTATTTTTATACCACATAATACCGCAGTACGAAATATTGATACCCTTACTATTAGTTCTACTACAGACAGAAACCGGGTGGTGCGATAGACAATTGCATGAAAAATATAGTGGAAACTTGGTTCCCTTCATGTCCACTGAGGTTGCTGACAACGGGTCGTCTATTGTTTCCCGCTAGACGAAACTTGCATAGCGTTCTAGCACATGTTGTAGGTGCGAGGATACGATATTTACTTTCATACATGTCGGCAACCATTATATCCAGTAGATATGTGTTCTAAATTTCGTCGGATGAACTCTGTGCATGAAATTACCTAAAGAAGAACGTTTACAAAAGTGAGCATTTGGGTATTACCCATCGATTCCAAGTTTGTCATATTTTTATAACCACACAATACTACAGTACGAAGTATTGATGCTCTTATTGTTACTTTTAGTGCAGGCACAAATCGAGTGGCGCGATAGATTATTGCATGAAAAATATAGTGGAAACTTGGTTCCCTTCATATCCACAGAGGTTCCTGACATCGCGTCGTCTATTGTTTCCCGCTAGACGACACTTGCATAACGTTCTAGCACATGTTGTAGGTGCGGAGAATTGATATTTTATTTCATAAACGTCGACAACCATTATATTCAGTAGATATGTGTGCTAAATTTCGTCGGATGAACTCCGTACATGAAATTACCTAAAGAAGTATGTTTAGAAGAGTGAGCATTTGGGTATTACACATCGATTCCAAGTTCGTCGTATTTTTATACCACATAATACCGCAGTACGAAATATTGATACCCTTACTATTAGTTCTACTACAGACAGAAACCGGGTGGTGCGATAGACAATTGCATGAAAAATATAGTGGAAACTTGGTTCCCTTCATGTCCACTGAGGTTGCTGACAACGGGTCGTCTATTGTTTCCCGCTAGGCGACACTAGCATAACGTTATAGCACATGTTGTAGCTGCGAGGATACGATATTTAATTTCATACATGTCGGCAACCCTTATATCCAGTAGATATGTGTGCTAAATTTCGTCGGATGAACTCTGTGCATGAAATTGCCTAAAGAAGAACGTTTACAAAAGCGAGCATGTGGGTATTACCCATCGATTCCAAGTTTGTCATATTTTTATAACCACACAATACTACAGTACGAAGTATTGATGCTCTTATTGTTACTTTTAGTGCAGGCACAAATCGAGTGGCGCGATAGATTATTGCATGAAAAATATAGTGGAAACTTGGTTCCCTTCATATCCACAGAGGTTGCTGACATCGCGTCGTCTATTGTTTCCCGCTAGACGAAACTTGCATAGCGTTCTAGCACATGTTGTAGGTGCGGAGATATGATATTTTATTTCATAAACGTCGACAACCATTATATTCAGTAGATATGTGTGCTAAATTTCGTCGGATGAACTCTGTACATGAAATTACCTAAAGAAGTATGTTTAGAAAAGTGAGCATTTGGGTATTACACATCGATTCCTAGTTTGTCATATTTTTATACCACATAATACTACAGTACGAAGTATTGATACTCTTACTGTTAATTCTACTGCAGACAGAAACCGGGTGGAGCCATAGACAATTGCATGAAAAATATAGTGGAAACTTGATTCACTTCATGTCCACTGAAGTTGCTGTCAACGGGTCGTCTATTGTTTCCCGCTAGGCGACACTAGCATAACGTTCTAGCACATGTTGTAGGTGCGAGGATATGATATTTAATTTCATACATGTCGGCAACCATTATATCCAGTAGATATGTGTGCTAAATTTCATCGGATGAACTCTGTGCATGAAATTACCTAAAGAAGTAAGTTCAGAAAAGCGAGCATTTGGGTATTACACATCAATTCCAAGTTTGTCGTATTTTTATACCACATAATACTACAGTACGAAATATTGATACTCTTCCTGTTAATTCTACTGCAGACAGAAACCGGGTGGTGCGATAGACAATTGCATGAAAAATATAGTGGAAACTTGGTTCCCTTCATGTCCACTGAGGTTGCTGTCAACGGGTCGTCTATTGTTTCCCGCTAGGCGACACTAGCATAACGTTCTAGCACATGTTGTAGGTGCGAGGATATGATATTTAATTTCATACATGTCGGCAACCATTATATCCAGTAGATATGTGTGCTAAATTTCGTCGGATGAACTCTGTGCATGAAATTACCTAAAGAAGTAAGTTCAGAAAAGCGAGCATTTGGGTATTACCCATCGATTCCAAGTTTGTCGTATTTTTATAACCACACAATACTACAGTACGAAGTATTGATGCTCTTATTGTTACTTTTAGTGCAGGCAAAAATCGAGTGGCGCGATAGATTATTGCATGAAAAATATAGTGGAAACTTGGTTCCCTTCATATCCACAGAGGTTGCTGACATCGCGTCGTCTATTGTTTCCCGCTAGACGACACTTGCATAACGTTCTAGCACATGTTGTAGGTGCGGAGATATGATATTTTATTTCATAAACGTCGACAACCATTATATTCAGTAGATATGTGTGCTAAATTTCGTCGGATGAACTCCGTACATGAAATTACCTAAAGAAGTATGTTTAGAAAAGTGAGCATTTGGGTATTACACATCGATTCCAAGTTCGTCGTATTTTTATACCACATAATACCGCAGTACGAAATATTGATACCCTTACTATTAGTTATACTACAGACAGAAACCGGGTGGTGCGATAGACAATTGCATGAAAAATATAGTGGAAACTTGGTTCCCTTCATGTCCACTGAGGTTGCTGACAACGGGTCGTCTATTGCTTCCCGCTAGGCGACACTAGCATAACGTTCTAGCACATGTTGTAGGTGCGAGGATATGATATTTAATTTCATACATGTCGGCAACCATTATATCCAGTAGATATGTGTGCTAAATTTCGTCGGATGAACTCTGTGCATGAAATTACCTAAAGAAGTAAGTTCAGAAAAGCGAGCATTTGGGTATTACCCATCGATTCCAAGTTTGTCGTATTTTTATACCACATAATACTACAGTACGAAATATTGATGCTCTTGCTGTTACTTCTAGTTTAGACACAAACCTGGTGGTGCGATAGATTATTGGATGAATATATAGCGGAAACCTTGTTCGATTTATGTTCAGTGAGGTCGCTGACAACAGTTCAAGTATTATCTTCCGCTAGATGACACTACCATCAGGTTCTATTATTACTGAATTCTGTAAATGAAATTACCTAAAGTAATAAATTTAGAGAAGAGACGGCGATGGTCAGAAGTATGTTTTTCGCACGACTAGTTAGATAAACTGAAATTGTTCGGAATCACATAGTTTTGTTTGTGTAGATTCTCCCACAATTACTTTTATATGTGCTCCATAAAAAAATTATGTCACTTAAAAACCATATACATTGGAATCTACAATAAAAATGCTTGTGTATTGGGCATCGATTACTAGTTTATTATATTTTTATACCACCTATCGGTACAGTACAAAATATTGATGCCCTTGCTGTTACTTTTAGTTTCGACACAAACCTGGCAGCGCGGTGGGGAATTGGATGACCATAAATTTTTTTCCCGCTAGATGACAATAGCATAAGGTTCTAGGACATGTTGTAGGTACGGGGATATAGTAATTAATTTCGCACATGTCGGCAACCATTATATCCAGTAGATATGTGTGCTAAATTTCCTCGGATGAACTCTGTGCATGAAATTACGTAAAGAAGTTAATTTATAATAGTGGGAATTTGGGAATTACCCATCGATTCCAAATTTGTCGTATTTTTATAAAACATAATACTGAAGTACGAAATATTGATGCTCTTGCTGTTGCTTCTAGTTTAGACACAAACCTGGTGGTGCGATAGATTATTGGATGAATATATAGCGGAATCCTTGTTCGATTTATGTTCAGTGAGGTCGCTGACAACAGTTCAAGTATTATCTTCCGCTAGATGACACTACCATCAGATTCTATTATTACTGAATTCTGTAAATGAAATTACCTAAAGTAATAAATTTAGAGAAGAGACGGCGATGGTCAGAAGTATGTTTTTCGCACGACTAGTTAGATAAACTGAAATTGTTTGGAATCACATAGTTTTGTTTGTGTAGACTCTCCCACAATTACTTTTATATGTGCTCTGTAAAAAATTATGTCACTTAAAAACCATATACATTGGAATCTACAATAAAAATGCTTGTGTACTGGGCATCGATTACTAGTTTATTATATTTTTGTACCACCTATTGGTACAGTACGAAATATAGATGCCCTTGCTGTTACTTTTAGTTTCGACACAAACCTGTCAGCGCGGTGGGGAATTGGATGACCATACATTTTTTTCCCGCTAGATGACAATGGCATAAGGTTCTAGGACATGTTGTAGGTACGGGGATATAGTAATTCATTTCGTACATGTCGGCAACCATTATATCCAGTAGATACGTGTGCTAAATTTCCTCGGATGAACTCTGTGCATGAAATTACCTAAAGCAGTAAGTTTAGAAAAACGAGAATTCGGGTATTACCCATCGATTTCAAGTTAGTCGTATTTTTATACAACATAATACTACAGTACGAAATATTGATGCTTTTGCTGTTACTTCTAGTTTAGATACGAACCTGGTGGTGCGATAGATTATTGGATAAATATATAGCGGAAACCTTGTTCGATTTATGTTCAAGTATTATCTTCCGCTAGATGACACGACCATCAGGTGCTATTATTACTGAATTCTGTAAATGAAATAACCTAAAGTAATAAATTTAGAGAAGAGACGGCGATGGTCAGATGTATGTTTTTCGCACGACTAGTTAGATAAACCTAAAGTGTTGGGAATCACATAGTTTTGTTTGTGTAGATTCTCCCACAATTACTTTTATATGTGCTCCATAAGAAAATTATGTCACTTAAAAACCATATACATTGGAATCTGCAATAGAAATGCTTGTGTATTGGGCATCGATTCCTAGGTTATTATATTTTTATACAACCTATTGGTACAGTACGAAATATAGATGCCCTTGCTGTTACTTTTAGTTTCGACACAAACCTGGCAGCGCGGTGGGGAATTGGATGACCATACATTTTTTTCCCGCTAGATGACAATGGCATAAGGTTCTAGGACATGTTGTAGGTACGGGGATATAGTAATTCATTTCGTACATGTCGGCAACCATTATATCCAGTAGATACGTGTGCTAAATTTCCTCGGATGAACTCTGTGCATGAAATTACCTAAAGCAGTAAGTTTAGAAAAACGAGAATTCGGGTATTACCCATCGATTTCAAGTTAGTCGTATTTTTATACAACATAATACTACAGCACGAAATATTGATGCTTTTGCTGTTACTTCTAGTTTAGATACGAACCTGGTGGTGCGATAGATTATTGGATAAATATATAGCGGAAACCTTGTTCGATTTATGTTCAAGTATTATCTTCCGCTAGATGAGACGACCATCAGGTGCTATTATTACTGAATTCTGTAAATGAAATTACCTAAAGTAATAAATTTAGAGAAGAGACGGCGATGGTCAGATGTATGTTTTTCGCACGACTAGTTAGATAAACCTAAAGTGTTGGGAATCACATAGTTTTGTTTGTGTAGATTCTCCCACAATTACTTTTATATGTGCTCCATAAGAAAATTATGTCACTTAAAAACCATATACATTGGAATCTGCAATAGAAATACTTGTGTATTGGGCATCGATTCCTAGGTTATTATATTTTTATACAACCTATTGGTACAGTACGAAATATAGATGCCCTTGCTGTTACTTTTAGTTTCGACACAAACCTGGCAGCGCGGTGGGGAATTGGATGACCATAAATTTTTTTCCCGCTAGATGACAATAGCATAAGGTTCTAGGACATGTTGTAGGTACGGGGATATAGTAATTAATTTCGCACATGTCGGCAACCATTATATCCAGTAGATATGTGTGCTAAATTTCCTCGGATGAACTCTGTGCATGAAATTACGTAAAAAAGAACGTTTACAAAAGTGAGCATTTGGGTATTACACATCGATTCCAATTTTGTCATATTTTTATACCACATAATACTCCAGTACGAAATATTGATACTCTTACTGTTAATTCTACTGCAGACAGAAACCGGGTGGAGCGATAAACAATTGTATGGAAAATATAGTGGAAACTTGGTTCACTTCATGTCCACTGAGGTTGCTGACAACGGGTCGTCTATTGTTTCCCGCTAGGCGACACTAGCATAACGTTCTAGCACTTGCTGTAGGTGCAGGGATATGATATTTAATTTCATAAATGTCGGCAACCATTATATCCAGTAGATATGTGTGCTAAATTTCGTCGGATGAACTCTGTGCATGAAATTACCTAAAGAAGTAAGTTCAGAAAAGTGAGCATTTGGGTATTACACATCAATTCCAAGTTTGTCGTATTTTTATACCACATAATACTACAGTACGAAATATTGATACTCTTTCTGTTAATTCTACTGCAGACAGAAACCGGGTAGTGCGATAGACAATTGCATGAAAAATATAGTGGAAACTTGGTTCACTTCATGTCCACTGAGATTGCTTACAACGGGTCGTCTACTGTTTCCCGCTGGGTGACACTAGCATAACGTTCTGGCACTTGTTGTAGGTGCGGGGATATGATATTTAATTTCATACATGTCGGCAACCATTATATACAGTAGATATGTGTGCTAAATTTCGTCGGATGAACTCTATGCATGAAATTACCTAAAGAAGTATGTTTAGAAAAGTGAGAATTTGGATATTACCCATCGATTCCAAATTTGTCGTATTTTTATACCACATAATACTACAGTACGAAATATTGATGCTCTTGCTGTTACTTCTAGTTTAGACACAAACCTGGTGGTTGAGTATATAGCGGAAACCTTGTTCGATTTATGTTCAATGAGGTCGCTGACAACAGTTCAAGTATTATCTTCCGCTAGATGACACTACCATCAGGTTCTATTATTACTGAATTCTGTAAATGAAATTACCTAAAGTAATAAATTTAGAGAAGAGACGGCGATGGTCAGAAGTATGTTTTTCACACGACTAGTTAGATAAACTGTAATTGTTTGGAATCACATAGTTTTATTTGTGTAGATTTTCCCACAATTACTTTTATATGTGCTCCATAAAAAAATTATGTCACTTAAAAACCATATACATTGGAATCTACAATAAAAATGCTTGTGTATTGGGCATCGATTACTAGTTTATTATATTTTTATACCACCTATTGGTACAGTACGAAATATAGATGCCCTTGCTGTTACTTTTAGTTTCGACACAAACCTGGCAGCGCGGTGGGGAATTAGATGACCATAAATTTTTTTCCCGCTAGATGACAATAGCATAAGGTTCTAGGACATGTTGTAGGTACGGGGATATAAGTATTGATACTCTTACTGTTAGTTCTACTGCAGACAGAAACCGGGTGGAGCCATAGACAATTGCATGAAAAATATAGTAGAAACTTGGTTCACTTCATGTCCACTGTGGTTGCTGACAACGGGTCGGCTATTTTTTCCCGCTAGGCGACACTAGCATAACGTTCTAGCACATGTTGTAGGTGCGAGGATATGATATTTAATTTCATACATGTCGGCAACCATTATATCCAGTAGATATGTGTGCTAAATTTCGTAGGGTGAACTCTGTGCATGAAATTACCTAAAGAAGTTAGTTTATAATAGTGGGAATTTGGGTATTACCCATCGATTCGAAATTTGTCGTATTTTTATACCACATAATACTACAGTACGAAATATTGATGCTTTTGCTGTTACTTCTAGTTTAGATACGAACCTGGTGGTGCGATAGATTATTGGATGAATATATAGCGGAAACCTTGTTCGATTTATGTTCAATGAGGTCGCTGACAACAGTTCAAGTATTATCTTCCGCTAGATGACACTACCATCAGGTTCTATTATTACTGAATTCTGTAAATGAAATTACATAAAGTAATAAATTTAGAGACGAGACGGCGATGGTCAGAAGTATGTTTTTCGCACGACTAGTTAGATAAACTGAAATTGTTTGGAATCACATAGTTTTGTTTGTGTAGATTCTCCCACAATTACTTTTATATGTGCTCCGTAAAAAATTATGTCACTTAAAAACCATATACATTGGAATCTGCAATAGAAATGCTTGTGTATTGGGCATCGATTCCTAGATTATTATATTTTTATACCACCTATTGGTACAGTACGAAATATAAAATACCTTGCTTTTACTTTTAGTTTCGACACAAACCTGGAAGCGCGATGGGATATTGGATGAATATATATATCTTTTCCATCTAGATGACAATAGCATACGGTTCTAGGACATGTTGTAGGTGTGGGCATATAGTAATTAATTTCGTACAAGTCGGCTACCATTATATCCAGTAGATATGTGTGCTAAATTTCGTCGGATGAACTCTGTGCTAGATGACAATATCATAAGGTTCTAGGACATGTTGTAGGTGTGGGCATATAGTAATTAATTTCGTACAAGTCGGCTACCATTATATCCAGTAGATATGTGTGCTAAATTTCGTCGGATGAACTCTGTGCATGAAATTACCTAAGGAAGTAAGTTTAGAATAGTGAGAATTTAGGTATTACCCATCGTTTCCTGGGTTATCATATTTTTATAACACATAATACTACAGTACGAAATATTGATAAACTTATTGTTAGTTTTACTGCACACAGAAACCGGGTGGTGCGATAGGTTATTGAGGTTGCTTACAACGGGTCGTCTATTGTTTCCCGCTAGGCGACACTTGCGTAACGTTCCAGCACATGTTGTAGGTGCGGGGATATGATATTTAACTTCATACATGTCGGCAACCATTATATCCAGTAGATATGTATCTTAAATTTCGACGGATGAACTCTGTGCATGAAATTACCTAAAGAAGTAAGTTTAGAAAAGTGAGAATTTGGGTATTATCCATCGATTCCAAGTTTGTCATATTTTTATAACCACATAATACTACTGTACGAAATATTGATGCTCTTGCTGTTACTTCTAGTTTAGACACAAACCTGGTGGTGCGATAGATTATTGGATGAATATATAGCGGAAACCTTGTTCGATTTATGTTCAATGAGGTCGCTGACAACAACTCAAGTATTATCTTCCGCTAGATGACACTACCATCAGGTTCTATTATTACTGAGTTCTGTAAATGAAATTACTTAAAGTAATAAATTTAGAGAAGAGACGGCGATGGTCAGATGTATGTTTTTCGCACGACTAGTTAGATAAACTGAAATTGTTTGGAATCACATAGTTTTGTTTGTGTAGATTCTCCCACAACTACTTTTATATGTGCTCCATAAAAAATTATGTCACTTAAAAACCATACACATTGGAATCTGCAATAAAAATGCTTGTGTATTGGGCATCGATTACTAGCTTATTATATTTTTGTACCACCTATTGGTACAGTACGAAATATAGATGCTCTTGCTGTTACTTTTAGTTTCGACACAAACCTGGCAGCGCGGTGGGGAATTGGATGACCATACATTTATTTCCCGCTAGATGACAATAGCATAAGGTTCTAGGACATGTTGTAGGTACGGGGATATAGTAATTCATTTCGTACATGTCGGCAACCATTATATCCAGTAGATACGTGTGCTAAATTTCCTCGGATGAGTAAGCAGTAAGTTTAGAAAAATGAGAATTTGGGTATTACCCATCGATTTCAAGTTAGTCGTATTTTTATACCACATAATACTACAGTACGAAATATTGATGCTTTTGCTGTTACTTCTAGTTTAGATACGAACCTGGTGGTGCGATAGATTATTGGATGAATATATAGCGGAAACCTTGTTCGATTTATGTTCAATGAGGTCGCTGACAACAGTTCAAGTATTATCTTCCGCTACCATCAGGTTCTATTATTACTGAATTCTGTAAATGAAATTACCTAAAGTAATAAATTTAGAGAAGAGACGGCGATGGTCAGAAGTATGTTTTTCGCACGACTAGTTAGATAAACTGAAATTGTTTGGAATCACATAGTTTTGGTTGTGTAGATTCTCCCACAACTACTTTTATATGTGCTCCATAAAAAATTATGTCACTTAAAAACCATACACATTGGAATCTGCAATAGAAATTCTTGTGTATTGGGCATCGATTCCTAGGTTATTATATTTTTATACAACCTATTGGTACAGTACGAAATATAGATGCCCTTGCTGTTACTTTTTGTTTCGACACAAACCTGGTAGTATTACCCATCGATTCCTAGGTTATCATATTTTTAAACCACACAATACTACAGTACGAAATATTGATGCTCTTGCTGTTACTTCTAGTTTAGACACAAACCTGGTGGTGCGGTAGTTTATGGGATGAATTTATAGCGGAAGCCTTGTTCGATTTATATTTAATGAGGTCGCTGACAACAGTTCAAGTATTATCTTCCGCTAGATGACACTACTATCAGGTTCTAGGACATGTTGTAGTTGTCGTCATATAGTAATTAATTTCGTACATGCAGGCAACCAATCTATGCGATAGTAATGTTCGCTAAATTTCGTCGTATGAACTTTTTACATGCAAACTATGCTGCTTACAAACTGTATACATTGGAATCTGTCAGAGATGCTTCGGTACTATCCATAGCTTCCTAGTTTACCATATTTTTGTACCACGTAATAACACAGTACGAAATATAGATACCCTGACTATTAATTCTACTACAGACAGAAACCGGGTGGTGCGATAGACAATTGCATGAAAAATATAGTGGAAACTTGGTTCCCTTCATGTCCACAGAGGTTGCTGACAACGGGTCGTCTATTGTTTCCCGCTAGGCGACACTAGCATAACGTTATAGCACATGTTGTAGCTGCGAGGATACGATATTTAATTTCATACATGTCGGCAACCATTATATCCAGTAGATATGTGTGCTAAATTTCGTCGGATGAACTCTGTGCATGAAATTACCTAAAGAAGAACGTTTACAAAAGTGAGCATTTGGGTATTACCCATCGATTCCAAGTTTGTCATATTTTTATAACCTCACAATACTACAGTACGAAGTATTGATGCTCTTATTGTTACTTTTAGTGCAGGCACAAATCGAGTGGCGCGATAGATTATTGCATGAAAAATATAGTGGAAACTTGGTTCCCTTCATATCCACAGAGGTTGCTGACATCGCGTTGTCTATTGTTTCCCGCTAGACGAAACTTGAATAACGTTCTAGCACATGTTGTAGGTGCGGAGATATGATATTTTATTTCATAAACGTCGACAACCATTATATTCAGTAGATATGTGTGCTAAATTTCGTCGGATGAACTCTGTACATGAAATTACCTAAAGAAGTATGTTTAGAAAAGTGAGCATTTGGGTATTACACATCGATTCCAAGTTCGTCGTATTTTTATACCACATAATACCGCAGTACGAAATATTGATACCCTTACTATTAGTTCTACTACAGACAGAAACCGGGTGGTGCGATAGACAATTGCATGAAAAATATAGTGGAAACTTGGTTCCCTTCATGTCCACTGAGGTTGCTGACAACGGGTCGTCTATTGTTTCCCGCTAGACGACACTTGCATAACGTTCTAGCACATGTTGTAGGTGCGGAGATATGATATTTTATTTCATAAACGTCGGCAACCATTATATTCAGTAGATATGTGTGCTAAATTTCGTCGGATGAACTCTGTACATGAAATTACCTAAAGAAGTATGTTTAGAAAAGTGAGCATTTGGGTATTACACATCGATTCCAAGTTTGTCATATTTTTATACCACATAATACTACAGTAGGAAGTATTGATACTCTTACTGTTAATTCTACTGCAGACAGAAACCGGGTGGAGCCATAGATTATTGCATGAAAAATTTAGTGGAAACTTGATTCACTTCATGTCAACTGAGGTTGCTGACAACGGGTCGTCTATTGTTTCCCGCTAGGCGACACTAGCATAACGTTCTAGCACATGTTGTAGGTGCGAGGATATGATATTTAATTTCATACATGTCGGCAACCATTATATCCAGTAGATATGTGTGCTAAATTTCGTCGGATGAACTCTGTGCATGAAATTACCTAAAGAAGTAAGTTCAGAAAAGCGAGCATTTGGGTATTACACATCAATTCCAAGTTTGTCGTATTTTTATACCACATAATACTACAGTACGAAATATTGATACTCTGTCTGTTAATTCTACTGCAGACAGAAACCGGGTAGTGCGATAGACAATTGCATGAAAAATATTGTGGAAACTTGGTTCACTTCATGTCCACTGAGATTGCTTACAACGGGTCGTCTACTGTTTCCCGCTGGGTGACACTATCATAACGTTCTAGCACTTGTTGTAGGTGCAGGGATATGATATTTAATTTCATTTATGTCGGCAACCATTATATCCAGTAGATTTGTGTGCTAAATTTCGTCGGATGAACTCTATGCATGAAATTACCTAAAGAAGTATGTTTAGAAAAGTGAGAATTTGGATATTACCCATCGATTCCAAATTTGTCGTATTTTTATACCACATAATACTACTGTACGAAATATTGATGCTCTTGCTGTTACTTCTAGTTTAGACACAAACCTGGTGGTGCGATAGATTATTGGATGAATATATAGCGGAAACCTTGTTCGATTTATGTTCAATGAGGTCGCTGACAACAGTTCAAGTATTATCTTCCGCTACCATCAGGTTCTATTATTACTGAATTCTGTAAATGAAATTACCTAAAGTAATAAATTTAGAGAAGAGACGGCGATGGTCAGAAGTATGTTTTTCGCACGACTAGTTAGATAAACTGAAATTGTTTGGAATCACATAGTTTTGGTTGTGTAGATTCTCCCACAACTACTTTTATATGTGCTCCATAAAAAATTATGTCACTTAAAAACCATACACATTGGAATCTGCAATAGAAATTCTTGTGTATTGGGCATCGATTCCTAGGTTATTATATTTTTATACAACCTATTGGTACAGTACGAAATATAGATGCCCTTGCTGTTACTTTTTGTTTCGACACAAACCTGGTAGTATTACCCATCGATTCCTAGGTTATCATATTTTTTTACCACACAATACTACAGTACGAAATATTGATGCTCTTGCTGTTACTTCTAGTTTAGACACAAACCTGGTGGTGCGGTAGTTTATGGGATGAATTTATAGCGGAAGCCTTGTTCGATTTATATTTAATGAGGTCGCTGACAACAGTTCAAGTATTATCTTCCGCTTGATGACACTACTATCAGGTTCTAGGACATGCTGTAGTTGTCGTCATATAGTAATTAATTTCGTACATGCAGGCAACCAATCTATGCGATAGTAATGTTCGCTAAATTTCGTCGTATGAACTTTTTACATGCAAACTATGCTGCTTACAAACTGTTTACATTGGAATCTGTCAGAGATGCTTCGGTACTATCCATAGCTTCCTAGTTTACCATATTTTTGTACCACGTAATAACACAGTACGAAATATAGATACCCTTACTATTAATTCTACTACAGACAGAAACCAGGTGGTGCGATAGATAATTGCATGAAAAATATAGTGGAAACTTGGTTCCCTTCATGTCCACAGAGGTTGCTGACAACGGGTCGTCTATTGTTTCCCGCTAGGCGACACTAGCATAACGTTATAGCACATGTTGTAGCTGCGAGGATACGATATTTAATTTCATACATGTCGGCAACCATTATATCCAGTAGATGTGTGTGCTAAATTTCGTCGGATGAACTCTGTGCATGAAATTACCTAAAGAAGAACGTTTACAAAAGTGAGCATTTGGGTATTACCCATCGATTCCAAGTTTGTCATATTTTTATAACCACACAATACTACAGTACGAAATATTGATACCCTTACTATTAGTTCTACTACAGACAGAAACCGGGTGGTGCGATAGACAATTGCATGAAAAATATAGTGGAAACTTGGTTCCCTTCATGTCCACTGAGGTTGCTGACAACGGGTCGTCTATTGTTTCCCGCTAGACGACACTTGCATAACGTTCTAGCACATGTTGTAGGTGCGGAGATATGATATTTTATTTCATAAACGTCGGCAACCATTATATTCAGTAGATATGTGTGCTAAATTTCGTCGGATGAACTCTGTACATGAAATTACCTAAAGAAGTATGTTTAGAAAAGTGAGCATTTGGGTATTACACATCGATTCCAAGTTTGTCATATTTTTATACCACATAATACTACAGTAGGAAGTATTGATACTCTTACTGTTAATTCTACTGCAGACAGAAACCGGGTGGAGCCATAGATTATTGCATGAAAAATTTAGTGGAAACTTGATTCACTTCATGTCAACTGAGGTTGCTGACAACGGGTCGTCTATTGTTTCCCGCTAGGCGACACTAGCATAACGTTCTAGCACATGTTGTAGGTGCGAGGATATGATATTTAATTTCATACATGTCGGCAACCATTATATCCAGTAGATATGTGTGCTAAATTTCGTCGGATGAACTCTGTGCATGAAATTACCTAAAGAAGTAAGTTCAGAAAAGCGAGCATTTGGGTATTACACATCAATTCCAAGTTTGTCGTATTTTTATACCACATAATACTACAGTACGAAATATTGATACTCTGTCTGTTAATTCTACTGCAGACAGAAACCGGGTAGTGCGATAGACAATTGCATGAAAAATATTGTGGAAACTTGGTTCACTTCATGTCCACTGAGATTGCTTACAACGGGTCGTCTACTGTTTCCCGCTGGGTGACACTATCATAACGTTCTAGCACTTGTTGTAGGTGCAGGGATATGATATTTAATTTCATTTATGTCGGCAACCATTATATCCAGTAGATTTGTGTGCTAAATTTCGTCGGATGAACTCTATGCATGAAATTACCTAAAGAAGTATGTTTAGAAAAGTGAGAATTTGGATATTACCCATCGATTCCAAATTTGTCGTATTTTTATACCACATAATACTACTGTACGAAATATTGATGCTCTTGCTGTTACTTCTAGTTTAGACACAAACCTGGTGGTGCGATAGATTATTGGATGAATATATAGCGGAAACCTTGTTCGATTTATGTTCAATGAGGTCGCTGACAACAGTTCAAGTATTATCTTCCGCTACCATCAGGTTCTATTATTACTGAATTCTGTAAATGAAATTACCTAAAGTAATAAATTTAGAGAAGAGACGGCGATGGTCAGAAGTATGTTTTTCGCACGACTAGTTAGATAAACTGAAATTGTTTGGAATCACATAGTTTTGGTTGTGTAGATTCTCCCACAACTACTTTTATATGTGCTCCATAAAAAATTATGTCACTTAAAAACCATACACATTGGAATCTGCAATAGAAATTCTTGTGTATTGGGCATCGATTCCTAGGTTATTATATTTTTATACAACCTATTGGTACAGTACGAAATATAGATGCCCTTGCTGTTACTTTTTGTTTCGACACAAACCTGGTAGTATTACCCATCGATTCCTAGGTTATCATATTTTTTTACCACACAATACTACAGTACGAAATATTGATGCTCTTGCTGTTACTTCTAGTTTAGACACAAACCTGGTGGTGCGGTAGTTTATGGGATGAATTTATAGCGGAAGCCTTGTTCGATTTATATTTAATGAGGTCGCTGACAACAGTTCAAGTATTATCTTCCGCTTGATGACACTACTATCAGGTTCTAGGACATGCTGTAGTTGTCGTCATATAGTAATTAATTTCGTACATGCAGGCAACCAATCTATGCGATAGTAATGTTCGCTAAATTTCGTCGTATGAACTTTTTACATGCAAACTATGCTGCTTACAAACTGTTTACATTGGAATCTGTCAGAGATGCTTCGGTACTATCCATAGCTTCCTAGTTTACCATATTTTTGTACCACGTAATAACACAGTACGAAATATAGATACCCTTACTATTAATTCTACTACAGACAGAAACCAGGTGGTGCGATAGATAATTGCATGAAAAATATAGTGGAAACTTGGTTCCCTTCATGTCCACAGAGGTTGCTGACAACGGGTCGTCTATTGTTTCCCGCTAGGCGACACTAGCATAACGTTATAGCACATGTTGTAGCTGCGAGGATACGATATTTAATTTCATACATGTCGGCAACCATTATATCCAGTAGATATGTGTGCTAAATTTCGTCGGATGAACTCTGTGCATGAAATTACCTAAAGAAGAACGTTTACAAAAGTGAGCATTTGGGTATTACCCATCGATTCCAAGTTTGTCATATTTTTATAACCACACAATACTACAGTACGAAGTATTGATGCTCTTATTGTTACTTTTAGTGCAGGCACAAATCGAGTGGCGCGATAGATTATTGCATGAAAAATATAGTGGAAACTTGGTTCCCTTCATATCCACAGAGGTTGCTGACATCGCGTTGTCTATTGTTTCCCGCTAGACGAAACTTGAATAACGTTCTAGCACATGTTGTAGGTGCGGAGATATGATATTTTATTTCATAAACGTCGACAACCATTATATTCAGTAGATATGTGTGCTAAATTTCGTCGGATGAACTCTGTACATGAAATTACCTAAAGAAGTATGTTTAGAAAAGTGAGCATTTGGGTATTACACATCGATTCCAAGTTCGTCGTATTTTTATACCACATAATACCGCAGTACGAAATATTGATACCCTTACTATTAGTTCTACTACAGACAGAAACCGGGTGGAGCCATAGATTATTGCATGAAAAATATAGTGGAAACTTGATTCACTTCATGTCAACTGAGGTTGCTGACAACGGGTCGTCTATTGTTTCCCGCTAGGCGACACTAGCATAACGTTCTAGCACATGTTGTAGGTGCGAGGATATGATATTTAATTTCATACATGTCGGCAACCATTATATCCAGTAGATATGTGTGCTAAATTTCGTCGGATGAACTCTGTGCATGAAATTACCTAAGGAAGTAAGTTCAGAAAAGCGAGCATTTGGGTATTACACATCAATTCCAAGTTTGTCGTATTTTTATACCACATAATACTACAGTACGAAATATTGATACTCTGTCTGTTAATTCTACTGCAGACAGAAACCGGGTAGTGCGATAGACAATTGCATGAAAAATATTGTGGAAACTTGGTTCACTTCATGTCCACTGAGATTGCTTACAACGGGTCGTCTACTGTTTCCCGCTGGGTGACACTATCATAACGTTCTAGCACTTGTTGTAGGTGCAGGGATATGATATTTAATTTCATTCATGTCGACAACCATTATATCCAGTAGATATGTGTGCTAAATTTCGTCGGATGAACTCTATGCATGAAATTACCTAAAGAAGTATGTTTAGAAAAGTGAGAATTTGGATATTACCCATCGATTCCAAATTTGTCGTATTTTTATACCACATAATACTACTGTACGAAATATTGATGCTCTTGCTGTTACTTCTAGTTTAGACACAAACCTGGTGGTGCGATAGATTATTGGATGAATATATAGCGGAAACCTTGTTCGATTTATGTTCAATGAGGTCGCTGACAACAGTTCAAGTATTATCTTCCGCTACCATCAGGTTCTATTATTACTGAATTCTGTAAATGAAATTACCTAAAGTAATAAATTTAGAGAAGAGACGGCGATGGTCAGAAGTATGTTTTTCGCACGACTAGTTAGATAAACTGAAATTGTTTGGAATCACATAGTTTTGGTTGTGTAGATTCTCCCACAACTACTTTTATATGTGCTCCATAAAAAATGATGTCACTTAAAAACCATACACATTGGAATCTGCAATAGAAATGCTTGTGTATTGGGCATCGATTCCTAGGTTATTATATTTTTATACAACCTATTGGTACAGTACGAAATATAGATGCCCTTGCTGTTACTTTTTGTTTCGACACAAACCTGGTAGTATTACCCATCGATTCCTAGGTTATCATATTTTTATACCACACAATACTACAGTACGAAATATTGATGCTCTTGCTGTTACTTCTAGTTTAGATACAAACCTGGTGGTGCGGTAGTTTATAGGATGAATTTATAGCGGAAGCCTTGTTCGATTTATATTTAATGAGGTCGCTGACAACAGTTCAAGTATTATCTTCCGCTAGATGACACTACTATCAGGTTCTAGGACATGTTGTAGTTGTCGTCATATAGTAATTAATTTCGTACATGCAGGCAACCAATCTATGCGATAGTAATGTTCGCTAAATTTCGTCGTATGAACTTTTTACATGCAAACTATGCTGCTTACAAACTGTATACATTGGAATCTGTCAGAGATGCTTCGGTACTATCCATAGCTTCCTAGTTTACCATATTTTTGTACCACGTAATAACACAGTACGAAATATAGATACCCTTACTATTAATTCTACTACAGACAGAAACCGGGTGGTGCGATAGACAATTGCATGAAAAATATAGTGGAAACTTGGTTCCCTTCATGTCCACAGAGGTTGCTGACAACGGGTCGTCTATTGTTTCCCGCTAGGCGACACTAGCATAACGTTATAGCACATGTTGTAGCTGCGAGGATACGATATTTAATTTCATACATGTCGGCAACCATTATATCCAGTAGATATGTGTGCTAAATTTCGTCGGATGAACTCTGTGCATGAAATTACCTAAAGAAGAACGTTTACAAAAGTGAGCATTTGGGTATTACCCATCGATTCCAAGTTTGTCATATTTTTATAACCACACAATACTACAGTACGAAGTATTGATGCTCTTATTGTTACTTTTAGTGCAGGCACAAATCGAGTGGCGCGATAGATTATTGCATGAAAAATATAGTGGAAACTTGGTTCCCTTCATATCCACAGAGGTTGCTGACATCGCGTTGTCTATTGTTTCCCGCTAGACGAAACTTGAATAACGTTCTAGCACATGTTGTAGGTGCGGAGATATGATATTTTATTTCATAAACGTCGACAACCATTATATTCAGTAGATATGTGTGCTAAATTTCGTCGGATGAACTCTGTACATGAAATTACCTAAAGAAGTATGTTTAGAAAAGTGAGCATTTGGGTATTACACATCGATTCAAAGTTCGTCGTATTTTTATACCACATAATACCGCAGTACGAAATATTGATACCCTTACTATTAGTTCTACTACAGACAGAAACCGGGTGGTGCGATAGACAATTGCATGAAAAATATAGTGGAAACTTGGTTCCCTTCATGTCCACTGAGGTTGCTGACAACGGGTCGTCTATTGTTTCCCGCTAGACGACACTTGCATAACGTTCTAGCACATGTTGTAGGTGCGGAGATATGATATTTTATTTCATAAACGTCGGCAACCATTATATTCAGTAGATATGTGTGCTAAATTTCGTCGGATGAACTCTGTACATGAAATTACCTAAAGAAGTATGTTTAGAAAAGTGAGCATTTGGGTATTACACATCGATTCCAAGTTTGTCATATTTTTATACCACATAATACTACAGTAGGAAGTATTGATACTCTTACTGTTAATTCTACTGCAGACAGAAACCGGGTGGAGCCATAGATTATTGCATGAAAAATATAGTGGAAACTTGATTCACTTCATGTCAACTGAGGTTGCTGACAACGGGTCGTCTATTGTTTCCCGCTAGGCGACACTAGCATAACGTTCTAGCACATGTTGTAGGTGCGAGGATATGATATTTAATTTCATACATGTCGGCAACCATTATATCCAGTAGATATGTGTGCTAAATTTCGTCGGATGAACTCTGTGCATGAAATTACCTAAGGAAGTAAGTTCAGAAAAGCGAGCATTTGGGTATTACACATCAATTCCAAGTTTGTCGTATTTTTATACCACATAATACTACAGTACGAAATATTGATACTCTGTCTGTTAATTCTACTGCAGACAGAAACCGGGTAGTGCGATAGACAATTGCATGAAAAATATTGTGGAAACTTGGTTCACTTCATGTCCACTGAGATTGCTTACAACGGGTCGTCTACTGTTTCCCGCTGGGTGACACTATCATAACGTTCTAGCACTTGTTGTAGGTGCAGGGATATGATATTTAATTTCATTCATGTCGACAACCATTATATCCAGTAGATATGTGTGCTAAATTTCGTCGGATGAACTCTATGCATGAAATTACCTAAAGAAGTATGTTTAGAAAAGTGAGAATTTGGATATTACCCATCGATTCCAAATTTGTCGTATTTTTATACCACATAATACTACTGTACGAAATATTGATGCTCTTGCTGTTACTTCTAGTTTAGACACAAACCTGGTGGTGCGATAGATTATTGGATGAATATATAGCGGAAACCTTGTTCGATTTATGTTCAATGAGGTCGCTGACAACAGTTCAAGTATTATCTTCCGCTACCATCAGGTTCTATTATTACTGAATTCTGTAAATGAAATTACCTAAAGTAATAAATTTAGAGAAGAGACGGCGATGGTCAGAAGTATGTTTTTCGCACGACTAGTTAGATAAACTGAAATTGTTTGGAATCACATAGTTTTGGTTGTGTAGATTCTCCCACAACTACTTTTATATGTGCTCCATAAAAAATTATGTCACTTAAAAACCATACACATTGGAATCTGCAATAGAAATGCTTGTGTATTGGGCATCGATTCCTAGGTTATTATATTTTTATACAACCTATTGGTACAGTACGAAATATAGATGCCCTTGCTGTTACTTTTTGTTTCGACACAAACCTGGTAGTATTACCCATCGATTCTTAGGTTATCATATTTTTATACCACACAATACTACAGTACGAAATATTGATGCTCTTGCTGTTACTTCTAGTTTAGATACAAACCTGGTGGTGCGGTAGTTTATGGGATGAATTTAAAACGGAAGCCTTGTTCGATTTATGTTTAATGAGGTCGCTGACAACAGTTCAAGTATTATCTTCCGCTAGATGACACTACCATCAGGTTCTAGGACATGTTGTAGTTGTCGTCATATAGTAATTAATTTCGTACATGCAGGCAACCAATATATGCGATAGTAATGTTCGCCAAATTTCGTCGTATGAACTTTTTACATGCAAACTATGCTGCTTACAAACTGTATACATTGGAATCTGTCAGAGATGCTTCGGTACTATCCATAGCTTCCTAGTTTACCATATTTTTGTACCACGTAATAACACAGTACGAAATATAGATACCCTTACTATTAATTCTACTGCAGACAGAAACCGGGTGGTGCGATAGACAATTGCATGAAAAATATAGTGGAAACTTGGTTACCTTCATGTCCACTGAGGTTGCTGACAACGGGTCGTCTATTATTTCCCGCTAGGCGACACTAGCATAACGTTATAGCACATGTTGTAGGTGCGAGGATACGATATTTAATTTCATACATGTCGGCAACCATTATATCCAGTAGATATGTGTGCTAAATTTCGTCGGATGAACTCTGTGCATGAAATTACCTAAAGAAGAACGTTTACAAAAGTGAGCATTTGGGTATTACCCATCGATTCCAAGTTTGTCATATTTCTATAACCACACAATACTACAGTACGAAGTATTGATGCTCTTATTGTTACTTCTAGTGCAGGCACAAATCGAGTGGCGCGATAGATTATTGCATGAAAAATATAGTGGAAACTTGGTTCCCTTCATATCCACAGAGGTTGCTGACATCGCGTTGTCTATTGTTTCCCGCTAGACGAAACTTGAATAACGTTCTAGCACATGTTGTAGGTGCGGAGATATGATATTTTATTTCATAAACGTCGACAACCATTATATTCAGTAGATATGTGTGCTAAATTTCGTCGGATGAACTCTGTACATGAAATTACCTAAAGAAGTATGTTTAGAAAAGTGAGCATTTGGGTATTACACATCGATTCCAAGTTCGTCGTATTTTTATACCACATAATACCGCAGTACGAAATATTGATACCCTTACTATTAGTTCTACTACAGACAGAAACCGGGTGGTGCGATAGACAATTGCATGAAAAATATAGTGGAAACTTGGTTCCCTTCATGTCCACTGAGGTTGCTGACAACGGGTCGTCTATTGTTTCCCGCTAGACGACACTTGCATAACGTTCTAGCACATGTTGTAGGTGCGGAGATATGATATTTTATTTCATAAACGTCGGCAACCATTATATTCAGTAGATATGTGTGCTAAATTTCGTCGGATGAACTCTGTACATGAAATTACCTAAAGAAGTATGTTTAGAAAAGTGAGCATTTGGGTATTACACATCGATTCCAAGTTTGTCATATTTTTATACCACATAATACTACAGTAGGAAGTATTGATACTCTTACTGTTAATTCTACTGCAGACAGAAACCGGGTGGAGCCATAGATTATTGCATGAAAAATATAGTGGAAACTTGATTCACTTCATGTCAACTGAGGTTGCTGACAACGGGTCGTCTATTGTTTCCCGCTAGGCGACACTAGCATAACGTTCTAGCACATGTTGTAGGTGCGAGGATATGATATTTAATTTCATACATGTCGGCAGCCATTATATCCAGTAGATATGTGTGCTAAATTTCGTCGGATGAACTCTGTGCATGAAATTACCTAAAGAAGTAAGTTCAGAAAAGCGAGCATTTGGGTATTACACATCAATTCCAAGTTTGTCGTATTTTTATACCACATAATACTACAGTACGAAATATTGATACTCTGTCTGTTAATTCTACTGCAGACAGAAACCGGGTAGTGCGATAGACAATTGCATGAAAAATATTGTGGAAACTTGGTTCACTTCATGTCCACTGAGATTGCTTACAACGGGTCGTCTACTGTTTCCCGCTGGGTGACACTATCATAACGTTCTAGCACTTGTTGTAGGTGCAGGGATATGATATTTAATTTCATTCATGTCGGCAACCATTATAACCAGTAGATATGTGTGCTAAATTTCGTCGGATGAACTCTATGCATGAAATTACCTAAAGAAGTATGTTTAGAAAAGTGAGAATTTGGATATTACCCATCGATTCCAAATTTGTCGTATTTTTATACCACATAATACTACTGTACGAAATATTGATGCTCTTGCTGTTACTTCTAGTTTAGACACAAACCTGGTGGTGCGATAGATTATTGGATGAATATATAGCGGAAACCTTGTTCGATTTATGTTCAATGAGGTCGCTGACAACAGTTCAAGTATTATCTTCCGCTACCATCAGGTTCTATTATTACTGAATTCTGTAAATGAAATTACCTAAAGTAATAAATTTAGAGAAGAGACGGCGATGGTCAGAAGTATGTTTTTCGCACGACTAGTTAGATAAACTGAAATTGTTTGGAATCACATAGTTTTGGTTGTGTAGATTCTCCCACAACTACTTTTATATGTGCTCCATAAAAAATTATGTCACTTAAAAACCATACACATTGGAATCTGCAATAGAAATTCTTGTGTATTGGGCATCGATTCCTAGGTTATTATATTTTTATACAACCTATTGGTACAGTACGAAATATAGATGCCCTTGCTGTTACTTTTTGTTTCGACACAAACCTGGTAGTATTACCCATCGATTCCTAGGTTATCATATTTTTATACCACACAATACTACAGTACGAAATATTGATGCTCTTGCTGTTACTTCTAGTTTAGACACAAACCTGGTGGTGCGGTAGTTTATGGGATGAATTTATAGCGGAAGCCTTGTTCGATTTATATTTAATGAGGTCGCTGACAACAGTTCAAGTATTATCTTCCGCTAGATGACACTACTATCAGGTTCTAGGACATGTTGTAGTTGTCGTCATATAGTAATTAATTTCGTACATGCAGGCAACCAATCTATGCGATAGTAATGTTCGCTAAATTTCGTCGTATGAACTTTTTACATGCAAACTATGCTGCTTACAAACTGTATACATTGGAATCTGTCAGAGATGCTTCGGTACTATCCATAGCTTCCTAGTTTACCATATTTTTGTACCACGTAATAACACAGTACGAAATATAGATACCCTTACTATTAATTCTACTACAGACAGAAACCGGGTGGTGCGATAGACAATTGCATGAAAAATATAGTGGAAACTTGGTTCCCTTCATGTCCACAGAGGTTGCTGACAACGGGTCGTCTATTGTTTCCCGCTAGGCGACACTAGCATAACGTTATAGCACATGTTGTAGCTGCGAGGATACGATATTTAATTTCATACATGTCGGCAACCATTATATCCAGTAGATATGTGTGCTAAATTTCGTCGGATGAACTCTGTGCATGAAATTACCTAAAGAAGAACGTTTACAAAAGTGAGCATTTGGGTATTACCCATCGATTCCAAGTTTGTCATATTTTTATAACCACACAATACTACAGTACGAAGTATTGATGCTCTTATTGTTACTTTTAGTGCAGGCACAAATCGAGTGGCGCGATAGATTATTGCATGAAAAATATAGTGGAAACTTGGTTCCCTTCATATCCACAGAGGTTGCTGACATCGCGTTGTCTATTGTTTCCCGCTAGACGAAACTTGAATAACGTTCTAGCACATGTTGTAGGTGCGGAGATATGATATTTTATTTCATAAACGTCGACAACCATTATATTCAGTAGATATGTGTGCTAAATTTCGTCGGATGAACTCTGTACATGAAATTACCTAAAGAAGTATGTTTAGAAAAGTGAGCATTTGGGTATTACACATCGATTCCAAGTTCGTCGTATTTTTATACCACATAATACCGCAGTACGAAATATTGATACCCTTACTATTAGTTCTACTACAGACAGAAACCGGGTGGTGCGATAGACAATTGCATGAAAAATATAGTGGTAACTTGGTTCCCTTCATGTCCACTGAGGTTGCTGACAACGGGTCGTCTATTGTTTCCCGCTAGACGACACTTGCATAACGTTCTAGCACATGTTGTAGGTGCGGAGATATGATATTTTATTTCATAAACGTCGGCAACCATTATATTCAGTAGATATGTGTGCTAAATTTCGTCGGATGAACTCTGTACATGAAATTACCTAAAGAAGTATGTTTAGAAAAGTGAGCATTTGGGTATTACACATCGATTCCAAGTTTGTCATATTTTTATACCACATAATACTACAGTAGGAAGTATTGATACTCTTACTGTTAATTCTACTGCAGACAGAAACCGGGTGGAGCCATAGATTATTGCATGAAAAATATAGTGGAAACTTGATTCACTTCATGTCAACTGAGGTTGCTGACAACGGGTCGTCTATTGTTTCCCGCTAGGCGACACTAGCATAACGTTCTAGCACATGTTGTAGGTGCGAGGATATGATATTTAATTTCATACATGTCGGCAACCATTATATCCAGTAGATATGTGTGCTAAATTTCGTCGGATGAACTCTTTGCATGAAATTACCTAAGGAAGTAAGTTCAGAAAAGCGAGCATTTGGGTATTACACATCAATTCCAAGTTTGTCGTATTTTTATACCACATAATACTACAGTACGAAATATTGATACTCTGTCTGTTAATTCTACTGCAGACAGAAACCGGGTAGTGCGATAGACAATTGCATGAAAAATATTGTGGAAACTTGGTTCACTTCATGTCCACTGAGATTGCTTACAACGGGTCGTCTACTGTTTCCCGCTGGGTGACACTATCATAACGTTCTAGCACTTGTTGTAGGTGCAGGGATATGATATTTAATTTCATTCATGTCGACAACCATTATATCCAGTAGATATGTGTGCTAAATTTCGTCGGATGAACTCTATGCATGAAATTACCTAAAGAAGTATGTTTAGAAAAGTGAGAATTTGGATATTACCCATCGATTCCAAATTTGTCGTATTTTTATACCACATAATACTACTGTACGAAATATTGATGCTCTTGCTGTTACTTCTAGTTTAGACACAAACCTGGTGGTGCGATAGATTATTGGATGAATATATAGCGGAAACCTTGTTCGATTTATGTTCAATGAGGTCGCTGACAACAGTTCAAGTATTATCTTCCGCTACCATCAGGTTCTATTATTACTGAATTCTGTAAATGAAATTACCTAAAGTAATAAATTTAGAGAAGAGACGGCGATGGTCAGAAGTATGTTTTTCGCACGACTAGTTAGATAAACTGAAATTGTTTGGAATCACATAGTTTTGGTTGTGTAGATTCTCCCACAATTACTTTTATATGTGCTCCATAAGAAAATTATGTCACTTAAAAACCATATATGGACATTGGAATCTGCAATAGAAATGCTTGTGTATTGGGCATCGATTCCTAGGTTATTATATTTTTATACAACCTATTGGTACAGTACGAAATATAGATGCCCTTGCTGTTACTTTTTGTTTCGACACAAACCTGGTAGTATTACCCATCGATTCTTAGGTTATCATATTTTTATACCACACAATACTACAGTACGAAATATTGATGCTCTTGCTGTTACTTCTAGTTTAGATACAAACCTGGTGGTGCGGTAGTTTATGGGATGAATTTAAAACGGAAGCCTTGTTCGATTTATGTTTAATGAGGTCGCTGACAACAGTTCAAGTATTATCTTCCGCTAGATGACACTACCATCAGGTTCTAGGACATGTTGTAGTTGTCGTCATATAGTAATTAATTTCGTACATGCAGGCAACCAATATATGCGATAGTAATGTTCGCCAAATTTCGTCGTATGAACTTTTTACATGCAAACTATGCTGCTTACAAACTGTATACATTGGAATCTGTCAGAGATGATTCGGTACTATCCATAGCTTCCTAGTTTACCATATTTTTGTACCACATAATAACACAATACGAAATATAGATACCCTTACTATTAATTCTACTGCAGACAGAAACCGGGTGGTGCGATAGACAATTGCATGAAAAATATAGTGGAAACTTGGTTCCCTTCATGTCCACTGAGGTTGCTGACAACGGGTCGTCTATTATTTCCCGCTAGGCGACACTAGCATAACGTTATAGCACATGTTGTAGGTGCGAGGATACGATATTTAATTTCATACATGTCGGCAACCATTATATCCAGTAGATATGTGTGCTAAATTTCGTCGGATGAACTCTGTGCATGAAATTACCTAAAGAAGAACGTTTACAAAAGTGAGCATTTGGGTATTACCCATCGATTCCAAGTTTGTCATATTTTTATAACCACACAATACTACAGTACGAAGTATTGATGCTCTTATTGTTACTTTTAGTGCAGGCACAAATCGAGTGGCGCGATAGATTATTGCATGAAAAATATAGTGGAAACTTGGTTCCCTTCATATCCACAGAGGTTGCTGACATCGCGTCGTCTATTGTTTCCCGCTAGACGACACTTGCATAACGTTCTAGCACATGTTGTAGGTGCGGAGATATGATATTTTATTTCATAAACGTCGACAACCATTATATTCAGTAGATATGTGTGCTAAATTTCGTCGGATGAACTCCGTACATGAAATTACCTAAAGAAGTATGTTTAGAAAAGTGAGCATTTGGGTATTACACATCGATTCCAAGTTCGTCGTATTTTTATACCACATAATACCGCAGTACGAAATATTGATACCCTTACTATTAGTTATACTACAGACAGAAACCGGGTGGTGCGATAGACAATTGCATGAAAAATATAGTGGAAACTTGGTTCCCTTCATGTCCACTGAGGTTGCTGACAACGGGTCGTCTATTGTTTCCCGCTAGGCGACACTAGCATAACGTTATAGCACATGTTGTAGCTGCGACGATTTGATATTTAATTTTATACATGTCGGCAACCATTATATCCAGTAGATATGTGTGCTAAATTTCGTCGGATGAACTCTGTGCATGAAATTACCTAAAGAAGAACGTTTACAAAAGTGAGCATTTGGGTATTACCCATCGATTCCAAGTTTGTCATATTTTTATAACCACACAATACTACAGTACGAAGTATTGATGCTCTTATTGTTACTTTTAGTGCAGGCACAAATCGAGTGGCGCGATAGATTATTGCATGAAAAATATTGTGGAAACTTGGTTCCCTTCATATCCACAGAGGTTGCTGACATCGCGTCGTCATTTGTTTCCCGCTAGATGACACTTGCATAACGTTCTAGCACATGTTGTAGGTGCGGAGATATGATATTTTATTTCATAAACGTCGACAACCATTATATTCAGTAGATATGTGTGCTAAATTTCGTCGGATGAACTCCGTACATGAAATTACCTAAAGAAGTATGTTTAGAAAAGTGAGCATTTGGGTATTACACATCGATTCCAAGTTCGTCGTATTTTTATACCACATAATACCGCAGTACGAAATATTGATACCCTTACTATTAGTTATACTACAGACAGAAACCGGGTGGTGCGATAGACAATTGCATGAAAAATATAGTGGAAACTTGGTTCCCTTCATGTCCACTGAGGTTGCTGACAACGGGTCGTCTATTGTTTCCCGCTAGGCGACACTAGCATAACGTTATAGCACATGTTGTAGCTGCGAGGATACGATATTTAATTTTATACATGTCGGCAACCATTATATCCAGTAGATATGTGTGCTAAATTTCGTCGGATGAACTCTGTGCATGAAATTACCTAAAGAAGAACGTTTACAAAAGTGAGCATGTGGGTATTACCCATCGATTCCAAGTTTGTCATATTTTTATAACCACACAATACTACAGTACGAAGTATTGATGCTCTTATTGTTACTTTTAGTGCAGGCACAAATCGAGTGGCGCGATAGATTATTGCATGAAAAATATAGTGGAAACTTGGTTCCCTTCATATCCACAGAGGTTGCTGACATCGCGTCGTCTATTGTTTCCCGCTAGACGAAACTTGCATAGCGTTCTAGCACATGTTGTAGGTGCGAGGATACGATATTTAATTTCATACATGTCGGCAACCATTATATCCAGTAGATATGTGTGCTAAATTTCGTCGGATGAACTCTGTGCATGAAATTACCTAAAGAAGAACGTTTACAAAAGTGAGCATTTGGGTATTACCCATCGATTCCAAGTTTGTCATATTTTTATAACCACACAATACTACAATACGAAGTATTGATGCTCTTATTGTTACTTTTAGTGCAGGCACAAATCGAGTGGCGCGATAGATTATTGCATGAAAAATATAGTGGAAACTTGGTTCCCTTCATATCCACAGAGGTTGCTGACATCGCGTCGTCTATTGTTTCCCGCTAGGCGACACTAGCATAACGTTATAGCACATGTTGTAGCTGCGAGGATATGATATTTAATTTCATACATGTCGGCAACCATTATATTCAGTAGATATGTGTGCTAAATTTCGTCGGATGAACTCCGTACATGAAATTACCTAAAGAAGTATGTTTACAAAAGTGAGCATTTGGGTATTACACATCGATTCCAAGTTCGTCGTATTTTTATACCACATAATACCGCAGTACGAAATATTGATACCCTTACTATTAGTTATTCTACAGACAGAAACCGGGTGGTGCGATAGACAATTGCATGAAAAATATAGTGGAAACTTGGTTCCCTTCATGTCCACTGAGGTTGCTGACAACGGGTCGTCTATTGTTTCCCGCTAGGCGACACTAGCATAACGTTATAGCACATGTTGTAGCTGCGAGGATATGATATTTAATTTCATACATGTCGGCAACCATTATATCCAGTAGATATGTGTGCTAAATTTCATCGGATGAACTCTGTGCATGAAATTACCTAAAGAAGTAAGTTCAGAAAAGCGAGCATTTGGGTATTACACATCAATTCCAAGTTTGTCGTATTTTTATACCACATAATACTACAGTACGAAATATTGATACTCTTCCTGTTAATTCTACTGCAGACAGAAACCGGGTAGTGCGATAGACAATTGCATGAAAAATATTGTGGAAACTTGGTTCACTTCATGTCCACTGAGATTGCTTACAACGGGTCGTCTACTGTTTCCCGCTGGGTGACACTAGCATAACGTTCTAGCACTTGTTGTATGTGCGGGGATATGATATTTAATTTCATACATGTCGGCAACCATTATATCCAGTAGATATGTGTGCTAAATTTCGTCGGATGAACTCTATGCATGAAATTACCTAAAGAAGTATGTTTAGAAAAGTGAGAATTTGGATATTACCCATCGATTCCAAATTTGTCGTATTTTTATACCACATAATACTACTGTACGAAATATTGATGCTCTTGCTGTTACTTCTAGTTTAGACACAAACCTGGTGGTGCGATAGATTGTTGGATGAATATATAGCGGAAACCTTGTTCGATTTATGTTCAATGAGGTCGCTGACAACAGTTCAAGTATTATCTTCCGCTAGATGACACTACCATCAGGTCCTATTATTACTGAATTCTGTAAATGAAATTACCTAAAGTAATAAATTTAGAGAAGAGACGGCGATGGTCAGATGTATGTTTTTCGCACGACTAGTTAGATAAACTGAAATTGTTTGGAATCACATAGTTTTATTTGTGTAGATTCTCCCACAATTACTTTTATATGTGCTCCATAAAAAAATTATGTCACTTAAAAACCATATACATTGGAATCTACAATAAAAATGCTTGTGTATTGGGCATCGGTTACTAGTTTATTATATTTTTATACCACCTATTGGTACAGTACAAAATATAGATGCCCTTGCTGTTACTTTTAGTTTCGACACAAACCTGGCAGCGCGGTGGGGAATTGGATGACCTTAAATTTTTTTCCCGCTAGATGACAATAGCATAAGGTTCTAGGACATGTTGTAGGTACGGGGATATAGTAATTCATTTCGTACATGTCGGCAACCATTATATCCAGTAGATATGTGTGCTAAATTTCCTCGGATGAACTCTGTGCATGAAATTACCTAAAGAAGTTAATTTATAATAGTGGGAATTTGGGAATTACCCATCGATTCCAAATTTGTCGTATTTTTATAAAACATAATACTGAAGTACGAAATATTGATGCTCTTGCTGTTGCTTCTAGTTTAGACACAAACCTGGTGGTGCGATAGATTATTGGATGAATATATAGCGGAATCCTTGTTCGATTTATGTTCAGTGAGGTCGCTGACAACAGTTCAAGTATTATCTTCCGCTAGATGACACTACCATCAGGTTCTATTATTACTGAGTTCTGTAAATGAAATTACCTAAAGTAATAAATTTAGAGAAGAGACAGCGATGGTCAGATGTATTTTTCGCACGACTAGTTAGATAAACTGAAATTGTTTGGAATCACATAGTTTTGTTTGTGTAGATTCTCCCACAACTACTTTTATATGTGCTCCATAAAAAATTATGTTACTTAAAAACCATATACATTGGAATCTGCAATAGAAATGCTTGTGTATTGGGCATCGATTCCTAGATTATTATATTTTTATACCACCTATTGGTACAGTACGAAATATAAAAGACCTTGCTTTTACTTTTAGTTTCGACACAAATCTGGAAGCGCGATGGGATATTGGATGAATATATATATCTTTTCCATCTAGATGACAATAGCATACGGTTCTAGGACATGTTGTAGGTGTGGGCATATAGTAATTAATTTCATACATGTCGTCAACCATTATATCCAGTAGATATGTGTGCTAAATTTCGTCGGATGAACTCTGTGCATGAAATTACCTAAGGAAGTAAGTTTAGAATAGTGAGAATTTGGGTATTACCCATCGTTTCCTAGGTTATCATATTTTTATAACACATAATACTACAGTACGAAATATTGATACTCTTATTGTTAGTTTTACTGCACACAGAAACCGGGTGGTGCGATAGGTTATTGCCCAAAAAATATAGTGGAAACTTGGTTCCCCTCAAGTCCACTGAGGTTGCTTACAACGGGTCGTCTATTGTTTCCCGCTAGGCGACACTTGCCTAACGCTACAGCACATGTTGTAGGTGCGGGGATATGATATTTAATTTCATACATGTCGGCAACCATTATATCCAGTAGATATGTATGCTAAATTTCGTCGGATGAACTCTGTGCATGAAATTACCTAAAGAAGTAAGTTTAGAAAGGTGAGAATTTGGGTATTACCCATCGATTCCAAGTTTGTCGTATTTTTATACCACATAATACTACTGTACGAAATATTGATGCTCTTGCTGTTACTTCTAGTTTAGACACAAACCTGGTGGTGCGATAGATTATTGGATGAATATATAGCGGAAACCTTGTTCGATTTATGTTCAGTGAGGTCGCTGACAACAGTTCAAGTATTATCTTCCGCTAGATGACACTACCATCAGGTTCTATTATTACTGAATTCTGTAAATGAAATTACCTAAAGTAATAAATTTAGAGAAGAGACGGCGATGGTCAGAAGTATGTTTTTCGCACGACTAGTTAGATAAACTGAAATTGTTTGGAATCACATAGTTTTGTTTGTGTAGATTCTCCCACAATTACTTTTATATGTGCTAGGTAAAAAATTATGTCAATTAAAAACCATATACATTGGAATCTACAATAAAAATGCTTGTGTATTGGGCATCGATTACTAGTTTATTATATTTTTGTACCACCTATTGGTACAGTACGAAATATAGATGCCCTTGCTGTTACTTTTAGTTTCGACACAAACCTGGCAGCGCGGTGGGGAATTGGATGACCATACATTTTTTTTCCCGCTAGATGACAATAGCATAAGGTTCTAGGACATGTTGTAGGTACGGGGATATAGTAATTAATTTCGTACATGTCGGCAACCATTATATCCAGTAGATACGTGTGCTAAATTTCCTCGGATGAACTCTGTGCATGAAATTACCTAAAGCAGTAAGTTTAGAAAAATGAGAATTTGGGTATTACCCATTGATTTCAAGTTAGTCGTATTTTTATACCACATAATACTACAGTACGAAATATTGATGCTTTTGCTGTTACTTCTAGTTTAGATACGAACCTGGTGGTGCGATAGATTATTGGATGAATATATAGCGGAAACCTTGTTCGATTTATGTTCAATGAGGTCGCTGACAACAGTTCAAGTATTATCTTCCACTAGATGACACGACCATCAGGTGCTATTATTACTGAATTCTGTAAATGAAATTACCTAAAGTAATAAATTTAGAGAAGAGACGGCGATGGTCAGATGTATGTTTTTCGCACGACTAGTTAGATAAACTGAAAGTGTTTGGAATCACATAGTTTTGTTTGTGTAGATTCTCCCACAATTACTTTTATATGTGCTCCATAAGAAAATTATGTCACTTAAAAACCATATATGGACATTGGAATCTGCAATAGAAATGCTTGTGTATTGGGCATCGATTCCTAGGTTATTATATTTTTATAATACCTATTGGTACAGTACGAAATACAAAAGCCCTTTCGGTTACTTTTAGTTTCGACACAACCCTGGTAGCGCGATGGGATATTGGATGAATATATATATCTTTTCCATCTAGATGACAATAGCATAAGGTTCTAGGGCATGTTGTAGGTGTGGGCATATAGTAATTAATACTATACGATATTTAATTTCATACATGTCGGCAACCATTATATCCAGTAGATATGTGTGCTAAATTTCGTCGGATGAACTCTGTGCATGAAATTACCGAAAGAAGAACGTTTACAAAAGTGAGCATTTGGGTATTACCCATCGATTCCAAGTTTGTCATATTTTTATAACCACACAATTCTACAGTACGAAGTATTGATGCTCTTATTGTTACTTTTAGTGCAGGCACAAATCGAGTGGCGCGATAGATAATTGCATGAAAAATATATTGGAAACTTGGTTCCCTTCATATCCACAGAGGTTGCTGACATCGCGTCGTCTATTGTTTCCCGCTAGACGACACTTGCATAACGTTCTAGCACATGTTGTAGGTGCGGAGATATGATATTTTATTTCATAAACGTCGACAACCATTATATTCAGTAGATATGTGTGCTAAATTTCGTCGGATGAACTCTGTGAATGAAATTACCTAAAGAAGTAAGTTTAGAAAAGTGAGAATTTGGGTATTACCCATCGATTCCAAGTTTGTCATATTTTTATAACTACATAATACTATAGTACGAAGTATTGATGCTCTTACTGTTACTTCTAGTGCAGGCGCAAATCGAGTGGTGCGATAGATTATTGCAGATTATTCCATTCATGTCCAATGAGGTTGCTTACAACGGGTCGTCTATTGTTTCCCGCTAGATGACACTAGCATACGGTTTTAATATTAATGTTTGTGACTGTATATGACAATAAATTTTATACATGTAGGTAACTAATATATCAGGAACTTATATGTGCCAAAGGTGGTCGATTGAAATCTGTGCATGAAATGATCTAAAGTAATAAATTTAGAGAAGAGCCGGGGGATTGTCACAAGCTTGTTTTTAGACCACTAGTTAGATAATTTGAAATTATTTTCAATCACATAGTTTTGATTGTGAAGATTCCCCAAAAATTACCTAAATGTTTGCTCCGTATACAGAAGAAACTATGCAACTCACAAACTGTATACATTTAAATCTGACTAACAGATGCTTGAGTATTACAAATCGATTCCTAGTTTATCATATTTTTATACCAAGTAATACTACACTACGAAATATAGATGCTCTTGCTGTTACTTGATGACAATAGCATTTAGTTAGACACAAACCTGGTGGTGCGATTGATTATTGGATGAATATATAGCGGAAACCTTGTTCGATTTATGTTCAATGAGGCCGCTGATAACAGTTTAAGTATTATCTTCGCCTAGATGACACTATCAGTAGGTTTTATTATTACTGAATTCTGTAAATGAAATTACCTAAGGTAATAAATTTAGAGAAGAGACGGCGATGGTCAGAAGTAGGTTTTTCGCACGACTAGTTAGATAAACTGAAATTGTTTTGAATCACATAGTTTTGGTTGTGTAGATTCTCCCACAATTACTTTAATGTTTGCTGCATATACGAAAAAAATTATGTCACTTAAAAGCCGTATATGGAGCAAACATTCAAGTAATTGTGGCATAATCTTCGCACTCAAAACTATGTAATTCAAAACAACTAGCATAAGGTTCTAGGACATGTTGTAGGTAATATAGTAATTATATAGTAGGGCATATAGTAATTAATTTCATACATGTAGGCAGCCAATATATCCGGTAGTTATGTGTGATAAATAACTATGCCAGTCACGAACTATATGTCATGAAATCTGACTATCGGATGTTTGAGTATTACCCATCGATTCCTAGTTTATAATATTTTTATACCACATATATATTGATACTCTTATTGTTAATTCTACTGCAGACAGAAACCGCGTGGTGCGATAGGTTATTGCATGAAAAATATAGTGGAAACTTGGTTCCCTTCCTCTCCACAGAGGTTGCTGACATCGCGTCGTCTATTGTTTCCCGCTAGATGACACTAGCATAACGTTCCAGCACAAGTTGTAGGTGCGGAGATATGATATTTTATTTCATAAATGTCAGCAACCATTATATCCAGTAGATATGTGTGCTAAATTTCGTCGGATGAACTCTGTGAATGAAATTACCTAAAGAAGTAAGTTTAGAAAAGTGAGAATTTGGGTATTACCCATCGATTCCAAGTTTGTCATATTTTTATAACTACATAATACTATAGTACGAAGTATTGATGCTCTTACTGTTACTTCTAGTGCAGGCGCAAATCGAGTGGTGCGATAGATTATTGCAGATTATTCCATTCATGTCCAATGAGGTTGCTTACAACGGGTCGTCTATTGTTTCCCGCTAGATGACACTAGCATACGGTTTTATTATTAATGTTGGTGACTGTATATGACAATAAATTTTATACATGTAGGTAACTAATATATCAGGAACTTATATGTGCCAAAGCTGGTCGATTGAAATCTGTGCATGTAATTATCTAAAGTAATAAATTTAGAGAAGAGCCGGGGGATTGTCACAATTCTACTGCAGACAGAAACCGCGTGGTGCGATAGGTTATTGCATGAAAAATGCAATCGTCTATTGTTTCCCGCTAGATGACACTAGCATAACGTTTTAGCACATGTTGTAGGTGCGGAGATATGATATTTTATTTCACAAACGTCGGCAACCATTATATTGAGTAGATATGTGTGCTAAATTTCGTCGGATGAACTCTGTGAATGAAATTACCTAAAGAAATAAGTTTAGAAAAGTGAGAATTTGGGTATTACCCATCGATTCCAAGTTTGTCATATTTTTATAACTACATAATACTATAGTACGAAGTATTGATGCTCTTACTGTTACTTCTAGTGCAGGCGCAAATCGAGTGGTGCGATAGATTATTGCAGATTATTCCACTCATGTCCAATGAGGTTGCTTACAACGGGTCGTCTATTGTTTCCCGCTAGATGACACTAGCATAAGGTTTTAATATTAATGTTTGTGACTGTATATGACAATAAATTTTATACATGTAGGTAACTAATATATCAGGAACTTATATGTGCCAAAGGTGGTCGATTGAAATCTGTGCATGAAATTATCTAAAGTAATAAATTTAGAGAAGAGCCGGGGGATTGTCACAAGCTTGTTTTTAGACCACTAGTTAGATAATTTGAAATTATTTTCAATCACATAGTTTTGATTGTGCAGATTCCCCAAAAATTACCTAAATGTTTGCTCCGTATACAGAAGAAACTATGCAACTCACAAACTGTATACATTTAAATCTGACTAACACATGCTTGAGTATTACAAATCGATTTCTATTTTATCATATTTTTATACCAAGTAATACTACACTACGAAATATAGATGCTCTTGCTGTTACTTGATGACAATAGCATTTAGTTAGACACAAACCTGGTGGTGCGATTGATTATTGGATGAATATATAGCGGAAACCTTGTTCGATTTATGTTCAATGAGGCCGCTGATAACAGTTTAAGTATTATCTTCGCCTAGATGACACTACGAGTAGGTTTTATTATTACTGAATTCTGTAAATGAAATTACCTAAGGTAATAAATTTAGAGAAGAGACGGCGATGGTCAGAAGTAGGTTTTTCGCACGACTAGTTAGATAAACTGAAATTGTTTTGAATCACATAGTTTTGGTTGTGTAGATTCTCCCACAATTACTTTAATGTTTGCTGCATATACGAATTATGTCACTTAAAAGCCGTATATGGAGCAAACATTAAAGTAATTGTGGCATAATCTTCGCACTCAAAACTATGTAATTCAAAAGGACATGTTGTAGGTAATATAGTAATTATATAGTAGGGCATATAGTAATTAATTTCGTACATGTAGGCAGCCAATATATCCGGTAGTTATGTGTGATAAATAACTATGCCAGTCACGAACTATATATCATGAAATCTGACTATCAGATGCTTGAGTATTACCCATCGATTCCTAGTTTATAATATTTTTATACCACATATATATTGATACTCTTATTGTTAATTCTACTGCAGACAGAAACCGCGTGGTGCGATAGGTTATTGCATGAAAAATATAGTGGAAACTTGGTTCCCTTCCTCTCCACAGAGGTTGCTGACATCGCGTCGTCTATTGTTTCCCGCTAGATGACACTAGCATAACGTTCTAGCACAAGGTGCGGAGATATGATATTTTATTTCATAAACGTCGGCAACCATTATATCCAGTAGATATGTGTGCTAAATTTCGTCGGATGAACTCTGGGAATGAAATTACCTAAAGAAGTAAGTTTAGAAAAGTGAGAATTTGGGTATTACCCATCGATTCCAAGTATGTCATATTTTTATAACCTCACAATACTACAGTACGAAGTATTGATGCTCTTATTGTTACTTCTAGTGCAGGCACAAATCGAGTGGTGCGATAGATTATTGCATGAAAAATATAGTGGAAACTTGGTTCCCTTCATGTCCAATGAGGTTGCTTACAACGGGTCGTCTATTGTTTCCCGCTAGATGACACTAGCATAAGGTTTTATTATTAATGTTGGTGACTGTATATGACAATAAATTTTATACATGTAGGTAACTAATATATCAGGAACTTATATGTGCCAAAGGTGGTCGATTGAAATCTGTGCATGAAATTATCTAAAGTAATAAATTTAGAGAAGAGCCGGGGGATTGTCACAAGCTTGTTTTTAGACCACTAGTTAGATAATTTGAAATTATTTTCAATCACATAGTTTTGATTGTGAAGATTCCCCAAAAATTACCCAAATGTTTGCTCCGTATACAGAAGAAACTATGCAACTCACAAACTGTATACATTTAAATCTGACTAACAGATGCTTGAGTATTACAAATGGATTCCTAGTTTATCATATTTTTATACCAAGTAATACTACACTACGAAATATAGATGCTCTTGCTGTTACTTGATGACAATAGCATTTAGTTAGACACAAACCTGGTGGTGCGATTGATTATTGGATGAATATATAGCGGAAACCTTGTTCGATTTATGTTCAGTGAGGTCGCTGATAACAGTTTAAGTATTATCTTCCCCTAGATGACACTACCAGTAGGTTTTATTATTACTGAATTCTGTAAATGAAATTACCTAAGGTAATAAATTTAGAGAAGAGACGGCGATGGTCAGAAGTAGGTTTTTCGCACGACTAGTTAGATAAACTGAAATTGTTTTGAATCACATAGTTTTGGTTGCGTAGATTCTCCCACAATTACTTTAATGTTTGCTGCATATACGAAAAAAATTATGTCACTTAAAAGCCGTATATTGAGCAAACATTAAAGTAATTGTGGCATAATCTTCGCACTCAAAACTATTTAATTCAAAACAACTAGCATAAGGTTCTAGGACATGTTGTAAGTGCGGGCATATAGTAATTAATTTGGTACATGTAGGCAGCCAATATATCCGGTAATTATGTGTGATAAATGTCGTCGGATGAACTTTTTACATGCAATTGTCTGAAGTAATGTTTACGGAAATAACTATGCCACTCACAAACTATATATCATGAAATCTGACTATCAGATGATTGAGTATTACCCATCGATTCCTAGGTTATAATATTTTTATACCACATATATATTGATACTCTTATTGTTAATTCTACTGCAGACAGAAACCGCGTGGTGCGATAGGTTATTGCATGAAAAATGTAGTGGAAACTTGGTTCCCTTAATCTCCACAGAGGTTGCTGACATCGCGTCGTCTATTGTTTCCCTCTAGATGACACTAGCATAACGTTTTAGCACATGTTGTAGGTGCGGAGATATGATATTTTATTTCATAAACGTCGGCAACCATTATATTCAGTAGATATGTGTGCTAAATTTCGTCGGATGAACTCTGTGAATGAAATTACCTAAAGAAATAAGTTTAGAAAAGTGAGAATTTGGGTATTACCCATCGATTCCAAGTTTGTCATATTTTTATAACTACATAATACTACAGTACGAAGTATTGATGCTCTTATTGTTACTTCTAGTGCAGGCGCAAATCGAGTGGTGCGATAGATTATTGAAGATTATTCCATTCATGTCCAATGAGGTTGCTTACAACGGGTCGTCTATTGTTTCCCGCTAGATGACACTAGCATAAGGTTTTAATATTAATGTGGGTGACTGTATATGACAATAAATTTTATACATGTAGGTAACTAATATATCAGGAACTTATATGTGCCAAAGGTGGTCGATTGAAATCTGTGCATGAAATTATCTAAAGTAATAAATTTAGAGAAGAGCCGGGGGATTGTCACAAGCTTGTTTTTAGACCACTAGTTAGATAATTTGAAATTATTTTCAATCACATATTTTGATTGTGAAGATTCCCCAAAAATTACCTAAATGTTTGCTCCGTATACAGAAGAAACTATGCAACTCACAAACTGTATACATTTAAATCTGACTAACACATGCTTGAGTATTACAAATCGATTCCTAGTTTATCATATTTTTATACCAAGTAATACTACACTACGAAATATAGATGCTCTTGCTGTTACTTGATGACAATAGCATTTAGTTAGACACAAACCTGGTGGTGCGATTGATTATTGGATGAATATATAGCGGAAACCTTGTTCGATTTATGTTCAGTGAGGTCGCTGATAACAGTTTAAGTATTATCTTCCCCTAGATGACACTACCAGTAGGTTTTATTATTACTGAATTCTGTAAATGAAATTACCTAAGGTAATAAATTTAGAGAAGAGACGGCGATGGTCAGAAGTAGGTTTTTCGCACGACTAGTTAGATAAACTGAAATTGTTTTGAATCACATAGTTTTGGTTGTGTAGATTCTCTCACAATTACTTTAATGTTTGCTGCATATACGAAAAAAAATATGTCACTTAAAAGCCGTATATGGAGCAAACATTCAAGTAATTGTGGCATAATCTTCGCACTCAAAACTATGTAATTCAAAACAACTAGCATAAGGTTCTAGGACATGTTGTAGGTAATATAGTAATTATATAGTAGGGCATATAGTAATTAATTTCATACATGTAGGCAGCCAATATATCCGGTAGTTATGTGTGATAGATAACTATGCCAGTCACGAACTATATGTCATGAAATCTGACTATCGGATGCTTGAGTATTACCCATCGATTCCTAGTTTATAATATTTTTATACCACATATATATTGATACTCTTATTGTTAATTCTACTGCAGACAGAAACCGCGTGGTGCGATAGGTTATTGCATGAAAAATATAGTGGAAACTTGGTTCCCTTCCTCTCCACAGAGGTTGCTGACATCGCGTCGTCTATTGTTTCCCGCTAGATGACACTAGCATAACGTTCTAGCACAAGTTGTAAGTGCGGAGATATGATATTTTATTTCATAAACGTCAGCAACCATTATATCCAGTAGATATGTGTGTGCTAAATTTCGTCGGATGAACTCTGTGAATGAAATTACCTAAAGAAGTAAGTTTAGAAAAGTGAGAATTTGGGTATTACCCATCGATTCCAAGTTTGTCATATTTTTATAACTACATAATACTATAGTACGAAGTATTGATGCTCTTACTGTTACTTCTAGTGCAGGCGCAAATCGAGTGGTGCGATAGATTATTGCAGATTATTCCATTCATGTCCAATGAGGTTGCTTACAACGGGTCGTCTATTGTTTCCCGCTAGATGACACTAGCATACGGTTTTATTATTAATGTTGGTGACTGTATATGACAATAAATTTTATACATGTAGGTAACTAATATATCAGGAACTTATATGTGCCAAAGCTGGTCGATTGAAATCTGTGCATGTAATTATCTAAAGTAATAAATTTAGAGAAGAGCCGGGGGATTGTCACAATTCTACTGCAGACAGAAACCGCGTGGTGCGATAGGGTATTGCATGAAAAATGCAATCGTCTATTGTTTCCCGCTAGATGACACTAGCATAACGTTTTAGCACATGTTGTAGGTGCGGAGATATGATATTTTATTTCACAAACGTCGGCAACCATTATATTCAGTAGATATGTGTGCTAAATTTCGTCGGATGAACTCTGTGAATGAAATTACCTAAAGAAATAAGTTTAGAAAAGTGAGAATTTGGGTATTACCCATCGATTCCAAGTTTGTCATATTTTTATAACTACATAATACTATAGTACGAAGTATTGATGCTCTTACTGTTACTTCTGGTGCAGGCGCACTTCGAGTGGTGCGATAGATTATTGCAGATTATTCCATTCATATCCAATGAGGTTGCTTACAACGGGTCGTCTATTGTTTCCCGCTAGATGACACTAGCATAAGGTTTTAATATTAATGTTTGTGACTGTTATAACTACATAATACTATAGTACGAAGTATTGATGCTCTTACTGTTACTTCTAGTGCAGGCGCACTTCGAGTGGTGCGATAGATTATTGCAGATTATTCCATTCATGTCCTATGAGGTTGCTTACAACGGGTCGTCTATTGTTTCCCGCTAGATGACACTAGCATAAGGTTTTAATATTAATGTTTGTGACTGTATATGACAATAAATTTTATACATGTAGGTAACTAATATATCAGGAACTTATATGTGCCAAAGGTGGTCGATTGAAATCTGTGCATGAAATTATCTAAAGTAACAAATTTAGAGAAGAGCCGGGGGATTGTCACAAGCTTGTTTTTAGACCACTAGTTAGATAATTTGAAATTATTTTCAATCACATAGTTTTGATTGTGAAGATTCCCCAAAAATTACCTAAATGTTTGCTCCGTATACAGAAGAAACTATGCAACTCACAAACTGTATACATTTAAATCTGACTAACACATGCTTGAGTATTACAAATCGATTTCTATTTTATCATATTTTTATACCAAGTAATACTACACTACGAAATATAGATGCTCTTGCTGTTACTTGATGACAAAAGCATTTAGTTAGACACAAACCTGGTGGTGCGATTGATTATTGGATGAATATATAGCGGAAACCTTGTTCGATTTATGTTCAATGAGGCCGCTGATAACAGTTTAAGTATTATCTTCGCCTAGATGACACTACGAGTAGGTCTTATTATTACTGAATTCTGTAAATGAAATTACCTAAGGTAATAAATTTAGAGAAGAGACGGCGATGGTCAGAAGTAGGTTTTTCGCACGACTAGTTAGATAAACTGAAATTGTTTTGAATCACATAGTTTTGGTTGTGTAGATTCTCCCACAATTACTTTAATGTTTGCTGCATATACGAATTATGTCACTTAAAAGCCGTATATGGAGCAAACATTAAAGTAATTGTGGCATAATCTTCGCACTCAAAACTATGTAATTCTAAAGGACATGTTGTAGGTAATATAGTAATTATATAGTAGGGCATATAGTAATTAATTTCGTACATGTAGGCAGCCAATATATCCGGTAGTTATGTGTGATAAATAACTATGCCACTCACAAACTATATATCATGAAATCTGACTATCAGATGATTGAGTATTACCCATCGATTCCTAGGTTATAATATTTTTATACCACATATATATTGATACTCTTATTGTTAATTCTACTGCAGACAGAAACCGCGTGGTGCGATAGGTTATTGCATGAAAAATGTAGTGGAAACTTGGTTCCCTTAATCTCCACAGAGGTTGCTGACATCGCGTCGTCTATTGTTTCCCTCTAGATGACACTAGCATAACGTTTTAGCACATGTTGTAGGTGCGGAGATATGATATTTTATTTCATAAACGTCGGCAACCATTATATTCAGTAGATATGTGTGCTAAATTTCGTCGGATGAACTCTGTGAATGAAATTACCTAAAGAAATAAGTTTAGAAAAGTGAGAATTTGGGTATTACCCATCGATTCCAAGTTTGTCATATTTTTATAACTACATAATACTACAGTACGAAGTATTGATGCTCTTATTGTTACTTCTAGTGCAGGCGCAAATCGAGTGGTGCGATAGATTATTGAAGATTATTCCATTCATGTCCAATGAGGTTGCTTACAACGGGTCGTCTATTGTTTCCCGCTAGATGACACTAGCATAAGGTTTTAATATTAATGTGGGTGACTGTATATGACAATAAATTTTATACATGTAGGTAACTAATATATCAGGAACTTATATGTGCCAAAGGTGGTCGATTGAAATCTGTGCATGAAATTATCTAAAGTAATAAATTTAGAGAAGAGCCGGGGGATTGTCACAAGCTTGTTTTTAGACCACTAGTTAGATAATTTGAAATTATTTTCAATCACATATTTTGATTGTGAAGATTCCCCAAAAATTACCTAAATGTTTGCTCCGTATACAGAAGAAACTATGCAACTCACAAACTGTATACATTTAAATCTGACTAACACATGCTTGAGTATTACAAATCGATTCCTAGTTTATCATATTTTTATACCAAGTAATACTACACTACGAAATATAGATGCTCTTGCTGTTACTTGATGACAATAGCATTTAGTTAGACACAAACCTGGTGGTGCGATTGATTATTGGATGAATATATAGCGGAAACCTTGTTCGATTTATGTTCAGTGAGGTCGCTGATAACAGTTTAAGTATTATCTTCCCCTAGATGACACTACCAGTAGGTTTTATTATTACTGAATTCTGTAAATGAAATTACCTAAGGTAATAAATTTAGAGAAGAGACGGCGATGGTCAGAAGTAGGTTTTTCGCACGACTAGTTAGATAAACTGAAATTGTTTTGAATCACATAGTTTTGGTTGTGTAGATTCTCTCACAATTACTTTAATGTTTGCTGCATATACGAAAAAAAATATGTCACTTAAAAGCCGTATATGGAGCAAACATTCAAGTAATTGTGGCATAATCTTCGCACTCAAAACTATGTAATTCAAAACAACTAGCATAAGGTTCTAGGACATGTTGTAGGTAATATAGTAATTATATAGTAGGGCATATAGTAATTAATTTCATACATGTAGGCAGCCAATATATCCGGTAGTTATGTGTGATAGATAACTATGCCAGTCACGAACTATATGTCATGAAATCTGACTATCGGATGCTTGAGTATTACCCATCGATTCCTAGTTTATAATATTTTTATACCACATATATATTGATACTCTTATTGTTAATTCTACTGCAGACAGAAACCGCGTGGTGCGATAGGTTATTGCATGAAAAATATAGTGGAAACTTGGTTCCCTTCCTCTCCACAGAGGTTGCTGACATCGCGTCGTCTATTGTTTCCCGCTAGATGACACTAGCATAACGTTCTAGCACAAGTTGTAGGTGCGGAGATATGATATTTTATTTCATAAACGTCAGCAACCATTATATCCAGTAGATATGTGTGTGCTAAATTTCGTCGGATGAACTCTGTGAATGAAATTACCTAAAGAAGTAAGTTTAGAAAAGTGAGAATTTGGGTATTACCCATCGATTCCAAGTTTGTCATATTTTTATAACTACATAATACTATAGTACGAAGTATTGATGCTCTTACTGTTACTTCTAGTGCAGGCGCAAATCGAGTGGTGCGATAGATTATTGCAGATTATTCCATTCATGTCCAATGAGGTTGCTTACAACGGGTCGTCTATTGTTTCCCGCTAGATGACACTAGCATACGGTTTTATTATTAATGTTGGTGACTGTATATGACAATAAATTTTATACATGTAGGTAACTAATATATCAGGAACTTATATGTGCCAAAGCTGGTCGATTGAAATCTGTGCATGTAATTATCTAAAGTAATAAATTTAGAGAAGAGCCGGGGGATTGTCACAATTCTACTGCAGACAGAAACCGCGTGGTGCGATAGGTTATTGCATGAAAAATGCAATCGTCTATTGTTTCCCGCTAGATGACACTAGCATAACGTTTTAGCACATGTTGTAGGTGCGGAGATATGATATTTTATTTCACAAACGTCGGCAACCATTATATTCAGTAGATATGTGTGCTAAATTTCGTCGGATGAACTCTGTGAATGAAATTACCTAAAGAAATAAGTTTAGAAAAGTGAGAATTTGGGTATTACCCATCGATTCCAAGTTTGTCATATTTTTATAACTACATAATACTATAGTACGAAGTATTGATGCTCTTACTGTTACTTCTGGTGCAGGCGCACTTCGAGTGGTGCGATAGATTATTGCAGATTATTCCATTCATGTCCAATGAGGTTGCTTACAACGGGTCGTCTATTGTTTCCCGCTAGATGACACTAGCATAAGGTTTTAATATTAATGTTTGTGACTGTTATAACTACATAATACTATAGTACGAAGTATTGATGCTCTTACTGTTACTTCTAGTGCAGGCGCACTTCGAGTGGTGCGATAGATTATTGCAGATTATTCCATTCATGTCCAATGAGGTTGCTTACAACGGGTCGTCTATTGTTTCCCGCTAGATGACACTAGCATAAGGTTTTAATATTAATGTTTGTGACTGTATATGACAATAAATTTTATACATGTAGGTAACTAATATATCAGGAACTTATATGTGCCAAAGGTGGTCGATTGAAATCTGTGCATGAAATTATCTAAAGTAACAAATTTAGAGAAGAGCCGGGGGATTGTCACAAGCTTGTTTTTAGACCACTAGTTAGATAATTTGAAATTATTTTCAATCACATAGTTTTGATTGTGAAGATTCCCCAAAAATTACCTAAATGTTTGCTCCGTATACAGAAGAAACTATGCAACTCACAAACTGTATACATTTAAATCTGACTAACACATGCTTGAGTATTACAAATCGATTTCTATTTTATCATATTTTTATACCAAGTAATACTACACTACGAAATATAGATGCTCTTGCTGTTACTTGATGACAAAAGCATTTAGTTAGACACAAACCTGGTGGTGCGATTGATTATTGGATGAATATATAGCGGAAACCTTGTTCGATTTATGTTCAATGAGGCCGCTGATAACAGTTTAAGTATTATCTTCGCCTAGATGACACTACGAGTAGGTCTTATTATTACTGAATTCTGTAAATGAAATTACCTAAGGTAATAAATTTAGAGAAGAGACGGCGATGGTCAGAAGTAGGTTTTTCGCACGACTAGTTAGATAAACTGAAATTGTTTTGAATCACATAGTTTTGGTTGTGTAGATTCTCCCACAATTACTTTAATGTTTGCTGCATATACGAATTATGTCACTTAAAAGCCGTATATGGAGCAAACATTAAAGTAATTGTGGCATAATCTTCGCACTCAAAACTATGTAATTCTAAAGGACATGTTGTAGGTAATATAGTAATTATATAGTAGGGCATATAGTAATTAATTTCGTACATGTAGGCAGCCAATATATCCGGTAGTTATGTGTGATAAATAACTATGCCAGTCACGAACTATATATCATGAAATCTGACTATCAGATGCTTGAGTATTACCCATCGATTCCTAGTTTATAATATTTTTATACCACATATATATTGATACTCTTATTGTTAATTCTACTGCAGACAGAAACCGCGTGGTGCGATAGGTTATTGCATGAAAAATATAGTGGAAACTTGGTTCCCTTCCTCTCCACAGAGGTTGCTGACATCGCGTCGTGTATTGTTTCCCGCTAGATGACACTAGCATAACGTTCTAGCACAAGGTGCGGAGATATGATATTTTATTTCATAAACGTCGGCAACCATTATATCCAGTAGATATGTGTGCTAAATTTCGTCGGATGAACTCTGTGAATGAAATTACCTAAAGAAATAAGTTTAGAAAAGTGAGAATTTGGGTATTACCCATCGATTCCAAGTTTGACATATTTTTATAACTACATAATACTACAGTACGAAGTATTGATGCTCTTATTGTTACTTCTAGTGCAGGCGCAAATCGAGTGGTGCGATAGATGATTGAAGATTATTCCATTCATGTCCAATGAGGTTGCTTACAACGGGTCGTCTATTGTTTCCCGCTAGATGACACTAGCATATGGTTTTAATATTAATGTGGGTGACTGTATATGACAATAAATTTTATACATGTAGGTAACTAATATATCAGGAACTTATATGTGCCAAAGGTGGTCGATTGAAATCTGTGCATGAAATTATCTAAAGTAATAAATTTAGAGAAGAGCCGGGGGATTGTCACAAGCTTGTTTTTAGACCACTAGTTAGATAATTTGAAATTATTTTCAATCACATAGTTTTGATTGTGAAGATTCCCCAAAAATTACCTAAATGTTTGCTCCGTATACAGAAGAAACTATGCAACTCACAAACTGTATACATTTAAATCTGACTAACAGATGCTTGAGTATTACAAATCGATTCCTAGTTTATCATATTTTTATACCAAGTAATACTACACTACGAAATATAGATGCTCTTGCTCTTACTTGATGACAATAGCATTTAGTTAGACACAAACCTGGTGGTGCGATTGATTATTGGATGAATATATAGCGGAAACCTTGTTCGATTTATGTTCAGTGAGGTCGCTGATAACAGTTTAAGTATTATCTTCCCCTAGATGACACTACCAGTAGGTTTTATTATTACTGAATTCTGTAAATGAAATTACCTAAGGTAATAAATTTAGAGAAGAGACGGCGATGGTCAGAAGTAGGTTTTTCGCACGACTAGTTAGATAAACTGAAATTGTTTTGAATCACATAGTTTTGGTTGCGTAGATTCTCCCACAATTACTTTAATGTTTGCTGCATATACGAAAAAAAATTATGTCACTTAAAAGCCGTATATTGAGCAAACATTAAAGTAATTGTGGCATAATCTTCGCACTCAAAACTATTTAATTCAAAACAACTAGCATAAGGTTCTAGGACATGTTGTAAGTGCGGGCATATAGTAATTAATTTGGTACATGTAGGCAGCCAATATATCCGGTAGTTATGTGTGATAAATGTCGTCGGATGAACTTTTTACATGCAATTGTCTGAAGTAATGTTTACGGAAATAACTATGCCACTCACAAACTATATATTACCCATCGATTCCTAGGTTATAATATTTTTATACCACATATATATTGATACTCTTATTGTTAATTCTACTGCAGACAGAAACCGCGTGGTGCGATAGGTTATTGCATGAAAAATGTAGTGGAAACTTGGTTCCCTTAATCTCCACAGAGGTTGCTGACATCGCGTCGTCTATTGTTTCCCTCTAGATGACACTAGCATAACGTTTTAGCACATGTTGTAGGTGCGGAGATATGATATTTTATTTCATAAACGTCGGCAACCATTATATTCAGTAGATATGTGTGCTAAATTTCGTCGGATGAACTCTGTGAATGAAATTACCTAAAGAAATAAGTTTAGAAAAGTGAGAATTTGGGTATTACCCATCGATTCCAAGTTTGTCATATTTTTATAACTACATAATACTACAGTACGAAGTATTGATGCTCTTATTGTTACTTCTAGTGCAGGCGCAAATCGAGTGGTGCGATAGATGATTGAAGATTATTCCATTCATGTCCAATGAGGTTGCTTACAACGGGTCGTCTATTGTTTCCCGCTAGATGACACTAGCATAAGGTTTTAATATTAATGTGGGTGACTGTATATGACAATAAATTTTATACATGTAGGTAACTAATATATCAGGAACTTATATGTGCCAAAGGTGGTCGATTGAAATCTGTGCATGAAATTATCTAAAGTAATAAATTTAGAGAAGAGCCGGGGGATTGTCACAAGCTTGTTTTTAGACCACTAGTTAGATAATTTGAAATTATTTTCAATCACATAGTTTTGATTGTGAAGATTCCCCAAAAATTACCTAAATGTTTGCTCCGTATACAGAAGAAACTATGCAACTCACAAACTGTATACATTTAAATCTGACTAACAGATGCTTGAGTATTACAAATCGATTCCTAGTTTATCATATTTTTATACCAAGTAATACTACACTACGAAATATAGATGCTCTTGCTGTTACTTGATGACAATAGCATTTAGTTAGACACAAACCTGGTGGTGCGATTGATTATTGGATGAATATATAGCGGAAACCTTGTTCGATTTATGTTCAGTGAGGTCGCTGATAACAGTTTAAGTATTATCTTCCCCTAGATGACACTACCAGTAGGTTTTATTATTACTGAATTCTGTAAATGAAATTACCTAAGGTAATAAATTTAGAGAAGAGACGGCGATGGTCAGAAGTAGGTTTTTCGCACGACTAGTTAGATAAACTGAAATTGTTTTGAATCACATAGTTTTGGTTGCGTAGATTCTCCCACAATTACTTTAATGTTTGCTGCATATACGAAAAAAAATTATGTCACTTAAAAGCCGTATATTGAGCAAACATTAAAGTAATTGTGGCATAATCTTCGCACTCAAAACTATTTAATTCAAAACAACTAGCATAAGGTTCTAGGACATGTTGTAAGTGCGGGCATATAGTAATTAATTTGGTACATGTAGGCAGCCAATATATCCGGTAGTTATGTGTGATAAATGTCGTCGGATGAACTTTTTACATGCAATTGTCTGAAGTAATGTTTACGGAAATAACTATGCCACTCACAAACTATATATTACCCATCGATTCCTAGGTTATAATATTTTTATACCACATATATATTGATACTCTTATTGTTAATTCTACTGCAGACAGAAACCGCGTGGTGCGATAGGTTATTGCATGAAAAATGTAGTGGAAACTTGGTTCCCTTAATCTCCACAGAGGTTGCTGACATCGCGTCGTCTATTGTTTCCCTCTAGATGACACTAGCATAACGTTTTAGCACATGTTGTAGGTGCGGAGATATGATATTTTATTTCATAAACGTCGGCAACCATTATATTCAGTAGATATGTGTGCTAAATTTCGTCGGATGAACTCTGTGAATGAAATTACCTAAAGAAATAAGTTTAGAAAAGTGAGAATTTGGGTATTACCCATCGATTCCAAGTTTGTCATATTTTTATAACTACATAATACTACAGTACGAAGTATTGATGCTCTTATTGTTACTTCTAGTGCAGGCGCAAATCGAGTGGTGCGATAGATTATTGAAGATTATTCCATTCATGTCCAATGAGGTTGCTTACAACGGGTCGTCTATTGTTTCCCGCTAGATGACACTAGCATAAGGTTTTAATATTAATGTGGGTGACTGTATATGACAATAAATTTTATACATGTAGGTAACTAATATATCAGGAACTTATATGTGCCAAAGGTGGTCGATTGAAATCTGTGCATGAAATTATCTAAAGTAATAAATTTAGAGAAGAGCCGGAGGATTGTCACAAGCTTGTTTTTAGACCACTAGTTAGATAATTTGAAATTATTTTCAATCACATATTTTGATTGTGAAGATTCCCCAAAAATTACCTAAATGTTTGCTCCGTATACAGAAGAAACTATGCAACTCACAAACTGTATACATTTAAATCTGACTAACAGATGCTTGAGTATTACAAATCGATTCCTAGTTTATCATATTTTTATACCAAGTAATACTACACTACGAAATATAGATGCTCTTGCTGTTACTTGATGACAATAGCATTTAGTTAGACACAAACCTGGTGGTGCGATTGATTATTGGATGAATATATAGCGGAAACCTTGTTCGATTTATGTTCAGTGAGGTCGCTGATAACAGTTTAAGTATTATCTTCCCCTAGATGACACTACCAGTAGGTTTTATTATTACTGAATTCTGTAAATGAAATTACCTAAGGTAATAAATTTAGAGAAGAGACGGCGATGGTCAGAAGTAGGTTTTTCGCACGACTAGTTAGATAAACTGAAATTGTTTTGAATCACATAGTTTTGGTTGTGTAGATTCTCTCACAATTACTTTAATGTTTGCTGCATATACGAAAAAAATTATGTCACTTAAAAGCCGTATAAGAAGCAAACATTCAAGTAATTGTGGCATAATCTTCGCACTCAAAACTATGTAATTCAAAACAACTAGCATAAGGTTCTAGGACATGTTGTAGGTAATATAGTAATTATATAGTAGGGCATATAGTAATTAATTTCATACATGTAGGCAGCCAATATATCCGGTAGTTATGTGTGATAAATAACTATGCCAGTCACGAACTATATGTCATGAAATCTGACTATCGGATGCTTGAGTATTACCCATCGATTCCTAGTTTATAATATTTTTATACCACATATATATTGATACTCTTATTGTTAATTCTACTGCAGACAGAAACCGCGTGGTGCGATAGGTTATTGCATGAAAAATATAGTGGAAACTTGGTTCCCTTCCTCTCCACAGAGGTTGCTGACATCGCGTCGTCTATTGTTTCCCGCTAGATGACACTAGCATAACGTTCTAGCACAAGTTGTAGGTGCGGAGATATGATATTTTATTTCATAAACGTCAGCAACCATTATATCCAGTAGATATGTGTGCTAAATTTCGTCGGATGAACTCTGTGAATGAAATTACCTAAAGAAGTAAGTTTAGAAAAGTGAGAATTTGGGTATTACCCATCGATTCCAAGTTTGTCATATTTTTATAACTACATAATACTATAGTACGAAGTATTGATGCTCTTACTGTTACTTCTAGTGCAGGCGCAAATCGAGTGGTGCGATAGATTATTGCAGATTATTCCATTCATGTCCAATGAGGTTGCTTACAACGGGTCGTCTATTGTTTCCCGCTAGATGACACTAGCATACGGTTTTATTATTAATGTTGGTGACTGTATATGACAATAAATTTTATACATGTAGGTAACTAATATATCAGGAACTTATATGTGCCAAAGCTGGTCGATTGAAATCTGTGCATGTAATTATCTAAAGTAATAAATTTAGAGAAGAGCCGGGGGATTGTCACAATTCTACTGCAGACAGAAACCGCGTGGTGCGATAGGTTATTGCATGAAAAATGCAATCGTCTATTGTTTCCCGCTAGATGACACTAGCATAACGTTTTAGCACATGTTGTAGGTGCGGAGATATGATATTTTATTTCACAAACGTCGGCAACCATTATATTCAGTAGATATGTGTGCTAAATTTCGTCGGATGAACTCTGTGAATGAAATTACCTAAAGAAATAAGTTTAGAAAAGTGAGAATTTGGGTATTACCCATCGATTCCAAGTTTGTCATATTTTTATAACTACATAATACTATAGTACGAAGTATTGATGCTCTTACTGTTACTTCTAGTGCAGGCGCACTTCGAGTGGTGCGATAGATTATTGCAGATTATTCCATTCATGTCCAATGAGGTTGCTTACAACGGGTCGTCTATTGTTTCCCGCTAGATGACACTAGCATAAGGTTTTAATATTAATGTTTGTGACTGTATATGACAATAAATTTTATACATGTAGGTAACTAATATATCAGGAACTTATATGTGCCAAAGGTGGTCGATTGAAATCTGTGCATGAAATTATCTAAAGTAACAAATTTAGAGAAGAGCCGGGGGATTGTCACAAGCTTGTTTTTAGACCACTAGCTAGATAATTTGAAATTATTTTCAATCACATAGTTTTGATTGTGAAGATTCCCCAAAAATTACCTAAATGTTTGCTCCGTATACAGAAGAAACTATGCAACTCACAAACTGTATACATTTAAATCTGACTAACACATGCTTGAGTATTACAAATCGATTTCTATTTTATCATATTTTTATACCAAGTAATACTACACTACGAAATATAGATGCTCTTGCTGTTACTTGATGACAATAGCATTTAGTTAGACACAAACCTGGTGGTGCGATTGATTATTGGATGAATATATAGCGGAAACCTTGTTCGATTTATGTTCAATGAGGCCGCTGATAACAGTTTAAGTATTATCTTCGCCTAGATGACACTACCAGTAGGTTTTATTATTACTGAATTCTGTAAATGAAATTACCTAAAGTAATAAATTTAGAGAAGAGACAGCAATGGTCAGATGTATTTTTCGCACGACTAGTTAGATAAACTGAAATTGTTTGGAATCACATAGTTTTGTTTGTGTAGATTCTCCCACAACTACTTTTATATGTGCTCCATAAAAAATTATGTCACTTAAAAACCATATACATTGGAATCTGCAATAGAAATGCTTGTGTATTGGGCATCGGTTACTAGTTTATTATATTTTTATACCATCTATTGGTACAGTACAAAATATAGATGCCCTTGCTGTTACTTTTAGTTTCGACACAAACCTGGCAGCGCGGTGGGGAATTGGATGACCTTAAATTTTTTTCCCGCTAGATGACAATAGCATAAGGTTCTAGGACATGTTGTAGGTACGGGGATATAGTAATTCATTTCGTACATGTCGGCAACCATTATATCCAGTAGATATGTGTGCTAAATTTCCTCGGATGAACTCTGTGCATGAAATTACCTAAAGAAGTTAATTTATAATAGTGGGAATTTGGGAATTACCCATCGATTCCAAATTTGTCGTATTTTTATAAAACATAATACTGAAGTACGAAATATTGATGCTCTTGCTGTTGCTTCTAGTTTAGACACAAACCTGGTGGTGCGATAGATTATTGGATGAATATATAGCGGAATCCTTGTTCGATTTATGTTCAGTGAGGTCGCTGACAACAGTTCAAGTATTATCTTCCGCTAGATGACACTACCATCAGGTTCTATTATTACTGAGTTCTGTAAATGAAATTACCTAAAGTAATAAATTTAGAGAAGAGACAGCGATGGTCAGATGTATTTTTCGCACGACTAGTTAGATAAACTGAAATTGTTTGGAATCACATAGTTTTGTTTGTGTAGATTCTCCCACAACTACTTTTATATGTGCTCCATAAAAAATTATGTCACTTAAAAACCATATACATTGGAATCTGCAATAGAAATGCTTGTGTATTGGGCATCGATTCCTAGATTATTATATTTTTATACCACTTATTGGTACAGTACGAAATATAAAAGACCTTGCTTTTACTTTTAGTTTCGACACAAATCTGGAAGCGCGATGGGATATTGGATGAATATATATATCTTTTCCATCTAGATGACAATAGCATACGGTTCTAGGACATGTTGTAGGTGTGGGCATATAGTAATTAATTTCATACATGTCGTCAACCATTATATCCAGTAGATATGTGTGCTAAATTTCGTCGGATGAACTCTGTGCATGAAATTACCTAAGGAAGTAAGTTTAGAATAGTGAGAATTTGGGTATTACCCATCGTTTCCTAGCTTATCATATTTTTATAACACATAATACTACTGTACGAAATATTGATGCTCTTGCTGTTACTTCTAGTTTAGACACAAACCTGGTGGTGCGATAGATTATTGGATGAATATATAGTGGAAACCTTGTTCGATTTATGTTCAGTGAGGTCGCTGACAACAGTTCAAGTATTATCTTCCGCTAGATGACACTACCATCAGGTTCTATTATTACTGAATTCTGTAAATGAAATTACCTAAAGTAATAAATTTAGAGAACAGACGGCGATGGTCAGAAGTATGTTTTTCGCACGACTAGTTAGATAAACTGAAATTGTTTGGAATCACATAGTTTTGTTTGTGTAGATTCTCCCACAATTACTTTTATATGTGCTAGGTAAAAAATTATGTCAATTAAAAACCATATACATTGGAATCTACAATAAAAATGCTTGTGTATTGGGCATCGATTACTAGTTTATTATATTTTTGTACCACCTATTGGTACAGTACGAAATATAGATGCCCTTGCTGTTACTTTTAGTTTCGACACAAACCTGGCAGCGCGGTGGGGAATTGGATGACCATACATTTTTTTTCCCGCTAGATGACAATAGCATAAGGTTCTAGGACATGTTGTAGGTACGGGGATATAGTAATTAATTTCGTACATGTCGGCAACCATTATATCCAGTAGATACGTGTGCTAAATTTCCTCGGATGAACTCTGTGCATGAAATTACCTAAAGCAGTAAGTTTAGAAAAATGAGAATTTGGGTATTACCCATTGATTTCAAGTTAGTCGTATTTTTATACCACATAATACTACAGTACGAAATATTGATGCTTTTGCTGTTACTTCTAGTTTAGATACGAACCTGGTGGTGCGATAGATTATTGGATGAATATATAGCGGAAACCTTGTTCGATTTATGTTCAATGAGGTCGCTGACAACAGTTCAAGTATTATCTTCCACTAGATGACACGACCATCAGGTGCTATTATTACTGAATTCTGTAAATGAAATTACCTAAAGTAATAAATTTAGAGAAGAGACGGCGATGGTCAGATGTATGTTTTTCGCACGACTAGTTAGATAAACTGAAAGTGTTTGGAATCACATAGTTTTGTTTGTGTAGATTCTCCCACAATTACTTTTATATGTGCTCCATAAGAAAATTATGTCACTTAAAAACCATATATGTACATTGGAATCTGCAATAGAAATGCTTGTGTATTGGGCATCGATTCCTAGGTTATTATATTTTTATAATACCTATTGGTACAGTACGAAATACAAAAGCCCTTTCGGTTACTTTTAGTTTCGACACAAACCTGGTAGCGCGATGGGATATTGGATGAATATATATATCTTTTCCATCTAGATGACAATAGCATAAGGTTCTAGGACATGTTGTAGGTGTGGGCATATAGTAATTAATACTATACGATATTTAATTTCATACATGTCGGCAACCATTATATCCAGTAGATATGTGTGCTAAATTTCGTCGGATGAACTCTGTGCATGAAATTACCGAAAGAAGAACGTTTACAAAAGTGAGCATTTGGGTATTACCCATCGATTCCAAGTTTGTCATATTTTTATAACCACACAATACTACAGTACGAAGTATTGATGCTCTTATTGTTACTTTTAGTGCAGGCACAAATCGAGTGGCGCGATAGATAATTGCATGAAAAATATAGTGGAAACTTGGTTCCCTTCATATCCACAGAGGTTGCTGACATCGCGTCGTCTATTGTTTCCCGCTAGACGACACTTGCATAACGTTCTAGCACATGTTGTAGGTGCGGAGATATGATATTTTATTTCATAAACGTCGACAACCATTATATTCAGTAGATATGTGTGCTAAATTTCGTCGGATGAAGTCTGTGAATGAAATTACCTAAAGAAGTAAGTTTAGAAAAGTGAGAATTTGGGTATTACCCATCGATTCCAAGTTTGTCATATTTTTATAACTACATAATACTATAGTACGAAGTATTGATGCTCTTACTGTTACTTCTAGTGCAGGCGCAAATCGAGTGGTGCGATAGATTATTGCAGATTATTCCATTCATGTCCAATGAGGTTGCTTACAACGGGTCGTCTATTGTTTCCCGCTAGATGACACTAGCATACGGTTTTAATATTAATGTTTGTGACTGTATATGACAATAAATTTTATACATGTAGGTAACTAATATATCAGGAACTTATATGTGCCAAAGGTGGTCGATTGAAATCTGTGCATGAAATGATCTAAAGAAATAAATTTAGAGAAGAGCCGGGGGATTGTCACAAGCTTGTTTTTAGACCACTAGTTAGATAATTTGAAATTATTTTCAATCACATGGTTTTGATTGTGAAGATTCCCCAAAAATTACCTAAATGTTTGCTCCGTATACAGAAGAAACTATGCAACTCACAAACTGTATACATTTAAATCTGACTAACAGATGCTTGAGTATTACAAATCGATTCCTAGTTTATCATATTTTTATACCAAGTAATACTACACTACGAAATATAGATGCTTTTGCTGTTACTTGATGACAATAGCATTTAGTTAGACACAAACCTGGTGGTGCGATTGATTATTGGATGAATATATAGCGGAAACCTTGTTCGATTTATGTTCAATGAGGCCGCTGATAACAGTTTAAGTATTATCTTCGCCTAGATGACACTATCAGTAGGTTTTATTATTACTGAATTCTGTAAATGAAATTACCTAAGGTAATAAATTTAGAGAAGAGACGGCGATGGTCAGAAGTAGGTTTTTCGCACGACTAGTTAGATAAACTGAAATTGTTTTGAATCACATAGTTTTGGTTGTGTAGATTCTCCCACAATTACTTTAATGTTTGCTGCATATACGAAAAAAATTATGTCACTTAAAAGCCGTATATGGAGCAAACATTCAAGTAATTGTGGCATAATCTTCGCACTCAAAACTATGTAATTCAAAACAACTAGCATAAGGTTCTAGGACATGTTGTAGGTAATATAGTAATTATATAGTAGGGCATATAGTAATTAATTTCATACATGTAGGCAGCCAATATATCCGGTAGTTATGTGTGATAAATAACTATGCCAGTCACGAACTATATGTCATGAAATCTGACTATCGGATGCTTGAGTATTACCCATCGATTCCTAGTTTATAATATTTTTATACCACATATATATTGATACTCTTATTGTTAATTCTACTGCAGACAGAAACCGCGTGGTGCGATAGGTTATTGCATGAAAAATATAGTGGAAACTTGGTTCCCTTCCTCTCCACAGAGGTTGCTGACATCGCGTCGTCTATTGTTTCCCGCTAGATGACACTAGCATAACGTTCTAGCACAAGTTGTAGGTGCGGAGATATGATATTTTATTTCATAAACGTCAGCAACCATTATATCCAGTAGATATGTGTGCTAAATTTCGTCGGATGAACTCTGTGAATGAAATTACCTAAAGAAGTAAATTTAGAAAAGTGAGAATTTGGGTATTACCCATCGATTCCAAGTTTGTCATATTTTTATAACTACATAATACTATAGTACGAAGTATTGATGCTCTTACTGTTACTTCTAGTGCAGGCGCAAATCGAGTGGTGCGATAGATTATTGCAGATTATTCCATTCATGTCCAATGAGGTTGCTTACAACGGGTCGTCTATTGTTTCCCGCTAGATGACACTAGCATACGGTTTTATTATTAATGTTGGTGACTGTATATGACAATAAATTTTATACATGTAGGTAACTAATATATCAGGAACTTATATGTGCCAAAGCTGGTCGATTGAAATCTGTGCATGTAATTATCTAAAGTAATAAATTTAGAGAAGAGCCGGGGGATTGTCACAATTCTACTGCAGACAGAAACCGCGTGGTGCGATAGGTTATTGCATGAAAAATGCAATCGTCTATTGTTTCCCGCTAGATGACACTAGCATAACGTTTTAGCACATGTTGTAGGTGCGGAGATATGATATTTTATTTCACAAACGTCGGCAACCATTATATTCAGTAGGTATGTGTGCTAAATTTCGTCGGATGAACTCTGTGAATGAAATTACCTAAAGAAATAAGTTTAGAAAAGTGAGAATTTGGGTATTACCCATCGATTCCATGTTTGTCATATTTTTATAACTACATAATACTATAGTACGAAGTATTGATGCTCTTACTGTTACTTCTAGTGCAGGCGCAAATCGAGTGGTGCGATAGATTATTGCAGATTATTCCATTCATGTCCAATGAGGTTGCTTACAACGGGTCGTCTATTGTTTCCCACTAGATGACACTAGCATAAGGTTTTAATATTAATGTTTGTGACTGTATATGACAATAAATTTTATACATGTAGGTAACTAATATATCAGGAACTTATATGTGCCAAAGGTGGTCGATTGAAATCTGTGCATGAAATTATCTAAAGTAACAAATTTAGAGAAGAGCCGGGGGATTGTCACAAGCTTGTTTTTAGACCACTAGTTAGATAATTTGAAATTATTTTCAATCACATAGTTTTGATTGTGAAGATTCCCCAAAAATTACCTAAATGTTTGCTCCGTATATTTTATCATATTTTTATACCAAGTAATACTACACTACGAAATATAGATGCTCTTGCTGTTACTTGATGACAATAGCATTTAGTTAGACACAAACCTGGTGGTGCGATTGATTATTGGATGAATATATAGCGGAAACCTTGTTCGATTTATGTTCAGTGAGGTCGCTGATAACAGTTTAAGTATTATCTTCCCCTAGATGACACTACCAGTAGGTTTTATTATTACTGAATTCTGTAAATGAAATTACCTAAGGTAATAAATTTAGAGAAGAGACGGCGATGGTCAGAAGTAGGTTTTTCGCACGACTAGTTAGATAAACTGAAATTGTTTTGAATCACATAGTTTTGGTTGTGTAGATTCTCTCACAATTACTTTAATGTTTGCTGCATATACGAAAAAAATTATGTCACTTAAAAGCCGTATATGGAGCAAACATTCAAGTAATTGTGGCATAATCTTCGCACTCAAAACTATGTAATTCAAAACAACTAGCATAAGGTTCTAGGACATGTTGTAGGTAATATAGTAATTATATAGTAGGGCATATAGTAATTAATTTCATACATGTAGGCAGCCAATATATCCGGTAGTTATGTGTGATAAATAACTATGCCAGTCACGAACTATATGTCATGAAATCTGACTATCGGATGCTTGAGTATTACCCATCGATTCCTAGTTTATAATATTTTTATACCACATATATATTGATACTCTTATTGTTAATTCTACTGCAGACAGAAACCGCGTGGTGCGATAGGTTATTGCATGAAAAATATAGTGGAAACTTGGTTCCCTTCCTCTCCACAGAGGTTGCTGACATCGCGTCGTCTATTGTTTCCCGCTAGATGACACTAGCATAACGTTCTAGCACAAGTTGTAGGTGCGGAGATATGATATTTTATTTCATAAATGTCAGCAACCATTATATCCAGTAGATATGTGTGCTAAATTTCGTCGGATGAACTCTGTGAATGAAATTACCTAAAGAAGTAAGTTTAGAAAAGTGAGAATTTGGGTATTACCCATCGATTCCAAGTTTGTCATATTTTTATAACTACATAATACTATAGTACGAAGTATTGATGCTCTTACTGTTACTTCTAGTGCAGGCGCAAATCGAGTGGTGCGATAGATTATTGCAGATTATTCCATTCATGTCCAATGAGGTTGCTTACAACGGGTCGTCTATTGTTTCCCGCTAGATGACACTAGCATACGGTTTTATTATTAATGTTGGTGACTGTATATGACAATAAATTTTATACATGTAGGTAACTAATATATCAGGAACTTATATGTGCCAAAGCTGGTCGATTGAAATCTGTGCATGTAATTATCTAAAGTAATAAATTTAGAGAAGAGCCGGGGGATTGTCACAATTCTACTGCAGACAGAAACCGCGTGGTGCGATAGGTTATTGCATGAAAAATGCAATCGTCTATTGTTTCCCGCTAGATGACACTAGCATAACGTTTTAGCACATGTTGTAGGTGCGGAGATATGATATTTTATTTCACAAACGTCGGCAACCATTATATTCAGTAGATATGTGTGCTAAATTTCGTCGAATGAACTCTGTGAATGAAATTACCTAAAGAAATAAGTTTAGAAAAGTGAGAATTTGGGTATTACCCATCGATTCCAAGTTTGTCATATTTTTATAACTACATAATACTATAGTACGAAGTATTGATGCTCTTACTGTTACTTCTAGTGCAGGCGCAAATCGAGTGGTGCGATAGATTATTGCAGATTATTCCATTCATGTCCAATGAGGTTGCTTACAACGGGTCGTCTATTGTTTCCCGCTAGATGACACTAGCATAAGGTTTTAATATTAATGTTTGTGACTGTATATGACAATAAATTTTATACATGTAGGTAACTAATATATCAGGAACTTATATGTGCCAAAGGTGGTCGATTGAAATCTGTGCATGAAATTATCTAAAGTAACAAATTTAGAGAAGAGCCGGGGGATTGTCACAAGCTTGTTTTTAGACCACTAGTTAGATAATTTGAAATTATTTTCAATCACATAGTTTTGATTGTGAAGATTCCCCAAAAATTACCTAAATGTTTGCTCCGTATACAGAAGAAACTATGCAACTCACAAGCTGTATACATTTAAATCTGACTAACACATGCTTGAGTATTACAAATCGATTTCTATTTTATCATATTTTTATACCAAGTAATACTACACTACGAAATATAGATGCTCTTGCTGTTACTTGATGACAATAGCATTTAGTTAGACACAAACCTGGTGGTGCGATTGATTATTGGATGAATATATAGCGGAAACCTTGTTCGATTTATGTTCAATGAGGCCGCTGATAACAGTTTAAGTATTATCTTCGCCTAGATGACACTACGAGTAGGTTTTATTATTACTGAATTCTGTAAATGAAATTACCTAAGGTAATAAATTTAGAGAAGAGACGGCGATGGTCAGAAGTAGGTTTTTCGCACGACTAGTTAGATAAACTGAAATTGTTTTGAATCACATAGTTTTGGTTGTGTAGATTCTCCCACAATTACTTTAATGTTTGCTGCATATACGAATTATGTCACTTAAAAGCCGTATATGGAGCAAACATTAAAGTAATTGTGGCATAATCTTCGCACTCAAAACTATGTAATTCAAAAGGACATGTTGTAGGTAATATAGTAATTATATAGTAGGGCATATAGTAATTAATTTCGTACATGTAGGCAGCCAATATATCCGGTAGTTATGTGTGATAAATAACTATGCCAGTCACGAACTATATATCATGAAATCTGACTATCAGATGCTTGAGTATTACCCATCGATTCCTAGTTTATAATATTTTTATACCACATATATATTGATACTCTTATTGTTAATTCTACTGCAGACAGAAACCGCGTGGTGCGATAGGTTATTGCATGAAAAATATAGTGGAAACTTGGTTCCCTTCCTCTCCACAGAGGTTGCTGACATCGCGTCGTCTATTGTTTCCCGCTAGATGACACTAGCATAACGTTCCAGCACAAGTTGTAGGTGCGGAGATATGATATTTTATTTCATAAATGTCAGCAACCATTATATCCAGTAGATATGTGTGCTAAATTTCGTCGGATGAACTCTGTGAATGAAATTACCTAAAGAAGTAAGTTTAGAAAAGTGAGAATTTGGGTATTACCCATCGATTCCAAGTTTGTCATATTTTTATAACTACATAATACTATAGTACGAAGTATTGATGCTCTTACTGTTACTTCTAGTGCAGGCGCAAATCGAGTGGTGCGATAGATTATTGCAGATTATTCCATTCATGTCCAATGAGGTTGCTTACAACGGGTCGTCTATTGTTTCCCGCTAGATGACACTAGCATACGGTTTTATTATTAATGTTGGTGACTGTATATGACAATAAATTTTATACATGTAGGTAACTAATATATCAGGAACTTATATGTGCCAAAGCTGGTCGATTGAAATCTGTGCATGTAATTATCTAAAGTAATAAATTTAGAGAAGAGCCGGGGGATTGTCACAATTCTACTGCAGACAGAAACCGCGTGGTGCGATAGGTTATTGCATGAAAAATGCAATCGTCTATTGTTTCCCGCTAGATGACACTAGCATAACGTTTTAGCACATGTTGTAGGTGCGGAGATATGATATTTTATTTCACAAACGTCGGCAACCATTATATTCAGTAGATATGTGTGCTAAATTTCGTCGAATGAACTCTGTGAATGAAATTACCTAAAGAAATAAGTTTAGAAAAGTGAGAATTTGGGTATTACCCATCGATTCCAAGTTTGTCATATTTTTATAACTACATAATACTATAGTACGAAGTATTGATGCTCTTACTGTTACTTCTAGTGCAGGCGCAAATCGAGTGGTGCGATAGATTATTGCAGATTATTCCCTTCATGTCCAATGAGGTTGCTTACAACGGGTCGTCTATTGTTTCCCGCTAGATGACACTAGCATAAGGTTTTAATATTAATGTTTGTGACTGTATATGACAATAAATTTTATACATGTAGGTAACTAATATATCAGGAACTTATATGTGCCAAAGGTGGTCGATTGAAATCTGTGCATGAAATTATCTAAAGTAACAAATTTAGAGAAGAGCCGGGGGATTGTCACAAGCTTGTTTTTAGACCACTAGTTAGATAATTTGAAATTATTTTCAATCACATAGTTTTGATTGTGAAGATTCCCCAAAAATTACCCAAATGTTTGCTCCGTATACAGAAGAAACTATGCAACGCACAAACTGTATACATTTAAATCTGACTAACACATGCTTGAGTATTACAAATCGATTTCTATTTTATCATATTTTTATACCAAGTAATACTACACTACGAAATATAGATGCTCTTGCTGTTACTTGATGACAATAGCATTTAGTTAGACACAAACCTGGTGGTGCGATTGATTATTGGATGAATATATAGCGGAAACCTTGTTCGATTTATGTTCAATGAGGCCGCTGATAACAGTTTAAGTATTATCTTCGCCTAGATGACACTACGAGTAGGTTTTATTATTACTGAATTCTGTAAATGAAATTACCTAAGGTAATAAATTTAGAGAAGAGACGGCGATGGTCAGAAGTAGGTTTTTCGCACGACTAGTTAGATAAACTGAAATTGTTTTGAATCACATAGTTTTGGTTGTGTAGATTCTCCCACAATTACTTTAATGTTTGCTGCATATACGAATTATGTCACTTAAAAGCCGTATATGGAGCAAACATTAAAGTAATTGTGGCATAATCTTCGCACTCAAAACTATGTAATTCAAAAGGACATGTTGTAGGTAATATAGTAATTATATAGTAGGGCATATAGTAATTAATTTCGTACATGTAGGCAGCCAATATATCCGGTAGTTATGTGTGATAAATAACTATGCCAGTCACGAACTATATATCATGAAATCTGACTATCAGATGCTTGAGTATTACCCATCGATTCCTAGTTTATAATATTTTTATACCACATATATATTGATACTCTTATTGTTAATTCTACTGCAGACAGAAACCGCGTGGTGCGATAGGTTATTGCATGAAAAATATAGTGGAAACTTGGTTCCCTTCCTCTCCACAGAGGTTGCTGACATCGCGTCGTCTATTGTTTCCCGCTAGATGACACTAGCATAACGTTCTAGCACAAGGTGCGGAGATATGATATTTTATTTCATAAACGTCGGCAACCATTATATCCAGTAGATATGTGTGCTAAATTTCGTCGGATGAACTCTGGGAATGAAATTACCTAAAGAAGTAAGTTTAGAAAAGTGAGAATTTGGGTATTACCCATCGATTCCAAGTATGTCATATTTTTATAACCACACAATACTACAGTATGAAGTATTGATGCTCTTATTGTTACTTCTAGTGCAGGCACAAATCGAGTGGTGCGATAGATTATTGCATGAAAAATATAGTGGAAACTTGGTTCCCTTCATGTCCAATGAGGTTGCTTACAACGGGTCGTCTATTGTTTCCCGCTAGATGACACTAGCATAAGGTTTTATTATTAATGTTGGTGACTGTATATGACAATAAATTTTATACATGTAGGTAACTAATATATCAGGAACTTATATGTGCCAAAGGTGGTCGATTGAAATCTGTGCATGAAATTATCTAAAGTAATAAATTTAGAGAAGAGCCGGGGGATTGTCACGAGCTTGTTTTTAGACCACTAGTTAGATAATTTGAAATTATTTTCAATCACATGGTTTTGATTGTGAAGATTCCCCAAAAATTACCCAAATGTTTGCTCCGTATACAGAAGAAACTATGCAACTCACAAACTGTATACATTTAAATCTGACTAACAGATGCTTGAGTATTACAAATGGATTCCTAGTTTATCATATTTTTATACCAAGTAATACTACACTACGAAATATAGATGCTCTTGCTGTTACTTGATGACAATAGCATTTAGTTAGACACAAACCTGGTGGTGCGATTGATTATTGGATGAATATATAGCGGAAACCTTGTTCGATTTATGTTCAGTGAGGTCGCTGATAACAGTTTAAGTATTATCTTCCCCTAGATGACACTACCAGTAGGTTTTATTATTACTGAATTCTGTAAATGAAATTACCTAAGGTAATAAATTTAGAGAAGAGACGGCGATGGTCAGAAGTAGGTTTTTCGCACGACTAGTTAGATAAACTGAAATTGTTTTGAATCACATAGTTTTGGTTGCGTAGATTCTCCCACAATTACTTTAATGTTTGCTGCATATACGAAAAAAATTATGTCACTTAAAAGCCGTATATTGAGCAAACATTAAAGTAATTGTGGCATAATCTTCGCACTCAAAACTATTTAATTCAAAACAACTAGCATAAGGTTCTAGGACATGTTGTAAGTGCGGGCATATAGTAATTAATTTGGTACATGTAGGCAGCCAATATATCCGGTAGTTATGTGTGATAAATGTCGTCGGATGAACTTTTTACATGCAATTGTCTGAAGTAATGTTTACGGAAATAACTATGCCACTCACAAACTATATATCATGAAATCTGACTATCAGATGATTGAGTATTACCCATCGATTCCTAGGTTATAATATTTTTATACCACATATATATTGATACTCTTATTGTTAATTCTACTGCAGACAGAAACCGCGTGGTGCGATAGGTTATTGCATGAAAAATGTAGTGGAAACTTGGTTCCCTTAATCTCCACAGAGGTTGCTGACATCGCGTCGTCTATTGTTTCCCTCTAGATGACACTAGCATAACGTTTTAGCACATGTTGTAGGTGCGGAGATATGATATTTTATTTCATAAACGTCGGCAACCATTATATTCAGTAGATATGTGTGCTAAATTTCGTCGGATGAACTCTGTGAATGAAATTACCTAAAGAAATAAGTTTAGAAAAGTGAGAATTTGGGTATTACCCATCGATTCCAAGTTTGTCATATTTTTATAACTACATAATACTACAGTACGAAGTATTGATGCTCTTATTGTTACTTCTAGTGCAGGCGCAAATCGAGTGGTGCGATAGATTATTGAAGATTATTCCATTCATGTCCAATGAGGTTGCTTACAACGGGTCGTCTATTGTTTCCCGCTAGATGACACTAGCATAAGGTTTTAATATTAATGTGGGTGACTGTATATGACAATAAATTTTATACATGTAGGTAACTAATATATCAGGAACTTATATGTGCCAAAGGTGGTCGATTGAAATCTGTGCATGAAATTATCTAAAGTAATAAATTTAGAGAAGAGCCGGGGGATTGTCACAAGCTTGTTTTTAGACCACTAGTTAGATAATTTGAAATTATTTTCAATCACATATTTTGATTGTGAAGATTCCCCAAAAATTACCTAAATGTTTGCTCCGTATACAGAAGAAACTATGCAACTCACAAACTGTATACATTTAAATCTGACTAACACATGCTTGAGTATTACAAATCGATTCCTAGTTTATCATATTTTTATACCAAGTAATACTACACTACGAAATATAGATGCTCTTGCTGTTACTTGATGACAATAGCATTTAGTTAGACACAAACCTGGTGGTGCGATTGATTATTGGATGAATATATAGCGGAAACCTTGTTCGATTTATGTTCAGTGAGGTCGCTGATAACAGTTTAAGTATTATCTTCCCCTAGATGACACTACCAGTAGGTTTTATTATTACTGAATTCTGTAAATGAAATTACCTAAGGTAATAAATTTAGAGAAGAGACGGCGATGGTCAGAAGTAGGTTTTTCGCACGACTAGTTAGATAAACTGAAATTGTTTTGAATCACATAGTTTTGGTTGTGTAGATTCTCTCACAATTACTTTAATGTTTGCTGCATATACGAAAAAAAATATGTCACTTAAAAGCCGTATATGGAGCAAACATTCAAGTAATTGTGGCATAATCTTCGCACTCAAAACTATGTAATTCAAAACAACTAGCATAAGATTCTAGGACATGTTGTAGGTAATATAGTAATTATATAGTAGGGCATATAGTAATTAATTTCATACATGTAGGCAGCCAATATATCCGGTAGTTATGTGTGATAAATAACTATGCCAGTCACGAACTATATGTCATGAAATCTGACTATCGGATGTTTGAGTATTACCCATCGATTCCTAGTTTATAATATTTTTATACCACATATATATTGATACTCTTATTGTTAATTCTACTGCAGACAGAAACCGCGTGGTGCGATAGGTTATTGCATGAAAAATATAGTGGAAACTTGGTTCCCTTCCTCTCCACAGAGGTTGCTGACATCGCGTCGTCTATTGTTTCCCGCTAGATGACACTAGCATAACGTTCTAGCACAAGTTGTAGGTGCGGAGATATGATATTTTATTTCATAAACGTCAGCAACCATTATATCCAGTAGATATGTGTGTGCTAAATTTCGTCGGATGAACTCTGTGAATGAAATTACCTAAAGAAGTAAGTTTAGAAAAGTGAGAATTTGGGTATTACCCATCGATTCCAAGTTTGTCATATTTTTATAACTACATAATACTATAGTACGAAGTATTGATGCTCTTACTGTTACTTCTAGTGCAGGCGCAAATCGAGTGGTGCGATAGATTATTGCAGATTATTCCATTCATGTCCAATGAGGTTGCTTACAACGGGTCGTCTATTGTTTCCCGCTAGATGACACTAGCATACGGTTTTATTATTAATGTTGGTGACTGTATATGACAATAAATTTTATACATGTAGGTAACTAATATATCAGGAACTTATATGTGCCAAAGCTGGTCGATTGAAATCTGTGCATGTAATTATCTAAAGTAATAAATTTAGAGAAGAGCCGGGGGATTGTCACAATTCTACTGCAGACAGAAACCGCGTGGTGCGATAGGTTATTGCATGAAAAATGCAATCGTCTATTGTTTCCCGCTAGATGACACTAGCATAACGTTTTAGCACATGTTGTAGGTGCGGAGATATGATATTTTATTTCACAAACGTCGGCAACCATTATATTCAGTAGATATGTGTGCTAAATTTCGTCGGATGAACTCTGTGAATGAAATTACCTAAAGAAATAAGTTTAGAAAAGTGAGAATTTGGGTATTACCCATCGATTCCAAGTTTGTCATATTTTTATAACTACATAATACTATAGTACGAAGTATTGATGCTCTTACTGTTACTTCTAGTGCAGGCGCAAATCGAGTGGTGCGATAGATTATTGCAGATTATTCCATTCATGTCCAATGAGGTTGCTTACAACGGGTCGTCTATTGTTTCCCGCTAGATGACACTAGCATACGGTTTTATTATTAATGTTGGTGACTGTATATGACAATAAATTTTATACATGTAGGTAACTAATATATCAGGAACTTATATGTGCCAAAGGTGGTCGATTGAAATCTGTGCATGAAATTATCTAAAGTAACAAATTTAGAGAAGAGCCGGGGGATTGTCACAAGCTTGTTTTTAGACCACTAGTTAGATAATTTGAAATTATTTTCAATCACATAGTTTTGATTGTGAAGATTCCCCAAAAATTACCTAAATGTTTGCTCCGTATACAGAAGAAACTATGCAACTCACAAACTGTATACATTTAAATCTGACTAACACATGCTTGAGTATTACAAATCGATTTCTATTTTATCATATTTTTATACCAAGTAATACTACACTACGAAATATAGATGCTCTTGCTGTTACTTGATGACAATAGCATTTAGTTAGACACAAACCTGGTGGTGCGATTGATTATTGGATGAATATATAGCGGAAACCTTGTTCGATTTATGTTCAATGAGGCCGCTGATAACAGTTTAAGTATTATCTTCGCCTAGATGACACTACGAGTAGGTTTTATTATTACTGAATTCTGTAAATGAAATTACCTAAGGTAATAAATTTAGAGAAGAGACGGCGATGGTCAGAAGTAGGTTTTTCGCACGACTAGTTAGATAAACTGAAATTGTTTTGAATCACATAGTTTTGGTTGTGTAGATTCTCCCACAATTACTTTAATGTTTGCTGCATATACGAATTATGTCACTTAAAAGCCGTATATGGAGCAAACATTAAAGTAATTGTGGCATAATCTTCGCACTCAAAACTATGTAATTCTAAAGGACATGTTGTAGGTAATATAGTAATTATATAGTAGGGCATATAGTAATTAATTTCGTACATGTAGGCAGCCAATATATCCGGTAGTTATGTGTGATAAATAACTATGCCAGTCACGAACTATATATCATGAAATCTGACTATCAGATGCTTGAGTATTACCCATCGATTCCTAGTTTATAATATTTTTATACCACATATATATTGATACTCTTATTGTTAATTCTACTGCAGACAGAAACCGCGTGGTGCGATAGGTTATTGCATGAAAAATGTAGTGGAAACTTGGTTCCCTTCCTCTCCACAGAGGTAGCTGACATCGCGTCGTGTATTGTTTCCCGCTAGATGACACTAGCATAACGTTCTAGCACAAGGTGCGGAGATATGATATTTTATTTCATAAACGTCGGCAACCATTATATCCAGTAGATATGTGTGCTAAATTTCGTCGGATGAACTCTGTGAATGAAATTACCTAAAGAAATAAGTTTAGAAAAGTGAGAATTTGGGTATTACCCATCGATTCCAAGTTTGACATATTTTTATAACTACATAATACTACAGTACGAAGTATTGATGCTCTTATTGTTACTTCTAGTGCAGGCGCAAATCGAGTGGTGCGATAGATGATTGAAGATTATTCCATTCATGTCCAATGAGGTTGCTTACAACGGGTCGTCTATTGTTTCCCGCTAGATGACACTAGCATAAGGTTTTAATATTAATGTGGGTGACTGTATATGACAATAAATTTTATACATGTAGGTAACTAATATATCAGGAACTTATATGTGCCAAAGGTGGTCGATTGAAATCTGTGCATGAAATTATCTAAAGTAATAAATTTAGAGAAGAGCCGGGGGATTGTCACAAGCTTGTTTTTAGACCACTAGTTAGATAATTTGAAATTATTTTCAATCACATAGTTTTGATTGTGAAGATTCCCCAAAAATTACCTAAATGTTTGCTCCGTATACAGAAGAAACTATGCAACTCACAAACTGTATACATTTAAATCTGACTAACAGATGCTTGAGTATTACAAATCGATTCCTAGTTTATCATATTTTTATACCAAGTAATACTACACTACGAAATATAGATGCTCTTGCTCTTACTTGATGACAATAGCATTTAGTTAGACACAAACCTGGTGGTGCGATTGATTATTGGATGAATATATAGCGGAAACCTTGTTCGATTTATGTTCAGTGAGGTCGCTGATAACAGTTTAAGTATTATCTTCCCCTAGATGACACTACCAGTAGGTTTTATTATTACTGAATTCTGTAAATGAAATTACCTAAGGTAATAAATTTAGAGAAGAGACGGCGATGGTCAGAAGTAGGTTTTTCGCACGACTAGTTAGATAAACTGAAATTGTTTTGAATCACATAGTTTTGGTTGCGTAGATTCTCCCACAATTACTTTAATGTTTGCTGCATATACGAAAAAAATTATGTCACTTAAAAGCCGTATATTGAGCAAACATTAAAGTAATTGTGGCATAATCTTCGCACTCAAAACTATTTAATTCAAAACAACTAGCATAAGGTTCTAGGACATGTTGTAAGTGCGGGCATATAGTAATTAATTTGGTACATGTAGGCAGCCAATATATCCGGTAGTTATGTGTGATAAATGTCGTCGGATGAACTTTTTACATGCAATTGTCTGAAGTAATGTTTACGGAAATAACTATGCCACTCACAAACTATATATTACCCATCGATTCCTAGGTTATAATATTTTTATACCACATATATATTGATACTCTTATTGTTAATTCTACTGCAGACAGAAACCGCGTGGTGCGATAGGTTATTGCATGAAAAATGTAGTGGAAACTTGGTTCCCTTAATCTCCACAGAGGTTGCTGACATCGCGTCGTCTATTGTTTCCCTCTAGATGACACTAGCATAACGTTTTAGCACATGTTGTAGGTGCGGAGATATGATATTTTATTTCATAAACGTCGGCAACCATTATATTCAGTAGATATGTGTGCTAAATTTCGTCGGATGAACTCTGTGAATGAAATTACCTAAAGAAATAAGTTTAGAAAAGTGAGAATTTGGGTATTACCCATCGATTCCAAGTTTGTCATATTTTTATAACTACATAATACTACAGTACGAAGTATTGATGCTCTTATTGTTACTTCTAGTGCAGGCGCAAATCGAGTGGTGCGATAGATTATTGAAGATTATTCCATTCATGTCCAATGAGGTTGCTTACAACGGGTCGTCTATTGTTTCCCTCTAGATGACACTAGCATAAGGTTTTAATATTAATGTGGGTGACTGTATATGACAATAAATTTTATACATGTAGGTAACTAATATATCAGGAACTTATATGTGCCAAAGGTGGTCGATTGAAATCTGTGCATGAAATTATCTAAAGTAATAAATTTAGAGAAGAGCCGGGGGATTGTCACAAGCTTGTTTTTAGACCATTAGTTAGATAATTTGAAATTATTTTCAATCACATACATTGATTGTGAAGATTCCCCAAAAATTACCTAAATGTTTGCTCCGTATACAGAAGAAACTATGCAACTCACAAACTGTATACATTTAAATCTGACTAACAGATGCTTGAGTATTACAAATCGATTCCTAGTTTATCATATTTTTATACCAAGTAATACTACACTACGAAATATAGATGCTCTTGCTGTTACTTGATGACAATAGCATTTAGTTAGACACAAACCTGGTGGTGCGATTGATTATTAGATGAATATATAGCGGAAACCTTGTTCGATTTATGTTCAGTGAGGTCGCTGATAACAGTTTAAGTATTATCTTCCCCTAGATGACACTACCAGTAGGTTTTATTATTACTGAATTCTGTAAATGAAATTACCTAAGGTAATAAATTTAGAGAAGAGACGGCGATGGTCAGAAGTAGGTTTTTCGCACGACTAGTTAGATAAACTGAAATTGTTTTGAATCACATAGTTTTGGTTGTGTAGATTCTCTCACAATTACTTTAATGTTTGCTGCATATACGAAAAAAATTATGTCACTTAAAAGCCGTATAAGAAGCAAACATTCAAGTAATTGTGGCATAATCTTCGTACTCAAAACTATGTAATTCAAAACAACTAGCATAAGGTTCTAGGACATGTTGTAGGTAATATAGTAATTATATAGTAGGGCATATAGTAATTAATTTCATACATGTAGGCAGCCAATATATCCGGTAGTTATGTGTGATAAATAACTATGCCAGTCACGAACTATATGTCATGAAATCTGACTATCGGATGCTTGAGTATTACCCATCGATTCCTAGTTTATAATATTTTTATACCACATATATATTGATACTCTTATTGTTAATTCTACTGCAGACAGAAACCGCGTGGTGCGATAGGTTATTGCATGAAAAATATAGTGGAAACTTGGTTCCCTTCCTCTCCACAGAGGTTGCTGACATCGCGTCGTCTATTGTTTCCCGCTAGATGACACTAGCATAACGTTCTAGCACAAGTTGTAGGTGCGGAGATATGATATTTTATTTCATAAACGTCAGCAACCATTATATCCAGTAGATATGTGTGTGCTAAATTTCGTCGGATGAACTCTGTGAATGAAATTACCTAAAGAAGTAAGTTTAGAAAAGTGAGAATTTGGGTATTACCCATCGATTCCAAGTTTGTCATATTTTTATAACTACATAATACTATAGTACGAAGTATTGATGCTCTTACTGTTACTTCTAGTGCAGGCGCAAATCGAGTGGTGCGATAGATTATTGCAGATTATTCCATTCATGTCCAATGAGGTTGCTTACAACGGGTCGTCTATTGTTTCCCGCTAGATGACACTAGCATACGGTTTTATTATTAATGTTGGTGACTGTATATGACAATAAATTTTATACATGTAGGTAACTAATATATCAGGAACTTATATGTGCCAAAGCTGGTCGATTGAAATCTGTGCATGTAATTATCTAAAGTAATAAATTTAGAGAAGAGCCGGGGGATTGTCACAATTCTACTGCAGACAGAAACCGCGTGGTGCGATAGGTTATTGCATGAAAAATGCAATCGTCTATTGTTTCCCGCTAGATGACACTAGCATAACGTTTTAGCACATGTTGTAGGTGCGGAGATATGATATTTTATTTCACAAACGTCGGCAACCATTATATTCAGTAGATATGTGTGCTAAATTTCGTCGGATGAACTCTGTGAATGAAATTACCTAAAGAAATAAGTTTAGAAAAGTGAGAATTTGGGTATTACCCATCGATTCCAAGTTTGTCATATTTTTATAACTACATAATACTATAGTACGAAGTATTGATGCTCTTACTGTTACTTCTGGTGCAGGCGCACTTCGAGTGGTGCGATAGATTATTGCAGATTATTCCATTCATGTCCAATGAGGTTGCTTACAACGGGTCGTCTATTGTTTCCCGCTAGATGACACTAGCATAAGGTTTTAATATTAATGTTTGTGACTGTATATGACAATAAATTTTATACATGTAGGTAACTAATATATCAGGAACTTATATGTGCCAAAGGTGGTCGATTGAAATCTGTGCATGAAATTATCTAAAGTAACAAATTTAGAGAAGAGCCGGGGGATTGTCACAAGCTTGTTTTTAGACCACTAGTTAGATAATTTGAAATTATTTTCAATCACATAGTTTTGATTGTGAAGATTCCCCAAAAATTACCTAAATGTTTGCTCCGTATACAGAAGAAACTATGCAACTCACAAACTGTATACATTTAAATCTGACTAACACATGCTTGAGTATTACAAATCGATTTCTATTTTATCATATTTTTATACCAAGTAATACTACACTACGAAATATAGATGCTCTTGCTGTTACTTGATGACAATAGCATTTAGTTAGACACAAACCTGGTGGTGCGATTGATTATTGGATGAATATATAGCGGAAACCTTGTTCGATTTATGTTCAATGAGGCCGCTGATAACAGTTTAAGTATTATCTTCGCCTAGATGACACTACGAGTAGGTTTTATTATTACTGAATTCTGTAAATGAAATTACCTAAGGTAATAAATTTAGAGAAGAGACGGCGATGGTCAGAAGTAGGTTTTTCGCACGACTAGTTAGATAAACTGAAATTGTTTTGAATCACATAGTTTTGGTTGTGTAGATTCTCCCACAATTACTTTAATGTTTGCTGCATATACGAATTATGTCACTTAAAAGCCGTATATGGAGCAAACATTAAAGTAATTGTGGCATAATCTTCGCACTCAAAACTATGTAATTCAAAAGGACATGTTGTAGGTAATATAGTAATTATATAGTAGGGCATATAGTAATTAATTTCGTACATGTAGGCAGCCAATATATCCGGTAGTTACGTGTGATAAATAACTATGCCAGTTACGAACTATATATCATGAAATCTGACTATCAGATGCTTGAGTATTACCCATCGATTCCTAGTTTATAATATTTTTATACCACATATATATTGATACTCTTATTGTTAATTCTACTGCAGACAGAAACCGCGTGGTGCGATAGGTTATTGCATGAAAAATATAGTGGAAACTTGGTTCCCTTCCTCTCCACAGAGGTTGCTGACATCGCGTCGTGTATTGTTTCCCGCTAGATGACACTAGCATAACGTTCTAGCACAAGGTGCGGAGATATGATATTTTATTTCATAAACGTCGGCAACCATTATGTCCAGTAGATATGTGTGCTAAATTTCGTCGGATGAACTCTGGGAATGAAATTACCTAAAGAAGTAAGTTTAGAAAAGTGAGAATTTGGGTATTACCCATCGATTCCAAGTATGTCATATTTTTATAACCACACAATACTACAGTACGAAGTATTGATGCTCTTATTGTTACTTCTAGTGCAGGCACAAATCGAGTGGTGCGATAGATTATTGCATGAAAAATATAGTGGAAACTTGGTTCCCTTCATGTCCAATGAGGTTGCTTACAACGGGTCGTCTATTGTTTCCCGCTAGATGACACTAGCATAAGGTTTTATTATTAATGTTGGTGACTGTATATGACAATAAATTTTATACATGTAGGTAACTAATATATCAGGAACTTATATGTGCCAAAGGTGGTCGATTGAAATCTGTGCATGAAATTATCTAAAGTAATAAATTTAGAGAAGAGCCGGGGGATTGTCACAAGCTTGGTTTTAGACCACTAGTTAGATAATTTGAAATTATTTTCAATCACATAGTTTTGATTGTGAAGATTCCCCAAAAATTACCTAAATGTTTGCTCCGTATACAGAAGAAACTATGCAACTCACAAACTGTATACATTTAAATCTGACTAACAGATGCTTGAGTATTACAAATCGATTCCTAGTTTATCATATTTTTATACCAAGTAATACTACACTACGAAATATAGATGCTCTTGCTGTTACTTGATGACAATAGCATTTAGTTAGACACAAACCTGGTGGTGCGATTGATTATTGGATGAATATATAGCGGAAACCTTGTTCGATTTATGTTCAGTGAGGTCGCTGATAACAGTTTAAGTATTATCTTCCCCTAGATGACACTACCAGTAGGTTTTATTATTACTGAATTCTGTAAATGAAATTACCTAAGGTAATAAATTTAGAGAAGAGACGGCGATGGTCAGAAGTAGGTTTTTCGCACGACTAGTTAGATAAACTGAAATTGTTTTGAATCACATAGTTTTGGTTGCGTAGATTCTCCCACAATTACTTTAATGTTTGCTGCATATACGAAAAAAATTATGTCACTTAAAAGCCGTATATTGAGCAAACATTAAAGTAATTGTGGCATAATCTTCGCACTCAAAACTATTTAATTCAAAACAACTAGCATAAGGTTCTAGGACATGTTGTAAGTGCGGGCATATAGTAATTAATTTGGTACATGTAGGCAGCCAATATATCCGGTAGTTATGTGTGATAAATGTCGTCGGATGAACTTTTTACATGCAATTGTCTGAAGTAATGTTTACGGAAATAACTAAGCCACTCACAAACTATATATTACCCATCGATTCCTAGGTTATAATATTTTTATACCACATATATATTGATACTCTTATTGTTAATTCTACTGCAGACAGAAACCGCGTGGTGCGATAGGTTATTGCATGAAAAATGTAGTGGAAACTTGGTTCCCTTAATCTCCACAGAGGTTGCTGACATCGCGTCGTCTATTGTTTCCCTCTAGATGACACTAGCATAACGTTTTAGCACATGTTGTAGGTGCGGAGATATGATATTTTATTTCATAAACGTCGGCAACCATTATATTCAGTAGATATGTGTGCTAAATTTCGTCGGATGAACTCTGTGAATGAAATTACCTAAAGAAATAAGTTTAGAAAAGTGAGAATTTGGGTATTACCCATCGATTCCAAGTTTGTCATATTTTTATAACTACATAATACTACAGTACGAAGTATTGATGCTCTTATTGTTACTTCTAGTGCAGGCGCAAATCGAGTGGTGCGATAGATTATTGAAGATTATTCCATTCATGTCCAATGAGGTTGCTTACAACGGGTCGTCTATTGTTTCCCTCTAGATGACACTAGCATAAGGTTTTAATATTAATGTGGGTGACTGTATATGACAATAAATTTTATACATGTAGGTAACTAATATATCAGGAACTTATATGTGCCAAAGGTGGTCGATTGAAATCTGTGCATGAAATTATCTAAAGTAATAAATTTAGAGAAGAGCCGGGGGATTGTCACAAGCTTGTTTTTAGACCATTAGTTAGATAATTTGAAATTATTTTCAATCACATACATTGATTGTGAAGATTCCCCAAAAATTACCTAAATGTTTGCTCCGTATACAGAAGAAACTATGCAACTCACAAACTGTATACATTTAAATCTGACTAACAGATGCTTGAGTATTACAAATCGATTCCTAGTTTATCATATTTTTATACCAAGTAATACTACACTACGAAATATAGATGCTCTTGCTGTTACTTGATGACAATAGCATTTAGTTAGACACAAACCTGGTGGTGCGATTGATTATTAGATGAATATATAGCGGAAACCTTGTTCGATTTATGTTCAGTGAGGTCGCTGATAACAGTTTAAGTATTATCTTCCCCTAGATGACACTACCAGTAGGTTTTATTATTACTGAATTCTGTAAATGAAATTACCTAAGGTAATAAATTTAGAGAAGAGACGGCGATGGTCAGAAGTAGGTTTTTCGCACGACTAGTTAGATAAACTGAAATTGTTTTGAATCACATAGTTTTGGTTGTGTAGATTCTCTCACAATTACTTTAATGTTTGCTGCATATACGAAAAAAATTATGTCACTTAAAAGCCGTATAAGAAGCAAACATTCAAGTAATTGTGGCATAATCTTCGTACTCAAAACTATGTAATTCAAAACAACTAGCATAAGGTTCTAGGACATGTTGTAGGTAATATAGTAATTATATAGTAGGGCATATAGTAATTAATTTCATACATGTAGGCAGCCAATATATCCGGTAGTTATGTGTGATAAATAACTATGCCAGTCACGAACTATATGTCATGAAATCTGACTATCGGATGCTTGAGTATTACCCATCGATTCCTAGTTTATAATATTTTTATACCACATATATATTGATACTCTTATTGTTAATTCTACTGCAGACAGAAACCGCGTGGTGCGATAGGTTATTGCATGAAAAATATAGTGGAAACTTGGTTCCCTTCCTCTCCACAGAGGTTGCTGACATCGCGTCGTCTATTGTTTCCCGCTAGATGACACTAGCATAACGTTCTAGCACAAGTTGTAGGTGCGGAGATATGATATTTTATTTCATAAACGTCAGCAACCATTATATCCAGTAGATATGTGTGTGCTAAATTTCGTCGGATGAACTCTGTGAATGAAATTACCTAAAGAAGTAAGTTTAGAAAAGTGAGAATTTGGGTATTACCCATCGATTCCAAGTTTGTCATATTTTTATAACTACATAATACTATAGTACGAAGTATTGATGCTCTTACTGTTACTTCTAGTGCAGGCGCAAATCGAGTGGTGCGATAGATTATTGCAGATTATTCCATTCATGTCCAATGAGGTTGCTTACAACGGGTCGTCTATTGTTTCCCGCTAGATGACACTAGCATACGGTTTTATTATTAATGTTGGTGACTGTATATGACAATAAATTTTATACATGTAGGTAACTAATATATCAGGAACTTATATGTGCCAAAGCTGGTCGATTGAAATCTGTGCATGTAATTATCTAAAGTAATAAATTTAGAGAAGAGCCGGGGGATTGTCACAATTCTACTGCAGACAGAAACCGCGTGGTGCGATAGGTTATTGCATGAAAAATGCAATCGTCTATTGTTTCCCGCTAGATGACACTAGCATAACGTTTTAGCACATGTTGTAGGTGCGGAGATATGATATTTTATTTCACAAACGTCGGCAACCATTATATTCAGTAGATATGTGTGCTAAATTTCGTCGGATGAACTCTGTGAATGAAATTACCTAAAGAAATAAGTTTAGAAAAGTGAGAATTTGGGTATTACCCATCGATTCCAAGTTTGTCATATTTTTATAACTACATAATACTATAGTACGAAGTATTGATGCTCTTACTGTTACTTCTGGTGCAGGCGCACTTCGAGTGGTGCGATAGATTATTGCAGATTATTCCATTCATGTCCAATGAGGTTGCTTACAACGGGTCGTCTATTGTTTCCCGCTAGATGACACTAGCATAAGGTTTTAATATTAATGTTTGTGACTGTATATGACAATAAATTTTATACATGTAGGTAACTAATATATCAGGAACTTATATGTGCCAAAGGTGGTCGATTGAAATCTGTGCATGAAATTATCTAAAGTAACAAATTTAGAGAAGAGCCGGGGGATTGTCACAAGCTTGTTTTTAGACCACTAGTTAGATAATTTGAAATTATTTTCAATCACATAGTTTTGATTGTGAAGATTCCCCAAAAATTACCTAAATGTTTGCTCCGTATACAGAAGAAACTATGCAACTCACAAACTGTATACATTTAAATCTGACTAACACATGCTTGAGTATTACAAATCGATTTCTATTTTATCATATTTTTATACCAAGTAATACTACACTACGAAATATAGATGCTCTTGCTGTTACTTGATGACAATAGCATTTAGTTAGACACAAACCTGGTGGTGCGATTGATTATTGGATGAATATATAGCGGAAACCTTGTTCGATTTATGTTCAATGAGGCCGCTGATAACAGTTTAAGTATTATCTTCGCCTAGATGACACTACGAGTAGGTTTTATTATTACTGAATTCTGTAAATGAAATTACCTAAGGTAATAAATTTAGAGAAGAGACGGCGATGGTCAGAAGTAGGTTTTTCGCACGACTAGTTAGATAAACTGAAATTGTTTTGAATCACATAGTTTTGGTTGTGTAGATTCTCCCACAATTACTTTAATGTTTGCTGCATATACGAATTATGTCACTTAAAAGCCGTATATGGAGCAAACATTAAAGTAATTGTGGCATAATCTTCGCACTCAAAACTATGTAATTCAAAAGGACATGTTGTAGGTAATATAGTAATTATATAGTAGGGCATATAGTAATTAATTTCGTACATGTAGGCAGCCAATATATCCGGTAGTTACGTGTGATAAATAACTATGCCAGTTACGAACTATATATCATGAAATCTGACTATCAGATGCTTGAGTATTACCCATCGATTCCTAGTTTATAATATTTTTATACCACATATATATTGATACTCTTATTGTTAATTCTACTGCAGACAGAAACCGCGTGGTGCGATAGGTTATTGCATGAAAAATATAGTGGAAACTTGGTTCCCTTCCTCTCCACAGAGGTTGCTGACATCGCGTCGTGTATTGTTTCCCGCTAGATGACACTAGCATAACGTTCTAGCACAAGGTGCGGAGATATGATATTTTATTTCATAAACGTCGGCAACCATTATGTCCAGTAGATATGTGTGCTAAATTTCGTCGGATGAACTCTGGGAATGAAATTACCTAAAGAAGTAAGTTTAGAAAAGTGAGAATTTGGGTATTACCCATCGATTCCAAGTATGTCATATTTTTATAACCACACAATACTACAGTACGAAGTATTGATGCTCTTATTGTTACTTCTAGTGCAGGCACAAATCGAGTGGTGCGATAGATTATTGCATGAAAAATATAGTGGAAACTTGGTTCCCTTCATGTCCAATGAGGTTGCTTACAACGGGTCGTCTATTGTTTCCCGCTAGATGACACTAGCATAAGGTTTTATTATTAATGTTGGTGACTGTATATGACAATAAATTTTATACATGTAGGTAACTAATATATCAGGAACTTATATGTGCCAAAGGTGGTCGATTGAAATCTGTGCATGAAATTATCTAAAGTAATAAATTTAGAGAAGAGCCGGGGGATTGTCACAAGCTTGGTTTTAGACCACTAGTTAGATAATTTGAAATTATTTTCAATCACATAGTTTTGATTGTGAAGATTCCCCAAAAATTACCTAAATGTTTGCTCCGTATACAGAAGAAACTATGCAACTCACAAACTGTATACATTTAAATCTGACTAACAGATGCTTGAGTATTACAAATCGATTCCTAGTTTATCATATTTTTATACCAAGTAATACTACACTACGAAATATAGATGCTCTTGCTGTTACTTGATGACAATAGCATTTAGTTAGACACAAACCTGGTGGTGCGATTGATTATTGGATGAATATATAGCGGAAACCTTGTTCGATTTATGTTCAGTGAGGTCGCTGATAACAGTTTAAGTATTATCTTCCCCTAGATGACACTACCAGTAGGTTTTATTATTACTGAATTCTGTAAATGAAATTACCTAAGGTAATAAATTTAGAGAAGAGACGGCGATGGTCAGAAGTAGGTTTTTCGCACGACTAGTTAGATAAACTGAAATTGTTTTGAATCACATAGTTTTGGTTGCGTAGATTCTCCCACAATTACTTTAATGTTTGCTGCATATACGAAAAAAATTATGTCACTTAAAAGCCGTATATTGAGCAAACATTAAAGTAATTGTGGCATAATCTTCGCACTCAAAACTATTTAATTCAAAACAACTAGCATAAGGTTCTAGGACATGTTGTAAGTGCGGGCATATAGTAATTAATTTGGTACATGTAGGCAGCCAATATATCCGGTAGTTATGTGTGATAAATGTCGTCGGATGAACTTTTTACATGCAATTGTCTGAAGTAATGTTTACGGAAATAACTAAGCCACTCACAAACTATATATCATGAAATCTGACTATCAGATGATTGAGTATTACCCATCGATTCCTAGGTTATAATATTTTTATACCACATATATATTGATACTCTTATTGTTAATTCTACTGCAGACAGAAACCGCGTGGTGCGATAGGTTATTGCATGAAAAATGTAGTGGAAACTTGGTTCCCTTAATCTCCACAGAGGTTGCTGACACCGCGTCGTCTATTGTTTCCCTCTAGATGACACTAGCATAACGTTTTAGCACATGTTGTAGGTGCGGAGATATGATATTTTATTTCATAAACGTCGGCAACCATTATATTCAGTAGATATGTGTGCTAAATTTCGTCGGATGAACTCTGTGAATGAAATTACCTAAAGAAATAAGTTTAGAAAAGTGAGAATTTGGGTATTACCCATCGATTCCAAGTTTGTCATATTTTTATAACTACATAATACTACAGTACGAAGTATTGATGCTCTTATTGTTACTTCTAGTGCAGGCGCAAATCGAGTGGTGCGATAGATTATTGAAGATTATTCCATTCATGTCCAATGAGGTTGCTTACAACGGGTCGTCTATTGTTTCCCGCTAGATGACACTAGCATAAGGTTTTAATATTAATGTGGGTGACTGTATATGACAATAAATTTTATACATGTAGGTAACTAATATATCAGGAACTTATATGTGCCAAAGGTGGTCGATTGAAATCTGTGCATGAAATTATCTAAAGTAATAAATTTAGAGAAGAGCCGGGGGCTTGTCACAAGCTTGTTTTTAGACCACTAGTTAGATAATTTCAAATTATTTTCAATCACATATTTTGATTGTGAAGATTCCCCAAAAATTACCTAAATGTTTGCTCCGTATACAGAAGAAACTATGCAACTCACAAACTGTATACATTTAAATCTGACTAACAGATGCTTGAGTATTACAAATCGATTCCTAGTTTATCATATTTTTATACCAAGTAATACTACACTACGAAATATAGATGCTCTTGCTGTTACTTGATGATAATAGCATTTAGTTAGACACAAACCTGGTGGTGCGATTGATTATTGGATGAATATATAGCGGAAACCTTGTTCGATTTATGTTCAGTGAGGTCGCTGATAACAGTTTAAGTATTATCTTCCCCTAGATGACACTACCAGTAGGTTTTATTATTACTGAATTCTGTAAATGAAATTACCTAAGGTAATAAATTTAGAGAAGAGACGGCGATGGTCAGAAGTAGGTTTTTCGCACGAGTAGTTAGATAAACTGAAATTGTTTTGAATCACATAGTTTTGGTTGTCTAGATTCTCCCACAATTACTTTAATGTTTGCTGCATATACGAAAAAAATTATGTCACTTAAAAGCCGTATATGGAGCAAACATTCAAGTAATTGTGGCATAATCTTCGCACTCAAAACTATGTAATTCAAAACAACTAGCATAATGTTCTAGGACATGTTGTAGGTAATATAGTAATTATATAGTAGGGCATATAGTAATTAATTTCATACATGTAGGCAGCCAATATATCCGGTAGTTATGTGTGATAAATAACTATGCCAGTCACGAACTATATGTCATGAAATCTGACTATCGGATGCTTGAGTATTACCCATCGATTCCTAGTTTATAATATTTTTATACCACATAAGTATATATTGATACTCTTATTGTTAATTCTACTGCAGACAGAAACCGCGTGGTGCGATAGGTTATTGCATGAAAAATATAGTGGAAACTTGGTTCCCTTCCTCTCCACAGAGGTTGCTGACATCGCGTCGTCTATTGTTTCCCGCTAGATGACACTAGCATAACGTTCTAGCACAAGTTGTAGGTGCGGAGATATGATATTTTATTTCATAAACGTCAGCAACCATTATATCCAGTAGATATGTGTGCTAAATTTCGTCGGATGAACTCTGTGAATGAAATTACCTAAAGAAGTAAGTTTAGAAAAGTGAGAATTTGGGTATTACCCATCGATTCCAAGTTTATCATATTTTTATAACTACATAATACTATAGTACGAAGTATTGATGCTCTTACTGTTACTTCTAGTGCAGGCGCAAATCGAGTGGTGCGATAGATTATTGCAGATTATTCCATTCATGTCCAATGAGGTTGCTTACAACGGGTCGTCTATTGTTTCCCGCTAGATGACACTAGCATACGGTTTTATTATTAATGTTGGTGACTGTATATGACAATAAATTTTATACATGTAGGTAACTAATATATCAGGAACTTATATGTGCCAAAGCTGGTCGATTGAAATCTGTGCATGTAATTATCTAAAGTAATAAATTTAGAGAGATTGTCACAATTCTACTGCAGACAGAAACCGCGTGGTGCGATAGGTTATTGCATGAAAAATGCAATCGTCTATTGTTTCCCGCTAGATGACACTAGCATAACGTTTTAGCACATGTTGTAGGTGCGGAGATATGATATTTTATTTCACAAACGTCGGCAACCATTATATTCAGTAGATATGTGTGCTAAATTTCGTCGGATGAACTCTGTGAATGAAATTACCTAAAGAAATAAGTTTAGAAAAGTGAGAATTTGGGTATTACCCATCGATTCCAAGTTTGTCATATTTTTATAACTACATAATACTATAGTACGAAGTATTGATGCTCTTACTGTTACTTCTAGTGCAGGCGCAAATCGAGTGGTGCGATAGATTATTGCAGATTATTCCATTCATGTCCAATGAGGTTGCTTACAACGGGTCGTCTATTGTTTCCCGCTAGATGACACTAGCATAAGGTTTTAATATTAATGTTTGTGACTGTATATGACAATAAATTTTATACATGTAGGTAACTAATATATCAGGAACTTATATGTGCCAAAGGTGGTCGATTGAAATCTGTGCATGAAATTATCTAAAGTAACAAATTTAGAGAAGAGCCGGGGGATTGTCACAAGCTTGTTTTTAGACCACTAGTTAGATAATTTGAAATTATTTTCAATCACATAGTTTTGATTGTGAAGATTCCCCAAAAATTACCTAAATGTTTGCTCCGTATACAGAAGAAACTATGCAACTCACAAACTGTATACATTTAAATCTGACTAACACATGCTTGAGTATTACAAATCGATTTCTATTTTATCATATTTTTATACCAAGTAATACTACACTACGAAATATAGATGCTCTTGCTGTTACTTGATGACAATAGCATTTAGTTAGACACAAACCTGGTGGTGCGATTGATTATTGGATGAATATATAGCGGAAACCTTGTTCGATTTATGTTCAATGAGGCCGCTGATAACAGTTTAAGTATTATCTTCGCCTAGATGACACTACGAGTAAGTTTTATTATTACTGAATTCTGTAAATGAAATTACCTAAGGTAATAAATTTAGAGAAGAGACGGCGATGGTCAGAAGTAGGTTTTTCGCACGAGTAGTTAGATAAACTGAAATTGTTTTGAATCACATAGTTTTGGTTGTCTAGATTCTCCCACAATTACTTTAATGTTTGCTGCATATACGAAAAAAATTATGTCACTTAAAAGCCGTATATGGAGCAAACATTCAAGTAATTGTGGCATAATCTTCGCACTCAAAACTATGTAATTCAAAACAACTAGCATAATGTTCTAGGACATGTTGTAGGTAATATAGTAATTATATAGTAGGGCATATAGTAATTAATTTCATACATGTAGGCAGCCAATATATCCGGTAGTTATGTGTGATAAATAACTATGCCAGTCACGAACTATATGTCATGAAATCTGACTATCGGATGCTTGAGTATTACCCATCGATTCCTAGTTTATAATATTTTTATACCACATAAGTATATATTGATACTCTTATTGTTAATTCTACTGCAGACAGAAACCGCGTGGTGCGATAGGTTATTGCATGAAAAATATAGTGGAAACTTGGTTCCCTTCCTCTCCACAGAGGTTGCTGACATCGCGTCGTCTATTGTTTCCCGCTAGATGACACTAGCATAACGTTCTAGCACAAGTTGTAGGTGCGGAGATATGATATTTTATTTCATAAACGTCAGCAACCATTATATCCAGTAGATATGTGTGCTAAATTTCGTCGGATGAACTCTGTGAATGAAATTACCTAAAGAAGTAAGTTTAGAAAAGTGAGAATTTGGGTATTACCCATCGATTCCAAGTTTGTCATATTTTTATAACTACATAATACTATAGTACGAAGTATTGATGCTCTTACTGTTACTTCTAGTGCAGGCGCAAATCGAGTGGTGCGATAGATTATTGCAGATTATTCCATTCATGTCCAATGAGGTTGCTTACAACGGGTCGTCTATTGTTTCCCGCTAGATGACACTAGCATACGGTTTTATTATTAATGTTGGTGACTGTATATGACAATAAATTTTATACATGTAGGTAACTAATATATCAGGAACTTATATGTGCCAAAGCTGGTCGATTGAAATCTGTGCATGTAATTATCTAAAGTAATAAATTTAGAGAAGAGCCGGGGGATTGTCACAATTCTACTGCAGACAGAAACCGCGTGGTGCGATAGGTTATTGCATGAAAAATGCAATCGTCTATTGTTTCCCGCTAGATGACACTAGCATAACGTTTTAGCACATGTTGTAGGTGCGGAGATATGATATTTTATTTCACAAACGTCGGCAACCATTATATTCAGTAGATATGTGTGCTAAATTTCGTCGGATGAACTCTGTGAATGAAATTACCTAAAGAAATAAGTTTAGAAAAGTGAGAATTTGGGTATTACCCATCGATTCCAAGTTTGTCATATTTTTATAACTACATAATACTATAGTACGAAGTATTGATGCTCTTACTGTTACTTCTAGTGCAGGCGCAAATCGAGTGGTGCGATAGATTATTGCAGATTATTCCATTCATGTCCAATGAGGTTGCTTACAACGGGTCGTCTATTGTTTCCCGCTAGATGACACTAGCATAAGGTTTTAATATTAATGTTTGTGACTGTATATGACAATAAATTTTATACATGTAGGTAACTAATATATCAGGAACTTATATGTGCCAAAGGTGGTCGATTGAAATCTGTGCATGAAATTATCTAAAGTAACAAATTTAGAGAAGAGCCGGGGGATTGTCACAAGCTTGTTTTTAGACCACTAGTTAGATAATTTGAAATTATTTTCAATCACATAGTTTTGATTGTGAAGATTCCCCAAAAATTACCTAAATGTTTGCTCCGTATACAGAAGAAACTATGCAACTCACAAACTGTATACATTTAAATCTGACTAACACATGCTTGAGTATTACAAATCGATTTCTATTTTATCATATTTTTATACCAAGTAATACTACACTACGAAATATAGATGCTCTTGCTGTTACTTGATGACAATAGCATTTAGTTAGACACAAACCTGGTGGTGCGATTGATTATTGGATGAATATATAGCGGAAACCTTGTTCGATTTATGTTCAATGAGGCCGCTGATAACAGTTTAAGTATTATCTTCGCCTAGATGACACTACGAGTAAGTTTTATTATTACTGAATTCTGTAAATGAAATTACCTAAGGTAATAAATTTAGAGAAGAGACGGCGATGGTCAGAAGTAGGTTTTTCGCACGACTAGTTAGATAAACTGAAATTGTTTTGAATCACATAGTTTTGGTTGTGTAGATTCTCCCACAATTACTTTAATGTTTGCTGCATATACGAATTATGTCACTTAAAAGCCGTATATGGAGCAAACATTAAAGTAATTGTGGCATAATCTTCGCACTCAAAACTATGTAATTCAAAAGGACATGTTGTAGGTAATATAGTAATTATATAGTAGGGCATATAGTAATTAATTTCGTACATGTAGGCAGCCAATATATCCGGTAGTTATGTGTGATAAATAACTATGCCAGTCACGAACTATGTATCATGAAATCTGACTATCAGATGCTTGAGTATTACCCATCGATTCCTAGTTTATAATATTTTTATACCACATATATATTGATACTCTTATTGTTAATTCTACTGCAGACAGAAACCGCGTAGTGCGATAGGTTATTGCATGAAAAATATAGTGGAAACTTGGTTCCCTTCCTCTCCACAGAGGTTGCTGACATCGCGTCGTCTATTGTTTCCCGCTAGATGACACTAGCATAACGTTCTAGCACAAGGTGCGGAGATATGATATTTTATTTCATAAACGTCGGCAACCATTATATCCAGTAGATATGTGTGCTAAATTTCGTCGGATGAACTCTGGGAATGAAATTACCTAAAGAAGTAAGTTTAGAAAAGTGAGAATTTGGGTATTACCCATCGATTCCAAGTATGTTATATTTTTATAACCACACAATACTACAGTACGAAGTATTGATGCTCTTATTGTTACTTCTAGTGCAGGCACAAATCGAGTGGTGCCAGAGATTATTGCATGAAAAATATAGTGGAAACTTGGTTCCCTTCATGTCCAATGAGCTTGCTTACAACGGGTCGTCTATTGTTTCCCGCTAGATGACACTAGCATAAGGTTTTATTATTAATGTTGGTGACTGTATATGACAATAAATTTTATACATGTAGGTAACTAATATATCAGGAACTTATATGTGCCAAAGGTGGTCGATTGAAATCTGTGCATGAAATTATCTAAAGTAATAAATTTAGAGAAGAGCCGGGGGATTGTCACAAGCTTGTTTTTAGACCACTAGTTAGATAATTTGAAATTATTTTCAATCACATATTTTGATTGTGAAGATTCCCCAAAAATTACCTAAATGTTTGCTCCGTATACAGAAGAAACTATGCAACTCACAAACTGTATACATTTAAATCTGACTAACACATGCTTGAGTATTACAAATCGATTCCTAGTTTATCATATTTTTATACCAAGTAATACTACACTACGAAATATAGATGCTCTTGCTGTTACTTGATGACAATAGCATTTAGTTAGACACAAACCTGGTGGTGCGATTGATTATTGGATGAATATATAGCGGAAACCTTGTTCGATTTATGTTCAGTGAGGTCGCTGATAACAGTTTAAGTATTATCTTCCCCTAGATGACACTACCAGTAGGTTTTATTATTACTGAATTCTGTAAATGAAATTACCTAAGGTAATAAATTTAGAGAAGAGACGGCGATGGTCAGAAGTAGGTTTTTCGCACGACTAGTTAGATAAACTGAAATTGTTTTGAATCACATAGTTTTGGTTGCGTAGATTCTCCCACAATTACTTTAATGTTTGCTGCATATACGAAAAAAATTATGTCACTTAAAAGCCGTATATTGAGCAAACATTAAAGTAATTGTGGCATAATCTTCGCACTCAAAACTATTTAATTCAAAACAACTAGCATAAGGTTCTAGGACATGTTGTAAGTGCGGGCATATAGTAATTAATTTGGTACATGTAGGCAGCCAATATATCCGGTAGTTATGTGTGATAAATGTCGTCGGATGAACTTTTTACATGCAATTGTCTGAAGTAATGTTTACGGAAATAACTATGCCACTCACAAACTATATATCATGAAATCTGACTATCAGATGATTGAGTATTACCCATCGATTCCTAGGTTATAATATTTTTATACCACATATATATTGATACTCTTATTGTTAATTCTACTGCAGACAGAAACCGCGTGGTGCGATAGGTTATTGCATGAAAAATGTAGTGGAAACTTGGTTCCCTTCCTCTCCACAGAGGTTGCTGACATCGCGTCGTCTATTGTTTCCCACTAGATGACACTAGCATAACGTTCTAGCACAAGTTGTAGGTGCGGAGATATGATATTTTATTTCATAAACGTCATCAACCATTATATCCAGTAGATATGTGTGCTAAATTTCGTCGGATGAACTCTGTGAATGAAATTACCTAAAGAAGTAAGTTTAGAAAAGTGAGAATTTGGGTATTACCCATCGATTCCAAGTTTGTCATATTTTTATAACTACATAATACTATAGTACGAAGTATTGATGCTCTTACTGTTACTTCTAGTGCAGGCGCAAATCGAGTGGTGCGATAGATTATTGCAGATTATTCCATTCATGTCCAATGAGGTTGCTTACAACGGGTCGTCTATTGTTTCCCCCTAGATGACACTAGCATAAGGTTTTAATATTAATGTTTGTGACTGTATATGACAATTAATTTTATACATGTAGGTAACTAATATATCAGGAACTTATATGTGCCAAAGCTGGTCGATTGAAATCTGTGCATGTAATTATCTAAAGTAATAAATTTAGAGAAGAGCCGGGGGATTGTCACAATTCTACTGCAGACAGAAACCGCGTGGTGCGATAGGTTATTGCATGAAAAATGCAATCGTCTATTGTTTCCCGCTAGATGACACTAGCATAACATTTTAGCACATGTTGTAGGTGCGGAGATATGATATTTTATTTCATAAACGTCGGCAACCATTATATTCAGTAGATATGTGTGCTAAATTTCGTCGGATGAACTCTGTGAATGAAATTACCTAAAGAAATAAGTTTAGAAAAGTGAGAATTTGGGTATTACCCATCGATTCCAAGTTTGTCATATTTTTATAACTACATAATACTATAGTACGAAGTATTGATGCTCTTACTGTTACTTCTAGTGCAGGCGCAAATCGAGTGGTGCGATAGATTATTGCAGATTATTCCATTCATGTCCAATGAGGTTGCTTACAACGGGTCGTCTATTGTTTCCCCCTAGATGACACTAGCATAAGGTTTTAATATTAATGTTTGTGACTGTATATGACAATTAATTTTATACATGTAGGTAACTAATATATCAGGAACTTATATGTGCCAAAGGTGGTCGATTGAAATCTGTGCATGAAATTATCTAAAGTAATAAATTTAGAGAAGAGCCGGGGGATTGTCACAAGCTTGTTTTTAGACCACTAGTTAGATAATTTGAAATTATTTTCAATCACATAGTTTTGATTGTGAAGATTCCCCAAAAATTACCTAAATGTTTGCTCCGTATACAGAAGAAACTATGCAACTCACAAACTGTATACATTTAAATCTGACTAACAGATGCTTGAGTATTACAAATCGATTCCTAGTTTATCATATTTTTATACCAAGTAATACTACACTACGAAATATAGATGCTCTTGCTGTTACTTGATGACAATAGCATTTAGTTAGACACAAACCTGGTGGTGCGATTGATTATTGGATGAATATATAGCGGAAACCTTGTTCGATTTATGTTCAGTGAGGTCGCTGATAACAGTTTAAGTATTATCTTCCCCTAGATGACACTACCAGTAGGTTTTATTATTACTGAATTCTGTAAATGAAATTACCTAAGGTAATAAATTTAGAGAAGAGACGGCGATGGTCAGAAGTAGGTTTTTCGCACGACTAGTTAGATAAACTGAAATTGTTTTGAATCACATAGTTTTGGTTGCGTAGATTCTCCAACAATTACTTTAATGTTTGCTGCATATACGAAAAAAATTATGTCACTTAAAAGCCGTATATTGAGCAAAAATTAAAGTAATTGTGGCATAATCTTCGCACTCAAAACTATTTAATTCAAAACAACTAGCATAAGGTTCTAGGACATGTTGTAAGTGCGGGCATATAGTAATTAATTTGGTACATGTAGGCAGCCAATATATCCGGTAGTTATGTGTGATAAATGTCGTCGGATGAACTTTTTACATGCAATTGTCTGAAGTAATGTTTACGGAAATAACTATGCCACTCACAAACTATATATCATGAAATCTGACTATCAGATGATTGAGTATTACCCATCGATTCCTAGGTTATAATATTTTTATACCGCATATATATTGATACTCTTATTGTTAATTCTACTGCAGACAGAAACCGCGTGGTGCGATAGGTTATTGCATGAAAAATGTAGTGGAAACTTGGTTCCCTTCCTCTCCACAGAGGTTGCTGACATCGCGTCGTCTATTGTTTCCCGCTAGATGACACTAGCATAACGTTCTAGCACAAGTTGTAGGTGCGGAGATATGATATTTTATTTCATAAACTTCATCAACCATTATATCCAGTAGATATGTGTGCTAAATTTCGTCGGATGAACTCTGTGAATGAAATTACCTAAAGAAGTAAGTTTAGAAAAGTGAGAATTTGGGTATTACCCATCGATTCCAAGTTTGTCATATTTTTATAACTACATAATACTATAGTACGAAGTATTGATGCTCTTACTGTTACTTCTAGTGCACGCGCAAATCGAGTGGTGCGATAGATTATTGCAGATTATTCCATTCATGTCTAATGAGGTTGCTTACAACGGGTCGTCTATTGTTTCCCGCTAGATGACACTAGCATACGGTTTTATTATTAATGTTGGTGACTGTATATGACAATAAATTTTATACATGTAGGTAACTAATATATCAGGAACTTATATGTGCCAAAGCTGGTCGATTGAAATCTGTGCATGTAATTATCTAAAGTAATAAATTTAGAGAAGAGCCGGGGGATTGCCACAATTCTACTGCAGACAGAAACCGCGTGGTGCGATAGGTTATTGCATGAAAAATGCAATCGTCTATTGTTTCCCGCTAGATGACACTAGCATAACGTTTTAGCACATGTTGTAGGTGCGGAGATATGATATTTTATTTCATAAACGTCGGCAACTATTATATTCAGTAGATATGTGTGCTAAATTTCGTCGGATGAACTCTGTGAATGAAATTACCTAAAGAAATAAGTTTAGAAAAGTGAGAATTTGGGTATTACCCATCGATTCCAAGTTTGTCATATTTTTATAACTACATAATACTATAGTACGAAGTATTGATGCTCTTACTGTTACTTCTAGTGCAGGCGCAAATCGAGTGGTGCGATAGATTATTGCAGATTATTCCATTCATGTCCAATGAGGTTGCTTACAACGGGTCGTCTATTGTTTCCCGCTAGATGACACTAGCATAACGTTCTAGCACAAGGTGCGGAGATATGATATTTTATTTCATAAACGTCGGCAACCATTATATCCAGTAGATATGTGTGCTAAATTTCGTCGGATGAACTCTGGGAATGAAATTACCTAAAGAAGTAAGTTTAGAAAAGGGAGAATTTGGGTATTACCCATCGATTCCAAGTATGTCATATTTTTATAACCACACAATACTACAGTACGAAGTATTGATGCTCTTATTGTTACTTCTAGTGCAGGCACAAATCGAGTGGTGCGATAGATTATTGCATGAAAAATATAGTGGAAACTTGGTTCCCTTCATGTCCAATGAGGTTGCTTACAACGGGTCGTCTATTGTTTCCCGCTAGATGACACTAGCATAAGGTTTTATTATTAATGTTGGTGACTGTATATGACAATAAATTTTATACATGTAGGTAACTAATATATCAGGAACTTATATGTGCCAAAGGTGGTCGATTGAAATCTGTGCATGAAATTATCTAAAGTAATAAATTTAGAGAAGAGCCGGGGGATTGTCACAAGCTTGTTTTTAGACCAGTAGTTAGATAATTTGAAATTATTTTCAATCACATATTTTGATTGTGAAGATTCCCCAAAAATTACCTAAATGTTTGCTCCGTATACAGAAGAAACTATGCAACTCACAAACTGTATACATTTAAATCTGACTAACAGATGCTTGAGTATTACAAATCGATTCCTAGTTTATCATATTTTTATACCAAGTAATACTACACTACGAAATATAGATGCTCTTGCTGTTACTTGATGACAATAGCATTTAGTTAGACACAAACCTGGTGGTGCGATGGATTATTGGATGAATATATAGCGGAAACCTTGTTCGATTTATGTTCAGTGAGGTCGCTGATAACAGTTTAAGTATTGTCTTCCCCTAGATGACACTACCAGTAGGTTTTATTATTACTGAATTCTGTAAATGAAATTACCTAAGGTAATAAATTTAGAGAAGAGACGGCGATGGTCAGAAGTAGGTTTTTCGCACGACTAGTTAGATAAACTGAAATTGTTTTGAATCACATAGTTTTGGTTGCGTAGATTCTCCCACAATTACTTTAATGTTTGCTGCATATACGAAAAAAATTATGTCACTTAAAAGCCGTATATTGAGCAAACATTAAAGTAATTGTGGCATAATCTTCGCACTCAAGACTATTTAATTCAAAACAACTAGCATAAGGTTCTAGGACATGTTGTAAGTGCGGGCATATAGTAATTAATTTGGCACATGTAGGCAGCCAATATATCCGGTAGTTATGTGTGATAAATGTCGTCGGATGAACTTTTTACATGCAATTGTCTGAAGTAATGTTTACGGAAATAACTATGCCACTCACAAACTATATATTACCCATCGATTCCTAGGTTATAATATTTTTATACCACATATATATTGATACTCTTATTGTTAATTCTACTGCAGACAGAAACCGCGTGGTGCGATAGGTTATTGCATGAAAAATGTAGTGGAAACTTGGTTCCCTTAATCTCCACAGAGGTTGCTGACATCGCGTCTTCTATTGTTTCCCTCTAGATGACACTAGCATAACGTTTTAGCACATGTTGTAGGTGCGGAGATATGATATTTTATTTCATAAACGTCGGCAACCATTATATTCAGTAGATATGTGTGCTAAATTTCGTCGGATGAACTCTGTGAATGAAATTACCTAAAGAAATAAGTTTAGAAAAGTGAGAATTTGGGTATTACCCATCGATTCCAAGTTTGTCATATTTTTATAACTACATAATACTACAGTACGAAGTATTGATGCTCTTATTGTTACTTCTAGTGCAGGCGCAAATCGAGTGGTGCAATAGATTATTGAAGATTATTCCATTCAATGCCAATGAGGTTGCTTACAACGGGTCGTCTATTGTTTCCCGCTAGATGACACTAGCATAAGGTTTTAATATTAATGTGGGTGACTGTATATGACAATAAATTTTATACATGTAGGTAACTAATATATCAGGAACTTATATGTGCCAAAGGTGGTCGATTGAAATCTGTGCATGAAATTATCTAAAGTAATAAATTTAGAGAAGAGCCGGGGGATTGTCACAAGCTTGTTTTTAGACCACTAGTTAGATAATTTGAAATTATTTTCAATCACATAGTTTTGATTGTGAAGATTCCCCAAAAATTACCTAAATGTTTGCTCCGTATACAGAAGAAACTATGCAACTCACAAACTGTATACATTTAAATCTGACTAACAGATGCTTGAGTATTACAAATCGATTCCTAGTTTATCATATTTTTATACCAAGTAATACTACACTACGAAATATAGATGCTCTTGCTGTTACTTGATGACAATAGCATTTAGTTAGACACAAACCTGGTGGTGCGATTGATTATTGGATGAATATATAGCGGAAACCTTGTTCGATTTATGTTCAGTGAGGTCGCTGATAACAGTTTAAGTATTATCTTCCCCTAGATGACACTACCAGTAGGTTTTATTATTACTGAATTCTGTAAATGAAATTACCTAAGGTAATAAATTTAGAGAAGAGACGGCGATGGTCAGAAGTAGGTTTTTCGCACGACTAGTTAGATAAACTGAAATTGTTTTGAATCACATAGTTTTGGTTGCGTAGATTCTCCAACAATTACTTTAATGTTTGCTGCATATACGAAAAAAATTATGTCACTCAAAAGCCGTATATTGAGCAAAAATTAAAGTAATTGTGGCATAATCTTCGCACTCAAAACTATTTAATTCAAAACAACTAGCATAAGGTTCTAGGACATGTTGTAAGTGCGGGCATATAGTAATTAATTTGGTACATGTAGGCAGCCAATATATCCGGTAGTTATGTGTGATAAATGTCGTCGGATGAACTTTTTACATGCAATTGTCTGAAGTAATGTTTACGGAAATAACTATGCCACTCACAAACTATATATCATGAAATCTGACTATCAGATGATTGAGTATTACCCATCGATTCCTAGGTTATAATATTTTTATACCGCATATATATTGATACTCTTATTGTTAATTCTACTGCAGACAGAAACCGCGTGGTGCGATAGGTTATTGCATGAAAAATGTAGTGGAAACTTGGTTCCCTTCCTCTCCACAGAGGTTGCTGACATCGCGTCGTCTATTGTTTCCCGCTAGATGACACTAGCATAACGTTCTAGCACAAGTTGTAGGTGCGGAGATATGATATTTTATTTCATAAACTTCATCAACCATTATATCCAGTAGATATGTGTGCTAAATTTCGTCGGATGAACTCTGTGAATGAAATTACCTAAAGAAGTAAGTTTAGAAAAGTGAGAATTTGGGTATTACCCATCGATTTCAAGTTTGTCATATTTTTATAACTACATAATACTATAGTACGAAGTATTGATGCTCTTACTGTTACTTCTAGTGCACGCGCAAATCGAGTGGTGCGATAGATTATTGCAGATTATTCCATTCATGTCCAATGAGGTTGCTTACAACGGGTCGTCTATTGTTTCCCGCTAGATGACACTAGCATACGGTTTTATTATTAATGTTGGTGACTGTATATGACAATAAATTTTATACATGTAGGTAACTAATATATCAGGAACTTATATGTGCCAAAGCTGGTCGATTGAAATCTGTGCATGTAATTATCTAAAGTAATAAATTTAGAGAAGAGCCGGGGGATTGTCACAATCCTACTGCAGACAGAAACCGCGTGGTGCGATAGCTTATTGCATGAAAAATGCAATCGTCTATTGTTTCCCGCTAGATGACACTAGCATAACGTTTTAGCACATGTTGTAGGTGCGGAGATATGATATTTTATTTCATAAACGTCGGCAACTATTATATTCAGTAGATATGTGTGCTAAATTTCGTCGGATGAACTCTGTGAATGAAATTACCTAAAGAAATAAGTTTAGAAAAGTGAGAATTTGGGTATTACCCATCGATAGTACGAAGTATTGATGCTCTTACTGTTACTTCTAGTGCAGGCGCAAATCGAGTGGTGCGATAGATTATTGCAGATTATTCCATTCATGTCCAATGAGGTTGCTTACAACGGGTCGTCTATTGTTTCCCGCTAGATGACACTAGCATAACGTTCTAGCACAAGGTGCGGAGATATGATATTTTATTTCATAAACGTCGGCAACCATTATATCCAGTAGATATGTGTGCTAAATTTCGTCGGATGAACTCTGGGAATGAAATTACCTAAAGAAGTAAGTTTAGAAAAGGGAGAATTTGGGTATTACCCATCGATTCCAAGTATGTCATATTTTTATAACCACACAATACTACAGTACGAAGTATTGATGCTCTTATTGTTACTTCTAGTGCAGGCACAAATCGAGTGGTGCGATAGATTATTGCATGAAAAATATAGTGGAAACTTGGTTCCCTTCATGTCCAATGAGGTTGCTTACAACGGGTCGTCTATTGTTTCCCGCTAGATGACACTAGCATAAGGTTTTATTATTAATGTTGGTGACTGTATATGACAATAAATTTTATACATGTAGGTAACTAATATATCAGGAACTTATATGTGCCAAAGGTGGTCGATTGAAATCTGTGCATGAAATTATCTAAAGTAATAAATTTAGAGAAGAGCCGGGGGATTGTCACAAGCTTGTTTTTAGACCAGTAGTTAGATAATTTGAAATTATTTTCAATCACATATTTTGATTGTGAAGATTCCCCAAAAATTACCTAAATGTTTGCTCCGTATACAGAAGAAACTATGCAACTCACAAACTGTATACATTTAGATCTGACTAACAGATGCTTGAGTATTACAAATCGATTCCTAGTTTATCATATTTTTATACCAAGTAATACTACACTACGAAATATAGATGCTCTTGCTGTTACTTGATGACAATAGCATTTAGTTAGACACAAACCTGGTGGTGCGATGGATTATTGGATGAATATATAGCGGAAACCTTGTTCGATTTATGTTCAGTGAGGTCGCTGATAACAGTTTAAGTATTATCTTCCCCTAGATGACACTACCAGTAGGTTTTATTATTACTGAATTCTGTAAATGAAATTACCTAAGGTAATAAATTTAGAGAAGAGACGGCGATGGTCAGAAGTAGGTTTTTCGCACGACTAGTTAGATAAACTGAAATTGTTTTGAATCACATAGTTTTGATTGCGTAGATTCTCCCACAATTACTTTAATGTTTGCTGCATATACGAAAAAAATTATGTCACTTAAAAGCCGTATATTGAGCAAACATTAAAGTAATTGTGGCATAATCTTCGCACTCAAAACTATTTAATTCAAAACAACTAGCATAAGGTTCTAGGACATGTTGTAAGTGCGGGCATATAGTAATTAATTTGGCACATGTAGGCAGCCAATATATCCGGTAGTTATGTGTGATAAATGTCGTCGGATGAACTTTTTACATGCAATTGTCTGAAGTAATGTTTACGGAAATAACTATGCCACTCACAAACTATATATTACCCATCGATTCCTAGGTTATAATATTTTTATACCACATATATATTGATACTCTTATTGTTAATTCTACTGCAGACAGAAACCGCGTGGTGCGATAGGTTATTGCATGAAAAATGTAGTGGAAACTTGGTTCCCTTAATCTCCACAGAGGTTGCTGACATCGCGTCTTCTATTGTTTCCCTCTAGATGACACTAGCATAACGTTTTAGCACATGTTGTAGGTGCGGAGGTATGATATTTTATTTCATAAACGTCGGCAACCATTATATTCAGTAGATATGTGTGCTAAATTTCGTCGGATGAACTCTGTGAATGAAATTACCTAAAGAAATAAGTTTAGAAAAGTGAGAATTTGGGTATTACCCATCGATTCCAAGTTTGTCATATTTTTATAACTACATAATACTACAGTACGAAGTATTGATGCTCTTATTGTTACTTCTAGTGCAGGCGCAAATCGAGTGGTGCAATAGATTATTGAAGATTATTCCATTCAATGCCAATGAGGTTGCTTACAACGGGTCGTCTATTGTTTCCCGCTAGATGACACTAGCATAAGGTTTTAATATTAATGTGGGTGACTGTATATGACAATAAATTTTATACATGTAGGTAACTAATATATCAGGAACTTATATGTGCCAAAGGTGGTCGATTGAAATCTGTGCATGAAATTATCTAAAGTAATAAATTTAGAGAAGAGCCGGGGGATTGTCACAAGCTTGTTTTTAGACCAGTAGTTAGATAATTTGAAATTATTTTCAATCACATATTTTGATTGTGAAGATTCCCCAAAAATTACCTAAATGTTTGCTCCGTATACAGAAGAAACTATGCAACTCACAAACTGTATACATTTAAATCTGACTAACAGATGCTTGAGTATTACAAATCGATTCCTAGTTTATCATATTTTTATACCAAGTAATACTACACTACGAAATATAGATGCTCTTGCTGTTACTTGATGACAATAGCATTTAGTTAGACACAAACCTGGTGGTGCGATGGATTATTGGATGAATATATAGCGGAAACCTTGTTCGATTTATGTTCAGTGAGGTCGCTGATAACAGTTTAAGTATTATCTTCCCCTAGATGACACTACCAGTAGGTTTTATTATTACTGAATTCTGTAAATGAAATTACCTAAGGTAATAAATTTAGAGAAGAGACGGCGATGGTCAGAAGTAGGTTTTTCGCACGACTAGTTAGATAAACTGAAATTGTTTTGAATCACATAGTTTTGATTGCGTAGATTCTCCCACAATTACTTTAATGTTTGCTGCATATACGAAAAAAATTATGTCACTTAAAAGCCGTATATTGAGCAAACATTAAAGTAATTGTGGCATAATCTTCGCACTCAAAACTATTTAATTCAAAACAACTAGCATAAGGTTCTAGGACATGTTGTAAGTGCGGGCATATAGTAATTAATTTGGTACATGTAGGCAGCCAATATATCCGGTAGTTATGTGTGATAAATGTCGTCGGATGAACTTTTTACATGCAATTGTCTGAAGTAATGTTTACGGAAATAACTATGCCACTCACAAACTATATATCATGAAATCTGACTATCAGATGATTGAGTATTACCCATCGATTCCTAGGTTATAATATTTTTATACCACATATATATTGATACTCTTATTGTTAATTCTACTGCAGACAGAAACCGCGTGGTGCGATAGGTTATTGCATGAAAAATGTAGTGGAAACTTGGTTCCCTTCCTCTCCACAGAGGTTGCTGACATCGCGTCGTCTATTGTTTCCCGCTAGATGACACTAGCATAACGTTCTAGCACAAGTTGTAGGTGCGGAGATATGATATTTTATTTCATAAACGTCATCAACCATTATATCCAGTAGATATGTGTGCTAAATTTCGTCGGATGAACTCTGTGAATAAAATTACCTAAAGAAGTAAGTTTAGAAAAGTGAGAATTTGGGTATTACCCATCGATTCCAAGTTTGTCATATTTTTATAACTACATAATACTATAGTACGAAGTATTGATGCTCTTGCTGTTACTTCTAGTGCAGGCGCAAATCGAGTGGTGCGATAGATTATTGCAGATTATTCCATTCATGTCCAATGACGTTGCTTACAACGGGTCGTCTATTGTTTCCCGCTGGATGACACTAGCATACGGTTTTATTATTAATGTTGGTGACTGTATATGACAATAAATTTTATACATGTAGGTAACTAATATATCAGGAACTTATATGTGCCAAAGCTGGTCGATTGAAATCTGTGCATGTAATTATCTAAAGTAATAAATTTAGAGAAGAGCCGGGGGATTGTCACAATTCCACTGCAGACAGAAACCGCGTGGTGCGATAGGTTATTGCATGAAAAATGCAATCGTCTATTGTTTCCCGCTAGATGACACTAGCATAACGTTTTAGCACATGTTGTAGGTGCGGAGATATGATATTTTATTTCATAAACGTCGGCAACTATTATATTCAGTAGATATGTGTGCTAAATTTCGTCGGATGAACTCTGTGAATGAAATTACCTAAAGAAATAAGTTTAGAAAAGTGAGAATTTGGGTATTACCCATCGATTCCAAGTTTGTCATATTTTTATAACTACATAATACTATAGTACGAAGTATTGATGCTCTTACTGTTACTTCTAGTGCAGGCGCAAATCGAGTGGTGCGATAGATTATTGCAGATTATTCCATTCATGTCCAATGAGGTTGCTTACAACGGGTCGTCTATTGTTTCCCGCTAGATGACACTAGCATAAGGTTTTAATATTAATGTTTGTGACTGTATATGACAATAAATTTTATACATGTAGGTAACTAATATATCAGGAACTTATATGTGCCAAAGGTGGTCGATTGAAATCTGTGCATGAAATTATCTAAAGTAATAAATTTAGAGAAGAGCCGGGGGATTGTCACAAGCTTGTTTTTAGACCACTAGTTAGATAATTTGAAATTATTTTCAATCACATAGTTTTGATTGTGAAGATTCCCCAAAAATTACCTAAATGTTTGCTCCGTATACAGAAGAAACTATGCAACTCACAAACTGTATACATTTAAATCTGACTAACAGATGCTTGAGTATTACAAATCGATTCCTTGTTTATCATATTTTTATACCAAGTAATACTACACTACGAAATATAGATGCTCTTGCTGTTACTTGATGACAATAGCATTTAGTTAGACACAAACCTGGTGGTGCGATTGATTATTGGATGAATATATAGCGGAAACCTTGTTCGATTTATGTTCAATGAGGTCGCTGATAACGGTTTAAGTATTATCTACCCCTAGATGACACTACCAGAAGGTTTTATTATTACTGAATTCTGTAAATGAAATTACCTAAAGTAATAAATTTAGAGAAGAGACGGCGATGGTCAGAAGTAGGTTTTTCGCACGACTAGTTAGATAAACTGAAATTGTTTTGAATCACATAGTTTTGGTTGTGTAGATTCTCCCACAATTACTTTCATATGTGCTCCATAAAAAAAATATGTCACTTAAAAACCATATTCATTGGAATCCGCAATAGAAATGCTTGTGTATTGTGCATCGATTCCTAGTTTATTATATTTTTATACCACATAATACTACAGTACGAAATATAGATGCCCTTACTGCTACTTTTAGTTTCGACACAAACCTGGTAGCGCAATGTGGTATTGGATGACCATAGAACCTGTTGTAGGTGTGGTCATATAGTAATTAATTTCGTACATGTCGGCAACTAATACATTCAGTAGATATGTGTGCTAAATTTCGTCGGATGAACTCAGCGCATAAAATTACATAAAGAAAGTTTAGAAAAGTGACAATTTGGGTATTACCCATCGATTCCAAGTTTGTCATATATTTATAACACATAATACTACAGTTCTTGTTTAGCATTTGTGTGGGGTACACGCGTATCGAGAGCTTTCCTAAAAATTTCAATAGTTTTTTTTTTATAATTGCATAATGTCGTGCAGAATCTGTAAATCTAAAGTTGATAGATCAGAACTTAAAGTAGAGTTCTGTGATTGCAAGTTAATTTTTCATGCCAAGTGTGCCAAGCTCACCGCCACCGAGCTTGATTACATGAAAAAAAGTCATTCAAGCTGGCGATGTCCATCATGTACCAGCCAACGAAGAGAGAAGCAATCTATCCACCGACTGCCGCCTCACCGCAATCTTTGCCGCCGAAGTCATTGCCACCACAACCATTGCCTACGCCTTTGAACCCATCCAAATCAACTACCGAGCCTACACCCACCACCGTACCAGAACCGGGAGACAAACGAATTACATTAGAGATGATATATGAAAAAATTGTTGTAATTGAAGAAAATCAAAAGAAGCAAATCGATGCACTTATTGCTAAAAATGCCGAATGTGAAAGAAGAATACTTTCTCTTGAACTGAAGGTCAACAACCTGGAACAACAGCTTCTCTCTAACAGCGTTGAAATATTTAACGTTCCAATCGTCAACACAGCTTTGTCAAACACTGATCTCGCTCTTAAAATATTTCGTGATGGTTTGAACGTGAATGTAAATGAAGGAGATATTGACCATTGCTATATGAAAAAAATTAAATTAGCTAATCCACCAGCTAGTAGCGGTTCAACGAGCACAAATATTCTCTGCGTTAAATTCGTGTCTCATCTATGCAAAGAGAAAATAATTAATGCAAAGAGAGGAAAAAAAGAACAGCTGACAACAAACATACTTAACGCACAAGCAAGATCGGAGAAGATGTTCATCAATGAATGCTTATCGTATCAAAGAAGACAATTACTAAACACTGCAATGTCGATGAAGGCCACAAGGGGGTATAAATATGTTTGGACGAGAAATGGGACCATATATATGAGGAAGAAAGAGGGAGACAGTCTTGTAAGAATTAATTGTGCTGCTGATTTTGTTAAAATATGAATGTAGTTAAATCTGTCCCTAATTTAGTTGTAAATGCATGTGAATACCCAATCAATCGAACTAATTTTGTAGAATGTAGTCTTTGTTTACATCAGAATATAAGTAGTATCAGGAAAAATTTTTCTATTCTCCTAGCCCATATTGAGTCGCTGGTGAATCTACCTGTTGTAATAGTATTAAGTGAAATCTGGATATATGACAATGAACTTAGTCTCTATAACATACCAGGTTATACTATATTTGGCAATTGTAATAATTCATATTCTGCTGGAGGTATTATATGTTATGTTCAAGATGGTTGTGTGTGCGATTGTTCTATTTTAAAATTATCGAGCGCTGATGTAATTGAATTATCGTTTGTCTATGATAATATAAATTACTCTATGCTATGCATATACAGACTGCACGAAGTTAGTAAAAGGGTTTTCATTGAAGAACTTAGCAATATTCTTAGTGTAAAAAAAGCAAAAAATTTAATTGTTATGGGAGACATTAACATTGATATACTTAATAATTGTGATAAAGATACCGATAACTATTTGTTTACAATGGCTTCTAATGGTCTTAAGAGTTTAATAAACGAACCAACCCGTTTAACCGATTCTTCTAAGAGTTGCATTGATCATATTTTTCTGAGAACTAGTAAAAATACCAACACCTTTTTTAGTGGTTTAGTCCTTGATCTTAAGCTTACAGATCATAGTATGATTACGCTCAGTTACTATAGTGATTGTAACCATTCTGTAAGCGAAAAACCTTCACCCAATACATTGAAATATCGCGTTGACTTTGCCTTATTAAAAGAAAGTTTGAAATATGAATTCTGGGATCCGGTTTATTCGGAGACTAATCCCTCTACTGCTTTTGATCTTTTCATCAACACGTTGGAAAACCACATTAAATCATGTACAGTGTTATTAAACCATCACTCTGGACACACGAAACGTTTGAAGCTATGGATGACTACTGATCTCCTTAAACAGATCAGAAAGAAAAAAAAACTTAGTATGAGGTGTAAAAAACATCCACATAATTTAAAACTTAAAAAACATTATGACACCATGAGCAAAACCATTCATAAAAATATTGAAGATACACGTAATGACTACTACGCTGATTTGCTCGTAAGAGCTAATGGAAATGTACGCGAAGAATGGAGAGTGGTTGATAGTATTTTAGGGAATGTTAGAAATCGGGTTGAAATTGTTAATATTGAAGTTGATGGAGCTATTGAATCTAATTTATGTAACATTTCAAATAAATTCAACGAGTATTTCACTGATGTTTCTGAAAAGTTAAAACCAATTGTCGAACCCTGCTTAAATTGCGATTGCTCCATTTCTTCTATCGAAGATATTCAATCTAACAGCTTCGTTTTTGATGCGATTACTTCGAGGGAAATCTACAATGTCATTCTCTGTCTAAAAGATAAAAGCTCGTGTACGAGTGATGGTGTTTCCAATGTTTTGCTGAAGCATATAGCCTTGTATGTTGTGGATGTATTGAGTTTCTTATTTAACCATAGTGTTGAAAATGGTTGTTTTCCTCAACATCTTAAGTGTGCCGAAGTCATACCGCTATTTAAAAAAGGAAACAGAAAAAAGGTGTCGGATTACAGACCTATTTCTCTTCTTTCCACTTTTTCTAAAATCTTTGAAAAGTTACTTAAAGTTCGCATTATGTCGTTTTTAGATAAGTTTAATTTTTTTTGTAATAATCAGTTTGGATTTAGAGCAGGACTATCTACAGAGGATGCTATATTGAGGGTCTGTAGTGAACTATATGGTAGTTTAAACAGCGATAAGTCAACTATGTGTCTATTTATTGACATGACAAAAGCTTTTGACATGGTAGACCATGAATTATTGCTTGGTAAGCTTCATAATGCTGGTTTTCGGGGCAATATTTTTAAATGGTTTCAATCGTATCTGACGCATAGAAAACAAAGAGTTAATGTAAATGGAATATTTAGTGAACCAAGACTTTTAAAAAACGGTGTGCCACAGGGTTCTGTACTTGGCCCATTGTTTTTCTTGATTTACATTAACTCTTTGTTTAAACTTAAACTAAATGGTACCTCAACCGCTTTTGCAGACGATATAGCTCTTACGTACAAATGCCATACTGTATTTGAATGTATCACTAAAATCGAGGAAGATCTTGAGGTTTTAAGATCGTGGTTTACCTCGCATAAATTAATTATTAGTGAAAAAACGAAATTGATGTCATTTAAGATATCGGGAAACACTCTTCATGATTATAACCTCTATTTTCACTCTCATGACTGTAAACAATTTTCATTACCTGTTCATAAATGTGGCCAAATGAATTTTATATCTAACATGCAGTGCTCCGAACTTTGCTTTAAGATTGAATCGGTACAACAATTCAAATACCTAGGTGTTGTAATTGATAATAGTCTAAATTGGAAAGACCATATTCAAACGTTGAAATCTTATATGAGGTTAGTCACACGTAAAATGTATCTTTTAAAACCGTTTTGCTCAAAAAAAGTGTTAACTACTATTTACTACGGTCTGGCACACTCCAAGTTGCAATACGGTATCACAAGCTGGGGTGGCGCGTACTCTAATACTCTTGGACCCCTACTAATAGCTCAGAAGCATCTAATTAGAATTAATTGTAATAAGAATCGGTTTGCAGAAAGTTGGCCTTTATTTACTGCGTTGCTAATTCCTCCAATGCGACATCTATATGTATTTAAAGTATTAAGAGAGTTTTTTAAACAAAGTGGTAATATTCCGAGCAGGAATTCTCTCATGTACAATCTACGTATAAATAATATGAGTGTAGTCAATGTTCCGCTCGCACACAAAACACATTTTGCACATTTTTATACATGTACAGCTCCAAAATTATTTAATAAAGTACCCTTGCATATCAGAGAAACACTACGCTTTACTTTGTTCATTAAAAAGGTAAAAGATTGGTTATTCACTTTACATTATGACTGCATTGAATCTCTTATCTAAATTCTTGTCGTACTTACCAGCACAATAATTTATGTAGGGCATAATAGGAACCAATAATGTACATATGTATAAATATTATTTATGAATTGTTACGTTAAAAAATTTTGTTTTTTTTGAAGTTCTGAATTACTTTTTTTTCTTTTTTCTATTATCTCTTTTTTTTATATATACTATTTACTAAATAAACAATGCTTGATGTTACCCCACATCAGATGTAAATTATATGTAAAATAGCCTTGATGTGTCATTCACCACTAACTATTTAAGTTAAAGAATGAAAACTGTTATTCCATTTTTTTCTTTTTATATGAACTGAAATCTTTTTTTTGTTAAATAGCTTTTAAGTTAAAAATGAATAAAATTACTACTACTACTACTACTTACTACTACTAGATGCCCTTACTGCTACTTTTAGTTTCGAAACAAACCTGGTAGCGCAATGGGGTATTGGATGACAATATATATTTTTTCCCGCTAGATGGCACTTGCATAAGGTGCATATGACAATAAATTTTATACATGTAGGTAACTAATATATCAGGAACTTATATGTGCCAAAGGTGGTCGATTGAACTCTGTACATGAAATTATCTAAAGTAATAAATTAAGAGAAGAGCCCTGGGATTGACACAAGCGTGTTAGACCACTAGTTAGATAAATTGAAATTGTTTTCAATCACATAGTTTTGATTGTGAAGATTCCCCAAAAATTACCTAAATGTTTGCTCCGTATACAGAAGAAACTATGCAACTCACAAACTGTATACATTTAAATCTGACTAACACATGCTTGAGTATTACAAATCGATTCCTAGTTTATCATATTTTTATACCAAGTAATACTACACTACGAAATATAGATGCTCTTGCTGTTACTTGATGACAATAGCATTTAGTTAGACACAAACCTGGTGGTGCGATTGATTATTGGATGAATATATAGCGGAAACCTTGTTCGATTTATGTTCAGTGAGGTCGCTGATAACAGCTTAAGTATTATCTTCCCCTAGATGACACTACCAGTAGGTTTTATTATTACTGAATTCTGTAAATGAAATTACCTAAGGTAATAAATTTAGAGAAGAGACGGCGATGGTCAGAAGTAGGTTTTTCGCACGACTAGTTAGATAAACTGAAATTGTTTTGAATCACATAGTTTTGGTTGCGTAGATTCTCCCACAATTACTTTAATGTTTGCTGCATATACGAAAAAAAATTATGTCACTTAAAAGCCGTATATTGAGCAAACATTAAAGTAATTGTGGCATAATCTTCGCACTCAAAACTATTTAATTCAAAACAACTAGCATAAGGTTCTAGGACATGTTGTAAGTGCGGGAATATAGTAATTAATTTGGTACATGTAGGCAGCCAATATATCCGGTAGTTATGTGTGATAAATGTCGTCGGATGAACTTTTTACATGCAATTGTCTGAAGTAATGTTTACGGAAATAACTATGCCACTCACAAACTATATATCATGAAATCTGACTATCAGATGATTGAGTATTACCCATCGATTCCTAGGTTATAATATTTTTATACCACATATATATTGATACTCTTATTGTTAATTCTACTGCAGACAGAAACCGCGTGGTGCGATAGGTTATTGCATGAAAAATGTAGTGGAAACTTGGTTCCCTTAATCTCCACAGAGGTTGCTGCCATCGCGTCGTCTATTGTTTCCCTCTAGATGACACTAGCATAACGTTTTAGCACATGTTGTAGGTGCGGAGATATGATATTTTATTTCATAAACGTCGGCAACCATTATATTCAGTAGATATGTGTGCTAAATTTCGTCGGATGAACTCTGTGAATGAAATTACCTAAAGAAATAAGTTTAGAAAAGTGAGAATTTGGGTATTACCCATCGATTCCAAGTTTGTCATATTTTTATAACTACACAATACTACAGTACGAAGAATTGATGCTCTTATTGTTACTTCTAGTGCAGGCGCAAATCGAGTGGTGCGATAGATTATTGAAGATTATTCCCTTCATGTGCAATGAGGTTGCTTGCAACGGGTCGTCTATTGTTTCCCGCTAGATGACACTAGAATAAGGTTTTAATATTAATGTGGGTGACTGTATATGACAATAAATTTTATACATGTAGGTAACTAATATATCAGGAACTTATATGTGCCAAAGGTGGTCGATTGAAATCTGTGCATGAAATTATCTAAAGTAATAAATTTAGAGAAGAGCCGGGGGATTGTCACAAGCTTGTTTTTAGACCACTAGTTAGATAAATTGAAATTATTTTCAATCACATAGTTTTGATTGTGAAGATTCCCCAAAAATTACCTAAATGTTTGCTCCGTATACAGAGCAAACTGTATACATTTAAATCTGACTAACAGATGCTTGAGTATTACAAATCGATTTCTATTTTATAATATTTTTATACCAAGTAATACTACACTACGAAATATAGATGCTCTTGCTGTTACTTGATGACAATAGCATTTAGTTAGACACAAACCTGGTGGTGCGATAGATTATTGGATGAATATGTAGCGGAAACCTTGTTCGATTTATGTTCAATGAGGTCGCTGATAACAGTTTAAGTATTATCTTCCCCTAGATGACACTACCAGAAGGTTTTATTATTACTGAATTCTGTAAATGAAATTACCTAAAGTAATAAATTTAGAGAAGAGACGGCGATGGTCAGAAGTAGGTTTTTCGCACGACTAGTTAGATAAACTGAAATTGTTTTGAATCACATAGTTTTGGTTGTGTAGATTCTCCCACAATTACTTTCATATGTGCTCCATAAAAAAAATATGTCACTTAAAAACCATATTCATTGGAATCCGCAATAGAAATGCTTGTGTATTGTGCATCGATTCCTAGTTTATTATATTTTTATACCACATAATACTACAGTACGAAATATAGATGCCCTTACTGCTACTTTTAGTTTCGACACAAACCTGGTAGCGCAATGTGGTATTGGATGACCATATATATTTTTTACCGCTAGATGGCAATAGCATAAGGTTCTAGAACCTGTTGTAGGTATGGTCATATAGTAATTAATTTCGTACATGTCGGCAACCAATCCATTCAGTAGATATGTGTGCTAAATTTCGTCGGATGAACTCAGCGCATAAAATTACATAAAGAAAGTTTAGAAAAGTGACAATTTGGGTATTACCCATCGATTCCAAGTTTGTCATATATTTATAACACATAATACTACAGTACGAAATATAGATGCCCTTACTGCTACTTTTAGTTTCGAAACAAACCTGGTAGCGCAATAGGGTATTGGATGACCATATATATTTTTTCCCGCTAGATGGCACTTGCAGAAGGTGCATATGACAATAAATTTTATACATGTAGGTAACTAATATTTACTGATAATAAGACAAATAAAAAAAAAAAAAAAAAAGTAATTGTTAGAATTAAGTATTTCAAAAAAAAAATTATAATAGTATATGTATTGAGAACCCTTGAGGTCATTTACTATAAGTTATAAATAAGGTAGTAATTTTTAGGTTTATTTACGCAAATAATAATAATAATGTATAAGTGGATAAATAAACAGTAAAAAAAAAAAAAAAAAAGGTAACTAATATATCAGGAACTTATATGTGCCAAAGGTGGTCGATTGAACTCTGTACATGAAATTATCTAAAGTAATAAATTAAGAGAAGAGCCCTGGAATTGACACAAGCGTGTTAGACCACTAGTTAGATAAATTGACATTGTTTTCAATCACATAGTTTTGATTGTGAAGATTCCCCAAAAATTACCTAAATGTTTGCTCCGTATACAGAAGAAACTATGCAACTCACAAACTGTATACATTGAAATCTGACTAACAGATGCTTGAGTATTACCCATCGATTCGTAGTTTATCACATTTTTATACCAAGTAATACTACACTACTAAAAATCGATGCTCTTGCTGTTACTTTACGACAATAGCATTTAGTTAGACACAAACCTGGTGGTGCGATTGATTATTGGATGAATATATAGCGGAAACCTTGTTCGATTTATGTTCAATGAGGTCGCTGGCAACAGTTCAAGTATTATCTACCCCTAGATGACACTACCATCTAGTTTCCTAGTTTATCATATTTTTATACCACGTAATACTACAGTCCGAAACATAGATATTCTTGCTTTTACTTCTAGTTTAGACACAAACCTAGTGGTGCGATAAATTATTGGATGAATATATAGCGGAAACCTTGTTCGATTTATGCTCAGTGAGGTCGCTGACAACAGTTCAAGTATTATCTTCCGCTAGATGACACTACCAGTAGGTTTTTATTATTACTGAATTCTGTAAATGAATTTACCTAAGGTAATAAATTTAAAGAAGAGACGGCGATGGTCAGAAGTAGGTTTTTCGCACGACTAGTTAGATAAACTGAAATTGTTTTGAATCACATAGTTTTGGTTGTGTAGATTCTCCCACAAATACTTTAATGTTTGCTGCATATACGAAAAAAATTATGTCACTTAAAAGCCGTATATGGAGCAAACATTGAAGTAATTGTGGCATAATCTTCGCACTCAAAACTATGTAATTCAAAACAACTAGCATAAGGTTCTAGGACATGTTGTAGGTAATATAGTAATTATATAGTAGGGCATATAGTAATTAATTTCATACATGTAGGCAACCAATATATCCGGTAGTTATGTGTGCTAAATGTTGTCGGATGAACTTTTTACGTGGAATTGTCTGAAGTTATGTTTACGGAAATAACTATGCCACTCACAAACTATATATCATGAAATCTGACTATCAGATGCTTGAGTATTACCCATCGATTCCTAGGTTATAATATTTTTATACCACATATATATTGATACTCTTATTGTTAATTCTACTGCAGACAGAAACCGCGTGGTGCGATAGGTTATTGCATGAAAAATATAGTGGAAACTTGGTTCTCTTCATGTCCACAGAGGTTGCTGACATCGCGTCGTCTATTGTTTCCCGCTAGATGACACTAGCATAAGGTTTTATTATTAATGTGGGTGACTGTGTATGACAATAAATTTTATACATGTATGTAGGTAACTAATATATCAGGAACTTATATGTGCTAAAGGTGGTCGATTGAAATCTGTGCATGAAATTATCTAAAGTAATAAATTTAGAGAAGAGCCGGGGGATTGTCACAAGCTTGTTTTTAGACCACTAGTTAGATGAATTGAAATTATTTTCAATCACATAATTTTGATTGTGAAAATTACCTAACTGTTTGCTCCGTATACAGAAGAAACTATGCAACTCACAAACTGTATACACTGAAATCTGACTATCAGATGCTTGAGTATTACAAATCGATTTCTATTTTATAATATTTTTATACCAAGTAATACTACACTACGAAATATAGATGCTCTTGCTGTTACTTGATGACAATAGCATTTAGTTAGACACAAACCTGGTGGTGCGATAGATTATTGGATGAATATATAGCGGAAACCTTGTTCGATTTATGTTCAATGAGGTCGGTGATAACAGTTTAAGTATTATCTTCCCCTAGATGACACTACCAGAAGGTTTTCTTTTTACTGAATTCTGTAAATGAAATTACCTAAAGTAATAAATTTAGAGAAGAGACGGCGATGGTCAGAAGTAGGTTTTTCGCACGACTAGTTAGATAAACTTAAATTGTTTTGAATCACATAGTTTTTGTTGTGTAGATTCTCCCACAATTACTTTTATATGTGCTCCATAAAAAAATTATGTCACTTAAAAACCATATTCATTGGAATCTGCAATAGAAATGCTTGTGTATTGTGCATCGACTCCTAGTTTATTATATTTTTATATCACATATTACTACAGTACGAAATATAGATGCCTTTACTGCTACTTTTAGTTTCGACACAAACCTGGTATCGCAATGGGGTATTGGATGACAATATATATTTTTTCTAGATGGCACTTGCATAAGGTGCATATGACAATAAATTTTATACATGTAGGTAACTAATATATCAGGAACTTATATGTGCCAAAGGTGGTCGATTGAACTCTGTACATGAAATTATCTAAAGTAATAAATTAAGAGAAGAGCCCTGGGATTGACACAAGCGTGTTAGACCACTAGTTAGATAAATTGAAATTGTTTTCAATCACATAGTTTTGATTGTGAAGATTCCCCAAAAATTACCTAAATGTTTGCTCCGTATACAGAAGAAACTATGCAACTCACAAACTGTATACATTTAAATCTGACTAACAGATGCTTGAGTATTACAAATCGATTCTTAGTTTATCATATTTTTATACCAAGTAATACTACACTACGAAATATAGATGCTCTTGCTGTTACTTGATGACAATAGCATTTAGTTAGACACAAACCTGGTGGTGCGATTGATTATTGGATGAATATATAGCGGAAACCTTGTTCGATTTATGTTCAGTGAGGTCGCTGATAACAGTTTAAGTATTATCTTCCCCTAGATGACACTACCAGTAGGTTTTTATTATTACTGAATTCTGTAAATGAAATTACCTAAGGTAATAAATTTAGAGAAGAGACGGCGATGGTCAGAAGTAGGTTTTTCGCACGACTAGTTAGATAAACTGAAATTGTTTTGAATCACATAGTTTTGGTTGCGTAGATTCTCCCACAATTACTTTAATGTTTGCTGCATATACGAAAAAAATTATGTCACTTAAAAGCCGTATATTGAGCAAACATTAAAGTAATTGTAGCATAATCTCCGCACTCAAAACTATTTAATTCAAAACAACTAGCATAAGGATCTAGGACATGTTGTAAGTGCGGGAATATAGTAATTAATTTGGTACATGTAGGCAGCCAATATATCCGGTCGTTATGTGTGATAAATGTCGTCGGATGAACTTTTTACATGCAATTGTCTGAAGTAATGTTTACGGAAATAACTATGCCACTCACAAACTATATATCATGAAATCTGACTATCAGATGCTTGAGTATTACCCATCGATTCCTAGGTTATAATATTTTTATACCACATATATATTGATACTCTTGTTGTTAATTCTACTGCAGACAGAAACCGCGTGGTGCGATAGGTTATTGCATGAAAAATGTAGTGAAAACTTGGTTACCTTAATCTCCACAGAGGTTGCTGACATCGCGTCGTCTATTGTTTCCCGCTAGATGACACTAGCATAACGTTCTAGCACAAGTTGTAGGAGCGGAGATATGATATTTTATTTCATAAACGTCGGCAACCATTATATTCAGTAGATATGTGTGCTAAATTTCGTCGGATGAACTCTGTGAATGAAATTACCTAAAGAAATAAGTTTAGAAAAGTGAGAATTTGGGTATTACCCATCGATTCCAAGTTTGTCATATTTTTATAACTACATAATACTATAGTACGAAGTATTGATGCTCTTACTGTTACTTCTAGTGCAGGCGCAAATCGAGTGGTGCGATAGATTATTGCAGATTATTCCATTCATGTCCAATGAGGTTGCTTACAACGGGTCGTCTATTGTTTCCCGCTAGATGACACTAGCATAAGGTTTTAATATTAATGTGGGTGACTGTATATGACAATAAATTTTATACATGTAGGTAACAATATATCAGGAACTTATATGTGCCAAAGGTGGTCGATTGAAATCTGTGCATGAAATTATCTAAAGTAATAAATTTAGAGAAGAGCCGGGGGATTGTCACAAGCTTGATTTTAGACCACTAGTTAGATAATTTGAAATTATTTTCAATCACATAGTTTTGATTGTGAAGATTCCCCAAAAATTACCTAAATGTTTGCTCCGTATACAGAAGAAACTATGCAACTCACAAACTGTATACATTTAAATCTGACTAACAGATGCTTGAGTATTACAAATCGATTTCTATTTTATAATATTTTTATACCAAGTAATACTACACTACGAAATATAGATGCTCTTGCTGTTACTTGATGACAATAGCATTTAATTAGACACAAACCTGGTGGTGCGATAGATTATTGGATGAATATATAGCGGAAACCTTGTTCGATTTATGTTCAATGAGGTCGCTGATAACAGTTTAAGTATTATCTTCCCCTAGATGACACTACCAGTAGGTTTTATTATTACTGAATTCTGTAAATGAAATTACCTAAGGTAATAAATTTAGAGAAGAGACGGCGATGGTCAGAAGTAGGTTTTTCGCACGACTAGTTAGATAAACTGAAATTGTTTTGAATCACATAGTTTTGGTTGCGTAGATTCTCCCACAATTACTTTAATGTTTGCTGCATATACGAAAAAAATTATGTACCTTAAAAACCGTATATGGTGCAAACATTAAAGTAATTGTGGCATAATCTTCACACTCAAAACTATGTAATTCAAAACAAGTAGCATAAGGTTCTAGGACATGTTGTCGGTGCGGGCATACAGTAATTAATTTCATACATGTAGGCAACCAATATATCCGGTAGTTATGTGTGCTAAATGTCGTCGGATGAACCTTTTACGTGGAATTGTCTGAAGTTATGTTTACGGAAATAACTATGATACTCACAAACTATATATCATGAAATCTGACTATCAGATGCTTGAGTATTACCCATCGATTCCTAGGTTATAATATTTTTATACCACATATATATTGATACTCTTATTGTTAATTCTACTGCAGACAGAAACCGCGTGGTGCGATAGGTTATTGCATGAAAAATATAGTGGAAACTTGGTTCTCTTCATGTCCACAGAGGTTGCTGACATCGCGTCGTCTATTGTTTCCCGCTAGATGACACTAGCATAACGTTTTAGCACATGTTGTAGGTGCGGAGATATGATATTTTATTTCATAAACGTCGGCAACCATTATATTCAGTAGATATGTGTGCTAAATTTCGTCGGATGAACTCTGTGAATGAAATTACCTAAAGAAATAAGTTTAGAAAAGTGAGAATTTGGGTATTACCCATCGATTCCAAGTTTGTCATATTTTTATAACTACACAATACTACAGTACGAAGTATTGATGCTCTTATTGTTACTTCTAGTGCAGGCGCAAATCGAGTGGTGCGATAGATTATTGAAGATTATTCCATTCATGTCCAATGAGGTTGCTTACAACGGGTCGTCTATTGTTTCCCGCTAGATGACACTAGCATAAGGTTTTAATATTTATGTGGGTGACTGTATATGACAATAAATTTTATACATGTAGGTTTCAATATATCAGGAACTTATATGTGCCAAAGGTGGTCGATTGAAATCTGTGCATGAAATTATCTAAAGTAATAAATTTAGAGAAGAGCCGGGGGATTGTCACAAGCTTGATTTTAGACCACTAGTTAGATAATTTGAAATTATTTTCAATCACATAGTTTTGATTGTGAAAATTACCTAAATGTTTGCTCCGTATACAGAAGAAACTATGCAACTCACAAACTGTATACACTGAAATCTGACTATCAGATACTTGAGTATTACCCATCGATTCCTAGTTTATCATATTTTTATGCCAAGTAATAATACACTACGAAATATAGATGCTCTTGCTGTTACTTGATGACAATAGCATTTAGTTAGACACAAACCTGGTGGTGCGATAGATTATTGGATGAATATATAGCGGAAACCTTGTTCGATTTATGTTCAGTGAGGTCGGTGATAACAGTTTAAGTATTATCTTCCCCTAGATGACACTACCAGAAGGTTTTATTATTACTGAATTCTGTAAATGAAATTACCTAAAGTAATAAATTTAGAGAAGAGACGGCGATGGTCAGAAGTAGGTTTTTCGCACGACTAGTTAGATAAACTTAAATTGTTTTGAATCACATAGTTTTGGTTGTGTAGATTCTCCCACAATTACTTTCATATGTGCTCCATAAAAAAATTATGTCACTTAAAAACCATATTCATTGGAATCTGCAATAGAAATGCTTGTGTATTGTGCATCGACTCCTAGTTTATTATATTTTTATATCACATATTACTACAGTACGAAATATAGATGCCTTTACTGCTACTTTTAGTTTCGACACAAACCTGGTACCGCAATGGGGTATTGGATGACCATATATATTTTTTACCGGTAGATGGCAATAGCATAAGGTTCTAGGACATGTTGTAGGTGTGGTCATATAGTAATTAATTTCGTACATGTCGGCAACCAATACATTCAGTAGATATGTGTGCTAAATTTCGTCGGATGAACTCTGTGCATAAAATTACCTAAAGAAAGTTTAGGAAAGTGACAATTTGGGTATTACAAATCGATTCCAAGTTTGTCATATATTTATAACACATAATACTACAGTACAAAATATTGATGCTCTTATTGTTACAGTACAAAATAGTGATGCTCTTATTGTTACTTCAAGTGCAGACACAAACCGGGTGGTGCGATAAGTTATTGGATGAATATATAATGGAAACGGTGTTCGATTTATGTTCAATAAGGTCTCTGACAACAGTTCAAGTATTATCTTCCGCTAGCTGACACTACCAGAAGGTTTTATTATTACTGAATGCTGTAAGGGAAATTACCTAAAGTAAAGAATTTAGAGAAGAGACGGCGATGGTCACAAGTATGTTATTCGCACGACTAGTTAGATAAACTGAAATTGTTTTGAATCACATAGTTCTGATTGTGAAGATTCTCCCACAATTACTTTAATGTTTGCTGCATATACGAAAAAAATTATGTACCTTAAAAACCGTATATGGTGCAAACATTAAAGTAATTGTGGCATAATCTTCACACTCAAAACTATGTAATTCAAAACAAGTAGCATAAGGTTCTAGGACATGTTGTAGGTGCGGGCATATAGTAATTAATTTCATACATGTAGGCAACCAATATATCCGGTAGTTATGTGTGCTAAATGTCGTCGGATGAACTTTTTACGTGGAATTGTCTGAAGTTATGTTTACGGAAATAACTATGATACTCACAAACTATATATCATGAAATCTGACTATCAGATGCTTGAGTATTACCCATCGATTCCTAGGTTATAATATTTTTATACCACATATATATTGATACTCTTATTGTTAATTCTACTGCAGACAGAAACCGCGTGGTGCGATAGGTTATTGCATGAAAAATATAGTGGAAACTTGGTTCTCTTCATGTCCACAGAGGTTGCTGACATCGCGTCGTCTATTGTTTCCCGCTAGATGACACTAGCATAAGGTTTTATTATTAATGTGGGTGACTGTGTATGACAATAAATTTTATACATGTATGTAGGTAACTAATATATCAGGAACTTATATGTGCCAAAGGTGGTCGATTGAAATCTGTGCATGAAATTATCTAAAGTAATAAATTTAGAGAAGAGCCGGGGGATTGTCACAAGCTTGTTTTTAGACCACTAGTTAGATGAATTGAAATTATTTTCAATCACATAATTTTGATTGTGAAAATTACCTAACTGTTTGCTCCGTATACAGAAGAAACTATGCAACTCACTAACTGTATACACTGAAATCTGACTATCAGATCCTTGAGTATTACAAATCGATTTCTATTTTATAATATTTTTATACCAAGTAATACTACACTACGAAATATAGATGCTCTTGCTGTTACTTGATGACAATAGCATTTAGTTAGACACAAACCTGGTGGTGCGATAGATTATTGGATGAATATATAGCGGAAACCTTGTTCGATTTATGTTCAATGAGGTCGGTGATAACAGTTTAAGTATTATCTTCCCCTAGATGACACTACCAGAAGGTTTTATTTTTACTGAATTCTGTAAATGAAATTACCTAAAGTAATAAATTTAGAGAAGAGACGGCGATGGTCAGAAGTAGGTTTTTCGCACGACTAGTTAGATAAACTTAAATTGTTTTGAATCACATAGTTTTGGTTGTGTAGATTCTCCCACAATTACTTTTATATGTGCTCCATAAAAAAATTATGTCACTTAAAAACCATATTCATTGGAATCTGCAATAGAAATGCTTGTGTATTGTGCATCGACTCCTAGTTTATTATATTTTTATATCACATATTACTACAGTACGAAATATAGATGCCTTTACTGCTACTTTTAGTTTCGACACAAACCTGGTATCGCAATGGGGTATTGGATGACCATATATATTTTTTTACCGGTAGATGGCAATAGCATAAGGTTCTAGGACATGTTGTAGGTGTGGTCATATAGTAATTAATTTCGTACATGTCGGCAACCAATACATTCAGTAGATATGTGTGCTAAATTTCGTCGGATGAACTCTGTGCATAAAATTACCTAAAGAAAGTTTAGGAAAGTGACAATTTGGGTATTACAAATCGATTCCAAGTTTGTCATATATTTATAACACATAATACTACAGTACAAAATATTGATGCTCTTATTGTTACAGTACAAAATAGTGATGCTCTTATTGTTACTTCAAGTGCAGACACAAACCGGGTGGTGCGATAAGTTTTTGGATGAATATATAATGGAAACGGTGTTCGATTTATGTTCAATAAGGTCTCTGACAACAGTTCAAGTATTATCTTCCGCTAGCTGACACTACCAGAAGGTTTTATTATTACTGAATGCTGTAAGGGAAATTACCTAAAGTAAAGAATTTAGAGAAGAGACGCGATGGTCACAAGTATGTTATTCGCACGACTAGTTAGATAAACTGAAATTGTTTTGAATCACATAGTTCTGATTGTGAAGATTCTCCCACAATTACTTTAATGTTTGCTGCATATACGAAAAAAATTATGTACCTTAAAAACCGTATATGGTGCAAACATTAAAGTAATTGTGGCATAATCTTCACACTCAAAACTATGTAATTCAAAACAAGTAGCATAAGGTTCTAGGACATGTTGTCGGTGCGGGCATATAGTAATTAATTTCATACATGTAGGCAACCAATATATCCGGTAGTTATGTGTGCTAAATGTCGTCAGATGAACTTTTTACGTGGAAAATATAGTGGAAACTTGGTTCTCTTCATGTCCACAGAGGTTGCTGACATCGCGTCGTCTATTGTTTCCCGCTAGATGACACTAGCATAACGTTTTAGCACATGTTGTAGGTGCGGAGATATGATATTTTATTTCATAAACGTCGGCAACCATTATATTCAGTAGATATGTGTGCTAAATTTCGTCGGATGAACTCTGTGAATGAAATTACCTAAAGAAATAAGTTTAGAAAAGTGAGAATTTGGGTATTACCCATCGATTCCAAGTTTGTCATATTTTTATAACTACACAATACTACAGTACGAAGTATTGATGCTCTTATTGTTACTTCTAGTGCAGGCGCAAATCGAGTGGTGCGATAGATTATTGAAGATTATTCCATTCATGTCCAATGAGGTTGCTTACAACGGGTCGTCTATTGTTTCCCGCTAGATGACACTAGCATAAGGTTTTAATATTTATGTGGGTGACTGTATATGACAATAAATTTTATACATGTAGGTTTCAATATATCAGGAACTTATATGTGCCAAAGGTGGTCGATTGAAATCTGTGCATGAAATTATCTAAAGTAATAAATTTAGAGAAGAGCCGGGGGATTGTCACAAGCTTGATTTTAGACCACTAGTTAGATAATTTGAAATTATTTTCAATCACATAGTTTTGATTGTGAAAATTACCTAAATGTTTGCTCCGTATACAGAAGAAACTATGCAACTCACAAACTGTATACACTGAAATCTGACTATCAGATACTTGAGTATTACCCATCGATTCCTAGTTTATCATATTTTTATGCCAAGTAATAATACACTACGAAATATAGATGCTCTTGCTGTTACTTGATGACAATAGCATTTAGTTAGACACAAACCTGGTGGTGCGATAGATTATTGGATGAATATATAGCGGAAACCTTGTTCGATTTATGTTCAGTGAGGTCGGTGATAACAGTTTAAGTATTATCTTCCCCTAGATGACACTACCAGAAGGTTTTATTATTACTGAATTCTGTAAATGAAATTACCTAAAGTAATAAATTTAGAGAAGAGACGGCGATGGTCAGAAGTAGGTTTTTCGCACGACTAGTTAGATAAACTTAAATTGTTTTGAATCACATAGTTTTGGTTGTGTAGATTCTCCCACAATTACTTTCATATGTGCTCCATAAAAAAATTATGTCACTTAAAAACCATATTCATTGGAATCTGCAATAGAAATGCTTGTGTATTGTGCATCGACTCCTAGTTTATTATATTTTTATATCACATATTACTACAGTACGAAATATAGATGCCTTTACTGCTACTTTTAGTTTCGACACAAACCTGGTACCGCAATGGGGTATTGGATGACCATATATATTTTTTACCGGTAGATGGCAATAGCATAAGGTTCTAGGACATGTTGTAGGTGTGGTCATATAGTAATTAATTTCGTACATGTCGGCAACCAATACATTCAGTAGATATGTGTGCTAAATTTCGTCGGATGAACTCTGTGCATAAAATTACCTAAAGAAAGTTTAGGAAAGTGACAATTTGGGTATTACAAATCGATTCCAAGTTTGTCATATATTTATAACACATAATACTACAGTACAAAATATTGATGCTCTTATTGTTACAGTACAAAATAGTGATGCTCTTATTGTTACTTCAAGTGCAGACACAAACCGGGTGGTGCGATAAGTTATTGGATGAATATATAATGGAAACGGTGTTCGATTTATGTTCAATAAGGTCTCTGACAACAGTTCAAGTATTATCTTCCGCTAGCTGACACTACCAGAAGGTTTTATTATTACTGAATGCTGTAAGGGAAATTACCTAAAGTAAAGAATTTAGAGAAGAGACGGCGATGGTCACAAGTATGTTATTCGCACGACTAGTTAGATAAACTGAAATTGTTTTGAATCACATAGTTCTGATTGTGAAGATTCTCCCACAATTACTTTAATGTTTGCTGCATATACGAAAAAAATTATGTACCTTAAAAACCGTATATGGTGCAAACATTAAAGTAATTGTGGCATAATCTTCACACTCAAAACTATGTAATTCAAAACAAGTAGCATAAGGTTCTAGGACATGTTGTAGGTGCGGGCATATAGTAATTAATTTCATACATGTAGGCAACCAATATATCCGGTAGTTATGTGTGCTAAATGTCGTCGGATGAACTTTTTACGTGGAATTGTCTGAAGTTATGTTTACGGAAATAACTATGATACTCACAAACTATATATCATGAAATCTGACTATCAGATGCTTGAGTATTACCCATCGATTCCTAGGTTATAATATTTTTATACCACATATATATTGATACTCTTATTGTTAATTCTACTGCAGACAGAAACCGCGTGGTGCGATAGGTTATTGCATGAAAAATATAGTGGAAACTTGGTTCTCTTCATGTCCACAGAGGTTGCTGACATCGCGTCGTCTATTGTTTCCCGCTAGATGACACTAGCATAAGGTTTTATTATTAATGTGGGTGACTGTGTATGACAATAAATTTTATACATGTATGTAGGTAACTAATATATCAGGAACTTATATGTGCCAAAGGTGGTCGATTGAAATCTGTGCATGAAATTATCTAAAGTAATAAATTTAGAGAAGAGCCGGGGGATTGTCACAAGCTTGTTTTTAGACCACTAGTTAGATGAATTGAAATTATTTTCAATCACATAATTTTGATTGTGAAAATTACCTAACTGTTTGCTCCGTATACAGAAGAAACTATGCAACTCACTAACTGTATACACTGAAATCTGACTATCAGATCCTTGAGTATTACAAATCGATTTCTATTTTATAATATTTTTATACCAAGTAATACTACACTACGAAATATAGATGCTCTTGCTGTTACTTGATGACAATAGCATTTAGTTAGACACAAACCTGGTGGTGCGATAGATTATTGGATGAATATATAGCGGAAACCTTGTTCGATTTATGTTCAATGAGGTCGGTGATAACAGTTTAAGTATTATCTTCCCCTAGATGACACTACCAGAAGGTTTTATTTTTACTGAATTCTGTAAATGAAATTACCTAAAGTAATAAATTTAGAGAAGAGACGGCGATGGTCAGAAGTAGGTTTTTCGCACGACTAGTTAGATAAACTTAAATTGTTTTGAATCACATAGTTTTGGTTGTGTAGATTCTCCCACAATTACTTTTATATGTGCTCCATAAAAAAATTATGTCACTTAAAAACCATATTCATTGGAATCTGCAATAGAAATGCTTGTGTATTGTGCATCGACTCCTAGTTTATTATATTTTTATATCACATATTACTACAGTACGAAATATAGATGCCTTTACTGCTACTTTTAGTTTCGACACAAACCTGGTATCGCAATGGGGTATTGGATGACCATATATATTTTTTTACCGGTAGATGGCAATAGCATAAGGTTCTAGGACATGTTGTAGGTGTGGTCATATAGTAATTAATTTCGTACATGTCGGCAACCAATACATTCAGTAGATATGTGTGCTAAATTTCGTCGGATGAACTCTGTGCATAAAATTACCTAAAGAAAGTTTAGGAAAGTGACAATTTGGGTATTACAAATCGATTCCAAGTTTGTCATATATTTATAACACATAATACTACAGTACAAAATATTGATGCTCTTATTGTTACAGTACAAAATAGTGATGCTCTTATTGTTACTTCAAGTGCAGACACAAACCGGGTGGTGCGATAAGTTTTTGGATGAATATATAATGGAAACGGTGTTCGATTTATGTTCAATAAGGTCTCTGACAACAGTTCAAGTATTATCTTCCGCTAGCTGACACTACCAGAAGGTTTTATTATTACTGAATGCTGTAAGGGAAATTACCTAAAGTAAAGAATTTAGAGAAGAGACGCGATGGTCACAAGTATGTTATTCGCACGACTAGTTAGATAAACTGAAATTGTTTTGAATCACATAGTTCTGATTGTGAAGATTCTCCCACAATTACTTTAATGTTTGCTGCATATACGAAAAAAATTATGTACCTTAAAAACCGTATATGGTGCAAACATTAAAGTAATTGTGGCATAATCTTCACACTCAAAACTATGTAATTCAAAACAAGTAGCATAAGGTTCTAGGACATGTTGTCGGTGCGGGCATATAGTAATTAATTTCATACATGTAGGCAACCAATATATCCGGTAGTTATGTGTGCTAAATGTCGTCAGATGAACTTTTTACGTGGAATTGTCTGAAGTTATGTTTACGGAAATAACTATGCCACTCACAAACTATATATCATGAAATCTGACTATCAGATGCTTGAGTATTACCCATCGATTCCTAGGTTATAATATTTTCATACCACATATATATTGATACTCTTATTGTTAATTCTACTGCAGACAGAAACCGCGTGGTGCGATAGGTTATTGCATGAAAAATATAGTGGAAACTTGGTTCTCTTCATGTCCACAGAGGTTGCTGACATCGCGTCGTCTATTGTTTCCCGCTAGATGACACTAGCATAAGGTTTTATTATTAATGTGGGTGACTGTGTATGACAATAAATTTTATACATGTATGTAGGTAACTAATATATCAGGAACTTATATGTGCCAAAGGTGGTCGATTGAAATCTGTGCATGAAATTATCTAAAGTAATAAATTTAGAGAAGAGCCGGGGGATTGTCACAAGCTTGTTTTTAGACCACTAGTTAGATAAATTGAAATTATTTTCAATCACATAATTTTGATTGTGAAAATTATCTAAATGTTTGCTCCGTATACAGAAGAAACTATGCAACTCACAAACTGTATACACAGAAATCTGACTATCAGATACTTGAGTATTACCCATCGATTCCTAGTTTATCATATTTTTATGCCAAGTAATACTACACTACGAAATATAGATGCTCTTGCTGTTACTTGATGACAATAGCATTTAGTTAGACACAAACCTGGTGGTGCGATAGATTATTGGATGAATATATAGCAGAAACCTTGTTCGATTTATGTTCAGTGAGGTCGGTGATAACAGTTTAAGTATTATCTTCCCCTAGATGACACTACCAGAAGGTTTTATTATTACTGAATTCTGTAAATGAAATTACTTAAAGTAATAAATTTAGAGAAGAGACGGCGATGGTCAGAACTAGGTTTACCGCACGACTAGTTAGATAAACTGAAATTGTTTTGAATCACATAGTTTTGGTTGTGTAGTTTCTCCCACAATTACTTTCATATGTGCTCCATAAAAAAATTATGTCACTTAAAAACCATATTCATTGGAATCTGCAATAGAAATGCTTGTATATTGTGCATCGACTCCTAGTTTATTATATTTTTATATCACATATTACTACAGTACGAAATATAGATGCCTTTACTGCTACTTTTAGTTTCGACACAAACCTGGTATCGCAATGGGGTATTGGATGACCATATATATTTTTTTACCGGTAGATGGCAATAGCATAAGGTTCTAGGACATGTTGTAGGTGTGGTCATATAGTAATTAATTTCGTACATGTCGGCAACCAATACATTCAGTAGATATGTGTGCTAAATTTCGTCGGATGAACTCTGTGCATAAAATTACCTAAAGAAAGTTTAGGAAAGTGACAATTTGGGTATTACAAATCGATTCCAAGTTTGTCATATATTTATAACACATAATACTACAGTACAAAATATTGATGCTCTTATTGTTACAGTACAAAATAGTGATGCTCTTATTGTTACTTCAAGTGCAGACACAAACCGGGTGGTGCGATAAGTTTTTGGATGAATATATAATGGAAACGGTGTTCGATTTATGTTCAATAAGGTCTCTGACAACAGTTCAAGTATTATCTTCCGCTAGCTGACACTACCAGAAGGTTTTATTATTACTGAATGCTGTAAGGGAAATTACCTAAAGTAAAGAATTTAGAGAAGAGACGCGATGGTCACAAGTATGTTATTCGCACGACTAGTTAGATAAACTGAAATTGTTTTGAATCACATAGTTCTGATTGTGAAGATTCTCCCACAATTACTTTAATGTTTGCTGCATATACGAAAAAAATTATGTACCTTAAAAACCGTATATGGTGCAAACATTAAAGTAATTGTGGCATAATCTTCACACTCAAAACTATGTAATTCAAAACAAGTAGCATAAGGTTCTAGGACATGTTGTCGGTGCGGGCATATAGTAATTAATTTCATACATGTAGGCAACCAATATATCCGGTAGTTATGTGTGCTAAATGTCGTCAGATGAACTTTTTACGTGGAATTGTCTGAAGTTATGTTTACGGAAATAACTATGCCACTCACAAACTATATATCATGAAATCTGACTATCAGATGCTTGAGTATTACCCATCGATTCCTAGGTTATAATATTTTCATACCACATATATATTGATACTCTTATTGTTAATTCTACTGCAGACAGAAACCGCGTGGTGCGATAGGTTATTGCATGAAAAATATAGTGGAAACTTGGTTCTCTTCATGTCCACAGAGGTTGCTGACATCGCGTCGTCTATTGTTTCCCGCTAGATGACACTAGCATAAGGTTTTATTATTAATGTGGGTGACTGTGTATGACAATAAATTTTATACATGTATGTAGGTAACTAATATATCAGGAACTTATATGTGCCAAAGGTGGTCGATTGAAATCTGTGCATGAAATTATCTAAAGTAATAAATTTAGAGAAGAGCCGGGGGATTGTCACAAGCTTGTTTTTAGACCACTAGTTAGATAAATTGAAATTATTTTCAATCACATAATTTTGATTGTGAAAATTATCTAAATGTTTGCTCCGTATACAGAAGAAACTATGCAACTCACAAACTGTATACACAGAAATCTGACTATCAGATACTTGAGTATTACCCATCGATTCCTAGTTTATCATATTTTTATGCCAAGTAATACTACACTACGAAATATAGATGCTCTTGCTGTTACTTGATGACAATAGCATTTAGTTAGACACAAACCTGGTGGTGCGATAGATTATTGGATGAATATATAGCGGAAACCTTGTTCGATTTATGTTCAGTGAGGTCGGTGATAACAGTTTAAGTATTATCTTCCCCTAGATGACACTACCAGAAGGTTTTATTATTACTGAATTCTGTAAATGAAATTACTTAAAGTAATAAATTTAGAGAAGAGACGGCGATGGTCAGAACTAGGTTTACCGCACGACTAGTTAGATAAACTGAAATTGTTTTGAATCACATAGTTTTGGTTGTGTAGTTTCTCCCACAATTACTTTCATATGTGCTCCATAAAAAAATTATGTCACTTAAAAACCATATTCATTGGAATCTGCAATAGAAATGCTTGTATATTGTGCATCGACTCCTAGTTTATTATATTTTTATATCACATATTACTACAGTACGAAATATAGATGCCCTTACTGCTACGTTTAGTTTCGACACAAACCTGGTAGCGCAATGGGGTATTGGATGACCATATATATTTTTTACCGCTAGATGGCAATAGCAAAAGTTTCTAGGACATGTTGTAGGTGTGGTCATATAGTAATTAATTTCGTACATGTAGGCAGCCAATATATCCGGTAGTTATGTGTGATAAATGTCGTCGGATGAACTTTTTACATGCAATTGTCTGAAGTAATGTTTACGGAAATAACTATGCCACTCACAAACTATATATCATGAAATCTGACTATCAGATGCTTGAGTATTACCCATCGATTCCTAGGTTATAATATTTTTATACCACATATATATTGATACTCTTATTGTTAATTCTACTGCAGACAGAAACCGCGTGGTGCGATAGGTTATTGCATGAAAAATGTAGTGAAAACTTGGTTCCCTTAATCTCCACAGAGGTTGCTGACATCGCGTCGTCTATTGTTTCCCGCTAGATGACACTAGCATAACGTTTTAGCACATGTTGTAGGTGCGGAGATATGATATTTTATTTCATAAACGTCGGCAACCATTATATTCAGTAGATATGTGTGCTAAATTTCGTCGGATGAACTCTGTGAATGAAATTACCTAAAGAAATAAGTTTAGAAAAGTGAGAATTTGGGTATTACCCATCGATTCCAAGTTTGTCATATTTTTATAACTACACAATACTACAGTACGAAGTATTGATGCTCTTATTGTTACTTCTAGTGCAGGCGCAAATCGAGTGGTGCGATAGATTATTGAAGATTATTCCATTCATGTCCAATGAGGTTGCTTACAACGGGTCGTCTATTGTTTCCCGCTAGATGATACTAGCATAAGGTTTTAATATTTATGTGGGTTACAATATATCAGGAACTTATATGTGCCAAAGGTGGTCGATTGAAATCTGTGCATGAAATTATCTAAAGTAATAAATTTAGAGAAGAGCCGGGGGATTGTCACAAGCTTGATTTTAGACCACTAGTTAGATAATTTGAAATTATTTTCAATCACATAGTTTTGATTGTGAAAATTACCTAAATGTTTGCTCCGTATACAGAAGAAACTATGCAACTCACAAACTGTATACACTGAAATCTGACTATCAGATACTTGAGTATTACCCATCGATTCCTAGTTTATCATATTTTTATGCCAAGTAATAATACACTACGAAATATAGATGCTCTTGCTGTTACTTGATGACAATAGCATTTAGTTAGACACAAACCTGGTGGTGCGATAGATTATTGGATGAATATATAGCGGAAACCTTGTTCGATTTATGTTCAGTGAGGTCGGTGATAACAGTTTAAGTATTATCTTCCCCTAGATGACACTACCAGAAGGTTTTATTATTACTGAATTCTGTAAATGAAATTACCTAAAGTAATAAATTTAGAGAAGAGACGGCGATGGTCAGAAGTAGGTTTTTCGCACGACTAGTTAGATAAACTTAAATTGTTTTGAATCACATAGTTTTGGTTGTGTAGATTCTCCCACAATTACTTTCATATGTGCTCCATAAAAAAATTATGTCACTTAAAAACCATATTCATTGGAATCTGCAATAGAAATGCTTGTGTATTGTGCATCGACTCATAGTTTATTATATTTTTATATCACATATTACTACAGTACGAAATATAGATGCCTTTACTGCTACTTTTAGTTTCGACACAAACCTGGTATCGCAATGGGGTATTGGATGACCATATATATTTTTTACCGGTAGATGGCAATAGCATAAGGTTCTAGGACATGTTGTAGGTGTGGTCATATAGTAATTAATTTCGTACATGTCGGCAACCAATACATTCAGTAGATATGTGTGCTAAATTTCGTCGGATGAACTCTGTGCATAAAATTACCTAAAGAAAGTTTAGGAAAGTGACAATTTGGGTATTACAAATCGATTCCAAGTTTGTCATATATTTATAACACATAATACTACAGTACAAAATATTGATGCTCTTATTGTTACAGTACAAAATAGTGATGCTCTTATTGTTACTTCAAGTGCAGACACAAACCGGGTGGTGCGATAAGTTATTGGATGAATATATAATGGAAACGGTGTTCGATTTATGTTCAATAAGGTCTCTGACAACAGTTCAAGTATTATCTTCCGCTAGCTGACACTACCAGAAGGTTTTATTATTACTGAATGCTGTAAGGGAAATTACCTAAAGTAAAGAATTTAGAGAAGAGACGGCGATGGTCACAAGTATGTTATTCGCACGACTAGTTAGATAAACTGAAATTGTTTTGAATCACATAGTTCTGATTGTGAAGATTCTCCCACAATTACTTTAATGTTTGCTGCATATACGAAAAAAATTATGTACCTTAAAAACCGTATATGGTGCAAACATTAAAGTAATTGTGGCATAATCTTCACACTCAAAACTATGTAATTCAAAACAAGTAGCATAAGGTTCTAGGACATGTTGTAGGTGCGGGCATATAGTAATTAATTTCATACATGTAGGCAACCAATATATCCGGTAGTTATGTGTGCTAAATGTCGTCGGATGAACTTTTTACGTGGAATTGTCTGAAGTTATGTTTACGGAAATAACTATGATACTCACAAACTATATATCATGAAATCTGACTATCAGATGCTTGAGTATTACCCATCGATTCCTAGGTTATAATATTTTTATACCACATATATATTGATACTCTTATTGTTAATTCTACTGCAGACAGAAACCGCGTGGTGCGATAGGTTATTGCATGAAAAATATAGTGGAAACTTGGTTCTCTTCATGTCCACAGAGGTTGCTGACATCGCGTCGTCTATTGTTTCCCGCTAGATGACACTAGCATAAAGTTTTATTATTAATGTGGGTGACTGTGTATGACAATAAATTTTATACATGTATGTAGGTAACTAATATATCAGGAACTTATATGTGCCAAAGGTGGTCGATTGAAATCTGTGCATGAAATTATCTAACGTAATAAATATAGAGAAGAGCCGGGGGATTGTCACAAGCTTGTTTTTAGACCACTAGTTAGATAAATTGAAATTATTTTCAATCACATAATTTTGATTGTGAAGATTCCACAAAAATTACCTAAATGTTTGCTCCGTATACAGAAGAAACTATGCAACTCACAAACTGTATACACTGAAATCTGCCTATCAGATGCTTGAGTATTACCCATCGATTCCTAGTTTATCATATTTTATACCACATAATACTAAAAGAAAATAAATACTTGGCGCAACAGGTCTATGGGACCCAAGGCATAGCTTCTCACAACCGTTTGTGTTGTGCGTGTCTTTGGAAGGGGCCTACTGTTTAATGCCGTGTCCGAAGGGCAATTTGTTATTTGAGAAGCTTTCTCGAGGCAGTTGTACTCTCGGATGATTGTCAGTCGCTCGCGAGAGTTGGGGCCGTGAAAAACTTTTTACGTATTCATCGAACGGGAATCGAACCTCGAACCTCCATAGTCCAAAGCACTAACCACTGAGCCACGGCGCCCACATAATACTGCAGTACTACATAATACTACAGTACGAAATATTAATGCTCTTATTGTTACTCCCAGTGCAGACACAAACCGGGTGGTGCGACAGGTCATTGGATGAATATATAGCGGATATGTTATTGGATTTATGTTCAATGAAGTCGCTGGCAACAGTTGAAGTATTGTGTTCCGCTAGATGACACCAGCATAAGGTTCTATTATTACTGAATTCAGTAAATTAAATTGCCTGAGGTAATAAATTTAGGGAAGAGATGGCGATGGTCACAAGTATGTTATTTGCACGACTGATTGTGAAGATTCACCCACAATTACTTTAATGTTTGCTCCATATACGAAAAAAATTATGTCACTTAAAAACCATATACATTGGAATCTGCATTAGAGATGCTTGGGTATTATGCATCGATTCCTAGTTTATTATATTTTTATTCCACGTAATACTACAGTACTAAATATAGATGTTCCTTTTAGTTTAGATACAAACCTGGTAGCGCGATAGGGTATTGGATGAATATATATATATTTTTCTCCCGCCAGATCACACTAGCATAAGGTTCTTTTTTTACTTGCACCTATACCTATAGGGCAAGTATTGCATTCGTGCAAAATTTGGAACTCGAGATTTTAATCAAACTTGACATTACTATAATGGAGAAGTCCAAAAAAGTAGATCCGCCAATGCCGTCTGTCTGTCTGTCTGTCTGTCTGTGTACGAGGCTACAGCCTAAACAAGTGGATGGATTTAGATCAAACTTCATATATAGGGTCTGTGCGATAATCCCTAGAGGCGAAATCGGAATTTTCATTCTAACCTCAAAATTAAGGGTAGTTTACTTAGGGCCGATTTCAGTTAAAATGGATTTTCTCGAAAACGGCTCTAACGATTTTGATTAAACTTCATATTTGAATTAGTCTAGTCAATTGCAATCAGATGATGTATCGTGCTGCTTACCAAAATTGGCAACAATGGTACTTTACTTATAGCCAATTTGACGAAAAGTCAATTTGCGAGAAAACGGTTTCAAGGATTTAGTTCAAATTTCATATTTGGACTAGTACGAAGCAATGCAAAACAATGGCGTACCCCGTTTCGGTCTGAGTATGATATAACAGTACTTACGACCAAGTTGACTAAAAGCCGATTTGCTTGAAAGTGCCTTCAACGATTTTATTTAGATTTTAACATATGATTAAACATCTCAAATTCTATCAGGAACTGTATCACATTTTTGACCAAAACTTAGTATAACGGTATTTTTCGCGAAATCGAGCAGTTGGAGCCAATTTATTCGAAAACGGCTCCAACGATTTTTATTAAATTTTATATTAGAATACGCCTTTTTAAACCCTATGAGATGGCATACCACGTTTTTGGTTAAAACTGCCTAAAATTCCACTTTCCTTACAACCAGCTTAACAGAAACACGATTTTCATATCATTATTAGCCAAACATGAATTTTATCCCTACTTCTTTCTACTGAACCGATTTTCAAAATTATATACCATTGTAAAAGATTTTCCTAGAACACAGCTGTTGTCATGGAAACGTTTTTTCCTTACGATACAGGTTTTGATTGGTGCGCACGTGCTACTGGATTTGTCTGAAATTAATTTTCATTGGTTAAAAGACAGACATTTATATATTCGTTTATTTATTTTTACCTCAAATACACACAAGAATTAGAGACATAGGTGCAAGTTTGTACGGCCCAGTCGTGCACTTTATTTTTTTTTGGTTGCGCCAACGGATGTGTAATCTTCTAAAGCTACCAGTAACCCGGGCTACGGGCATGCACGATTCGCAAACCTGAATACTCGATGCCAGGAATACGCCTACGTACTAACCCACACCCTACACACTTCAACCACTCTCCCCGCGGAACTACCGTGAAGTATTACTTCGCGGGGCTGGTTAGCACTTCATGCTCTTCTTAACCTGTGCGACGTTTCTTGTTCTGAGGGGGCTTCCATTTGGGTTTGGTTGCTCTCCCTGAGCTTTTCCAGCCGCCGAAGTTCCTTCATGATCACCCCTGCTGTTTGTTTCACAGTATTTCATACTGCGTTCGATGTCAGCATATGGTTTACGATGTTCTCCGGAGTTGGTATTTCTCCAATTATTTCCTCAAGACCTCTGCGTTCCAAGCGAAAATGTGGGCACTGAAAGAGCACATGCTCTACATCCTCTCTGGCCTCTCCACAGTTTGAGTAATTTGGAGATTCATCAAGCCCAAACCTGTTTAGTTAAGCTCTGAAGCAGCCGTGTCCGGTTAAGAACTGGGTGAGACAAAAATCCACTTCTCCGTGATGCCGGTCCATCCATTTATCTATATCGGGTATAAGTCGATGGGTCCATCTTCCCTTCGTTGACTGATTCCATCTTTCCTGCCATTCGTCCGAAAAGCGCAACACACTCTCAGCGCGCACAGTCTGTTGACGGAATTAACTCTTCTTGAGTGGGACTTAATTTTCACTGCCTTTGCCCTATTGATGCCGCATACATTTTTATTGACTGCGCCACTCTTGACAAAATTAGTCTCCTTGGTTGTCTAGTTCCTCCAAGGTTTGTCATTATTCTGGATAAGGCAGTACACCCGAGGAGCTTTGTCGCACGTTATTTCAAGGTGTTCCTTGTAAGCTAGCCTAGCGTCAATCATCACACCTAGGTATCTGCGAGTTCTAAACCGACTGCTGTCATCCACCGTCTTACTTCTCGGATACATTCATTTTCAATGTCCTCTATTTCTTCCAGATGTTTTGCTGTCACTACAATTGCAATGTCATCGGCAAAGCCTATGATTTTTGCCTCTTCGGGGATTTCAAGCCTCAGCACCCTATCATACATAAGCTTCCACAAGATAGGACCTAGTACCGATCCTTGTGGTACTCCGCCAGATATGTGGTACTGTCTTACCCCATCGTCGGTATCGTAAAACAGGTACCGTTTCTCGAAATAATTTAATATTATTTTGATGAGGAACCCTGGCACCATCATTTCTCTAAGTGAGTACAAAATATGTCCCCAGTTTACAGAATTGAACGCATTTTTGACGTCCAGTGTTATTACAGCACCGTATTTCTTTGCGCCTCCTCTTTATCTTCTGCTCTGGATACCGTCTTCCAAGATTGTGGCTTGTCTAAATATATACTGATCGTTTGAAAGTCCCCCGGCTTCATGTATTGCCACCTCCAGTCGTTTGCATATAATTTTTTCTAATATTTTACCCATTGTGTCTAACAGGCATATAGGACGGTATGACGAGGGCTCATCTGGCGGTTTTTTCCCTTTGGGCAGCAGCACCAGACGTTGTTTCTTCCACTGGTCTGGAAAGACCCCTTAGCATAAGGTTCTAGGACATGTTGTAGGTGCGGGCATATAGTAATTAATTTCGTACATGTAGGCAACCAATATATCCGGTAGTTATGTGTGCTAAATGTCGTCGGATGAACTTTTTACATGCAATTGTCTGAAGTAATGTTTACGGAAATAACTATGCCACTCACAAACTATATATCATGAAATCTGACTATCAGATGCTTGAGTATTACCCATCGATTCCTATGTTATAATATTTTTATACCACATATATATTGATACTCTTATTGTTAATTCTACTGCAGACAGAAACCGCGTGGTGCGATAGGTTATTGCATGAAAAATATAGTGGAAACTTGGTTCCCTTTCTCTCCACAGAGGTTGCTGACATGGCGTCGTCTATTGTTTCCCGCTAGACGACACTAGCATAACGTTCTAGCACATGTTGTAGGTGCGGAGATATGATATTTTATTTCATAAACGTCGGCAACCATTATATCCAGTAGATATGTGTGCTAAATTTCGTCGGATGAACTCTGTGAATGAAATTACCTAAAGAAGTAAGTTTAGAAAAGTGAGAATTTGGGTATTACCCATCGATTCCAAGTTTGTCATATTTTTATAATCACACAATACTACAGTACGAAGTATTGATGCTCTTATTGTTACTTCCAGTGCAGGCACAAATCGGGTGGTGCGATAGATTATTGCATGAAAAATATAGTGGAAACTTGGTTCCCTTCACGTCCAATGAGGTTGCTTACAACGGGTCGTCTATTGTTTCCCGCTAGATGACACTAGCATAAGGCTTTATTATTAATGTAGGTGACTGTATATGACAATAAATTTTATACATGTAGGTAACTAATATATTTTTTTTTTTTTTTTTGGTTGCGCCAACGGATGTGTAATCTTCTAAAGATACCAGTAACCCGGGCTACTGGCATGCACGATTCGCAAACCTGAATACTCGATGCCAGGAATACGCCTACGTACTAACCCACACCCTACACACTTCAACCACTCTCCCCGCGGAACTACCGTTAAGTATTACTTCGCGGGGCTGGTTAGCACTTTATGCTCTTCTTGACCTGTTCGGCGTTTCTTGTTCTGAGGGGACTTCCATTTGGGTTTGGTTGCTCTCCCTGAGCCTTTCCAGCCGCCGAAGTTCCTTTATGATCACCGCTGCTGTTTGTTTCGCAGTATTCCATACTGCGTTCGATGTCAGCATATGTTTTACGATGTTCTCCGGAGTTGGTATTTCTCCAATTATTTCCTCAAGACCTCTGCGTTCCAAGCGAAAATGTGGGCACTGAAAGAGCACATGCTCTGCATCCTCTCTGGCCTCTCCACAGTTTGAGCAATTTGGAGATTCATCAAGCCCAAACCTGTTTAGATAAGCTCTGAAGCAGCCGTGTCCGGTTAAGAACTGGGTGAGATAAAAGTCCACTTCTCCGTGATGCCGGTCCATCCATTTATCTATATCCGGTATAAGTCGATGGGTCCATCTTCCCTTCGTTGACTGATTCCATCTTTCCTGCCATGTTCTCATGCTTCGCTGTCTTTCTGCCAGCTTAATATCTTTGACTGGAGCAAGGGGTTCCTGGATTTTGGCGTCATAGGTCCTCTGTAGCTCAATAGCCAAGATATCCGCTGGTAGCATTCTTGCAATAACACATATAGCATCATTGGATACCGTCCGAAAAGCGCAACATACTCTCAGCGCGCACAGTCTGTTGACGGAATTAACTCTTCTTGAGTGGGACTTAATTTTCACTGCCTTTGCCCATATTGGTGACGCATACATTATTATTGACTGCGCCACTCTTGACAAAATTAGTCTCCTTGGTTGTCTGGGTCCTCCAATGTTTGTCATTATTCTGGATAAGGCAGTACACACCCGAGCAGCTTTGTCGCAAGTTATTTCAAGGTGTTCCTTGTAAGCTAGCCTAGCGTCAATCATCACACCTAGGTATCTGATCACCGGTTTTGACGTTATATTTTGGTTGCCTACCCTGATGGTGATTGCTTCTCTTTTCTTGCGGCTGCTTACTAGTACTGCTTCCGTTTTATGTTCCGCGAGTTCTAAACCGACTGCTATCATCCACCGTCTCACTTTTCGGATACATTCGTTTCCAATGTCCTCTATTTCTTCCAGGTGTTTTGCTGTCACTACGATTGCGATGTCATCGGCAAAGCCTATGATTTTTGCCTCGTTGGGGATTTCAAGCCTCAGCACCTTATCATACATAAGGTTCCACAAGATAGGACCTAGTACCGATCCTTGTGGTACTCCGCCAGATATGTGGTACTGTTTTACCCCATCGTCGGTATCGTAAAACAGGTACCGTTTCTCGAAATAATTGATTATTATTTTGATTAGGAATTCTGGTACCATCATTTCTCTAAGTGAGTACAAAATATGTCCCCAGTTTGCAGAATTGAACGCATTTTTGACGTCCAGTGTTATTACAGCACCGTATTTCTTTGCGCCTCCTCTCCATCTTCTGCCCTGGATAGCATCTTCCAGGATTGTGGTTACCCTCCGTATAGCATCGATTGTAGAACGGGCTTGTCTAAATCCATACTGTTCGTTTGAGAGTCCCCCGGCTTCATATATTGCCACCTCCAGCCGTTTGCATATAATTTTCTCCAATATTTTACCCATTGTGTCTAACAGGCATATGGGACGGTATGACGAGGGCTCATCTGGCGGTTTTTTCCCTTTGGGCAGCAGCACCAGACGTTGTTTCTTCCACTGGTCTGGAAAGACCCCTTCGGTTAGACACTTATTATACATTTCTAGAAATGGTTCCGTGTTTGTTTTTATGGCTAACTTAAGGGCCTTGTTGGGTATCCCATCCAATCCAGGTGACTTATTGTCATCGAACCGTTTGCACACTTCCAAAAGTTCCGTTTGCGTGACGGTTGTGATTTCATGTAAATCCTGAGGTGCTGTTATACGCTCTGCCGTTCTCTGCGGTGGAAATAAGCCCGACACTATTTTTTGCATTAGCAAAGGGCATGAGGGCGAGGGTGCCCTAGTGGTGCCTTTGAGTTTTGCCATGACTGCCTTATAGGCTGTACCCCAGGGATTTACATCTGCTTGCTGACAGAGTTCTTTAAAGTTGTCACTTTTGCTTCTCCGGATTGCTAATTTCAGGTCTCTACGCCTATCTTTGTATTGCACCTGCAGGTTCTGGTGAGAGGGCAAACCTCTGGATCGCTGGAACAGTCTTCTAGCTTTATGGCACTTGCTGCGTAGCTCTGCTATCTCTTGGCTCCACCAATATACTGGTGGCCGGCGATTTGTTGACGTTTTCCGGACCATAGATGCATCGCATGCTCTCATTACATGTTTCGTAATCTCGGCAGCCATAGCATTTGCTGTTCCTGGCCTTATTGTAGATTCTCTAAAGGTGAAAGTAAAAGAATCCTCGTCTAATGTGCCTATTTTCCACCCCATTCGTTGTGCCTTCTTTGGTGGGAGTTCCTGGTTGGATCTTTTCTGGTTTATTTCAAACAGGATAGCCACGTGGTCGCTGTGAGTGTACTTTTTACTTACTTTCCACTTGGCGCCTCTCGCTAGGGAACTGGTTACGAAGGTGATGTCAACTACGGAACCTACGTCGTTTCTGCTAAAGGTATTCTCGCTTCCCGTATTGAGCAGCATGACATCTAGTGACGATACCGCTTCGAGTAGTGCCTCGCCTCTTCTATTGGTTCGAGTGCTGCCCCAATCAGTGGCCCATGCGTTGAAATCCCCAGCCATGATGATTGGGCTACGGCCTCTAGCATCATCCACGAGCCTATCCAACATACGCTGGAATTCTTCCAGAGTGCTGTTTGGGGATGCGTAGCAACTATAGATGTGTACACCCTTGACCTTGGCTCGAACGAACCCAGATTGAGGTGTCATCATTTTTTCTTCGAAGGCGTAGTCTCCACAGGTCCAAATAGCAGCTCTTTTTGAGTAATCAGCTGCCCAGACTTTTTCGTCGAGATTCTTGTACTGTTCCGATAATATGGCAACATCTATTTTTGACTCACGAATGGCTTGTGTTAGGAGGTCCTGTGCCGCTTCACAGTGATTTAAATTTAATTGCAGCACTTTCATATTCTTTTTGCGGTTTTTTTAGCTTCCTGGTATACAGGACATACTGCGCTTCCTGCCGCGTGTTTGAAGTTGGTGCTCCCCTTTTCTTCGCAGAGCACGCACCTTGCATCATTGGTGCAGTTTTTGGAAACGTGGCCTTTTTGTCCACACTTGACGCAATCCTCACTTCTGTCCGCCGTATTTGAACACGCTTTTGCTAGATGCCCGAAGTTGAGGCACCTAAAGCATCGCAGCGGCACCACTTTCTCCCGTATTCTGCATACAGTCCATCCGATTTTTACTCTCCCAACCTCCAGAACTTTTTTGGCAGCGTTTATTGGGAGGCTAATGACTGCAGTTTGTGTTCCTGCATAGGCTTTCCTCATGGATTTGATGGATGAGGCCTGCATACCTCGTACTTCCTCGAATTGCTCGGAAAGGGCTTGACAGATCTCTTCTTTGGTAGTGACATCGTCTAGGTCTTTGCACTCAATCAGCACCTCGTGCGTTAGGGTCCTTACTTCCGCCATTTCCCCGAGAACTTGCCCTACTTTGCTTTGGTGCTCAGAGGTTTTTCCAGCTGCTGCTTTCTTGAGCTCAAGCAGTAACTCTCCCTTGGCCGTCTTCCTTATGTGAATTACGTCCGATCCCAGACCATTTAACTCAGGGTTGGTCTTCACTTTTCGGAGTATATCGCAATAGGATGTTTCTCCAGTTTTTTTGATCACCAATGCGTCCGGCTTAATATGTATCTTGCCTGGACCTCTTTTTGCCACTCTTTTCCACTCGGCTTTGTTGTGGTCTTCATTTGCGGTTTTTTCGAGTGCATCTTTGCCTCGCGGTTTTGTCGTCTTTCCTGGTTTTTTTGGGAGGGCTTTTTCTTTCCTCTCACTTTGGCACTTCTGGACGCTTTGTTGCACTGACGTTTCTGTTTTTTTCGTGACTATCTCAGCGTACGTCAATGTCGAGGGTTCTTCATTGCTCGGAGATCTAGTCCTTTTCCGCTTAGGTTCTGGTAGTTGCTTCAACGGATGAGAAGGCGCCGATTTGCTCATTTCGGATGACTCAATGGTTTGGGTAGCTTTAGGCAATCTATTCTTTACCACGTTGTCTTTCTCGGAATTTGCTATACAGTTGTAGTGTCTGCGTATAGCGCTAGTCAGCTTTCTGATTTCGTGGTGCACGTTTGTTTTCCCTTTGATGAATTCTATCAACGTATTGATGTTCTTTCCCAGGGATTGCATGGCTTCACGTCTTTCTCTTTCTTCGCTGTTTTCTCTTCGCCTTTCTTCCTTGTTAGTTTCAGGCGTCAAGCTAGCAGTTGGTGCTTCTGTAAGGTGGAAGTCCGGCTGCTTTTGTGGGGATGTCTGCTCCGTTGCTGGTGCAGACGGCGTCCCTACGTCCTTACTATCGATCGCCTCCTCCATTATTTTTAGCGGCAGTGATCGCATCAGTACAGAGCTTCTCCTAAATGGATTTTCCTCTGTACTTTCGATTCCTGGGTTTGGTACTATGTTTTTTTGTTCTTTTTTTTCTGTTTTCTTTATGTTTGTTTTGTTTTCATTTTGATTCATTTTATATTGGATCCCACGAGTATGGGGGAAAGGAAGGTCCACCACATCAGAGACCCCTGTAATGTGGTAAGGCTACATTACAACCAGAGGGCGCCAGGTATCTGGAGGGCTCCGTTAGCGATGCTGTATGGATTTTTGTCCCCAGCACCATTCAGACCTCGGCACGGGTCGCATTACACCTTGCCTTAGGGACAGGACGCTTAGTTACGGGCGGCATCTACTCGCCCTGTCACAAAAATTTCACTGGGCTTATGTGTTTTTTCCGTCACACCCTCCATTTTTGCCGCTCTTGGTCGGGGACTGCTTATTGGTTATTCGCAGCTAACCTATATATCTATAGGTCTTTCAGCTATCCGCCACCGTGCTGACCCCCCTGGTAGCCTAAGCTCGGCCCCAAGAGGTAACTAATATATCAAGAACTTATATGTGCCAAAGGTGGTCGATTGAAATCTGTGCATGAAATTATCTAAAGTAATAAATTTAGAGAAGAGCCGGGGGATTGTCATAAGCTTGTTTTTAGACCACTAGTTAGATAAATTGAAATTATTTTCAATCACAGAGTTTTGATTGTGAAGATTCCCCAAAAATTACCCAAATGTTTGCTCCATATACAGAAGAAACTATGCAAATCACAAACTGTATACATTTAAATCTGACTAACAGATGCTTAAGCATTACCCATCGATTCCTAGTTTATCATATTTTTATACCAAGTAATACTACACTACGAAATATAGATGCTCTTGCTGTTACATGATGACAACAGCATTTACTTAGACGCAAACCTGGTGGTGCGATAGATTATTGGAAGAATATATAGCGGAAACGTTGTTCGATTTATGTTCGATGAGGTCGCTGATAACAGTTTAAGTATTATCTTCCCCTAGATGACACTACCAGTATTATTACTGAATTCTGTAAATAAAATTACCTAAAGTAATAAATTTAGAGAAGAGACGGCGATGGCCAGAAGTAGGTTTTTAGCACGACTAGTTAGATAAACTGAAATTGTTTTGAATCACATAGTTCTGATTGTGAAGATTCTCCCACAATTACTTTAATGTTTGCTGTATATACGAAAAAAATTATGTCACTTAAAAACCGTATATGGAGCAAACATTAAAGTAATTGTGGCATAATCTTCACATTCAAAACTATGTAATTCAAAACAACTAGCATAAGGCTCTAGGACATGTTGTAGGTCTGGTCATATAGTAATTAATTTCGTACATGTCGGCAACCAATACATTCATTCAAGTGCAGACACAAACCGGGTGGTGCGATAGATTATTGGATGAATATATAATGGAAACGTTGTTCGATTTATGTTCAATGAGGTCGCTGACAACAGTTCAAGTATTATCTTCCGCTAGATGACACTACCATAAAGTTCTATTATTACTGAATTCTGTAAGGGAAATTACCTACAGTAAAGAATTTAGAGAAGAGACGGCGATGGTCACAAGTATGTTTTTCGGACGAATAGTTAGATAAACTGATGTTGTTTTGAATCACATAGTTTTGATTGCGAAGATTATGCCACAATTACTTTGATGTTTGCTAAACTAAACTAGGAATCGATGCATAATACACAAGCATCTCTAATGCAGATTCCAATGTACCTATATGGTTTGTAAGTGACATAATTGTTTCCGTATATGGAGCAAACACAAAGTAATTGTGGCATAATCTTCACAATCAAAACTATGTGATTCAAAACAACTTCAGTTTATCTAACTATTCGTCCGAAAAACATACTTGCGACCACCGCCGTCACTTCTATACACTTATTACTTCAGATAATTGCTTGTATAGAGTTCATCCGATGAAATTTAGCACACATATCTACTGGATATAATTGTTACCCACATGTACGAAATTAATTACTATATGTCCGTACCTACAACATGTGCTAGAACGGTATGCTAGTGTCGTCTAACGGGAGACAATACTTGCCCTGTAGTCAGCGACCTCATTGAACATAAAACGATCTACTATTTTCTTATATGTTCGTTTAATAACTTATCGTGCTACCAGGTTTGAGTCTCCGTATACGGTTTGTAAGTGACATAATTTTTTCCGTATATGGGGCAAACATTAATGTAATTGTGGGAGAATCTTCACAATCAAAACTATGTGGTCCGAAAACAAACTTGTGACCATCCCCGTCTCTTCTCTAAACCTGTTACTTCAGGTAATTGCATGTACAGAGTTTATCCGACCACCTTTACCACAAAGAGCTACCGGATATATTGTTAGCCCAAATGTATCGAAAGTATAATACTAGAATATTAAAGAAACTAAGAATCCAGTATATTTTTCATGCAATAATCTATCGCACCACTCAGTTTGTATCTCAAATAAAAGTAACATTAAGAGCATCAATATTTCTTACTGTAGTGTTATATGGTATAAAAATATGATAACTATAACTAGATACAACTAGGAATCGATAGGTAATAGTCAAGCATCTGTTAGTCAGATTTCAATGTATGCAGTTTGTGAGTTGCATAGTTTTTTACTTGCACCTATACCTATAGGGCAAGTATTGTATTCGTGCAAAATTTGGAACTCGAGATTTTAATCAAACTTGACATTACTATAATGGAGAAGTCCAAAAAAGTAGATCCGCCAATGCCGTCTATCTGTCTGTCTGTCTGTGCACGAGGCTACAGCCTAAACGAGTGGATGGATTTAGATCAAACTTCATATATAGGGTCTGTGTGATAATCCCTAGAGGCGAAATTGGAATTTTCACTCTAACATCATTTAGTAATAAGCTCAAAAACTAAGACAAAGTTTTTCAGCTTATCTTACGCTTGCTGTTTGGATGCGAATGCCTACTACCATGCACCGTAGTGTCAAAGATTTGAACTCTCTAATTGCATTTGTGATTATGGTTCTTTGTCTCCTTTGTTTTGTTATAATCTAACCTGTAGTGATAAATGTTTCCTAGTAGAAAGAGTATATGTATTTAAATATTTGGGAATTACTTTGGATTCTAGTATGAGTTTTGCGAATCATGCTGATACTTTGAAAAAATATTTTCGTTGCACCCTTCGAGATTTTTATTATTGGGTAACATACATATATAAATTATGAATGTCATTAACCTTTCTTATATTTTGTTTAACTTGAAATATTTCATATAGAATGTATTTGATGGATTTATTAATTTATAAGAATAGATAATCTATCTATCCATCTATCTATCTAACAAACCCATGTACTATGATACAAATTACGTAAGAGATAAAAAGATATTGAGTTACAGGAGAGGTCCTTCAAGGATCAGTTCTAGCTCCTACCCTGTGGAACATTATGTATGAACAAGCGCTACGTATCCGAAGAATAAGAATGGGTGTACATAATCGGATATGCCGATAATATCGCTGTGGTGGTAGTAGCAACAACCCTAGAGGAGGTCTCGAAACTGCAACAACACCATCAAAGACGTAAAGATATGCCTTTGCTCAACAGGTCTTGAATTAGCGGACCACAAAACTGAAGCTGTCCTCATAAGTAGCCGCAAAAAAGTTGAACGTGTGGTAATACGGGTGAGACAACACTCCATTGTATCACAACCGTACATAAAGTACCTGGCGGTACTCGGAGACCAGACTCGGAGACAGATGAATGACGACTATTGGAGGACCCATACAGCCAATAAGAAACCGGCTTGGATCGGTGTATAAACCAATTCACATGTACGCAGCCTTTATATGGACATTGGCAAAAACTAGAAGCACATACATGAGAAATATGAACTCGGTGCATAGAAGAGCATCGCTCAGAGTATGCTTCGCATATAGAACGGTATCATAGGATGCAATAAATGTGATAGGGGTGCGAATAGTTCGAAAACCTAGATAGAAGAGCCATCAAAATTGCTCCCAAACATAGAAAAGTGGACGAAAAGAAAACATGCGGAAGTAAACTTTTACCTATCGTATTTTGTCACTTCTGGTCCAACCTCTGACGCAGAAGTACTATTTACAGATTGTCTCTCTAACTTTGGGCTCCACCAAATCAGTGGCATAACCAATAACATTGGCAGGTAGCTTGATCTAATTTGCTCTTCTTATCCAGATAATTGCATCGTTACTGAAAGCGATCACCTTCTTTCTAAGTTAGACCCTTTTTCTTTCTTATTCTTACGATGACTCACATCCGAATAATCGCTTTGAAGCCGTATGTAGCTTTAAATTTCGAAAAACAGATAAGATTATCTGCTTTAGCCAATTACAACCTCACACATAATAGTATGTGCTGAACTTTCATCTTTTTATTATGTAATATCTCATTCCTTTGCAGAAACCGTACCTTACAAGCTTTTATGAAAATGCTGTACATCCACACAGTGGTATAATAAACAGTTACACTTACTTTGTAACAAGAGAAACAAATATTGACGAGCCTATTTGAAAAATCGTTCTGGACTACCCGCACTTGTTCTAAAAAAATGTGTGAAACACTAGCTCAACCATTAGTGAGTTGGACTATGGAGCAAGGGGTTCGAGGTTCGAATCCCAGTCGGAACACCTAAACGTTTTTCACGACCCCACCTCTCGCGAGCGTCTGACAAACATCCGAGAGTAAATTGCCCTTCGGATACGGCATTAAACAGTAGGCCCCTTCCATTCGTGTAAAGAATATAACACGCACGATACGAATGGTTGTGAAAAGCTAGGCCCTGGGTGCCATCGAGCTGTTGCGCCAAGTATTTTTTTTTTTCTTATTGCAAAACTATCTTGCAAATGCAAACTCTTCGAAAGTATTGTGTACGGGTCGGTATTTTTCACTGCAAATCTGTACTTTCTTCTTCCCAACATGGTTTTGAAAAAAAGCCTTTGGTTTTGAAATGAATTTTATCAAATTAATCAGTTCCTACTTGAAAGGTAGACAATATGAAGTGCTATTTAGTTCTTCTGTTTCTAACTCCAAAATAGCCACATCGCGCGTCCTCAATTCAGTCATCTGACCCCTTTAGTTCTCGTACCCACTGCCAATGATGTCGACTGCATTATCAAAAACTTCTTTCTCTCTGTGTATGCTGGCGATATGCAGATCTACAGATTTATTTCCTGTCTAACCGATTCACCTGATGTTTAAGACGACCTCCACTTATGTATTTTCTGTCTGGTGTCAGAAAAACTTCCTTGAACTAAACGTCTGTTAATGTCAATTCATTACTTACTCCAGGAATCGTGCCCCACAACCCTACAGAAACTACTTTCTTTTAAATGAACTTCTCCCTATATTCTCTTCTTTACGCGACTTAGGTGTTATTTGTGATAGAGAGCTTAGCTTTCGTTCCCACATCGACGCCACTATAAGAAGAGCCAACTCTGCGCTTGACTTTATAAAACATTGGTCTACAGAATTCTCGAATCCCTACGTTACCAAATTACTATATATCACCTTCGTTCGACCCATCCCTGAATATGCACCCGTATTGAGCAGTATTACATCTTGTGTCGATACAGCTTCGAGTAGTCCCTCATCTCTACTTTTGGTTCAAGTGCTGCCCCAATCATTGGCCCATGCGTTGAAATCCCCAGCCGTGATTATTGAGCTACGGCCTCTAGCATCATCCACGAGCCTATCTAACATACGCTAGAATTCTTTAAAAGTGTTGTTTGGGGATGCGTAGCAACTGTAGATATGTACACACTTGACCTTTGCTCGAATGAACTCGGATTGGGCTGTCATCATTTTTTTCTTGGAAGGCGTAGTCTCCACAAGTTTAAATAGCAGCTCTTTTTGATTTATCAGCTACCCAGCTTCTTACACTGTTCGCATAATATGGCAACGTATCTGGACACGCCTTTTTTTTTGGTTGCGCAGTAACCCAGGCTTCTGGCATGTACGATTCGCGCACCTGAGCACACCCACGGGACTACCGTTCAGTATTGCTTCGCAGGGCTGGTTAGCACTTTATGCTCTTCTTACCCTGCTTAAAGTTTGTTGTGCTGAGGGGGCTTCCGTTTGGGTTCGGTTGCTCTTCCTGAGGCTTTCCAGCCGCCGAAGTTTCTTTATGATTCGATGTCAACATATGGTTTACGATGTTCTCCAGAGTCGGTATGTCTCCAATTATTTCCTCAAGACCTCTGCGTTCCAAGCGAAAATGTCAGCACTGAAAGAGTACATTCTCTGCATCCTCTCTGGCCCTTCCACAGTTTGAGCAATTTGGAGATTAATAAGCCCAAACCTGTTTAAATAAGCTCTGAAGCAGCCATATCTGGTTAAGAACTGGGTGAGATAAAAATCCACTTCTCCGTGGTGCCTGTTCATCCATTGATGTATATCCGTTATAAGTCGATGGGTCCATCGTTAACTGATTCCATCTCTCCTGCCAAGTTTCCATGCTTCGCTGTCTTTCTGCCAGCTTAATATCTTTGACTGGAGCAAGGGGTTGATGGATTTTGACGTCATAGGTCCGCCTTTGCTGGATGCCCAAAGTTAAGGCTAGTAAAGCATCACAGAGGAACCACTTTTTCCCGTATCCCGGATACCGTCCATTCGGTTTTAGCCCTCCCAACCTCCAGAACTTTTTTGGCAGCGTTTATCGAAAGGCTAATAACTGCAGTTTGTGTTCGTGCATAGGCTTGATATAGGCTGATGGATGAGACCTGCATACCTCGTACTTCCTCGAATTGCTGGGACAGGGCTTATCAGATTCCTTCTTTCGTAGTGACATCATCTAGATCTTTGCGCCATTTCCCCGAGAACTTGTCCTACTTTGCTTTGGTTTTATGTTTAGAGGTTTTTCCATCCGACGAGCGAGTTAGTTTGTTAGCGAGTTAGTTTGGTAGCTGTGATAAGGGCGGTTTGTGTTCCATCTCTTGTTGCTCTCATGGACTTGAAGGCATCTTTCGTTTTCTCTTTTCGGGAATTATGCATCAATGCATACATATCACCTCTTCCGTCGTTGCTTCGTCTAGGTCGCGTTGCTCAACCGTGTTTTCACACTCACTTCCGTTTAAAGGATTTTTGGCATGTCATCCTTGTTTTTGGCAGTCTGCCCGTCAATGCCTCATTTGTTTGAGTATAGCTGCATAGGAGCTGCTTCTCCTCTCGCCTTTGGTTTTTTGCCTTTACGTTTTCCTTTTCTGACAATTTTAGACCCGATTCCGTTGTCCTTGTTTTCCGGTTGCTGATCTTTTGAGACTTTTTCAGCTTCATCGGCACTTCTCGTTTTTCATCGCTAGAGGTGGACTTCTGCTTTGGTTTGGAACTCGGTATTTCGGCTATTTGCTCCTGTCTTCTTTTCTCATGTCCTCAGACGTTTTAAAATTGAGTCCCATTTTCGGATCAGACGGTTGGATCGTTGGAGTTTCAGCAGCTTTCCGTGTGAGGTCTAATTCACTTTAGAGCTCCAAAAAAAGTACTTCTCTTCGTTCCTCTTTTGTATTTCGTCGTTTGTTTTATTTTGTGTGTTGTTTTCATTGCTGTTGGGCTCCCGCTTAAAGGCGCTATCAATGTTTGGGGGTAAAGTCACCTAAGGAGGCCTTGGTTGTTTTTGCAATCAGTGAGTCCATGCGAGGGTTGGCACGGATGCTTATGGGGCGCCGGATCGGTGTTAAACAGGAACCAGGGACGGGAGCGCTTGCAACATTAACCTGAAACCGATTTCACTCATGCCTACTCAGGTGACAGAATACTACCAACTTGAGCCCTTCTCCCAATCTATTCGAATTCGTTTCTAGTATACCATAATAAAGACTTAACTGGAGTCCCTCTACAGTAATGGTGATGCCGAAGTAATCCCGTATAAAATGATGGTATCCATTTTTTTGTATGCATTTTTATTAGTTAATTCATTAATTCTTAAATGCTAGACAAAAGTGCTTAAAACTAGCTCACAAAACTTACCTATGTTATGACTAACTTGCTGGTTCCATGCGGGTACTCTAAACTAAACTTAATTCTTAATCTATGTCTTTCGACGTAAACTAACTAAACAATTAATTGTTTATTATTGTTTTTATTCATTCACTTAATTCTAATTTAAACAAAGAGAATTGGTTTTTAGTAAAGACTTTGTATATTAACTTTTTTTATATATAAAACTTAATACTACCTTAAAATACTTTAATATAAATCCCAATCTACTACTTCCTACTTCTGCTAAAAGCATATTTAATTACGTCCTTTTTTATTAGTTTTTTTTTCTGCTATTTTATTTATTTTTTTTTTTTTATTTAATTTTTTTTTTTTTGTTTTTTTATAAATACATGCATACATATATGTATACATAAAAAATAAATAAAATGGCCTGCTTGCCCTACAAGGACTAGCCAGGATTAAGAGGGATCGACGAGGGAGTTCCATCTTGCGCATAAAGCCACTAAAACTTTTGGTGCTGCCGTTTAAGGTCATTAACGTCTCGCCCCAGTACCGACCTACTGAATCGGAGACGATCCTCAGTTGTCTGTGCTACGCTTCGGTCGTAGTTGAGTCGCATATCCACAGCGACGTGGTAGATTAAAGGCGTAACCGATCTTTCTTGTATCAGACCTTGTCTATCCCCTTATGGTGGACAAAGCCGTTAAGGCGCACTCTCTCGTGGTACCTATCATTGCAGTAGTAAGCACCAAAGATCAGGCTATTGGTCGAGTTCATTGCTCTTGCAATATGACCGCGAATCAACTTTACCAGGAAATTGTCCACTCTGATCAGCTTCACCCTGTTATAGAGGACCTCATTGGAGTAGAATTTTTTGTACTCGGACTCTGGTGTTCTGTATAAATGAAGGCAAGCCCTCTCAAACACCCGAATCCTTTCCATCAAACTTGCTACCACGTTGAACCACACCGGACAGCCATAGGTGAGCATTGGCCGTATGAGGGCCATGGTGCAGATTACTTTCACCCTCGCATCGAGTTGGCTGCTATAAAACAGGGCAAAAGCAGCTCGGGATCTGGCCAAAGCAGCATTTATATGTTTGTTAAAATACAGATACTGGTCCAGCCAGATCCCAAGGTACCTGACTACACTTCTACTCGCCAATGGGCGCCCTTAGGTCCCACGATTGAAAACTTTCGCCAATTCTTTCTGGTGTCCCTCGAAGCTCCAGATAACGGCGTTCTGAACAGAATGGTTTCCGCTTTCTGAAAGTTGATCTTTAACTTCCAGTCATCGCAATATCGCTGAATATTGTCGAAGTCATATTGCAATAGCATGGTGAAGAGAGCCTATCAAATCACTTGTGTAAATATTGAACAGGATACGCGAATTAACAGCACCAGTAGTGGTTTGCTGATACTTAGCCTGCTCAACTTGTAGAAGAGTCCTTCCAACCATACAGTATCGAAGGCTTTCTCCAAGTCAACCAAGCAGACACCCGTGCATTGATTCTTGCTTTTATTCCATTGCACGTCCGATACCAATTTAAACGCGGCATGTAGGGTATCAAAAAAAAAAAAAAAACCCCCCACTTATTCAGGGCTCTATGAATTAGTTTTTCGAATACTTTGCTGATGTTCGGAAGGAGACTTATCGACCGAAGATTTGCCGGATTGGATGAATCTTTTCCCCTTTTGGGAATGGGCTACACCACTGCTGTCTTCCACTGAGCCGGATAATGTGAATTATTCAGCTTATTGTTAAACATGGTGGTGACGAAGGGTGAACCCTGTCATTGGCGATGGCATTGTTTGCCATGTTCTCTTCATTGAACACGGTGAAACCAGTGTTCTCAGATCGCCATTCCTGCATATTATTTCAAAGGTAGAAGTTGTGCACAAAGGCGCGATTTTCCACGTCATGGTTCATATCAACGCTATCATTCATCTTGTACACCTTGTACCTTCCTATAAAGTCGCTCCTGTAGCCTTTACTTTCACCTGCGGATCTTCTATCACGAAGAAGTTGTCTTCCTTAACAGCATTATCTGGATCTATTATTAGTACTCGTTCGTTCGTTCGTTGAACAGCATGAGATCCAAATAAGAGCCGCAACTGGGAAAGAAGGGAATATTCACATGGAGTCTAAAATTGACATTGTGTTGACCCCACCAACTGATTAGTAGGTTCGCTCTAGGATTTGGCGTATTATTTCCCCAATTCCCATGCTTCGCTATGATATAATAGTTCTCCTCCGACTCCAGCCTTAGGAATCGTAAAAGTGATTCGAGCTCCGAAATGAATAAAAAAGGTCCTTGGGTGAAGTTGGGCCGGTCTCTTCCTATTATTTTAATTGTTATTTAATTTATGTCTCTGAGTTAGATTATTTTTTTATAAATCTGTGCCACACCTAAAACAAGCCCGTTGCCGCAGCAACGTGTGTGGAAAAGACAAGGAATTCAAACTTGCCGCATTCTTGGACATTAAGGGTGCTTTTGATAATATCAGAACGGCTGCGGTTCGAAGAACTCTATTAAATCTCAAGATCCACAATTCCCTTAAACACGCTTTTGAAATCATATTAATACGCCAACATGAATTTTGTCCCTAGTAGGGAGAATACTGAACCGATTTTCAAAATTATATACCATTGCAAAACCTTTTCCCCACAGAAGCTCCTTATTTTATAGTTTAAGGCCAGATTGATGACAATGGTACAATTGCTTTTTAAAGATAAGTCAATATATGTGTATTTACGGAAGTACACGCACACTATAGTGAACCAAAAAATATGTATGTACTTGACTTCTTGCACCATTCCACCGCAGTGTTGCTGCCAAGGTTTGAGAAAAAAATTTCACCAGGAAGGAAAAACATACCTAAAGTATCAAAATACGAAATCTGTATAATGTTGCCGTTATTACTAACAAAATATATTCCAATGGCAGTGGAACTATGTTGCAGAATCAAAAAGTTGGAAATTGTTATAAAGATGCTCTGAAACTATCAACATAGCCATTTTTATAAAAACGAAGCATCACCACCACATCCAAATTAATAATCACTTTTGATACGTACCTATTACTTTGCAACACTCTAGAATACAGCTGTTGTCATGGAAACGTTTTTGTTTGATACAGGTTTGATTGATGCGCACGTGCTGCTGGATTCGTTTGAATTTCATTTTCATTGGTTAAAAGACAGAAAGAGAAAATATTGTTACATTTTTAGGGACTTACTTTGGGTTTTCGCATATTCACCGGAGTTCAAAGGCAATGAATTTATGAGTGAAACTGAAGAGCTTTATCAAATCCAACAGATGATATCTAACATTTTTGGCCAATCTGCTTAGAAAGAAGGTTTACTTATAGTCAACTTACTTACTTATGTATGTAAACCTATGTAGGTACGTTTACAGTATTCCCCGCTTAATTGAACTTATCATTTCGTCAGATTTTTCGGTTTCGGATTTTTTTAACCGCTTAACAAAATCCCGCTTAAGCGAAAACCGCTTTATTGGACTAGTGGGTCAATTAAACGTTAAATATTTATCTAAAAAATAAAAAAAAAAGAAAATGAAATGAAAAACATAAATGTTTGAACACATTTTATTAAACAAAAAAAACAAAAAATAAAGGTGTAACTCTAACAGAAATAAATAATTTTGAAAGAATAAAAAACATATCCATATATAGCTTTGTACATATGTACATATGAAAGAAAAGTATTTAATGTATTAGTATATTAGTAAAACAGCTTGTAAATAATTACGAGTATTGTTAAAATGCTTATACAGACGGATGAAAAAAGTCTGTAATTTTTGTTTGCATTGTTTTCTTTTTGCCAATGTATTGCTCCATATTTTCCAATTCAATTACAAACTTATTAAGCGGTAAGAAATATGAATGAAGTATTTTCATCGACTGCAGTATTTCATAAGTCGACGGTGGAATGGCTTCAATTTCTTCAATTAAATCGTCTGAGAGAATGACATCACTTTCTTCCGGTTGCTCTTCATCCTGAATAATACCTGCCTTAAAAAACAAAACTTGAAAAGGAAGGGTAAGTAATAAATACCCAAAACTACCTTTCTGAAGCAATTTCTTATTGTGGAGGTGCTATAAGCCACAAACAATGTTTGCTTATATGCATTGCTTGCAGAGGCGTTATGGACTTTGAAAATTCACCGATTGTATTTCCACGCTCTATAGCTGCTATTTGTTTTCTTATTATATTTTGACGATAGTATGCTTTAAAACAATGAATAATGCCTTGATCAAAAGGCTGAATGATTGACGTTGTATTCGGCGGTAGAAATTGCACATTGACATTTTTCAAATTGTCTAGCTTCTTATGGCAGGCAGCATTATCCACAAAAAGGATTACCTTTCGGTTTTGCTTTATCATTTCTTCATCGAATAAATACAAAATTTCGGTCCATAAATGTCAACAAAATTAACAAATGCAATGCCACTGGCAGCCAACATTGAAATTGCTAATGACAGAAAGCAATGACAGCTAATGGATAAGCTGTACTGCCAATTTAAATGCTTCCAAGTTACATATGTAAATGTCTTTGGATTTTTAATAAATTTGTTGATTGGGGTAGTTCAACTAACCAAAAAATTCACTTGTTTTTATTTATTTAGCTGCATATTTTTAAGATCAATTAAGCGGGGTTTAATTAACCGAATAAAAAGCTATTCTACTTACAAGGAACATGTTTGAATGCAATTTTGTAGGTCATTTAAGCGGGAAAATCAATTAGGCGGGGATTACTGTATTTCTTTTTACTTCAAATACACACAAGATTTTAGATGTGTATATGTAGGTGCAAGTTTGTACGGTCCAGTCGTGCACTTTAATTTGATTGGACTGGTACCAGCTGTTTTGGGCGGCATTGTTGTGTGGGTGCGTTGCAAGAGTGTGCATGCCGATGACATCATGTTCCAACATCCTCCCACCTACTCTCTTGTGTTGTATTTCGTCTTTACCCTCTTTCTTCTACGCCACTGGTACCTTTTAATACATGAATGAATGAGACTGATTAATGCACACTTATGTATGTACATATGTATGTAAATACAACAAAAATCAACTTTGACGACAATTCACAAACAAGACGAGAACTAGCTATTATCTGTGCAATTTCATACACAGCCTTTGCATAGGTTACGGATGTTCCCGTTGTTTTCTTCGTCTCGTCCTTGTGTCTTCATTCGTGAACAGCTGTTCGGTACGGCGATGACTTCGTCGATGGTGTCAGGGCCGAGGGACGGAAAAGAGTGTAAATCCATACATTGAGTTCCCAGTTGTGTTGTGCATTAAAGTGCGAGAAGTGTCTTCTCTAGAGTGCTGTTGTTTTTTTTTTTTGGTAAAATTAAATTGAATGTGTTGTACTTCAGGTAAGTGATTAAGATTATTATATTTTATTTGAATATTTCATGGTGGGTTGGTTAAATTCATTGTTTAGGTAGGTAGGGTGAATTGTTATTTTATGTTTATTTATTTATATATTAGACGGCTTGGATTCGCCCGCACGTGTGTGTGTGTGATTTTGAGAGAATATGAGCTTGCACTGGCATTTTGTGTGTGTGTGAGTGTCGCTACAGCAAACGGTGTTGTTGAGCATGTTTGGCGTATTACAGCGAACGGTGTTGCTGTGTGTATCGCCTTCATTGATGTTTGTTTCGTGTTGGTTTATCGGCAGTGGGCATAATTTCGCGATCGGTCGTTTGTATTCTCCGTGTTCTGTCTTTACCTTAACGACCCTTATAATATCATCTTTTCCTGGGTAGCTTTCAGGCTTCATCTCACAGAACTAGAGATATTCTTAAGAAACATCAACATTGACGTGTGCTTAATCTCGGAAACTCATTTAACAAGGGAATCTGAATTAAAAATAAGAGGATTTTGTGCATACCACGCATACCATCCCTCGGGAAGACCCAGAGGGGGTTCCTCTTTATTCCTTTAATTCCATGACTGAACTTGACGCAATACAAGCAACTTCAGTTCGGGTAAAGAACAAGACAATGGATATTAAATATCATTTATTAATTTTTCTCCCCGTTATAAGCTTACAAGTATCGAGCTTGTAGACCTCTTCGACTCACTTGGAATGAATTTTATTATTGGCGGCGACTTTATTGCCAAACACACTTTCTGCGGTTCGAGAAAGAACTTAACCAGAGGTAGACTGTTGTACAAAGTCGGTATGGACTTCGGAGTAGACTTCCATTCGACAGGAAAACCGACTTACTGGCCCTCCGACATAGCGAAAATACCTGACCTGGTAGACTTTTTCGTTACAAAAGGAGTATCTACCACTATCATGAAGATAGAGAAAAGCTTTGACCTGTCCTCTGACCACGCACCGATAGTCTTAACAATAAGTAATAAGCTAATGGAAGCAGAAGGCATGATTGCGAAATAAAAATTACGTTGTATGTATCACTTTCTTCTTCTTGAGTTAGACTCGATAGAACTCGAAAATTTTATTTCGACTATTCAGAAAGCCGCATGGAAAAACACCCGAAAAAAGAAAGTAGCCAAAGAAGTGCGAACAAATTACCCGCCGGAAATTAAAGAACTTATTCCCAAAAAGAAGAAAGCACGTAGGGTATGGCAACAATCTCACTACCCCCAAACATAAAGCATACCTTAACTTCTTATGCAATGAACTTAAAAAAACAATTCATGACTTAAAAACTCACGAGACATCGGTCTACCTCGAAGGCTTAACAAGCTAAAAAACCTCAAATTACTCACAAGCAGTGAAAAACCTAAAGAAGCCTCAAATGCATTCGGCACCAATCCGAAAAAATAATGGTGAATGGGCAAAGAGTGACAAAGAAAAGGCAGACGTATTTGCTGAACATCTTGAAGAAACGTTTAAGCCTTTTGATTGACAAATGTTAATAGACGCTTCGTTTAGGTTGTTGTACGTTCCAGATTCGTGGAAAGTCGCAGAAGTTATAATGCTATCGAAACCGGGTAAACCGCCAAACGACAAAAAATCGTATAGACCGATATCACTGTTACCTATCCAACCAATTATAGAAGAAAGACGCCTGATGATCAGGTATCAATTCGGTTTCAGAAAAAATCACTCCACAATTGACTAGGTATTTAGAATAACTAACGAAATCGAAAAACAGGTTTGCTCTAGCGTTTTACTTGACGCGTCCCAGGCCTTTGATAAGGTTTGGCACGATGACCTGAAATATAAACTCAGTAGGATCTTTCCGAAAATCGTATACAGCATTTTAGAACCCTACCTCAAAAATAGGATATTAAGAATTAAGAACGGAACATACTACTTAGGGTGTAAAGATATTGCCGCTGGGGTTCCGCAAAGGAGTGTCCTTGGTCCCACTCTGTTCTTTTAATATACTCGTGACATTCCGCAAACTGAGGGTACAATAGTAGCTACGTTCGCGGACGATACGGCTATTCTGGCTACGGAAAGCACAGTCGAGTGCGCTACTGAAAAACTGTAATGCGCTTTAAATAAAATTTGCGATTGGCGTATTGTTCTCAATGAGACCAAATCCACACTAATTTACATATAGAAACATAAACAATATATCCGTCTTTATTAATTCGTTACAAATACCGTACGCAAATGAATCCAAATATCTAGGGATGACGCTCAAGTGGAAGGCGCATGTCATTCGACATTCCATAGTTGAGCACATACAACAAACTGCTTATATATAAGCAATAGCTAAAACCTATTTGGACTTACGGCATACAACTCTGGGGCTGCACTAAAGCAAGTAGCAGAGAATCCATTCAATCATTTCAAAACAAAGTCATTAGGACTATTGTGAATGCTCCCTGGTATCTCCGAAATAATGATATACAGAGAAATCTATTGATACCAACCGTGAACGAAGAAATAATAAACTTTGCTAGGAATTTACGAACTCGACTTGATGGTCATTGCAACCGTGCCACACTCCAAATTTTGGACATCAGTTGGATTCCTCCATGCAAGGTGGTTTCGTGCGCCTCTCGGATGGTCAATGTTGTTAAGTGGCTTCGTGGTCCAAGTATGATCGGATGCTGTTGGCCGAACGATAGATCTGCGTTGCTTAATCTGCCGCCTACTCTGATTATGAATTCTCCGTCCAAGAATGGATTCAAGGATGCCAATCCCTTTGTGTTGGAGACCCCTCCAGAAAACATCTCGTGCTGGGAGCAACGAACAAGCATCTTCATCGCGGCTTGCACTTCGCTTGGGTTCAGAGGTCCAGAAGTACCTTGTTGAAACGCCTGCAGTAGTCTACGATTCTCGTGAGTCGCTTCAACTTCGACGTTCGGTGCAGTAGCTGGAGTATCGGGTTTTCCACTACGTTCACGTGATGAATCTGAACCAATCTGCTTCCTTCGCTGCTGACGAGATTCGTAGGCTATTTCGGAAGCTGGAAGTCCCACTTTTGTTTTGTAGAAATGACGGACCATTCCACCACAACGTTGCATTTAAAAGGGCCGTCGGTTGCATGCTTCTGGAAACCAAGTCCGCTGCGTTGTCTTGAGTGGGTATAAGCTTCCACACTTCGGGGTCGATGAGTCGCTGAATTTCTCCTACTCTGTTCCGTATATACGTTTCCCACTTGGAAGGCGACGCCGAGATCCAGCAAAGGGCAATGGTGGAATCGGTCCACGCGTCCACGTAGTTTAGGAGTTTCGCCGCAAGAACCGACCCACATAGCTCCAATCTTGGCAGGTTTACTGACCTTACCGGTGCCACCTTAGATTTCGCGATCAGCAGATGCATGTGGATCTGTGTTCGCTGTCTTCAGCCCTGAGGTATACGGCTGCTCCATAAGCCTTCTTCGAAACGTCGCTGAAACAATGAAGATCTACCCTTTGAGACTTAACCACTGTGCGTACCCACCTTGGTAAACCTAAATTATTGATGTTGCCTAAGTCATTGTAAAAACATTCCCACTCCTTAAGGATATCGGGGTCGACAGGATCATCCCAAGATATCTTTCGAACCCAAAGGCGTTGTAAAAAGCACTTTGCCTTGATTGTGCATGGGTAACGGGTCAAAAAAACGCGCAATCGCAGAAAATATAAACCTTTTCGTAGGTATAAACACCGAAGGTAGGAAGCCAGTGAACACCCAGCGTTTTGACCTGATCCAAACCTTCTGAGGGTACCAAGAACGAGGATTCGCTACCTTTGCTTGGGATGCTTGAAGAAGATCTTTCCTGTTGGACGTCCACTTTCGACGGTTGAATCCTGCTGAGTGCAGTGTTGTCTTAATCTCCTGTATCTTCCTTTTTGCTTCTTACAGGGTATCTGTGCCGTAGATAAGATCATATACATACATCTCTTTATCTATCATTTTCACCGCTAACGGAAACTGACTAGATACGGGGCCGACGATGCATCAAACACGACTCTGAGCTTTGTCATCGAACTCCTTCCTTAATGACTGCGTGCTGAGGCAGGAAGTAGTGACTTATTTTGGGTATGTCCTTTTGCTGTACCTCGCTCATATGTCCTAGGTTAATATATTCTTCCAGGCATGCCGAATATTGCTCTTGTAGCTGAGGAGTGGAACTGAGACGTTTCTCTAAGCTCCTGAAGCGTTGCAAAGCACCTTGTGATTTGCCCAGGACTGGATAGTCAGCTCCCTTAAACGGCAGAGCTACTTCGTATCGCCCATTAGCAGTTCGCCTCACATGCTGAACGAAGTGTTCCTCACAAGCAACGTTCTCGGAAGACTGATGGAATTCAAATGGACCTTCTACCTGTTTCCAAAACATGCGAAGCCGAGCATCCAGATCTGTCGTTTGGAAAAAAACTATGAATGGGTTGAAAGTTCAACTTGAACTGGGGCCTTTCCAAATAAAATCCAGCCTAATCTCGTTTTTTGTGCTACTGGTATATTCTCCTGCTTCGGTTTTATCAGGTCAGGTAGCAAAATCTGAGCAAGAACTTCGCTTCCCAGAATAACATCAACTTTTGCTGGCTTGAAAAAGGACGGGTCTGCGTTGTGGTCTTGAAGGTTGAGTGATACAAAGCAAGCGTGATGCTAACAACCCTTTGACAAGTGCCACTGCTGACTTCATCCAACCCAGACACCTCCACGTGAGTGGATTTTGGCTTTAAAACCAATAGTTGCACAGCTGAGACGAGTCAAATAAGGCCCTAAAAGAAAACGTCTCACCTACCGACGACCTAACCTTGTTCAAAGCGGTGGCCAATAGAAGTGGCTGGAAGTGGAAGTGGCCCCGTTGTTAGGCAAGAAGGCTGAAGAATCGACATTCAGCATCGTGTTGAAATAACTCTGTGGCGCTCGTTGTGGATGTGTTTGCGGATTAAGGGGCTACTGACCTCTGAACTAATGCGAAGTGTTGGCTTGTGCTGCATGTAAGAGCGAGTGATGTGACTGCTCACAATAATAACACCTACGACTACTCGGACACTGCTATGGCTATATGCTAAACAGTTTCTGCAAACCCCTAATCTACCTACAATCTGGCATCGGTCAGCTGTACTCATTTTCAAAAAACGTCCGCATTTATGGATGGGATGTTGACCTCTGTTACAGAGCTTCCAAGAAAACCTCTCAATGTTCATCGACATGTGGAAACTACTCCGCTGCGTTACATTCCTGGACAAATTTGTTACTGGTCGCGCTTGTTGTTGGTTCACAGCCTCCAAAGAACGGAACGTCGTCTCCAAGAAGTAAGTAAATTCGGAAAATGTCAGCAGTTCCTTGTTGTTTACTTTACTTCCAAGATTTTCCCTCAGGTGTTGCGTTTTCGTCGGAAGTTTCTGAAGTAGTATAAAAATAAGTACAACGTCCCATTGCTGCCCTGGAACCTTAAGATTTTCCAAGCTGTGGAAATCGAAGGTTGGTTGAAGAGCGTTTTCAATTGCGTGTTCACTTGGAATCATTGGTGGTCATAACGGTCCGTTAAGATTCCCCTACCTTGCTGTAATTGCCGGTGTCGATTCCCAGGTGAGCCAACAATTTCTCTGCTTCTCCTCAAATCTTGTTTTTAAATAATCCATTTTTTGCATTTCAGACAGCGCCGCATTATGATGGATCAACGATAAAAATAAGCCGCGGAAGGCTCCCCATGACTCATAACTCCCCGCGAACACAGTAAATGGATTTTTGGCAATCGAATGTCTACCTTTCTACACACTGTTTCCTTGGGTTCTGCTTCATCCCTTTCTATCTTCTTATCAGTTGCCTGTACCTTATCCATCGCATCCAACAAGTCGCAGCGATACTCAAAGTACAGCTCTCGGATTCGTTCGAAGGTAGCATCAGCTTCGGCTAACTCCTTCTCTGCTGCAGACTCCAGAGCTTTTTTGAGTCGTGCATTTGCTGTTTCCATTGTCTTTTCTAATGCAGACAATCGGCTGGAAATATAGTTGGCTGTTCGCCTAGCAGAGCCAGTTTTGGAAAAATGTGATATACAGTCTTTCTCCATTTGTGTTAGCATGTAACCCAAATGGTTTGCCATCATATCACAAAATGTATATAAGGAAAAAGGAAAAAAGATAATAAAAGAATCACTTACTTTTGAAAACGCGGTGCGTTAGTCGAAAAGAGGGTTCCAAGTTTGGTCCTATGCGGTGTCTTCTGATCCAACTCAGCGGGAAATCTTGGCAGGTAACGTTTTCACACACCACACATTTGATAGTTGTTTTTTTTTTTTTAATTAATTGTCCAATTAATTGAATGTTTAATAAATTGAATGCACACACACACTAAAATTCGCGTGCGACAGCAAGGAAAACAAAGGAAAACCAAATGTTTTATATATGTAGATATATATATATATATACATATATACATATATATGTAGATATAACAAGTAAAAAATATACATATGGCTCGATGGGATCAAAATGTTCGGCAAAAGTACGGAATCCTTCCTGTTAAAGGAAAATGGACTGTAATATAATCGTTTAAATAAAACACTGCTTTCACTCGGTACAGAAACAGAAGTGGTTTTTTATTTTATTATTCTGTCATTTGACATTTTTTGATTGGACTGGTACCAGCTGTTTTGAGGGGTGTTGTTGCGTGGGTGCAAGAATTTGCATGCCGATGACATCATGTTCCAACAGATATTATTCACCCACAAAAGGGAAATTCCTGAGATCACATTGGGGGAACCCCCTTAAAATCTCGGATAGCGCAAAATACCTAGGAGTCGTTCTTGATAAAAAACTGAACTGGAGACCTAATATCAATGAAAGATTTAAGAAAACAACTATAGCTTTCCATAAGTGTAGTAGAATATTTGGGAAAAACTGGGGTCCAAAACCAAAAATTATTCTATGGATGTATACGAGGGCAAGTAACATGAAAACAAAACACCTACTGCGGGACTAGCGGCTATTCTCAATCTGCTACCCCTGGATATTTTCGTCAAAACCTCAGCAACTATAAGTGCCCTAAGAATAAGTCAGTAAATAGCTGGAATCATAATGCAACAAGTCATTCCATGATCCTGGAGAAATATCTAGGAAAAGTTTATACTATGGATTACCTCACTCCGTTCCTTGATTTCCACAGACCATTTATTAGCTCGTTCCCAAGCAGGGAAGAATTGAAGGATGGTCCGCCTGCCAACACACGTTCCATCTCCAACTTTACAGATGGATCTAAGATGGATGCAGGCGGAGGGTCTGGGATTTTTTTCTGAACCGTTGGGCATATCTAGATCAGTCTGCCTCCCGAACCATAGCAGTGTTTTCCAAGCGGAGGTCTTAGCAGTGACAATAGCTGGCCGTAAGATTGTGATGAAGGCAATATCACAGGAAGGTGTCACTTTCTACATTGACAGCCAGGCGTCAATAAAAACGATTGCTGCTATTGAAATAAAATCCAAGCTTGTGAAGAACTCAAAGTTCTTGGAACACTGCACAAGGTTTCTCCTTTTCTGGGTCCCTGGACACGAAGGTATACCAGGAATCGAAAAGGCAGACGAATTGGCAAGAAGAGGCTCTGACTCTACATCGCAACATTTAGACACATTGGTGTTTCTCCCGCCTTGCACACTCAAGCAAGACGTATGAATTAAGGCCAGCAGAGAGGCCAATGGTAGATGGTCTTCTCGGGGCACCTGTGTGATCACTAGAAGCATATGGCCTTGCTTTGACAAGAATAGGACCAACCGAATTAGGAAATCCCTTTCTGTCCTTATAGGAATTATCCCGGGGCATAATTCTATTCGGTACCACATGAGAAAGCTAAGACTCACGGATGAAGATTTATGTTTATAGCCACTTTAGATTTAAATTTCTAGGGCGACACTTTTTCTGTGATCTTGAAGAATTATCAAATAGACCAATTAGTAAAATCTTTAAATTCATCAAATCCACAGGATGGTTTGGTGATTCACCAGATACAAATCAGTACTAGGGTTTACGAATGGGCAAGAGACTTTTCCCCTATGGGTATCACAATGGGTCTATACTGACCTTAGTGTGGCAATGCGATATTTTATTCTAATCGCCTACCCACATACCTAACCTAACCTAGTCTTATTTCGTATCAAAATCGAAATCAGAACGCTGATATATGTATATACATTCCTGTGTATATTATACATAAATGATTGGATGACATAATATCGATACCCAAATAAATATCAAAATGCACAACGCGGAATGTTCACATAGAGCTACAAAATGAAGATGGCTATTCAATATCTATTAATAATATATCGACGTACGAATAATATATGATTATAATCTGAAATGGAGTTACCACCAGGATACAACAAGTTGTCTGTTGGTCAACTCTACGGCAACACGTCGACGAGCACCCCATTAATAGCAGTATAAAGTTGTTTAACTATTGAATAACTCTACAATCTAGAAACTTTAATACAATTCGAAGAGGAGGCCCTATAAAATCCCGAGATATTGAATTCGATATATGTAGCGGGTGAAAATTAGATTTTGCAATAGGTACCAAGCTTATTCAACGAACTAGCCAATAATTTTCAAAATTCTTTAAAGATAATTTTTTTCAAAAATTTTTAGGAATTCTGTTTAACTCTACCAATTGAATATTTAATACTGGTAATGTTATAAATATAAAGTTAACAAAGTTAATGAAGTTGTGTAAACAAGAAATAAAAAAAAGTTCTAATATTTTTGTAATTAATCTTGTGCAGACAAACCCATAAGGGTTTGCAGATATGTATTATCTAACGTGAACCAATTTATATGTACATATGTACACCCTTCTTCATACATATGCCGATCTATTCATATCTATCCATTTATCCATTCACTCTTCCAATCATGCGTCAATTCTTCGACTTATCTGTCCAACAATCCATCAATCGGGCCAATGGGAGGAGTTAATTATTTTAATCCCCTTTCCTTAAATTCTTCTGTACGTGTGTGTACGAGTGCGATGGGTATACGGCAAGGAGGTGTTAAATATCAGCATCCAACCGCATTATCAGACGAAATAAAAGATGTGTGAAATAATTTTTATGTTGTGTTACGTATGTACAACTAACGTTTTAAAAGTTTTTCTACATATCTCGGCCCAGGTTAAACATATTTTAAAAAGGGTATTTTATTTTGACAATTTATACCAATATAATATAATAACATTCATTATAATAAGGGATGGCTGAGTTTTGAGATTGCGCAGAAGTGTTTTATAAGTATTCGAAAGAATGAGTATTTAGTCAAAAGTGTAAAAGTGATTACCTTTTTACAATAATTCAAGGAAAATACAAGTCACATTGGCTTTTTAATACGAAGAAACATTATTCGATCTTCTTAGTTCGTATAAAAATCAAAATCGGAACGCTGATATATATTATATGTAAATGATTGGCTATCAATTCGTAGAAAAAAGACAGGTTATGCATATGCGGATGACACATCGTACTCAGTCATAACATCAAAACTCAAATAAATATCAAAATGCATAACGCGGACTGTTCACATAGAGCTACAAAATGAAGATGGCTATTCAATATCTATAAATAATAAATCGACGTACAAATAATATATGATTATAATCTGAAATGGAGTTACCACCAAGATACAACAAGTTGCCTGTTGGTCAACTCTACGGCAACACGTCGACGAGCACCCTATTAATAGCAGTATAAAGTTGTTTAACTATTGAACAACTCTACAATCTAGAAACTTTAATACAATTCGAAGAGAAGGCCCTATAAAATCCCGAGATATTGAATTCGATATAGCGGGTGAAAATATGATTTTGCAATAGGTACCAGGCTTATTCAACGAACTAGCCAATGATTTTCAAAATTCTTTAAAGATAATTTTTTTCAAAACTTTTTAGGAATACTTGTTTAACTCTACCAATTGAATGTTTAATATTGGTAATGTTATAAATATAAAGTTAACAAAGTTAATGAAGTTGTTTAAACAAGAAATAAAAAAAAGTTCTAATATTTTTGTAATTAATCTTCTGCAGACAAACCCATAAGGGTTTGCAGATATGTATTATCTAACGTGAACCAATTTATAAGTATGTATGTACACCCTTCTGCTCATACATATGCCGATCTATTCATATCTATCCATTTATCTATTCACTCTTCCAATCATGCGTCAATTCTTTGACTTATCTGTCCAACAATCCATCAATCGGGCCAATGGGAGGAGTTAATTATTTTAATCCCCTTTCCTTAAATTCTTCTGTACGTGTGTGTACGAGTGCGATGGGTATATGGCAAGGAGGTGTTGAATATCAGCATCCGAACCGCATTATCAGACGAAATAAAAGATGTGTGAAATAATTTTTATGTTGTGTTACGTATGTACAACTAACGTTTTAAAAGTTTTTCTACATATCTCGGCCCAGGTTAAACATATTTTAAAAAGGGTATTTTATTTTGACAATTTATACTAATATAATATAATAACATTCATTATAATAAGGGATGGCTGAGTTTTGAGATTGCGCAGAAGTGTTTTATAAGTATTCGAAAGAAAGAGTATTTAGTCAAAAGTGTAAAAGTGATTACCTTTTTACAATAATTCAAGGAAAATACAAGTCACATTGGCTTTTTAATACGAAGAAACATTATTCGATCTTCTTAGTTCGTATAAAAATCAAAATCGGAACGCTGATATATACATATATATTATATGTAAATGATTGGCTATCAGTTCGTAAAAAAAAAACAGGTTATGCATTAATCTATTAATAATATATCGACGTACAAATAATATATGATTATAATCTGAAATGGAGTTACCACCAGGATACAACAAATTGTCTGTTGATCAACTCTACGGCACCACGTCCACGAGCACCCCATTAACAGCATAAAGCTTGTAACTATTGAACAACTCTATGAACTAGAAACTTTAACACAATTTCAAAGAAGACAGGCACTATAAAATCCCAACACAGCAAACTTTTAACTTTTTTTTGAAGTGGATATGGATATTTATGGAATGTTATAAATATAAAGTTAACAAAGTTAATGAAGTTGTGTAAACAAGAAATAAAAAAAAGTTCTAATATTTTTGTAATTAATCTTGTACAGACAAACCCATAAGGGTTTGCAGATATGTATTATCTAACGTGAATCAATTTATATGTATGTACACCCTTCTGCTCATACATATGCCGATCTATTCATATCTATCCATTTATCTATTCACTCTTCCAATCATGCGTAAATTCTTCGACTTATCTGTCCAACAATCCATCAATCGGGCCAATGGGAGGAGTTAATTATTTTAATCCCCTTTCCTTAAATTCTTCTGTACGTGTGTGTACGAGTGCGATGGGTATATGGCAAGGAGGTGTTGAATATCAGCATCCGAACCGCATTATCAGACGAAATAAAAGATGTGTAAAATAATTTTTATGTTGTGTTACGTATGTACAACTAACGTTTTAAAAGTTTTTCTACATATCTCGGCCCAGGTTAAACATATTTTAAAAAGGGTATTTTATTTTGACAATTTATACTAATATAATATAATAACATTCATTATAATAAGGGATGGCTGAGTTTTGAGATTGCGCAGAAGTGTTTTATAAGTATTCGAAAGAAAGAGTATTTAGTCAAAAGTGTAAAAGTGATTTCCTTTTTACAATAATTCAAGGAAAATACAAGTCACATTGGCTTTTTAATACGTAGAAGCATTATTCGATCTTCTTAGTTCGTATAAAAATCAAAATCGGAACGCTGATATATACATATATATTATATGTAAATGATTGGCTATCAGTTCGTAAAAAAAAAACAGGTTATGCATTAATCGATTAATAATATATCGACGTACAAATAATATATGATTATAATCTGAAATGGAGTTACCACCAGGATACAACAAATTGTCTGTTAATCAACTCTACGGCACCACGTCGACGAGCACCCCATTAACAGCAGCATAAAGCTTGTAACTATTGAACAACTCTATAAACTAGAAACTTTAACACAATTCAAAGAAGACAGGCACTATAAAATCCCAACACAGCAAACTTTTAACTTTTTTTTGAAGTGGATATGGCGGGCGAAAATATGATTTTGCAGTACCAAGCATATTCAACGAACAAACCAATGATTTTAAAAATTTTTCAAAATTTTTTAGGAATTCTTGTTAAACTCTACCAATTCAATATTTTATATTGGTAATGTTATAAATATAAAGTTAACAAAGTTAATGAAGTTGTGTAAACAAAAAAAAAAATAAAGTGCACGAGTGTATAATTTTATCAGGTTTAAAGTCCAAGTCTTGCTCTTCCCAGTAAAGTAGGCGCGGCATTCCGCGTTTCGATTGAATAATAGTCATAACATTGTACGAGTTTACTCAATGTCTTGTTTTTAAAAAACACCTTTAAAAAGTGGGCGTATCCAGATAAGGTGTTTGAGTGAATTCTAGAAAATTTTAACGCCTATTACTTTGCTTAAATAATTTTTTCTCAATTTGTAGTAAAAATATTAAGAGTAGAAAGAGTATTTAGTCAAAAGTGTAAAAGTGATTTCCTTTTTACAATAATTCAAGGAAAATACAAGTCACATTGGCTTTTTAATACGTAGAAGCATTATTCGATCTTCTTAGTTCGTATAAAAATCAAAATCGGAACGCTGATATATACATATATATTATATGTAAATGATTGGCTATCAGTTCGTAAAAAAAAAACAGGTTATGCATTAATCGATTAATAATATATCGACGTACAAATAATATATGATTATAATCTGAAATGGAGTTACCACCAGGATACAACAAATTGTCTGTTAATCAACTCTACGGCACCACGTCGACGAGCACCCCATTAACAGCAGCATAAAGCTTGTAACTATTGAACAACTCTATAAGCTAGAAACTTTAACAAAATTCAAAGAAGACAGGCACTATAAAATCCCAACACAGCAAACTTTTAACTTTTTTTTGAAGTGGATATGGGTATTTATGGAATGTTATAAATATAAAGTTAACAAAGTTAAAGAAGTTTTTTTTTTTTTTTTTTTTCCGTTGGTTGGTGAGAATCTTCAAAAGACACTATGAGACACCGTGTACTCATAGTATTGTCAGATTTTTACTGACTAAACACACCCTTCCCTTTTATTATTTTTGTTTACTACAACTAAGTTTCCTTAACAAGTAGTTTAAGCTTCAATAATATTCGCGTGAGGCAGGTAGATTTTCAGCAAAATCACCTGCTAATGCCGTCATTATATGCGGTTGCTTCTTATTGCGCTAGATCGAACGGTTTCGTTCTTTGAAGTCGGCGCATAAGGTTTCTCACGTCCAATATTTGGAGTACAGCATGGTTACAGTGACTATGAAGGCGAAGATGGAGCTTCCTAGCGAAGTTTGTTATTTCGTCGTTCACAGTTGCGATCCCTAAGTCTCTTTTGTATATCATTGTTTCTAGTATACCAGGGAGCATTCACGATTCGTCTTATCACTTTATTTTGGAATGATTGAATAAATTCTCTATTGCTTGCTTTAGTACAACCCCATATGCCGAGTTGTATGCCGTATGTCCATATAGGCTTAAGCACTTGCTTGTATATAAGCAGTTTGTTATGTACACTTAGCTTGGAATATCTTCCAAGGAGCCAATACATTTCTCTAAAACGATTTTCAAGCTTATCGCGTTTTTTTTTTACGTGCGTTTTCCACTTGAGCTTCGCATCTAGTGTCATCCCTAGATATTTAGCTTCATTTGCATGTGGTATTTGTACAGAGTTAATAAAAACGGGTAGATTGTTTATTTCCTTGTATGTAAAGTTCACATGCGTCGATTTAGTCTCGTTAAGAACAATGCGCCATTGTTTTGTCCAGTCACAGATTTTATTCAAAGCTTGTTGGAGTTTATCAGTTGCTGACTCAATTGAACTATCCGTTGCTAAAATTGCCGTATCGTCCGCGAACGTAGCTACTACGGTGCCTTCAGTTTGGGGTATGTCTCGAGTATACAGCAAAAATAAAATTGGACCAAGGACACTTCCTTGCGGAACTCCGGCTGCTATTTCCTTGAACTCGGAGTATTCAGTTCCGTGTTTAACACGAAATAGTCTATTTTCAAGGTAGGATTCTAAGATCTTATTTAGGTGTTCCGGCAGGACCTGTCTTAGTTTGTATTTCAGGCTAGAGCAAATCTTTCGTCCTTCTAGGGCTTTTTCAATTTCATCGGTTATTCTGTAAACCTGGTCGATTGTGGAATGCTTGATTCTAAACCCGAATTGATGATCAGGTATAAGTCGTCTTTTTTCAATAACTGGTTGTATGCGTTTCAATAGGAGCCTTTCAAATACCTTCGATATTATTGGAAGGAGCGATATTGGTCTGTACGATTTTTTGTCATTAGGAGATTTTCCCGGTTTCGGAACCATTATCACTTCTGCTACCTTCCACGCATCTGGGACGTGTAGCAATCTAAGCCAAGCGTTTATTAAATGCAGCAGTTTCATTAGTGCTTTTTGTGGTAATTGCTTAAGGATTTGTCCGGTTATTAAATCAAAACCTGGGGCTTTGTTATTTTCAGTTGTTTTATTTCTTTGTAAAGTTCGGTTAGTGACACTCTTTTTATTCTAAAGCTGTCAGATGTCATTGTCATACTTCTGTGATTCTCTATTAATATTTGACCATCAAATGGTTTAAACGTTTCCTCCAGATGTTTGGCAAAAAGGTCGGCCTTTTCTTTGTCATCTTTTGCCCACTCGCCATTGTCTTTTCTGATTGGTGCTGATTGCATTTGTGGTTTTTTTACGCTTTTTATAGCTTTCCAGAGCGAATAGTTTGTTTATCTTGAAGGCTTAACAGCCGAAAAGAGTACAGTGGTCTCGCTATTTTTTAACTCTTGAATCTCTTTTTTAAGTTTATTACTTAAGTAATTTGAGTATGTCTTATGTTGGGGGGCACGGGTTTGTTGCCATACTTTACGTGCTCTTCTCTTTTCACGAATGAGCTCTTTTATATCGGGCGGATAATTAACTTCGCTGCCTTTGACTACTCTTCTCCTTAATGGAGTATTTTTCCATGCGGCATACTGAATAGATTCAATAAATTTATCGAGTTCGTCTTCTATTTCGAGTGGTGTTTTTAGTGACACGTTTAAGATAATATTTTCTTCGCAATCATTTTTAAAGCCGTTCCAGTTGGTTTTGTTGTTAGTTAATCTAGGCACGCCTTCTACTTTCATTAGTTGGTCACTTATTGTTAAGATTACCGGTGAGTGATCTGAGGAGAGATCAAAACTTTCCTCTACTTTTGCAAAACTTGGAGATACTCCCTTTGTTATGAAGAAGTCTATCAGGTCAGGTGTTTTTGCAGCATCGGAGGGCCAATATGTCGGTTGCCCTGTCGAATAGAAGTCAACCCCGCATTGCATACCAACTTCGTATAGGAGTCTACCTTTTGGCGAGTTATATCTTGAACCCCAAAAGGTGTGTTTTGCATTAAAGTCACCACCAATAATGAAATTCGTTCCAAACGAGTTGAAGAGATCTACAAAGTCGTTACTTTTAATTGTGCATCGTGGGGGACAATAAATCGACGCGATGTTGTAGTATGAGTTCTTGTTTTTAACACGAACTGAAGTTGCTTGCATAATGTCAAGTTCAATCGTTGTATTCATGGAGTGCTTAATGCAGTCTTTGATGAATAGGGAGGATCCGCCTCTGGCTCTCCCAGAAGGATGATAAGCGTGATACGCACGAAATCCTCTTATTTTTACCTCAGATTCTTTTGTCAAATAAGTTTCAGATATCAAGCATATGTCAATATTGTCGTTTCGCAGGAATACCTCTAGTTCGGTGATTTTTTGTTGGAGGCCATTTGCGTTCCATGTTAAAATTTTTAATAACCGTTTCATGATCATGTGGGAGTTCTTTTTGTTCGTGGTTTAAACTCGAGCTTGCTCAATTTGTCAAATATGGTCTTGTTAATCTTGGTTTGCTCCTCAAGTTTTGCGAGAATAATAGAGAAGACTTGCGAGATTGGGTCTACCGTAACACTAGGCGGTTTGTTTGCTTGTGATACGGTTTGAGCATATGATTGCACTCTTGGAGATTTTGGCTTTGAAGTGGATATGGGTATTTATGGAATGTTATAAATATAAAGTTAACAAAGTTAAAGAAGTTGTGTAAACAAGAAAAATAAAAGTTCTAATATTTTTATAATTAATCTTCTGCAGACAAACCCATAAGGGTTTGCAGATATTACCTAATTAATCACTCCATTCACATGAACCAATTTATATGTATGTACACCCTTTTGGTCATACATATGCCAATCTATTTATATCTATCGATTTATCTATTCACTCTTCCAATCATGCGTCAATTCTTCGACTTATATAGGTATCTCACAATCCATCAATCGCGTCAATGGGAGGAGACAATTATTTAATCCCCTTTCCTTAAATTCTTCGGTACGTGTGTGTACGAGTGCGATGGGTATATGGCGAGAAGGTGTTGATTATTAGCATCCAAACAGTATTATCTGACGAAATAAAAGATGTGTGAAATAATTTTTATGTTGTGTTACGTATGTACAACTAACATTTTAAAAGTTTTTCTACATATCTCGGTCCAGGTTAAACAGATCTTAAAAAGGGTATTTTATTTTGAAAAGGTATACCAATATAATATAATAACATTCATTATAATAAGTGATGGCTGAGTTTTGAGATTGCGCAGAAGTGTTTTATAAGTATTCGAAAGAATGAGTATTTAGTCAAAAGTGTAAAAGTGATTACCTTTTTACATTAATTCAAGGAAAATACAAATCACATTGGCTGTTTAATACGAAGAAACATTATTCGATCTTCTTAGTTTGTATAAAAATCAAAATCGGAACGCTGATATATGTATATTATATGTAAATGATTGGCTATCAATTCGTACAAAAAAGACAGGTTATGCATATGCGGATGACACATCGTACTCAGTCATAATATCAAAACTCAAATAAATATCAAAATGCACAACGCGGACTGTTCACATAGAGCTACAAAATGAAGATGGCTATTCAATATCTATAAATAATATATCGACGTACAAATAATATATGATTATAATCTGAAATGGAGTTACCACCAGGATACAACAAGTTGTCTGTTGGTCAACTCTACGGCAACACGTCGACGAGCACCCTATTAATAGCAGTATAAAATTGTTTAACTATTGAACAACTCTACAATCTATAAACTTTAATACAATTCGAAGAGAAGGCTTTATAAAATCCCGAGATATTGAATTCGATATAGCGGGTTAAAATATGATTTTGCAATAGGTACCAAGCTTATTCAACGAACTAGCCAATGATTTTCAAAATTCTTTAAAGATAATTTTTTTCAAAACTTTTTAGGAATACTTGTTTAACTCTACCAATTGAATGTTTAATATTGGTAATGTTATAAATATAAAGTTAACAAAGTTAATGAAGTTGTTTAAACAAGAAATAAAAAAAAGTTCTAATATTTTTGTAATTAATCTTCTGCAGACAAACCCATAAGGGTTTGCAGATATGTATTATCTAACGTGAACCAATTTATAAGTATGTATGTACACCCTTCTGCTCATACATATGCCGATCTATTCATATCTATCCATTTATCTATTCACTCTTCCAATCATGCGTCAATTCTTTGACTTATCTGTCCAACAATCCATCAATCGGGCCAATGGGAGGAGTTAATTATTTTAATCCCCTTTCCTTAAATTCTTCTGTACGTGTGTGTACGAGTGCGATGGGTATATGGCAAGGAGGTGTTGAATATCAGCATCCGAACCGCATTATCAGACGAAATAAAAGATGTGTGAAATAATTTTTATGTTGTGTTACGTATGTACAACTAACGTTTTAAAAGTTTTTCTACATATCTCGGCCCAGGTTAAACATATTTTAAAAAGGGTATTTTATTTTGACAATTTATACCAATATAATATAATAACATTCAATATAATAAGGGATGGCTGAGTTTTGAGATTGCGCAGAAGTGTTTTATAAGTATTCGAAAGAAAGAGTATTTAGTCAAAAGTGTAAAAGTGATTACCTTTTTACAATAATTCAAGGAAAATACAAGTCACATTGGCTTTTTAATACGAAGAAACATTATTCGATCTTCTTAGTTCGTATAAAAATCAAAATCGGAACGCTGATATATACATATATATTATATGTAAATGATTGGCTATCAGTTCGTAAAAAAAAAACAGGTTATGCATTAATCTATTAATAATATATCGACGTACAAATAATATATGATTATAATCTGAAATGGAGTTACCACCAGGATACAACAAATTGTCTGTTGATCAACTCTACGGCACCACGTCCACGAGCACCCCATTAACAGCATAAAGCTTGTAACTATTGAACAACTCTATGAACTAGAAACTTTAACACAATTTCAAAGAAGACAGGCACTATAAAATCCCAACACAGCAAACTTTTAACTTTTTTTTGAAGTGGATATGGATATTTATGGAATGTTATAAATATAAAGTTAACAAAGTTAATGAAGTTGTGTAAACAAGAAAAATAAAAGTTCTAATATTTTTATAATTAATCTTCTGCAGACAAACCCATAAGGGTTTGCAGATATTACCTAATTAATCACTCCATTCACATGAACCAATTTATATGTATGTACACCCTTTTGGTCATACATATGCCAATCTATTCATATCTATCGATTTATCTATTCACTCTTCCAATCATGCGTCAATTCTTCGACTTATATAGGTATCTCACAATCCATCAATCGCGTCAATGGGAGGAGACAATTATTTAATCCCCTTTCCTTAAATTCTTCGGTACGTGTGTGTACGAGTGCGATGGGTATATGGCGAGAAGGTGTTGATTATTAGCATCCAAACAGTATTATCTGACGAAATAAAAGATGTGTGAAATAATTTTTATGTTGTGTTACGTATGTACAACTAACATTTTAAAAGTTTTTCTACATATCTCGGTCCAGGTTAAACAGATCTTAAAAAGGGTATTTTATTTTGAAAAGGTATACCAATATAATATAATAACATTCATTATAATAAGGGATGGCTGAGTTTTGAGATTGCGCAGAAGTGTTTTATAAGTATTCGAAAGAATGAGTATTTAGTCAAAAGTGTAAAAGTGATTACCTTTTTACATTAATTCAAGGAAAATACAAATCACATTGGCTGTTTAATACGAAGAAACATTATTCGATCTTCTTAGTTTGTATAAAAATCAAAATCGGAACGCTGATATATGTATATTATATGTAAATGATTGGCTATCAATTCGTACAAAAAAGACAGGTTATGCATATGCGGATGACACATCGTACTCAGTCATAATATCAAAATTCAAATAAATATCAAAATGCACAACGCGGACTGTTCACATAGAGCTACAAAATGAAGATGGCTATTCAATATCTATAAATAATATATCGACGTACAAATAATATATGATTATAATCTGAAATGGAGTTACCACCAGGATACAACAAGTTGTCTGTTGGTCAACTCTACGGCAACACGTCGACGAGCACCCTATTAATAGCAGTATAAAATTGTTTAACTATTGAACAACTCTACAATCTATAAACTTTAATACAATTCGAAGAGAAGGCTTTATAAAATCCCGAGATATTGAATTCGATATAGCGGGTTAAAATATGATTTTGCAATAGGTACCAAGCTTATTCAACGAACTAGCCAATGATTTTCAAAATTCTTTAAAGATAATTTTTTTCAAAACTTTTTAGGAATACTTGTTTAACTCTACCAATTGAATGTTTAATATTGGTAATGTTATAAATATAAAGTTAACAAAGTTAATGAAGTTCTTTAAACAAGAAATAAAAAAAAGTTCTAATATTTTTGTAATTAATCTTCTGCAGACAAACCCATAAGGGTTTGCAGATATGTATTATCTAACGTGAACCAATTTATAAGTATGTATGTACACCCTTCTGCTCATACATATGCCGATCTATTCATATCTATCCATTTATCTATTCACTCTTCCAATCATGCGTCAATTCTTTGACTTATCTGTCCAACAATCCATCAATCGGGCCAATGGGAGGAGTTAATTATTTTAATCCCCTTTCCTTAAATTCTTCTGTACGTGTGTGTACGAGTGCGATGGGTATATGGCAAGGAGGTGTTGAATATCAGCATCCGAACCGCATTATCAGACGAAATAAAAGATGTGTGAAATAATTTTTATGTTGTGTTACGTATGTACAACTAACGTTTTAAAAGTTTTTCTACATATCTCGGCCCAGGTTAAACATATTTTAAAAAGGGTATTTTATTTTGACAATTTATACTAATATAATATAATAACATTCATTATAATAAGGGATGGCTGAGTTTTGAGATTGCGCAGAAGTGTTTTATAAGTATTCGAAAGAAAGAGTATTTAGTCAAAAGTGTAAAAGTGATTACCTTTTTACAATAATTCAAGGAAAATACAAGTCACATTGGCTTTTTAATACGAAGAAACATTATTCGATCTTCTTAGTTCGTAAAAGTGATTACCTTTTTACAATAATTCAAGGAAAATACAAGTCACATTGGCTTTTTAATACGAAGAAACATTATTCGATCTTCTTAGTTCGTATAAAAATCAAAATCGGAACGCTGATATATACATATATATTATATGTAAATGATTGGCTATCAGTTCGTAAAAAAAAAACAGGTTATGCATTAATCTATTAATAATATATCGACGTACAAATAATATATGATTATAATCTGAAATGGAGTTACCACCAGGATACAACAAATTGTCTGTTGATCAACTCTACGGCACCACGTCCACGAGCACCCCATTAACAGCATAAAGCTTGTAACTATTGAACAACTCTATGAACTAGAAACTTTAACACAATTTCAAAGAAGACAGGCACTATAAAATCCCAACACAGCAAACTTTTAACTTTTTTTTGAAGTGGATATGGATATTTATGGAATGTTATAAATATAAAGTTAACAAAGTTAATGAAGTTGTGTAAACAAGAAATAAAAAAAAGTTCTAATATTTTTGTAATTAATCTTGTACAGACAAACCCATAAGGGTTTGCAGATATGTATTATCTAACGTGAATCAATTTATATGTATGTACACCCTTCTGCTCATACATATGCCGATCTATTCATATCTATCCATTTATCTATTCACTCTTCCAATCATGCGTCAATTCTTCGACTTATCTGTCCAACAATCCATCAATCGGGCCAATGGGAGGAGTTAATTATTTTAATCCCCTTTCCTTAAATTCTTCTGTACGTGTGTGTACGAGTGCGATGGGTATATGGCAAGGAGGTGTTGAATATCAGCATCCGAACCGCATTATCAGACGAAATAAAAGATGTGTGAAATAATTTTTATGTTGTGTTACGTATGTACAACTAACGTTTTAAAAGTTTTTCTACATATCTCGGCCCAGGTTAAACATATTTTAAAAAGGGTATTTTATTTTAAAAAGGTAAATCAATATAATAGCATTCATTATAGTAAGGGATGGCTGAGTTTTGAGATTGCGCAGAAGTGTTTTATAAGTATTCGAAAGAAAGAGTATTTAGTCAAAAGTGTAAAAGTGATTTCCTTTTTACAATAATTCAAGGAAAATACAAGTCACATTGGCTTTTTAATACGTAGAAGCATTATTCGATCTTCTTAGTTCGTATAAAAATCAAAATCGGAACGCTGATATATACATATATATTATATGTAAATGATTGGCTATCAGTTCGTAAAAAAAAAACAGGTTATGCATTAATCGATTAATAATATATCGACGTACAAAAAATATATGATTATAATTTTTTTTTTTTGAAGTGGATATGGCGGGCGAAAATATGATTTTGCAGTACCAAGCATATTCAACGAACAAACCAATGATTTTAAAAATTTTTCAAAATTTTTTAGGAATTCTTGTTAAACTCTACCAATTCAATATTTTATATTGGTAATGTTATAAATATAAAGTTAACAAAGTTAATGAAGTTGTGTAAACAAAAAAAAAAATAAAGTGCACGAGTGTATAATTTTATCAGGTTTAAAGTCCAAGTCTTGCTCTTCCCAGTAAAGTAGGCGCGGCATTCCGCGTTTCGATTGAATAATAGTCATAACATTGTACGAGTTTACTCAATGTCTTGTTTTTAAAAAATACCTTTAAAAAGTGGGCGTATCCAGATAAGGTGTTTGAGTGAATTCTAGAAAATTTTAACGCCTATTACTTTGCTTAAATAATTTTTTCTCAATTTGTAGTAAAAAAATTAAGAGTAGAAAGAGTATTTAGTCAAAAGTGTAAAAGTGATTTCCTTTTTACAATAATTCAAGGAAAATACAAGTCACATTGGCTTTTTAATACGTAGAAGCATTATTCGATCTTCTTAGTTCGTATAAAAATCAAAATCGGAACGCTGATATATACATATATATTATATGTAAATGATTGGCTATCAGTTCGTAAAAAAAAAACAGGTTATGCATTAATCGATTAATAATATATCGACGTACAAATAATATATGATTATAATCTGAAATGGAGTTACCACCAGGATACAACAAATTGTCTGTTAATCAACTCTACGGCACCACGTCGACGAGCACCCCATTAACAGCAGCATAAAGCTTGTAACTATTGAACAACTCTATAAGCTAGAAACTTTAACAAAATTCAAAGAAGACAGGCACTATAAAATCCCAACACAGCAAACTTTTAACTTTTTTTTGAAGTGGATATGGGTATTTATGGAATGTTATAAATATAAAGTTAACAAAGTTAAAGAAGTTTTTTTTTTTTTTTTTTCCGTTGGTTGGTGAGAATCTTCAAAAGACACTATGAGACACCGTGTACTCATAGTATTGTCAGATTTTTACTGACTAAACACACCCTTCCCTTTTATTATTTTTGTTTACTACAACTAAGTTTCCTTAACAAGTAGTTTAAGCTTCAATAATATTCGCGTGAGGCAGGTAGATTTTCAGCAAAATCACCTGCTAATGCCGTCATTATATGCGGTTGCTTCTTATTGCGCTAGATCGAACGGTTTCGTTCTTTGAAGTCGGCGCATAAGGTTTCTCACGTCCAATATTTGGAGTACAGCATGGTTACAGTGACTATGAAGGCGAAGATGGAGCTTCCTAGCGAAGTTTGTTATTTCGTCGTTCACAGTTGCGATCCCTAAGTCTCTTTTGTATATCATTGTTTCTAGTATACCAGGGAGCATTCACGATTCGTCTTATCACTTTATTTTGGAATGATTGAATAAATTCTCTATTGCTTGCTTTAGTACAACCCCAGAGTTGTATGCCGTATGTCCATATAGGCTTAAGCACTTGCTTGTATATAAGCAGTTTGTTATGTACACTTAGCTTGGAATATCTTCCAAGGAGCCAATACATTTCTCTAAAACGATTTTCAAGCTTATCGCGTTTTTTTTTAACGTGCGTTTTCCACTTGAGCTTCGCATCTAGTGTCATCCCTAGATATTTAGCTTCATTTGCATGTGGTATTTGTACAGAGTTAATAAAAACGGGTAGATTGTTTATTTCCTTGTATGTAAAGTTCACATGCGTCGATTTAGTCTCGTTAAGAACAATGCGCCATTGTTTTGTCCAGTCACAGATTTTATTCAAAGCTTGTTGGAGTTTATCAGTTGCTGACTCAATTGAACTATCCGTTGCTAAAATTGCCGTATCGTCCGCGAACGTAGCTACTACGGTGCCTTCAGTTTGGGGTATGTCTCGAGTATACAGCAAAAATAAAATTGGACCAAGGACACTTCCTTGCGGAACTCCGGCTGCTATTTCCTTGAACTCGGAGTATTCAGTTCCGTGTTTAACACGAAATAGTCTATTTTCAAGGTAGGATTCTAAGATCTTATTTAGGTGTTCCGGCAGGACCTGTCTTAGTTTGTATTTCAGGCTAGAGCAAATCTTTCGTCCTTCTAGGGCTTTTTCAATTTCATCGGTTATTCTGTAAACCTGGTCGATTGTGGAATGCTTGATTCTAAACCCGAATTGATGATCAGGTATAAGTCGTCTTTTTTCAATAACTGGTTGTATGCGTTTCAATAGGAGCCTTTCAAATACCTTCGATATTATTGGAAGGAGCGATATTGGTCTGTACGATTTTTTGTCATTAGGAGATTTTCCCGGTTTCGGAACCATTATCACTTCTGCTACCTTCCACGCATCTGGGACGTGTAGCAATCTAAGCCAAGCGTTTATTAAATGCAGCAGTTTCATTAGTGCTTTTTGTGGTAATTGCTTAAGGATTTGTCCGGTTATTAAATCAAAACCTGGGGCTTTGTTATTTTCAGTTGTTTTATTTCTTTGTAAAGTTCGGTTAGTGACACTCTTTTTATTCTAAAGCTGTCAGATGTCATTGTCATACTTCTGTGATTCTCTATTAATATTTGACCATCAAATGGTTTAAACGTTTCCTCCAGATGTTTGGCAAAAAGGTCGGCCTTTTCTTTGTCATCTTTTGCCCACTCGCCATTGTCTTTTCTGATTGGTGCTGATTGCATTTGTGGTTTTTTTACGCTTTTTATAGCTTTCCAGAGCGAATAGTTTGTTTATCTTGAAGGCTTAACAGCCGAAAAGAGTACAGTGGTCTCGCTATTTTTTAACTCTTGAATCTCTTTTTTAAGTTTATTACTTAAGTAATTTGAGTATGTCTTATGTTGGGGGGCACGGGTTTGTTGCCATACTTTACGTGCTCTTCTCTTTTCACGAATGAGCTCTTTTATATCGGGCGGATAATTAACTTCGCTGCCTTTGACTACTCTTCTCCTTAATGGAGTATTTTTCCATGCGGCATACTGAATAGATTCAATAAATTTATCGAGTTCGTCTTCTATTTCGAGTGGTGTTTTTAGTGACACGTTTAAGATAATATTTTCTTCGCAATCATTTTTAAAGCCGTTCCAGTTGGTTTTGTTGTTAGTTAATCTAGGCACGCCTTCTACTTTCATTAGTTGGTCACTTATTGTTAAGATTACCGGTGAGTGATCTGAGGAGAGATCAAAACTTTCCTCTACTTTTGCAAAACTTGGAGATACTCCCTTTGTTATGAAGAAGTCTATCAGGTCAGGTGTTTTTGCAGCATCGGAGGGCCAATATGTCGGTTGCCCTGTCGAATAGAAGTCAGCCCCGCATTGCATACCAACTTCGTATAGGAGTCTACCTTTTGGCGAGTTATATCTTGAACCCCAAAAGGTGTGTTTTGCATTAAAGTCACCACCAATAATGAAATTCGTTCCAAACGAGTTGAAGAGATCTACAAAGTCGTTACTTTTAATTGTGCATCGTGGGGGACAATAAATCGACGCGATGTTGTAGTATGAGTTCTTGTTTTTAACACGAACTGAAGTTGCTTGCATAATGTCAAGTTCAATCGTTGTATTCATGGAGTGCTTAATGCAGTCTTTGATGAATAGGGAGGATCCGCCTCTGGCTCTCCCAGAAGGATGATAAGCGTGATACGCACGAAATCCTCTTATTTTTACCTCAGATTCTTTTGTCAAATAAGTTTCAGATATCAAGCATATGTCAATATTGTCGTTTCGCAGGAACACCTCTAGTTCGGTGATTTTTTGTTGGAGGCCATTTGCGTTCCATGTTAAAATTTTTAATAACCGTTTCATGATCATGTGGGAGTTCTTTTTGTTCGTGGTTTAAACTCGAGCTTGCTCAATTTGTCAAATATGGTCTTGTTAATCTTGGTTTGCTCCTCAAGTTTTGCGAGAATAATAGAGAAGACTTGCGAGATTGGGTCTACCGTAACACTAGGCGGTTTGTTTGCTTGTGATACGGTTTGAGCATATGATTGCACTCTTGGAGATTTTGGCTTTGAAGTGGATATGGGTGTTTATGGAATGTTATAAATATAAAGTTAACAAAGTTAAAGAAGTTGTGTAAACAAGAAAAATAAAAGTTCTAATATTTTTATAATTAATCTTCTGCAGACAAACCCATAAAGGTTTGCAGATATTACCTAATTAATCACTCCATTCACATGAACCAATTTATATGTATGTACACCCTTTTGGTCATACATATGCCAATCTATTCATATCTATCGATTTATCTATTCACTCTTCCAATCATGCGTCAATTCTTCGACTTATATAGGTATCTCACAATCCATCAATCGCGTCAATGGGAGGAGACAATTATTTAATCCCCTTTCCTTAAATTCTTCGGTACGTGTGTGTACGAGTGCGATGGGTATATGGCGAGAAGGTGTTGATTATTAGCATCAAACAGTATTATCTGACGAAATAAAAGATGTGTGAAATAATTTTTATGTTGTGTTACGTATGTACAACTAACATTTTAAAAGTTTTTCTACATATCTCGGTCCAGGTTAAACAGATCTTAAAAAGGGTATTTTATTTTGAAAAGGTATACCAATATAATATAATAACATTCATTATAATAAGGGATGGCTGAGTTTTGAGATTGCGCAGAAGTGTTTTATAAGTATTCGAAAGAAAGAGTATTTAGTCAAAAGTGTAAAAGTGATTACCTTTTTACATTAATTCAAGGAAAATACAAATCACATTGGCTGTTTAATACGAAGAAACATTATTCGATCTTCTTAGTTTGTATAAAAATCAAAATCGGAACGCTGATATATGTATATTATATGTAAATGATTGGCTATCAATTCGTAGAAAAAAGACAGGTTATGCATATGCGGATGACACATCGTACTCAGTCATAATATCAAAACTCAAATAAATATCAAAATGCACAACGCGGACTGTTCACATAGAGCTACAAAATGAAGATGGCTATTCAATATCTATAAATAATATATCGACGTACAAATAATATATGATTATAATCTGAAATGGAGTTACCACCAGGATACAACAAGTTGTCTGTTGGTCAACTCTACGGCAACACGTCGACGAGCACCCTATTAATAGCAGTATAAAGTTGTTTAACTATTGAACAACTCTACAATCTATAAACTTTAATACAATTCGAAGAGAAGGCTTTATAAAATCCCGAGATATTGAATTCGATATAGCGGGTTAAAATATGATTTTGCAATAGGTACCAAGCTTATTCAACGAACTAGCCAATGATTTTCAAAATTCTTTAAAGATAATTTTTTTCAAAACTTTTTAGGAATACTTGTTTAACTCAACCCATTGAATGTTTAATATTGGTAATGTTATAAATATAAAGTTAACAAAGTTAATGAAGTTGTGTAAACAAAAAAAAATAAAGTGCACGAGTGTATAATTTTATCAGGTTTAAAGTCCAAGTCTTGCTCTTCCCAGTAAAGTAGGCGCGGCATTCCGCGTTTCGATTGAATAATAGTCATAACATTGTACGAGTTTACTCAATGTCTTGTTTTTAAAAAACACCTTTAAAAAGTGGGCGTTTCCAGATAAGGTGTTTGAGTGAATTCTAGAAAATTTTAACGCCTATTACTTTGCTTAAATAATTTTTTCTCAATTTGTAGTAAAAATATTAAGAGTAGAAAGAGTATTTAGTCAAAAGTGTGAAAGTGATTTCCTTTTTACAATAATTCAAGGAAAATACAAGTTACATTGGCTTTTTAATACGTAGAAGCATTATTCGATCTTCTTAATTCGTATAAAAATCAAAATCGGAACGCTGATATATACATATGTATATATTATATGTAAATGATTGGCCATCAGTTCGTAAAAAAAAAACAGGTTATGCATTAATCGATTAATAATATATCGACGTAGAAATAATATATGATTATAATCTGAAATGGAGTTACCACCAGGATACAACAAATTGTCTGTTAATCAACTCTACGGCACCACGTCGACGAGCACCCCATTAACAGCAGCATAAAGCTTGTAACTATTGAACAACTCTATAAACTAGAAACTTTAACACAATTCAAAGAAGACAGGCACTATAAAATCCCAACACAGCAAACTTTTAACTTTTTTTTTAAGTGGATATGGCGGGCGAAAATATGATTTTGCAGTACCAAGCATATTCAACGAACTAACCAATGATTTTAAAAATTTTTCAAAATTTTTTAGGAATTCTTGTTAAACTCTACCAATTGAATATTTTATATTGGTAATGTTATAAATATAAAGTTAAGAAAGTTAATGAAGTTGTGTAAACAAAAAAAAAATAAAGTGCACGAGTGTATAATTTTATCAGGTTTAAAGTCTTAAAGTCCAAGTCTTGTTCTTGCCAGTAAAGTAGGCGCGGCATTCCGCGTTTCGATTGAATAATAGTCATAACATTGTACGAGTTTACTCAATGTCTTGTTTTTAAAAAAACACCTTTAAAAAGTGGGCGTGGCCAGATAAGGTGTTTGAGTGAATTCTAGAAAATTTTAACGCTTATTACTTTGCTTAAATAATTTTTTCTCAATTTGTAGTAAAAATTTTGAAAAAAAATTTTTATAAAAGTGGGAGTGGCATTATTATCCCTTTGTCTTATAACCTAGAAATATTAATTTTTAGCCCAATCGCCGAACAAATACCCGAGAAACAATTGATTTTAAATATTACCGTTATTCGAATTTTTTCACGAAAAACGTGGTATGCCACCTCATAGCATATGCCCAAACTAACCCACATATCAAATTTTATCGAAATCGTTATAGCCGTTTTCGAGAAAATCCATTTTAACTGAAATCGGCCTTAAGTAAACCAGCCTTAATTTTGAGGTTAGAATGAAAATTCAAATTACACCTCTAGGGAATATCCCACAGACCCTATTTATGAAGTTTGAGTTAAATCCGTCCAGCTGTTTAGGCTGTAGTCGAATATACAGACAGACAGACAGACAGACAGACAGACTGACAGACAGACAGACAGACAGACGGAATTGCCGGACCTACTTTTTTGGACTTCTCCATCATAGTAATATCAAGTTTGATTAAAATCTCGAGTTCGATTTTTTTCACGATTGCAATACTTGCCCTATAGGTAGGTGCAAGTAAAAAGTTCTAATATTTTTGTGATTAATCTTCTGCAGACAAACCCATAAGGGTTTGCAGATATTACCTAATGAATCACTCCATTCACATGAACCAATTTATATGTATGTACACCCTTTTGCTCATACATATGCCAATCTATTCATATCTATCGATTTATCTATTCACTCTTCCAATCATGCGTCAATTCTTCGACTTATATAGGTATCTCACAATCCATCAATCGCGTCAATGGGAGGAGACAATTATTTAATCCCCTTTCCTTAAACTCTTCTGTACGTGTGTGTACGAGTGCGATGGGTATATGGCGAGAAGGTGTTGAATATCAACATCCGAACCGCATTATCTGACGAAATAAAAGATGTGTGAAATAATTTTCATGTTGTGTTACGTATGTACAACTAACGTTTTAAAAGTTTTTCTACATATCTCGGCCCAGGTTAAACATATTTTAAAAAGGGTATTTTATTTTAAAAAGGTAAATCAATATAATAGCATTCATTATAGTAAGGGATGGCTGAGTTTTGAGATTGCGCAGAAGTGTTTTATAAGTATTCGAAAGAAAGAGTATTTAGTCAAAAGTGTAAAAGTGGTTTCCTTTTTACAATAATTCAAGGAAAATACAAGTCACATTGGCTTTTTAATACGTAGAAGCATTATTCGATCTTCTTAGTTCGTATAAAAATCAAAATCGGAACGCTGATATATGTATATTATATGTAAATGATTGGCTATCAGTTCGTAAAAAAAAAACAGGTTATGCATTAATCGATTAATAATATATCGACGTACAAAAAATATATGATTATAATTTTTTTTTTTGAAGTGGATATGGCGGGCGAAAATATGATTTTGCAGTACCAAGCATATTCAACGAACAAACCAATGATTTTAAAAATTTTTCAAAATTTTTTAGGAATTCTTGTTAAACTCTACCAATTCAATATTTTATATTGGTAATGTTATAAATATAAAGTTAACAAAGTTAATGAAGTTGTGTAAACAAAAAAAAAAATAAAGTGCACGAGTGTATAATTTTATCAGGTTTAAAGTCCAAGTCTTGCTCTTCCCAGTAAAGTAGGCGCGGCATTCCGCGTTTCGATTGAATAATAGTCATAACATTGTACGAGTTTACTCAATGTCTTGTTTTTAAAAAATACCTTTAAAAAGTGGGCGTATCCAGATAAGGTGTTTGAGTGAATTCTAGAAAATTTTAACGCCTATTACTTTGCTTAAATAATTTTTTCTCAATTTGTAGTAAAAATATTAAGAGTAGAAAGAGTATTTAGTCAAAAGTGTAAAAGTGATTTCCTTTTTACAATAATTCAAGGAAAATACAAGTCACATTGGCTTTTTAATACGTAGAAGCATTATTCGATCTTCTTAGTTCGTATAAAAATCAAAATTGGAACGCTGATATATACATATATATTATATGTAAATGATTGGCTATCAGTTCGTAAAAAAAAAACAGGTTATGCATTAATCGATTAATAATATATCGACGTACAAATAATATATGATTATAATCTGAAATGGAGTTACCACCAGGATACAACAAATTGTCTGTTAATCAACTCTACGGCACCACGTCGACGAGCACCCCATTAACAGCAGCATAAAGCTTGTAACTATTGAACAACTCTATAAGCTAGAAACTTTAACAAAATTCAAAGAAGACAGGCACTATAAAATCCCAACACAGCAAACTTTTAACTTTTTTTTGAAGTGGATATGGGTATTTATGGAATGTTATAAATATAAAGTTAACAAAGTTAAAGAAGTTTTTTTTTTTTTTTTTTTTCCGTGGGTTGGTGAGAATCTTCAAAAGACACTATGAGACACCGTGTACTCATAGTATTGTCAGATTTTTACTGACTAAACACACCCTTCCCTTTTATTATTTTTGTTTACTACAACTAAGTTTCCTTAACAAGTAGTTTAAGCTTCAATAATATTCGCGTGAGGCAGGTAGATTTTCAGCAAAATCACCTGCTAATGCCGTCATTATATGCGGTTGCTTCTTATTGCGCTAGATCGAACGGTTTCGTTCTTTGAAGTCGGCGCATAAGGTTTCTCACGTCCAATATTTGGAGTATAGCATGGTTACAGTGACTATGAAGGCGAAGATGGAGCTTCCTAGCGAAGTTTGTTATTTCGTCGTTCACAGTTGCGATCCCTAAGTCTCTTTTGTATATCATTGTTTCTAGTATACCAGGGAGCATTCACGATTCGTCTTATCACTTTATTTTGGAATGATTGAATAAATTCTCTATTGCTTGCTTTAGTACAACCCCAGAGTTGTATGCCGTATGTCCATATAGGCTTAAGCACTTGCTTGTATATAAGCAGTTTGTTATGTACACTTAGCTTGGAATATCTTCCAAGGAGCCAATACATTTCTCTAAAACGATTTTCAAGCTTATCGCGTTTTTTTTTAACGTGCGTTTTCCACTTGAGCTTCGCATCTAGTGTCATCCCTAGATATTTAGCTTCATTTGCATGTGGTATTTGTACAGAGTTAATAAAAACGGGTAGATTGTTTATTTCCTTGTATGTAAAGTTCACATGCGTCGATTTAGTCTCGTTAAGAACAATGCGCCATTGTTTTGTCCAGTCACAGATTTTATTCAAAGCTTGTTGGAGTTTATCAGTTGCTGACTCAATTGAACTATCCGTTGCTAAAATTGCCGTATCGTCCGCGAACGTAGCTACTACGGTGCCTTCAGTTTGGGGTATGTCTCGAGTATACAGCAAAAATAAAATTGGACCAAGGACACTTCCTTGCGGAACTCCGGCTGCTATTTCCTTGAACTCGGAGTATTCAGTTCCGTGTTTAACACGAAATAGTCTATTTTCAAGGTAGGATTCTAAGATCTTATTTAGGTGTTCCGGCAGGACCTGTCTTAGTTTGTATTTCAGGCTAGAGCAAATCTTTCGTCCTTCTAGGGCTTTTTCAATTTCATCGGTTATTCTGTAAACCTGGTCGATTGTGGAATGCTTGATTCTAAACCCGAATTGATGATCAGGTATAAGTCGTCTTTTTTCAATAACTGGTTGTATGTGTTTCAATAGGAGCCTTTCAAATACCTTCGATATTATTGGAAGGAGCGATATTGGTCTGTACGATTTTTTGTCATTAGGAGATTTTCCCGGTTTCGGAACCATTATCACTTCTGCTACCTTCCACGCATCTGGGACGTGTAGCAATCTAAGCCAAGCGTTTATTAAATGCAGCAGTTTCATTAGTGCTTTTTGTGGTAATTGCTTAAGGATTTGTCCGGTTATTAAATCAAAACCTGGGGCTTTGTTATTTTCAGTTGTTTTATTTCTTTGTAAAGTTCGGTTAGTGACACTCTTTTTATTCTAAAGCTGTCAGATGTCATTGTCATACTTCTGTGATTCTCTATTAATATTTGACCATCAAATGGTTTAAACGTTTCCTCCAGATGTTTGGCAAAAAGGTCGGCCTTTTCTTTGTCATCTTTTGCCCACTCGCCATTGTCTTTTCTGATTGGTGCTGATTGCATTTGTGGTTTTTTTACGCTTTTTATAGCTTTCCAGAGCGAATAGTTTGTTTATCTTGAAGGCTTAACAGCCGAAAAGAGTACAGTGGTCTCGCTATTTTTTAACTCTTGAATCTCTTTTTTAAGTTTATTACTTAAGTAATTTGAGTATGTCTTATGTTGGGGGGCACGGGTTTGTTGCCATACTTTACGTGCTCTTCTCTTTTCACGAATGAGCTCTTTTATATCGGGCGGATAATTAACTTCGCTGCCTTTGACTACTCTTCTCCTTAATGGAGTATTTTTCCATGCGGCATACTGAATAGATTCAATAAATTTATCGAGTTCGTCTTCTATTTCGAGTGGTGTTTTTAGTGACACGTTTAAGATAATATTTTCTTCGCAATCATTTTTAAAGCCGTTCCAGTTGGTTTTGTTGTTAGTTAATCTAGGCACGCCTTCTACTTTCATTAGTTGGTCACTTATTGTTAAGATTACCGGTGAGTGATCTGAGGAGAGATCAAAACTTTCCTCTACTTTTGCAAAACTTGGAGATACTCCCTTTGTTATGAAGAAGTCTATCAGGTCAGGTGTTTTTGCAGCATCGGAGGGCCAATATGTCGGTTGCCCTGTCGAATAGAAGTCAACCCCGCATTGCATACCAACTTCGTATAGGAGTCTACCTTTTGGCGAGTTATATCTTGAACCCCAAAAGGTGTGTTTTGCATTAAAGTCACCACCAATAATGAAATTCGTTCCAAACGAGTTGAAGAGATCTACAAAGTCGTTACTTTTAATTGTGCATCGTGGGGGACAATAAATCGACGCGATGTTGTAGTATGAGTTCTTGTTTTTAACACGAACTGAAGTTGCTTGCACGAAATCCTCTTATTTTTACCTCAGATTCTTTTGTCAAATAAGTTTCAGATATCAAGCATATGTCAATATTGTCGTTTCGCAGGAACACCTCTAGTTCGGTGATTTTTTGTTGGAGGCCATTTGCGTTCCATGTTAAAATTTTTAATAACCGTTTCATGATCATGTGGGAGTTCTTTTTGTTCGTGGTTTAAACTCGAGCTTGCTCAATTTGTCAAATATGGTCTTGTTAATCTTGGTTTGCTCCTCAAGTTTTGCGAGAATAATAGAGAAGACTTGCGAGATTGGGTCTACCGTAACACTAGGCGGTTTGTTTGCTTGTGATACGGTTTGAGCATATGATTGCACTCTTGGAGATTTTGGCTTTGAAGTGGATATGGGTGTTTATGGAATGTTATAAATATAAAGTTAACAAAGTTAAAGAAGTTGTGTAAACAAGAAAAATAAAAGTTCTAATATTTTTATAATTAATCTTCTGCAGACAAACCCATAAGGGTTTGCAGATATTACCTAATTAATCACTCCATTCACATGAACCAATTTATATGTATGTACACCCTTTTGGTCATACATATGCCAATCTATTCATATCTATCGATTTATCTATTCACTCTTCCAATCATGCGTCAATTCTTCGACTTATATAGGTATCTCACAATCCATCAATCGCGTCAATGGGAGGAGACAATTATTTAATCCCCTTTCCTTAAATTCTTCGGTACGTGTGTGTACGAGTGCGATGGGTATATGGCGAGAAGGTGTTGATTATTAGCATCAAACAGTATTATCTGACGAAATAAAAGATGTGTGAAATAATTTTTATGTTGTGTTACGTATGTACAACTAACATTTTAAAAGTTTTTCTACATATCTCGGTCCAGGTTAAACAGATCTTAAAAAGGGTATTTTATTTTGAAAAGGTATACCAATATAATATAATAACATTCATTATAATAAGGGATGGCTGAGTTTTGAGATTGCGCAGAAGTGTTTTATAAGTATTCGAAAGAAAGAGTATTTAGTCAAAAGTGTAAAAGTGATTACCTTTTTACATTAATTCAAGGAAAATACAAATCACATTGGCTGTTTAATACGAAGAAACATTATTCGATCTTCTTAGTTTGTATAAAAATCAAAATCGGAACGCTGATATATGTATATTATATGTAAATGATTGGCTATCAATTCGTAGAAAAAAGACAGGTTATGCATATGCGGATGACACATCGTACTCAGTCATAATATCAAAACTCAAATAAATATCAAAATGCACAACGCGGACTGTTCACATAGAGCTACAAAATGAAGATGGCTATTCAATATCTATAAATAATATATCGACGTACAAATAATATATGATTATAATCTGAAATGGAGTTACCACCAGGATACAACAAGTTGTCTGTTGGTCAACTCTACGGCAACACGTCGACGAGCACCCTATTAATAGCAGTATAAAGTTGTTTAACTATTGAACAACTCTACAATCTATAAACTTTAATACAATTCGAAGAGAAGGCTTTATAAAATCCCGAGATATTGAATTCGATATAGCGGGTTAAAATATGATTTTGCAATAGGTACCAAGCTTATTCAACGAACTAGCCAATGATTTTCAAAATTCTTTAAAGATAATTTTTTTCAAAACTTTTTAGGAATACTTGTTTAACTCAACCCATTGAATGTTTAATATTGGTAATGTTATAAATATAAAGTTAACAAAGTTAATGAAGTTGTGTAAACAAAAAAAAATAAAGTGCACGAGTGTATAATTTTATCAGGTTTAAAGTCCAAGTCTTGCTCTTCCCAGTAAAGTAGGCGCGGCATTCCGCGTTTCGATTGAATAATAGTCATAACATTGTACGAGTTTACTCAATGTCTTGTTTTTAAAAAACACCTTTAAAAAGTGGGCGTTTCCAGATAAGGTGTTTGAGTGAATTCTAGAAAATTTTAACGCCTATTACTTTGCTTAAATAATTTTTTCTCAATTTGTAGTAAAAATATTAAGAGTAGAAAGAGTATTTAGTCAAAAGTGTGAAAGTGATTTCCTTTTTACAATAATTCAAGGAAAATACAAGTTACATTGGCTTTTTAATACGTAGAAGCATTATTCGATCTTCTTAATTCGTATAAAAATCAAAATCGGAACGCTGATATATACATATGTATATATTATATGTAAATGATTGGCCATCAGTTCGTAAAAAAAAAACAGGTTATGCATTAATCGATTAATAATATATCGACGTAGAAATAATATATGATTATAATCTGAAATGGAGTTACCACCAGGATACAACAAATTGTCTGTTAATCAACTCTACGGCACCACGTCGACGAGCACCCCATTAACAGCAGCATAAAGCTTGTAACTATTGAACAACTCTATAAACTAGAAACTTTAACACAATTCAAAGAAGACAGGCACTATAAAATCCCAACACAGCAAACTTTTAACTTTTTTTTTAAGTGGATATGGCGGGCGAAAATATGATTTTGCAGTACCAAGCATATTCAACGAACTAACCAATGATTTTAAAAATTTTTCAAAATTTTTTAGGAATTCTTGTTAAACTCTACCAATTGAATATTTTATATTGGTAATGTTATAAATATAAAGTTAAGAAAGTTAATGAAGTTGTGTAAACAAAAAAAAAAATAAAGTGCACGAGTGTATAATTTTATCAGGTTTAAAGTCTTAAAGTCCAAGTCTTGTTCTTCCCAGTAAAGTAGGCGCGGCATTCCGCGTTTCGATTGAATAATAGTCATAACATTGTACGAGTTTACTCAATGTCTTGTTTTTAAAAAAACACCTTTAAAAAGTGGGCGTGGCCAGATAAGGTGTTTGAGTGAATTCTAGAAAATTTTAACGCTTATTACTTTGCTTAAATAATTTTTTCTCAATTTGTAGTAAAAATTTTGAAAAAAAATTTTTATAAAAGTGGGAGTGGCATTATTATCCCTTTGTCTTATAACCTAGAAATATTAATTTTTAGCCCAATCGCCGAACAAATACCCGAGAAACAATTGATTTTAAATATTACCGTTATTCGAATTTTTTCACGAAAAACGTGGTATGCCACCTCATAGCATATGCCCAAACTAACCCACATATCAAATTTTATCGAAATCGTTATAGCCGTTTTCGAGAAAATCCATTTTAACTGAAATCGGCCTTAAGTAAACCAGCCTTAATTTTGAGGTTAGAATGAAAATTCAAATTACACCTCTAGGGAATATCCCACAGACCCTATTTATGAAGTTTGAGTTAAATCCGTCCAGCTGTTTAGGCTGTAGTCGAATATACAGACAGACAGACAGACAGACAGACAGACTGACAGACAGACAGACAGACAGACGGAATTGCCGGACCTACTTTTTTGGACTTCTCCATCATAGTAATATCAAGTTTGATTAAAATCTCGAGTTCGATTTTTTTCACGATTGCAATACTTGCCCTATAGGTAGGTGCAAGTAAAAAGTTCTAATATTTTTGTGATTAATCTTCTGCAGACAAACCCATAAGGGTTTGCAGATATTACCTAATGAATCACTCCATTCACATGAACCAATTTATATGTATGTACACCCTTTTGCTCATACATATGCCAATCTATTCATATCTATCGATTTATCTATTCACTCTTCCAATCATGCGTCAATTCTTCGACTTATATAGGTATCTCACAATCCATCAATCGCGTCAATGGGAGGAGACAATTATTTAATCCCCTTTCCTTAAACTCTTCTGTACGTGTGTGTACGAGTGCGATGGGTATATGGCGAGAAGGTGTTGAATATCAACATCCGAACCGCATTATCTGACGAAATAAAAGATGTGTGAAATAATTTTCATGTTGTGTTACGTATGTACAACTAACGTTTTAAAAGTTTTTCTACATATCTCGGCCCAGGTTAAACATATTTTAAAAAGGGTATTTTATTTTAAAAAGGTAAATCAATATAATAGCATTCATTATAGTAAGGGATGGCTGAGTTTTGAGATTGCGCAGAAGTGTTTTATAAGTATTCGAAAGAAAGAGTATTTAGTCAAAAGTGTAAAAGTGATTACCTTTTTACATTAATTCAAGGAAAATACAAATCACATTGGCTGTTTAATACGAAGAAACATTATTCGATCTTCTTAGTTCGTATAAAAATCAAAATCGGAACGCTGATATATATTATATGTAAATGATTGGCTATCAATTCGTACAAAAAAGACAGGTTATGCATATGCGGATGACACATCGTACTCAGTCATAATATCAAAACTCAAATAAATATCAAAATGCACAACGCGGACTGTTCACATGGAGCTACAAAATGAAGATGGCTATTCAATATCTATAAATAATATATCGACGTACAAATAATATATGATTATAATCTGAAATGGAGTTACCACCAGGATACAACAAGTTGTCTGTTGGTCAACTCTACGGCAACACGTCGACGAGCACCCTATTAATAGCAGTATAAAGTTGTTTAACTATTGAACAACTCTACAATCTAAAAACTTTAATACAATTCGAAGAGAAGGCCCTATAAAATCCCGAGATATTAAATTCGATATAGCGGGTGAAAATATTATTTTGCAATAGGTACCAAGCTTATTCAACGAACTAGCCAATGATTTTCAAAATTCTTTAAAGATAATTTTTTTCAAAACTTTTTAGGAATACTTGTTTAACTCTACCAATTGAATGTTTAATATTGGTAATGTTATAAATATAAAGTTAACAAAGTTAATAAAGTTGTTTAAACAAGAAATAAAAAAAAGTTCTAATATTTTTGTAATTAATCTTCTGCAGACAAACCCATAAGGGTTTGCAGATATGTATTATCTAACGTGAACCAATTTATAAGTATGTATGTACACCCTTTTGCTCATACATATGCCAATCTATTCATATCTATCGATTTATCTATTCACTCTTCCAATCATGCGTCAATTCTTCGACTTATATAGGTATCTCACAATCCATCAATCGCGTCAATGGGAGGAGACAATTATTTAATCCCCTTTCCTTAAATTCTTCGGTACGTGTGTGTACGAGTGCGATGGGTATATGGCGAGAAGGTGTTGATTATTAGTATCCAAACAGTATTATCTGACGAAATAAAAGATGTGTGAAATAATTTTTATGTTGTGTTACGTATGTACAACTAACATTTTAAAAGTTTTTCTACATATCTCGGTCCAGGTTAAACAGATCTTAAAAAGGGTATTTTATTTTGAAAAGGTATACCAATATAATATAATAACATTCATTATAATAAGGGATGGCTGAGTTTTGAGATTGCGCAGAAGTGTTTTATAAGTATTCGAAAGAATGAGTATTTAGTCAAAAGTGTAAAAGTGATTACCTTTTTACATTAATTCAAGGAAAATACAAATCACATTGGCTGTTTAATACGAAGAAACATTATTCGATCTTCTTAGTTTGTATAAAAATCAAAATCGGAACGCTGATATATGTATATTATATGTAAATGATTGGCTATCAATTCGTAGAAAAAAGACAGGTTATGCATATGCGGATGACACATCGTACTCAGTCATAATATCAAAACTCAAATAAATATCAAAATGCACAACGCGGACTGTTCACATAGAGCTACAAAATGAAGATGGCTATTCAATATCTATAAATAATATATCGACGTACAAATAATATATGATTATAATCTGAAATGGAGTTACCACCAGGATACAACAAGTTGTCTGTTGGTCAACTCTACGGCAACACGTCGACGAGCACCCTATTAATAGCAGTATAAAGTTGTTTAACTATTGAACAACTCTACAATCTAGAAACTTTAATACAATTCGAAGAGAAGGCCCTATAAAATCCCGAGATATTAAATTCGATATAGCGGGTGAAAATATTATTTTGCAATAGGTACCAAGCTTATTCAACGAACTAGCCAATGATTTTCAAAATTCTTTAAAGATAATTTTTTTCAAAACTTTTTAGGAATACTTGTTTAACTCTATCAATTGAATGTTTAATATTGGTAATGTTATAAATATAAAGTTAACAAAGTTAATAAAGTTGTTTAAACAAGAAATAAAAAAAAGGTCTAATATTTTTGTAATTAATCTTCTGCAGACAAACCCATAAGGGTTTGCAGATATGTATTATCTAACGTGAACCAATTTATAAGTATGTATGTACACCCTTCTGCTCATACATATGCCGATCTATTCATATCTATCCATTTATCTATTCACTCTTCCAATCATGCGTCAATTCTTCGACTTATGTATCTCACAATCCATCAATCGCGTCAATGGGAGGAGTTAATTATTTTAATGCCCTTTCCTTAAATTCTTCTGTACGTGTGTGTACGAGTGCGATGGGTATATGGCAAGGAGGTGTTGAATATCAGCATCCGAACCGCATTATCAGACGAAATAAAAGATGTGTGAAATAATTTTTATGTTGTGTTACGTATGTACAACTAACGTTTTAAAAGTTTTTCTACATATCTCGGCCCAGGTTAAACATATTTTAAAAAGGGTATTTTATTTTGACAATTTATACCAATATAATATAATAACATTCATTATAATAAGGGATGGCTGAGTTTTGAGATAGCGCAGAAGTGTTTTATAAGTATTCGAAAGAAAGAGTATTTAGTCAAAAGTGTAAAAGTAATTACCTTTTTACAATAATTCAAGGAAAATACAAGTCACATTGGCTTTTTAATACGTAGAAGCATTATTCGATCTTCTTAGTTCGTATAAAAATCAAAATCGGAACGCTGATATATACATATATATTATATGTAAATGATTGGCTATCAGTTCGTAAAAAAAACAGGTTATGCATTAATCTATTAATAATATATCGACGTACAAATAATATATGATTATAATCTGAATGATTATGATCTGAAATGGAGTTACCACCAGGATACAACAAATTGTCTGTTAATCAACTCTACGGCACCACGTCGACGAGCACCCCATTAACAGCAGCATAAAGCTTGTAACTATTGAACAACTCTATAAGCTAGAAACTTTAACAAAATTCAAAGAAGACAGGCACTATAAAATCCCAACACAGCAAACTTTTAACTTTTTTTTGAAGTGGATATGGGTATTTATGGAATGTTATAAATATAAAGTTAACAAAGTTAAAGAAGTTTTTTTTTTTTTTTTTTTTCCGTATGTTGGTGAGAATCTTCAAAAGACACTATGAGACACCGTGTACTCATAGTAGTGTCAGATTTTTACTGACTAAACACACCCTTCCCTTTTATTATTTTTGTTTACTACAACTAAGTTTCCTTAACAAGTAGTTTAAGCTTCAATAATATTCGCGTGAGGCAGGTAGATTTTCAGCAAAATCACCTGCTAATGCCGTCATTATATGCGGTTGCTTCTTATTGCGCTAGATCGAACGGTTTCGTTCTTTGAAGTCGGCGCATAAGGTTTCTCACGTCCAATATTTGGAGTATAGCATGGTTACAGTGACTATGAAGGCGAAGATGGAGCTTCCTGGCGAAGTTTGTTATTTCGTCGTTCACAGTTGCGATCCCTAAGTCTCTTTTGTATATCATTGTTTCTAGTATACCAGGGAGCATTCACGATTCGTCTTATCACTTTATTTTGGAATGATTGAATAAATTCTCTATTGCTTGCTTTAGTACAACCCCAGAGTTGTATGCCGTATGTCCATATAGGCTTAAGCACTTGCTTGTATATAAGCAGTTTGTTATGTACACTTAGCTTGGAATATCTTCCAAGGAGCCAATACATTTCTCTAAAACGATTTTCAAGCTCATCGCGTTTTTTTTTAACGTGCGTTTTCCAGATATTTAGCTTCATTTGCATGTGGTATTTGTACAGAGTTAATAAAAACGGGTAGATTGTTTATTTCCTTGTATGTAAAGTTCACATGCGTCGATTTAGTCTCGTTAAGAACAATGCGCCATTGTTTTGTCCAGTCACAGATTTTATTCAAAGCTTGTTGGAGTTTATCAGTTGCTGACTCAATTGAACTATCCGTTGCTAAAATTGCCGTATCGTCCGCGAACGTAGCTACTACGGTGCCTTCAGTTTGGGGTATGTCTCGAGTATACAGCAAAAATAAAATTGGACCAAGGACACTTCCTTGCGGAACTCCGGCTGCTATTTCCTTGAACTCGGAGTATTCAGTTCCGTGTTTAACACGAAATAGTCTATTTTCAAGGTAGGATTCTAAGATCTTATTTAGGTGTTCCGGCAGGACCTGTCTTAGTTTGTATTTCAGGCTAGAGCAAATCTTTCGTCCTTCTAGGGCTTTTTCAATTTCATCGGTTATTCTGTAAACCTGGTCGATTGTGGAATGCTTGATTCTAAACCCGAATTGATGATCAGGTATAAGTCGTCTTTTTTCAATAACTGGTTGTATGCGTTTCAATAGGAGCCTTTCAAATACCTTCGATATTATTGGAAGGAGCGATATTGGTCTGTACGATTTTTTGTCATTAGGAGATTTTCCCGGTTTCGGAACCATTATCACTTCTGCTACCTTCCACGCATCTGGGACGTGTAGCAATCTAAGCCAAGCGTTTATTAAATGCAGCAGTTTCATTAGTGCTTTTTGTGGTAATTGCTTAAGGATTTGTCCGGTTATTAAATCAAAACCTGGGGCTTTGTTATTTTCAGTTGTTTTATTTCTTTGTAAAGTTCGGTTAGTGACACTCTTTTTATTCTAAAGCTGTCAGATGTCATTGTCATACTTCTGTGATTCTCTATTAATATTTGACCATCAAATGGTTTAAACGTTTCCTCCAGATGTTTGGCAAAAAGGTCGGCCTTTTCTTTGTCATCTTTTGCCCACTCGCCATTGTCTTTTCTGATTGGTGCTGATTGCATTTGTGGTTTTTTTACGCTTTTTATAGCTTTCCAGAGCGAATAGTTTGTTTATCTTGAAGGCTTAACAGCCGAAAAGAGTACAGTGGTCTCGCTATTTTTTAACTCTTGAATCTCTTTTTTAAGTTTATTACTTAAGTAATTTGAGTATGTCTTATGTTGGGGGGCACGGGTTTGTTGCCATACTTTACGTGCTCTTCTCTTTTCACGAATGAGCTCTTTTATATCGGGCGGATAATTAACTTCGCTGCCTTTGACTACTCTTCTCCTTAATGGAGTATTTTTCCATGCGGCATACTGAATAGATTCAATAAATTTATCGAGTTCGTCTTCTATTTCGAGTGGTGTTTTTAGTGACACGTTTAAGATAATATTTTCTTCGCAATCATTTTTAAAGCCGTTCCAGTTGGTTTTGTTGTTAGTTAATCTAGGCACGCCTTCTACTTTCATTAGTTGGTCACTTATTGTTAAGATTACCGGTGAGTGATCTGAGGAGAGATCAAAACTTTCCTCTACTTTTGCAAAACTTGGAGATACTCCCTTTGTTATGAAGAAGTCTATCAGGTCAGGTGTTTTTGCAGCATCGGAGGGCCAATATGTCGGTTGCCCTGTCGAATAGAAGTCAACCCCGCATTGCATACCAACTTCGTATAGGAGTCTACCTTTTGGCGAGTTATATCTTGAACCCCAAAAGGTGTGTTTTGCATTAAAGTCACCACCAATAATGAAATTCGTTCCAAACGAGTTGAAGAGATCTACAAAGTCGTTACTTTTAATTGTGCATCGTGGGGGACAATAAATCGACGCGATGTTGTAGTATGAGTTCTTGTTTTTAACACGAACTGAAGTTTCTTGCATAATGTCAAGTTCAATCGTTGTATTCATGGAGTGCTTAATGCAGTCTTTGATGAATAGGGAGGATCCGCCTCTGGCTCTCCCAGAAGGATGATAAGCGTGATACGCACGAAATCCTCTTATTTTTACCTCAGATTCTTTTGTCAAATGAGTTTCAGATATCAAGCATATGTCAATATTGTCGTTTCGCAGGAATACCTCTAGTTCGGTGATTTTTTGTTGGAGGCCATTTGCGTTCCATGTTAAAATTTTTAATAACCGTTTCATGATCATGTGGGAGTTCTTTTTGTTCGTGGTTTAAACTCGAGCTTGCTCAATTTGTCAAATATGGTCTTGTTAATCTTGGTTTGCTCCTCAAGTTTTGCGAGAATAATAGAGAAGACTTGCGAGATTGGGTCTACCGTAACACTAGGCGGTTTGTTTGCTTGTGATACGGTTTGAGCATATGATTGCACTCTTGGAGATTTTGGCTTTGAAGTGGATATGGGTATTTATGGAATGTTATAAATATAAAGTTAACAAAGTTAAAGAAGTTGTGTAAACAAGAAAAATAAAAGTTCTAATATTTTTGTAATTAATCTTCTGCAGACAAACCCATAAGGGTTTGCAGATATTACCTAATTAATCACTCCATTCACATGAACCAATTTATATGTATGTACACCCTTTTGGTCATACATATGCCAATCTATTCATATCTATCGATTTATCTATTCACTCTTCCAATCATGCGTCAATTCTTCGACTTATATAGGTATCTCACAATCCATCAATCGCGTCAATGGGAGGAGACAATTATTTAATCCCCTTTCCTTAAATTCTTCGGTACGTGTGTGTACGAGTGCGATGGGTATATGGCGAGAAGGTGTTGATTATTAGCATCCAAACAGTATTATCTGACGAAATAAAAGATGTGTGAAATAATTTTTATGTTGTGTTACGTATGTACAACTAACATTTTAAAAGTTTTTCTACATATCTCGGTCCAGGTTAAACAGATCTTAAAAAGGGTATTTTATTTTGAAAAGGTATACCAATATAATATAATAACATTCATTATAATAAGGGATGGCTGAGTTTTGAGATTGCGCAGAAGTGTTTTATAAGTATTCGAAAGAAAGAGTATTTAGTCAGAAGTGTAAAAGTGATTACCTTTTTACATTAATTCAAGGAAAATACAAATCACATTGGCTGTTTAATACGAAGAAACATTATTCGATCTTCTTAGTTCGTATAAAAATCAAAATCGGAACGCTGATATATATTATATGTAAATGATTGGCTATCAATTCGTAGAAAAAAGACAGGTTATGCATATGCGGATGACACATCGTACTCAGTCATAATATCAAAACTCAAATAAATATCAAAATGCACAACGCGGACTGTTCACATAGAGCTACAAAATGAAGATGGCTATTCAATATCTATAAATAATATATCGACGTACAAATAATATATGATTATAATCTGAAATGGAGTTACCACCAGGATACAACAAGTTGTCTGTTGGTCAACTCTACGGCAACACGTCGACGAGCACCCTATTAATAGCAGTATAAAGTTGTTTAACTATTGAACAACTCTACAATCTAGAAACTTTAATACAATTCGAAGAGAATGCTTTATAAAATCCCGAGATATTGAATTCGATATAGCGGGTGAAAATATGATTTTGCAATAGGTACCAAGCTTATTCAAGGAACTAGCCAATGATTTTCAAAATTCTTTAAAGATAATTTTTTTCAAAACTTTTTAGGAATACTTGTTTAACTCTACCAATTGAATGTTTAATATTGGTAATGTTATAAATATAAAGTTATCAAAGTTAATGAAGTTGTTTAAACAAGAAATAAAAAAAAGTTCTAATATTTTTGTAATTAATCTTCTGCAGACAAACCCATAAGGGTTTGCAGATATGTATTATCTAACGTGAACCAATTTATAAGTATGTATGTACACCCTTCTGCTCATACATATGCCGATCTATTCATATCTATCCATTTATCTATTCACTCTTCCAATCATGCGTCAATTCTTCGACTTATCTGTCCAACAATCCATCAATCGGGCCAATGGGAGGAGTTAATTATTTTAATCCCCTTTCCTTAAATTCTTCTGTACGTGTGTGTACGAGTGCGATGGGTATATGGCAAGGAGGTGTTGAATATCAGCATCCGAACCGCATTATCAGACGAAATAAAAGATGTGTGAAATAATTTGTATGTTGTGTTTAAAACTAACGTTTTAAAAGTTTTTCTACATATCTCGGCCCAGGTTAAACATATTTTAAAAAGGGTATTTTATTTTGACAATTTATACCAATATAATATAATAACATTCATTATAATAAGGGATGGCTGAGTTTTGAGATTGCGCAGAAGTGTTTTATAAGTATTCGAAAGAAAGAGTATTTAGTCAAAAGTGATTACCTTCTTACAATAATTCAAGAAAAATACAAGTCACATTGGCTTTTTAATACGTAGAAACATTATTCGATCTTCTTAGTTCGTATAAAAATCAAAATCGGAACGCTGATATATATATATTATATGTAAATGATTGGCTATCAGTTCGTAAAAAAAAGACATTTTACGCATATGCGGATGACACATCGTACTCCAATAAATAACAAAATGCACAACGCGGACTGTTCACATAGAGCTACAAAATGAAGATGACTATTCAATATCTATATATAATAAATCGACGTACAAATAATATATGATTATAATCTGAAATGGAGGCACCACCAGGATACAACAAATTGTCTGTTGGTCAACTCTACGGCAACACGTCGACGAGCACCCCATTAATAGCAGTATAAAGTCGTTTAACTATTGAACAACTCTACAATCTAGAAACTTTAATACAGTTCGAAGAGGAGGCCCTATAAAATCCCGAGATATTGAATTCGATATAGCGGGTGAAAATATGATTTTGCAATAGGTACCAAGCTTATTCAACGAACTAGCCAATGATTTTCAAAATTCTTTAGAGATAATTTTTAGGAATTCTTGTTTAACTCTACCAATTGAATATTTAATATTGGTAATGTTATAAATATAAAGTTAACAAAGTTGTTTAAACAAGAAACAAAAAAAAGTTCTAATATTTTTGTAATTAATCTTCTGCAGACAAACCCAATTTGAACCAATTTATATGTATTTACCTAACCTAGCCTAGCATAGTTTTGCTAATCAGTACAAGATCAGGATTTTTTCCTCTAACAACTTAAAAAGTGAGTTTCTACATTCTATCCTTATCAGTGAATTTACATTCACCGCAAGGATCTTTAAGGAAGTCTCCGCCCGGCAGAAGAGAGTGGATTTGGTCCACCCGCGTCGCCTGCTCTTGTATCTGACATTGAAGTTGACCCATCTGCCCTTGAATGATCTTTACTACACTTAACGCATCGAGGCTGCATATCGCAGTTGGACGCAGTTCCCTGGAAGCGAACGCATTGTAAGATGCTTTCGCCTCTTCTTAATTTATCCCACCGTACAATTTGGTGGTCGAAGACTTTAATGCCTCTTAGACCATCCAGTTTGCTGTTGGGTAACAGCTGCGCAAGGAAGAACGGTAACTTCTGGTTACGTAAAAGTTTTTTTCTTTATTCCGATGATTTGAGCACATTAGTTGTCTAGATTGTTATATGTCTTATCTAGTATTGTGCTATTGTATTTCCAGGATTCAGTTGGATTTTTTCCTTCTTTTTTGAAACTGCTGATTATACTACGTTTATTTATTAATATTAATTTTTTTGTTCGGGTCATTCCGAAATTATTTAAATTCCTTTTCGTAATCCTGGTTTCCCATATTGTTTTTGTATCTCCTATATAGTACATCTCTCTCCAGGCGTGCGTTTCTTAGCTCATATATCATCCAATTATATTCGTTGTTTTTAGTCTTTTGGCCTCTTACATCAGTAGATGATGCAATTTAATTAGTTATTGATATTATAAAGTTTTTGATTGTTTATTGTTAGATGAAAGTGTAATAGTAGATACCAACATGATCAGAAACATTTAGTACACCTACTAGAGGTTTAATCCTCTAGTGTTTCGTAACCATCAAATAATGATCAATTAGTGTTTTACTATTTCTGTATTACTCGTATTACCCATGAAATTGTGTTTACACGTCCTTTCAATGCTACCATAGATAGATATTTACTAACTGTAGGATGGTAAGAATCATTTGTATTTATGTTTACATCACCAAAAATAATTATGTTAAATTCTTTTATGTTGTATGAGTCATGCCATCTCTCATTTTATTTGTTTCTGACAAGACTATTGCGCTCAGGACATGTGACACGTCTGAAGGCTGGGAGACGGCAAATGAAGTTATCGCAACGATAATGCAGCAGCTCCGCCTGGAAGAACGAGCAACCCGACGTTAGGAATTTGCAAACTCCGGGAAATACTTAACATGTATCAATGGCCACGCACACTTCGCATACTACCAAGCAACCGAGCTCAATCAACCGACACACATATATTCACACCCATTCCCACACACCCATACACCCACACACACACCCACGCACACACACACCCGCACCCATACACACGCACGCACCCATACCCACACCCACCCATCCGCACCCACACACCCATAAACACGTACGCACCCATACACACACACACACCCATCTACACATTCTCACCCATTCAACTTTTTCGCCTTGTCTTTCCTTTTTTATCCCTTGTTCTCTGAAAGCTTTGTGTTAACTGAGCGCTCCTGGGTTGGTTTTCAACTAAGTTCTCACTCTGTCAGACATGTTCGAAGGGAATGAATCAACTGCAGCGGAGATAACGAGGTGAGTTTATTCAGAGAGTAGAGTCACTCTCAACACATATGCAATCGTATTATTGCAAAGCAAATAAGAAATATTTCAAAACACGTGGAGAGTGACTCTACTCATTATGGATATACGAACAGTTCCTAGCTCCTGTCTCTCTGGCGGGGAACTATAATGGCGATGGTGGAGACTGAATTCACCACCTATCGGTTAACTTTTTTGCAGACATTAAATGGAAGAAGGTATCCAGAGAATCGGGAGCTTTCTTTTAACAAATGTGATGGTGGAGACTGAATTCACCACCTATCGCTTAACCATCTTGCAGACATTAAAGGGAAGAAGGTATCCAGAGAATCGGGAGCTATCCTTTACAGAAATAAGTTGAGCTCTTTTTAACAGATGTGATGGTGTAGACTGAATTCACCACCTATCGCTTAACCATCTTGCAGACATTATTCTTTACAGAAATTTTAATGACAATATTATTATTGCATGTATGCATTCGAGATATAACCTCCTGCAGATAAGCCATGTGGCTTCGCAGTTAAAAATAATGTATGGAATTAATGAAATTATGAAATAAACTTCTAAAAAAAAAAAAAAAAGAAATAAGTTGAGCTTTGTTTTAATAGATGTTTATAAATATTGGTTTTTGCCAAAGAAAATAAACAATTGGGTTTTACCAAATCCTGCAAGATGACATACATACGAAGGAGATGAATCAACTGCAGCGGAATGAACGAGGTGAGTTCAGTCAGAGAGTAGAGTCACTCTCTCCACATATGCAATCGAACTATTGCAAAACAAAATCCGCAAGAATGACGGTGTGACTACTGATAAGAAATATTTCAAAACACGTGGAGAGTGACTCTACTCATTATGGATATATGTATGTCCCCTGTTGTCAACGAACAGTTCCTAGCTCCTTTCTCTCTGATGGGGAACTGTAATGGTGATGGTGGAGACTGAATTCACCACCTATCGCTTAACCATCTTGCAGACATTAAATGGAAGAAGGTATCCAGAGAATCGGGAGCTATCCTTTACAGAAATAAGTTGAGCTTTCTTTTTACAGATGTGATGGTGGAGACTGAATTCACCACCTATCGCTTAACCATCTTGCAGACATTATGGGGAAGAAGGTATCCAGAGAATCGGGAGCTATCATTTACAGAAATAAGTTGAGCTTTCTTTTTACAGATGTGATGGTGGAGACTGAATTCACCACCTATCGCCTACCCATCTTGCAGACATTAAGAGGAAGAAGGTATCCAGAGAATCGGGAGCTATCATTTACAGAAATAAGTTGAGCTTTCTTTTTACAGATGTGATGGTGGAGACTGAATTCACCACCTATCGCCTACCCATCTTGCAGACATTAAGGGGAAGAAGGTATCCAGAGAATCGGGAGCTATCATTTACAGAAATAAGTTGAGCTTTCTTTTTACAGATGTGATGGTGAAGACTGAATTCACCACCTATCGCCTACCCATCTTGCAGACATTATGGGGAAGAAGGTATCCAGAGAATCGGGAGCTATCATTTACAGAAATAAGTTGAGCTTTCTTTTTACAGATGTGATGGTGAAGACTGAATTCACCACCTATCGCCTACCCATCTTGCAGACATTAAGGGGAAGAAGGTATCCAGAGAATCGGGAGCTATCATTTACAGAAATAAGTTGAGCTTTCTTTTTACAGATGTGATGGTGGAGACTGAATTCACCACCTATCGCTTAACCATCTTGCAGACATTAAGGGGAAGAAGGTATCCAGAGAAGCGGGAGCTATGCATTACACAAATGAGTTGAACTTTCTTTTAACAAATGTGATGGTGGAGACTGAATTCACCACCTATCGCTTAACCATCTTGCAGACATTAAAGGGATGAAGGTATCCAGAGAATCAGGAGCTATCCTTTACAGAAATAAGTTGAGCTTTCTTTTAACAGATGTGATGGTGGAGTCTGAATTCACCACCTATCGCCTACCCATCTTGCAGACATTAAGGGGAAGAAGGTATCCAGAGAATCGGGAGCTATCATTTACAGAAATAAGTTGAGCTTTCTTTTAACAGATGTGATGGTGGAGAGTGAATTCACCACCTATCGCTTAACCATCTTGCAGACATTAAAAGGAAGAAGGTGTCCAGAGAATAGGGAGCTATGCATTACACAAATGAGTTGAACTTTCTTTTAACAAATGTGATGGTGGAGACTGAATTCACCACCTATCGCTTAACCATCTTGCAGACATTAAAGGGATGAAGGTAGCCAGAGAATCAGGAGCTATCCTTTACAGAAATAAGTTGAGCTTTGTTTTAATAGATGTTTATAAATGTTGGTTTTTGCCGAAGAAAAGAAACAGTTGGGTTTAGGGTGGGCCTCCTGCCCTTATATTTTGGGCAGCAGAATATTAGGTACGTTGGATGCTTTTCTTGGCCTCTTTATCCAGTCGCTTTTCATGGCTATGGTCAGGATGGGTCTCCAGGCGGTCTACCTGACTCTTCCTGCTTCAGACTTGTTCGTCCGACACTTGTCATCAACTTCGAGCATCTGAGAAAGAGGGAGCAATGAGTTGAGCTTTCAACCCTGGAGCGCTTAGGTAACCCGTAGTTCTCAGAGAACAGCGGATAAAAGAGATAAGGCAAGGAGGGAAAGGTGGATGGGTGAGAATGGGAGGGATGGAGTGGGCAAGGGCTTTTGAGCGTTATTTGAACGCAGCAAATGTTTGAGAGAAAAAGTTCCGAAAATTTCCGAAATATTAGAGACAAAGAAAATATTGTTACATTTTTAGGCACTTAATTTTGAAGAACTTTATCAAATCCTGCAAGATGATATACCACGTTTTTGACCAATCTGCTTAGAACGATGATTTAATTTTAGGTAACTTACATATATGTACATATGTACATAGAGTTGCACATATGTGTATATTCGTTTATTCGTTACCTCAAATACACACAAGAATACACAAAAAGTCGTACACTTTATTTATTTCTGCTATAGTGGCTTTAGTGTGCTTTTTAGTGTGCGCAATATTCGCTGCACCTAGATACGTTTGCATTGACATCTACATATGTAGTATGTATTGTAGTTCAGATTTCTATTCATAGTTTGCTAGCAAGGACATCGAACTGTTTCTCGTTTGCAAATATTTTGCTAAAACGTCGTCTTGGTTCTTGTATTTCTTACCCAGTTTTGTGCTATTGTGTTTTCAAACTTCGATTTTATTTTTGAATTCTTTTTTGGAACTACTAATGATAGTACTATTGATTTTTTTCTTCGTTCAGGTCATTCCGAAATTGTTTAAATTCCTTTTCATAATCCTGGTGTCTCCTATTGTTCTTGTACCTCCTATATAGTTCATATTTCTCCAGGCATGCGTTTCTTAGCTCATACTTGGTAATCCAATTACGTTACAATACATGTTTTCGTTGTTTCTTGTCTTTTTTCTTTTTATGCCAGTTGATGATACTATTAAATTAGTTATTTTTGTTGTAAAGTTCGTGGAGTTCATTAACGTCAGTGATTTCATTTAGATGTTCCTAGTTGTGGGGATTGATTTTTTGGGCTATCCCTTTAAGTAATGCTCAGAATGGTTTGTTCTTATGGATCGTATGTTTGAAAAAAAAATACCGATAATTCATTTACTCGTTTAATAAAATTATTCATTTCTTCTCTTGATTCTAAATTCTTGAATATTAAATATTGTTGACTCGATTTCCCACACATTTTATCCATAATTTTTATTGCGACAACTTTATTATTCGTAAATCACACATGCTTCCAGCCAACTACCTTGCTCTCGATTTGGCTTACCACACAAATTACGTGAAGTGGGGCATTAGTTGACTTTTCTGTTAGCTGTCTTGGACCTTCTCGATTGGTGGACTTCTTCTTGCTGTATTTTCTCCTGCATGATTTCAAGGCGACAGAAGACCATTCGTGGTGGTTACTACCCTTACAGTTACAGTTACAGTTAAAATATACAACATGGTGATATTAAATAATCTTATCAGAGTTCTGATTTTGATTTTTAAACTAATTTAAAAGATCGAGTAAAGTGTTTACGTATTAAAAAGAGAGTAATTTGTATTTTACTTAAACTATTTTATATAATGACTGTTAAACTTTTCCCTAAACTTTCTGTTGCATACTTATAAAACACTTCTGCGTAATCTCGTAATCACGTAATCACGTGCACATTCATATTTTCTATTTTTATAGCAAAACTAATCATCATTCTGTGGTACCTACCATAAAAAATATAACACATTATCACACAGCTTTTATTTCGGTGCTTTTGGTGCTTTTCTGATGCTAAAACTAAATACACACGAAGCAACGTGTTGCAGCAACATGCTGCAGGAATGTGTTGCAGCAACGTGTTTTTTTTGTTGACCAAACACTTGCGACTTTACCCTACCTCAGTATGTGTCCCAAAAAGCACGAAAAAAGCTTAACATGGGGAATCGGTTTTCCATCACATTTTAACGAAAGAGCTTTTCCGCAATGTCATGTTAACGAAAAAAGCTTAACATGAGGAATGGGTTTTCCATGCCATTAGGCGAATTCTGAACCGATTGGAATGGAGTTATCACATTTTAACGAATAGAGCTTTTCCGCAATGTTGTCGAGAAGATTTTTACTTGCACCTATACCTATAGGGCAAGTATTGTATTCGTGCAAAATTTGGAACTTGAGTTTTTAATCAATCTTGACATTACTATAATGGAGAAGTCCAAAAAAGTAGGTCCGCCAATGCCGTCTGTCTGTCTGTCTGTCTGTCAGTCTGTCAGTCTGTCAGTCTGTCAGTCTGTCAGTCTGTCAGTCTGTCAGTCTGTCAGTCTGTCAGTCTGTCAGTCTGTCAGTCTGTCTGTCTGTCTGTATATTCGACTACAGCCTAAACGGCTGGGCGGATTTACTTCAAACTTCATATATAGGGTCTGTGGGATATTCCCTAGAGGCGAAATTTTAATTTTCATTCTAACCTCAAAATTAAGGGTAGTTTACTTAAGGCCGATTTCAGTTAAAATGGATTTTCAAGAAAACGGCATACCAAATTTTGGAATGCCACGCCCACTTTTATAAAACTTATTTTTTTTCAAAATTTTTACTAGAAATTGAGAAAAAATTATTTAAGCAATGTAATAGGCGTTAAAATTTTGTATAATTCGCTCGAACTTCTCCACGCCCACTTTTTAAATGTGTTTTTTTAAAAACAAAACATTGAGTAAACTCCTACAATGTTATGACTATTATTCCATCGAAACGCGGAAAGACACGCCTGCTTTACTGGGAAGAGCAAGACTTGGACTTTAATCCTGATAAAATTATACACGTATAGCATTACGGTGCAAGTACGTACGACCCAGTCGTGCACTTTATTGTATTAGGTTTTTGTTGCTGTAATATTTGAAAACAATTCTCACTTTTTTGCACAAAATTGTAAATCGGTTTCCCATTTTACAATAAGAAAACGTTGTTGGGCTCTTTGGAAAGGTAATGGATAGATCTCCAATGTTGTCGAACAGAATTTTGAAATTTATAATCTCTTTCGAAATATTAGTGTTTGAAAATTGATGAAATTAGTTTTTTTTTTGCGTGTAGCTGGGTGAAAATCGATAAATTGCGGTAGTGTAGGACTTGATCCACCCACTAAAAACACCCGGGGAAAGCATGGTGCAATTTTTTTCTAATATATATATGTTATAAGGAACTAACTTTGGTCGTTACCTTTTGTTTTTTAACTTGTTATCACTTTGATCGTCTGATTATCTTATATACTTCTTATTGTTTTTTCTCCTATGGTTTTCTCCTCGAATGTTTTTTTTCTTCGTAATCTTTTAACTAGATTGTTATAATTAAGTAGTTTAACTACCCTAAATTAGAGTGGTTACGAAGCCTAACTTCATGCCTTCTTGCGACCTTCAATTTTTCGATCCTTATTTACATATATCAGCGTTATGTATGTACCATGACGCATTAACAATATTGAGTAGTACTTTATTTTGAAAGCATTGTATGCTGTATGTTCGTTTACTTGTGCACCCCAAAGCTGAAGGCCATATGTCCTTATTTTAAACTTACTTATAGAGAAGCAGTTTATTATATATTGAGAGACATGAAAACCTTTCTATTAGCCAATATTTTTTTTTAAATCTAATGTTTAGTTCGTCATGTTTTTTCTTCACATGAGTTTTCTAGCGCAACTTTGCGTTTCAAGTCATGCCCAACTACTTAGCTGAGTTCGATTGCAGAACCACTTTATTATTTATATACAAAGATAAGTGTTGTACGTTTTTGCTAGTGAAGTTAACTTGCATTGAGTTCAGTTCATTTAATTTTATTTGCCTTTTTTTGGTCCAATCAGATATTTCATTTACTGTACTTTGTAGTTTTTCAGTGACTTCATGCACGGTTTTTCCGACAGCAAATACAACAGTATCGTCTGCAAATGTGTAGTAGTAGTTTCAGTAGTTTCCTCATTTTGTGGTAGGTCGTTCGTCTATAGGAGGAACAGCACAGACCCTAACACACTAGTTTATGCATTTTAATGCGGTGTACTCATTTTCTTGCTTAATTCTATGTAATTACTGCTCTATATATGACTCTCTGTAGTATTGGAAGATATTTCTTCAGTTTATAGACCAATGACTTGTGCCAGAAAATTAGTCAAATTAAATAATGACTTTTGTGTAATGTTTTCAATATTTTCAAACTAAATTTTCAGTCACATGTTAAAGGGACATTCCATGTATCTGACAACGAAAAAAACACATAGCATTTATTCCATGGTTAGTGATAACCACTGCATTTCATAATATTTCTATTTAACGGAAATTTAATTTTTTAGCAAAAAATTTAGTGTTTGATGCAAATTTGTATCCTACGGTGCTTATTTTAGAAAAATATTGGTTTCGATTTCGAAAAAAATTTATAAGTGTTTGGTTGATTGTCTATGTCGGTTTAAACCTCTAACTCTATGGTAACAGTTTGATATTTATTTGAGTTTCGATGTTATGAATGAGTACGATGGCTGTGTCATCCGCATATGCATAACTGTCCCATTTACATATAATATATGTTTATACATACATATATCAGCGTTCTGATTTTGATTTCTATACAAACTAAGAAGATCGAGTTAATGTGTTTATATATTAAATATAAAAATATAAATATATTAAATATTAAATATCCAATGTTATTTGTATTTCTTTTATTTGTATAATCTTTCTTTTGAATACTTATAAAACACTTCTGCGCAATCTAGACCTCAGCCGTCTCTCATTATAATGAATGGTATTATATTGATACGTGTACGTGTATCAATGGTTATATTCTTTACACGAATGGAAGGGGCCTACTGTTTAATGCCGTATCCGAAGTGCATATTGTTATTTGAGAAGCATTCTCAGCACAGTTGTACTCTCGGATGTTTGTCAGACGCTCGCAACAGGTGGGGCCGTGAAAAACTTTTAAGTGTTCCCCGACTGGGATTCGAACTTCGAACCCCTTGCACGAACTCCAACGCACTAACCACTGAGCCACGGCGCCCACATTATATTGATATACTTTTTTAAAATAAAATACCCGTTTTAAAATATGTTTAACCGGGGCCGAGATATGTAGAGAAACTTTTAAAATGTTAGTTGTACCTGACCCAACATAAAAATTATTTCACACATCTTTTATTTCATATGATAATGCGGTTCGGATGCTGATATTCAACATCTCCTCGCCATATACCCATCGCACTCGTACACACATGTACAGAAGAGTTTAAGGAAAGAGGATTAAAATAATTGTCTCCCCCATTGACGCGATTGATGGATTGTGAGATACATAAGTCGAAGAATTGACGCATGATTGGAAGAGTGAATGGATAAATGGATAGATATGAATAGATCGGCATAGGTATGTATGAGCAAAAGGGTAGATAAAGAAGATAAATTACAAAAATTTTAGAACTTTTTTGTATTTCTTGTTTACATAACTTCATTAACTTTGCTAACTTTATATTTATAACATTACCAATATTAAATATTCAATTTAAACAAGAATTCCTAAAAAAATTTGAAAAAAATTAACTTTGAAAATCATTGGTTAGTTCGTTGCTTATATGCTTGGTACTGCAAAATCATATTGTCGCCCGCTATATAAACCTCAAAATCTCGGGTTTTTATAGCTCCTCCTCTTCGAATTGTATGGGGTGCTCGTCGACGTAGTCCCGTAGAGTTGATCAACAGACAATTTGATGTATCCTAGTGGTAACTCCATTTCAGATTATAATCATGTATTCTTTGTACGTCGATATATTATTAATAGATATTGAATAAACATCTTCATTTTGTAGCTCTATGTGAACAGTCCGCATTGTGCATTTGGATATTTATATGGGTTTCGATATTACGACTGAGTACGATGGCTGTGTCATCCGTATACGCATAACCTGTACCTTTTTTACGAACTGGTACCCAATCATTTACATATTATATGCACAGGAATGTATATACATATATCAGCGTTCTGATTTTGATTTTTATACCAACTAAGAAGAACGAATAATGGGTTACGTGTTAAAAAGCCAATGTCATTTGTATTTTACTTGAATTAATGTTAATGATGGCTTTTACACTTTTGGCTAGGTTAGGTTAGGTATGTGGGTAGGCGACTAGAATAAAATATCACACTCAGGTCAGTACAGACCCATTGGTAAACCCTAGTACTAATTTACATCTTGTGAATCACTAAAATATCCTGTGGATTTGATAAATTTAAAAATTTCACTGATAGGTCAATTTGCTAATTCTTCAAGATCACAGAAAAAGTGTCGCCCTAGAAATTTGAATCTAAGATTGATAAGCCCAGGGCAGTGACAGAGAAAGTGAGTTGTATCCTGCAGAGGGCGACCTTGTGCTGTGTTCCAGGAACCTTGAGTTCTTTAAGACAGGACTTCACAAGCTTGGATTATATTTCAATAGCAGTAATCGCTTTTATTGCCGCTTGGCTGTCGATGAAAAAGGTGATTCCTTCCGGTGGTATTGCCTTCATCGCAGTCTCATGGGCAGCTATTATCACTGCCAAGACCTCTGCTTGTAAAACACTGCTATGGTTCCGTAGGTGGACTGATCTAGATATCCCTAGCGGTTCAGAAAAAATGCCAGACCCTACGCCTACATCCATCTTAGATCCATCTGTAAAGATAGAGGTAGAACGTGTGTTGGAAGGCTGACCATCCTTCCATTCTTCCCTGCTTGGGAACGAGCTAATAAATGGTCTAAGGAAATCTAGGAACGGAGTGACTTCTCCTAGATCATGGAATAACCTGTTGCGTTATGATTCCAACTATCTCACTGAGTTATTCTTAGGGCACTTGTAGCTGCCGAGGTTTTGACGAAAATGTCCAGCGGTAGTCCAATGCAGCGAAAATGTCCAATGCAGGACAATCTCTGGATCCTCTTGAGGGCCGCTAGGTTGGTGGACTTGCTGGCGGCCATTCAAGACAACCATACGTCAGAATAGGTCTCACTATAGCCGTATACATCAATAGAATAATGTTAGGTTAAGGACCCCAGTTCTTTCCAAATATTCTACTACAAGTATAGAAGGCTATAGTTGATTTTTTAATTCTTTCATTGATATAAAGTCTCTAGTTATTTTTACTTGCACCTATACCTATAGGGCAAGTTTTGTATTCGTGCAAAATTTGGAACTCGAGGTTTTAATCAAACTTGATATTACTATAATGGAGAAGTCCAAAAAAGTAGGGGCCGCCAATGCCGTCTGTCTGTCTGTCTGTCTGTGCACGAGGCTACAGCCTAAACGAATGGATGGATTTATATATAGGGTCTGTGTGATAAGCCCTAGATGCAAAATCGGAATTTTCATTCTAACCTCAAAATTAAGGGTAGTTTACTTAAGGCCGATTTCAGTTTAAATGGATTTTCTCGAAAACGACTCTAACGATTTTGATTAAACTTTATATTTGAATTAGTCTGGTCAATTGCAATCAGATGATGTAACGTGCTGCTTATAAAATTGGCAACAATGGTACTTTACTTATAGCCAATTTGGCGAAAAGTCAATTTGCGAGAAAACGGCTTCAACGATTTAGTTCAAATTTCATATTTGGGCTAGTACGAGGTAATGCAACACAATGGAGTACAACGTTTTGATCTGAGTATGGTATAACGGTACTTACGACCAAGGTGACTAAAAGCCGATTTGCTTGAAAGTGCCTTCAACAATTTTATTTAGATTTTGACATATGATTAAACATCTCAAATCCTATCAGGAACTGTATCACATTTTTGGCCAAAAGTTAGTATAACGGTATTTTTCTCGAAATCGAGCAGTTGAAGCCAATTTATTCGAAAACGGCTCCAACGATTTTTATTAAATTTTATATTAGAGCACGCCTTTTTAAACCCTATGAGATGGCATACAACGTTTTTGACCAAAACTGTTTTAAAAGGTACTTTACTTATAGCCAACTTCATAAAAATACGCTTTTCTCGAAAACTTATCTTAATCGTTACTGTTTTATTTTCATATCTAGGCTTCTTTTACAAAACTCTATAAGATGGCTTGCCACGTTTTTCGTCAAAATTGCCTAAAATTCCACTTCCCTTAAGGCTGTAAGCTTAACAAAAATACGATTTTCATATCATATTAATAGGCAAACAATTTTATCAAAACTTCTTCCTACTGGACCGATTTTCAAAATTATGTACCATTGCAAAAGATTTTCCTAGAACACAACTGTTGTCATGAAAACGTTTTTTTCCTTACGATACAGGTTTTGATTGGTGCGGACGTGCTACTGGATTTGTCTAAATTTCATTTTCATTGGTTAAAAGACAGAGAGAGAGAAAGAAAATGTTTCTTTTTTAGATACTTACTTTGGGGTTTCGCATATCCACCGGAGTTCAAAGGCAATGAATTTATGAGTAAAACTTAAAAAAAATGACAAAGTAACAACGTTGCTCTTTTTACCTCAAATACACACAAGAATTTTAGATATGGGTGCATGTTTGTACGGCCCAGTCGTGCACATTATTTTATTTAGAACGAGTCTTAGGTATCTTGCGCTATCCGAGATTTTAAGGGGAGTACCCCCAATGGACGGTAATTTGAACTCAGGAATTTTAATTCTGTTGGTGAATAATACCAGCTCGGTTTTGTGGGGATTGACCGCTAATCCACATTTCTCAACCCAGGTGACTAGGATCTTAATCGTGTTCTCTAATATTTCACTAAGGGTACCTTTTTAAAATAAAATTTTTAAATCTGTTTAACCGGGGCCGAGATATGTAGAAAAACTTTTAAAATGTTAGTTGTACGTGACCCAATACAAAAATTATTTGACACATCTTTTATTTCGTCTGATAAGGCGGTTCGGATGCTGATACTCAACACCTCCTCGCCATATACCCATCGCACTCGTACACACATATACAGAAGAGTTTAAGGAAAGAGGATTAAAATAATTGTCTCCTCCCATTGACGCGATTGATGGATTGTGAGATACATAAGTCGAAGAATTGACGCATGATTGGAAGAGTGAATGGGTAAATGGATAGATATGAATAGATCGGCATAGGTATGTATGAGCAAAAGGGTAGATAAAGAAGATAAATTACAAAAATTTTAGAACTTTTTTGTATTTCTTGTTTACATAACTTCATTAACTTTGCTAACTTTATATTTATAACATTACCAATATTAAATATTCAATTTAAACAAGAATTCCTAAAAAAATTTGAAAAAAATTAACTTTGAAAATCATTGGTTAGTTCGTTGCTTATATGCTTGGTACTGCAAAATCATATTGTCGCCCGCTATATAAACCTCAAAATCTCGGGTTTTTATAGGGCCTCCTCTTCGAATTGTATGGGGTGCTCGTCGACGTAGTCCCATAGAGTTGATCAACAGACAATTTGATGTATCCTAGTGGTAACTCCATTTCAGATTATAATCATGTATTATTTGTACGTCGATATATTATTAATAGATATTGAATAGATATCTTCATTTTGTAGCTCTATGTGAACAGTCCGCGTTGTGCATTTGGATATTTATATGGGTTTCGATATTACGACTGAGTACGATGGCTGTGTCATCCGTATACGCATAACCTGTACCTTTTTTACGAACTGGTAGCCAATCATTTACATATTATATGCACAGGAATGTACATATATACATATATCAGCGTTCTGATTTTGATTTTTATACCAACTAAGAAGAACGAATAATGGGTTACGTGTTAAAAAGCCAATGTCATTTGTATTTTACTTGAATTAATGTTAATGATGGCTTTTACACTTTTGGCTAGGTTAGGTTAGGTATGTGGGTAGGCGACTAGAATAAAATATCACACTCAGGTCAGTACAGACCCATTGGTAAACCCTAGTACTAATTTACATCTTGTGAATCACTAACATATCCTGTGGATTTGATGAATTTAAAAATTTCACTGATTAATCAATTTGCTAATTCTTCAAGATCACAGAAAAAGTGTCGCCCTAGAAATTTGAATCTAAGATTGATAAGCACAGGGCAGTGACAGAGAAAGTGAGTTGTATCCTGCAGAGGGCGACGTTGTACTGTGTTCCAGGAACCTTGAGTTCTTTAAGACAGGACTTCACAAGCTTGGATTATATTTCAATAGCAGTAATCGCTTTTATTGCCGCTTGGCTGTCGATGAAAAAGGTGATTCCTTCCGGTGGTATTGCCTTCATCGCAGTCTCACGGGCAGCTATTGTCACTGCCAAGACCTCCGCTTGTAAAACACTGCTATGGTTCCGTAGGTGGACTGATCTGGTGGACAGACCCTACGCCTACATCCATCTTAGATCCATCTGTAAAGATAGAGGTAGAACGTGTGTTGGAAGGCTGACCATCCTTCCATTCTTCCCTGCTTGGGAACGAGCTAATAAATGGTCTATGGAAATCTAGGAACGGAGTGAGGTAATCCGTAGTATAGACTTCTCCTAGATCATGGAATAACCTGTTGCGTTATGATTCCAACTATCTGACTGAGTTATTCTTAGGGCACTTGTAGCTGCCGAGGTTTTGACGAAAATGTCCAGCGGTAGAAGATTGAGGATAGCCTCTAGTACTGCAGTAGGTGTTCTTCTCATGGCACTTGTGGTGCCAATGCAGGCCAATCTCTGGATCCTCTTGAGGGCCGCTAGGTTGGTGGACTTGCTGGCGGGCGGCCACCATTCAAGACAACCATACGTCAGAATAGGTCTCACTATAGCCGTATACATCAATAGAATAATGTTAGGTTAAGGACCCCAGTTCTTTCCAAATATTCTACTACAAGTATAGAAGGCAATAGTTGATTTTTTAATTCTTTCATTGATATAAAGTCTCTAGTTATTTTTACTTGCACCTATACCTATAGGGCAAGTATTGTATTCGTGCAAAATTTGGAACTCGAGGTTTTAATCAAACTTGATATTACTATAATGGAGAAGTCCAAAAAAGTAGGGTCCGCCAATGCCGTCTGTCTGTCTGTCTGTCTGTGCACGAGGCTACAGCCTAAACGAATGGATGGATTTATATATAGGGTCTGTGTGAAAAGCCCTAGATGCAAAATCGGAATTTTCATTCTAACCTCAAAATTAAGGGTAGTTTACTTAAGGCCGATTTCAGTTTAAATGGATTTTCTCGAAAACGACTCTAACGATTTTGATTAAACTTTATATTTGAATTAGTCTGGTCAATTGCAATCAGATGATGTAACGTGCTGCTTATAAAATTGGCAACAATGGTACTTTACTTATAGCCAATTTGGCGAAAAGTCAATTTGCGAGAAAACGGCTTCAACGATTTAGTTCAAATTTCATATTTGGGCTAGTACGAGGTAATGCAACACAATGGAGTACAACGTTTTGCTCTGAGTATGATATAACGGTACTTACGACCAAGGTGACTAAAAGCCGATTTGCTTGAAAGTGCCTTCAACAATTTTATTTAGATTTTGACATATGATTAAACATCTCAAATCCTATCAGGAACTGTATCACATTTTTGGCCAAAAGTTAGTATAACAGTATTTTTCTCGAAATCGAGCAGTTGAAGCCAATTTATTCGAAAACGGCTCCAACGATTTTTATTAAATTTTATATTAGAGCACGCCTTTTTAAACCCTATGAGATGGCATACAACGTTTTTGACCAAAACTGTTTTAAAAGGTACTTTACTTATAGCCAACTTCATAAAAATACGCTTTTCTCGAAAACTTATCTCAATCGTTACTGTTTTATTTTCATATCTAGGCTTCTTTTACAAAACTCTATAAGATGGCTTGCCACGTTTTTCGTCAAAATTGCCTAAAATTCCACTTCCCTTAAGGCTGTAAGCTTAACAAAAATACGATTTTCATATCATATTAATAGGCAAACAATTTTATCATAACTTCTTCCTACTGGACCGATTTTCAAAATTATGTACCATTGCAAAAGATTTTCCTAGAACACAACTGTTGTCATGAAAACGTTTTTTTCCTTACGATACAGGTTTTGATTGGTGCGGACGTGCTACTGGATTTGTCTAAATTTCATTTTCATTGGTTAAAAGACAGAGAGAGAGAAAGAAAATGTTTCTTTTTTAGATACTTACTTTGGGGTTTCGCATATCCACCGGAGTTCAAAGGCAATGAATTTATGAGTAAAACTTAAAAAAAATGACAAAGTAACAACGTTGCTCTTTTTACCTCAAATACACACAAGAATTTTAGATATGGGTGCATGTTTGTACGGCCCAGTCGTGCACATTATTTTATTTAGAACGAGTCTTAGGTATCTTGCGCTATCCGAGATTTTAAGGGGAGTACCCCCAATGGACGGTAATTTGAACTCAGGAATTTTAGTTCTGTTGGTGAATAATACCAGCTCGGTTTTGTGGGGATTGACCGCTAATCCACATTTCTCAACCCAGGTGACTAGGATCTTAATCGTGTTCTCTAATATTTCACTAAGGGTACCTTTTTAAAATAAAATTTTTAAATCTGTTTAACCGGGGCCGAGATATGTAGAAAAACTTTTAAAATGTTAGTTGTACGTGACCCAACACAAAAATTATTTGACACATCTTTTATTTCGTCTGATAAGGCGGTTCGGATGCTGATACTCAACACCTCCTCGCCATATACCCATCGCACTCGTACACACATATACAGAAGAGTTTAAGGAAAGAGGATTAAAATAATTGTCTCCTCCCATTGACGCGATTGATGGATTGTGAGATACATAAGTCGAAGAATTGACGCATGATTGGAAGAGTGAATGGGTAAATGGATAGATATGAATAGATCGGCATAGGTATGTATGAGCAAAAGGGTAGATAAAGAAGATAAATTACAAAAATTTTAGAACTTTTTTGTAGTTCTTGTTTACATAACTTCATTAACTTTGCTAACTTTATATTTATAACATTACCAATATTAAATATTCAATTTAAACAAGAATTCCTAAAAAAATTTTAAAAAAATTAACTTTGAACATCATTGGTTAGTTCGTTGAATATGCTTGGTACTGCAAAATCATATTTTCGCCCGCTATATAAACCTCAAAATCTCGGGTTTTTATAGGGCCTCCTCTTCGAATTGTATTAAAGTTTCTAGATTGTGGAGTTCAATAGTTAGAAATTTTATGCTTCTATTAATGGGGTGCTCGTCGACGTGGTGCCGTAGAGTTGATCAACAGACAATTTGATGTATCCTAGTGGTAACTCCATTTCAGATTATAATCATGTATTATTTGTACGTCGATATATTATTAATAGATATTGAATAAACATCTTCATTTTGTAGCTCTATGTGAACAGTCCGCGTTGTGCATTTGGATATTTATATGGGTTTCGATATTACGACTGAGTACGATGGCTGTGTCATCCGTATACGCATAACCTGTACCTTTTTTACGAACTGGTAGCCAATCATTTACATATTATATGCACAGGAATGTATATACATATATCAGCGTCCTGATTTTGATTTTTATACCAACTAAGAAGAACGAATAATGGGTTACGTGTTAAAAAGCCAATGTCATTTGTATTTTACTTGAATTAATGTTAATAATGGCTTTTACACTTTTGGCTAAGTTAGGTTAGGTATGTGGGTAGGCGACTAGAATAAAATATCACACTCAGGTCAGTACAGACCCATTGGTAAACCCTAGTACTAATTTACATCTTGTGAATCACTAAAATATCCTGTGGATTTGATAAATTTAAAAATTTCACTGATAGGTCAATTTGCTAATTCTTCAAGATCACAGAAAAAGTGTCGCCCTAGAAATTTGAATCTAAGATTGATAAGCCCAGGGCAGTGACAGAGAAAGTGAGTTGTATCCTGCAGAGGGCGACCTTGTGCTGTGTTCCAGGAACCTTGAGTTCTTTAAGACAGGACTTCACAAGCTTGGATTATATTTCAATAGCAGTAATCGCTTTTATTGCCGCTTGGCTGTCGATGAAAAAGGTGATTCCTTCCGGTGGTATTGCCTTCATCGCAGTCTCACGGGCAGCTATTGTCACTGCCAAGACCTCCGCTTGTAAAACACTGCTATGGTTCCGTAGGTGGACTGATCTGGTGGACAGACCCTACGCCTACATCCATCTTAGATCCATCTGTAAAGATAGAGGTAGAACGTGTGTTGGAAGGCTGACCATCCTTCCATTCTTCCCTGCTTGGGAACGAGCTAATAAATGGTCTATGGAAATCTAGGAACGGAGTGAGGTAATCCGTAGTATAGACTTCTCCTAGATCATGGAATAACCTGTTGCGTTATGATTCCAACTATCTGACTGAGTTATTCTTAGGGCACTTGTAGCTGCCGAGGTTTTGACGAAAATGTCCAGCGGTAGAAGATTGAGGATAGCCTCTAGTACTGCAGTAGGTGTTCTTCTCATGGCACTTGTGGTGCCAATGCAGGCCAATCTCTGGATCCTCTTGAGGGCCGCTAGGTTGGTGGACTTGCTGGCGGGCGGCCACCATTCAAGACAACCATACGTCAGAATAGGTCTCACTATAGCCGTATACATCAATAGAATAATGTTAGGTTAAGGACCCCAGTTCTTTCCAAATATTCTACTACAAGTATAGAAGGCTATAGTTGATTTTTTAATTCTTTCATTGATATAAAGTCTCTAGTTATTTTTACTTGCACCTATACCTATAGGGCAAGTTTTGTATTCGTGCAAAATTTGGAACTCGAGGTTTTAATCAAACTTGATATTACTATAATGGAGAAGTCCAAAAAAGTAGGGGCCGCCAATGCCGTCTGTCTGTCTGTCTGTCTGTGCACGAGGCTACAGCCTAAACGAATGGATGGATTTATATATAGGGTCTGTGTGATAAGCCCTAGATGCAAAATCGGAATTTTCATTCTAACCTCAAAATTAAGGGTAGTTTACTTAAGGCCGATTTCAGTTTAAATGGATTTTCTCGAAAACGACTCTAACGATTTTGATTAAACTTTATATTTGAATTAGTCTGGTCAATTGCAATCAGATGATGTAACGTGCTGCTTATAAAATTGGCAACAATGGTACTTTACTTATAGCCAATTTGCGAGAAACCTGCTTCAACGATTTAGTTCAAATTTCATATTTGGGCTAGTACGAGGTAATGCAACACAATGGAGTACAACGTTTTGCTCTGAGTATGATATAACGGTACTTACGACCAAGGTGACTAAAAGCCGATTTGCTTGAAAGTGCCTTCAACAATTTTATTTAGATTTTGACATATGATTAAACATCTCAAATCCTATCAGGAACTGTATCACATTTTTGGCCAAAAGTTAGTATAACGGTATTTTTCTCGAAATCGAGCAGTTGAAGCCAATTTATTCGAAAACGGCTCCAACGATTTTTATTAAATTTTATATTAGAGCACGCCTTTTTAAACCCTATGAGATGGCATACAACGTTTTTGACCAAAACTGTTTTAAAAGGTACTTTACTTATAGCCAACTTCATAAAAATACGCTTTTCTCGAAAACTTATCTCAATCGTTACTGTTTTATTTTCATATCTAGGCTTCTTTTACAAAACTCTATAAGATGGCTTGCCACGTTTTTCGTCAAAATTGCCTAAAATTCCACTTCCCTTAAGGCTGTAAGCTTAACAAAAATACGATTTTCATATCATATTAATAGGCAAACAATTTTATCAAAACTTCTTCCTACTGGACCGATTTTCAAAATTATGTACCATTGCAAAAGATTTTCCTAGAACACAACTGTTGTCATGAAAACGTTTTTTTCCTTACGATACAGGTTTTGATTGGTGCGGACGTGCTACTGGATTTGTCTAAATTTCATTTTCATTGGTTAAAAGACAGAGAGATAGAAAGAAAATGTTTCTTTTTTAGATACTTACTTTGGGGTTTCGCATATCCACCGGAGTTCAAAGGCAATGAATTTATGAGTAAAACTTAAAAAAAATGACAAAGTAACAACGTTGCTCTTTTTACCTCAAATACACACAAGAATTTTAGATATGGGTGCATGTTTGTACGGCCCAGTCGTGCACATTATTTTATTTAGAACGAGTCTTAGGTATCTTGCGCTATCCGAGATTTTAAGGGGAGTACCCCCAATGGACGGTAATTTGAACTCAGGAATTTTAATTCTGTTGGTGAATAATACCAGCTCGGTTTTGTGGGGATTGACCGCTAATCCACATTTCTCAACCCAGGTGACTAGGATCTGAATCGTGTTCTCTAATATTTCACTAAGGGTACCTTTTTAAAATAAAATTTTTAAATCTGTTTAACCGGGGCCGAGATATGTAGAAAAACTTTTAAAATGTTAGTTGTACGTGACCCAATACAAAAATTATTTGACACATCTTTTATTTCGTCTGATAAGGCGGTTCGGATGCTGATACTCAACACCTCCTCGCCATATACCCATCGCACTCGTACACACATATACAGAAGAGTTTAAGGAAAGAGGATTAAAATAATTGTCTCCTCCCATTGACGCGATTGATGGATTGTGAGATACATAAGTCGAAGAATTGACGCATGATTGGAAGAGTGAATGGGTAAATGGATAGATATGAATAGATCGGCATAGGTATGTATGAGCAAAAGGGTAGATAAAGAAGATAAATTACAAAAATTTTAGAACTTTTTTGTATTTCTTGTTTACATAACTTCATTAACTTTGCTAACTTTATATTTATAACATTACCAATATTAAATATTCAATTTAAACAAGAATTCCTAAAAAAATTTGAAAAAAATTAACTTTGAAAATCATTGGTTAGTTCGTTGCTTATATGCTTGGTACTGCAAAATCATATTGTCGCCCGCTATATAAACCTCAAAATCTCGGGTTTTTATAGGGCCTCCTCTTCGAATTGTATGGGGTGCTCGTCGACGTAGTCCCATAGAGTTGATCAACAGACAATTTGATGTATCCTAGTGGTAACTCCATTTCAGATTATAATCATGTATTATTTGTACGTCGATATATTATTAATAGATATTGAATAGATATCTTCATTTTGTAGCTCTATGTGAACAGTCCGCGTTGTGCATTTGGATATTTATATGGGTTTCGATATTACGACTGAGTACGATGGCTGTGTCATCCGTATACGCATAACCTGTACCTTTTTTACGAACTGGTAGCCAATCATTTACATATTATATGCACAGGAATGAACATATATACATATATCAGCGTTCTGATTTTGATTTTTATACCAACTAAGAAGAACGAATAATGGGTTACGTGTTAAAAAGCCAATGTCATTTGTATTTTACTTGAATTAATGTTAATGATGGCTTTTACACTTTTGGCTAGGTTAGGTTAGGTATGTGGGTAGGCGACTAGAATAAAATATCACACTCAGGTCAGTACAGACCCATTGGTAAACCCTAGTACTAATTTACATCTTGTGAATCACTAAAATATCCTGTGGATTTGATAAATTTAAAAATTTCACTGATTGGTCAATTTGCTAATTCTTCAAGATCACAGAAAAAGTGTCGCCCTAGAAATTTGAATCTAAGATTGATAAGCACAGGGCAGTGACAGAGAAAGTGAGTTGTATCCTGCAGAGGGCGACCTTGTACTGTGTTCCAGGAACCTTGAGTTCTTTAAGACAGGACTTCACAAGCTTGGATTATATTTCAATAGCAGTAATCGCTTTTATTGCCGCTTGGCTGTCGATGAAAAAGGTGATTCCTTCCGGTGGTATTGCCTTCATCGCAGTCTCACGGGCAGCTATTGTCACTGCCAAGACCTCCGCTTGTAAAACACTGCTATGGTTCCGTAGGTGGACTGATCTGGTGGACAGACCCTACGCCTACATCCATCTTAGATCCATCTGTAAAGATAGAGGTAGAACGTGTGTTGGAAGGCTGACCATCCTTCCATTCTTCCCTGCTTGGGAACGAGCTAATAAATGGTCTATGGAAATCTAGGAACGGAGTGAGGTAATCCGTAGTATAGACTTCTCCTAGATCATGGAATAACCTGTTGCGTTATGATTCCAACTATCTGACTGAGTTATTCTTAGGGCACTTGTAGCTGCCGAGGTTTTGACGAAAATGTCCAGCGGTAGAAGATTGAGGATAGCCTCTAGTACTGCAGTAGGTGTTCTTCTCATGGCACTTGTGGTGCCAATGCAGGCCAATCTCTGGATCCTCTTGAGGGCCGCTAGGTTGGTGGACTTGCTGGCGGGCGGCCACCATTCAAGACAACCATACGTCAGAATAGGTCTCACTCATATGATATGATTCATTGATATAAAGTCTCTAGTTATTTTTACTTGCACCTATACCTATAGGGCAAGTATTGTATTCGTGCAAAATTTGGAACTCGAGGTTTTAATCAAACTTGATATTACTATAATGGAGAAGTCCAAAAAAGTAGGGTCCGCCAATGCCGTCTGTCTGTCTGTCTGTCTGTGCACGAGGCTACAGCCTAAACGAATGGATGGATTTATATATAGGGTCTGTGTGAAAAGCCCTAGATGCAAAATCGGAATTTTCATTCTAACCTCAAAATTAAGGGTAGTTTACTTAAGGCCGATTTCAGTTTAAATGGATTTTCTCGAAAACGACTCTAACGATTTTGATTAAACTTTATATTTGAATTAGTCTGGTCAATTGCAATCAGATGATGTAACGTGCTGCTTATAAAATTGGCAACAATGGTACTTTACTTATAGCCAATTTGGCGAAAAGTCAATTTGCGAGAAAACGGCTTCAACGATTTAGTTCAAATTTCATATTTGGGCTAGTACGAGGTAATGCAACACAATGGAGTACAACGTTTTGATCTGAGTATGGTATAACGGTACTTACGACCAAGGTGACTAAAAGCCGATTTGCTTGAAAGTGCCTTCAACAATTTTATTTAGATTTTGACATATGATTAAACATCTCAAATCCTATCAGGAACTGTATCACATTTTTGGCCAAAAGTTAGTATAACGGTATTTTTCTCGAAATCGAGCAGTTGAAGCCAATTTATTCGAAAACGGCTCCAACGATTTTTATTAAATTTTATATTAGAGCACGCCTTTTTAAACCCTATGAGATGGCATACAACGTTTTTGACCAAAACTGTTTTAAAAGGTACTTTACTTATAGCCAACTTCATAAAAATACGCTTTTCTCGAAAACTTATCTCAATCGTTACTGTTTTATTTTCATATCTAGGCTTCTTTTACAAAACTCTATAAGATGGCTTGCCACGTTTTTCGTCAAAATTGCCTAAAATTCCACTTCCCTTAAGGCTGTAAGCTTAACAAAAATACGATTTTCATATCATATTAATAGGCAAACAATTTTATCAAAACTTCTTCCTACTGGACCGATTTTCAAAATTATGTACCATTGCAAAAGATTTTCCTAGAACACAACTGTTGTCATGAAAACGTTTTTTTCCTTACGATACAGGTTTTGATTGGTGCGGACGTGCTACTGGATTTGTCTAAATTTCATTTTCATTGGTTAAAAGACAGAGAGATAGAAAGAAAATGTTTCTTTTTTAGATACTTACTTTGGGGTTTCGCATATCCACCGGAGTTCAAAGGCAATGAATTTATGAGTAAAACTTAAAAAAAATGACAAAGTAACAACGTTGCTCTTTTTACCTCAAATACACACAAGAATTTTAGATATGGGTGCATGTTTGTACGGCCCAGTCGTGCACATTATTTTATTTAGAACGAGTCTTAGGTATCTTGCGCTATCCGAGATTTTAAGGGGAGTACCCCCAATGGACGGTAATTTGAACTCAGGAATTTTAATTCTGTTGGTGAATAATACCAGCTCGGTTTTGTGGGGATTGACCGCTAATCCACATTTCTCAACCCCTTCGGGTAGGGGCTAGAATATACCCGAGGTAGGCATGCCTGTCGTAAGAGGCGACTAAAATCCAATCTCCGTATACCGAGTGTATAGCGTATACAAAAACATGCAATGGAAAAAACAAAAAGATTAACTACCCCAGGTGGCAGCCCAGCTATGCTGGAAAATCCACCCTCTTCGGAGGTAGGCTCTATGGATTCTGGGGAGAGCCTTTTATTGCACAAAAATCCCTTTGAAAAAAGGACAAAGATATGTCGATCTCCACCACCTAGATCGAATGTCTCCGGGAAAAGAAGTCCGCCGGTTAACCAGGACTCAGTGATAACGAAATGCTACGTAAAAGAGAACAACGAGCTACGAGCTAAAATTAGTGAAATGGAGCGACTCTTCCAAGAGTTGAAAGAGGAAGTATCTTCTCTGCGAAAAGAAAACGAGAAACTCAAGAACTCTCGTGTACCGAAAGATTCCGAGACAACGCCAAACCGTCCAGTAATTCAATATGTTACGGACGAGGAAGAACTTGCTCGCGAAACTAATCCGGGCTCTAAAAAAAGGCCTAGCAAAAAGCTTAAGGCTGTTACTTCACCCGAAGTCTCACAAAAGTGTGATAACCCCGCTATATTAAAGCAGGCAAAAATCCAAGCGAAACCTCGCCCACCACCCGCAATAAATGTCGTCGGGATAGCAGATTACGGAAAAATTCGTAATCACGCCAAAGACGAGTGGAAAATTAACGTAGATGATGCCGATTCCTACCGAGCACTGTCTCAAAAATTAAACGACGAGAATATCCAATGGTACACATATGAAAATAAATATGAAAGACCGCTGAGAGTTTTTGTTAGGGGACTCCACCCGACATGCGAAAAAGAAGACATAATGGAAGACGTGCAAACCCAAGGGCTAAACATTTTTGACGCCGTGAATATTCTTAAGAAGGAAAAGCAACTTACAGAAGGAGACAAAGATACCGTAGTCAAACGCGGTCTCCCACTCTTTATGCTTACCTTTGATAGAACCGAGAATGTGGACGACATTTTTAAAATTAAAACGATCTTAAATATAAGGGTTAAAATCGAGCCCATGCGTAAAGGCAAGAGAACGATACCTCAGTGCAAACGATGCCAAGGTTTTAACCACACTCAGGCATATTGCCAGAAAGAACCACGGTGCGTAAAATGTGCTGGTACACATCTCTCGGGAGAGTGCAAAGAAATTAAACAGGTCCCAGCGGTTTGCGCCAATTGTAAGAGAAACCACCCAGCGAATTATCGAGGTTGTGAAGTCGCCAAAGAACTCCAAAAAAGACGCGATACTCTCAAGAAACCGGTACTCCCGAATACTAGCCTAAAATATCCTAAAACCGATAAGCCTAAGATTGTTAAGCCAGTCAAAAAGACGAGACCAATAAAGGACAATATAAAAATTGCCAAAGAAAGTGGCGCTGGTCAAAGTACAATGGAGAAACCGCCTCTGGTAGGCGCGAGATCGTACGCGCAAGTCGCATCACATGAACCCAATTCAAGACCAGCCACAATAGATCCGGTCTGCCAACTATTATCCGTGATATTGGAAAAACTTGAGGAGCAAACTAAGATAAATCAAGTTATATTTGACAAATTGAGCAAGCTCGAAATTAAACCTCGCAAGACAAACGACAAAACATGAATATGAAACAGTTACTCAAGATACTAACATGGAACGCAAACGGCCTTCTGAAAAAAATTGACGAACTAGAAGTATTTCTACGGAAAAACGGTATTGATATATGCCTGATATCAGAAACCCACCTAAAAAAGGACCTGGACCCAAAATAAAAGGATACAGTGATTATCACGCACATCATCCCTCGGAAAATGCGAGAGGCGGATCTTCTCTTTACATCAAAGACTGCATCAAGCACTCCGAAAACATAAAAATAGAACTCGACTCTATGCAAATAAGTTCAGTCTCCGTAAAAATAAACCACTTAGACTACCACATCGGATCTAGTTACTTTCCTCCGGGATATAGGCTAGTAGACGACGACCTCGTTCGCCTCTTTGAATCACTCAGTCCTAATTTTATCATCGGTGGTGACTTTAACGCGAAACACACCTTCTGGGGTTCAAGATGTAATTCAACGAAAGGGAGGCTACTGTACAAAGTCAGTATGAAGCGTGGTGTAAAGTTTTTTTCGACGGGAAAGCCAACGTATTCGCCAACTGACAAAAATAAAATCCCTGACCTCGTCGACTTCTTTATCGCAAAAGGGCTAACTAAAGATCTGACGGAAGTCGAAGAATGCTATGATCTATGCTCAGATCACTCAGCAGTCACTCTAAAAATAGGTGGAAACCTAGATACGAAAGAAGGACCGCCCAGGTTAACTAGTAACAAAACTAACTGGGACGCCTTTAGAAAAGACTGCACGGAAAATGTTGCTTTAAACGTGCCGCTAAAGACACCGACCGAAATAGAAGACGAAATTGACAAACTTGTGGAAGTCATTCAGAGTGCAGCGTGGAAAAACACTCCTTTCCGGAAAACAGTAACGCAGAACAACAAAGTTAAATTCCAGCCGGAAATTGAAGACCTCATACGAGAAAAGAGGAGAGCGCGCAAGAGATGGCAACTATCCCGCGCGCCCACAGATAAAACTTATCTGAACCGTCTTTGCAACAAATTGAAAAATGAGCTGCAGGATTTAAGAAATCGCGAGACTTGTACTTACCTCGAGGGCTTGACTGCTGAAAAGAGCTCGAACTATTCACTATGGAAAGCCTTGAAGTCCGTAAGAAAACCCGTAATGCACTCGCCGCCAATAAGGAAAATTAACGGCGAATGGGCAAAAGAAGACAAGGAGAAAGCGGAATTATTTGCCGAGCACTTAGAAGAAACGTTCAAACCGTTCGATGGACAACCATTGATCGACGACCCGAATGTTAACACGGCACCCGACAACTTTAAAGTAAAAACCGTGTCTCTATCCGAACTTCGAATGACAATAGGAAGGCTGAAAAATAACAAGGCTCCGGGATATGATTTAATCACTGGCGAAATTTTGAAGGAGCTACCAACAAAGGCATTAGTTAAGCTGCTCTACATTATAAACGCTTCTTTGAGACTTTTATATGTTCCAAGGCAATGGAAAGTCGCCGAAGTCATTATGGTCCAGAAAGAAAGAAATCATATAGACCCATTTCGCTTCTGCCGATAACATCTAAGGTCTTTGAGAAACTTCTGATTAAACGATTACAACCAGTAATTGAAGAAAGACACTTGATCCCGGATCACCAGTTCGGCTTTCGGGTCAAACATTCCACAATCGATCAGGTGTATCGTATAACGAATGAAATCGAAGAAGCTCTAGAAGCGAAAAAGATATGTTGTAGCGCTTTTCTCGATGTATCGCAAGCCTTCGACAAGGTATGGCACGAAGGTCTAAGGTATAAGCTAAGGCTAATCCTACCGAAAAAATTGTGTAGAATACTGGGATCTTACCTTGAAAACAGGCTCTTTCGGGTTAGACACGGTACCGAATACTCAGAATTTAAGGAAATCCACGCCGGCGTTCCGCAAGGAAGCGTACTTGGTCCAATGCTATTCCTGCTCTACACAAGAGACATGCCACAAGATGAAGGAACCGTCGTAGCAACGTTCGCAGATGATACGGCTATCCTCGCAACGGACGAGTCAGTTGAATCATCAACGGGTAAACTACAACGGGCTCTAAACAAAGTATGTGAATGGACAAAGGCCTGGCGAATCGTCCTTAACGAGACCAAGTCAACGCATGTCAATTTTACATACAAAAAGGTAAACCACTTACCTATTTCCATCAACTCGGTACAAATACCATATGCAAACGAGGCAAAATATCTAGGAATGACCCTAGACGCAAAACTTAAGTGGAAGTCACACGTTAAAAAAAAGCGCGACGAGCTAGAAATCAGACTAAGAGACATGCATTGGCTACTCGGAAGATACTCGAAGCTAAGCGTATATAACAAACTGCTTCTGTATAAGCAAGTGCTAAAACCGTCTTGGACATATGGAATACAACTTTGGGGTTGTACGAAACCAAGCAATATGGCTGTACTGCAAACATTTCAAAACAAATCTCTACGAGCAATCGTTAATGCTCCGTGGTATATAAGGAATAGTGATATTCACAGAGATCTAGGAATTGCTACTGTGAATGACGAAGTAATGAACTTTGCTCGCAAACTTCGTACTCGTCTTTACGCTAATTGCAATAATGAAATAATCCGTACTATAGACGTGACAAACATCGAGCGCCGACTACAAAGAACAAGACCGTTCGACCTAGCGCCGTAAGGAAAACCGCATTTAATGACGGTATTAGTAGGTGCCTTCGCTGGAAGGCTACCTACCTAACGCGATTAATACTACAGAAGCATAAACTACTTGTTAAGGGAACTTAGTCGTAGTCATGAAGCAATGAAGAAATGAGAGGAGGAAAAAAAAAAAAAAAAAAAAAAAAAAAAAAAAAAAAAAAAAAAAAAAAAAAAAAAAAAAAAAATTCTCAACCCAGGTGACTAGGATCTTAATCGTGTTCTCTAATATTTCACTAAGGGTACCTTTTTAAAATAAAATTTTTAAATCTGTTTAACCGGGGCCGAGATATGTAGAAAAACTTTTAAAATGTTAGTTGTACGTGTCCCAATACAAAAATTATTTGACACATCTTTTATTTCGTCTGATAAGGCGGTTCGGATGCTGATACTCAACACCTCCTCGCCATATACCCATCGCACTCGAACACACATATACAGAAGAGTTTAAGGAAAGAGGATTAAAATAATTGTCTCCTCCCATTGACGCGATTGATGGATTGTGAGATACATAAGTCGAAGAATTGACGCATGATTGGAAGAGTGAATGGGTAAATGGATAGATATGAATAGATCGGCATAGGTATGTATGAGCAAAAGGGTAGATAAAGAAGATAAATTACAAAAATTTTAGAACTTTTTTGTATTTCTTGTTTACATAACTTCATTAACTTTGCTAACTTTATATTTATAACATTACCAATATTAAATATTCAATTTAAACAAGAATTCCTAAAAAAATTTTAAAAAAATTAACTTTGAAAATCATTGGTTAGTTCGTTGAATATGCTTGGTACTGCAAAATCATATTTTCGCCCGCTATATAAACCTCAAAATCTCGGGTTTTTATAGGGCCTCCTCTTCGAATTGTATTAAAGTTTCTAGATTGTGGAGTTCAATAGTTAGAAATTTTATGCTTCTATTAATGGGGTGCTCGTCGACGTGGTGCCGTAGAGTTGATCAACAGACAATTTGATGTATCCTAGTGGTAACTCCATTTCAGATTATAATCATGTATTATTTGTACGTCGATATATTATTAATAGATATTGAATAAACATCTTCATTTTGTAGCTCTATGTGAACAGTCCGCGTTGTGCATTTGGATATTTATATGGGTTTCGATATTACGACTGAGTACGATGGCTGTGTCATCCGTATACGCATAACCTGTACCTTTTTTACGAACTGGTAGCCAATCATTTACATATTATATGCACAGGAATGTATATACATATATCAGCGTTCTGATTTTGATTTTTATACCAACTAAGAAGAACGAATAATGGGTTACGTGTTAAAAAGCCAATGTCATTTGTATTTTACTTGAATTAATGTTAATGATGGCTTTTACACTTTTGGCTAGGTTAGGTTAGGTATGTGGGTAGGCGACTAGAATAAAATATCACACTCAGGTCAGTACAGACCCATTGGTAAACCCTAGTACTAATTTACATCTTGTGAATCACTAAAATATCCTGTGGATTTGATAAATTTAAAAATTTCACTGATTGGTCAATTTGCTAATTCTTCAAGATCACAGAAAAAGTGTCGCCCTAGAAATTTGAATCTAAGATTGATAAGCACAGGGCAGTGACAGAGAAAGTGAGTTGTATCCTGCAGAGGGCGACCTTGTACTGTGTTCCAGGAACCTTGAGTTCTTTAAGACAGGACTTCACAAGCTTGGATTATATTTCAATAGCAGTAATCGCTTTTATTGCCGCTTGGCTGTCGATGAAAAAGGTGATTCCTTCCGGTGGTATTGCCTTCATCGCAGTCTCACGGGCAGCTATTGTCACTGCCAAGACCTCCGCTTGTAAAACACTGCTATGGTTCCGTAGGTGGACTGATCTGGTGGACAGACCCTACGCCTACATCCATCTTAGATCCATCTGTAAAGATAGAGGTAGAACGTGTGTTGGAAGGCTGACCATCCTTCCATTCTTCCCTGCTTGGGAACGAGCTAATAAATGGTCTATGGAAATCTCGGAACGGAGTGAGGTAATCCGTAGTATAGACTTCTCCTAGATCATGGAATAACCTGTTGCGTTATGATTCCAGCTATCTGACTGAGTTATTCTTAGGGCACTTGTAGCTGCCGAGGTTTTGACGAAAATGTCCAGCGGTAGAAGATTGAGGATAGCCTCTAGTACTGCAGTAGGTGTTCTTCTCATGGCACTTGTGGTGCCAATGCAGGCCAATCTCTGGATCCTCTTGAGGGCCGCTAAGTTGGTGGACTTGCTGGCGGGCGGCCACCATTCAAGACAACCATACGTCAGAATAGGTCTCACTATAGCCGTATACATCAATAGAATAATGTTAGGTTAAGGACCCCAGTTCTTTCCAAATATTCTACTACAAGTATAGAAGGCTATAGTTGATTTTTTAATTCTTTCATTGATATAAAGTCTCTAGTTTTGTATTCGTGCAAAATTTGGAACTCGAGGTTTTAATCAAACTTGATATTACTATAATGGAGAAGTCCAAAAAAGTAGGGGCCGCCAATGCCGTCTGTCTGTCTGTCTGTCTGTGAACGAGGCTACAGCCTAAACGAATGGATGGATTTATATATAGGGTCTGTGTGATAAGCCCTGGATGCAAAATCGGAATTTTCATTCTAACATCAAAATTAAGGGTAGTTTACTTAAGGCCGATTTCAGTTTAAATGGATTTTCTCGAAAACGACTCTAACGATTTTGATTAAACTTTATATTTGAATTAGTCTGGTCAATTGCAATCAGATGATGTAACGTGCTGCTTATAAAATTGGCAACAATGGTACTTTACTTATAGCCAATTTGCGAGAAAACGGCTTCAACGATTTTTATTAAATTTTATATTAGAGCACGCCTTTTTAAACCCTATGAGATGGCATACAACGTTTTTGACCAAAACTGTTTTAAAAGGTACTTTACTTATAGCCAACTTCATAAAAATACGCTTTTCTCGAAAACTTATCTCAATCGTTACTGTTTTATTTTCATATCTAGGCTTCTTTTACAAAACTCTATAAGATGGCTTGCCACGTTTTTCGTCAAAATTGCCTAAAATTCCACTTCCCTTACGGCTGTAAGCTTAACAAAAATACGATTTTCATATCATATTAATAGGCAAACAATTTTATCAAAACTTCTTCCTACTGGACCGATTTTCAAAATTATGTACCATTATGTACCAAAAGATTTTCCTAGAACACAACTGTTGTCATGGAAACGTTTTTTTCCTTACGATACAGGTTTTGATTGGTGCGGACGTGCTACTGGATTTGTCTAAATTTCATTTTCATTGGTTAAAAGACAGAGAGAGAGAAAGAAAATGTTTCTTTTTTAGATACTTATATCCACCGGAGTTCAAAGGCAATGAATTTATGAGTAAAACTTAAAAAAAATGACAAAGTAACAACGTTGCTCTTTTTACCTCAAATACACACAAGAATTTTAGATATGGGTGCATGTTTGTACGGCCCAGTCGTGCACATTATTTTATTTAGAACGAGTCTTAGGTATCTTGCGCTATCCGAGATTTTAAGGGGAGTACCCCCAATGGACAGTAATTTGAACTCAGGAATTTTAATTCTGTTGGTGAGTAATACCAGCTCGGTTTTGTGGGGATTGACCGCTAATCCACATTTCTCAACCCAGGTGACTAGGATCTTAATCGTGTTCTCTAATTTAAAAAATTATTTGACACATCTTTTATTTCGTCTGATAAGGCGGTTCGGATGCTGATACTCAACACCTCCTCGCCATATACCCATCGCACTCGTACACACATGTACAGAAGAGTTTAAGGAAAGAGGATTAAAATAATTGTCTCCTCCCATTGACGCGATTGATGGATTGTGAGATACATAAGTCGAAGAATTGACGCATGATTGGAAGAGTGAATGGGTAAATGGATAGATATGAATAGATCGGCATAGGTATGTATGAGCAAAAGGGTAGATAAAGAAGATAAATTACAAAAATTTTAGAACTTTTTTGTAGTTCTTGTTTACATAAATTCATTAACTTTGCTAACTTTATATTTATAACATTACCAATATTAAATACACCCCTGAACGTTTAGAAGGCGTTGCCACATGGGCCCCTTTGAAACCTTCCGCTGCGGTCAGAACCGGGGATGTGGAATCTGCCACATCTGATTCTGACGCGTCCACCATTGTTGATGCCTGTAGTATCATCACGGAGAAATCCGGTTGCTCCTCCATTGGGAAGATGCTTGGTGACCTACAGATCCCACAACAAAAGGATGGATTTTTCAAACTGACCTCTAAAGAAAGAAGGCGGTTTAAGCATGCGCTTAGTACTGGCAAGAGTAGAGAGAGCGCTCTCGCATACTCAAAGATTGCCACCCCTAATCACCGCGAAACTAAACGTGTCAGATCGGAGGATCAGACACCAATAGAATCGGTCGCCAAGAAAGTCAAGGCAGGACCTACACCTGTAACTCCCACTTACAGTCAAGTGGTCAGTACCATCAGGTTAGGTGTTGTCCCGACTGACTTGTCCACTCAACCCCTCACAACTGAGCGAATGGCACTGTTTCAAGAGGCGGTTATAGACACCTCGATCGAGATGAGCAATAGCGGCGTATGGCCGCATTTTTCTGGTTCACATCACAGATCGGGGTGGCTAGTGTTCATATGCTCAGACACTGCGACTGCTGAGTGGATGCGCTCGAATTTCGAGAGGATCAGAGCCAAAAGTGGACTGAACGTGACACTTGTGGAGGAAGGTTTTTTCCCTAAACCACACATTGTCCGAGGGTTCTTTCCACAAAGTCTGGAGCTGTCCTCAGAAAAGATTTTGGCGACTATAACTGCCCAAAACGCTGGACTGCAGGCCAATTCATGGAAGGTTATCAAGAGGGAAAAGGATGGTGCACTCCTTCACCTCGTGATGGCTATTGATGACTCTTCCATGAATAGGCTAAACACCTGTAAAGGCAAAATTAGTTACCGCTTCGGCCAGGTTAAGCTGATCTTAAGGAGCACCGATAAGATAACAGCGTCTGGCTGCGGTACCTCCGATAAGGAGGTAATTGGACCTTCACCTGACTGCGGAAATGTGTCCGACAGACAGGATCCCCAACCTGCTCCCTCTTCTAACAGCGCCACTGGGCATGTTAGTCCCGGCGATTCCAAAACAACCATAGCTAACCCGGCAACAACATCTGCCCTTTCGACCACCAGCGCCACTGGGCATGGTGCTCATAGCGGTTTCGGAAATCAGCCCACTAAGCAGGTTCCACGACCAACTCCTTCAACCAGCAGGGCCATAGGGCATGCTGGTCCCTTCCGTTCTGGTAACAGAACAGTAGCTAGATCTGTGGATCGCTACCGTAGAGGTGGCACTAGCTACATATCCCAAACGACCGGCACCATAGCCGGTTCAACTCGTCCAGCAAGCGGCGCCAGTGGGCACGCTTACTGCCATGAAGAAGAGTCGGTCAGGAACAGACCACTGGGTCGTCCAAATCTGGCTGCTTGTCGCAGAGGAAAAGGCCCCAAAAAAGCCCAACTACTCAGACAAGCTAGATCCTCCAAGGAGGACTAAATGAGCACCATTAAGGTGTTACAGGCGAACCTGCATCACGCTAAGGGCGCGTCCGCTACCCTTAGCAAGCGGTTCGCCGATGAAAATATAACCCTTGGCCTTATTCAAGAACCTTGGGTTATCAGCGGACACATTAGAGGTCTATGGAGTACGACAAGTAAGTTAATTTACAAATGCGGGGAGTCAGTGCCAAGGGCGGCCTGCTTGATAAGCAAATTTATTAACTTTCTCTCTATTCCAGAATTTTTGACTAAAGACCTGGTGGCCCTACTGGTAGAGGTTCCGACCGAGAGGGGAACACAGAACATCGTGTGTGCCTCGGCATATTTCCCCGGCGACGACGACAATATTCCGCCCACAGAGGTCCAGGAACTAATACAACACTGCCAGAAACGCAACCTACACTACATCATAGGTTGCGATGCCAATGCGCATCACAAGATCTGGGGCAGTAGTGGCATCAATAGAAGGGGTGAGTGTCTTTTAGAATATCTTATTAGTAATCGTGTAGACATTGTAAATAAGGGCTCTAAACCAACCTTCATAAATGCGATTCGCGAAGAGGTACTTGATCTCACACTCGCTAGTCCATTTATTTCAAACTCAGTAGTAAACTGGCATGTGTCAGATGAAGCCTCGTTGTCCGACCACTTGCACATCAGGTTCGACATTCCGGGTAGACTGACACATGACTCTTCTAGATACGATCCCAAATCCACGGACTGGAATCTGTATCGAGGACTTGTCCTCTCAAAATTAGATACGCTAATCCCATCTATTGCGTCCACGTGGGACCTAGATGAAGCAGCTTATCAATTAAACAATGTGTTGCTCACCTCCTATCATAGCAGTTGCGTCCCCAAAACCAGTGTGTGTAGACGTAAGGTTCCCTGGTGGAATGACCAACTTGCTAAGATTAGGAAAAAGGTTAGAAGACTTTTCAACGTTGCAAAACGTACGAAGAGTTGGGACGAATATAGATTCGCTCTCACTGAATACAATTCAGAATTAAGACGATCCAAACGCGCTACATGGAGAAAATGCTGTGAAAACATAACTGACATGCCAGTAGCGGCACGCATCCATAAAGCGCTTGTAAAGGATCACGCAAATAGTGTAGGTTTACTCAAAAAGACTGATGGTACCTACACGTCGGACCAAATGGATACACTTAGAACCCTACTTCAGGTTCACTTCCCTGGTTCGACCACCTGTGCATTCCGCACACACTCGAACGCATCTGACCATAGGGTCTGTATCGCCAGTAGAGTGAACAGTTTATCTGGCAAAATATTCAGTCCGGATAAGGTAAGATGGGCCGTAGGCTCTTTCAAACCATTCAAAGCCCCCGGTGGTGATGGGATCTTTCCAGCTCTCCTGCAAAAGGCAATCGATCTCATCTTGCCGGCCATTATTGCTTTATTTAGAGCCAGCTATAACTGGAGTTACATTCCGTTTACCTGGAGGCAGGTGAATGTAATCTTCATACCTAAACCAGGCAATAGACCTAGTGAGCTGCCTAAATCATACAGACCCATTAGTCTAACATCCTTTGTTCTCAAAACTATGGAGAGACTCATTGATGTTCACATTAGAGGCCGACTAGATTTGTCCATCCCTCTACACTCAAGCCAATTTGCATATAGAAAAGGTAAATCAACCGAAGGCTCTCTTCACTATCTTGTCAAGAAGATAGAAGGAACTTTACGTTCCAAGGACATAGCCCTATGTGCATTCCTGGATATTGAGGGTGCTTTCGATAACACTGGCTACGATTCAATAGCAAGGGCTATAAGTAGCAAAGGTATCGAAGATTCGACCAACCAATGGGTTAGAGCCATGCTCGAAAGTCGGATTATTACTTCCTCCTCCGGAGAAGTGTCTGTATCTGTGAACGCAGTTAAAGGTTGCCCCCAGGGGGGCGTCCTTTCTCCACTTCTGTGGTCACTAGTTATCGACAGACTCCTAGCAGATCTTTATAGATCAGGCTACATCGCCATTGGTTATGCAGATGACCTGGCGATCATTGTTAGTGGTAAACACGGTTTGACGGTTTCTAGCGTCATGCAGGGTGCTTTACTACACGTTTTAGAATGGTGTAATAGCGAGGGTCTTTCCATTAACCCTAGCAAAACCATTCTAGTGCCTTTTACTCACAAAAGATTGGTCAATCTGGGACCTATCACCATAAAAGGCACCACATTAGTGTGCTCCAATGAAGTCAAATATCTCGGAGTCACCCTTGATAAAAGACTCAACTGGAATACTCATATCAAGTCCGCCATAGAACGCGCCACCAGGGCCATGTGGGCCTGTAGACGCCTCTATGGTAGAACTTGGGGTCTCAATCCTAAAATGATTCATTGGATATACACAATGATAGTGAGGCCCATTATCACGTACGCAGCCATCGTATGGTGGCCAAAAGTACTTGAACGGACAACGGCTGCAAAGCTTCAGAAGCTACAAAGAATAGCCTGTCTCGGTATCTCAGGTGCCATGCGTACCTGCCCTACGGCAGCTATAGAAGCCATCGTTGGGCTCACGCCTCTACAAATCTTTATTAGGAAGACGGCTGCTAGATGCGCTATCAAGTTGCAACTAGAATATAAGTTTAAGGCAGGTGACCACGTGGGACACCTGAAAATTCTTGACTCAATCCCACAAAGAGACATGCTCTGCACTGTACCCGACGTTATGGTCAGTGAATACTGTTTCGGTAGGTTATTTGAGGTTAATATATTAGACCGTGCAGACTGGTCTAATGGTGTTCCTACACTGGACCCTAGAGGTCTGATATGGTTCACAGATGGATCAAAGATGGACTCCGGAGTGGGTGCTGGTGTCTTTGGACCCAATACCAAAGTCACAATACCTATGGGAACGTGTCCCACGGTCTTCCAGGCTGAACTCCATGCCATTGAGATCTGCGCCAGAATAAACCTTAGTAAGAGAATCAAGGGCGCAAAAATTTACATCTTCTCAGATAGCCAGGCAGCTCTCAAAGCTCTGTCGTCCAACGTAATGGACTCCTTAACGGTTAAATGCTGTTACGATGCACTACAATCTCTTGCTAGACACAATAGTGTGGTACTCGGATGGGTTCCAGGTCATCAGGGGATTGCAGGCAACGAATCTGCAGATGAACTAGCTAGGGCTGGCTCAGGATCTGCGTTCATTGGACCTGAACCTTACTGTGGCGTCAATTGGGCTTATGCCACAGCGCTGATTAACGCATGGGAGCATAATCTTCGCCTAACCCACTGGGAAAATGTCCCAGGGTTACGACAATCCAAGAGGTTAATCAAGCCATATTCCTATAAGGAAATTCTAAACTTAGACAAAGAAAATATTAGGAAGCTGGTGAGCTTTCTAACAGGTCATTGCGGCCTGAGATATCACCTCAACAAACTCAATCTATGCCCAGACATAGAATGCAGGTTCTGCTCAGAAGATGACGAATCATCCGAGCACATTCTCTGTGAATGTCCAGCTCTGCATTGGTTGAGGTGGCGCATCTTCCGCAAGGTAACATGCTCGCCGGCAGACATTAAAACCTCTGCAACTAAGGACGTGCTTTCCTTCATCAGGGAGGTGGGACGTCTCTTAGAGTAAAAATACACCCTAAGATACAATCGATCTTTTAGGTCGCAGTATCAGCCATATGGGCTAGGGTCCTAATATAAAAAAAAAAAAAAAAAATATTAAATATTCAATTTAAACAAGACATCCTAAAAAAATTTGAAAAAAATTAACTTTGAAAATCATTGGTTAGTTCGTTGAATATGCTTGGTACTGCAAAATCATATTTTCGCCCGCTATATAAACCTCAAAATCTCGGGTTTTTATAGGGCCTCCTCTTCGAATTGTATTAAAGTTTCTAGATTGTGGAGTTCAATAGTTAGAAATTTTATGCTTCTATTAATGGGGTGCTCGTCGACGTGGTGCCGTAGAGTTGATCAACAGACAATTTGATGTATCCTAGTGGTAACTCCATTTCAGATTATAATCATGTATTATTTGTACGTCGATATATTATTAATATATATTGAATAAACATCTTCATTTTGTAGCTCTATGTGAACAGTCCGCGTTGTGCATTTGGATATTTATATGGGTTTAGATATTACGACTGAGTACGATGGCTGTGTCATCCGTATACGCATAACCTGTACCTTTTTTACGAACTGGTAGCCAATCATTTACATATTATATGCACCGGAATGTATATACATATATCAGCGTTCTGATTTTGATTTTTATACCGACTAAGAAGAACGAATAATGGGTTACGTGTTAAAAAGCCAATGTCATTTGTATTTTACTTGAATTAATGTTAATAATGGCTTTTACACTTTTGGCTAGGTTAGGTTAGGTATGTGGGTAGGCGACTAGAATAAAATATCACACTCAGGTCAGTACAGACCCATTGGTAAACCCTAGTACTAATTTACATCTTGTGAATCACTAAAATATCCTGTGGATTTGATAAATTTAAAAATTTCACTGATTGGTCAATTTGCTAATTCTTCAAGATCACAGAAAAAGTGTCGCCCTAGAAATTTGAATCTAAGATTGATAAGCCCAGGGCAGTGACAGAGAAAGTGAGTTGTATCCTGCAGAGGGCGACCTTGTGCTGTGTTCCAAGAACCTTCAGTTCTTTAAGACAGGACTTCACAAGCTTGGATTATATTTCAATAGCAGTAATCGCTTTTATTGCCGCTTGGCTGTCGATGAAATGGGTGATTCCTTCCGGTGGTATTGCCTTCATCGCAGTCTCACGGGCAGCTATTGTCACTGCCAAGACCTCCGCTTGAAAAACACTGCTATGGTTCCGTAGGTGGACTGATCTGGTGGACAGACCCTACGCCTACATCCATCTTAGATCCATCTGTAAAGATAGAGGTAGAACGTGTGTTGGAAGGCTGACCATCCTTCCATTCTTCCCTGCTTGGGAACGAGCTAATAAATGGTCTATGGAAATCTCGGAACGGAGTGAGGTAATCCGTAGTATAGACTTCTCCTAGATCATGGAATAACCTGTTGCGTTATGATTCCAGCTATCTGACTGAGTTATTCTTAGGGCACTTGTAGCTGCCGAGGTTTTGACGAAAATGTCCAGCGGTAGAAGATTGAGGATAGCCTCTAGTACTGCAGTAGGTGTTCTTCTCATGGCACTTGTGGTGCCAATGCAGGCCCATCTCTGGATCCTCTTGAGGGCCGCTAAGTTGGTGGACTTGCTGGCGGGCGGCCACCATTCAAGACAACCATACGTCAGAATAGGTCTCACTATAGCCGTATACATCAATAGAATAATGTTAGGTTAAGGACCCCAGTTCTTTCCAAATATTCTACTACAAGTATAGAAGGCTATAGTTGATTTTTTAATTCTTTCATTGATATAAAGTCTCTAGTTATTTTTACTTGCACCTATAGGGCAAGTATTGTATTCGTGCAAAATTTGGAACTCGAGGTTTTAATCAAACTTGATATTACTATAATGGAGAAGTCCAAAAAAGTAGCCGCCGCCAATGCCGTCTGTCTGTCTGTCTGTCTGTGCACGAGGCTACAGCCTACACGAATGGATGGATTTATATATAGGGTCTGTGTGATAAGCCCTAGATGCAAAATCGGAATTTTCATTCTAACATCAAAATTAAGGGTAGTTTACTTAAGGCCGATTTCAGTTTAAATGGATTTTCTCGAAAACGACTCTAACGATTTTGATTAAACTTTATATTTGAATTAGTCTGGTCAATTGCAATCAGATGATGTAACGTGCTGCTTATAAAATTGGCAACAATGGTACTTTACTTATAGCCAATTTGCGAGAAACCTGCTTCAACGATTTAGTTCAAATTTCATATTTGGGCTAGTACGAGGTAATGCAACACAATGGAGTACAACGTTTTGCTCTGAGTATGCTATAAAGGTACTTACGACCAAGGTGACTAAAAGCCGATTTGCTTGAAAGTGCCTTCAACAATTTTATTTAGATTTTGACATATGATTAAACATCTCAAATCCTATCAGGAACTGTATCACATTTTTGGCCAAAAGTTAGTATAACGGTATTTTTCGCGAAATCGAGCAGTTGAAGCCAATTTATTCGAAAACGGCTCCAACGATTTTTATTAAATTTTATATTAGAGCACGCCTTTTTAAACCCTATGAGATGGCATACAACGTTTTTGACCGAAACTGTTTTAAAAGGTACTTTACTTATAGCCAACTTCATAAAAATACGCTTTTCTCGAAAACTTATCTCAATCGTTACTGTTTTATTTTCATATCTAGGCTTCTTTTACAAAACTCTATAAGATGGCTTGCCACGTTTTTCGTCAAAATTGCCTAAAATTCCGCTTCCCTTACAGCCAGCTTAACAAAAACACGATTTTCATATCATATTAATAGGCAAACAATTTTATCAAAACTTCTTCCTACTGGACCGATTTTCAAAATTATGTACCATTGCAAAAGATTTTCCTAGAACACAACTGTTGTCATGGAAACGTTTTTTTCCTTACGATACAGGTTTTGATTGGTGCGGACGTGCTACTGGATTTGTCTAAATTTCATTTTCATTGGTTAAAAGACAGAGAGAGAGAAAGAAAATGTTTCTTTTTTAGGGACTTACTTTGGGGTTTCGCATATCCACCGGAGTTCAAAGGCAATGAATTTATCAGTAAAACTTAAAAAAAATGACAAAGTAACAACGTTGCTTTTTTTAGTCGTGCACATTATTTTATTTAGAACGAGTCTTAGGTATCTTGCGCTATCCGAGATTTTAAGGGGAGTACCCCCAATGGACGGTAATTTGAACTCAGGAATTTTAATTCTGTTGGTGAATAATACCAGCTCGGTTTTGTGGGGATTGACCGCTAATCCACATTTCTCAACCCAGGTGACTAGGATCTTAATCGTGTTCTCTAATATTTCACTAAGGGTACCTTTTTAAAATAAAATTTTTAAATCTGTTTAACCGGGGCCGAGATATGTAGAAAAACTTTTAAAATGTTAGTTGTACGTGACCCAACACAAAAATTATTTGACACATCTTTTATTTCGTCTGATAAGGCGGTTCGGATGCTGATACTCAACACCTCCTCGCCATATACCCATCGCACTCGTACACACATATACAGAAGAGTTTAAGGAAAGAGGATTAAAATAATTGTCTCCTCCCATTGACGCGATTGATGGATTGTGAGATACATAAGTCGAAGAATTGACGCATGATTGGAAGAGTGAATGGGTAAATGGATAGATATGAATAGATCGGCATAGGTATGTATGAGCAAAAGGGTAGATAAAGAAGATAAATTACAAAAATTTTAGAACTTTTTTGTAGTTCTTGTTTACATAACTTCATTAACTTTGCTAACTTTATATTTATAACATTACCAATATTAAATATTCAATTTAAACAAGACATCCTTAAAAAAATTTGAAAAAAATTAACTTTTAAAATCATTGGTTAGTTCGTTGAATATGCTTGGTACTGCAAAATCATATTTTCGCCCGCTATATAAACCTCAAAATCTCGGGTTTTTATAGGGCCTCCTCTTCGAATTGTATTAAAGTTTCTAGATTGTGGAGTTCAATAGTTAGAAATTTTATGCTTCTATTAATGGGGTGCTCGTCGACGTGGTGCCGTAGAGTTGATCAACAGACAATTTGATGTATCCTAGTGGTAACTCCATTTCAGATTATAATCATGTATTATTTGTACGTCGATATATTATTAATAGATATTGAATAAACATCTTCATTTTGTAGCTCTATGTGAACAGTCCGCGTTGTGCATTTGGATATTTATATGGGTTTCGATATTACGACTGAGTACGATGGCTGTGTCATCCGTATACGCATAACCTGTACCTTTTTTACGAACTGGTAGCCAATCATTTACATATTATATGCACAGGAATGTATATACATATATCAGCGTTCTGATTTTGATTTTTATACCAACTAAGAAGAACGAATAATGGGTTACGTGTTAAAAAGCCAATGTCATTTGTATTTTACTTGAATTAATGTTAATAATGGCTTTTACACTTTTGGCTAGGTTAGGTTAGGTATGTGGGTAGGCGACTAGAATAAAATATCACACTCAGGTCAGTACAGACCCATTGGTAAACCCTAGTACTAATTTACATCTTGTGAATCACTAAAATATCCTGTGGATTTGATAAATTTAAAAATTTCACTGATTGGTCAATTTGCTAATTCTTCAAGATCACAGAAAAAGTGTCGCCCTAGAAATTTGAATCTAAGATTGATAAGCCCAGGGCAGTGACAGAGAAAGTGAGTTGTATCCTGCAGAGGGCGACCTTGTGCTGTGTTCCAAGAACCTTCAGTTCTTTAAGACAGGACTTCACAAGCTTGGATTATATTTCAATAGCAGTAATCGCTTTTATTGCCGCTTGGCTGTCGATGAAATGGGTGATTCCTTCCGGTGGTATTGCCTTCATCGCAGTCTCACGGGCAGCTATTGTCACTGCCAAGACCTCCGCTTGAAAAACACTGCTATGGTTCCGTAGGTGGACTGATCTGGTGGACAGACCCTACGCCTACATCCATCTTAGATCCATCTGTAAAGATAGAGGTATAACGTGTGTTGGAAGGCTGACCATCCTTCCATTCTTCCCTGCTTGGGAACGAGCTAATAAATGGTCTATGGAAATCTAGGAACGGAGTGAGGTAATCCGTAGTATAGACTTCTCCTAGATCATGGAATAACCTGTTGCGTTATGATTCCAGCTATCTGACTGAGTTATTCTTAGGGCACTTGTAGCTGCCGAGGTTTTGACGAAAATGTCCAGCGGTAGAAGATTGAGGATAGCCTGTAGTACTGCAGTAGGTGTTCTTCTCATGGCACTTGTGGTGCCAATGCAGGCCAACCTTTGGATCCTCTTGAGGGCCGCTAAGTTGGTTCACTTGCTGGCGGGCGGCCACCATTCAAGACAACCATACGTCAGAATAGGTCTCACTATAGCCGTATACATCAATAGAATAATGTTAGGTTAAGGACCCCAGTTCTTTCCAAATATTCTACTACAAGTATAGAAGGCTATAGTTGATTTTTTAATTCTTTCATTGATATAAAGTCTCTAGTTATTTTTACTTGCACCTATAGGGCAAGTATTGTATTCGTGCAAAATTTGGAACTCGAGGTTTTAATCAAACTTGATATTACTATAATTTAGAAGTCCAAAAAAGTAGGGGCCGCCAATGCCGTCTGTATGTCTGTCTGTCTGTCTGTGCACGAGGCTACAGCCTAAACGAATGAATGGATTTATATATAGGGTCTGTGTGATAATCCCTAGATGCAAAATCGGAATTTTCATTCTAACTTCAAAATTAAGGGTAGTTTACTTAAGGCCGATTTCAGTTTAAATGGATTTTCTCGAAAACGACTCTAACGATTTTGATTAAACTTTATATTTGAATTAGTCTGGTCAATTGCAATCAGATGATGTAACGTGCTGCTTATAAAATTGGCAACAATGGTACTTTACTTATAGCCAATTTGGCGAAAAGTCAATTTGCGAGAAAACGGCTTCAACGATTTAGTTCAAATTTCATATTTGGGCTAGTACGAGGTAATGCAACACAATGGAGTACAACGTTTTGCTCTGAGTATGATATAACGGTACTTACGACCAAGGTGACTAAAAGCCGATTTGCTTGAAAGTGCCTTCAACAATTTTATTTAGATTTTGACATATGATTAAACATCTCAAATCCTATCAGGAACTGTATCACATTTTTGGCCAAAAGTTAGTATAACGGTATTTTTCGCGAAATCGAGCAGTTGAAGCCAATTTATTCGAAAACGGCTCCAACGATTTTATTAAATTTTATATTAGAGCACGCCTTTTTAAACCCTATGAGATGGCATACAACGTTTTTGACCAAAACTGTTTTAAAAGGTACTTTACTTATAGCCAACTTCATAAAAACACGCTTTTCTCGAAAACTTTTCTCAATCGTTACTGTTTTATTTTCATATCTAGGCTTCTTTTACAAAACTCTATTAGATGGCTTACCACGTTTTTCGTCAAAATTGCCTAAAATTCCACTTCCCTTACAGCCAGCTTAACAAAAACGCGATTTTCATATCATATTAATAGGCAAACAATTTTATCAAAACTTCTTCCTACTGGAGCGATTTTCAAAATTATGTACCATTGCAAAAGATTTTCCTAGAACACAACTGTTGTCATGGAAACGTTTTTTTCCTTACGATACAGGTTTTGATTGGTGCGGACGTGCTACTGGATTTGTCTAAATTTCATTTTCATTGGTTAAAAGACAGAGAGAGAGAAAGAAAATGTTTCTTTTTTAGGGACTTACTTTGGGGTTTCGCATATCCACCGGAGTTCAAAGGCAATGAATTTATGAGTAAAACGTAAGAAAAATGACAAAGTAACAACGTTACTCTTTTTACCTCAAATACACACAAGAATTTTAGATATGGGTGCAAGTTTGTACGGCCCAGTCGTGCACATTATTTTATTTAGAACGAGTCTTAGGTATCTTGCGCTATCCGAGATTTTAAGGGGAGTACCCCCAATGGACAGTAATTTGAACTCAGGAATTTTAATTCTGTTGGTGAATAATACCAGCTCGGTTTTGTGGGGATTGACCGCTAATCCACATTTCTCAACCCAGGTGACTAGGATCTTAATCGTGTTCTCTAATATTTCACTAAGGGTACCTTTTTAAGATAGAATTTTTAAATCTGTTTAACCGGGGCCGAGATATGTAGAAAAACCTTTAAAATGTTAGTTGTACGTGACCCACCACAAAAATTATTTGACACATCTTTTATTTCGTCTGATAATGCGGTTCGGATGCTGATACTCAACACCTCCTCGCCATATACCCATCGCACTCGTACACACATGTACAGAAGAGTTTAAAGAAAGAGGATTAAAATAATTGTCTCCTCCCATTGACGCGATTGATGGATTGTGAGATACATAAGTCGAAGAATTGACGCATGATTGGAAGAGTGAATGGGTAAATGGATAGATATGAATAGATCGGCATAGGTATGTATGAGCAAAAGGGTAGATAAAGAAGATAAATTACAAAAATTTTAGAACTTTTTTGTAGTTCTTGTTTACATAACTTCATTAACTTTGCTAACTTTATATTTATAACATTACCAATATTAAATATTCAATTTAAACAAGACATCCTTAAAAAAATTTGAAAAAAATTAACTTTTAAAATCATTGGTTAGTTCGTTGAATATGCTTGGTACTGCAAAATCATATTTTCGCCCGCTATATAAACCTCAAAATCTCGGGTTTTTATAGGGCCTCCTCTTCGAATTGTATTAAAGTTTCTAGATTGTGGAGTTCAATAGTTAGAAATTTTATGCTTCTATTAATGGGGTGCTCGTCGACGTGGTGCCGTAGAGTTGATCAACAGACAATTTGATGTATCCTAGTGGTAACTCCATTTCAGATTATAATCATGTATTATTTGTACGTCGATATATTATTAATAGATATTGAATAAACATCTTCATTTTGTAGCTCTATGTGAACAGTCCGCGTTGTGCATTTGGATATTTATATGGGTTTCGATATTACGACTGAGTACGATGGCTGTGTCATCCGTATACGCATAACCTGTACCTTTTTTACGAACTGGTAGCCAATCATTTACATATTATATGCACAGGAATGTATATACATATATCAGCGTTCTGATTTTGATTTTTATACCAACTAAGAAGAACGAATAATGGGTTACGTGTTAAAAAGCCAATGTCATTTGTATTTTACTTGAATTAATGTTAATAATGGCCTTTACACTTTTGGCTAGGTTAGGTTAGGTATGTGGGTAGGCGACTAGAATAAAATATCACACTCAGGTCAGTACAGACCCATTGGTAAATCCTAGTACTAATTTACATCTTGTGAATCACTAAAATATCCTGTGGATTTGATGAATTTAAAAATTTCACTGATTAATCAATTTGCTAATTCTTCAAGATCACAGAAAAAGTGTCGCCCTAGAAATTTGAATCTAAGATTGATAAGCACAGGGCAGTGACAGAGAAAGTGAGTTGTATCCTGCAGAGGGCGACCTTGTGCTGTGTTCCAGGAACCTTGAGTTCTTTAAGACAGGACTTCACAAGCTTGGATTATATTTCAATAGCAGTAATCGCTTTTATTGCCGCTTGGCTGTCGATGAAAAAGGTGATTCCTTCCGGTGGTATTGCCTTCATCGCAGTCTCACGGGCAGCTATTGTCACTGCCAAGACCTCCGCTTGTAAAACACTGCTATGGTTCCGTAGGTGGACTGATCTGGTGGACAGACCCTACGCCTACATCCATCTTAGATCCATCTGTAAAGATAGAGGTAGAACGTGTGTTGGAAGGCTGACCATCCTTCCATTCTTCCCTGCTTGGGAACGAGCTAATAAATGGTCTATGGAAATCTAGGAACGGAGTGAGGTAATCCGTAGTATAGACTTCTCCTAGATCATGGAATAACCTGTTGCGTTATGATTCCAGCTATCTGACTGAGTTATTCTTAGGGCACTTGTAGCTGCCGAGGTTTTGACGAAAATGTCCAGCGGTAGAAGATTGAGGATAGCCTCTAGTACTGCAGTAGGTGTTCTTCTCATGGCACTTGTGGTGCCAATGCAGGCCAATCTCTGGATCCTCTTGAGGGCCGCTAAGTTGGTGGACTTGCTGGCGGGCGGCCACCATTCAAGACAACCATACGTCAGAATAGGTCTCACTATAGCCGTATACATCAATAGAATAATGTTAGGTTAAGGACCCCAGTTCTTTCCAAATATTCTACTACAAGTATAGAAGGCTATAGTTGATTTTTTAATTCTTTCATTGATATAAAGTCTCTAGTTATTTTTACTTGCACCTATACCTATAGGGCAAGTATTGTATTCGTGCAAAATTTGGAACTCGAGGTTTTAATCAAACTTGATATTACTATAATGGAGAAGTCCAAAAAAGTAGCGGCCGCCAATGCCGTCTGTCTGTCTGTCTGTCTGTCTGTGCACGAGGCTACAGCCTAAACGAATGGATGGATTTATATGTAGGGTCTGTGTGATAATCCCTAGATGCAAAATCGGAATTTTCAGTCTAACCTCAAAATTAAGGGTAGTTTACTTAAGGCCGATTTCACTTTAAATGGATTTTCTCGAAAACAACTCTAACGATTTTGATTAAACTTTATATTTGAATTAGTCTGGTTAATTGCAATCAGATGATGTAACGTGCTGCTTATAAAATTGGCAACAATGGTACTTTACTTATAGCCAATTTGGCGAAAAGTCAATTTGCGAGAAAACGACTTCAACGATTTAGTTCAAATTTCATATTTGGGCTAGTACGAGGTAATGCAACACAATGGAGTACAACGTTTTGCTCTGAGTATGATATAACGGTACTTACGACCAAGGTGACTAAAAGCCGATTTGCTTGAAAGTGCCTTCAACAATTTTATTTAGATTTTGACATATGATTAAACATCTCAAATCCTATCAGGAACTGTATCACATTTTTGGCCAAAAGTTAGTATAACGGTATTTTTCGCGAAATCGAGCAGTTGAAGCCAATTTATTCGAAAACGGCTCCAACGATTTTTATTAAATTTTATATTAGAGCACGCCTTTTTAAACCCTATGAGATGGCATACAACGTTTTTGACCAAAACTGTTTTAAAAGGTACTTTACTTATAGCCAACTTCATAAAAACACGCTTTTCTCGAAAACTTTTCTCAATCGTTACTGTTTTATTTTCATATCTAGGCTTCTTTTACAAAACTCTATTAGATGGCTTACCACGTTTTTCGTCAAAATTGCCTAAAATTCCACTTCCCTTACAGCCAGCTTAACAAAAACGCGATTTTCATATCATATTAATAGGCAAACAATTTTATCAAAACTTCTTCCTACTGGAGCGATTTTCAAAATTATGTACCATTGCAAAAGATTTTCCTAGAACACAACTGTTGTCATGGAAACGTTTTTTTCCTTACGATACAGGTTTTGATTGGTGCGGACGTGCTACTGGATTTGTCTAAATTTCATTTTCATTGGTTAAAAGACAGAGAGAGAGAAAGAAAATGTTTCTTTTTTAGGGACTTACTTTGGGGTTTCGCATATCCACCGGAGTTCAAAGGCAATGAATTTATGAGTAAAACGTAAGAAAAATGACAAAGTAACAACGTTACTCTTTTTACCTCAAATACACACAAGAATTTTAGATATGGGTGCAAGTTTGTACGGCCCAGTCGTGCACATTATTTTATTTAGAACGAGTCTTAGGTATCTTGCGCTATCCGAGATTTTAAGGGGAGTACCCCCAATGGACAGTAATTTGAACTCAGGAATTTTAATTCTGTTGGTGAATAATACCAGCTCGGTTTTGTGGGGATTGACCGCTAATCCACATTTCTCAACCCAGGTGACTAGGATCTTAATCGTGTTCTCTAATATTTCACTAAGGGTACCTTTTTAAGATAGAATTTTTAAATCTGTTTAACCGGGGCCGAGATATGTAGAAAAACCTTTAAAATGTTAGTTGTACGTGACCCAACACAAAAATTATTTGACACATCTTTTATTTCGTCTGATAATGCGGTTCGGATGCTGATACTCAACACCTCCTCGCCATATACCCATCGCACTCGTACACACATGTACAGAAGAGTTTAAAGAAAGAGGATTAAAATAATTGTCTCCTCCCATTGACGCGATTGATGGATTGTGAGATACTTTTTTTTTTTTTTTTTTAAATTCATTTTTGTTTATTAATTCATTAATACTTACATGCTAGACAAAATTGTTTAAAACTAGCTTAACTAACTTAACTATGTTATGACTAACTTACTGGCCCTATGCGGGCGCTCTAAGCTAAACTTAATGCTTAACCTATGTCTTTCGACGTATCCTAACTAAAACAATAAATTGTTTCTTATTTTATTTATTTATTTACTTAGTTCTACGAAACAAAGAAAATGATTTAAATAAAAACTTTGTAAACGAACATTTTTTGGTTTTATATAAAACTTAATTCTACCTTAAGATAAATTTAAATCTACTTAACCTACTTAAGCTAAAAACGTAATTAAATACGTTCTTTTTTTTTTTTTGTATTTTTTATATTTTTTAATTTTTTTTTTTTTTTTTAGCCAACTGCTGTTTTTTTTTTTTTTTTTTTGTATTTTTTTGTATAAGCCGACTGCTGTGCTATAAATATATAAATAAAACTTATGACTACAACACAAATCTAGACTTACAACTACCTTAGAACTATGTAAGCCGGCCAGGCTAGTTATAAAAAAAAAAAATAAATAAAATGGCCAGCTTGCCCTACAAGGGCTAGCCAGGATTAAGAGGGATCGACGAGGGAGTTCCCTCTTCGTAAAGCCACCAAAACTTTTGGTGCTGCCGTTTTACGTCTTTTATATCTCGCCCCGATACCGACCTACTGAATCGGAGACGATCCTCAGTTGTCTGTGCTACGCCTCGGTCGTAGTTGAGTCGCCTATCCACAGCTTTTCTGGCGACGTGGTAGATTAACGGCGTACCCGTTCTTTCTTGTACCAGGCCTTGTCTATCGAAATAGAGGAACGCCTCTGGGGGGACAAAGCCGTTAAGGCGCACTCTCTCGTGGTACCTATCATTGGGGTAGTAAGCCCCAAAGATCAGGCTATTGGTCGAGTTCATTGCTCTTGCAATATGACCGCGAATCAACTTCACCAGGAAATTGTCCACTCTGATCAGATTCGCCCTGTTATAGAGGACCTCAATGGAGTAGAATTTTTTGTACTCGGACTCTGGTGTTCTGTATAAATGAAGGCAAGCCCGAAGACAAGCCCTCTCAAACACCCGAATCTTTTCCATCAAGCTTGCTCCCACGTTGAACCACACCGGACAGCCATAGGTGAGCATTGGCCGTATGAGGGCCGTGTAGCAGATTACCTTCACCCTCGCATCGAGTTGGCTGCTATAAAACAGTCTCTTTGTGAGGGCAAAAGCAGCTCGGGCTCTGGCCAAAGCAGCATCTATATGTTTGTTAAAATATAGATACTGGTCTAGCCAGATCCCAAGGTACCTGACTACACTTCTACTCGCCAATGGACGTCCGTTAGGTCCCACGATAGAGAACTTTCGCCAATTCTTTCTGGTGTCCCTTGAGGCCCCAGATAACGGCGTTCTGAACAGGATGGTTTCCGATTTCTGGAAGTTGATCTTTAACTTCCAGTCATCGCAATATCGCTGGATATTGTCGAAGTCACGTTGCAAGAGAGTTGCAATGACCTCGACCTTAGGACCTGACCTGTACGCAATCAAGTTGTCTGCGTACGCAATAGCGTGGTGAAGAGAACCTATCAAATCACTTGTGTAAATGTTGAACAGGATAGGCGAATTAACCGCACCCTGTTGCAGACCGTTTTTAATTTGAAACGTACCAGCAGAAGTCACGTTGCCATTTTTCACAACGAACTGTCTACTGGTGAGCATATTGCAGATAATGTACAGAAGTGGTTTGCTGATACCCAGCCTGCTCAACTTGTAGAAGAGCCCCTCCAACCATACGGTATCGAAGGCTTTCTCCAAGTCAACCAGGCAGGCACCCGTGCATTGATTCTTGCTTTTATTCCATTGGACGTCCGACACCAGTTTAGACGCGGCATGTAGGGTATCATGATCCGCCTTAAAACCGAATTGGTTGTCCGGAATTATGTGTTTGTCCTCAACCCACTTATTCAGGGCTCTATGAATAACTTTCTCGAATACCTTGCTGATGTTCGGAAGGAGACTTATCGACCGGAGATTTGCCGGATTGGAGGTGTCTTTTCCCCTTTTGGGAATGGGCTGCACCACTGCTGTCTTCCAATGCGCCGGATAATGTGCATTATTCAGCGCATTGTTGAACAGGGTGGTGTATATGTCTACCGCTTCTAGAGGGAGGTGTCTGAGCACAATGTTCGGAATTCCGTCGATTCCCACGGATTTCTTACTCCTCAGTGAGACGAAGATCGCTTGGAGTTCTACCTTCGATATGAACGGGGGGTGAACCCTGTCATTGGCGATGGCATTGTTTGCCATGTTCCCTTCATTGAACACGGTGAAACCAGTGTTCTCAGATCGCCATTCCTGCATATCATTTCGAAGGTAGAAGTTGTGCACAAGGACGCGATTTTCCAGGTCATGGTTCGGGCGAACGCTATCATTCACCTTGTACACTTCCTGGAAAGTCGCTCCTATAGCCTCTACTTTCTCCTGCGGATCTTCTATCACAAAGAAGTCGTCATCCTCGACAGCGTTATCTGGATCTATGCCTGCTGTTGTAAGAATTCGTTCGTTGTTCGTTGTTCGGGGTATCTTAAGACACGGAAGGTCGTTGATGTTCTTTCTCCGAAACACCTTATTGATCTGCGGGAACATGCTTGGATTATTGGCTCTTATGGCCGAAATCTTCCCGTTCCAATGCGCATTAACCGTCATTCTATAGTTCTCTTTGATCAATTTTTGGAGATTTTTGATCAACGACTTCAGTGTCCTAACCTCCGAGTTGTGTCTGTCAGCAAACTGCCTGTACAAGGTTTTTAATCTCGACAGGAGTCTACTTTTCTGTCGGTGTAGTGCGTCGATTGTCGCGTTGCGGAATATGTCAGCGTTGTCAGCGTGTTGATACCGAGGTATCGTACTGTCCATCGTTCGTTTGATTGTCTCGTCCAATCGTTTCAGGTATCTGTCAATCTCCTCGTTTGACAGGTTCCTGTTGGACGGTGGGTAGAGCGAGTTCGAGGAGAGTGCTCTAGTCAGTACTCGGGAGAAGCGAGTCCAGCGCGTCCTACTGTAGTTGTAGGTGTGCGTTTGAACAAACTCTTCCAGTTCCGCAATCTCGTTGGGAATCGTTATTTCGGCACTAAGTCCGCAATGGTCACTGTCGTACACGAAAGTGTGCAAACAGTTCATAGTCTGTCGGTCCGTGTCGGTCAGTTGTAGCCGTACGTCGAACAGCATGAGATCCAGATAAGAGCCGCCTCTGGGAAAGGACGGAATGTCCGATGCTTTCACATCGAGTCTAAACTCGACATTGTGCTGACCCCACCAATTAAATAGTAGGTTCCCTCTAGGATTTGGTGTATTATTTCCCCAATCCCCATGCTTCGCGTTTAAATCTCCGGCCATGAGATAGTAATTCTCCTCCGACTCCAGCCTTAGGTATCGGAAAAGTGATTCGAGCTCTGAAATAAATAAGGAAGGTTGAGTAGCTTCAGGTGCATAGACCGAGACCACGTACATCTTCTTTCCACTATGGAGAGGGATGCACACGATGCACGCTTCCAGCACCTGGAACCTTCGCACTTCACCACTGTACACTGTCTTGTAACGTAGCTCTTTACGTACGAAGATCGCGACACCACCTCCTTGGGTGGAGTTGGGCCGGTCTCTTCTTATTATATTATATTTATTGTTCCTTAATTTATGTCTCTGAGTTAGCTTAGTTTCGCTAATCAGAAGCAAATCAGGATTTTTATCGTCTAACAACCTAAAAAGTGAGTTCCTACGTTCTATCCTTATCAGTGAATTCACATTCACCGCAAGGATCTTTAAGGGAGTCTCCGCCGTGGTACCCATTACGACTGGAGGTGCGCTAGGCCCGGCAGAAGCGCGTAGATTTGGTCCACCCGCGTCGCCTGCTCTTGTATCTGACGTTGTAGCTGGCCCATCTGCCCTTGGATTGAGAGCAAGATAGCCATCAGGTCAGCATTCGCCTCAGGTGCTTTAGGCACTGACGCCTTTGGAGCAGCCTTTGGCAGTTGTTTTTGCGTCTTGCCTTGACCCGACGCCATTTGGGCGTAGGTCAACTGGGGTGTGACGGCTTGGGAGATTAGAGCAGGAACAGGTGGACGATTCACCTCGATCTTCTGCTGACGAACCAGATTTACTTTTTTTATGAACTGGAACTTAGGGCAACCCCGATAGTTAGCGGTGTGCCCCGTGTTCCTGCATAGAGCACACGAGAGTTGCTCCTTGTCAGCGGCCCTATCCTTACCTAGAGGGCAATCTTCTGCCTTGTGGTCTTTACTGCACTTGACACATCGAGGCTGCATGTCGCAGTTCGACGCGGCGTGCCCGAACCTCTGGCAGCGAACGCATTGTAAGATGCTTTCGCTCCTTCTTAATTTATCCCACCGTACAACCTGGTGGTCGAGGACTTTAATGCCTCTTAGACCATCCAGTTTGCTGCTGGGAGACAGCTGAACAAGGAAGAACGGTAACTTCCGGTTCTCCCTCTTCGCCTTTGCCGTGATAAATGGCTTGACCCCTACGAAATCGAGGCCGTCGCACTGTTTATCCTTTAGCAACTTAAGGATCTCCTCCGGCTCGGTAGACGGTTCCAACCCCTTCAAAAGCACCGTTTGGAGCTTTTCCCCTTTCGGGGTGAAGGAGAAGAACTCCGTCGTCGAGTCCCTCAACAAATTCTTAATTTTTTGATAATCTGTTAGATTTTCACACTTTATCGCGTGCCTATCGTTAGAATACCTAATAATAGTAAAATTATTGCCTATGGCCGACTTACATAAATCCTTGGTCTCCTTTAGTTCCATTTTGTAGGTATTGATTGGTGGAACTCGTTGCTTTGTTGTTTTTTCCTGCTGTTGTTGTTGCTGTTGTGTCTGCTGCTGCTGTTGTCTCTGCTGCTGCTGCTGTTGTAGTGACGGCTGCTGTTGTCTCTGCTGCTGCTGCTGCTTCTGCTGCTGTTGTTTCTTTGGCTGCTGCGCCTTCTGCTGCTGTTGCTTTGCCAGCGGTTGTTTTTGCTGCTGAGCTTGCTGTGGTGGCTTTTGTTGTTGCTGCAGCTGTTGCCCTTGTTGTTGTTGTTGTTGTTTTAGCTGCTGGCGTTGCAGCTCTTCTTCGCGCTCTTTCTGCCTTCTGGCCGTTTGTTTGGCCTTAATCAGCATGACCTTTTGCTGCAGCAGTTGAATGGTGCTGCACAGGTTTGCCAGTGTCTCGTCGTCCTCGTCCTCAGAATCCGACGTCGCTAATTTGCCGAAACTATTATTTTCGCCGGTGTACCGGCCTTCCCCACCGTCGGAGACGTATGGGTAATTTTCCTCTTCGTCGGATGATTCTAGCTGCATTGATGACGTTGGCGCCCCCCCCTTTGCTTCTGCAGGCAGCTTCACTGCAGAGCGTGTCAGAGACGGGCGCTTAACCAAGTTAGGAGTTGGCTTTACTTTCCTCCTCCTTTTCACCGTACCTTCGTTGGCTACGACGGCTGAGTAGCCGGACGTAGATGCCGTATTTTCATCGGCAGATGTTTGTTTGTCCGCACCTCCCGCTATTGGGAGTGCGGACCGTTGACTCTCGTCCATCGCGTGACACTTGTTGTGGTTTGATCCACTGTCTTTATTTATTATTTTTTTTTTTTATTAAATAAAAAAAGAAAAAAAAAAGTACTTATGCTTTTGCCACTGGCCGGAATTGAACCAGCGCTGGTCTGATCACTTATCACTGCCACTTGCACTGCGCCAATTAGGCTCTCGTGCCACTGTAGATTTTTTGCGTACTTAATAAACACTTCTTATTCACTGTGGAGGCCGAAACACATCTTTATCGCACTATGGTCTGTGAACGACTGGGATTGTGAGATACATAAGTCGAAGAATTGACGCATGATTGGAAGAGTGAATGGGTAAATGGATAGATATGAATAGATCGGCATAGGTATGTATGAGCAAAAGGGTAGATAAAGAAGATAAATTACAAAAATTTTAGAACTTTTTTTTTAGTTCTTGTTTACATAACTTCATTAACTTTGCTAACTTTATATTTATAACATTACCAATATTAAATATTCAATTTAAACAAGACATCCTTAAAAAAATTTGAAAAAAATTAACTTTTAAAATCATTGGTTAGTTCGTTGAATATGCTTGGTACTGCAAAATCATATTTTCGCCCGCTATATAAACCTCAAAATCTCGGGTTTTTATAGGGCCTCCTCTTCGAATTGTATTAAAGTTTCTAGATTGTGGAGTTCAATAGTTAGAAATTTTATGCTTCTATTAATGGGGTGCTCGTCGACGTGGTGCCGTAGAGTTGATCAACAGACAATTTGATGTATCCTAGTGGTAACTCCATTTCAGATTATAATCATGTATTATTTGTACGTCGATATATTATTAATAGATATTGAATAAACATCTTCATTTTGTAGCTCTATGTGAACAGTCCGCGTTGTGCATTTGGATATTTATATGGGTTTCGATATTACGACTGAGTACGATGGCTGTGTCATCCGTATACGCATAACCTGTACCTTTTTTACGAACTGGTAGCCAATCATTTACATATTATATGCACAGGAATGTATATACATATATCAGCGTTCTGATTTTGATTTTTATACCAACTAAGAAGAACGAATAATGGGTTACGTGTTAAAAAGCCAATGTCATTTGTATTTTACTTGAATTAATGTTAATAATGGCCTTTACACTTTTGGCTAGGTTAGGTTAGGTATGTGGGTAGGCGACTAGAATAAAATATCACACTCAGGTCAGTACAGACCCATTGGTAAATCCTAGTACTAATTTACATCTTGTGAATCACTAAAATATCCTGTGGATTTGATGAATTTAAAAATTTCACTGATTAATCAATTTGCTAATTCTTCAAGATCACAGAAAAAGTGTCGCCCTAGAAATTTGAATCTAAGATTGATAAGCACAGGGCAGTGACAGAGAAAGTGAGTTGTATCCTGCAGAGGGCGACCTTGTGCTGTGTTCCAGGAACCTTGAGTTCTTTAAGACAGGACTTCACAAGCTTGGATTATATTTCAATAGCAGTAATCGCTTTTATTGCCGCTTGGCTGTCGATGAAAAAGGTGATTCCTTCCGGTGGTATTGCCTTCATCGCAGTCTCACGGGCAGCTATTGTCACTGCCAAGACCTCCGCTTGTAAAACACTGCTATGGTTCCGTAGGTGGACTGATCTGGTGGACAGACCCTACGCCTACATCCATCTTAGATCCATCTGTAAAGATAGAGGTAGAACGTGTGTTGGAAGGCTGACCATCCTTCCATTCTTCCCTGCTTGGGAACGAGCTAATAAATGGTCTATGGAAATCTAGGAACGGAGTGAGGTAATCCGTAGTATAGACTTCTCCTAGATCATGGAATAACCTGTTGCGTTATGATTCCAGCTATCTGACTGAGTTATTCTTAGGGCACTTGTAGCTGCCGAGGTTTTGACGAAAATGTCCAGCGGTAGAAGATTGAGGATAGCCTCTAGTACTGCAGTAGGTGTTCTTCTCATGGCACTTGTGGTGCCAATGCAGGCCAATCTCTGGATCCTCTTGAGGGCCGCTAAGTTGGTGGACTTGCTGGCGGGCGGCCACCATTCAAGACAACCATACGTCAGAATAGGTCTCACTATAGCCGTATACATCAATAGAATAATGTTAGGTTAAGGACCCCAGTTCTTTCCAAATATTCTACTACAAGTATAGAAGGCTATAGTTGATTTTTTAATTCTTTCATTGATATAAAGTCTCTAGTTATTTTTACTTGCACCTATACCTATAGGGCAAGTTTTGTATTCGTGCAAAATTTGGAACTCGAGGTTTTAATCAAACTTGATATTACTATAATGGAGAAGTCCAAAAAAGTAGGGGCCGCCAATGCCGTCTGTCTGTCTGTCTGTCTGTCTGTCTGTGCACGAGGCTACAGCCTAAACGAATGGATGGATTTATATGTAGGGTCTGTGTGATAATCCCTAGATGCAAAATCGGAATTTTCAGTCTAACCTCAAAATTAAGGGTAGTTTACTTAAGGCCGATTTCACTTTAAATGGATTTTCTCGAAAACAACTCTAACGATTTTGATTAAACTTTATATTTGAATTAGTCTGGTTAATTGCAATCAGATGATGTAACGTGCTGCTTATAAAATTGGCAACAATGGTACTTTACTTATAGCCAATTTGGCGAAAAGTCAATTTGCGAGAAAACGACTTCAACGATTTAGTTCAAATTTCATATTTGGGCTAGTACGAGGTAATGCAACACAATGGAGTACAACGTTTTGCTCTGAGTATGATATAACGGTACTTACGACCAAGGTGACTAAAAGCCGATTTGCTTGAAAGTGCCTTCAACAATTTTATTTAGATTTTGACATATGATTAAACATCTCAAATCCTATCAGGAACTGTATCACATTTTTGGCCAAAAGTTAGTATAACGGTATTTTTCGCGAAATCGAGCAGTTGAAGCCAATTTATTCGAAAACGGCTCCAACGATTTTTATTAAATTTTATATTAGAGCACGCCTTTTTAAACCCTATGAGATGGCATACAACGTTTTTGACCAAAACTGTTTTAAAAGGTACTTTACTTATAGCCAACTTCATAAAAACACGCTTTTCTCGAAAACTTTTCTCAATCGTTACTGTTTTATTTTCATATCTAGGCTTCTTTTACAAAACTCTATTAGATGGCTTACCACGTTTTTCGTCAAAATTGCCTAAAATTCCACTTCCCTTACAGCCAGCTTAACAAAAACGCGATTTTCATATCATATTAATAGGCAAACAATTTTATCAAAACTTCTTCCTACTGGAGCGATTTTCAAAATTATGTACCATTGCAAAAGATTTTCCTAGAACACAACTGTTGTCATGGAAACGTTTTTTTCCTTACGATACAGGTTTTGATTGGTGCGGACGTGCTACTGGATTTGTCTAAATTTCATTTTCATTGGTTAAAAGACAGAGAGAGAGAAAGAAAATGTTTCTTTTTTAGGGACTTACTTTGGGGTTTCGCATATCCACCGGAGTTCAAAGGCAATGAATTTATGAGTAAAACGTAAGAAAAATGACAAAGTAACAACGTTACTCTTTTTACCTCAAATACACACAAGAATTTTAGATATGGGTGCAAGTTTGTACGGCCCAGTCGTGCACATTATTTTATTTAGAACGAGTCTTAGGTATCTTGCGCTATCCGAGATTTTAAGGGGAGTACCCCCAATGGACAGTAATTTGAACTCAGGAATTTTAATTCTGTTGGTGAATAATACCAGCTCGGTTTTGTGGGGATTGACCGCTAATCCACATTTCTCAACCCAGGTGACTAGGATCTTAATCGTGTTCTCTAATATTTCACTAAGGGTACCTTTTTAAGATAGAATTTTTAAATCTGTTTAACCGGGGCCGAGATATGTAGAAAAACCTTTAAAATGTTAGTTGTACGTGACCCAACACAAAAATTATTTGACACATCTTTTATTTCGTCTGATAATGCGGTTCGGATGCTGATACTCAACACCTCCTCGCCATATACCCATCGCACTCGTACACACATGTACAGAAGAGTTTAAAGAAAGAGGATTAAAATAATTGTCTCCTCCCATTGACGCGATTGATGGATTGTGAGATACATAAGTCGAAGAATTGACGCATGATTGGAAGAGTGAATGGGTAAATGGATAGATATGAATAGATCGGCATAGGTATGTATGAGCAAAAGGGTAGATAAAGAAGATAAATTACAAAAATTTTAGAACTTTTTTTTAGTTCTTGTTTACATAACTTCATTAACTTTGCTAACTTTATATTTATAACATTACCAATATTAAATATTCAATTTAAACAAGACATCCTTAAAAAAATTTGAAAAAAATTAACTTTTAAAATCATTGGTTAGTTCGTTGAATATGCTTGGTACTGCAAAATCATATTTTCGCCCGCTATATAAACCTCAAAATCTCGGGTTTTTATAGGGCCTCCTCTTCGAATTGTATTAAAGTTTCTAGATTGTGGAGTTCAATAGTTAGAAATTTTATGCTTCTATTAATGGGGTGCTCGTCGACGTGGTGCCGTAGAGTTGATCAACAGACAATTTGATGTATCCTAGTGGTAACTCCATTTCAGATTATAATCATGTATTATTTGTACGTCGATATATTATTAATAGATATTGAATAAACATCTTCATTTTGTAGCTCTATGTGAACAGTCCGCGTTGTGCATTTGGATATTTATATGGGTTTCGATATTACGACTGAGTACGATGGCTGTGTCATCCGTATACGCATAACCTGTACCTTTTTTACGAACTGGTAGCCAATCATTTACATATTATATGCACAGGAATGTATATACATATATCAGCGTTCTGATTTTGATTTTTATACCAACTAAGAAGAACGAATAATGGGTTACGTGTTAAAAAGCCAATGTCATTTGTATTTTACTTGAATTAATGTTAATAATGGCCTTTACACTTTTGGCTAGGTTAGGTTAGGTATGTGGGTAGGCGACTAGAATAAAATATCACACTCAGGTCAGTACAGACCCATTGGTAAATCCTAGTACTAATTTACATCTTGTGAATCACTAAAATATCCTGTGGATTTGATGAATTTAAAAATTTCACTGATTAATCAATTTGCTAATTCTTCAAGATCACAGAAAAAGTGTCGCCCTAGAAATTTGAATCTAAGATTGATAAGCACAGGGCAGTGACAGAGAAAGTGAGTTGTATCCTGCAGAGGGCGACCTTGTGCTGTGTTCCAGGAACCTTGAGTTCTTTAAGACAGGACTTCACAAGCTTGGATTATATTTCAATAGCAGTAATCGCTTTTATTGCCGCTTGGCTGTCGATGAAAAAGGTGATTCCTTCCGGTGGTATTGCCTTCATCGCAGTCTCACGGGCAGCTATTGTCACTGCCAAGACCTCCGCTTGTAAAACACTGCTATGGTTCCGTAGGTGGACTGATCTGGTGGACAGACCCTACGCCTACATCCATCTTAGATCCATCTGTAAAGATAGAGGTAGAACGTGTGTTGGAAGGCTGACCATCCTTCCATTCTTCCCTGCTTGGGAACGAGCTAATAAATGGTCTATGGAAATCTAGGAACGGAGTGAGGTAATCCGTAGTATAGACTTCTCCTAGATCATGGAATAACCTGTTGCGTTATGATTCCAGCTATCTGACTGAGTTATTCTTAGGGCACTTGTAGCTGCCGAGGTTTTGACGAAAATGTCCAGCGGTAGAAGATTGAGGATAGCCTCTAGTACTGCAGTAGGTGTTCTTCTCATGGCACTTGTGGTGCCAATGCAGGCCAATCTCTGGATCCTCTTGAGGGCCGCTAAGTTGGTGGACTTGCTGGCGGGCGGCCACCATTCAAGACAACCATACGTCAGAATAGGTCTCACTATAGCCGTATACATCAATAGAATAATGTTAGGTTAAGGACCCCAGTTCTTTCCAAATATTCTACTACAAGTATAGAAGGCTATAGTTGATTTTTTAATTCTTTCATTGATATAAAGTCTCTAGTTATTTTTACTTGCACCTATACCTATAGGGCAAGTATTGTATTCGTGCAAAATTTGGAACTCGAGGTTTTAATCAAACTTGATATTACTATAATGGAGAAGTCCAAAAAAGTAGCGGCCGCCAATGCCGTCTGTCTGTCTGTCTGTCTGTCTGTGCACGAGGCTACAGCCTAAACGAATGGATGGATTTATATGTAGGGTCTGTGTGATAATCCCTAGATGCAAAATCGGAATTTTCAGTCTAACCTCAAAATTAAGGGTAGTTTACTTAAGGCCGATTTCACTTTAAATGGATTTTCTCGAAAACAACTCTAACGATTTTGATTAAACTTTATATTTGAATTAGTCTGGTTAATTGCAATCAGATGATGTAACGTGCTGCTTATAAAATTGGCAACAATGGTACTTTACTTATAGCCAATTTGGCGAAAAGTCAATTTGCGAGAAAACGACTTCAACGATTTAGTTCAAATTTCATATTTGGGCTAGTACGAGGTAATGCAACACAATGGAGTACAACGTTTTGCTCTGAGTATGATATAACGGTACTTACGACCAAGGTGACTAAAAGCCGATTTGCTTGAAAGTGCCTTCAACAATTTTATTTAGATTTTGACATATGATTAAACATCTCAAATCCTATCAGGAACTGTATCACATTTTTGGCCAAAAGTTAGTATAACGGTATTTTTCGCGAAATCGAGCAGTTGAAGCCAATTTATTCGAAAACGGCTCCAACGATTTTTATTAAATTTTATATTAGAGCACGCCTTTTTAAACCCTATGAGATGGCATACAACGTTTTTGACCAAAACTGTTTTAAAAGGTACTTTACTTATAGCCAACTTCATAAAAACACGCTTTTCTCGAAAACTTTTCTCAATCGTTACTGTTTTATTTTCATATCTAGGCTTCTTTTACAAAACTCTATTAGATGGCTTACCACGTTTTTCGTCAAAATTGCCTAAAATTCCACTTCCCTTACAGCCAGCTTAACAAAAACGCGATTTTCATATCATATTAATAGGCAAACAATTTTATCAAAACTTCTTCCTACTGGAGCGATTTTCAAAATTATGTACCATTGCAAAAGATTTTCCTAGAACACAACTGTTGTCATGGAAACGTTTTTTTCCTTACGATACAGGTTTTGATTGGTGCGGACGTGCTACTGGATTTGTCTAAATTTCATTTTCATTGGTTAAAAGACAGAGAGAGAGAAAGAAAATGTTTCTTTTTTAGGGACTTACTTTGGGGTTTCGCATATCCACCGGAGTTCAAAGGCAATGAATTTATGAGTAAAACGTAAGAAAAATGACAAAGTAACAACGTTACTCTTTTTACCTCAAATACACACAAGAATTTTAGATATGGGTGCAAGTTTGTACGGCCCAGTCGTGCACATTATTTTATTTAGAACGAGTCTTAGGTATCTTGCGCTATCCGAGATTTTAAGGGGAGTACCCCCAATGGACAGTAATTTGAACTCAGGAATTTTAATTCTGTTGGTGAATAATACCAGCTCGGTTTTGTGGGGATTGACCGCTAATCCACATTTCTCAACCCAGGTGACTAGGATCTTAATCGTGTTCTCTAATATTTCACTAAGGGTACCTTTTTAAGATAGAATTTTTAAATCTGTTTAACCGGGGCCGAGATATGTAGAAAAACCTTTAAAATGTTAGTTGTACGTGACCCAACACAAAAATTATTTGACACATCTTTTATTTCGTCTGATAATGCGGTTCGGATGCTGATACTCAACACCTCCTCGCCATATACCCATCGCACTCGTACACACATGTACAGAAGAGTTTAAAGAAAGAGGATTAAAATAATTGTCTCCTCCCATTGACGCGATTGATGGATTGTGAGATACATAAGTCGAAGAATTGACGCATGATTGGAAGAGTGAATGGGTAAATGGATAGATATGAATAGATCGGCATAGGTATGTATGAGCAAAAGGGTAGATAAAGAAGATAAATTACAAAAATTTTAGAACTTTTTTGTATTTCTTGTTTACATAACTTCATTAACTTTGCTAACTTTATATTTATAACATTACCAATATTAAATATTCAATTTAAACAAGACATCCTTAAAAAAATTTGAAAAAAATTAACTTTTAAAATCATTGGTTAGTTCGTTGAATATGCTTGGTACTGCAAAATCATATTTTCGCCCGCTATATAAACCTCAAAATCTCGGGTTTTTATAGGGCCTCCTCTTCGAATTGTATTAAAGTTTCTAGATTGTGGAGTTCAATAGTTAGAAATTTTATGCTTCTATTAATGGGGTGCTCGTCGACGTGGTGCCGTAGAGTTGATCAACAGACAATTTGATGTATCCTAGTGGTAACTCCATTTCAGATTATAATCATGTATTATTTGTACGTCGATATATTATTAATAGATATTGAATAAACATCTTCATTTTGTAGCTCTATGTGAACAGTCCGCGTTGTGCATTTGGATATTTATATGGGTTTCGATATTACGACTGAGTACGATGGCTGTGTCATCCGTATACGCATAACCTGTACCTTTTTTACGAACTGGTAGCCAATCATTTACATATTATATGCACAGGAATGTATATACATATATCAGCGTTCTGATTTTGATTTTTATACCAACTAAGAAGAACGAATAATGGGTTACGTGTTAAAAAGCCAATGTCATTTGTATTTTACTTGAATTAATGTTAATAATGGCCTTTACACTTTTGGCTAGGTTAGGTTAGGTATGTGGGTAGGCGACTAGAATAAAATATCACACTCAGGTCAGTACAGACCCATTGGTAAATCCTAGTACTAATTTACATCTTGTGAATCACTAAAATATCCTGTGGATTTGATGAATTTAAAAATTTCACTGATTAATCAATTTGCTAATTCTTCAAGATCACAGAAAAAGTGTCGCCCTAGAAATTTGAATCTAAGATTGATAAGCACAGGGCAGTGACAGAGAAAGTGAGTTGTATCCTGCAGAGGGCGACCTTGTGCTGTGTTCCAGGAACCTTGAGTTCTTTAAGACAGGACTTCACAAGCTTGGATTATATTTCAATAGCAGTAATCGCTTTTATTGCCGCTTGGCTGTCGATGAAAAAGGTGATTCCTTCCGGTGGTATTGCCTTCATCGCAGTCTCACGGGCAGCTATTGTCACTGCCAAGACCTCCGCTTGTAAAACACTGCTATGGTTCCGTAGGTGGACTGATCTGGTGGACAGACCCTACGCCTACATCCATCTTAGATCCATCTGTAAAGATAGAGGTAGAACGTGTGTTGGAAGGCTGACCATCCTTCCATTCTTCCCTGCTTGGGAACGAGCTAATAAATGGTCTATGGAAATCTAGGAACGGAGTGAGGTAATCCGTAGTATAGACTTCTCCTAGATCATGGAATAACCTGTTGCGTTATGATTCCAGCTATCTGACTGAGTTATTCTTAGGGCACTTGTAGCTGCCGAGGTTTTGACGAAAATGTCCAGCGGTAGAAGATTGAGGATAGCCTCTAGTACTGCAGTAGGTGTTCTTCTCATGGCACTTGTGGTGCCAATGCAGGCCAATCTCTGGATCCTCTTGAGGGCCGCTAAGTTGGTGGACTTGCTGGCGGGCGGCCACCATTCAAGACAACCATACGTCAGAATAGGTCTCACTATAGCCGTATACATCAATAGAATAATGTTAGGTTAAGGACCCCAGTTCTTTCCAAATATTCTACTACAAGTATAGAAGGCTATAGTTGATTTTTTAATTCTTTCATTGATATAAAGTCTCTAGTTATTTTTACTTGCACCTATACCTATAGGGCAAGTATTGTATTCGTGCAAAATTTGGAACTCGAGGTTTTAATCAAACTTGATATTACTATAATGGAGAAGTCCAAAAAAGTAGCGGCCGCCAATGCCGTCTGTCTGTCTGTCTGTCTGTCTGTGCACGAGGCTACAGCCTAAACGAATGGATGGATTTATATGTAGGGTCTGTGTGATAATCCCTAGATGCAAAATCGGAATTTTCAGTCTAACCTCAAAATTAAGGGTAGTTTACTTAAGGCCGATTTCACTTTAAATGGATTTTCTCGAAAACAACTCTAACGATTTTGATTAAACTTTATATTTGAATTAGTCTGGTTAATTGCAATCAGATGATGTAACGTGCTGCTTATAAAATTGGCAACAATGGTACTTTACTTATAGCCAATTTGGCGAAAAGTCAATTTGCGAGAAAACGACTTCAACGATTTAGTTCAAATTTCATATTTGGGCTAGTACGAGGTAATGCAACACAATGGAGTACAACGTTTTGCTCTGAGTATGATATAACGGTACTTACGACCAAGGTGACTAAAAGCCGATTTGCTTGAAAGTGCCTTCAACAATTTTATTTAGATTTTGACATATGATTAAACATCTCAAATCCTATCAGGAACTGTATCACATTTTTGGCCAAAAGTTAGTATAACGGTATTTTTCGCGAAATCGAGCAGTTGAAGCCAATTTATTCGAAAACGGCTCCAACGATTTCTATTAAATTTTATATTAGAGCACGCCTTTTTAAACCCTATGAGATGGCATACAACGTTTTTGATCAAAACTGTTTTAAAAGGTACTTTACTTATAGCCAACTTCATAAAAATACGCTTTTCTCGAAAACTTTTCTCAATCGTTACTGTTTTATTTTCATATCTAGGCTTCTTTTACAAAACTCTATAAGATGGCTTACCACGTTTTTCGTCAAAATTGCCTAAAATTCCGCTTCCCTTACAGCCAGCTTAACAAAAACACGATTTTCATATCATATTAATAGGCAAACAATTTTATCAAAACTTCTTCCTACTGGACCGATTTTCAAAATTATGTACCATTGCAAAAGATTTTCCTAGAACACAACTGTTGTCATGGAAACGTTTTTTTTCTTACGATACAGGTTTTGATTGGTGCGGACGTGCTACTGGATTTGTCTAAATTTCATTTTCATTGGTTAAAAGACAGAGAGAGAGAGAAAGAAAATGTTTCATTTTTAGGGACTTACTTTGGGGTTTCGCATATCCACCGGAGTTCAAAGGCAATGAATTTATGAGTAAAACTGAAGAAAAATGACAAAGTAACAACGTTGCTCTTTTTATCTCAAATACACACAAGAATTTTAGATATGGGTGCAAGTTTGTACGGCCCAGTCGTGCACATTATTTTATTTAGAACGAGTCTTAGGTATCTTGCGCTATCCGAGATTTTAAGGGGAGTACCCCCAATGGACGGTAATTTGAACTCAGGAATTTTAATTCTGTTGGTGAATAATACCAGCTCGGTCTTGTGGGTATTGACCGCTAATCCACATTTCTCAAACCAGGTGACTAGGCTCTTAATCGTGTTCTCTAATATTTCGCTAAGGGTACCTTTTTAAAATAAAATTTTTAAATCTGTTTAACCGGGGCCGAGATATGTAGAAAAACTTTTAAAATGTTAGTTGTACGTGACCCAGCACAAAAATACTCAACTGATACTCAACACCTCCTCGCCATATACCCATCGCACTCGTACACACATGTACAGAAGAATTTAAGGAAAGAGGATTAAAATAATTGTCTCGAAACCGCGCTTCGAATGGGCGAAAATACATGTGCATTTCACTGCAGAAGATTGGTCCAAAAAATTAACTTTGAGGTACGTCTAGATTATGGATCACTTTTAACTTAAACATCAAATGTAACTCATTTTGATGTTCTCTAGATGAATTTTACTTAAAAAAAAACAAATTTTTTTTTTCAATTTTCTAATATTTGGCACCCTTGAGACAAAGGGTTGGAGAAGAGTACAAACCAGAATGCGTGGTACCGACTGTTAAGTACGGTGGAGGCTGTATTATGATCTGGGGATGCGTGGCTGGCAGCGGTGTGGGTGAAAAGCATGTGTGTCATGGTCGGATAGACTCCTCACACTACATAAATGTGTTGAAAAATGTACTCCAACTTTCCTTTTCCAACATTTTCGGAGACACCAACATGGAAAATATCAAATTCCATCAAGACAATGCACCCTGCCACAAATCAGCCCTAACTATGAGGTGGTTTGAGGAGAACAACATAGACCTCCTCGAGTGGCCTGCGCAGTCTCCAGATCTCAACCCCATAGAATATCTATGGAGTATTCTAAAGCGTAGGATCAAGGAGCACTCGATTACATCGAAAGAAACACTCAAAAATGTGTTACAGCAAGAGTGGAGTAATATTATTTCGGAAGAGTGTCGGAAGCTAGTAAGCACTATGCCCAAAAAGATCGCTGCAGTAAAAAAGGCCAAAGAGGTCCAACTAAATATTAATAATAATCAATTATTTATCATATCTGCATCCTTTTATTTCATTTAAACTTTTGTGTTTTGTAGATACAGAGAATTTTAGGGGGTGCCTAATACATTTGGCTAAGGCTGTATATACATGTATCAGCGTTCTGATTTTGATTTTTATACGAACTAAGAAGTTCGAATAAAGCGCTTATGTATTAAAAATCCAATGTGATTTGTATTGTACTTGAATTAATCTAAATAATGACTATTACACTTTTGAATACGTACTTATAAAACACTTCTGCGCAATCTCAGAACTGCTATTATATTGATATACCTACCCTTTTAAAATAAAATACCCTTTTTAAAATCTGTTTAACATGGGCCGAGATATGTAGAGAAACTTTTAAAATGTTAGTTGTACGTGACGCAACATAAAAATTAGTTCACACATCTTTTATTTCGTCTGATAATGCTGTTCGGATGCTAATACTCTACACCTCTTCGCTATATACCCATCGGACTCGACTCGTACTCGTACAGAAGAGTTTAAGGAAAGGGGATTAAAATAATTGTCTCCTCCCATTGACGCGATTGATGGATTGTGAGATATACAAGTTGAAGAATTGACGAATGATTGGAAGAGTGAATGGATAAATGGATAGATATGAATAGATCGGCATATGTATGAGCAAAAGGGTGTAATACATATAAATTGGTTCATTTGAATGGAATGATTCATTAGATAATATCTGCAAACCCTTATGGGTTTGTCTGCAGAAGATTTAGAATTACAAAAATATTAGAACTTTTTTTTATTTCAGTCCGCGTTGTGCATTTTGATATTTATTTGAATTTCGATGTTATAACTGAGAACGATGGCTGTGTCATCCCCATATGCATAACCTGTCCCTTTTTTATGAACTGATAGCGAATCATTTACATATTATATATGTATATACATTTATCAGCGTTCTGATTTTGATTTCTATGCGAACTAAGAAGATCGAATTAATGTGTTTATATATTAAAAATCCAATGTGATTTGTATTTACCTTGAATTAATGTAAATAGGTTGGTAATCACTTTTACACTTTTGACGAAATAGTCTTTCTTATGAATACTTATTAAACACTTCTGCGCAATCTCAGACCTCAGCTGTCCCTCATTATAATGAATGGTATTATATTGATATAAAAATAAATAAATACTTTTCGTTACAGGTCGATGGGACCCAGGGCCTAGCTTCTCACAACCATTTGTGTTGTACGTGTTATATTCTTTACACGAATGGAAGGGGCCTACTGTTTAATACCGTATCCGAAGTGCATTTTGTTATTTGAGAAGCTTTCTCAGGACAGTTGTACTCACGGATGTTTAGTCAGACGCTCGCGACAGGGTGGGCCGTGAAAAACTTTTAGGTGTTCCCCGACTGGGATTCGAACTTCGAACATTGATATACTTTTTTAAAATAAAATATCCGTTTTAAAATATGTTTCACCTAGGCCGAGATATGTAGAAAAACTTTTAAAATGTTAGTTGTACGTGACCCAACATAAAAACTATTTCACACATCTTTTAATTCGTCTGATAATGCTGTTCGGATGCTGATACTCAACACCTCCTCGCCATATACCAATCGCAGTCGTACACACATGTACAGAAGAATTTAAGGAAAGAGGATTAAAATAATTGTCTCGAAACCGCGCTTCGAATGGGCGAAAATACATGTGCATTTCACTGCAGAAGATTGGTCCAAAAAATTAACTTTGAGGTACGTCTAGATTATGGATCACTTTTAACTTAAACATCAAATGTAACTCATTTTGATGTTCTCTAGATGAATTTTACTTAAAAAAAAACAAATTTTTTTTTTCAATTTTCTAATATTTGGCACCCTTGAGACAAAGGGTTGGAGAAGAGTACAAACCAGAATGCGTGGTACCGACTGTTAAGTACGGTGGAGGCTGTATTATGATCTGGGGATGCGTGGCTGGCAGCGGTGTGGGTGAAAAGCATGTGTGTCATGGTCGGATAGACTCCTCACACTACATAAATGTGTTGAAAAATGTACTCCAACTTTCCTTTTCCAACATTTTCGGAGACACCAACATGGAAAATATCAAATTCCATCAAGACAATGCACCCTGCCACAAATCAGCCCTAACTATGAGGTGGTTTGAGGAGAACAACATAGACCTCCTCGAGTGGCCTGCGCAGTCTCCAGATCTCAACCCCATAGAATATCTATGGAGTATTCTAAAGCGTAGGATCAAGGAGCACTCGATTACATCGAAAGAAACACTCAAAAATGTGTTACAGCAAGAGTGGAGTAATATTATTTCGGAAGAGTGTCGGAAGCTAGTAAGCACTATGCCCAAAAAGATCGCTGCAGTAAAAAAGGCCAAAGAGGTCCAACTAAATATTAATAATAATCAATTATTTATCATATCTGCATCCTTTTATTTCATTTAAACTTTTGTGTTTTGTAGATACAGAGAATTTTAGGGGGTGCCTAATACATTTGGCTAAGGCTGTATATACATGTATCAGCGTTCTGATTTTGATTTTTATACGAACTAAGAAGTTCGAATAAAGCGCTTATGTATTAAAAATCCAATGTGATTTGTATTGTACTTGAATTAATCTAAATAATGACTATTACACTTTTGAATACGTACTTATAAAACACTTCTGCGCAATCTCAGAACTGCTATTATATTGATATACCTACCCTTTTAAAATAAAATACCCTTTTTAAAATCTGTTTAACATGGGCCGAGATATGTAGAGAAACTTTTAAAATGTTAGTTGTACGTGACGCAACATAAAAATTAGTTCACACATCTTTTATTTCGTCTGATAATGCTGTTCGGATGCTAATACTCTACACCTCTTCGCTATATACCCATCGGACTCGACTCGTACTCGTACAGAAGAGTTTAAGGAAAGGGGATTAAAATAATTGTCTCCTCCCATTGACGCGATTGATGGATTGTGAGATACATAAGTCGAAGAATTGACGCATGATTGGAAGAGTGAATGGATAAATGGATAGATATGAATAGATCGGCATATGTATGAGCAAAAGGGTGTAATACATATAAATTGGTTCATTTGAATGGAATGATTCATTAGATAATATCTGCAAACCCTTATGGGTTTGTCTGCAGAAGATTTAGAATTACAAAAATATTAGAACTTTTTTTTATTTTGTATTTACCTTGAATTAATGTAAATAGGTAGGTAATCACTTTTACACTTTTGACTAAATAGTCTTTCTTATGAATACTTATTAAACACTTCTGCGCAATCTCAGACCTCAGCTGTCCCTCATTATAATGAATGGTATTATATTGATATAAAAAAAAATAAATACTTTTCGTTACAGGTCGATGGGACCCAGGGCCTAGCTTCTCACAACCATTTGTGTTGTACGTGTTATATTCTTTACACGAATGGAAGGGGCCTACTGTTTAATACCGTATCCGAAGTGCATTTTGTTATTTGAGAAGCTTTCTCAGGACAGTTGTACTCACGGATGTTTAGTCAGACGCTCGCGACAGGGTGGGCCGTGAAAAACTTTTAGGTGTTCCCCGACTGGGATTCGAACTTCGAACATTGATATACTTTTTTAAAATAAAATATCCGTTTTAAAATATGTTTCACCTAGGCCGAGATATGTAGAAAAACTTTTAAAATGTTAGTTGTACGTGACCCAACATAAAAACTATTTCACACATCTTTTAATTCGTCTGATAATGCTGTTCGGATGCTGATACTCAACACCTCCTCGCCATATACCAATCGCAGTCGTACACACATGTACAGAAGAATTTAAGGAAAGAGGATTAAAATAATTGTCTCGAAACCGCGCTTCGAATGGGCGAAAATACATGTGCATTTCACTGCAGAAGATTGGTCCAAAAAATTAACTTTGAGGTACGTCTAGATTATGCATCACTTTTAACTTAAACATCAAATGTAACTCATTTTGATGTTCTCTAGATGAATTTTACTTAAAAAAAAAACAAATTTTTTTTTTCAATTTTCTAATATTTGGCACCCTTGAGACAAAGGGTTGGAGAAGAGTACAAACCAGAATGCGTGGTACCGACTGTTAAGTACGGTGGAGGCTGTATTATGATCTGGGGATGCGTGGCTGGCAGCGGTGTGGGTGAAAAGCATGTGTGTCATGGTCGGATAGACTCCTCACACTACATAAATGTGTTGAAAAATGTACTCCAACTTTCCTTTTCCAACATTTTCGGAGACACCAACATGGAAAATATCAAATTCCAGCAAGACAATGCACCCTGCCACAAATCAGCCCTAACTATGAGGTGGTTTGAGGAGAACAACATAGACCTCCTCGAGTGGCCTGCGCAGTCTCCAGATCTCAACCCCATAGAATATCTATGGAGTATTCTAAAGCGTAGGATCAAGGAGCACTCGATTACATCGAAAGAAACACTCAAAAATGTGTTACAGCAAGAGTGGAGTAATATTATTTCGGAAGAGTGTCGGAAGCTAGTAAGCACTATGCCCAAAAAGATCGCTGCAGTAAAAAAGGCCAAAGAGGTCCAACTAAATATTAATAATAATCAATTATTTATCATATCTGCATCCTTTTATTTCATTTAAACTTTTGTGTTTTGTAGATACAGAGAATTTTAGGGGGTGCCTAATACATTTGGCTAAGGCTGTATATACATGTATCAGCGTTCTGATTTTGATTTTTATACGAACTAAGAAGTTCGAATAAAGCGCTTATGTATTAAAAATCCAATGTGATTTGTATTGTACTTGAATTAATCTAAATAATGACTATTACAATTTTGAATACGTACTTATAAAACACTTCTGCGCAATCTCAGAACTGCTATTATATTGATATACCTACCCTTTTAAAATAAAATACCCTTTTTAAAATCTGTTTAACCTGGGCCGAGATATGTAGAGAAACTTTTAAAATGTTAGTTGTACGTGACGCAACATAAAAATTAGTTCACACATCTTTTATTTCGTCTGATAATGCTGTTCGGATGCTAATACTCTACACCTCTTCGCTATATACCCATCGGACTCGACTCGTACTCGTACAGAAGAGTTTAAGGAAAGGGGATTAAAATAATTGTCTCCTCCCATTGACGCGATTGATGGATTGTGAGATATACAAGTTGAAGAATTGACGAATGATTGGAAGAGTGAATGGATAAATGGATAGATATGAATAGATCGGCATATGTATGAGCAAAAGGGTGTAATACATATAAATTGGTTCATTTGAATGGAATGATTCATTAGATAATATCTGCAAACCCTTATGGGTTTGTCTGCAGAAGATTTAGAATTACAAAAATATTAGAACTTTTTTTTATTTCAGTCCGCGTTGTGCATTTTGATATTTATTTGAATTTCGATGTTATAACTGAGAACGATGGCTGTGTCATCCCCATATGCATAACCTGTCCCTTTTTTATGAACTGATAGCGAATCATTTACATATTATATATGTATATACATTTATCAGCGTTTTGATTTTGATTTCTATGCGAACTAAGAAGATCGAATTAATGTGTTTATATATTAAAAATCCAATGTGATTTGTATTTACCTTGAATTAATGTAAATAGGTTGGTAATCACTTTTACACTTTTGACGAAATAGTCTTTCTTATGAATACTTATTAAACACTTCTGCGCAATCTCAGACCTCAGCTGTCCCTCATTATAATGAATGGTATTATATTGATATAAAAATAAATAAATACTTTTCGTTACAGGTCGATGGGACCCAGGGCCTAGCTTCTCACAACCATTTGTGTTGTACGTGTTATATTCTTTACACGAATGGAAGGGGCCTACTGTTTAATACCGTATCCGAAGTGCATTTTGTTATTTGAGAAGCTTTCTCAGGACAGTTGTACTCACGGATGTTTAGTCAGACGCTCGCGACAGGGTGGGCCGTGAAAAACTTTTAGGTGTTCCCCGACTGGGATTCGAACTTCGAACATTGATATACTTTTTTAAAATAAAATATCCGTTTTAAAATATGTTTCACCTAGGCCGAGATATGTAGAAAAACTTTTAAAATGTTAGTTGTACGTGACCCAACATAAAAACTATTTCACACATCTTTTAATTCGTCTGATAATGCTGTTCGGATGCTGATACTCAACACCTCCTCGCCATATACCAATCGCAGTCGTACACACATGTACAGAAGAATTTAAGGAAAGAGGATTAAAATAATTGTCTCGAAACCGCGCTTCGAATGGGCGAAAATACATGTGCATTTCACTGCAGAAGATTGGTCCAAAAAATTAACTTTGAGGTACGTCTAGATTATGGATCACTTTTAACTTAAACATCAAATGTAACTCATTTTGATGTTCTCTAGATGAATTTTACTTAAAAAAAAACAAATTTTTTTTTTCAATTTTCTAATATTTGGCACCCTTGAGACAAAGGGTTGGAGAAGAGTACAAACCAGAATGCGTGGTACCGACTGTTAAGTACGGTGGAGGCTGTATTATGATCTGGGGATGCGTGGCTGGCAGCGGTGTGGGTGAAAAGCATGTGTGTCATGGTCGGATAGACTCCTCACACTACATAAATGTGTTGAAAAATGTACTCCAACTTTCCTTTTCCAACATTTTCGGAGACACCAACATGGAAAATATCAAATTCCATCAAGACAATGCACCCTGCCACAAATCAGCCCTAACTATGAGGTGGTTTGAGGAGAACAACATAGACCTCCTCGAGTGGCCTGCGCAGTCTCCAGATCTCAACCCCATAGAATATCTATGGAGTATTCTAAAGCGTAGGATCAAGGAGCACTCGATTACATCGAAAGAAACACTCAAAAATGTGTTACAGCAAGAGTGGAGTAATATTATTTCGGAAGAGTGTCGGAAGCTAGTAAGCACTATGCCCAAAAAGATCGCTGCAGTAAGAAAAGGCCAAAGAGGTCCAACTAAATATTAATAATAAGAACTAAGAAGTTCGAATAAAGCGCTTATGTATTAAAAATCCAATGTGATTTGTATTGTACTTGAATTAATCTAAATAATGACTATTACACTTTTGAATACGTACTTATAAAACACTTCTGCGCAATCTCAGAACTGCTATTATATTGATATACCTACCCTTTTAAAATAAAATACCCTTTTTAAAATCTGTTTAACATGGGCCGTGATATGTAGAGAAACTTTTAAAATGTTAGTTGTACGTGACGCAACATAAAAATTAGTTCACACATCTTTTATTTCGTCTGATAATGCTGTTCGGATGCTAATACTCTACACCTCTTCGCTATATACCCATCGGACTCGACTCGTACTCGTACAGAAGAGTTTAAGGAAAGGGGATTAAAATAATTGTCTCCTCCCATTGACGCGATTGATGGATTGTGAGATATACAAGTTGAAGAATTGACGAATGATTGGAAGAGTGAATGGATAAATGGATAGATATGAATAGATCGGCATATGTATGAGCAAAAGGGTGTAATACATATAAATTGGTTCATTTGAATGGAATGATTCATTAGATAATATCTGCAAACCCTTATGGGTTTGTCTGCAGAAGATTTAGAATTACAAAAATATTAGAACTTTTTTTTTATTTCAGTCCGCGTTGTGCATTTTGATATTTATTTGAATTTCGATGTTATAACTGAGAACGATGGCTGTGTCATCCCCATATGCATAACCTGTCCCTTTTTTATGAACTGATAGCGAATCATTTACATATTATATATGTATATACATTTATCAGCGTTCTGATTTTGATTTCTATGCGAACTAAGAAGATCGAATTAATGTGTTTATATATTAAAAATCCAATGTGATTTGTATTTACCTTGAATTAATGTAAATAGGTAGGTAATCACTTTTACACTTTTGACTAAATAGTCTTTCTTATGAATACTTATTAAACACTTCTGCGCAATCTCAGACCTCAGCTGTCCCTCATTATAATGAATGGTATTATATTGATATAAAAATAAATAAATACTTTTCGTTACAGGTCGATGGGACCCAGGGCCTAGCTTCTCACAACCATTTGTGTTGTACGTGTTATATTCTTTACACGAATGGAAGGGGCCTACTGTTTAATACCGTATCCGAAGTGCATTTTGTTATTTGAGAAGCTTTCTCAGGACAGTTGTACTCACGGATGTTTAGTCAGACGCTCGCGACAGGGTGGGCCGTGAAAAACTTTTAGGTGTTCCCCGACTGGGATTCGAACTTCGAACATTGATATACTTTTTTAAAATAAAATATCCGTTTTAAAATATGTTTCACCTAGGCCGAGATATGTAGAAAAACTTTTAAAATGTTAGTTGTACGTGACCCAACATAAAAACTATTTCACACATCTTTTAATTCGTCTGATAATGCTGTTCGGATGCTGATACTCAACACCTCCTCGCCATATACCAATCGCAGTCGTACACACATGTACAGAAGAATTTAAGGAAAGAGGATTAAAATAATTGTCTCGAAACCGCGCTTCGAATGGGCGAAAATACATGTGCATTTCACTGCAGAAGATTGGTCCAAAAAATTAACTTTGAGGTACGTCTAGATTATGGATCACTTTTAACTTAAACATCAAATGTAACTCATTTTGATGTTCTCTAGATGAATTTTACTTAAAAAAAAACAAATTTTTTTTTTCAATTTTCTAATATTTGGCACCCTTGAGACAAAGGGTTGGAGAAGAGTACAAACCAGAATGCGTGGTACCGACTGTTAAGTACGGTGGAGGCTGTATTATGATCTGGGGATGCGTGGCTGGCAGCGGTGTGGGTGAAAAGCATGTGTGTCATGGTCGGATAGACTCCTCACACTACATAAATGTGTTGAAAAATGTACTCCAACTTTCCTTTTCCAACATTTTCGGAGACACCAACATGGAAAATATCAAATTCCATCAAGACAATGCACCCTGCCACAAATCAGCCCTAACTATGAGGTGGTTTGAGGAGAACAACATAGACCTCCTCGAGTGGCCTGCGCAGTCTCCAGATCTCAACCCCATAGAATATCTATGGAGTATTCTAAAGCGTAGGATCAAGGAGCACTCGATTACATCGAAAGAAACACTCAAAAATGTGTTACAGCAAGAGTGGAGTAATATTATTTCGGAAGAGTGTCGGAAGCTAGTAAGCACTATGCCCAAAAAGATCGCTGCAGTAAAAAAGGCCAAAGAGGTCCAACTAAATATTAATAATAATCAATTATTTATCATATCTGCATCCTTTTATTTCATTTAAACTTTTGTGTTTTGTAGATACAGAGAATTTTAGGGGGTGCCTAATACATTTGGCTAAGGCTGTATATACATGTATCAGCGTTCTGATTTTGATTTTTATACGAACTAAGAAGTTCGAATAAAGCGCTTATGTATTAAAAATCCAATGTGATTTGTATTGTACTTGAATTAATCTAAATAATGACTATTACACTTTTGAATACGTACTTATAAAACACTTCTGCGCAATCTCAGAACTGCTATTATATTGATATACCTACCCTTTTAAAATAAAATACCCTTTTTAAAATCTGTTTAACATGGGCCGAGATATGTAGAGAAACTTTTAAAATGTTAGTTGTACGTGACGCAACATAAAAATTAGTTCACACATCTTTTATTTCGTCTGATAATGCTGTTCGGATGCTAATACTCTACACCTCTTCGCTATATACCCATCGGACTCGACTCGTACTCGTACAGAAGAGTTTAAGGAAAGGGGATTAAAATAATTGTCTCCTCCCATTGACGCGATTGATGGATTGTGAGATATACAAGTTGAAGAATTGACGAATGATTGGAAGAGTGAATGGATAAATGGATAGATATGAATAGATCGGCATATGTATGAGCAAAAGGGTGTAATACATATAAATTGGTTCATTTGAATGGAATGATTCATTAGATAATATCTGCAAACCCTTATGGGTTTGTCTGCAGAAGATTTAGAATTACAAAAATATTAGAACTTTTTTTTATTTCAGTCCGCGTTGTGCATTTTGATATTTATTTGAATTTCGATGTTATAACTGAGAACGATGGCTGTGTCATCCCCATATGCATAACCTGTCCCTTTTTTATGAACTGATAGCGAATCATTTACATATTATATATGTATATACATTTATCAGCGTTCTGATTTTGATTTCTATGCGAACTAAGAAGATCGAATTAATGTGTTTATATATTAAAAATCCAATGTGATTTGTATTTACCTTGAATTAATGTAAATAGGTAGGTAATCACTTTTACACTTTTGACTAAATAGTCTTTCTTATGAATACTTATTAAACACTTCTGCGCAATCTCAGACCTCAGCTGTCCCTCATTATAATGAATGGTATTATATTGATATAAAAATAAATAAATACTTTTCGTTACAGGTCGATGGGACCCAGGGCCTAGCTTCTCACAACCATTTGTGTTGTACGTGTTATATTCTTTACACGAATGGAAGGGGCCTACTGTTTAATACCGTATCCGAAGTGCATTTTGTTATTTGAGAAGCTTTCTCAGGACAGTTGTACTCACGGATGTTTAGTCAGACGCTCGCGACAGGGTGGGCCGTGAAAAACTTTTAGGTATTCGAACTTCGAACATTGATATACTTTTTTAAAATAAAATATCCGTTTTAAAATATGTTTCACCTAGGCCGAGATATGTAGAAAAACTTTTAAAATGTTAGTTGTACGTGACCCAACATAAAAACTATTTCACACATCTTTTAATTCGTCTGATAATGCTGTTCGGATGCTGATACTCAACACCTCCTCGCCATATACCAATCGCAGTCGTACACACATGTACAGAAGAATTTAAGGAAAGAGGATTAAAATAATTGTCTCGAAACCGCGCTTCGAATGGGCGAAAATACATGTGCATTTCACTGCAGAAGATTGGTCCAAAAAATTAACTTTGAGGTACGTCTAGATTATGGATCACTTTTAACTTAAACATCAAATGTAACTCATTTTGATGTTCTCTAGATGAATTTTAATTAAAAAAAAACAAATTTTTTTTTTCAATTTTCTAATATTTGGCACCCTTGAGACAAAGGGTTGGAGAAGAGTACAAACCAGAATGCGTGGTACCGACTGTTAAGTACGGTGGAGGCTGTATTATGATCTGGGGATGCGTGGCTGGCAGCGGTGTGGGTGAAAAGCATGTGTGTCATGGTCGGATAGACTCCTCACACTACATAAATGTGTTGAAAAATGTACTCCAACTTTCCTTTTCCAACATTTTCGGAGACACCAACATGGAAAATATCAAATTCCATCAAGACAATGCACCCTGCCACAAATCAGCCCTAACTATGAGGTGGTTTGAGGAGAACAACATAGACCTCCTCGAGTGGCCTGCGCAGTCTCCAGATCTCAACCCCATAGAATATCTATGGAGTATTCTAAAGCGTAGGATCAAGGAGCACTCGATTACATCGAAAGAAACACTCAAAAATGTGTTACAGCAAGAGTGGAGTAATATTATTTCGGAAGAGTGTCGGAAGCTAGTAAGCACTATGCCCAAAAAGATCGCTGCAGTAAAAAAGGCCAAAGAGGTCCAACTAAATATTAATAATAATCAATTATTTATCATATCTGCATCCTTTTATTTCATTTAAACTTTTGTGTTTTGTAGATACAGAGAATTTTAGGGGGTGCCTAATACATTTGGCTAAGGCTGTATATACATGTATCAGCGTTCTGATTTTGATTTTTATACGAACTAAGAAGTTCGAATAAAGCGCTTATGTATTAAAAATCCAATGTGATTTGTATTGTACTTGAATTAATCTAAATAATGACTATTACAATTTTGAATACGTACTTATAAAACACTTCTGCGCAATCTCAGAACTGCTATTATATTGATATACCTACCCTTTTAAAATAAAATACCCTTTTTAAAATCTGTTTAACCTGGGCCGAGATATGTAGAGAAACTTTTAAAATGTTAGTTGTTAGTTAATTTCACACATCTTTTATTTCGTCTGATAATGCTGTTCGGATGCTAATACTCTACACCTCTTCGCTATATACCCATCGGACTCGACTCGTACTCGTACAGAAGAGTTTAAGGAAAGGGGATTAAAATAATTGTCTCCTCCCATTGACGCGATTGATGGATTGTGAGATATACAAGTTGAAGAATTGACGAATGATTGGAAGAGTGAATGGATAAATGGATAGATATGAATAAATCGGCATATGTATGAGCAAAAGGGTGTAATACATATAAATTGGTTCATTTGAACGGAATGATTCATTAGATAATATCTGCAAACCCTTATGGGTTTGTCTGCAGAAGATTTAGAATTACAAAAATATTAGAACTTTTTTTTATTTCAGTCCGCGTTGTGCATTTTGATATTTATTTGAATTTCGATGTTATAACTGAGAACGATGGCTGTGTCATCCCCATATGCATAACCTGTCCCTTTTTTATGAACTGATAGCGAATCATTTACATATTATATATGTATATACATTTATCAGCGTTCTGATTTTGATTTCTATGCGAACTAAGAAGATCGAATTAATGTGTTTATATATTAAAAATCCAATGTGATTTGTATTTACCTTGAATTAATGTAAATAGGTTGGTAATCACTTTTACACTTTTGACGAAATAGTCTTTCTTATGAATACTTATTAAACACTTCTGCGCAATCTCAGACCTCAGCTGTCCCTCATTATAATGAATGGTATTATATTGATATAAAAATAAATAAATACTTTTCGTTACAGGTCGATGGGACCCAGGGCCTAGCTTCTCACAACCATTTGTGTTGTACGTGTTATATTCTTTACACGAATGGAAGGGGCCTACTGTTTAATACCGTATCCGAAGTGCATTTTGTTATTTGAGAAGCTTTCTCAGGACAGTTGTACTCACGGATGTTTAGTCAGACGCTCGCGACAGGGTGGGCCGTGAAAAACTTTTAGGTGTTCCCCGACTGGGATTCGAACTTCGAACATTGATATACTTTTTTAAAATAAAATATCCGTTTTAAAATATGTTTCACCTAGGCCGAGATATGTAGAAAAACTTTTAAAATGTTAGTTGTACGTGACCCAACATAAAAACTATTTCACACATCTTTTAATTCGTCTGATAATGCTGTTCGGATGCTGATACTCAACACCTCCTCGCCATATACCAATCGCAGTCGTACACACATGTACAGAAGAATTTAAGGAAAGAGGATTAAAATAATTGTCTCGAAACCGCGCTTCGAATGGGCGAAAATACATGTGCATTTCACTGCAGAAGATTGGTCCAAAAAATTAACTTTGAGGTACGTCTAGATTATGGATCACTTTTAACTTAAACATCAAATGTAACTCATTTTGATGTTCTCTAGATGAATTTTACTTAAAAAAAAACAAATTTTTTTTTTCAATTTTCTAATATTTGGCACCCTTGAGACAAAGGGTTGGAGAAGAGTACAAACCAGAATGCGTGGTACCGACTGTTAAGTACGGTGGAGGCTGTATTATGATCTGGGGATGCGTGGCTGGCAGCGGTGTGGGTGAAAAGCATGTGTGTCATGGTCGGGTAGACTCCTCACACTACATAAATGTGTTGAAAAATGTACTCCAACTTTCCTTTTCCAACATTTTCGGAGACACCAACATGGAAAATATCAAATTCCAGCAAGACAATGCACCCTGCCACAAATCAGCCCTAACTATGAGGTGGTTTGAGGAGAACAACATAGACCTCCTCGAGTGGCCTGCGCAGTCTCCAGATCTCAACCCCATAGAATATCTATGGAGTATTCTAAAGCGTAGGATCAAGGAGCACTCGATTACATCGAAAGAAACACTCAAAAATGTGTTACAGCAAGAGTGGAGTAATATTATTTCGGAAGAGTGTCGGAAGCTAGTAAGCACTATGCCCAACAAGATCGCTGCAGTAAAAAAGGCCAAAGAGGTCCAACTAAATATTAATAATAATCAATTATTTATCATATCTGCATCCTTTTATTTCATTTAAACTTTTGTGTTTTGTAGATACAGAGAATTTTAGGGGGTGCCTAATACATTTGGCTAAGGCTGTATATACATGTATCAGCGTTCTGATTTTGATTTTTATACGAACTAAGAAGTTCGAATAAAGCGCTTATGTATTAAAAATCCAATGTGATTTGTATTGTACTTGAATTAATCTAAATAATGACTATTACACTTTTGAATACGTACTTATAAAACACTTCTGCGCAATCTCAGAACTGCTATTATATTGATATACCTACCCTTTTAAAATAAAATACCCTTTTTAAAATCTGTTTAACATGGGCCGAGATATGTAGAGAAACTTTTAAAATGTTAGTTGTACGTGACGCAACATAAAAATTAGTTCACACATCTTTTATTTCGTCTGATAATGCTGTTCGGATGCTAATACTCTACACCTCTTCGCTATATACCCATCGGACTCGACTCGTACTCGTACAGAAGAGTTTAAGGAAAGGGGATTAAAATAATTGTCTCCTCCCATTGACGCGATTGATGGATTGTGAGATATACAAGTTGAAGAATTGACGAATGATTGGAAGAGTGAATGGATAAATGGATAGATATGAATAGATCGGCATATGTATGAGCAAAAGGGTGTAATACATATAAATTGGTTCATTTGAATGGAATGATTCATTAGATAATATCTGCAAACCCTTATGGGTTTGTCTGCAGAAGATTTAGAATTACAAAAATATTAGAACTTTTTTTTATTTCAGTCCGCGTTGTGCATTTTGATATTTATTTGAATTTCGATGTTATAACTGAGAACGATGGCTGTGTCATCCCCATATGCATAACCTGTCCCTTTTTTATGAACTGATAGCGAATCATTTACATATTATATATGTATATACATTTATCAGCGTTCTGATTTTGATTTCTATGCGAACTAAGAAGATCGAATTAATGTGTTTATATATTAAAAATCCAATGTGATTTGTATTTACCTTGAATTAATGTAAATAGGTTGGTAATCACTTTTACACTTTTGACGAAATAGTCTTTCTTATGAATACTTATTAAACACTTCTGCGCAATCTCAGACCTCAGCTGTCCCTCATTATAATGAATGGTATTATATTGATATAAAAATAAATAAATACTTTTCGTTACAGGTCGATGGGACCCAGGGCCTAGCTTCTCACAACCATTTGTGTTGTACGTGTTATATTCTTTACACGAATGGAAGGGGCCTACTGTTTAATACCGTATCCGAAGTGCATTTTGTTATTTGAGAAGCTTTCTCAGGACAGTTGTACTCACGGATGTTTAGTCAGACGCTCGCGACAGGGTGGGCCGTGAAAAACTTTTAGGTGTTCCCCGACTGGGATTCGAACTTCGAACATTGATATACTTTTTTAAAATAAAATATCCGTTTTAAAATATGTTTCACCTAGGCCGAGATATGTAGAAAAACTTTTAAAATGTTAGTTGTACGTGACCCAACATAAAAACTATTTCACACATCTTTTAATTCGTCTGATAATGCTGTTCGGATGCTGATACTCAACACCTCCTCGCCATATACCAATCGCAGTCGTACACACATGTACAGAAGAATTTAAGGAAAGAGGATTAAAATAATTGTCTCGAAACCGCGCTTCGAATGGGCGAAAATACATGTGCATTTCACTGCAGAAGATTGGTCCAAAAAATTAACTTTGAGGTACGTCTAGATTATGGATCACTTTTAACTTAAACATCAAATGTAACTCATTTTGATGTTCTCTAGATGAATTTTACTTAAAAAAAAACAAATTTTTTTTTTCAATTTTCTAATATTTGGCACCCTTGAGACAAAGGGTTGGAGAAGAGTACAAACCAGAATGCGTGGTACCGACTGTTAAGTACGGTGGAGGCTGTATTATGATCTGGGGATGCGTGGCTGGCAGCGGTGTGGGTGAAAAGCATGTGTGTCATGGTCGGATAGACTCCTCACACTACATAAATGTGTTGAAAAATGTACTCCAACTTTCCTTTTCCAACATTTTCGGAGACACCAACATGGAAAATATCAAATTCCATCAAGACAATGCACCCTGCCACAAATCAGCCCTAACTATGAGGTGGTTTGAGGAGAACAACATAGACCTCCTCGAGTGGCCTGCGCAGTCTCCAGATCTCAACCCCATAGAATATCTATGGAGTATTCTAAAGCGTAGGATCAAGGAGCACTCGATTACATCGAAAGAAACACTCAAAAATGTGTTACAGCAAGAGTGGAGTAATATTATTTCGGAAGAGTGTCGGAAGCTAGTAAGCACTATGCCCAAAAAGATCGCTGCAGTAAAAAAGGCCAAAGAGGTCCAACTAAATATTAATAATAATCAATTATTTATCATATCTGCATCCTTTTATTTCATTTAAACTTTTGTGTTTTGTAGATACAGAGAATTTTAGGGGGTGCCTAATACATTTGGCTAAGGCTGTATATACATGTATCAGCGTTCTGATTTTGATTTTTATACGAACTAAGAAGTTCGAATAAAGCGCTTATGTATTAAAAATCCAATGTGATTTGTATTGTACTTGAATTAATCTAAAAAATGACTATTACACTTTTGAATACGTACTTATAAAACACTTCTGCGCAATCTCAGAACTGCTATTATATTGATATACCTACCCTTTTAAAATAAAATACCCTTTTTAAAATCTGTTTAACATGGGCCGAGATATGTAGAGAAACTTTTAAAATGTTAGTTGTACGTGACGCAACATAAAAATTAGTTCACACATCTTTTATTTCGTCTGATAATGCTGTTCGGATGCTAATACTCTACACCTCTTCGCTATATACCCATCGGACTCGACTCGTACTCGTACAGAAGAGTTTAAGGAAAGGGGATTAAAATAATTGTCTCCTCCCATTGACGCGATTGATGGATTGTGAGATATACAAGTTGAAGAATTGACGAATGATTGGAAGAGTGAATGGATAAATGGATAGATATGAATAGATCGGCATATGTATGAGCAAAAGGGTGTAATACATATAAATTGGTTCATTTGAATGGAATGATTCATTAGATAATATCTGCAAACCCTTATGGGTTTGTCTGCAGAAGATTTAGAATTACAAAAATATTAGAACTTTTTTTTATTTCAGTCCGCGTTGTGCATTTTGATATTTATTTGAATTTCGATGTTATAACTGAGAACGATGGCTGTGTCATCCCCATATGCATAACCTGTCCCTTTTTTATGAACTGATAGCGAATCATTTACATATTATATATGTATATACATTTATCAGCGTTCTGATTTTGATTTCTATGCGAACTAAGAAGATCGAATTAATGTGTTTATATATTAAAAATCCAATGTGATTTGTATTTACCTTGAATTAATGTAAATAGGTAGGTAATCACTTTTACACTTTTGACTAAATAGTCTTTCTTATGAATACTTATTAAACACTTCTGCGCAATCTCAGACCTCAGCTGTCCCTCATTATAATGAATGGTATTATATTGATATAAAAATAAATAAATACTTTTCGTTACAGGTCGATGGGACCCAGGGCCTAGCTTCTCACAACCATTTGTGTTGTACGTGTTATATTCTTTACACGAATGGAAGGGGCCTACTGTTTAATACCGTATCCGAAGTGCATTTTGTTATTTGAGAAGCTTTCTCAGGACAGTTGTACTCACGGATGTTTAGTCAGACGCTCGCGACAGGGTGGGCCGTGAAAAACTTTTAGGTGTTCCCCGACTGGGATTCGAACTTCGAACATTGATATACTTTTTTAAAATAAAATATCCGTTTTAAAATATGTTTCACCTAGGCCGAGATATGTAGAAAAACTTTTAAAATGTTAGTTGTACGTGACCCAACATAAAAACTATTTCACACATCTTTTAATTCGTCTGATAATGCTGTTCGGATGCTGATACTCAACACCTCCTCGCCATATACCAATCGCAGTCGTACACACATGTACAGAAGAATTTAAGGAAAGAGGATTAAAATAATTGTCTCGAAACCGCGCTTCGAATGGGCGAAAATACATGTGCATTTCACTGCAGAAGATTGGTCCAAAAAATTAACTTTGAGGTACGTCTAGATTATGGATCACTTTTAACTTAAACATCAAATGTAACTCATTTTGATGTTCTCTAGATGAATTTTACTTAAAAAAAAACAAATTTTTTTTTTCAATTTTCTAATATTTGGCACCCTTGAGACAAAGGGTTGGAGAAGAGTACAAACCAGAATGCGTGGTACCGACTGTTAAGTACGGTGGAGGCTGTATTATGATCTGGGGATGCGTGGCTGGCAGCGGTGTGGGTGAAAAGCATGTGTGTCATGGTCGGATAGACTCCTCACACTACATAAATGTGTTGAAAAATGTACTCCAACTTTCCTTTTCCAACATTTTCGGAGACACCAACATGGAAAATATCAAATTCCAGCAAGACAATGCACCCTGCCACAAATCAGCCCTAACTATGAGGTGGTTTGAGGAGAACAACATAGACCTCCTCGAGTGGCCTGCGCAGTCTCCAGATCTCAACCCCATAGAATATCTATGGAGTATTCTAAAGCGTAGGATCAAGGAGCACTCGATTACATCGAAAGAAACACTCAAAAATGTGTTACAGCAAGAGTGGAGTAATATTATTTCGGAAGAGTGTCGGAAGCTAGTAAGCACTATGCCGAAAAAGATCGCTGCAGTAAAAAAGGCCAAAGAGGTCCAACTAAATATTAATAATAATCAATTATTTATCATATCTGCATCCTTTTATTTCATTTAAACTTTTGTGTTTTGTAGATACAGAGAATTTTAGGGGGTGCCTAATACATTTGGCTAAGGCTGTATATACATGTATCAGCGTTCTGATTTTGATTTTTATACGAACTAAGAAGTTCGAATAAAGCGCTTATGTATTAAAAATCCAATGTGATTTGTATTGTACTTGAATTAATCTAAATAATGACTATTACACTTTTGAATACGTACTTATAAAACACTTCTGCGCAATCTCAGAACTGCTATTATATTGATATACCTACCCTTTTAAAATAAAATACCCTTTTTAAAATCTGTTTAACCTGGGCCGAGATATGTAGAGAAACTTTTAAAATGTTAGTTGTACGTGACGCAACATAAAAATTAGTTCACACATCTTTTATTTCGTCTGATAATGCTGTTCGGATGCTAATACTCTACACCTCTTCGCTATATACCCATCGGACTCGACTCGTACTCGTACAGAAGAGTTTAAGGAAAGGGGATTAAAATAATTGTCTCCTCCCATTGACGCGATTGATGGATTGTGAGATATACAAGTTGAAGAATTGACGAATGATTGGAAGAGTGAATGGATAAATTGATAGATATGAATAGATCGATATGTGTATGAGCAGGGTAGAGGTTAGAATATACCCGAGGTAGGCATGCCTGTCGGAAGAGGCGACTAAAATCCAACTTCCATATACCGAGTGAACAGTGTATATAAAAAATTCAATGAACAACACGAAGAAATTTAGTACCCCAGGTGGCAGTCCAGTTATACTGGAAAATCCACCCTCTTCGGAGGTCGACTCAACGGATTGTGGGGAGAGCCACTTATTGCAATCCAATGACCCTTTTACAAAAAGTTTAAGGGTATCTCGATCTCCTCCACCAAGATCGAATGACCTCGGAAAAAGTAGTCCACCGGAAGCGTCAGTGAGCGAAAATCAGGACTCAGCGAATTATAAAAGCTTTGAGGAGAATCAAGCTTAATGAAATGGATTTACTCTATCAAGATCTTAAAAAAGAGATAGACATATTAAAAAATGAAAAACCGAAAAACGTTGAAATTTCGATGGACCCTGTTTCTCATGTTTTTTCCGCTATTCTGATAAAACTTGAAGAACAAAGCAAAACAAATAAAGCTATTCTCGATAGGTTGGTTAAGCTCGAAAATAATTCTCAGAAAACGCGCACTTCAAAAAAAATGTGAATGAAAAACGAATGTTAAAAATATGCACTTGGAATCCAAACGGACTTTTACAAAAACTTGATAAATTGGAAATATTCATGCGCGAAAACGATATTGACATTTGCTTGATTTCTGAAACCCACGTAAAAAAGGAATCGCATTTAAAAATTAAAGGCTATAATGATTTTCACGCTTGTCACCCTTCGGGAAAAGCGAGAGGTGGATCATCCTTATTTATTAAAGACTGCATCGAACAATCCAAAAACCTGAAGATAGAGCTTGAAAATTTGCAACTGTGCACTATTCGAGTAAAAAGTATCCAGCGTGTACTCAAAATCCGATCTATCTGCTGTCCACCCCGTTCCGCGCTTGAAAAAAGTGATTTTACTAATTTGTGTAGATCGCTAAAACCTAATTTCATTATTGGTGGCGATTTTAACGCGAAACATACGTTCTGGGGTTCTAGATATATCTCGGAAAAAGTTAGAATGCTTTCTGGGACATGTATGGAGTACAGTTGTGATTTTCACTCGAGGGTCAAGCCGACTTACTGGCCAGCTGATACTTTGAAAATTCTTGACCTCATAAATTTTTTCGTTGTGAAAGGAGTATCTACCAACAACATAAAAGTTGAAGAGAGCTTTGATCTGTCGTCTGATCATTCTATAGTCATTCTGGCTTTCAGCGAAAAACTCATCCATAACCCAGAGCCAGCGAGATTAACTGGTAGAACTGGGAAGGGTTTGAGAACGAAATTAAAGATAATATTGAACTGAGCGTTGCTCTTACGACACCCTATGAACTCGAAATTGAAATTGATCGCTTCGTTAAGATCGTACAGTACGTCTCCTGGAATAATACTCCCAAACCAAAGAAAATGCCGAGCAAATACGGTTTACGATATCCTCCAGAAATAAAAGAATTGGTCCAAGAAAAAAGAAAAGCGAGTAAAAAATGGCAACAGAGCCGTGCTCCGCAACATAAAGTACATTTAAATTTTTTGTGCAATTTGTTGAAGGAGACTATTAAGGATTATAATAATCGTGGCATAAGCTCCTACCTTCGAAGTTTAACAGCGAAAAAAGATTCGAATTATTCACTCTGGAAAGCTTTAAGTGGCACCAAAAGGCCCAAAGCTCACGAGCAGCCAATTAATATAAACCAAAATGAATGGGCAAAGGAAGCTAAAGAAAAGCGCACGTTTTTGCCGCTTATCTGGAAGAAACTTTTAAGACGTATGATGGGCAAGAGGTCTACGACAATAACACTCGGACGGATTTACTATTTAACGATTTAATACTCACAAGTGCTAAACACGAGGTCCTGAAACATAAGAAAGCTCCTGGTTATGATTTGATTACCAGGGAAGTTCTCAAAGTTCTACCTAGGAAAGCATTAATTAAACTTCTCCATTTTATAAATGCTGAGCTCAGATTAAAACACGTGCCGAGCCAATGAAAAGTTGCGGAAGCCATAATGGTTTTAAAACCAGGAAAACCGCCAAATGAGGTAAAATCGTACAGACCAATTACCTTCTTCCAGTCATATCCAAAATCTTTGAGAGGATATTACTAGGGCGTATACAATAATCTTATCCCTGACCATCAAGTTGGGTTCAGAAGTAAGCATTCGACAATTGACCAGGTGCACAGAATTACTCACGGAATAGAGAAAGCACTCGAAGAGAAAAAGATATGCTCAAGCATATTTCTTAACGTCTCGCAAGTCTTTGATAAGGTGTTTCACGAAGGATTAAAATACAAATTAAGACAAGTTCTTCCCATATGCCTATACGATATTCTAGAATCGTATCTCGGGAATAGACTCTTCCGAGTTAGACATGGAAATTAATATTTGGAGCTTAAAGAAATTTCGGCCGGCGTACCGCAAGGAAGCGTTCTTGGGCCGCTTTTCTATCTTTTATATACCCGTGATATACCGAAAGAAGATGGCACTATCCTTGCTGCGTTTGCTGATGACACTGCTATCTTATCAGTATGTAAAACAATCGAAGAGACGACTGCAGAACTGCAAAACGCAGTGAATAAAGTAAATGAATGGACGAGGGACTGGCGGATCGCCAGTGGTGGTTAGAAAAATTGTCCAAGCACCGTGGTATAGTAGAAACGACGATATCCATAGAGATATCGGAATTAGTACAATCGAAGCTGAAACTAGAGACTTCGCGCGAAAGCATAAAAATCGACTCATCGGATATATCAACAATGCAGTACTACAAATTTTGGATGGGAGCAATTTTTTGCGCCGACTACAGAGAACGAAGCCTTTCGACTTGGCGCGATAAGGATTAAAGGGTGGTGTTTTTAAAAAATAAAATAAATACTTGGCGCAACAGGTCGATGGGACCCAAGGCCCAGCTTCTTACAACCATTCGTGTTGTGCGTGCTATATTCTATGCACGAATGGAAGGGGCCTACTGTTTCATGCCATGTCCGAAGAGCAATCTTTATTTGAGAAGCTATCTTAGGACAGTTGTATTCTCGGACAAAGATTCGTGCTACCACAATTTTGATGAATAAGGAAGTCAACGACTGGGACTCTCTAAAAAAAGAATTAACGTTAGTATTTAGGGAGCCTCACAGTGCTCTGCAGTTTCATAGGGAACTAATTTCTTTTAGGCAAGATAGGGGCGAGTCCGTTGTTCATTACCTATAATAATGAATAAATAAAAAGCCGGGCAATGGGAATATATCCAAAGCGAAACCTTAACAGTTTTCATTAACGGCCTGCGGGAAAGATTATCGACCTATGCAATAACACAACGTCCAAAAACGTTTTGCCTCCTTCTTCATTTTCGCCTTATCTTCGAAATTATATCCAACCTAAACTCAGCTTGTACTGCATCCTAAATATTCATAGTTCGAGTTATCCGTGAATTCTTATTCTTGCTCTCTTTCTTTAAAATCGTTAAAGTTATAAAATGTTTATTGGAGTACATTGACTTTTTCTTTTTTCTCTCACTATATTTTATTTTATTGAGTGATTCGGCATTTGAGTCAAAAGATCGTTACGTCTTCTTTCATCATCAAGAGATCAACAGGTCCACTACTGTGTCTTCCGTTGTATCAGAGTGAATAACCTCGTTCCATCCTCCTCCATCATCAGGATATTATCAAGTCTTCTCACTTCGTCGCAAGATTGATATTCACCACACGCTTTTCTATCTTCTTCTATCTTCAACCACTTATCTAATTTTCAAGGACCATATCGTCGAGCCGAGCTTTTGGTTGCAATACTTGCTAAAATCTTAAATAGAGTTGCCATTTTAGCAAATATTTCTTATAAGCGGAAACAATGAGCAACCCAGATTGTTATATTTGTAAAAAAAAACTCGAATGACTTAAAAGTTTCGTCCGGAATTTGCCTCGAAACTGCTCATGCAAAATGCATTGTGAGAAGCATCGAACTATTTCACCTGACGTCCTTCATTGGAAAATTATTAAGCTCCAGAAAGCGTTTAATTGCTTATTGCAGTTATTTTCCGAAATACAAGACGAATTTAACTTCAACGTTTCGAGTACAAAAAGGCTAGTTGAAGTATTTTCGAGCATTGATCAGACTCCTCAACAAGAAAAACTGCATGATATTCAGCAATCAGTGATGCAAAGGTCTAATATCATCAAAGAACAGCTGAATCCTTTAAACCTTGAACTTCAACCACCGAAATCTCTGATAAATACACCATTGATTGAATCAGTTCTGCAGCTTCAACCACCAAAACTTCAGACTGATAATGATTTACAAAACTATATCCGAAGAACCCAACTACTCTAGCCTGGTACAAGATGTTCTACAAGAGCTCTGCGATCTAATTCGTGTGAAACATCGTAAATCGATACTCTACCTTCTCGCAATACTACTAATAAGGAGATCCTCAATAACGAATTGGTAGTAAACTGTGTCGAACTGAATGATATACCGTCTACGAGCAAGAAAGCTGAAGATGTACATCAGCGGTTGACTGACACACCTATTGGCTGCTCTCTTAAAGTGGAACCACCACCTTTCTTTGCATTTTTGTCACTTCTTGAATATGGTACTAAGGCAGGTGATATTCTAGAGTATATTGCATCGAAAAGTGTCGATACTAGCAACATGCCACAGTTTGACTGCGGATAACTTAGCTGGACGTATATCTTCATCTTTTGAACTTTTATCACCTCTGCATACTGGAAAGTTACTGATTAATCCAAGCTTTTGGCCTAGCGACATGCTTGTAAAAGAATTCGTAAACAGGCCTAGCAGCAAGAATTCGCAGTAAAAAAGCTTTCCAAAAAAAATCCTAAATTCTTCGACTCTCAACTTGTATTATCAAAATACTGGCGGTCTTCGTACGAAATTGCGCGATGTTCTACTCTTCACTTCATCTGGTCAATACGATGTCATTGTTTTTGTAGAGACCTGGCTCAATGAAAACCATCACAATGAAGAAATGTTCAACAAAGACCAATACTTAGTATTCCGCAAAAACCGCTCTTCCGCTGTCACCAATTGTATGAGAGGTGGCGGTGTATTAGCCGCTGTACGTACCTCATAGCGCTGTGATGAAATTAATCTACCTCTACCATCTGAAGCTTTCGATGTTGACCACGTAGCTGTTAGTATAATATGAAGTCCTTGCACTGAATTTATTGTTAAATAAAATAATAATTGAATAATCTAAATTAAAGATTAATAGTAAATGTTTTTGGAGCTTTATTAATAGCAAAAGGCACTCCAATGGTATTCCTAACTGTATGCGTCTTAATAATGTCTCTTCTTCCGATCTTCCAACTATTTGTTCGCTAGTCACTTGCAGTCCGTCTATAATTGTGGTACTCCTACTTGTCAAGTTATAAATGATACCCCATTATCTTTTATTCGTCTAAATATTGGCAACTTTGAGTTTTCGATCTCAGAGACTGAATTAGCGCTGTCTTTATTAAAATTAAATAAAAGTCCTGGTATCGATGGTATCCCTATTTTACTACAAAAATGTTAGCGTGCGTTTTCTATACTTCTCTGTTTAGTGTTCAATTTATCTTTTTCTAACGCCAGTATATAAGTCTGGTTCAAGACATGATGTTACTAACTATCGTCCTATTTGTAAAATTTCGGCCATACCTAAGCTTCTTGAAAAAATAGTCTGTAACAAACTGACACCTCTCTTGAAAAGATTTATCTCTCCCTTCCAACATGGCTTTATAGCTGGTAGGTCTACTTCTACCAATCTCGCAATTTTTTGCCAGTTTGTCCTGAGTGGCTTTAAGAAAAGCTTGCAATACGATGTCATCTACACTGACTTCTCAAAAGCTATTGACCGCGTTAATCATGATATCTTATTTTGCAAGCTAAATAAATTTGAATTCAACTCTAGCTTCCTAAAATGGATTAGCTCCTATCTAATGGATCGCATTCAATATGTCCGCATTAATGACACAATCTCCGTCACCCATTTATGTAACCTCTGGAGTACCTCAGGGTAGTCATCTCGGTATCTTGCTTTTCCTTATGTTCACAAATGACATTCCTGACTTGTTTTTGAATTCCCAATGTCATCCTCATACTCTTAAATGTCTATTTTTTGAATTTGTTACGTCTAATCTGGAGTACTGTAGTACAGTCTAGAATCCATTTTATGGTATTCATTTCAATAGGATTGAAAAGATCCAAAAATGTTTAACTAGAGTTGTCATGCGTAGACTACGCTGGAATATCGAAATGCCTTCCTATGAGACGAGGTGCAAATTATTTGGCATTTTACCTTTTTTCGTAAGAAGACAATATTTAGAGGAGTTTGATTACATCATTACCTTTAAAAAGGGAAAAGAAAATGTTGTCGCTGATGAACTCAGTAGAAACGTTAGGATAACTGAAAAGGGAAGGGAAGAAACGTGGCAAGATTTAATGAGTTTATTAGAAGGGGAAGGTATTGGAATAAACAATGAGGCTACGAAAAATATAGCAAGTACGAGTAAAGATCAGGATCGAAATACAAATAGAGAAGTAGGTGACGTGGAGAATTATATACTAATATATAATGATATAATAGTAGAAGATCTTATTATAAACGAATTATCTAATGATGACGAAGAAGAAGTGTTACATAGATAATAAAGAAGAAGTTAATGATCCCGACAGAAGGCTGGCCATAATAATATCATGAGGGCCTTATAGGAGGTCATACAGGGCAAAAAGCCACTTCTGCAAAAATAAGGAAAAAATTCAAATGGAAAGGAATACAAAAACTTATTGAAGATTTCGTCAGAAAATGTCCCCAATGCCAAACCGAGAAAGTAAATAGAGCACCAACAAGAAATCCAATGGCAATTGTCAGCTCATCTAACAGAGGGTTAAAGAAAATTATGATTGACATCATCGGAGCAATGCAAGAAACCGAGGAAGGATTCTAGTTCGGATTGACAATACAGGACGACCTGTCAAAATTTATTAAATTCATACATCTTAAAAGCAACGATATGCACACTGTGGCCCGTGCTATTATGGAAGGGTGGATCACGAATTTTCGAATGCCAAAATTAATCCTATCTGATAATGGTACAGAATTTGCTAACCCCCTTTTTGCGGAATTTTGTAAATTGTAAGGAATTAAACCTATAACAACCAGTGTGGCTTATCCAAAAGCCAACGGTAGCGTTGAACGAGTACATTGTAGATTACTAGAATACCTAAAGGCAACAGGGCAAGAGCTGCATCAACTGACAGACTAGGACAAGCGAATGTCATATGCAGGTTTCTGTTATAACTGCACAATCCACAACACAACAGGTTACACACCGTACGATCTAGTTTTCGGTGTCGAAGGAAATAGACCTAGCGGTGTAGATATGGTAGACGAAAATACAATTTATGACTATATTGACGAACTTAAGGCAAATCTTTTTGATATACGGGAAAACGTTAAGAAAAATACCAGAAAAATATAGGGAAAAATCTAAGCTAAGATATGATAAGAAGTTAGGAAAATGTATAAAATATAAGGTAGGACAAAAAATATTAGTAAGAAATGTAAGAAAAGGGAAATTAAAAAGCACATACAAAGGCCCTTTTTCAATTTCAGAAGTCTGTGATGATCCTCTAATAGTAAATCTCCAAAATCAATAAAGTGCACGACTGGGCCGTACAAACTTGCACCTGTATCTCAAATTCTTGTGTGTATTTGAGGTAAAAAGAAATAAACGAATATATACCTACATACATAGGTTTACATATGTAAGTTGACTATAAGTAAACCTTCGTTCTTCAGATTGGCCAAAAACGTTAGATATCAGCTGTAGTGATTTGACACCAAGCAACGTCGGAACTATGTTATTTTTCTTCAGTTTGACTCATAAATTCATTGCCTTTGAACTCTGGTGAATATGCGAAAACCCAAAGTAAGTCCCTGAAAAAGTAACAATATTTTCTTTCTCTCTCTCTGTCTTTTAACCAATGAAAATGATATTCCGACAAATCCAGTAGAACGTGCGCACCAATCAAAACCTGTATCGTAAGGAAAAAAACGTTTCCATGACAACAGCTGTGTTCTAGGAAAATTTTTTGGTATATAATTTTGAAAATCGGTTCAGTAGGAAGGAGTTGGGATAAAATTCATATCTGCCTATTAATAAGATGTGAAAATGGTGTTTTTGTTAAGCTGGCTGTAAGAAAAGTGAAATTTTAAGCAATTTTGACGAAAAACGTGGTATGTCATCTTATAGAATTTTGTAAAAGAAGACTAGATATGAAAATAAAACAGTAACGGTCGAGAAAAGTTTTCGAGAAAAGCGTGTTTTTATGAAGTTGGCTATAAGTAAAATACGTTTTAAAACAGTTGTGGTCAAAAAGGCTTGCTGTAATATAAAATTCAATAAAAATCGTTGGAGCCGTTTTCGAATAAATTGGCTCCAACTGCTCGATTTCGCGAAAAATACCGTTATACTAACTTTTGGCCAAAAATGTGATACAGTTCCTGATAGGATTTGAGATGTTTAATCTTATGTGAAAATTTTAATAAAATCGTTGGAGGAGTTTTCAAGCAAATTGGCTTTTAGTCACCTTGGTCCTAAGTACCGTTGTATTATACTTATACCAAAACGTGGTACGCCATCATGTTGCATTACTTCGTACTAGTCCGAATATTAAATTTGAACTAAATCATTGGAGCCGTTTTCCTACAAACCGACTTTTTGTCAAATTGTCAAGTAAAAACAGAAATTCAATGGCGCTCACATTAAATCCTATTTTTCAGGATCTTACTCATCGGGCAGAGTACGACAGACAACATCCAAGTAAATGATCTACAGAATAGGAGCCGGAAAAGAAATAAATAATAAAATAGCATTAGTAAAAAATAAAAAAACCATATTAGATCAATCGAGCTCAAATATTAGGACTATAATACATTCAATAGATAGCATTTGCGTAGAATCTGTAACAGCATGTAAAGAATTTCAACAAACAGCTAAGCGACAGATGACGAAGGTAGATCATAGAATTACAATAATTTCACAAATAGTTGAGAGACCTAAAAGAGAAAAACGCGGACTAGCTAATGTAATTGGTTCAGGTTTTAAAGTTCTCTTTGGAACAATGGACAATGAGGACGCTGAATACTACTATAAGGCGATACAAAGCATCTCTGAAAACGAACAACGTATAAAAGATGGTATGGAGGAAGAGGTAAAAGTTTTAAGCCATTTAAATAGACGGGTATTAAAAAGCGTAAAGAATATTAAAGTAACCATGAACAAAATCAACAATGTTATAACTGAGTTCAATAAAGTTAATACCAATGAAGCCAACCTCAACTATTCTTATCACTTCTTATTTCGAAGAAATATCACGCAAAATTAATCATAAAATTATGCAGTTGTACCTAGAAATTGAACAAATTATCGATAGCTTATTATTTATTCAAGCCGGAATCCTGCATCCACGAATCATTGAACCAGCCGATTTACTTAGTGAACTAAGAAATCTAGAACATAATAAAATCGTTGCAATAGAACCAAATACAGAAAACTATTCAAAAATATTGAAAGCGTTAGAATTGAAAGCATTTCCTCACCACTATTCCAAACATTGTTAATAATGGAATAATAATCTTAACCTTAAATTATAAGTACCCAATAATTGGTAAAAATAGAGAAGAACATAGCGTAAAAAATAACTTAGAAGATTGTAAATTTGTTAACAAAATGATTGTTTGTAAACCGCAACTACTTAAGAGCACCATAAGCGATTTTAATTGCGAAGTAATTATATTTATGAGAAATAGAGCATATAATTGAGTTTCTATATCCAAATACATCTTTTGTTGCAAGTCACGTGCCGGCTTTTTCCTATCTACGTATGTATTTGTTTAGGTAAATTTTTTACTTGCACCTATAGCTACAGGGCAAGTATTGGTTTCGTGAAAAATGTCTTACTCGAAATTTTAATTGTGATTGTTACAATAGGCAGTTGACGAATTTTCGGCTCCTTCTTTATTATCATCTTACCTTCGTGATTTATCCAACCTAAACTCAACTTGTGTTAATTTTTTACCCATTTTAACACGTTCCTTCGTTTGATTTATTCACGAGTTCGCTTTCTCATCCGCATCCTCTTCCATCGTCTGGATATCAAGAGGTCTTCTCACCTCTTCCTCCGTGCGAGTACATTTTTAGTCACCATACGATTTTCTTTTTGTTTTTACTTGCACCTACCTATAGGGCAAGTATTGCAATCGTGAAAAAAATCGAACTCGAGATTTTAATCAAACTTGACATTACTATGATGGAGAAGTCCAAAAAAGTAGGTCCGGCAATTCCGTCTGTCTGTCTGTCAGTCTGTCTGTCTGTCTGTATATTCGACTACAGCCTAAACGGCTGGACGGATTGGGGTGTCATCATTTTTTCTTCGAAGGCGTAGTCTCCACAGGTCCAAATAGCAGCTCTTTTTGAGTAATCAGCTACCCAGACTTTTTCGTCGAGATTCTTGTACTGTTCGGATAGTATGGCGACATCTATTTTTGACTCACGAATGGCTTGTGTTAGGAGGTCCTGTGCCGCTTCGCAGTGATTTAAATTTAATTGCAGCACTTTCATATTCTTCTTGCGGTTTTTTTTGCTTCCTGATATACAGGACATACTGCGCTTCCTGCCGCGTGTTTGAAGTTGGTGCTCCCCTTTTCTTCGCAGAGCACGCACCTTGCATCATTGGTGCAGTTCTTAGAAACATGGCCTTTCTGTCCACACTTGACGCAATCCTCACTTCTGTCCACCGTATTTGAACACGCCTTTGCTAGATGCCCGAAGTTAAGGCACCTAAAGCATCGCAGCGGTACCACTTTCTCTCGTATTCTGCATATCGTCCATCCGATTTTGACTCTCTAACCTCCAGAACTTTTTTGGCAACGTTTATCGGGAGGCTAATGACTGCAGTTTGTGTTCCTGCATAAGCTTTCCTCATGGATTTGATGGATGAGGCCTGCATGCCTCGTACTTCCTCGAATTGCTCGGCCAAGGCTTGACAGATCTCTTCTTTGGTAGTGACATCGTCTAGGTCTTTGCACTCAATCAGTACCTCGTGCGTTAGGGTCCTTACTTCCGCCATTTCCCCGAGAACTTGCCCTACTTTGCTTTGGTGCTCAGAGGTTTTTCCAGCTGCTGTTTTCTTGAGCTCAAGCAGTAACTCTCCCTTGGCCGTCTTCCTTATGTGAATTACGTCCGATCCCAGACCATTTAACTCAGGGTTGGTCTTCACTTTTCGGAGTATCTCGCAATAGGATGTTTCTCCAGTTTTTTTAATCACCAATGCGTCCGGCTTGACATGTATCTTGCCTGGACCTTTTTTTACCACTTTTTTCCACTCGGCTTTGTTGTGATCTTGATTGACCGGTTTTTTCGTCTGCATCTCGGCCTCGCGGTTTTGCCGTCTTTCTTGGTTTTTTTTTGGAGCGCTTTTTCTTTCTTCTCACTTTGGCACTTCTGGACGTTTTGTTGCACTGACATTGCTGTTTTTTTCGTGACTATCTCAGCGTATGTCAATGTCGAGGGTTCTTCATTGCTCGGAGATCTAGTCCTTTTCCGCTTGGGTTCTGGTATTTGCTTCAACGGATGAGAAGGCGCCGATTTGCTCATATCTGATGACTCAGTGGTTTGCGTAGCTTTAGACGCTCTATTCTTTATCACGTTGTCTTTCTGGGAATTTGCTATGCAGTTGTAGTGTCTGCGTATAGCGCTAGTCAGCTTTCTGATTTCGTGGTGCACGTTTGTTTTCCCTTTGATGAATTCTATCAACGTATTGATGTTCTTTCCCAGGGATTGCATGGCTTCACGTTTTTCTCTTTCCTCACTGTTTTCTCTTCGCCTTTCTTCCCTGTTGGTTTCAGGCGTCAAGCTAGCAGTTGGTGCTTCTGTGAGGTGGAAGTCTGGCTGCTTTTGTGGAGATGTCTGCTCTGTTACTGGTGCAGACGGCGTCCCTACGTCCTTACTATCAATCGCCTCTTCCATAATTTTTAGCGGCGGTGATCGCATCAGTACAGAACTTCTCCTAAATGGATTTTCTTCTGTACATTCGATTCCTGAGTTTGGTACTATATTTTTTTGTTCTTTTTTTTCTGTTTTATTTATGTTTGTTTTGTTTTCATTTTGATTCATTTTGTATTGGATCCCACGAGTATGGGGGAAAGGAAGGTCCACCACATCAGAGACCCCTGTAATGTGGTAAGGCTACATTACAACCAGAGGGCGCCAGGTATCTGGAGGGCTCCGTTAGCGATGCTGTATGGATTTTTGTCCCCAGCAACATCCAGAACAGGACGCTTAGTTACGGGCGGCATCTACTCGCCCTGTCACAAAAATTTCACTGTCCCTGTCACAAATTTTAATAAAATCGTTGGAGGAGTTTTCAAGCAAATTGGCTTTTAGTCACCTTGGTCCTAAGTACCGTTGTATTATACTTATACCAAAACGTGGTACGCCATCATGTTGCATTACTTCGTACTAGTCCGAATATTAAATTTGAACTAAATCATTGGAGCCGTTTTCCTACAAACCGACTTTTTGTCAAATTGTCAAGTAAAAACAGAAATTCAATGGCGCTCACATTAAATCCTATTTTTCAGGATCTTACTCATCGGGCAGAGTACGACAGACAACATCCAAGTAAATGATCTACAGAATAGGAGCCGGAAAAGAAATAAATAATAAAATAGCATTAGTAAAAAATAAAAAAACCATATTAGATCAATCGAGCTCAAATATTAGGACTATAATACATTCAATAGATAGCATTTGCGTAGAATCTGTAACAGCATGTAAAGAATTTCAACAAACAGCTAAGCGACAGATGACGAAGGTAGATCATAGAATTACAATAATTTCACAAATAGTTGAGAGACCTAAAAGAGAAAAACGCGGACTAGCTAATGTAATTGGTTCAGGTTTTAAAGTTCTCTTTGGAACAATGGACAATGAGGACGCTGAATACTACTATAAGGCGATACAAAGCATCTCTGAAAACGAACAACGTATAAAAGATGGTATGGAGGAAGAGGTAAAAGTTTTAAGCCATTTAAATAGACGGGTATTAAAAAGCGTAAAGAATATTAAAGTAACCATGAACAAAATCAACAATGTTATAACTGAGTTCAATAAAGTTAATACCAATGAAGCCAACCTCAACTATTCTTATCACTTCTTATTTCGAAGAAATATCACGCAAAATTAATCATAAAATTATGCAGTTGTACCTAGAAATTGAACAAATTATCGATAGCTTATTATTTATTCAAGCCGGAATCCTGCATCCACGAATCATTGAACCAGCCGATTTACTTAGTGAACTAAGAAATCTAGAACATAATAAAATCGTTGCAATAGAACCAAATACAGAAAACTATTCAAAAATATTGAAAGCGTTAGAATTGAAAGCATTTCCTCACCACTATTCCAAACATTGTTAATAATGGAATAATAATCTTAACCTTAAATTATAAGTACCCAATAATTGGTAAAAATAGAGAAGAACATAGCGTAAAAAATAACTTAGAAGATTGTAAATTTGTTAACAAAATGATTGTTTGTAAACCGCAACTACTTAAGAGCACCATAAGCGATTTTAATTGCGAAGTAATTATATTTATGAGAAATAGAGCATATAATTGAGTTTCTATATCCAAATACATCTTTTGTTGCAAGTCACGTGCCGGCTTTTTCCTATCTACGTATGTATTTGTTTAGGTAAATTTTTTACTTGCACCTATAGCTACAGGGCAAGTATTGGTTTCGTGAAAAATGTCTTACTCGAAATTTTAATTGTGATTGTTACAATAGGCAGTTGACGAATTTTCGGCTCCTTCTTTATTATCATCTTACCTTCGTGATTTATCCAACCTAAACTCAACTTGTGTTAATTTTTTACCCATTTTAACACGTTCCTTCGTTTGATTTATTCACGAGTTCGCTTTCTCATCCGCATCCTCTTCCATCGTCTGGATATCAAGAGGTCTTCTCACCTCTTCCTCCGTGCGAGTACATTTTTAGTCACCATACGATTTTCTTTTTGTTTTTACTTGCACCTACCTATAGGGCAAGTATTGCAATCGTGAAAAAAATTGAACTCGAGATTTTAATCAAACTTGACATTACTATGATGGAGAAGTCCAAAAAAGTAGGTCCGGCAATTCCGTCTGTCTGTCTGTCAGTCTGTCTGTCTGTCTGTATATTCGACTACAGCCTAAACGGCTGGACGGATTGGGGTGTCATCATTTTTTCTTCGAAGGCGTAGTCTCCACAGGTCCAAATAGCAGCTCTTTTTGAGTAATCAGCTACCCAGACTTTTTCGTCGAGATTCTTGTACTGTTCGGATAGTATGGCGACATCTATTTTTGACTCACGAATGGCTTGTGTTAGGAGGTCCTGTGCCGCTTCGCAGTGATTTAAATTTAATTGCAGCACTTTCATATTCTTCTTGCGGTTTTTTTTGCTTCCTGATATACAGGACATACTGCGCTTCCTGCCGCGTGTTTGAAGTTGGTGCTCCCCTTTTCTTCGCAGAGCACGCACCTTGCATCATTGGTGCAGTTCTTAGAAACATGGCCTTTCTGTCCACACTTGACGCAATCCTCACTTCTGTCCACCGTATTTGAACACGCCTTTGCTAGATGCCCGAAGTTAAGGCACCTAAAGCATCGCAGCGGTACCACTTTCTCTCGTATTCTGCATATCGTCCATCCGATTTTGACTCTCCTAACCTCCAGAACTTTTTTGGCAACGTTTATCGGGAGGCTAATGACTGCAGTTTGTGTTCCTGCATAAGCTTTCCTCATGGATTTGATGGATGAGGCCTGCATGCCTCGTACTTCCTCGAATTGCTCGGCCAAGGCTTGACAGATCTCTTCTTTGGTAGTGACATCGTCTAGGTCTTTGCACTCAATCAGTACCTCGTGCGTTAGGGTCCTTACTTCCGCCATTTCCCCGAGAACTTGCCCTACTTTGCTTTGGTGCTCAGAGGTTTTTCCAGCTGCTGTTTTCTTGAGCTCAAGCAGTAACTCTCCCTTGGCCGTCTTCCTTATGTGAATTACGTCCGATCCCAGACCATTTAACTCAGGGTTGGTCTTCACTTTTCGGAGTATCTCGCAATAGGATGTTTCTCCAGTTTTTTTAATCACCAATGCGTCCGGCTTGACATGTATCTTGCCTGGACCTTTTTTTACCACTTTTTTCCACTCGGCTTTGTTGTGATCTTGATTGACCGGTTTTTTCGTCTGCATCTCGGCCTCGCGGTTTTGCCGTCTTTCTTGGTTTTTTTTTGGAGCGCTTTTTCTTTCTTCTCACTTTGGCACTTCTGGACGTTTTGTTGCACTGACATTGCTGTTTTTTTCGTGACTATCTCAGCGTATGTCAATGTCGAGGGTTCTTCATTGCTCGGAGATCTAGTCCTTTTCCGCTTGGGTTCTGGTATTTGCTTCAACGGATGAGAAGGCGCCGATTTGCTCATATCTGATGACTCAGTGGTTTGCGTAGCTTTAGACGCTCTATTCTTTATCACGTTGTCTTTCTGGGAATTTGCTATGCAGTTGTAGTGTCTGCGTATAGCGCTAGTCAGCTTTCTGATTTCGTGGTGCACGTTTGTTTTCCCTTTGATGAATTCTATCAACGTATTGATGTTCTTTCCCAGGGATTGCATGGCTTCACGTTTTTCTCTTTCCTCACTGTTTTCTCTTCGCCTTTCTTCCCTGTTGGTTTCAGGCGTCAAGCTAGCAGTTGGTGCTTCTGTGAGGTGGAAGTCTGGCTGCTTTTGTGGAGATGTCTGCTCTGTTACTGGTGCAGACGGCGTCCCTACGTCCTTACTATCAATCGCCTCTTCCATAATTTTTAGCGGCGGTGATCGCATCAGTACAGAACTTCTCCTAAATGGATTTTCTTCTGTACATTCGATTCCTGAGTTTGGTACTATATTTTTTTGTTCTTTTTTTTCTGTTTTATTTATGTTTGTTTTGTTTTCATTTTGATTCATTTTGTATTGGATCCCACGAGTATGGGGGAAAGGAAGGTCCACCACATCAGAGACCCCTGTAATGTGGTAAGGCTACATTACAACCAGAGGGCGCCAGGTATCTGGAGGGCTCCGTTAGCGATGCTGTATGGATTTTTGTCCCCAGCAACATCCAGAACAGGACGCTTAGTTACGGGCGGCATCTACTCGCCCTGTCACAAAAATTTCACTGGGCTTATGTGTTTTTTCCGTCACACCCTCCATTTTTGCCGCTCTTGGTCGGGGACTGCTTATTTGTTATTCGCAGCTAACCTATATATCTATAGGTCTTTCAGCTATCCGCCACCGTGCTGACCCCCCTGGTAGCCTAAGCTCGGCCCCAAGCAAAATTTTGTTCCAACAGTGTGCAGTCCTCAATGTTGAGAAAGTTTTGTAAACACTTTGTCATCCTCAGAAATAGGAAAACTTTTTTTTTAACAATGTGCGATCTTTATAGTTAAGAGGACTTTCTAACGTCGTGCAGCCTTTCTATGTAAAAAAACCTGGGCTAAAAACAAAATGAGGTATAAGGTGTAGAATTACATTATACATTGATTGAAATACTCGCAGTAACATTACATACCCAATGTACTCACGATTGTTTGACTACTAACATCGTGCAATCAACCGGAATAACAAAATTTTGTTCCAACAGTTTGAAGTCCTCAATGTTGAGAAAGTTTTGACTGAAATACTTGCAGTAACATTACATACCCGATGTACTCACTATTCTATGATTACCAACATCGTGCAATCAATCCGAATAACATACATAATTTTGTTCCAAGAGTGTGTAGTCCTCAATCTTGAGAAAGCTTTGTCAAACAATTTGTCATCCTCAAAAATAGGAAAACTTTTTCTTAACAATGTGCGATCCTTGTAGTTAAGAGGACTTTCTAACGTCTTTGTAAGAAAACTGGGCTAAAAACCAAAGGAGGTATACAGTGTAGAATTACATCATACATTGACTGAAATACTTGCAGTGACATTACATACCCAATGTACTCACTATTCTATGATTACCAACATCGCGCAATCAATCCGTGTGTAGTCCTCAATGTTGAGAAAGCTTTGTCAAACAATTTGTCCTCCTCAGAAATACGAAAACTTTTTCTTAACCATGTGCGATGCTTATAGTAAAGAGGACTTTCTAACGTCTATGTAAGAAAACTGGGTTAAAAACAAAAAGAGGTATAAAGTGTAGAATTACACCATACATTGACTGAAATACTTGCAGTGAGATTACGTAAACAATGTACTCACTATTCTATGATTACCAACATCGTGCAATCAATCCGAATAACATAATTTTGTTCCAACAGTGTGTAGTCCTCAATGTTGAGAAAGCTTTGCCAAACAATTTGTCCTCCTCAGAAATAGGAAAACTTTTTCTTAACCATGTGCGATGCTTATAGTAAAGAGGACTTTCTAACGTCGTGCAGCCTTTCTATGTAAGAAAACTGGGTTGTTAAAAACAAAATGAGGTATAAGGTGTAGAATTACATCATACATTGACTGAAATACTTGCAGTAATATTACACACCCAATGTACTCACTATTCTATGATTACCAACATCGTGCAATCAATTCGAATAACATAATTTTGTTCCAACAGTGTGTAGTCCTCAATGTTCAGAAAGCTTTGTCAAACAATTTGTCCTCCTCAGAAATAGGAAAACTTTTTCTTAACAATGTGCGATCCTTGTAGTTAAGAGGACTTTCTAACGTCTTTGTAAGAAAACTGGGCTAAAAACCAAAGGAGGTATACAGTGTAGAATTACATCATACATTGACTGAAATACTTGCAGTGACATTACATACCCAATGTACTCACTATTCTATGATTACCAACATCGCGCAATCAATCCGTGTGTAGTCCTCAATGTTGAGAAAGCTTTGTCAAACAATTTGTCCTCCTCAGAAATACGAAAACTTTTTCTTAACCATGTGCGATGCTTATAGTAAAGAGGACTTTCTAACGTCTATGTAAGAAAACTGGGTTAAAAACAAAAAGAGGTATAAAGTGTAGAATTACACCATACATTGACTGAAATACTTGCAGTGAGATTACGTAAACAATGTACTCACTATTCTATGATTACCAACATCGTGCAATCAATCCGAATAACATAATTTTGTTCCAACAGTGTGTAGTCCTCAATGTTGAGAAAGCTTTGCCAAACAATTTGTCCTCCTCAGAAATAGGAAAACTTTTTCTTAACCATGTGCGATGCTTATAGTAAAGAGGACTTTCTAACGTCGTGCAGCCTTTCTATGTAAGAAAACTGGGTTGTTAAAAACAAAATGAGGTATAAGGTGTAGAATTACATCATACATTGACTGAAATACTTGCAGTAATATTACACACCCAATGTACTCACTATTCTATGATTACCAACATCGTGCAATCAATTCGAATAACATAATTTTGTTCCAACAGTGTGTAGTCCTCAATGTTCAGAAAGCTTTGTCAAACAATTTGTCCTCCTCAGAAATAGGAAAACTTTTTCTTAACCATGTGCGATGCTTATAGTAAAGAGGACTTTCTAACGTCGTGCAGCCTTTCAATGTAAGAAAAGTGGGTTAAGAACAAAATGACGCATAAGGTGTAGAATTACATCATATATTGACTGAAATACTTACAGTAACATTACATACCCAATGCAGTCACTATTCTATGATTACCACCATCGTGCAATCAATCCGAATAACATAATTTTGTTCCAACAGTGTGTAGTCCTCAATGTTGAGAAAGCTTTGCCCAACAATTTGTCCTCCTCAGAAATAGGAAAACTTTTCTTAACCACGTGCGATGCTTATAATAAAGAGGACTTTCTAACGTCGTGCAGCCTTTCTATGTAAGAAAACTAGGTTAAAAACAAAAGGAGGTATAAAGTGTAGAATTACATCATACATTGACTGAAATACTTGCAGTGACATTACATACCCAATGTACTCACTATTCTATGATCACCAACATCGTGCAATCAATCCGTGTGTAGTCCTCAATGTTGAGAAAGCTTTGTCAAACAATCTGTCCTCCTCAGAAATAGGAAAACTTTTTCTTAACCATGTGCGATGCTTATAGTAAAGAGGACTTTCTAACGTCTATGCAAGAAAACTGGGTTAAAAACAAAAGGAGGTATAAAGTGTAGAATTACATCATACATTGACTGAAATACTTGCAGTGACATTACATACCCAATGTACTCACGATTGTTTGATTACCAGCATCGTGTAATCAATCCGAATAACATAATTTTGTTCCAACAGTGTGCAGTCCTCAATGTTGAGAAAGCTTTGTCAAACAATTTGTCCTCCTCAGAAATAGGAAAACTTTTTCTTAACCATGTGCGATGCTTATAGTAAAGAGGACTTTCTAACGTCGTGCAGCCTTCCTATGTAATAAAACTGGGTTAAAAACAAAATGAGGTATAAGGTGTAGAATTACATCATTCATTGACTGTAATACTTGCAGAGACATTACACACCCAATGTACTCACTATTCTATGATTACCAACATCGTGTAATCAATCCGAATAACATAATTTTGTTCCAACAGTGTGTAGTCCTCAATGTTGAGAAAGTTTTGACAAACAATTTGTCCTCCTCAGAAATAGGAAAACTTTTTCTTAACCATGTGCCATGCTTATAGTAAAGAGGACTTTCTAACGTCTATGTAAGAAAACTGGGTTAAAAACAAATTGAGGTATAAGGTGTAGAATTACATTATTCATTGACTGAAATACTTGCAGTAACATTACACACCCAATGTACTCACTATTCTATGATTACCAACATCGTGTAATCAATCCGAATAACATAATTTTGTTCCAACAGTGTGTAGTCCTCAATGTTGAGAAAGCTTTGCCAAACAATTTGTCCTCCTCAGAAATAGGAAAACTTTTCTTAACCATGTGCGATGCTTATAGTAAAGAGGACTTTCTAACGTCGTGCAGCCTTTCTATGTAAGAAAACTAGGTTAAAAACAAAAGGAGGTATAAAGTGTAGAATTACATCATACATTGACTGAAATACTTGCAGTGACATTACATAACCAATGTACTCACTATTCTATGATCACCAACATCGTGCAATCAATCCGTGTGTAGTCCTCAATGTTGAGAAAGCTTTGTCAAACAATTTGTCCTCCTCAGAAATAGGAAAACTTTTTCTTAACCATGTGCGATGCTTATAGTAAATAGGACTTTCTAACGTCTATGTAAGAAAACTGTGTTAAAAACAAATTGAGGTATAAGGTGTAGAATTATATTATTCATTGACTGAAATACTTGCAGTAACATTACACACCCAATGTACTCACTATTCTATGATTACCAACATCGTGTAATCAATCCGAATAACATAATTTTGTTCCAACAGTGTGTAGTCCTCAATGTTGAGAAAGTTTGTCAAACAATTGGTCATCCTCAGAAAAAGGAAAACTTTTTCTTAACCATGTGCGATGCTAATAGTAAAGACGACTTTCTAACGTCGTGCAGCCTTTCTATGTAAGAAAACTAGGTTAAAAACGAAATGAGGTATAAGGTGTAGAATAACATTATACATTGACTGAAATAATCGCAGTAATATTATATAACCAATGTACTCACGATTGTTTGATTACCAACATCGTGCAATCAGTCCGAATATCATAATTTTGTTCCAACAGTGTTCAGTCCTCAATGTTGAGAAAGCTTTGCCAAACAATTTGTCCTCCTCAGAAAAAGGAAAGCTTTTTCTTAACAATGTGCGATCTTTATAGTTAAGAGGACTTTCTAACGTCGGCTGCAGCCTTTCTATGGAAAAAAAACCTGGGCTAAAACAAAATGAGGTATAAGGTGTAGAATTACATTATACATTACATACATACAGAAATACTTGCAGTAACATTACATACCCGATGTACTCACTATTCTATGATCACCAACATCGTGCAATTTATCCGAACAACATACATAATTTTGTTCCAACAGTGTGTAGTCCTCAATCTTGAGAAAGCTTTGTCAAACAATTTGTCATCCTCAGAAATAGGAAAACTTTTTCTTAACAATGTGCGATCCTTGTAGTTAAGAGGACTTTCTAACGTCTATGTAAGAAAACTGGGTTAAAAACAAAATGACGCATAAGGTGTGGAATTACATCATACATTGACTGAAATACTTACAGTTACATTACATACCCAATGCAGTCACTATTCTATGATTACCACCATCGTGCAATCAATCCGAATAACATAATTTTGTTCCAACAGTGTGTAGTCCTCAATGTAGAGAAAGTTCAGTAAACAATTTGTCAACCTCAAAAATAGGAAAACTTTTTCTTAACTATGTGTGACCCATATAGTCAAGAGGACTTTCTAACGTCGTGCAACCGTTCTATGTAAGAAAACTGGGTTAAAAACAAAATGAGGTATAAGGTGTAGAATTACATCATACATTGACTGAAATATTTGCAGTAACATTACACACCCAATGTACTCACTATTCTATGATTACCAACATCGTGCAATCAATCCGAATAACATAATTTTGTTCCAACAGTGTGTAGTCCTCAATGTTGAGAAAGTTTGTCAAACAATTGGTCATCCTTAGAAATAGGAAAACTTTTTCTTAACCACGTGCGATGCTAATAATAAAGAGGACTTTCTAACGTCGTGCAGCCTTTCCATGTAAGAAAACTATGTTAGAAACAAAACGAGGTATAATGTGTAGAATAACATTATACATTGACTGAAATAATCGCAGTAACATTACATACCCAATGTACTCACGATTGTTTGATTACCAACATCGTGCAATTAATCCGAATATCATAATATTGTTCCAACAGTGTGTAGTCCTCAATGTTGAGAAAGTTTGTCAAACAATTTATCATCCTCAGAAATAGGAAAACTTTTTCTTAACCACGTGCGATGCTAATAGTAAAGAGGACTTTCTAACGTCGTGCAGCCTTTCTATGTAAGAAAACTAGGTCAAAAACAAAAGGAGGTATAAAATGCAGAATTACATCATACATTGACTGAAATACTTGCAGTGACATTACATACCCAATGTACTCGCAGAAATAGGAAAACTTTTTCTTAACCATGTGCGATGCTTATAGTAAAGAGGACTTTCTAACGTCTATGTAAGAAAACTGGGTTAAAAACAAAAGGAGGTATAAAGTGTAGAATTACATCATACATTGACTGAAATACTTGCAGTGACATTACATACCCAATGTACTCACGATTGTTTGATTACCAGCGTAATCAATCAATCCGAATAACATAATTTTGTTCCAACAGTGTGCAGTCGTCAATGTTGAGAAAGCTTTGTCAAACAATTTGTCCTCCTCAGAAATAGGAAAACTTTTTCTTAACAATGTGCGATCCTTGTAGTTAAGAGGACTTTCTAACGTCTATGTAAGAAAACTGGGTTAAAAACAAAAGGAGGTATAAAGTGTAGAATTACATCATACTTTGACTGAAATACTTGCAGTGACATTACATACCCAATGTACTCACTATTCTATGATTACCAACATCGTGTAATCAATCCGAATAACATAATTTTGTTCCAACAGTCTGTAGTCCTCAATGTGTCAAACAATTTGTCCTCCTCAGAAATAGGAAAACTTTTTCTTAACCATGTGCGATGCTTATAGTAAAGAGGACTTTCTAACGTCTATGTAAGAAAACTGGGTTAAAAACAAAATGAGGTATAAAGTGTAGAATTACATCATAGATTTGACTGAAATACTTGCAGTGACATTACATACCCAATGTACTCACGATTGTTTGATTACCAACATCGTGTAATCAATCCGAATAACATAATTTTGTTCCAACAGTGTGTAGTCCTCAATGTCAAACAATTTGTCCTCCTCAGAAATTGGAAAACTTTTTCTTAACAATGTGCGATCCTTGTAGTTAAGAGGACTTTCTAACGCCTATGTAAGAAAACTGGGTTAAAAACAAAAGGAGGTATAAAGTGTAGAATTACATCATATATTGACTGAAATACTTGCAGTGACATTACATACCCAATGTACTTACTATTCTATGATTACCAACATCGTGTAATCAATCCGAATAACATAATTTTGTTCCAACAGTGTGTAGTCCTCAATGTTGAGAAAGCTTTGTCAAACAATTTGTCCTCCTCAGAAATAGGAAAACTTTTTCTTAACCATGTGCGATGCTTATAGTAAAGAGGACTTTCAACGTCGTGCAGCCTTTCTATGTAAGAAAACTGGGTTGTTAGAAACAAAATGGGGTATGAGGTGTAGAATTACATCATACATTGACTGAAATACTTGCAGTAATATTACACACCCAATGTACTCACTATTCTATGATTACCAACATCGTGCAATCAACCCGAATAACATAATTTTGTTCCAACAGTGTGTAGTCCTCAATGTTGAGAAAGCTTTGTCAAACAATTTGTCCTCCTCAGAAATAGGAAAACTTTTTCTTAACCATGTGCGATGCTTATAGTAAAGAGGACTTTCTAACGTCGTGCAGCCTTTCTATGTAAGAAAACTGGGTTAAGAACAAAATGACGCATAAGGTGTAGAATTACATCATACATTGACTTAAAAACTAACAGTAACATTACATACCCAATGCAGTCACTATTCTATGATTACCACCATCGTGCAATCAATCCGAATAACATAATTTTGTTCCAACAGTGTGTAGTCCTCAATGTTGAGAAAGCTTTGTCAAACAATTTGTCCTCCTCAGAAATAGGAAAACTTTTCTTAACCATGTGCGATGCTTATAGTAAAGAGGACTTTCTAACGTCGTGCAGCCTATCTATGTAAGAAAACTAGGTTAAAAACAAAAGGAGGTATAAAGTGTAGAATTACATCATACATTGACTGAAATACTTGCAGTGACATTACATACCCAATGTACTCACTATTCTATGATTACCAACATCGTGCAATCAATCCGTGTGTAGTCCTCAATGTTGAGAAAGCTTTGTCAAACAATTTGTCCTCCTCAGAAATAGGAAAACTTTTTCTTAACCATGTGCGATGCTTATAGTAAAGAGGACTTTCTAACGTCGTGCAGCCTTTCTATGTAAGAAAACTGGGTTAAGAACAAAATGACGCATAAGGTGTAGAATTACATCATACATTGACTGAAATACTTGCAGTAACAGTACACACCCAATGTACTCACTATTCTATGATTACCAACATCGTGTAATCAATCCGAAAAACATAATTTTGTTCCAACAGTGTGTAGTCCTCAATGTTGAGAAAGCTTTGTCAAACAATTTGTCCTCCTCAGAAATAGGAAAACTTTTTCTTAACCATGTGCGATGCTTATAGTAAAGAGGACTTTCTAACGTCGTGCAGCCTTTCTATGTAATAAAACTGGGTTAAAAACAAAATGAGGTATAAGGTGTAGAATTACATCATTCATTGACTGAAATACTTGCAGTAACATTACACACCCAATGTACTCACTATTCTATGATTAGCAACATCGTGTAATCAATCCGAATAACATAATTTTGTTCCAACAGTGTGTAGTCCTCAATGTTGAGAAAGCTTTGTCAAACAATTTGTCCTCCTCAGAAATAGGAAAACTTTTTCTTAACCATGTGCCATGCTTATAGTAAAGAGGACTTTCTAACGTCTATGTAAGAAAACTGGGTTAAAAACAAATTGAGGTATAAGGTGTAGAATTACATTATTCATTAACTGAAATACTTGCAGTAACATTACACACCCAATGTACTCACTATTCTATGATTACCAACATCGTGTAATCAATCCGAATAACATAATTTTGTTCCAACAGTGTGCAGTCCTCAATGTTGAGAAAGCTTTGCCAAACAATTTGTCCTCCTCAGAAATAGGAAAACTTTTTCTTAACAATGTGCGATCCTTGTAGTTAAGAGGACTTTCTAACGTCTATGTAAGAAAACTGGGTTAAAAACAAAAGGAGGTATAAAGTGTAGAATTACATCATACTTTGACTGAAATACTTGCAGTGACATTACATACCCAATGTACTCACTATTCTATGATTACCAGCATCGTGTAATCAATCCGAATAACATAATTTTGTTCCAACAGTCTGTAGTCCTCAATGTGTCAAACAATTTGTCCTCCTCAGAAATAGGAAAACTTTTTCTTAACCATGTGCGATGCTTATAGTAAAGAGGACTTTCTAACGTCTATGTAAGAAAACTGGGTTAATAACAAAATGAGGTATAAAGTGTAGAATTACATCATAGATTTGACTGAAATAATTGCAGTGACATTACATACCCAATGTACTCACGATTGTTTGATTACCAACATCGTGTAATCAATCCGAATAACATAATTTTGTTCCAACAGTGTGTAGTCCTCAATGTAGAGAAAGTTCAGTAAACAATTTGTCAACCTCAAAAATAGGAAAACTTTTTCTTAACTATGTGTGACCCATATAGTCAAGAGGACTTTCTAACGTCGTGCAACCGTTCTATGTAAGAAAACTTTGTTAAAAACAAAATGAGGTATAAGGTGTAGAATTACATCATACATTGACTGAAATATTTGCAGTAACATTACACACCCAATGTACTCACTATTCTATGATTACCAACATCGTGCAATCAATCCGAATAACATAATTTTGTTCCAACAGTGTGTAGTCCTCAATGTTGAGAAAGTTTGTCAAACAATTGGTCATCCTTAGAAATGGGAAAACTTTTTCTTAACCACGTGCGATGCTAATAATAAAGAGGACTTTCTAACGTCGTGCAGCCTTTCCATGTAAGAAAACTATGTTAGAAACAAAACGAGGTATAATGTGTAGAATAACATTATACATTGACTGAAATAATCGCAGTAACATTACATACCCAATGTACTCACGATTGTTTGATTACCAACATCGTGCAATTAATCCGAATATCATAATTTTGTTCCAACAGTGTGTAGTCCTCAATGTTGAGAAAGTTTGTCAAACAATTTATCATCCTCAGAAATAGGAAAACTTTTTCTTAACCACGTGCGATGCTAATAGTAAAGAGGACTTTCTAACGTCGTGCAGCCTTTCTATGTAAGAAAACTAGGTCAAAAACAAAAGGAGGTATAAAGTGCAGAATTACATCATACATTGACTGAAATACTTGCAGTGACATTACATACCCAATGTACTCACAGAAATAGGAAAACTTTTTCTTAACCATGTGCGATGCTTATAGTAAAGAGGACTTTCTAACGTCTATGTAAGAAAACTGGGTTAAAAACAAAAGGAGGTATAAAGTGTAGAATTACATCATACATTGACTGAAATACTTGCAGTGACATTACATACCCAATGTACTCACGATTGTTTGATTACCAGCATCGTGTAATCAATCCGAATAACATAATTTTGTTCCAACAGTGTGCAGTCCTCAATGTTGAGAAAGCTTTGTCAAACAATTTGTCCTCCTCAGAAATAGGAAAACTTTTTCTTAACAATGTGCGATCCTTGTAGTTAAGAGGACTTTCTAACGTCTGTGTAAGAAAACTGGGTTAAAAACAAAAGGAGGTATAAAGTGTAGAATTACATCATACTTTGACTGAAATACTTGCAGTGACATTACATACCCAATGTACTCACGATTGTTTGATTACTAGCATCGTGTAATCAATCCGAATAACATAATTTTGTTCCAACAGTGTGCAGTCCTCAATGTTGAGAAAGCTTTGTCAAACAATTTGTCCTCCTCAGAAATAGGAAAACTTTTTCTTAACAATGTGCGATCCTTGTAGTTAAGAGGACTTTCTAACGTCTATGTAAGAAAACTGGGTTAAAAACAAAAGGAGGTATAAAGTGTAGAATTACATCATACTTTGACTGAAATACTTGCAGTGACATTACATACCCAATGTACTCACTATTCTATGATTACCAGCATCGTGCAATCAATCCGTGTGTAGTCCTCAATGTTGAGAAAGCTTTGTCAAACAATTTGTCCTCCTCAGAAATAGGAAAACTTTTTCTTAACCATGTGCGATGCTTGTAGTAAAGTGGACTTTCTAACGTCTATGTAAGAAAACTGGGTTAAAAACAAAAGGCGGTATAAAGTGTAGAATTACATCATACATTGACTGAAATACTTGCAGTAACAGTACACACCCAATGTACTCATTATTCTATGATTACCAATATCGTGTAATCAATCCGAAAAACATAATTTTGTTCCAACAGTGTGTAGTCCTCAATGTTGAGAAAGCTTTGTCAAACAATTTGTCCTCCTCAGAAATAGGAAAACTTTTTCTTAACCATGTGCGATGCTTATAGTAAAGAGGACTTTCTAACGTCGTGCAGCCTTTCTATGTAATAAAACTGGGTTAAAAACAAAATGAGGTATAAGGTGTAGAATTACATCATTCATTGACTGAAATACTTGCAGTAACATTACACACCCAATGTACTCACTATTCTATGATTACCAACATCGTGTAATCAATCCGAATAACATAATTTTGTTCCAACAGTGTGTAGTCCTCAATGTTGAGAAAGCTTTGTCAAACAATTTGTCCTCCTCAGAAATAGGAAAACTTTTTCTTAACCATGTGCCATGCTTATAGTAAAGAGGACTTTCTAACGTCTATGTAAGAAAACTGGGTTAAAAACAAATTGAGGTATAAGGTGTAGAATTACATTATTCATTAACTGAAATACTTGCAGTAACATTACACACCCAATGTACTCACTATTCTATGATTACCAACATCGTGTAATCAATCCGAATAACATAATTTTGTTCCAACAGTGTGCAGTCCTCAATGTTGAGAAAGCTTTGCCAAACAATTTGTCCTCCTCAGAAATAGGAAAACTTTTTCTTAACAATGTGCGATCCTTGTAGTTAAGAGGACTTTCTAACGTCTATGTAAGAAAACTGGGTTAAAAACAAAAGGAGGTATAAAGTGTAGAATTACATCATACTTTGACTGAAATACTTGCAGTGACATTACATACCCAATGTACTCACTATTCTATGATTACCAGCATCGTGTAATCAATCCGAATAACATAATTTTGTTCCAACAGTCTGTAGTCCTCAATGTGTCAAACAATTTGTCCTCCTCAGAAATAGGAAAACTTTTTCTTAACCATGTGCGATGCTTATAGTAAAGAGGACTTTCTAACGTCTATGTAAGAAAACTGGGTTAATAACAAAATGAGGTATAAAGTGTAGAATTACATCATAGATTTGACTGAAATAATTGCAGTGACATTACATACCCAATGTACTCACGATTGTTTGATTACCAACATCGTGTAATCAATCCGAATAACATAATTTTGTTCCAACAGTGTGTAGTCCTCAATGTAGAGAAAGTTCAGTAAACAATTTGTCAACCTCAAAAATAGGAAAACTTTTTCTTAACTATGTGTGACCCATATAGTCAAGAGGACTTTCTAACGTCGTGCAACCGTTCTATGTAAGAAAACTGGGTTAAAAACAAAATGAGGTATAAGGTGTAGAATTACATCATACATTGACTGAAATATTTGCAGTAACATTACACACCCAATGTACTCACTATTCTATGATTACCAACATCGTGCAATCAATCCGAATAACATAATTTTGTTCCAACAGTGTGTAGTCCTCAATGTTGAGAAAGTTTGTCAAACAATTGGTCATCCTTAGAAATGGGAAAACTTTTTCTTAACCACGTGCGATGCTAATAATAAAGAGGACTTTCTAACGTCGTGCAGCCTTTCCATGTAAGAAAACTATGTTAGAAACAAAACGAGGTATAATGTGTAGAATAACATTATACATTGACTGAAATAATCGCAGTAACATTACATACCCAATGTACTCACGATTGTTTGATTACCAACATCGTGCAATTAATCCGAATATCATAATTTTGTTCCAACAGTGTGTAGTCCTCAATGTTGAGAAAGTTTGTCAAACAATTTATCATCCTCAGAAATAGGAAAACTTTTTCTTAACCACGTGCGATGCTAATAGTAAAGAGGACTTTCTAACGTCGTGCAGCCTTTCTATGTAAGAAAACTAGGTCAAAAACAAAAGGAGGTATAAAGTGCAGAATTACATCATACATTGACTGAAATACTTGCAGTGACATTACATACCCAATGTACTCACAGAAATAGGAAAACTTTTTCTTAACCATGTGCGATGCTTATAGTAAAGAGGACTTTCTAACGTCTATGTAAGAAAACTGGGTTAAAAACAAAAGGAGGTATAAAGTGTAGAATTACATCATACATTGACTGAAATACTTGCAGTGACATTACATACCCAATGTACTCACGATTGTTTGATTACCAGCATCGTGTAATCAATCCGAATAACATAATTTTGTTCCAACAGTGTGCAGTCCTCAATGTTGAGAAAGCTTTGTCAAACAATTTGTCCTCCTCAGAAATAGGAAAACTTTTTCTTAACAATGTGCGATCCTTGTAGTTAAGAGGACTTTCTAACGTCTATGTAAGAAAACTGGGTTAAAAACAAAAGGAGGTATAAAGTGTAGAATTACATCATACTTTGACTGAAATACTTGCAGTGACATTACATACCCAATGTACTCACTATTCTATGTTTACCAACATCGTGTAATCAATCCGAATAACATAATTTTGTTCCAACAGTCTGTAGTCCTCAATGTGTCAAACAATTTGTCCTCCTCAGAAATAGGAAAACTTTTTCTTAACCATGTGCGATGCTTATAGTAAAGAGGACTTTCTAACGTCTATGTAAGAAAACTGGGTTAAAAACAAAATGAGGTATAAAGTGTAGAATTACATCATAGATTTGACTGAAATACTTGCAGTGACATTACATACCCAATGTACTCACGATTGTTTGATTACCAACATCGTGTAATCAATCCGAATAACATAATTTTGTTCCAACAGTGTGTAGTCCTCAATGTTGAGAAAGCTTTGTCAAACAATTTGTCCTCCTCAGAAATAGGAAAACTTTTTCTTAACAATGTGCGATCCTTGTAGTTAAGAGGACTTTCTAACGCCTATGTAAGAAAACTGGGTTAAAAACAAAAGGAGGTATAAAGTGTAGAATTACATCATATATTGACTGAAATACTTACAGTGACATTACATACCCAATGTACTTACTATTCTATGATTACCAACATCGTGTAATCAATCCGAATAACATAATTTTGTTCCAACAGTGTGTAGTCCTCAATGTTGAGAAAGCTTTGTCAAACAATTTGTCCTCCTCAGAAATAGGAAAACTTTTCCTTAACCATGTGCGATGCTTAGGAAAAGAGGACTTTCTAACGTCGTGCAGCCTTTCTATGTAATAAAACTGGGTTAAAAACAAAATGAGGTATAAGGTGTAGAATTACATCATTCATTGACTGAAATACTTGCAGTAACATTACACATCCAATGTACTCACTATTCTATGATTACCAACATCGTGTAATCAATCCGAGTAACATAATTTTGTTCCAACAGTGTGTAGTCCTCAATCTTGAGAAAGCTTTGTCAAACAATTTGTCATCCTCAGAAATGGGAAAACTTTTTCTTAACAATGTGCGATCCTTGTAGTTAAGAGGACTTTCTAACGTCTATGTAAGAAAACTGGGTTAAAAACAAAAGGAGGTATAAAGTGTAGAATTACATCATACTTTGACTGAAATACTTGCAGTGACATTACATACCCAATGTACTCACTATTCTATGTTTACCAACATCGTGTAATCAATCCGAATAACATAATTTTGTTCCAACAGTCTGTAGTCCTCAATGTGTCAAACAATTTGTCCTCCTCAGAAATAGGAAAACTTTTTCTTAACCATGTGCGATCCTTGTAGTTAAGAGGACTTTCTAACGTCTATGTAAGAAAACTGGGTTAAAAACAAAAGGAGGTATAAAGTGTAGAATTACATCATACTTTGACTGAAATACTTGCAGTGACATTACATACCCAATGTACTCACTATTCTATGTTTACCAACATCGTGTAATCAATCCGAATAACATAATTTTGTTCCAACAGTGTGTAGTCCTCAATGTTGAGAAAGCTTTGTCAAACAATTTGTCCTCCTCAGAAATAGGAAAACTTTTCCTTAACCATGTGCGATGCTTAGGAAAAGAGGACTTTCTAACGTCGTGCAGCCTTTCTATGTAATAAAACTGGGTTAAAAACAAAATGAGGTATAAGGTGTAGAATTACATCATTCATTGACTGAAATACTTGCAGTAACATTACACATCCAATGTACTCACTATTCTATGATTACCAACATCGTGTAATCAATCCGAGTAACATAATTTTGTTCCAACAGTGTGTAGTCCTCAATCTTGAGAAAGCTTTGTCAAACAATTTGTCATCCTCAGAAATGGGAAAACTTTTTCTTAACAATGTGCGATCCTTGTAGTTAAGAGGACTTTCTAACGTCTATGTAAGAAAACTGGGTTAAAAACCAAATGAGGTATAAGGTGTAGAATTACATCATACATTGACTGAAATATTTGCAGTAACATTACATACCCAATGTACTCACGATTGTTTGATTACCAACATCGTGCAATTAATCCGAATATCATAATTTTGTTCCAACAGTGTGTAGTCCTCAATGTTGAGAAAGTTTGTCAAACAATTTATCATCCTCAGAAATAGGAAAACTTTTTCTTAACCACGTGCGATGCTAATAGTAAAGAGGACTTTCTAACGTCGTGCAGCCTTTCTATGTAAGAAAACTAGGTCAAAAACAAAAGGAGGTATAAAGTGCAGAATTACATCATACATTGACTGAAATACTTGCAGTGACATTACATACCCAATGTACTCACAGAAATAGGAAAACTTTTTCTTAACCATGTGCGATGCTTATAGTAAAGAGGACTTTCTAACGTCTATGTAAGAAAACTGGGTTAAAAACAAAAGGAGGTATAAAGTGTAGAATTACATCATACATTGACTGAAATACTTGCAGTGACATTACATACCCAATGTACTCACGATTGTTTGATTACCAACATCGTGCAATTAATCCGAATATCATAATTTTGTTCCAACAGTGTGTAGTCCTCAATGTTGAGAAAGTTTGTCAAACAATTGGTCATCCTTAGAAATGGGAAAACTTTTTCTTAACCACGTGCGATGCTAATAATAAAGAGGACTTTCTAACGTCGTGCAGCCTTTCCATGTAAGAAAACTATGTTAGAAACAAAACGAGGTATAATGTGTAGAATAACATTATACATTGACTGAAATAATCGCAGTAACATTACATACCCAATGTACTCACGATTGTTTGATTACCAACATCGTGCAATTAATCCGAATATCATAATTTTGTTCCAACAGTGTGTAGTCCTCAATGTTGAGAAAGTTTGTCAAACAATTTATCATCCTCAGAAATAGGAAAACTTTTTCTTAACCACGTGCGATGCTAATAGTAAAGAGGACTTTCTAACGTCGTGCAGCCTTTCTATGTAAGAAAACTAGGTCAAAAACAAAAGGAGGTATAAAGTGCAGAATTACATCATACATTGACTGAAATACTTGCAGTGACATTACATACCCAATGTACTCACAGAAATAGGAAAACTTTTTCTTAACCATGTGCGATGCTTATAGTAAAGAGGACTTTCTAACGTCTATGTAAGAAAACTGGGTTAAAAACAAAAGGAGGTATAAAGTGTAGAATTACATCATACATTGACTGAAATACTTGCAGTGACATTACATACCCAATGTACTCACGATTGTTTGATTACCAGCATCGTGTAATCAATCCGAATAACATAATTTTGTTCCAACAGTGTGCAGTCCTCAATGTTGAGAAAGCTTTGTCAAACAATTTGTCCTCCTCAGAAATAGGAAAACTTTTTCTTAACAATGTGCGATCCTTGTAGTTAAGAGGACTTTCTAACGTCTATGTAAGAAAACTGGGTTAAAAACAAAAGGAGGTATAAAGTGTAGAATTACATCATACTTTGACTGAAATACTTGCAGTGACATTACATACCCAATGTACTCACTATTCTATGTTTACCAACATCGTGTAATCAATCCGAATAACATAATTTTGTTCCAACAGTCTGTAGTCCTCAATGTGTCAAACAATTTGTCCTCCTCAGAAATAGGAAAACTTTTTCTTAACCATGTGCGATGCTTATAGTAAAGAGGACTTTCTAACGTCTATGTAAGAAAACTGGGTTAAAAACAAAATGAGGTATAAAGTGTAGAATTACATCATAGATTTGACTGAAATACTTGCAGTGACATTACATACCCAATGTACTCACGATTGTTTGATTACCAACATCGTGTAATCAATCCGAATAACATAATTTTGTTCCAACAGTGTGTAGTCCTCAATGTTGAGAAAGCTTTGTCAAACAATTTGTCCTCCTCAGAAATAGGAAAACTTTTTCTTAACAATGTGCGATCCTTGTAGTTAAGAGGACTTTCTAACGCCTATGTAAGAAAACTGGGTTAAAAACAAAAGGAGGTATAAAGTGTAGAATTACATCATATATTGACTGAAATACTTACAGTGACATTACATACCCAATGTACTTACTATTCTATGATTACCAACATCGTGTAATCAATCCGAATAACATAATTTTGTTCCAACAGTGTGTAGTCCTCAATGTTGAGAAAGCTTTGTCAAACAATTTGTCCTCCTCAGAAATAGGAAAACTTTTCCTTAACCATGTGCGATGCTTAGGAAAAGAGGACTTTCTAACGTCGTGCAGCCTTTCTATGTAATAAAACTGGGTTAAAAACAAAATGAGGTATAAGGTGTAGAATTACATCATTCATTGACTGAAATACTTGCAGTAACATTACACATCCAATGTACTCACTATTCTATGATTACCAACATCGTGTAATCAATCCGAGTAACATAATTTTGTTCCAACAGTGTGTAGTCCTCAATCTTGAGAAAGCTTTGTCAAACAATTTGTCATCCTCAGAAATGGGAAAACTTTTTCTTAACAATGTGCGATCCTTGTAGTTAAGAGGACTTTCTAACGTCTATGTAAGAAAACTGGGTTAAAAACCAAATGAGGTATAAGGTGTAGAATTACATCATACATTGACTGAAATATTTGCAGTAACATTACACACCCAATGTACTCACTATTCTATGATTACCAACATCGTGCAATCAATCCGAATAACATAATTTTGTTCCAACAGTGTGTAGTCCTCAATGTTGAGAAAGTTTGTCAAACAATTGGTCATCCTTAGAAATGGGAAAACTTTTTCTTAACCACGTGCGATGCTAATAATAAAGAGGACTTTCTAACGTTGTGCAGCCTTTCCATGTAAGAAAACTATGTTAGAAACAAAACGAGGTATAATGTGTAGAATAACATTATACATTGACTGAAATAATCGCAGAAACATTACATACCCAATGTACTCACGATTGTTTGATTACCAACATCGTGCAATTAATCCGAATATCATAATTTTGTTCCAACAGTGTGTAGTCCTCAATGTTGAGAAAGTTTGTCAAACAATTTATCATCCTCAGAAATAGGAAAACTTTTTCTTAACCACGTGCGATGCTAATAGTAAAGAGGACTTTCTAACGTCGTGCAGCCTTTCTATGTAAGAAAACTATGTCAAAAACAAAAGGAGGTATAAAGTGCAGAATTACATCATACATTGACTGAAATACTTGCAGTGACATTACATACCCAATGTACTCACAGAAATAGGAAAACTTTTTCTTAACCATGTGCGATGCTTATAGTAAAGAGGACTTTCTAACGCCTATGTAAGAAAACTGGGTTAAAAACAAAAGGAGGTATAAAGTGTAGAATTACATCATACATTGACTGAAATACTTGCAGTGACATTACATACCCAATGTACTCACGATTGTTTGATTACCAGCATCGTGTAATCAATCCGAATAACATAATTTTGTTCCAACAGTGTGCAGTCCTCAATGTTGAGAAAGCTTTGTCAAACAATTTGTCCTCCTCAGAAATAGGAAAACTTTTTCTTAACAATGTGCGATCCTTGTAGTTAAGAGGACTTTCTAACGTCTATGTAAGAAAACTGGGTTAAAAACAAAAGGAGGTATAAAGTGCAGAATTACATCATACTTTGACTGAAATACTTGCAGTAACATTACATACCCAATGTACTCACTATTCTATGATTACCAACATCGTGTAATCAATCCGAATAACATAATTTTGTTCCAACAGTGTGTAGTCCTCAATGTTGAGAAAGCTTTGTCAAACAATTTGTCCTCCTCAGAAATAGGAAAACTTTTTCTTAACCATGTGCGATGCTTATAGTAAAATGGGGTATGAGGAGTAGAATTACATCATACATTGACTGAAATACTTGCAGTAATATTACACACCCAATGTACTCACTATTCTATGATTACCAACATCGTGCAATCAATCCGAATAACATAATTTTGTTCCAACAGTGTGTAGTCCTCAATGTTGAGAAAGCTTTGTCAAACAATTTGTCCTCCTCAGAAATAGGAAAACTTTTTCTTAACCATGTGCGATGCTTATAGTAAAGAGGACTTTCTAACGTCGTGCAGCCTTTCTATGTAAGAAAACTGGGTTAAGAACAAAATGACGCATAAGGTGTAGAATTACATCATACATTGACTGAAATACTTACAGTAACATTACATACCCAATGCAGTCACTATTCTATGATTACCACCATCGTGCAATCAATCCGAATAACATAATTTTGTTCCAACAGTGTGTAGTCCTCAATGTTGAGAAAGCTTTGCCAAACAATTTGTCCTCTTCAGAAATAGGAAAACTTTTCTTAACCATGTGCGATGCTTATAGTAAAGAGGACTTTCTAACGTCGTGCAGCCTTTCTATGTAAGAAAACTGGGTTAAGAACAAAATGACGCATAAGGTGTAGAATTACATCATACATTGACTGAAATACTTACAGTAACATTACATACCCAATGCAGTCACTATTCTATGATTACCACCATCGTGCAATCAATCCGAATAACATAATTTTGTTCCAACAGTGTGTAGTCCTCAATGTTGAGAAAGCTTTGCCAAACAATTTGTCCTCTTCAGAAATAGGAAAACTTTTCTTAACCATGTGCGATGCTTATAGTAAAGAGGACTTTCTAACGTCGTGCAGCCTTTCTATGTAATAAAACTGGGTTAAAAACAAAATGAGGTATAAGGTGTAGAATTACATCATTCGTTGACTGAAATACTTGCAGTTACATTACACACCCAATGTACTCACTATTCTATGATTACCAACATCGTGTAATCAATCCGAATAACATAATTTTGTTCCAACAGTGTGTAGTCCTCAATGTTGAGAAAGCTTTGTCAAACATTTTGTCCTCCTCAGAAATAGGAAAACTTTTTCTTAACCATGTGCGATGCTTATAGTAAAGAGGACTTTCTAACGTCGTGCAGCCTTTCTATGTAAGAAAACTGGGTTAAGAACAAAATGACGCATAAGGTGTAGAATTACATCATACATTGACTGAAATACTTACAGTAACATTACATACCCAATGCAGTCACTATTCTATGATTAACACCATCGTGCAATCAATCCGAATAACATAATTTTGTTCCAACAGTGTGTAGTCCTCAATGTTGAGAAAGCTTTGCCAAACAATTTGTCCTCTTCAGAAATAGGAAAACTTTTCTTAACCATGTGCGATGCTTATAGTAAAGAGGACTTTCTAACGTCGTGCAGCCTTTCTATGTAAGAAAACTAGGTTAAAAACAAAAGGAGGTATAAAGTGTAGAATTACATCATACTTTGACTGAAATACTTGCAGTGACATTACATACCCAATGTACTCACTATTCTATGATTACCAGCATCGTGCAATCAATCCGAATAACATAATTTTGTTCCAACAGTGTGTAGTCCTCAATGTTGAGAAAGCTTTGTCAAACAATTTGTCCTCCTCAGAAATAGGAAAACTTTTTCTTAACCATGTGCGATGCTTGTAGTAAAGTGGACTTTCTAACGTCTATGTAAGAAAACTGGGTTAAAAACAAAAGGCGGTATAAAATGTAGAATTACATCATACATTGACTGAAATACTTGCAGTAACAGTACACACCCAATGTACTCACTATTCTATGATTACCAACATCGTGTAATCAATCCGAAGAACATAATTTTGTTTCAACAGTGTGTAGTCCTCAATGTTGAGAAAGCTTTGTCAAACAATTTGTCCTCCTCAGAAATAGGAAAACTTTTTCTTAACCATGTGCGATGCTTATAGTAAAGAGGACTTTCTAACGTCGTGCAGCCTTTCTATGTAATAAAACTGGGTTAAAAACAAAATGAGGTATAAGGTGTAGAATTACATCATTCGTTGACTGAAATACTTGCAGTAACATTACACACCCAATGTACTCACTATTCTATGATTACCACCATCGTGTAATCAATCCGAATAACATAATTTTGTTCCAACAGTCTGTAGTCCTCAATGTGTCAAACAATTTGTCCTCCTCAGAAATAGGAAAACTTTTTCTTAACCATGTGCGATGCTTATAGTAAAGAGGACTTTCTAACGTCTATGTAAGAAAACTGGGTTAAAAACAAAATGAAGTATAAAGTGTACAATTACATCATACATTGACTGAAATACTTGCAGTGACATTACATACCCAATGTACTCACGATTGTTTGATTACCAATATCGTGTAATCAATCCGAATAACATAATTTTGTTCCAACAGTGTGTAGTCCTCAATGTTGAGAAAGCTTTGTCAAACAATTTGTCCTCCTCAGAAATAGGAAAACTTTTTCTTAACAATGTGCGATCCTTGTAGTTAAGAGGACTTTCTAACGCCTATGTAAGAAAACTGGGTTAAAAACAAAAGGAGGTATAAAGTGTAGAATTACATCATATATTGACTGAAATACTTGCAGTGACATTACATACCCAATGTACTTACTATTCTATGATTACCAACATCGTGTAATCAATCCGAATAACATAATTTTGTTCCAACAGTGTGTAGTCCTCAATGTTGAGAAAGCTTTGTCAAACAATTTGTCCTCCTCAGAAATAGGAAAACTTTTTCTTAACCATGTGCGATGCTTATAGTAAAATGGGGTATGAGGTGTAGAATTACATCATACATTGACTGAAATACTTGCAGTAATATTACACACCCAATGTACTCACTATTCTATGATTACCAACATCGTGCAATCAATCCGAATAACATAATTTTGTTCCAACAGTGTGTAGTCCTCAATGTTGAGAAAGCTTTGTCAAACAATTTGTCCTCCTCAGAAATAGGAAAACTTTTTCTTAACCATGTGCGATGCTTATAGTAAAGAGGACTTTCTAACGTCGTGCAGCCTTTCTATGTAAGAAAACTGGGTTAAGAACAAAATGACGCATATGGTGTAGAATTACATCATACATTGACTGAAATACTTACAGTAACATTACATACCCAATGCAGTCACTATTCTATGATTACCACCATCGTGCAATCAATCCGAATAACATAATTTTGTTCCAACAGTGTGTAGTCCTCAATGTTGAGAAAGCTTTGCCAAACAATTTGTCCTCTTCAGAAATAGGAAAACTTTTCTTAACCATGTGCGATGCTTATAGTAAAGAGGACTTTCTAACGTCGTGCAGCCTTTCTATGTAAGAAAACTAGGTTAAAAACAAAAGGAGGTATAAAGTGTAGAATTACATCATACATTGACTGAAATACTTGCAGTGACATTACATACCCAATGTACTCACTATTCTATGATTACCAACATCGTGCAATCAATCCGTGTGTAGTCCTCAATGTTGAGAAAGCTTTGTCAAACAATTTGTCCTCCTCAGAAATAGGAAAACTTTTTCTTAACCATGTGCGATGCTTGTAGTAAAGTGGACTTTCTAACGTCTATGTAAGAAAACTGTTTTAAAAACAAAAGGCGGTATAAAATGTAGAATTACATCATACATTGACTGAAATACTTGCAGTAACAGTACACACCCAATGTACTCACTATTCTATGATTACCAACATCGTGTAATCAATCCGAAAAACATAATTTTGTTCCAACAGTGTGTAGTCCTCAATGTTGAGAAAGCTTTGTCAAACAATTTGTCCTCCTCAGAAATAGGAAAACTTTTTCTTAACCATGTGCGATGCTTATAGTAAAGAGGACTTTCTAACGTCGTGCAGCCTTTCTATGTAATAAAACTGGGTTAAAAACAAAATGAGGTATAAGTTGTAGAATTACATCATTCGTTGACTGAAATACTTGCAGTAACATTACACACCCAATGTACTCACTATTCTATGATTACCAACATCGTGTAATCAATCCGAATAACATAATTTTGTTCCAACAGTGTGTAGTCCTCAATGTTGAGAAAGCTTTGTCAAACAATTTGTCCTCCTCAGAAATAGGAAAACTTTTTCTTAACCATGTGCCATGCTTATAGTAAAGAGGACTTTCTAACGTCTATGTAAGAAAACTGGGTTAAAAACAAATTGAGGTATAAGGTGTAGAATTACATTATTCATTAACTGAAATACTTGCAGTAACATTACACACCCAATGTACTCACTATTCTATGATTACCAACATCGTGTAATCAATCCGAATAACATAATTTTGTTCCAACAGTGTGTAGTCCTCAATGTTCAGAAAGCTTTGCCAAACAATTTGTCCTCCTCAGAAATAGGAAAACTTTTCTTAACCATGTGCGATGCTTATAGTAAAGAGGACTTTCTAACGTCGTGCAGCCTTTCTATGTAAGAAAACTAGGTTAAAAACAAAAGGAGGTATAAAGTGTAGAATTACATCATACATTGACTGAAATACTTGCAGTGACATTACATACCCAATGTACTCACTATTCTATGATCACCAACATCGTGCAATCAATCCGTGTGTAGTCCTCAATGTTGAGAAAACTTTGTCAAACAGTTTGTCCTCCTCAGAAATAGGAAAACTTTTTCTTAGCCATGTGCGATGCTTATAGTAAAGAGGACTTTCTAACGTCTATGTAAGAAAACTGTGTTAAAAACAAAAGGAGGTATAAGGTGTAGAATTATATTATTCATTGACTGAAATACTTGCAGTAACATTACACACCCAATGTACTCACTATTCTATGATTACCAACATCGTGTAATCAATCCGAATATCATAATTTTGTTCCAACAGTGTGCAGTCCTCAATGTTGAGAAAGCTTTGCCAAACAATTTGTCCTCCTCAGAAAAAGGAAAACTTTTTCTTAACAATGTGCGATCTTTATAGTTAAGAGGACTTTCTAACGTCGGCTGCAGCCTTTCTATGGAAAAAAACCTGGGCTAAAAACAAAATGAGGTATAAGGTGTAGAATTACATTATACATTACATACATACAGAAATACTTGCAGTAACATTACATACCCGATGTACTCACTATTCTACGATTACCAACATCGTGCAATTTATCCGAACAACATACATAATTCTGTTCCAACAGTGTGTAGTCCTCAATCTTGAGAAAGCTTTGTCAAACAATTTGTCATCCTCAGAAATAGGAAAACTTTTTCTTAACAATGTGCGATCCTTGTAGTTAAGAGGACTTTCTAACGTCTATGTAAGAAAACTGGGTTAAAAACAAAATGACGCATAAGGTGTAGAATTACATCATACATTGACTGAAATACTTACAGTAACATTACATACCCAATGCAGTCACTATTCTATGATTACCACCATCGTGCAATCAATCCGAATAACATAATTTTGTTCCAACAGTGTGTAGTCCTCAATGTAGAGAAAGTTCTGTAAACAATTTGTCAACCTCAAAAATAGGAAAACTTTTTCTTAACTATGTGTGACCCGTATAGTCAAGAGGACTTTCTAACGTCGTGCAACCGTTCTATGTAAGAAAACTGGGTTAAAAACAAAATGAGGTATAAGGTGTAGAATTACATCATACATTGACTGAAATATTTGCAGTAACATTACACACCCAATGTACTCACTATTCTATGATTACCAACATCGTGCAATCAATCCGAATAACATAATTTTGTTCCAACAGTGTGTAGTCCTCAATGTTGAGAAAGTTTGTCAAACAATTGGTCATCCTCAGAAATGGGAAAACTTTTTCTTAACCACGTGCGATGCTAATAATAAAGAGGACTTTCTAACGTCGTGCAGCCTTTCCATGTAAGAAAACTATGTTAGAAACAAAACGAGGTATAAGGTGTAGAATAACATTATACATTGACTGAAATAATCGCAGTAACATTACATACCCAATGTACTCACGATTGTTTGATTACCAACATCGTGCAATTAATCCGAATATCATAATTTTGTTCCAACAGTGTGTAGTCCTCAATGTTGAGAAAGTTTGTCAAACAATTTATCATCCTCAGAAATAGGAAAACTTTTTCTTAACCACGTGCGATGCTAATAGTAAAGAGGACTTTCTAACGTCGTGCAGCCTTTCTATGTAAGAAAACTAGGTCAAAAACAAAAGGAGGTATAAAGTGTAGAATTACATCATACATTGACTGAAATACTTGCAGTGACATTACACACCCAATGTACTCACTATTCTATGATTACCAACATCGTGCAATCAATCCGTGTGAAGTCCTCAATGTTGAGAAAGCTTTGTCAAACAATTTGTCCTCCTCAGAAATAGGAAAACTTTTTCTTAACCATGTGCGATGCTTATAGTAAAGAGGACTTTCTAACGTCTATGTAAGAAAACTGGGTTAAAAACAAAAGGAGGTATAAAGTGTAGAATTACATCATACATTGACTGAAATACTTGCAGTGACATTACATACCCAATGTACTCACGATTGTTTGATTACCAGCATCGTGTAATCAATCCGAATAACATAATTTTGTTCCAACAGTGTGCTGTCCTCAATGTTGGGAAAGCTTTGTCAAACAATTTGTCCTCCTCAGAAATAGGAAAACTTTTTCTTAACAATGTGCGATCCTTGTAGTTAAGAGGACTTTCTAACGCCTATGTAAGAAAACTGGGTTAAAAACAAAAGGAGGTATAAAGTGTAGAATTACATCATACATTGACTGAAATACTTGCAGTGACATTACATATGTGCGATTAACAATGTGCGATCCTTGTAGTTAAGAGGACTTTCTAACGTCTATGTAAGAAAACTGGGTTAAAAACAAAAGGAGGTATAAAGTGTAGAATTACATCATACTTTGACTGAAATACTTGCAGTGACATTACATACCCAATGTACTCACTATTCTATGATTACCAACATCGTGTAATCAATCCGAATAACATAATTTTGTTCCAACAGTGTGTAGTCCTCAATGTTGAGAAAGCTTTGTCAAACAATTTGTCCTCCTCAGAAATAGGAAAACTTTTTCTTAACAATGTGCGATCCTTGTAGTTAAGAGGACTTTCTAACGCCTATGTAAGAAAACTGGGTTAAAAACAAAAGGAGGTATAAAGTGTAGAATTACATCATACATTGACTGAAATACTTGCAGTGACATTACATACCCAATGTACTTACTATTCTATGATTACCAACATCGTGTAATCAATCCGAATAACATAATTTTGTTCCAACAGTGTGTAGTCCTCAATGTTGAGAAAGCTTTGTCAAACAATTTGTCCTCCTCAGAAATAGGAAAACTTTTTCTTAACAATGTGCGATGCTTATAGTAAAGAGGACTTTCTACCGTCGTGCAGCCTTTCTATGTAAGAAAACTGGGTTAAAAACAATATGAGGTATAAGTTGTAGAATTACATCATACATTGACTGAAATACTTGCAGTAACATTACATACCCAATGCAGTCACTGTTCTATGATTACCAACATCGTGTAATCAATCCGAATAACATAATTTTGTTCCAACAGTGTGTAGTCCTCAATGTTGAGAAAGCTTTGTCAAACAATTTGTCTTCCTCAGAAATAGGAAAACTTTTTCTTAACAATGTGCGATGCTTATAGTAAAGAGGACTTTCTACCGTCGTGCAGCCTTTCTATGTAAGAAAACTGGGTTAAAAACAATATGAGGTATAAGGTGTAGAATTACATCATACATTGACTGAAATACTTGCAGTAACATTACATACCCAATGCAGTCACTGTTCTATGATTACCAACATCGTGCAATCAATCCGAATAACATAATTTTGTTCCAACAGTGTGTAGTCCTCAATGTTGAGAAAGCTTTGTCAAACAATTTGTCCTCCTCAGAAATAGGAAAACTTTTTCTTAACCATGTGCGATGCTTATAGTAAAGAGGACTTTCAACGTCGTGCAGCCTTTCTATGTAAGAAAACTGGGTTGTTAGAAACCAAATGGGGTATGAGGTGTAGAATTACATCATACATTGACTGAAATACTTGCAGTAATATTACACACCCAATGTACTCACTATTCTATGATTACCAACATCGTGCAATCAATCCGAATAACATAATTTTGTTCCAACAGTGTGTAGTCCTCAATGTTGAGAAAGCTTTGTCAAACAATTTGTAATCCTCAGAAATAGGAAAACTTTTTCTTAACCATGTGCGATGCTTATAGTAAAGAGGACTTTCTAACATCGTGCAGCCTTTCTATGTAAGAAAACTGGGTTGTTAGAAACAAAATGGGGTATGAGGTGTAGAATTACATCATACATTGACTGAAATACTTGCAGTAATATTACACACCCAATGTACTCACTATTCTATGATTACCACCATCGTGCATTCAATCCGAATAACATAATTTTGTTCCAACAGTGTGTAGTCCTCAATGTTGAGAAAGCTTTGCCAAACAATTTGTCCTCCTCAGAAATAGGAAAACTTTTTCTTAACAATGTGCGATCCTTGTAGTTAAGAGGACTTTCTAACGCCTATGTAAGAAAACTGGGTTAAAAACAAAAGGAGGTATAAAGTGTAGAATTACATCATACATTGACTGAAATACTTGCAGTGACATTACATACCCAATGTACTTACTATTCTATGATTACCAACATCGTGTAATCAATCCGAATAACATAATTTTGTTCCAACAGTGTGTAGTCCTCAATGTTGAGAAAGCTTTGTCAAACAATTTGTCCTCCTCAGAAATAGGAAAACTTTTTCTTAACAATGTGCGATGCTTATAGTAAAGAGGACTTTCTACCGTCGTGCAGCCTTTCTATGTAAGAAAACTGGGTTAAAAACAATATGAGGTATAAGTTGTAGAATTACATCATACATTGACTGAAATACTTGCAGTAACATTACATACCCAATGCAGTCACTGTTCTATGATTACCAACATCGTGTAATCAATCCGAATAACATAATTTTGTTCCAACAGTGTGTAGTCCTCAATGTTGAGAAAGCTTTGTCAAACAATTTGTCTTCCTCAGAAATAGGAAAACTTTTTCTTAACAATGTGCGATGCTTATAGTAAAGAGGACTTTCTACCGTCGTGCAGCCTTTCTATGTAAGAAAACTGGGTTAAAAACAATATGAGGTATAAGGTGTAGAATTACATCATACATTGACTGAAATACTTGCAGTAACATTACATACCCAATGCAGTCACTGTTCTATGATTACCAACATCGTGCAATCAATCCGAATAACATAATTTTGTTCCAACAGTGTGTAGTCCTCAATGTTGAGAAAGCTTTGTCAAACAATTTGTCCTCCTCAGAAATAGGAAAACTTTTTCTTAACCATGTGCGATGCTTATAGTAAAGAGGACTTTCAACGTCGTGCAGCCTTTCTATGTAAGAAAACTGGGTTGTTAGAAACCAAATGGGGTATGAGGTGTAGAATTACATCATACATTGACTGAAATACTTGCAGTAATATTACACACCCAATGTACTCACTATTCTATGATTACCAACATCGTGCAATCAATCCGAATAACATGATTTTGTTCCAACAGTGTGTAGTCCTCAATGTTGAGAAAGCTTTGTCAAACAATTTGTAATCCTCAGAAATAGGAAAACTTTTTCTTAACCATGTGCGATGCTTATAGTAAAGAGGACTTTCTAACATCGTGCAGCCTTTCTATGTAAGAAAACTGGGTTGTTAGAAACAAAATGGGGTATGAGGTGTAGAATTACATCATACATTGACTGAAATACTTGCAGTAATATTACACACCCAATGTACTCACTATTCTATGATTACCACCATCGTGCATTCAATCCGAATAACATAATTTTGTTCCAACAGTGTGTAGTCCTCAATGTTGAGAAAGCTTTGCCAAACAATTTGTCCTCCTCAGAAATAGGAAAACTTTTCTTAACCATGTGCGATGCTTATAGTAAAGAGGACTTTCTAACGTCGTGCAGCCTTTCTATGTAAGAAAACTAGGTTAAAAACAAAAGGAGGTATAAAGTGTAGAATTACATCATACATTGACTGAAATACTTGCAGTGACATTACATACCCAATGTACTCAGTATTCTATGATTACCAACATCGTGCAATCAATCCGAATAACATAATTTTGTTCCAACAGTGTGTAGTCCTCAATGTTGAGAAAGCTTTGTCAAACAATTTGTCCTCCTCAGAAATAGGAAAACTTTTTCTTAACAATGTGCGATCCTTGTAGTTAAGAGGACTTTCTAACGTCTATGTAAGAAAACTGGGCTAAAAACAAAAGGAGGTATAAAGTGTAGAATTACATCATACATTGACTGAAATACTTGCAGTAACATTACGTACCCAATGAAGTCACTATTCTATGATTACCAACATCGTGCAATCAATCCGAATAACATAATTTTGTTCCAACAGTGTGTAGTCCTCAATGTTGAGAAAAGTTTGCCAAACAATTTGTCATCCTCAAAAATAGGAAAACTTTTTTTAACCATGTGCGATGCTTATAGTAAGAAGGACTTTCTAACGTCGTGCAGCCATTCTATGTAAGAAAACTGGGTTAAAAACAAAATGACGCATAAGGTGTAGAATTACATCATACATTGACTGAAATACTTGCAGTAACATTACCCACCCAATGTACTCACTATTCTATGATTACCAACATCGTGCAATCAATCCGAATAACATAATTTTGTTCCAACAGTGTGTAGTCCTCAATGTTGAGAAAGCTTTGCCAAACAATTTGTCCTCCTCAGAAATAGGAAAACTTTTCTTATCCATGTGCGATGCTTATAGTAAGGAGGACTTTCTAACGTCGTGCAGCCTTTCCATGTAAGAAAACTTGGTTAAAAACAAAATGACGCATAAGGTGTAGAATTACATAATACATTGAGTGAAATACTTACAGTAACATTACATACCCAATGAAGTCACTATTCTATGATTACCAACATCGTGCAATCAATCCGAATAACATAATTTTGTTCCAACAGTGTGTAGTCCTCAATGTTGAGAAAGCTTTGCCAAACAATTTGTCCTCCTCAGAAATAGGAAAACTTTTCTTAACCATGTGCGATGCTAATAGTAAGGAGGACTTTCTAACGTCGTGCAGCCATTCTATGTAAGAAAACTGGGTTAAAAACAAAATGACGCATAAGGTGTAGAATTACATCATACATTGACTGAAATACTTGCAGTAACATTACCCACCCAATGTACTCACTATTCTATGATTACCAACATCGTGCAATCAATCCGAATAACATAATTTTGTTCCAACAGTGTGTAGTCCTCAATGTTGAGAAAGCTTTGCCAAACAATTTGTCCTCCTCAGAAAGAGGAAAACTTTTTCTTAACCATGTGCGATGCTTATAGTAAAGAGGACTTTCTAACGTAGTGCAGCCTTTCTATATAAGAAAACTGGGTTAAAAACAAAATGAGGTATAAGGTGTAGAATTATATCATACATTTACTGAAATACTTGCAGTAACATTACATACCCAATGAAGTCACTATTCTATGATTACCAACATCGTGCAATCAATCCGAATAACATAATTTTGTTCCAACAGTGTGTAGTCCTCAATGTTGAGAAAAGTTTGCCAAACAATTTGTCATCCTCAGAAATAGGAAAACTTTTTTTAACCATGTGCGATGCTTATAGTAAGGAGGACTTTCTAACGTCGTGCAGCCATTCTATGTAAGAAAACTGGGTTAAAAACAAAATGACGCATAAGGTGTAGAATTACATCATACATTGACTGAAATACTTGCAGTAACATTACCCACCCAATGTACTCACTATTCTATGATTACCAACATCGTGCAATCAATCCGAATAACATAATTTTATTCCAACAGTGTGTAGTCCTCAATATTCAGAAAGCTTTGCCAGACAATTTGTCCTCCTCAGAAATAGAAAAACTTTTCTTAACCATGTGCGATGCTTATAGTAAAGAGGACTTTCTAACGTCGTGCAGCCTTTCTATGTAAGAAAACTGGGCTAAAAACAAAATGAGGTATAAAGTGGAGAATTACATCATATATTGACTGAAATACTCGCAGTAACATTACATACCCAATGTACTCACGATTGTTTGATTACCAACATCTTGCAATCAATCCGAATAACATAATTTTGTTCCAACGGTGTGTAGTCCTCAATGTTGAGAAAGTTCTGTAAACAATTTGTCAACCTCAAAAATAGGAAAACTTTTCCTCAACTATGTGTGACCCGTATAGTTAAGAGGACTTTCTAACGTCGTGCAACCGTTCTATGTAAGAAAACTGGGTTAAAAACAAAATGAGGTATAAGGTGTAGAATTACATCATACATTGACTGAAATACTTGCAGTAACATTACACACCCAATGTACTCACTATTCTATGATTACCAACATCGTGCAATCAATCCGAATAACATAATTTTGTTCCAAGAGTGTGTAGTCCTCAATGTTGAGAAAGTTTGTCAAACAATTGGTCATCCTCAGAAATAGGAAAACTTTTTCTTAACCATGTGCGGTGCTAATAGTAAAGAGGACTTTCTAACGTCGTGCAGCCTTTCTATGTAAGAAAACTAGGTTAAAGCAAAATGAGATATAAGTTGTAGAATAACATTATACATTGACTGAAATAATCGCAGTAACATTACATACGCAATGTACTCACGATTGTTTGATTAGCAGCATCGTGCAATCAATCCGAATATCATAATTTTGTTCCAACAGTGTGCAGTCCTCAATGTTGAGAAAGTTTTGTAAACATTTTGTCATCCTCAGAAATAGGAAAACTTTTTCTTAACAATGTGCGATCTTTATAGTTAAGAGGACTTTTTAACGTCGTGCAGCCTTTCTATGTAAAAAAACCTGGGCTAAAAAGAAAATGAGGTATAAAGTGTAGAATTACATTATACATTGATTGAAATACTCGCAGTAACATTACATACCCAATGTACTCACTATTGTTTGACGACTAACATCGTGCAATCAACCGGAATAACAAAATTTTGTTCCAACAGTTTGCAGTCCTCAATGTTGAGAAAGTTTTGACTGAAATACTTGCAGTAACATTACATACCCGATGTACTCACTATTCTATGATTACCAACATCGTGCAATCAATCCGAATAATATAATTTTGTTCCAACAGTGTGTAGTCCTCAATGTTGAGAAAACTTTGCCAAACAATTTGTCATCCTTAAAAATAGGAAAATTTTTCTTAACAATGTGCGATCCTTGTAGTTAAGAGGGCTTTCTAACGTCTATGTAAGAAAACTGGGCTTAAAACAAAATGAGGTTTAAAGTGTAGAATTAAATCATACATTGACTGAAATACTCGCAGTAGCATTACATACCCAATGTACTCACGATTGTTTGATTACCAACATCGTGCAATTAATCCGAATAACATAATTTTGTTCCAACAGTGTGTAGTCCTCAATGTTGAGAAAGCTTTGTCCATCAATTTGTCCTCCTCAGAAATAGGAAAACTTTTTCTTAAAAATGTGCGATCCTTGTAGTTAAGAGGACTTTCTAACGTCTATGTGAGAAAACTGGGCTTAAAACAAAATGAGGTATAAAGTGTAGAATTACATCATACATTGACTGAAATACTCGCAGTAGCATTACATACCCAATGTACTCACGATTGTTTGATTATCAACATCGTGCAATCAATCCGAATAACATAATTTTGTTCCAGAACAGAAATAGGAAAACTTTTTCTTAACAATGTGCGATCTTTATAGTTAAGAGGACTTTCTAACGTCGTGCAGCCTTTCTATGTAAGAAAACTAGGTTAAAAACAAAATGAGGTATAAGGTGTAGAATAACATTATACATTGACTGAAATACTCGCAGTAACATTACATACCCAATGTACTCACGATTGTTTGATTACCAACATCGTGCAATCAATCCGAATAACATAATTTTGTTCCAACAGTGTGTAGTCCTCAATGTTGAGAAAGTTTTGAAAACATTTTGTCATCCTCAGAAATAGGAAAACTTTTTCTTAACAATGTGCGATCTTTATAGTTAAGAGGACTTTCTAACGTCGTGCAGCCTTTCTATGTAAGAAAACTAGGTTAAAAACAAAATGAGGTATAAGGTGTAGAATAACATTATACATTGACTGAAATACTCGCAGTAACATTACATACAAAATGTACTCAAGATTGTTTGATTACCAACATCGTGCAATCAATCCGAATAACATAACTTTGTTCCAACAGTGTGTAGTCCTCAATGTTGAGAAAGTTTTGAAAACATTTTGTCATCCTCAGAAATAGGAAAACTTTTTCTTAACAATGTGCGATCTTTATAGTTAAGAGGACTTTCTAACGTCGTGCAGCCTTTCTATGTAAAAAAAACCTGGGCTAAAAACAAAATGAGGTATAAGGTGTAGAATTACATTATACATTGATTGAAATACTCGCAGTAACATTACATACCCAATGTACTCAAAATTGTTTGACTACTATCATCGTGCAATCAACTGGAAAAACAAAATTCTGTTCCAACTGTTTGCAGTCCTCAATGTTGAGAAAGTTTTGTAAACAGTTTGTTATCCTCAGAAATAGGAAAACTTTTACTTACCAATGTGCGATGCTTATAGTAAAGAGGACTTTCTAACGTCGTGCAGCCTTTCTATGTAAGAAAACTGGGCTAAAAACAAAATGAGGTATAAGATGCAGAATTACATCACACATTGAGTGAAATACTTGCTGTAACATTACACACCCAATGTACTCACTATTCTATGATTACCAACATCGTGCAATCAATCCGAATAACATAATTTTGTTCCAACAGTGTGTAGTCCTCAATGTTGAGAAAGTTTGTCAAACAATTGGTCATCCTCAGAAATAGGAAAACTTTTTCTTAACCATGTGCGGTGCTAATAGTAAAGAGGACTTTCTAACGTCGTGCAGACTTTCTATGTAAGAAAACTAGGTTAAAGCAAAATGAGATATAAGTTGTAGAATAACATTATACATTGACTGAAATAATCGCAGTAACATTACATACCCAATGTACTCACGATTGTTTGATTAGCAGCATCGTGCAATCAATCCGAATATCATAATTTTGTTCCAACAGTGTGCAGTCCTCAATGTTGAGAAAGTTTTGTAAACATTTTGTCATCCTCAGAAATAGGAAAACTTTTTCTTAACAATGTGCGATCTTTATAGTTAAGAGGACTTTCTAACGTCGTGCAGCCTTTCTATGTAAGAAAACTAGGTTAAAAACAAAATGAGGTATAAGGTGTAGAATAACATTATACATTGACTGAAATACTCGCAGTAACATTACATACCCAATGTACTCAAGATTGTTTGATTACCAACATCGTGCAATCAATCCGAATAACATAACTTTGTTCCAACAGTGTGTAGTCCTCAATGTTGAGAAAGTTTTGTCATCCTCAGAAATAGGAAAACTTTTTCTTAACAATGTGCGATCTTTATAGTTAAGAGGACTTTCTAACGTCGTGCAGCCTTTCTACGTAAAAAAAACCTGGGCTAAAAACAAAATGAGGTATAAGGTGTAGAATTACATTATACATTGATTGAAATACTCGCAGTAACATTACATACCCAATGTAATCACGATTGTTTGACTACTATCATCGTGGAGGACATTCTAACGTCGTGCAACCGTTCTATGTAAGAAAACTGTGTTAAAAACAAAATGAGGTATAAGGTGTAGAATTACATCATACATTGACTGAAATACTTGCAGTAACATTACACACCCAATGTACTCACTATTTTATGATTACCAACATCGTGCAATCAATCCGAATAACATAACAGTGTGTAGTCCTCAATGCTGAGAAAGTTTGTCAAACAATTGGTCATCCTCAGAAATAGAAATACTTTTTCTTAACCACGTGCGATGCTAATAGTAAAGAGGACTTTCTAACGTCGTGCAGCCTTTCTATGTAAGAAAACTAGGTTAAAAACAAAATGAGGTATAAGGTGTAGAATAACATTATACATTAATTGAAATACTCGCAGTAACATTACATACCCAATGTACTCACGATTGTTTGATTACCAACATCGTGCAATCAATCCGAATAACATAATTTTGTTCCAACAGTGTGTAGTCCTCAATGTTGAGAAAGTTTTGAAAACATTTTGTCATCCTCAGAAATAGGAAAACCTGTTCTTAACAATGTGCGATCTTTATAGTTAAGAGGACTTTCTAACGTCGTGCAGCCTTTCTATGCAATAAAACCTGGGCTAAAAACAAAATGTACTCACGATTGTTTGACTACTATCATCGTGCAATCAACCGGAATAACAAAATTTTGTTCCAACAGTTTGCAGTCCTCAATGTTGAGAAAGTTTTGACTGAAATACTTGCAGTAACATTACATACCCGATGTACTCACTATTCTATGATTACCAACATCGTGCAATCAATCCGAATAATATAATTTTGTTCCAACAGTGTGTAGTCCTCAATGTTGAGAAAACTTTGCCAAACAATTTGTCATCCTTAAAAATAGGAAAATTTTTCTTAACAATGTGCGATCCTTGTAGTTAAGAGGGCTTTCTAACGTCTATGTAAGAAAACTGGGCTTAAAACAAAATGAGGTATAAAGTGTAGAATTACATCATACATTGACTGAAATACTCGCAGTAGCATTACATACCCAATGTACTCACGATTGTTTGATTACCAACATCGTGCAATTAATCCGAATAACATAATTTTGTTCCAACAGTGTGTAGTCCTCAATGTTGAGAAAGCTTTGTCCATCAATTTGTCCTCCTCAGAAATAGGAAAACTTTTTCTTAAAAATGTGCGATCCTTGTAGTTAAAAGGACTTTCTAACGTCTATGTGAGAAAACTGGGCTTAAAACAAAATGAGGTATAAAGTGTAGAATTACATCATACATTGACTGAAATACTCTCAGTAGCATTACATACCCAATGTACTCACGATTGTTTGATTACCAACATCGTGCAATCAATCCGAATAACATAATTTTGTTCCAGAACAGAAATAGGAAAACTTTTTCTTAACAATGTGCGATCTTTATAGTTAAGAAGACTTTGTAACGTCGTGCAGCCTTTCTATGTAAGAAAACTAGGTTAAAAACAAAATGAGGTATAAGGTGTAGAATAACATTATACATTGACTGAAATACTCGCAGTAACATTACATACCCAATGTACTCACGATTGTTTGATTACCAACATCGTGCAATCAATCCGAATAACATAATTTTGTTCCAACAGTGTGTAGTCCTCAATGTTGAGAAAGTTTTGAAAACATTTTGTCATCCTCAGAAATAGGAAAACTTTTTCTTAACAATGTGCGATCTTTATAGTTAAGAGGACTTTCTAACGTCGTGCAGCCTTTCTATGTAAGAAAACTAGGTTAAAAACAAAATGAGGTATAAGGTGTAGAATAACATTATACATTGACTGAAATACTCGCAGTAACATTACATACCCAATGTACTCAAGATTGTTTGATTACCAACATCGTGCAATCAATCCGAATAACATAACTTTGTTACAACAGTGTGTAGTCCTCAATGTTGAGAAAGTTTTGAAAACATTTTGTCATCCTCAGAAATAGGAAAACTTTTTCTTAACAATGTGCGATCTTTATAGTTAAGAGGACTTTCTAACGTCGTGCAGCCTTTCTATGTAAAAAAAACCTGGGCTAAAAACAAAATGAGGTATAAGGTGTAGAATTACATTATACATTGATTGAAATACTCGCAGTAACATTACATACCCAATGTACTCACGATTGTTTGACTACTATCATCGTGCAATCAACCGGAATAACAAAATTCTGTTCCAACAGTTTGCAGTCCTCAATGTTGAGAAAGTTTTGTAAACAGTTTGTTATCCTCAGAAATAGGAAAACTTTTTCTTACCAATGTGCGATGCTTATAGTAAAGAGGACTTTCTAACGTCGTGCGGCCTTTCTATATAAGAAAACTGGGCTAAAAACAAAATGAGGTATAAGATGCAGAATTACATCATACATTGAGTGAAATACTTGCTGTAACATTACACACCCAATGTACTCACTATTCTATGATTACCAACATCGTGTAATCAATCCGAATAACATAATTTTGTTCCAACAGTGTGTAGTCCTCAATGTTGAGAAAGCTTTGTCAAACAATTTGTCCTCCTCAGAAATAGGAAAACTTTTCTTAACAATGTGCGATCCTTGTAGTAAAGAGGACTTTCTAAAGTCTATGTAAGAAAACTGTGACATTACATACCCAATGTACTCACGATTGTTTGATTACCAGCATCGTGTAATCAATCCGAATAACATAATTTTGTTCCAACAGTGTGCAGTCCTCAATGTTGGGAAAGCTTTGTCAAACAATTTGTCCTCCTCAGAAATAGGAAAACTTTTTCTTAACAATGTGCGATCCTTGTAGTTAAGAGGACTTTCTAACGCCTATGTAAGAAAACTGGGTTAAAAACAAAATGAGGTATAAAGTGTAGAATTACATCATACATTGACTGAAATACTTGCAGTGACATTACATATGTGCGATTAACAATGTGCGATCCTTGTAGTTAAGAGGACTTTCTAACGTCTATGTAAGAAAACTGGGTTAAAAACAAAAGGAGGTATAAAGTGTAGAATTACATCATACTTTGACTGAAATACTTGCAGTGACATTACATACCCAATGTACTCACTATTCTATGATTACCAACATCGTGTAATCAATCCGAATAACATAATTTTGTTCCAACAGTCTGTAGTCCTCAATGTGTCAAACAATTTGTCCTCCTCAGAAATAGGAAAACTTTTTCTTAACCATGTGCGATGCTTATAGTAAAGAGGACTTTCTAACGTCTATGTAAGAAAACTGGGTTAAAAACAAAATGAGGTATAAAGTGTAGAATTACATCATACATTGACTGAAATACTTGCAGTGACATTACATACCCAATGTACTCACGATTGTTTGATTACCAACATCGTGTAATCAATCCGAATAACATAATTTTGTTCCAACAGTGTGTAGTCCTCAATGTTGAGAAAGCTTTGTCAAACAATTTGTCCTCCTCAGAAATAGGAAAACTTTTTCTTAACAATGTGCGATCCTTGTAGTTAAGAGGACTTTCTAACATCTATGTAAGAAAACTGGGTTAAAAACAAAAGGAGGTATAAAGTGTAGAATTACATCATACATTGACTGAAATACTTGCAGTAACATTACATACCCAATGCAGTCACTATTCTATGATTACCACCATCGTGCAATCAATCCGAATAATATAATTTTGTTTCAACAGTGTGTAGTCCTCAATGTTGAGAAAGCTTTGTCAAACAACTTGTCCTCCTCAGAAATAGGAAAACTTTTTCTTAACCATGTGCGATGCTTATAGTAAAGAGGACTTTCTAACGTCGTGCAGCCTTTCTATGTAAAAAAAACTGGGTTAAAAACAAAATGAGGTATAAGGTGTAGAATTACATCATACATTGACTGAAATACTTGCAGTAACATTACATACCCAATGCAGTCACTATTCTATGATTACCACCATCGTGCAATCAATCCGAATAATATAATTTTGTTTCAACAGTGTGTAGTCCTCAATGTTGAGAAAGCTTTGTCGAACAATTTGTCCTCCTCAGAAATAGGAAAACTTTTTCTTAACCATGTGCGATGCTTATAGTAAAGAGGACTTTCTAACGTCGTGCAGCCTTTCTATGTAAGAAAACTGGGTTAAAAACAAAATGAGGTATAAGGTGTAGAATTACATCATGCATTGACTCAAATACTGGCAGTAACATTACACACCCAATGTACTCACTATTCTATGATTACCAACATCGTGCAATCAATCCGAATAACATAATTTTGTTCCAACAGTGTGTAGTCCTCATTTGTGGAGAAAGCTTTGTCAAACAATTTTTCCCTTCTCAGAAATAGGAAAACTTTTTCTTAACCATGTGCGACGCTTATAGTAAAGAGGACTTTCAAACATCGTGCAGCCTCTCTATGTAAGAAAACTGGGTGAAAAACAAAATGAGGTATAAGGTGTAGAATTACATCATACATTGACTGAAATACTCGCAGTAACATTACATACCCAATGCAGTCACTATTCTATGATTACCAACATCGTGCAATCAATCCGAATAACATAATTTTGTTCCAACAGTGTGTAGTCCTCAATGTTGAGAAAGCTTTGTCAAACAATTTGTCCTCCTCAGAAATAGGAAAACTTTTTCTTAACCATGTGCGATGCTTATAGTAAAGAGGACGTTCTAACGTCGTGCAGCCTTTCTATGTAAGAAAACTGGGTTAAAAACAAAATTAGGTATAAAGTTTAGAATTACATCATACATTGACTGAAATACTTACAGTAACATTACATACCCAATGTACTCACTATTCTATGATTACCCACATCGTGTAATCAATCCGAATAACATAATTTTGTTCCAACAGTGTGTAGTCCTCAATGTTGAGAAAGCTTTGTCAAACAATTTGTCCTCCTCAGAAATAGGAAAACTTTTTCTTAACCATGTGCGATGCTTATAGTAAAGAGTACGTTCTATGTAAGAAAACTGGGCTAAAAACAAAATGACGTATAAAGTGTAGAATTACATCATACATTGGCTGAAATACTTGCAGTAACATTACATACCCAATGCAGTCACTAGTCTGTGATTACCAACATCGTGCAATCAATCCGAATAACATAATTTTGTTCCGACAGTCTGTAGTCCCCAATGTTGAGAAAGCTTTGTCGAACAATTTGTCCTCCTCAGAAATAGGAAAACTTTTTCTTAACCATGTGCGATGCTTATAGTAAAGAGGACTTTCTAACGTCGTGCAGCCTTTCTATGTAAGAAGACTGGGCTAAAAACAAAAGGAGGTATAAAGTGTAGAATTACATCATGCATTGACTCAAATACTGGCAGTAACATTACACACCCAATGTACTCACTATTCTATGATTACCAACATCGTGCAATCAATCCGAATAACATAATTTTGTTCCAACAGTGTGTAGTCCTCATTTGTGGAGAAAGCTTTGTCAAACAATTTTTCCCTTCTCAGAAATAGGAAAACTTTTTCTTAACCATGTGCGACGCTTATAGTAAAGAGGACTTTCAAACATCGTGCAGCCTCTCTATGTAAGAAAACTGGGTGAAAAACAAAATGAGGTATAAGGTGTAGAATTACATCATACATTGACTGAAATACTCGCAGTAACATTACATACCCAATGCAGTCACTAGTCTGTGATTACCAACATCGTGCAATCAATCCGAATAACATAATTTTGTTCCGACAGTCTGTAGTCCCCAATGTTGAGAAAGCTTTGCCAAAAAATTTGTCCTCCTCAGAAATAGGAAAACTTTTTCTTAACCATGTGCGATGCTTATGGTAAAGAGGACGTTCTAACGTCGTGCAGCCTTTCTATGTAAGAAAACTGGGTTAAAAACAAAATTAGATATAAAGTTTAGAATTACATCATACATTGGCTGAAATACTTGCAGTAACATTACATACCCAATGCAGTCACTAGTCTGTGATTACCAACATCGTGCAATCAATCCGAATAACATAATTTTGTTCCGACAGTCTGTAGTCCCCAATGTTGAGAAAGCTTTGCCAAAAAATTTGTCCTCCTCAGAAATAGGAAAACTTTTTCTTAACCATGTGCGATGCTTATGGTAAAGAGGACGTTCTAACGTCGTGCAGCCTTTCTATGTAAGAAAACTGGGTTAAAAACAAAATTAGATATAAAGTTTAGAATTACATCATACATTGACTGAAATACTTACAGTAACATTACATACCCAATGCAGTCACTATTCTTTGATTACCACCATCGTGCAATCAATCCGAATAACATAATTTTATTCCAACAGTGTGTAGTCCTCAATGTTGAGAAAGCTTTGCCAAACAATTTGTCCTCCTCAGAAATAGGAAAACTTTTTCTTAACCATGTGCGATGCTTATAGTAAAGAGGACTTTCTAACGTCGTGCAGCCTTTCTATGTAAGAAGACTGGGCTAAAAACAAAAGGAGGTATAAAGTGTAGAATTACATCATACATTGACTGAAGTACTTGCAGTGACATTACATACCCAATGTAATTACTATTCTATGATTACCAACATCGTGCAATCAATCCGAATAACATAATTTTGTTCCAACAGTGTGTAGTCCTGAATGTTGAGAAAGCTTTGTCAAACAATTTGTCCTCCTCAGAATTAGGAAAACTTTTTCTTAACAATGTGCGATCCTTTCAGTTAAGAGAACTTTCTAACGTCTATGTGAGAAAACTGGGCTAAAAACAAAAATAGGTATAAAGTGTAGAATTACATCATACATTGACTGAAATACTTGCAGTGACATTACATACCCAATGTACTCACTATTCTATGACTACCAACATCGTGTAATCAATCCGAATAACATAATTTTGTTCCAGCAGTGTGTAGTCTTCAATGTTGAGAAAGCTTTGTCAAACAATTTGTCCTCCTCAGAATTAGGAAAACTTTTTCTTAACAATGTGCGATCCTTTCAGTTAAGAGAACTTTCTAACGTCTATGTAAGAAAACTGGGTTAAAAACCAAAGGAGGTATAAAGTGTAGAATTACATCATACATCGACTGAAATACTTGCAGTGACATTACATACCCAATGCAGTCACTGTTCTATGATTACCAACATTGTGCAATCAATCCGAATAACATAATTTTGTTCCAACAGTGTGTAGTCCTCAATGTGGAGAAAGCTTTGTCAAACAATTTGTCCTCCTCAGAAATAGGAAGACTTTTTTTTATCAATGTGCGATCCTTACCCTTGGTCTCCACTGGCAATCGCTAATACATTTCATAAAATATGTCATGCAATTGAAATTTCCAATGGAGACCACAGATTTTGTTGCGTTCAAAAATCGCACAAAAAGTCCTTCTCCACTCCATCCCTCCTCCTATCGTCCCAACCCGTTTGTTCTATAACCGAAGGTTTAATTCCGGTTAAAGTTTACAGCTCGCGACCCACCCCCAGTAGCTGCACCCTATGAGAATTTGGAGCTACCCCCTGTGGCCGTTTCTGTTTATTTTCTTAAGTTCATTTCATTTTCTTTTACCCCAGCCCCTAAATTGGGGAATTCTCCTAAAATTCATTATTGTGCGTCCTTTGTATTACCCTTCTATCGTTAGATCAATTAATAAATATATACATATATGTATATATCTGCCACCACCACAATCAATTCTTTTATTTTCAAAGGTTTTTTACCTTTTCTATTAAAAGATTACCAGGCGCCCATTGTGTTACGACCCAAGGAATTTCCTACGTTTCATTTTTATCCAGGACCTACCCCAACTGAGCGGTCGCGAATCACAGCAACTGACGTTTGCTGTTGGTTGTGTTTCCCATTTACTCTCCCCATCTCATTCGCCTTTTTCTATTTCGAGTGCGCGGCCGTGTTGTTTAAGTTCCTCCAATTTTTTTTATTTTTAATTTGATTTTCAACCCTTTTAACCCCATATCATTAACGCCGTGCGTGTAATTAACCCCTTCGATCGGGGAACACAACAAATTGACGCCTAGCGTGTGGGGCTCGAGAAATAAAAAAAAAGAAAATCTTTGATTTGTGGTGCAGTGGTTTTTAGTGTCTGTGATCAGGGAAGCGTCTGTGTTATTTTTCTTTTGTTTGAGTTCATTTACTTTGTTTTCTTTTTGACCCAAGTGTCTAGGTTTACTCGGCCCATCCACCCCCGGTAACATTACAAGGAATACCTGTTAATCCAGCGACAGGTCAACGAGGGAGTATTTTATTCCACCATCAAAGCAACCCGAAGCCAGGTTGTATTACTTTTCTTTTTTCTTTTTGTGCAAATAAGTATGTATATCTGTACATATATTGCATTTGTTTCATTATACATATTTCCTTCTGATTGATTTTTTTTTGTGTTGGGTGCATTCTTTTGGGTTTGCACATTTGGTTTTATGTGTACATACATATATATTTTTTTTCCTTTGTTTGTTGTTTTTTTTGCTTGCACATTTGTGCGACGTGTAGTGGCGAATTTTCGTGGGTTTTTTCATATTGAGTTTGGGTCTGGTGCACTAGTGAATAGTGTTGCCGTAGTGCACTTCGTGTATTAATACCTTTTCGAATTTTTTTTAATACCATTCGAACCGGTATATTTTTTTACTAATACTATTTTGTTTCAGTTTCGTTCGCTTATTTCTTTTTTTTTCTTATTTATTATTATTAAAATGGACATAAATAGGCTTTCGCAGGATTAACTCTCTTACGAAGTTGAGTTCAGAAGATTAGCGTTAGGGACGGTCGACAAAATGCGATTAACCATTATCGAAATAAATACATTAATCTATTCATCACCATAATCGCGTCTTTAATTCCAAGGGTTTTGGTAATTTTTCCTTTTTTTATTAAAAGATTACCTGTCGCTCTTGCGTTCCGACCTTAAGGAACACACCCATAAATTTTCCTTATCCAGGACCCACCCTCATATTCGCTGTATTGTTGTGATTCCCACTTTCGCTCCCCATCTCTTATTCGACATTTTACCATTCGCGTGCGCGGCCGTTTTGTGTGTGTTTTCAGTTTTTTTTCATTTCTTTTTTTAAACTCCCCTCTTTAAAGTCGCGCGTGTAATTCACCCTTAAATCGGGATCACAACAAATTAGCGTCCAACGTGGGGATTTCTAGAAAAAAATTATTTCATGAATAAATTTTTGCATTTATGTATTTCATGCCAACTCTGTGGAAAAAAACCCTGAAATTAATTTGACTTGTTTCCTCGTATACGACATGTTTACAAATGAATTTTCTTGTAGTATAGGCTCTGAATAATGAACATATAACATGCATACATACACCAGGGATAGTTAGGAATGCTGTCTTGAGATGTACAGGATCGAAGTACATCTAATATTAACTGAAAGATTCACAATAACACTGTAGCATCAAAGTACATAATATGCAATAATAGACTGCAGGTCATTATTTTTAAGCTACCACAAAAAATTTTAAGCGAACATTTTTTTTGACATTTAATTCATCACAAAATGAGGTATAAGGTGCGGAACTACGTCATACATTGACTGAAATACTTGCAGTAACATTATATACCTAATGTTTTTACAATTGTATGATTACCAATATCGTGCATTGGAAAACTTGGTGTTAACAATATGCGATCCTTATAGTCAAGAGAACTTTCAAGCGTCATGCCATTATATGTACAATAGATGACCTGTTTTCAGCAACCTCATTGAACATAAAGGGAAATAAGTTTCCCCTATATTTTTCAAACAATAACCGATCCCACCACCATGTTTGGTTCTACGCTTTAAGTAGCAGTAGGAGCGTCTATATTTCGTACTGTTGTATTACGTGGTATACAAATGTGATAAACTTGGAATCGATGGGTAATACCGAACTTCTCACTTCTCTAGACTTACTTCTTCAGGTAAATAATTTCATGTACAGAGTTCAACCGACGAAATTTAACACACATATACACTGTATATAATGGTAGCCGACATGCATCAAATTAATTACCATATCCCCGGACCTACAATATGTGCTAGAACGTTATGCTAGTGTCATCTAGCGGGGGATAATACTTGACATGTTGTTGTCAGCGACCTCATTGGACATAAAACGATCTACGTTTCTCCTATATGTTCATCCAATAACTTATCGCGCCTCCAGGTTTGGGTCTACGCTAGAAGTAACAGTATTTCGTATTATGTGGTATAAAAATATGATAAACTAGGAATCGTTGGATAAAACCCAAATATCTCTATGGCAGATTCCAATGAACATATACAGTTCGAAGGGGTTAATTGCACGCGCGACTTTAATAATGGGGGATTAGTTTAAAAGGTTTCCCTTTCAATCAAAAAAAAAAGTACGGACAAACTGACAACCGGCCGCGCACGCGAATGAGAAAAATGCGAATGAAACGGGGAGCGAAAATGGGGAACGCAACAATGCAGCAGATGACAGTTGCTGCAAATTGCCGACTGCTCAGCTGGAGTGGGTCCTAGGTAAAAATGTAGGGAATTTGTTCCTTGGGTTGGAACACAGGGCGCCAGGTAATCTTTTATGGTTAAATTACCAAAACTTTTGGAAATCAAAAAAATGGATTTTGGTGGTTAAAATAATGAACATAAATTTATTAATATACCGATGGAGGATAAAACAAAAGGCCGCCATTAAAGAAATTAAAGTAAAAAGAAAAGGGAAAATGGCTATAGAGGGTGGCTCCGGATTCTCACACGGTACAATCGATGGGGGTGGGTCGCGAACAGTATTATTAACCGGAATTGAACCCTTCGGTTATCAAAAAACGAACACGCGATGGCTTCCGCGAATAAACTTTTGGAAAATATTCTACACAAACTTTTTACTTACTTCTCACTATAAAGATCACTATCAAAACCAAAAACACTCTATAAAAAAACACTTTACTTATCTTTTCTTCTATTTTTCTTTTCTCTGTTTTTTCGTTCTTTATTTTTCTTTCTCGGTGTTTCTCCTCTTGTATTTCTCTTGTCTTCTCTGCCAAAGCAGAACCTCTCGTCTCTCTATCAGATCAAGAAGAGGTTTGTTGGAACAAGTCCAGCTTCTTAGGACACATTCATTCATTCTTTCACTCATACACTCATGAGGTGAATTCCCGTTCTGGGCAACGAACAGTTCCTGGCGGCTCTTTCTCTATCGAGCAACTAGTGGTGTTGGTGGAGACTGAATTCGCCTCGTTCTCTCCGCTGCAGTTGATGTAGCTGGCAGAATAAAGGGAATCAAATCCAGATCCATTTTGGCGTTAGGTTGGGCCTCCTGGCCTTAGAATTTGGACTGCAAATCAATGGTACGTTGGAGGCGTTTCTTGGCCTCTTTGTGGAGTCGCTCTTCATAGGTAGGGTCAGGATGAGTCTCCAGGTGGTCCACCTGGCTCAACCTGCTTCAGACTCGTCCGTTTGGCTCCGGGAAACCTGCTTTGTCATCCCCCTCGAGCATATGGGAGAGAGTGAGCACTGCGTTGCAACCCAACCCAGGAGCGGTCAGTTAACCCACACCTTTCAGAGAATGACGAACAAAACGAAAAAGGCAAGACAAAAAGGTGAGTGGGTAGGGAAAGGAGGGATGGAGTGGAGAAGGACTTTTGTGGGTTTTTTGAACGGAACAAACCCCACCCTTACCTCCTAAAAGAAAGGATTTATATGTCGAAGTAAAAGAATACAAATACGAAATGGATCACCCCAGGCACCCGACATAACAAAGGTTAACAAATACTAAGGGTGTACGATACGACTACCTACGTAATCGCCCTTGGTGCTTCTTCGGCGCGACTAACTTCCCTAACTGGCTCACGGTCACCGTTGTATGGCTTGAGGTCCTTAATGTGCCATGTTCCTCGTTCTTTCCCGTTTTCATCCCTAAGGACATAAGTCCAAGGGGAGACTTTCTTTTAGAGGAAGAAGAGACCAACATATATCGGAGCCAGTTTCGCGGCGTAACAATTCGCCGCCTCGGAGAGCGCGAAATTCCTTCGCTGTACAATCTCATTTGGGAGATAATGGACATCTCTCCGCCTGAGATTGTAGGCCCTACTCGACTTTTTACTTGCTAATGCTAGCTTCTTCCTGATGATCTCCCTAAGCTTACTAAACTTACTCTCTAAAATGGACATGTCTACCAACCTATCAGCTGTGGCTAGCTCGCTATCTCTTCTGCTATTTTCCCTATCTATTTCCCTATCTTCCACAGCTGAGTCGCTATCCCTAACATTTGAAATGGTCTTTACCGGCCGCCATCGTAAGTAACCATTTCCCTACCAAAATTCGCGTAGTACGGAGAGACCCGAAGAACATAGTGTTCCGACGTGCGGATACTGCATGCCACCTTCACGAGGTGCATGTCCCACGTCCGATGATTCTCCGACACGTACGCGCGAAGTATCGTCTTGATGATCTGGTTAATCCTCTCTTCAGGATTAGCCTGGGGGTGATAATGCGCAGTGAAACGAATTTATGAACCATAAGATTCACACAGAGATTTCATTTCCTTACTGCGGAACTGAGGGCCGTTGTCGCAGATAACAGATTTAGGTACACCGAAAAGGAGAAAAACATTATCTTCCAAATCCCTACAAATTGCCGATGCCGTCGCAGATCTAAGGGAGAACAACAAAGGGAAGTTAGTGAAATAGTCTACGATGGTGGGAACGTACACAAACCTCTGACTTTACCTTGGCAGAGGGCCACCAAGTCGACACAAATCGTCTCCCAGGGATTCGAAATCCCTCTCCTCTCGACCGCCTAACCAGCTGGTTTGTCGCTAACTGGCTTAACACTCTGGCATACCCCATAACTCCTAACGTACCTGGTAATATCTGACCTCATCTTAGGTCAGTAATACCGGGTCCCTACTCTCGCAAACGTCTTGCGAACCCCATGTGCCCTGCTAATGGATTGTCATGACATTCCCTCAAAACTATAATCCTATCTGCTTTAGCAACTGCTTCTTTCCACTCCGAACTACTGTCATGCACGTGATTTGCCCTAACAAACTTAAATAAAATTCCCCTATCGACCCTCCAGGCAAAGCTAAAGGGTTCGATCCAACTTTGGCAATCATCTTTACGATCCAAGGATCGGAACTTTGCTCATCTATTTCCGCTACAACCGCAGCGTTCCTAGAGAGTATATCGGGAACTACGTGGTCCTTTCCCTTCGGATGCATGATTTCGAAATCGAACTGCTGAAGCCTCACCGCCCAGCGCGCTGACCTACCACACAGATCCTTGAGATTGCTTAACCACACTACTACTATTTTTCAGCAAGTCGGTCAACCGTTTCACCAAAACTGAGAAGTTTGGTATAAATCTACTATACCAGGATACCGTGCCGACAAAGCTCCTAACTTCCCTAACACTCCTTGGTGCAGGAATCCCTAAAATACTATTAACTTTTTCTGGATCCACGTCCAACCCATTGCACGTGTCTGCCGTTGCACGACACCGACTCTCGTTTCCCGAACAGTTTCCGCGATCCCTACGGAGAATTCCTAATCTACCATAACCTATACACCGTCTAGGAGCGGAACAAGAACTTGATGGATGATCCTCTTGGTTGCAGGTGAACCACCTCCACCGTCGACCAGGTTGAGGGTTCCTTCAGGCAACCACCGCAACTCCTGATTTCTCGACTGCTACATAAAACAAATCAGGTTCGAACAAACCGCGGGAATGTTGAGTGAGAGGTGGAGTGAAGGAGTCAACATTGGCCCGGACCACCTCCAACTTTCTACCCAATGCAACCAAGTCCGAAATGGTCTCGGAGTCAGCCAACACGAGTTGCATTTGGTAGAAAGGAACCAGGTTTCGCTGTATTATCCCCAGCTTCCTCCCCTCACCCAATGGTTCCGAGAGACTGCCAAATAGATTGTCCATGATGGCCACATAGACGCCGATGTACTCCTCCTTTCCTTGTGTACGCCGACGTATCTCCTCCAAGAGAAGGTCATCCTAGTTGGGAGGAAGGAGCTCCAATTTCAACTCACTTACTAACTCATGCCAAGAACAAACCGTACGGATAACCGACCTAAACCATAGAAGAGCCTTCCCAGAAAACAAATCCACAGCTGACCTAAACAGCTGTGGTTCACTGGCCCCCCTAGCTTCGCGTAATTCCCCCACGCGTTCTAAAAACGAGTTGAGCGATGATCCACAGTTACTAGCGGATCAGATGTCATTCGATCACCTTTAGCGCATACAACTGCCGGATATATTGGTTGCCTACATGTATGAAATTTATTATCATAAACATTCACCCATATTAATACTAGGACCTTATGCTACTGTCATCTAGCGGGAAGAGAACGAAGTTTCCACTATATCTTTCATGCAATAACCTATTGCACCACCCGGTTTGTTTCTGCACTAGAAGTAACAATAAGAGCATCAATATTTCGTACAGTAGTATTATGTGGTATAGAAATATGATAAACTAAGAATCGATGGGTAATATTCAAGCAACAGTGTGTGAGTTGCATACTTTTTACTTGCACCTATACCTATAGGGCAAGTATTGTATTCGTGCAAAATTTGGAACTCGAGATTTTAATCAAACTTGACATTACTATAATGGAGAAGTCCAAAAAAGTAGGTCCGCCAATGCCGTCTGTCTGTCTGTCTGTCTGTCTGTATATTCGACTACAGCCTAAACGGCGAAATTTTAATTTTCATTCTAACCTCAAAATTAAGGGTAGTTTACTTAAGGCCGATTTCAGTTAAAATGGATTTTCTCGAAAACGGCTTTAACGATTTCGATAAAATTTGATGTGTGGGTTAGTTTGGGTATATGCTATGAGGTGGCATACCACGTTTTTCACGAAAAATTCGAATAACGGTAATATTGAAAATCAGCTGTTTCTCGGGTATTTGTGCGCTGATTGGGCTAAAAATTATTATTTGTAGGTTATAAGATAAGTGCAAAATAATGGCATACCAAATTTTGGAATGCCACGCCCACTTTTATAAAACTTATTTTTTTTTCAAAATTTTTACTAGAAATTGAGAAAAAATTATTTAAGCAAAGTAATAGGCCTTAAAATTCTCTATAATTCACTCAAACGCCCTATCTGGCCACGCCCACTTTTTGTGGGCATTTTTATAAAAACAAAACATTGAGTGAACTCCTACAATGTTATGACTATTATTCCATCGAAACGCGGAATGCCACGCCTACTTTACTGGGAAGAGAAAGACTTGGACTTTAATCCTGATAAAATTATACACTTATAGCATTACGGTGCAAGTACGTACGACCCAGTCGTGCACTTTATTTCTGTACATAGAGCAAACATTTAAGTAATTGTGGGAGAATCTTCACAATCAAAACTATTAAAAGTGTAGGAGCACCTGTATTTCGTACTGTGGTATTACGTTTTGCAAAATGTGGTAAACTAGGAATCTATGGATGATACCGAAGCATCTCTGACAGATTCCAATATATACAGTTTGTGATACTAGCTGATCCAACGGACTTCATCCCGTCCAATATTTGGTGAAAATAGAATAAAATCAAGTATTCATTTTCACTTACACATATGTATGTAGGGCATGTATTGCATTCGTCGAAAAAAAGTTTCGAGACAATTCTGCCAATTCTGTCTGTCTGTTTGTCTGTGGGGTTTTCATCAACTGCAGCCTAAACTGCTTTTGATTAGATTAGTCAAACGGGATAAAAAAGCTTACCACATGCTAAACGCATTAAAATCTACTTCAGGGGTTTCGTGGAAACCACTTGTTAGCTATAGATAATTTTATGGACAAAGATAAACAACTTGCTCTGAAGTAATTGCCAACCTTCAATTGTAAATTGTGCAGTGGTAAACCAGGCATATCTAATGAATTCAAAAACTCAGTTGGATAATTGGTTGCTTCGTCTTCGTTTGTTACACAGTCGAAAGATTTTATGGATTGCAGGGAACCAACGATTTGAATTTTGAATTGTGAGGTTTAAGTGATCCACATCCCTGTTCTTTGCCACTAAAATTGCTCTTTCACTCAACCAATCGTAATTTTGGTGGTTAGCAATGATGTTCGAAAGCACTTTGTTGATGAGGTGCTCTTTCGTAGAGACGAAATTACAAAAATTCGGCGGGTACGAAATCAATCCATTCGATCCGTCGACAGGAACATCACCATTACCGATAGTTAGCAGTTGATTGGGTGGGCGCCGTGGCTCAGTGGTAGTGCGTTGGACTATGGAGTAAGGGCTTCGAGATCGAATCCCAGTCGGGAAACACCTAAAAGTTTTTCACGGCCCCACCTCTCGCGAGCGTCTGACCAACATCCGAGAGTACAGCTGTCCTGAGAAAGCTTCTCAAATTACATATTGCCCTTCGGACACGCCATTAAACAGTAGGCCCCTTCCATTCGTGAAGAATATAACACGCATAATACGAATGGTTGTGAGAAGCTTGGCTTTGGGTCCCATCGACCTGTAGCGCCAAGTATTTTTTGTTAGCAGTTGATTGGAGAACATTTCGGCAGATGGGTCGTTTGGCAAAGCAACTCACATGTTTGTCGTCAGCTGAAGTTACTTCACATAACGCCACAATGTCGATGATTTGAGGCAGGCATAGATTTCATCGGCAGCGGTCGATCGTGGTATTACTGGTAGTATTTGCCGGAAATCGCCTGAAAGTAAAAACAATGCACCTCTAAAACGTCTTGAGTCATTACGCAAATCTTTCATAGTGCGATTCAGAGCTTCTAACGCAGGTTTATGCGACATTGTGCATTCGTCTCAGATAATGATTTTGCTTGCTACCAAAACTTTGACCATTGCTGAATGTTTCGCTATGTTATGAGTTGGTTCTTCAACAGCTTGAAGGTTTAAATGAAATGAACAGCGAATTCGAATTAATTATAAAAGTAATCCACCTAAAAATTAATAGCTGTAAGAAGCAACTTCTCCTCTTATTAAAACAAAATATTTGTTTAAACAGAAAAAAAAAATTAAATTTTATTTATTTTATTTTATTATTTAAAAAGGAAACAGTATTAAATAATAGTTGAATAAAGAATGCAATAGAATGATAAATAAAGTGCACGACTGGGCCGTACAAACTTGCACCTATATCTCAAATTCTTGTGTGTATTTGAGGTAAAAATAAATAAACGAATATATACATAAGTAGGTAAGCATATGTAAGTTGACTATAAGTAAACCATCGTTCTAAGCAGATTGACTAAAAACGTCAGATATCATCTGTAAGATTTGATAAAGCTCTTGAAAATTAAGCATCGTCGTTAAATTTTCTTTAATTTCACTCAAATTCATTGCCTTTGAACTCCGGTGAATATGCCAAAGTAAGTCCCTAAAAATGTATCAATATTTTCTTTCTCTCTCTCTGTCTTTTAACCAATGAAAATTAATTTCAGACAAATCCAGTAGCACGTGCGCACCAATCAAAACCTGTATCGAAAGGAAAAAACGTTTCCATGACAACAGCTGTGTTCTAGGAAAATATTTTGCAGTGGTATATAATTTTGAAAATCGGTTCAGTAGGAAGAAGTAGGGATAAAATTCATGTTTGGCTAATAATGATATGAAAATCGTGTTTTTGTTAAGGTGGTTGTAAGGAAAGTGTAATTTTAGGCAGGTGAATATGCCAAAGTAAGTCCCTAAAAATGTAACAATATTTTCTTTCTCTCTCTCTGTCTTTTAACCAATGAAAATCAATTTCAGACAAATCCAATAAACCAATTCAGCACCAATCAAAACCTGTATCGTAAGGAAAAAACGTTTCCATGACAACAGCTGTGTTCTAGGAAAATATTTTGCAATGGTATATAATTTTGAAAATCGGTTCAGTAGGAAGAAGTAGGGATAAAATTCATGTTTGGTTAATAATGATATGAAAATCGTGTTTTTGTTAAGCTGGTTGTAAGGAAAGTGTAATTTTAGGCAGTTTTAACCAAAAACGTGGTATGCCATCTTATAGGATTTGAAAGGGCTTATTCTAATATAAAATTTAATAAAAATCGTTAGAGCCATTTTCGAATAAATTGGCTCCAACTGCTCGATTTCGCGAAAAATACCGTTATACTAACTTTTGGCCAAAAATGTGATATAGTTCCTGATAGAATTTGAGATGTTTAATCATATGTCAAAATCTAAATAAAATCGTTGAAGGCACTTTCAAACAAATCGGCTTTTAGTCAACTTGTTGCGATCCCGATTTAAGGGTTGATTGCACGCGCGCGTTAATGAGAGGGCATTAATTTAAAACAAAGGAACTAAAATAAAATAAAAAAACTTGAGAGACACAAACCGGCCGCGCACGCGAATGTCAGATGGTCGAATGAGAGATGGGGGACGAACAGTTCCTGGCGCCTGTCTCTCTGGCGGGGAACTGTATTGGTGTTGGTGGAGACTGAATTCGCCTCGTTCTCTCCGCTGCAGTTGATTTGGCTGCCAGAACAAAGGGAATCACATCCAGAGCTCTGACAGCTTCCTCTCTCACTGCTTCAAGTTCTCACTCTCTCGTAGCTCTGTTTGTTTATGCGTTTTAGTGACTGTTTAGGTTCCCATCCACTCTCCTGACCAGGGCTAAATATCAAACAAAAGGGATAATTAAAATGACCCTAAGAGAAAGGATAAGTTAACGCGGAACTATCGATCGCGTAAACCATCGTGCAGACTTTAAGGGAAAAAGGTGCCCAGAGAATCGGGAGCTATCCTTTACAAACTAAAATTGCGCTCTCTTTTGAGAGTTTTATAATTGTGGTTTTTTTTGGTGATGCAGCAAACAAATGGTTTTAGGGTGGGCCTCCTGGCCTTATAACTGGACTGCAGCTTTTGGGACGTTGGAGGTTTCGCTTCACCTCTTTGTGGTCTTCATAGAGAGTGTCAGGATGAGTCTCCAGGCGGTCCACCTGGCTCTTCCTGCTTCAGACTCATCCGTCTGGCTCCGGGATACCTGCTTTGTCATCCCCTTCAAGCATATGGGAAAGAGTGAGCACTGAGTTGGAAACCAACCCAGGAACGCTCAGTTAACCCTTAGCTCTTCCGAGGACGACGGGTAAAAGAAAAGAAAAGGCAAGAAAAAGGGTGGATGGGTAGGGTTAGGAGGGATGGAGCGGAGAAGGACTTTTGTGCGTTTTTTGAACGCAACAAACCCCACCCTTACCTCCTAAAAGAAAGGAGTTGACATTTCGACCGAAATGTCGAAGTAAAAAGAAAAAAAATCCGAAATGGATCACCCCAGGCAGACGACACAACAAAGGTTAACAAATACTAAGGGGGGACGATACAACTACCTACGTCGTAATCGCCCTTGGCGAGCTCTTCTTGGCGCTTCTTCGGCGCGACTATCTACCCTATCTGGCTCGTGGTCATCGTTGCATGGCTTGAGGTCCTTCACGTGCCATGTTCCTCTTTCTTTCCCCTGTTCATCCCTAAGGACATAAGTCCAAGGGGAGACTTTCTTTTGAATAAAGAAAGGACCCACGTATTTTGGCGCCAGTTTCGCAGCATAAAAATTCGCCGCCTCGGAGAGCGCGAAATTCCTACGCCATACAACCTCATTCGGAAGATACTGGACATCTCTCCTCCTGAGATTGTAGGCCCTACTCGCCTTCTGACTCGCTAAAGCTAGCTTCTTCCTAATGTCTTCCCTAAGCTGTCTAAACCTACTCTCTAAAATGGACATATCTAATTCCCTATCAGCTGTGGGTGGTTCCCTATCTCCTATGCTATTTTCCCTATCTAACGGCCTAGTGTCCCTATCTCCTATATCTATTTCCCTATCTTCCACAGCTGAGTCTCTATCCCTAACATCTGAAATGGTCCTTACTTGGCCGCCGGCGTAAGTAACCATTTCCCTACCAAAATTCGCGAAATACGGCGAGACCTTCAGGACGTCGTGTTGGGATGTCCTAATACTACACGCGACCGCCGCGAGGTGACTATCCCATGTCCTGTGGTTTTCCGACACGTACGCACGAAGTGTCGTCTTAATGATTTGGTTAATCCTCTCGGCAGGATTAGCCTGGGGGTGGTAATGGGCAGTGAATCGAATCTGTGAACCATAAGATTCACCGAGGGTTTTCAGTTCCTTACTTCGGAACTGAGGGCCGTTGTCGCAGATCACAGACTTGGGTACGCCGAATAAAAGAAAAACATGATCTTCCAGATCCCTACAAATCGCAGATGCCGTCGCAGACCTAAGGGGGAACAACAAGGGGAATTTAGTGAAGTAGTCTACGACGGTAAGAATATAAACAAACCCCCGACTTGACCTTGGCAGAGGGCCAACCAAGTCGACACAAATCGTCTCCCAGGGATTCGAAATCCCTCTCCTTTCAACCATCCAACCAGCTGGTTTCTCGTTCACTGGCTTCACGCTCTGGCATACCCTACAATTTCTAACATATTTGGTAATATCTGACCTCATCTTAGGCCAGTAATACCGGGTCCCTACTCTCGCAAACGTTTTGCGAACCCCCATGTGCCCTGCTAATGGGTTGTCATGACATTCCCTCAACACTCTAAGCCTATCTGCTTTAGCAACTACTTCTTTCCACTCGGAACTACTGTCATGCACAACCACGTGATTTGCCCTAACAAACTTAAATAAAATTCCCTTCTCGACCCTCCAGGCTGGGAAAGCTAAAGGATTCGATTCTACTTTCGTGATCATCTTAACGATCCAAGGATCGGAACTTTGCTCATCTATTTCCGCTACAACCGCAGCGTTCCTAGAGAGCATATCGGGAACTACGTGGTCCTTTCCCTTCCGATGCACGATTTCGAAGTCGAACTGCTGAAGCCTTACCGCCCAGCGCGCTAACCTACCACACGGATCCTTGAGATTGCTCAACCACACTAGGGAATAGTGATCCGTCACAACCGTAAACCGAACCCCTTCGATATACGGACGCAACTTCTCAACTGCCCACAGTACAGCCAAGCACTCCTTCTCCGTGGTTGAATAGTTTTTCTCGTTCCTATTCAACGACCTACTCAAATAACAAATAACTTTTTCCCCCTTATCAAATGTCTGACTAAGTACTGCTCCGACCCCATAGTCCGAAGCGTCTGTTTGCACGACAAACTTCCGCTCAAAATCCGGGCAGGTCAGAATCGGAGCAGTCACCAGGCACTCCTTTGCCTTTTGAAAACTCCCCTCGCACTCTTCAGACCAGATGAACCTACTACTCTTCTTTAGCAAGTCGGTCAACGGTTTCACCAAAACTGAGAAGTTTGGTATAAATCTCCTATACCAGGATACCGTGCCGACAAAGCTCCTAACTTCCCTAACATTCCTTGGTGCAGGAATCCCTAACATGCTCTCTACTTTCTCTGGATCGACATGCAACCCATGGCGATCCACTACGTAACCTAGGAATTTAAGAGACGACCTACAGAAGTTACATTTCTCCCTACTCACTTTCAACCCTGCCGCACACAATCGCTTGAAGACTTCTTTCAGTATTTCCAGATGTTTTTGGAACCTATTTGTAACGATGATAATATCGTCCAAATATACAAACACGTGCGGTTCCAAATCGGCCCCAAGCACGGTGTCTATAAACCTTTGCCATGTCGCCGGTGCGTTATGCAACCCGAATGGCATTCTCTTGAACTGGAAGAGTCCTCGATTTGGTACCGTAAAAGCAGTGTACGGCCTAGACTTCTCCTCCACAGGGATCTGCCAATATGCGGACTTAATGTCCAGCGAAGACAGAAACTTGGCATCCCTGAGCTTGTCTAGTGTGACTGAAATATAAGGGAGAGGATAAGCATCTCGCTCAGTAACTTTGTTGAGCTTCCTATAGTCCACACAAAATCTGAAGGACCCATCCTTCTTCTTTATCATGACTATAGGAGAGGCCCATGGACTACTTGACATCTCTATAATCCCGTCCCTCAACATATCATCTAGCTCCCTATCTATGTGACGTTGAACCGCAGGCGATACCGGGTAATACCTCTGTTTAATCGGTTCAGACGCCGTCCTAATTTTGTGTTCCACCATGTGAGTGCACCCGATGCCTTCAGGCATCTTCTGGAAAACCTTTTCCACAAATCCGGATAGTTGCTTATCTTGTGCCTCATCCAACTCTGACCTTTCCTTTATCGTCGAAATCGAAGCCACCCTGGCTTGATTCGAAAAGGTCCACTCGCCTGATCTTAAATCCGGGACGATTCCCGTTCGGGCCCAAAAGTCGGCACCGAGGATCAAGACGTGAGGTAGAGTTGGAATGACAAGACATTCCAGCAACACCGATTTACCCTTCACTTCAAATGGAACTGAAACACAACCTAATACCCTAATTCCCGCACCATCAGCTAAAGCTACCTGCCTAACTTTCCCGCTACTTAATTCTAATCCTAAACTCTTTAAAATCTTCCACCCGTCCCTACCGATGATCGTACGCGAAGCTCCTGAATCTAATAATCCTATCATCCTAATGCCAAAAACCCTAACCGCTAAATATGGGCGTACGTCATCCTTCGATGCCTCGAGCGTAAAGCCTAGCTGCACAACATCCAACTGGTTGCCAGCAGGCGACCTACTTAATTTCTTCGGCGTTCTTGCCCTGCCGTTGCAAGACACCGACTCCCATTTCCCGAACAGTTTCCGCAATCCCTACGGAGAACTCCTACTCTACCACAACCTAAACAACGCCTAGGAGCGGAACAAGAACTCGAAAGATGACCCTCTTGGTTGCAGTTGAAACACCTCAACCGTCGAACAGGTTGAGGGTTCCTTCTCGCAACCACCGCAACTTCTGGTTCCTCGACTGCTACGTAAGCCAAGTCGGGTTCCAACAAGCCCCGGGAACGTTGAGTGGGAGGTGGAGTGAAGGAGTCAACATTGGCCCGGACCACCTCCAACTTTCTACCTAATGCAACCAAGTCCAAAATGGTCTTGGGGTCAGCCAACCCGAGTTGCATCTGGTAGAATGGAGCCAGGTTCCGCTGTATCATCCCTAGCTTCCTCCTCTCACTCAATGGTTCAGAGAGCCTACCAAACAGATTGTCCATGATGGCGACATACACGCCAATGGACTCTTCCTTCCCTTGGGTACGACGCCTGATCTCCTCCGGAAGAAGATCATCATAGTTGGGAGGGAGGAACTCCAATTTCAACTCCCTTACCAACTCCTGCCAAGAACAAACGGTTCTCCTAACCGACCTAAACCAAAGGAGAGCCTTCCCAGAAAACAAATCCACAGCTGACCTGAACAGCTGTGGTTCACTAACCCCACGCGCTTCCCGTAATTCTTCCACGCGTTCTAAAAACGAATTGAGCGATGATCCGCATCGCTCACCTGAGAACTTAAGGTCCCATTTGGACAAGTTCTCAACCCTACGGACCTCCTCTAACGCGACAGTAGACGTTTCCGGACGTACTACATCGGAACCCTGAGGCTGCTGTTGATGGAGTTGTTGTTGATGATGTTGTTGTTGTGGCTGATGTTGCTGTTGTGGCTGATGTTGTTGTTGTGGCTGCTCCTGAGGGGTGTCCTCGTCCTCTTCGTCCTCGAGCGTGGCCAACAACATCATCAGCTCAGTTTTTAGGGCCTTTTTGTCCTCTTCCTCCTGTTTCGAATCGGGGCGCGATCTACCAATACGCGAAGTCGCCCACTCGATCTTGGTCACGACCTTCGCGTATTCCGACGAGTTGCGTTGAGGCCTCTCCTCTAACAGCAACTCGATTTCGCCGATTTTACTCTCGACCGCGTCCCTATCCTGCGCGTAGCTAAACGGATACTCGGTCCCTTCGAACGACCCCCGTTGTTCGAGGACTTTCGCCGCCCGCAATGCCTTCCGCATTTTGTCGACCGTCCCTACTGATAGGCCCCTAAACTCTATTTCATAGGAGAGTTCCTCCTGGGAAAGCCTATTTATCTCCATAATGAAAACGATACCGCGATAAAACGAAAATAATAATGAATAAAAAAAAATAAATCCCGAACAAAATAGTAAGTATATAAAAATACAAAAGTATTAAAAAAAACGAATACCCAAAACGTACTAAGTTTTGCCAATTGGTAACACTCACGATCAGTGCACCAAACCCAAATTCAATAAAAAAAGACAACAACTACCCGCTATGACGTTCGCACAATGTGCGACAGAAAAAAAAATGTATATATATGTATATATGTATGTATTTATATAAAAGAAATGTGCAAAACAAAAGGAGTGCACCCAACACAAAAACTAAATATCGCAATGAAATTTAAACAAATTATGCCACCGATATAGGTACGTATGTACTTATGTATAAAATATTAAAAACTAAAAGAAAAGAAACAATAGAAGCAAAAACCTACTTGGGGACCAGGGGTAACACAACCTGGTTTATTTTGGTGGTGAAAACAAATCGTTCCCTCGTTGACCTGGTGAATCGACAGGTATTCCTTTGGGGTTGGGTACCAAGATAGGGGATGAATGGGCCGAATACCTAAACACTTGGAATAAAAAAAAAAACAAAGTAAAAAGAATAGGTAAAAGAAGAAAAAAAGACACTTCCCTGATAAACAAACACTAAAAACCACTGCACCACACAGATTGAAGATTTTTTTTTTTTTTTTGAGCCCCACACGTTGGGCGTCAATTTGTTGCGATCCCGATTTAAGGGTTGATTGCACGCGCGCGTTAATGAGAGGGCATTAATTTAAAACAAAGGAACTAAAATAAAATAAAAAAACTTGAGAGACACAAACCGGCCGCGCACGCGAATGTCAGATGGTCGAATGAGAGATGGGGGAGCGGAAATGGGAATCACAACAATGCAGCGAATATCCGTTGCTGCGAATTCCCGACTGCTCAGCTGGGGTGGGTCCTGGATAAAAAAGAAACGTAGGGAATTTGTTCCTTGGGTTGGAACACAAGGGGCGCCAGGTAATCTTTTAATAACAAAAAAAAGGTAAAATTACCAAAACCTTTGAAATAAAAGAATTGATTGTGGTGGTGGCAGATATAGGTATATTTATTAACCTCGGTAATGGTTAATACAAAAGGGGGGCCGTAAAAAAAGGAAATTAAAATAAAAAAAGAAATGAAAATTCGGCCACAGAGGGTAGCTCCGGATTCTCATACGGTTGAAGTTACGGGGGTGGGTCGCGAACAGTAAGCTTTAACCGGAATTAAGCCTTCGGTTAAAAAAAGAAACGAACGGGCGATGGCTTACGCGATTCAATTTTAACAACTATCCTACACGATTATCTAAACTAATTATTAAAAGAATCACTCAAAACACTCTGAAATCACTATACTTATCCTTTCTCCTATGTGGTTGGGGACGATTCCCTACACTGCTTTCTAAGCTGCTTAAAGTCCTGGTTGGGGATGGTGGGTGGTCTCCGCCACAGTCACTGTCCTGATCTCGTCCTGTCAGCTGTCTAGGCTCGTCCTAGATCGTCCTGTCTTCCTGGTTCTCCTCTTTAGATCTTTTTTTTTGTTTTGTCCCCTGTGGGATCTCTCCTTATCTCCTTTTTTTCTTTTTTGTTCTTTGCTTTTCTGCCTCGCAGAACTTCCTCTCTCTCTACCAGATTAAGAAGTGGCTTGTTGGAACAAGTCCAGCTTCTTCCATCCACTCACGCATTCTCACACACACACACTCATGAGGAGAATTCAGCCGTCTCCAACGTTATTGGCAACGAACAGTTCCTGGCGCCTGTCTCTCTGGCGGGGAACTGTATTGGTGTTGGTGGAGACTGAATTCGCCTCGTTCTCTCCGCTGCAGTTGATTTGGCTGCCAGAACAAAGGGAATCACATCCAGAGCTCTGACAGCTTCCTCTCTCACTGCTTCAAGTTCTCACTCTCTCGTAGCTCTGTTTGTTTATGCGTTTTAGTGACTGTTTAGGTTCCCATCCACTCTCCTGACCAGGGCTAAATATCAAACAAAAGGGATAATTAAAATGACCCTAAGAGAAAGGATAAGTTAACGCGGAACTATCGATCGCGTAAACCATCGTGCAGACTTTAAGGGAAAAAGGTGCCCAGAGAATCGGGAGCTATCCTTTACAAACTAAAATTGCGCTCTCTTTTGAGAGTTTTATAATTGTGGTTTTTTTTGGTGATGCAGCAAACAAATGGTTTTAGGGTGGGCCTCCTGGCCTTATAACTGGACTGCAGCTTTTGGGACGTTGGAGGTTTCGCTTCACCTCTTTGTGGTCTTCATAGAGAGTGTCAGGATGAGTCTCCAGGCGGTCCACCTGGCTCTTCCTGCTTCAGACTCATCCGTCTGGCTCCGGGATACCTGCTTTGTCATCCCCTTCAAGCATATGGGAAAGAGTGAGCACTGAGTTGGAAACCAACCCAGGAACGCTCAGTTAACCCTTAGCTCTTCCGAGGACGACGGGTAAAAGAAAAGAAAAGGCAAGAAAAAGGGTGGATGGGTAGGGTTAGGAGGGATGGAGCGGAGAAGGACTTTTGTGCGTTTTTTGAACGCAACAAACTTGGTCGTAAGTACCGTTATATCATACTCAGACCGAAATGTGGTACGCCATTATGTTGCATTACCTCGTACTAGTCCGAATATGAAATTTGAACTAAATCATTGAAGCCGTTTTCTCGCAAATTGACTTTTCTCCAAATTGGCTATAAGTAAAGTACCATTGTTGCCAATTTTGGTAAGCAGCACGATACATCATCTGATTGCAATTGACCAGACTAATTGAAATATGAAGTTTAATCAAAATCGTTACAGCCGTTTTCGAGAAAATCCATTTTAACTGAAATCGGCCATAAGTAATTTTGAGGTTAGAATGAAAATTCCGATTTCGCCTCTAGGGATTATCGCACAGACCGTATATATGAAGTTTGATCTAAATCCATTAACTCGTTTAGGCTGTAGCCTCGTGCACAGACAGACAGACAGACAGACGGCATTGGCGGACCTACTTTTTTGGACTTCTCCATTATAGTAATATCAAGTTTGATTAAAATCTCGATATATAATACAATACTTGCCCTATAGGTATAGGTGCAAGTAAAAATGGGGGATACATTGCAAATGGGGTCGCTATTGTATACAGTTGTCAAAATATTGAAAAACTAGTTTCCGAAATTAAGCTCAATGTGCTTACGAATATTAAACCATTATTCAGCATCACTCCCTGCATATCAGCAGCTTCAATTTCGGATAGTCAAGCTGTAGATAGTCAACATCTTCGTCTTTCTCCAAAAATAAAAAAATTGAAAAACAAAAATACATCGAAATGTAGGAGCGTAAGAAAGATGTACATAATTTTGCTAAACTTCAATTCATTAAGGAGAGCTCTTTCTGTCCAGATTGTTTTACTGCTACTGCGAAGGAATCTTTTTTAAACTTTCAGTCATAAAACATGCAGTAAACAAATTAAATCAAAAATACAGTATTGTGATGATGAAAGCAGTAAATGATGCTAAAAGCTATGATTCTCAATGGATTTGCAAAACTTGCAATAAACAAAAGGAATGATTCCTAAACCAGCTGCATCCAATGGCTTAAAATTAGTTACCATTACAGCAATTATAAGTCCGTTATCTCCATTGAAGGAAAGAATGGTTTCTCCACATATCAATTTCATGCAAATAAGAGCACTGAAGCCCTTTGCTCTTAATCCTCAACTTGGAATGAAAGGTAATGTTGTGAATATCTGTTGAAGTAAATGAAATGCTAGAAGTCTTACCGAGGAGATTCGACAACATGAAAACCATACAATTAAAAATAAAACGACATGTGGACCACTCGACGAATTATATGTTTGAAACTATTCGGCCAGCAGCAGTTTGCGATGCTTTAGAATATCGATTGACAACACCCCTTTACTAAAACTACGATATTCAAGTCGATAAGACTTATTTTAAATAACGAAAAGCAGTATGACCAACAAATTGAGTTAATTGTTGATGAAGTAGATGCGGACAGCGGGCCAAATCTTCAACAAAATAAGGTCTACGATGTTTACAGTGAAAAGCTTTTAAATGAAAACAACGACGTTTTTGAAAGCCTATGTAACGATGACGGAAGCATACCTAACGAAATAAACGAAGAAGTTTTAATTGTCAACCGTAACATAAGAACGCATTCAAATCATTGCACCAGGTCAAGGAAAACCACCTGTACCATGGCACATACATCCAGATATGAAGGAATTGATTGGAAACCAGAAAAAAAATTTCATATACTGAAAGAGCGAAGTCGATGACCCGGCGATTTGATAGAAGAGGACAAAAGTTTTCACACAAACACATTTTGCAAGTAAAATAAGCATTTAAAGTAAAACTAAGCAAGAACTTAAATTCTTTCTTTTGGGAAAATAATTATTCAATATTAAGCTACTTACTTACACAGAAATAAATAAAGTGCACTACTGGGCCGTACAAACTTGTACCTATGTCTCAAATTCTTGTGTGTATTTGAGGTAAAAATAAATAAACGAATATATACATAAGTAGGTAAGCATATGTAAGTTGACTATAAGTAAACCATCGTTCTAAGCAGATTGACCAAAAACGTCAGATATCATCTGTAAGATTTGATAAAGCTCTTGAAAATTAAGCATCGTCGTTAAATTTTCTTCAATTTCACTCAAATTCATTGCCTTTGAACTCCGGTGAATATGCCAAAGTATGTAACAATACTTTCCCTAAAAATGTAACAATATTTTCTTTCTCTCTCTCTGTCTTTTAACCAATGAAAATCAATTTCAGACAAATCCAGTAGCACGTGCGCACCAATCAAAACCTGTATCGTAAGGTAAAAACGTTTCCATGACAAAAGCTGTGTTCTAGGAAAATATTTTGCAATGGTATATTATTTTGAAAATCGGTTCAGTAGGAAGAAGTAGGGATAAAATTCATGTTTGGCTAATAATGATATGAAAATCGTGTTTTTGTTAAGCTGGTTGTAAGGAAAGTGTAATTTCAGGCAGTTTTAACCAAAAACGTGGTATGCCATCTTATATGATTTGAAAGGGCTTATTCTAATGTAAAATTTAATAAAAATCGTTGGAGCTATTTTCGAATAAATTGGCTCCAACTGCTCGATTTCGCGAAAAATACCGTTATACTAACTTTTGGCCAAAAATGTGATATAGTTCCTGATAGAATTTGAGATGTTTAATCATATGTCAAAATCTAAATAAAATCGTTGAAGGCACTTTCAAGCAAATCGGCTTTTAGTCAACTTGGTCGTAAGTACCGTTATATCATACTCAGACCGAAATGTGGTACGCCATTGAACTAAATCATTGACGCCGTTTTCTCGCAAATTGACTTTTCGCTAACTTGACTATAAGTAAAGTACCATTGTTGCCAATTTTGGTAAGCAGTACGATACATCATCTGATTGCAATTGACCAGACTAATTCAAATATGAAGTTTAATTAAAATCGTTAGGGCCGTTTTCGAGAAAATCCATTTTAACTAAAATCGGCTTTAAGTAAAGTACCCTTAATTTTGAGGTTAGAATGAAAATTCCGATTTCGCCTCTAGGGATTATCACACAGACCCTATATATGAAGTTTGATCTAAATCCATCCACTCGTTTAGGCTGTAGCCTCGTGCACAGACAGACAGACAGACAGACAGACGGCATTGGCGGACATACTTTTTTGGACTTCTCCATTATAGTAATGTCAAGTTTGAATAAAATCTCGAGTTCCAACTTTTGCACGAATACAATACTTGCCCTATAGTAGGTGCAAGTAAAAATAAAAAAAATTATTTGTTTTTGAAAAGCAACAGAATAACAAAAAAACTAACATTTCAGTTTGGACAAAAGTTTTCACACAGTAAGAAGATGTTACACAAAATTTATAATTAAAGTTAAAATTAGTATTTAGTTGATAGCCTTTTTTGTTTAATAACCTTCCTTAATCTCTTAGGCATTAATTGCACAAGTTTTGTTGTGTAATCAGATGTAATATTTTGCTATTCCAGCTTAAGGATCTGTTTCAATTGCTCTTTGTTGGACACAGTATGCTTTCTGATACGGTCTTCGAGTTCATTCCATCCATTCAATTGGATTGAGCTCCGGTGACTGAGGAGGGTGTTTAAGAGTATGTGCAATGTTATAAACGATCCACATTCGTACATTGTGAGCCGTATTCTTGGCATCGTTATCCCGTTGAAAATATAAATTTTCATTTAGTCCCAGCTTTTCAACCCTTTTTTTTGCAATTTCCTTAAGGATGTTGAGGTAAATGTACTGATTCATGGTTTGTTTAATAAAAACAAGTTCACCAACATCTGACGCAGCAATGCAGCCCAAAACCATAACTCCCCCACCGCCATGGTTTACTATGCTAGTGATATTTTTTAAGTGCAGCTCCGTGTTAGGTTTTCTCCACACGAGGATCCTCCCATCAGATTGAAAAATGGGATGGGAAAGATTGAAATTTCCTTTCTGATGAAAGCTGTTCTTGCCGCTGTTTTCAGATGATATTTAAGGAAGGTTATTAAACAAAAAAGGCTATCAACTAAATACTAATTTTAACTTTAATTATAAATTTTGTGTAACATCTTCTTACTGTGTGAAAACTTTTGTCCAAACTGAAATGTTACGTTTTTTGTTATTCTGTTGCTTTTCAAAAACAAATAATTTTTTTTATTTTTACTTGCACCTATACCTATAGGGCAAGTATTGTATTCGTGCAAAATTTGGAACTCGAGATTTTAATCAAACTTGAAAATTACTATAATGGAGAAGTCCAAAAAAGTAGGTCCGCCAATGCCGTCTGTCTGTCTGTCTGTCTGTCTGTCTGTGCACGAGGCTACAGCCTAAACGAGTGGATGGATTTAGATCAAACTTCATATATAGGGTCTGTGTGATAATCCCTAGAGGCGAAATCGGAATTTTCATTCTAACCTCAAAATTAAGGGTAGTTTACTTAAGGCCGATTTTAGTTAAAATGGATTTTCTCGAAAACGGCTCTAACGATTTTAATTAAACTTCATATTTGAATTAGTCTGGTCAATTGCAATCAGATGATGTATCGTACTGCTTACCAAAATTGGCAACAATGGTACTTTACTTAAAGCCAATTTGGCGAAAAGTCAATTTGCGAGAAAACGGCGTCAATGATTTAGTTCAAATTTCATATTTGAACTAGTACGAGGTAATGCAACATAATGGCGTACCACATTTCGGTCTGAGTATGATATAACGGTACTTACGACCAAGTTGACTAAAAGCCGATTTGCTTGAAAGTGCCTTCAACGATTTTATTTAGATTTTGACATATGATTAAACATCTCAAATTCTATCAGGAACTATATCACATTTTTGACCAAAAGTTAGTATAACGGTATTTTTGGCGAAATCGAGCAGTTGGAGCCAATTTATTCGAAAATGGCTCCAACGATTTTTATTAAATTTTATATTAGAATAAGCCCTTTCAAATCCTATAAGATGGCATACCACGTTTTTGGCTAAAACTGCCTAAAATTACACTTTCCTTACAACCAGCTTAACAAAAACACGATTTTCATATCATTATTAGCCAAACATGAATTTTATCCCTACTTCTTCCTACTGAACCGATTTTCAAAATTATATACCATTGCAAAATATTTTCCTAGAACACAGCTGTTGTCATGGAAACGTTTTTTCCTTACGATACAGGTTTTGATTGGTGCTGGATTGCTTTACTGGATTTGTCTGAAATTGATTTTCATTGGTTAAAAGACAGAGAGAGAGAAAGAAAATATTGTTACATTTTTAGGGACTTACTTTGGCATATTCACCGGAGTTCAAAGGCAATGAATTTGAGTGAAATTAAAGAAAATTTAACGACGATGCTTAATTTTCAAGAGCTTTATCAAATCTTACAGATGATATCTGACGTTTTTGGTAAATCTGCTTAGAACGATGGTTTACTTATAGTCAACTTACATATGCTTACCTACTTATGTATATATTCGTTTATTTATTTTTACCTCAAATACACACAAGAATTTGAGACATAGGTACAAGTTTGTACGGCCCAGTCGTGCACTTTATTTATTTCTGTGTAAGTAAGTAGCTTAATATTGAATAATTATTTTCCCAAAAGAAAGAATTTAAGTTCTTGCTTAGTTTTACTTTAAATGCTTATTTTACTTGCAAAATGTGTTTGTGTGAAAACTTTTGTCCTCTTCTATCAAATCGCCGGGTCATCGACTTCGCTCTTTCAGTATATGAAATTTTTTTTCTGGTTTCCAATCAATTCCTTCATATCTGGATGTATGTGCCATGGTACAGGTGGTTTTCCTTGACCTGGTGCAATGATTTGAATGCGTTCTTATGTTACGGTTGACAATTAAAACTTCTTCGTTTATTTCGTTAGGTATGCTTCCGTCATCGTTACATAGGCTTTCAAAAACGTCGTTGTTTTCATTTAAAAGCTTTTCACTGTAAACATCGTAGACCTTATTTTGTTGAAGATTTGGCCCGCTGTCCGCATCTACTTCATCAACAATTAACTCAATTTGTTGGTCATACTGCTTTTCGTTATTTAAAATAAGTCTTATCGACTTGAATATCGTAGTTTTAGTAAAGGCATCGCAAACTGCTGCTGGCCGAATAGTTTCAAACATATAATTCGTCGAGTGGTCCACATGTCGTTTTATTTTTAATTGTATGGTTTTCATGTTGTCGAATCTCCTCGGTAAGACTTCTAGCATTTCAGTTACTTCAACAGATATTCACAACATTACCTTTCATTCCAAGTTGAGGATTAAGAGCAAAGGGCTTCAGTGCTCTTATTTGCATGAAATTGATATGTGGAGAAACCATTCTTTCCTTCAATGGAGATAACGGACTTATAATTGCTGTAATGGTAACTAATTTTAAGCCATTGGATGCAGCTGGTTTAGGAATCATTGCTTTTGTTTATTGCAAGTTTTGCAAATCCATTGAGAATCATAGCTTTTAGCATCATTTACTGCTTTCATCATCACAATACTGTATTTTTGATTTAATTTGTTTACTGCATGTTTTATGACTGAAAGTTTAAAAAAGATTCCTTCGCAGTAGCAGTAAAACAATCTGGACAGAAAGAGCTCTCCTTAATGAATTGAAGTTTAGCAAAATTATGTACATCTTTCTTACGCTCCTACATTTCGATGGAGCGTAAGAATCATTTGATCATTACCATTTTATTGTACATTACGTCCTTTCGTTATTCTTCATAACGAAAAAGTTTTTCACTGCGCCGAATTCGTTTCGCTTGTGCATCTTTACTCTTTTCTTCATCTCGATATTCAACAGCATTTCTTAACATCCTTTTTGTGATAGCTTGCTTTTCTTTCTCTTTGTGCCGAAATACGGAATCGGACCGTAAAACTCGTTTTGTTATGGCATCTCTCTTCCTTTTTTGATCCCGGTATTTTTACCGGCTAACTCCTCCTTTGAGAGTAAAAGCTTCATTTTCAATGTATTTTTGTTTTTCAATTGTTTTATTTTTGGAGAAAGACGAAGATGTTGACTATCCGAAATTGAAGCTGCTGATATGCAGGGAGTGATGCTGAATAATGGTTTAATATTCGTAAGCACATTGAACTTAATTTCGGAAACTTTTTTTTCAATATTTTGACAACTGTATACAATAGCGACCCCATTTGCAATGTATCGCCCATTTTTACTTGCACCTATACCTATAGGGCAAGTATTGTATTCGTGCAAAATTTGGAACTCGAGATTTTAATCAAACTTGATATTACTATAGTGGAGAAGTCCCAAAAAGTAGGTCCGCCAATGCCGTCTGTCTGTCTGTCTGTCTGTGCACGAGGCTACAGCCTAAACGAGTTAATGGATTTAGATCAAACTTCATATATAGGGTCTGTGCGATAATCCCTAGAGGCGAAATCGGAATTTTCATTCTAACCTCAGAATTAAGGGTAGTTTACTTATGGCCGATTTCAGTTAAAATGGATTTTCTCGAAAACGGCTCTAACGATTTTAATTAAACTTCATATTTGAATTAGTCTGGTCAATTGCAATCAGATGATGTATCGTGCTGCTTACCAAAATTGGCAACAATGGTACTTTACTTATAGCCAATTTGGGGAAAAGTCAATTTATTCAAAAACGGCTCCAACCATTTTTATTAAATTTTATATTAGAACACGCCTTTTTAAACCCTATAAGATGGCATACCACGTTTTTGGTTAAAACTGCCTAAAATTCCACTTTCCTTACAACCAGCTTAACAAAAATACGATTTTCATATCATATTAATAGGCAAACATGAATTTAATCCGAACTTCTTCCTACTGAACCGATTTTCAAAATTATATACCATTCCAAAAGCTTTTCCCCACAGATGCTCCTTATTTAATAGTTAAAGGCCAGATTGATAACAATGGTACAATAGCTTTTAAAGATAAGTCAATACATGTGCATTTACGGAAGTACACGCACTCTATAGTGAACCAAAAAATATGTAAGTATTGTACTTGACTTCTTGCACCATCCCACCGCAGTGTTGCTGCCAAGGTTTGAGAAAAAAATTTCACCAGAAAGGAAAAACGTACCTAAAGTATCAAAATACGAATTCTGTATAATATTGCCATTGGCAGTGGAAATATGTCGCAGAATCAAAAAGTTAGAAATTGTTATAAAGATGCTCTTTTATGGCATCTGCAGTCGAAAGTGAAACTATCAACATAGCCATTTTTAAGAAAACGAAGCATCACATTTAAATTAATAATCACTTTTGATACGTATCTATTACTTGGCAACACTCTAGAACACAGCTGTTGTCATGGAAACGTTTTTTTTTCCTTACGATACAGGTTTTGATTGGTGCGCACGTGATACTGGATTTGTCTGAATATCATTTTCATTGGTTAAAAGACAAAGAGAGAGAAAGATAATATTGTTACATTTTTAGGGACTTACTTTGGGTTTTCGCATATTCACCAGAGTTGAAAGGCAATGAATTTATGATCGAAATTGAAGGAACAGTAACGATGATGCTTAATTTTCAAGAGCTTTATCAAATCCTACAGATGATATATGACGTTTTTGGCCAATCTGCTTATAACGATGGTTTACTTATAGTCAGCTTACATGTGCTTACCTACTTATGTATATATTCGCTTATTTATTTTTACCTCAAATAGCTATAGGTGCAAGTTTGTACGGCCCAGTCGTGCACTTTATTATTCCTGTTATATGAATCGAATAGCCATATCATATGCTATGACTAGCCACATAAATGACTTGCCTTAAAAATGGCAACTGACAAATTCATGAGGGTTAAGACCCCATAATTATTATATATATTAAATAATCTTTTTATATATATCAAAAAATCGCAACAGCTCATCGTAGAGATACGGTGTCTGATCGATAATTCCCTGATACGGGTCTAGTGGGTACTCAATTCTAAAGAGCTTCCCACCAACTGATACGTCCTTAAAAACTTCATCAGCTGATAGATAAAGTGATGCTGGTGGTTCTGATCTAAATATTGCTTTAAAACTATCTAAAGATAGCTTATGAAGTGCATTGCCGTGTTATAAGATATTGTCCATAAAAGTCTCAGTCCAAGTATCTACAGCACATATTTATGTTTTTGCCTGTTAAAGGCACTTTAAGATTAACATACATTTTATACTTTTATTTGATATTTAATACTTACAATGTATAATAAATGACTTACCCAATTTATACGACTACTTAAATACTACTAAAATTATTTATGAGTGCGAAAACACTTAATGGTGCAAAACACACACGGCAACGCGGGTCCACAATTTGATATGTAATATAATCACTTAAGAGAAAATTAAAGAGATGACGAAATTCTCTTTATTACATTAAAGGGATTTTTTTAAAACACCTCAAAAGGAAATCAAAAAAGAAACAATTAGAAAGTTAAAAACGCTTCAAACAAATTGATTTATTATATAAAAGAAATATAAAGAGAGCGTTGAAAAATTCTCATAATTGTGTTTTAACGGGTTTTTTTAAAAACACTACAGAAAGAAATGAAAACGCATCAAAATTTGGAAATAAAAACAAACACAAATTCTTAGTAAATATAGTTTTAATGGATATTAATCCAGTTCATCAGGGGTTAATTTGTAATCAAATAATTTTGAATTAGAAGTTTTTTTCCGGGTTTTTGTTTTTATTGCAGTAAGGGTGTTTTATTACAATTTTTCAATTGTTGCGAGGCAGAAAGAGAAGGAGATGAGGCCAGACCGAGGAGTCTGTCTCACCAGAGGAGAGAGAGTCGTGCAACGGCGCTTACAACGCGCTAGGAGGACAGGTTTAAGTTTTCAAAATATTTGATCGTATAATTATTGAGTCTTTTTATACAATAAAACCACATAACATAAGAAAGAGATGAAGAAAACTTTGTCCGAAAATGATTTTAGTACAGTTAGCTAATAATTCTTATTGTTTTGTTGTAAAAGCGTAAATAGTGTATACAGTACGAACTCGATACTTAATATTAACTTATAGAAATCGGGGTTGTTGTATTCACTGAAGTAGCTGCACCTACCGAGAAAAAATTATACAATAAGCAATATGATAAATTGAAGACATTACAAAATTCGTTGAACTTAAGAAAACAACAAAAAATATCTCATTGTTATGTTTTATAGTGTTGCAAAAATCGAGGAATTGCGTGTATTAAGAGTTGCGATTACCGAATTCGTACTGTATGTAGAAGTGTACGTATATATATACTATATATATATATATACATATATGTATGTACAGTGGATCAATCTCATATTCGTACACCTCATGGTGCAATATATTTTTAAATAAAATTTAAGTAAATTGGGCAAAAACTTAAAATTTTTTCTTATTTTTAGTAAGAGTACAGAAGGAAAACAATAAAAAAATCAATTAATTCAAACATTTCAAATAGGGTATTTTAAATTCTTCATAATAAACATAAAAGCTACAAAAATGTGGTCAATTTCGTATTCGTACACTTTGATATTAAGTTAGTTTCTTATGTTATGAAACGCAACTAATATTTCGTAGAATATCCTTTGTTAGCTAAGACCTGCTTAAGACGGTTTGGCATGGATCTGACTAATTTTTCAGTAAATTCAGGTGTTATTTTCGTCCATTCTTCCATAAGCCTTTCTTTGAGATCGTTTGTGTTCCTTATGCTGAATGTTCTTATTCTTCGGTCCAACTCGTCCCACAAATTTTCTATAGCATTGATGTCCGGTGACTGTGGAGGTGTTTCCAATACTTTGGGACAATTATAAAGAAGCCACATTCGAGTTGCATAAGCCTTATGTTTGGGATCGTTATCCTGATAAAAGGTGAAATTGCTCCCGAGACCCATTTGAACTGCACTTTCCTTCAGATTTTGCTTCAATATCTCAATGTACTGCTTGTGGTCCATTATTCCTTCAATTATGTGCAGTCGTCTAATTGTAATTTTTTAACACTGGTGTACGAATATGAGATTGATACACTGTATAATATTGGTGTTCTTTTGACTAGAAACCAAAACGGTGACCCATCACAGGTCAGTTGGTTTATATGCATGTACATGCATGCCGATGGGATATTATACATTTAAATATGTAGGTATGTATAACATGTATGTATAACATACAATTATTTGAAAACGTAGGTCGGTTAAAGTGATGTATGTATGTATGTATGTAAATATGGTCATAATTATACATACATTTGCATGTATGGTAAGAACATAATGATTATACATATATGCAATTCTCTTAATAAATATATAGTTTTACGTCAAAATGGCATGATACATATTCATTATACATATTCATACATATTCAGCATTATATTTTCATTATAAAAGGAGTTGGAACAGGTATGCGTTAAATGATAATTTATCCATTTTGTTAACTGATAATAACTAGTTCTTAATAGTTTTGGCCAAAAACGTTATATATGATCTTATGCGGCTTGAAAAAACTTATCAAAATATAAAATTAAAACAAAATCGTTGAAGCAAATCGGGTTTTTGTGAAACTTTCCATAAGTTGGCTAAAACATGGTACGTTATTGAACAACTTCATACTAATCCTACTATGAAATTTAATCAAAATCGTTGGAGCCGTTTTCGAGAAAATCTATTTTTATTGAAATCGGCCTTAAATAAAGTATCCTTAATTTTGAGGTTAGAATGAAAATTTCGATTTCGCCTCTAGGGATTTTCCCAGAGACCCTATATATGAAGTTTGATCTAAATCCTTCCACCCGTTTAGCCTGTACGCTCTTGCACAGACAGGCAGAAGGACAGACGGCATTGGCGGACCCACTTTTGACTTCTCTATCATAGTAATGTGAAGTTTGATCAAAATCTCGTGTTTGAAATTTTTCGCGAATCCATAATCCCTTAAGGCAATGAACTGTTGTCTTCTTGCAGAGTTTTAGGGACGAAAATAACTCTTTCATTTCAACTAAAAATTCCATATTTATGCCGTTTCTTACTAATGGCGGATGTCCATTTAAAATGTCAAACAGTTAATCCATTTTTTTTAAAAAAAATTGACGTAGATTTGGCTTTACCCTCAACATTTTTTGAAAAAAATGAAGATTCCAACATTGCCATTATTGCTGTAGAAACACTATGTGAAAATACTTGTGTTGCTAAACCTACAGCCATTTTTTGAAAAATTGTAGGATCCACTTGTGCTTGGCTGATTTTTGGACATGCTCTTACGAGATTTTGAGAATCAATACTATATAATTCCCGTAACACGTCCCAGCTGACAATATCTTCATTAGAAAGACAAAAGTACGAAGATACCAAATTTGTTCTAATTGATTTCGCTAAATGAGGTACATCTTTTTGCCTTTGTAAACAAACAAGTTATTATTGGTATTTTGAATACCACCTTGCACTTCTTTATGTCCGAGATTTGAGAACAGGCTTCAGTTTGTGGAGCCTTGGTCACATGAAAGTGCTCTCCCAGATATACCAAGGTTTGCACAAACACCCAAGCATTCGAAAATCTGTTCTTTTAATTCTAAAACCGGACAAGATGTCAAACAGCACAAGCGTGCTGAAATAGCTTCTCCGTATGGATATTGGAAGCAGAAAATTTTTCAGTCCAAATATGTGTGAGTACCTGGGTTACCTATAGCCCACAGGACCAGCTATGCACATTCTTAAAGTGACTTTTCTTAGCTCAATTCTAGTGGAATATTATGTTTCTGTGCATTATATGCACAAACGAGCTGAAATAGCTCCTCTGTATGGGTATTGCAAGCAAAAAATTTTTCAGTCCAAAAATGTGTGAATAAATGGGTTACTATAGCCCACAGGATCATAACATCCTGAATGTTACTTCTCTTAGCCCAATTGTAGTGAAATATTCTGTTTCTGTGCATCATAAGCACAAACGGGCTGAACTAGCTCCTCCGTATGGATATTGGAAGCAGAAAATTATTCAGTCCAAAAATGTGTGAGTACCTGGGTTACCTATAGCACACAGGACCAGCTACGCACATCCTGAAAGTTACTTTTCTTAGCCCAACTCTAGTGGAATATTCTGTTTCTTTGCATTATAAGCACAAACGAGCTGAAATAGCTCCTCCGTATGAGTATTGGAAGCAGAAAATTTTTCAGTCCAAAAATGTGTGAGTACCTGGGTTACCTATAGCACACAGGACCAGCTACGCACATCCTGAAAGTTACTTTTCTTAGCCCAACTCTAGTGGAATATTCTGTTTCTGTGCATTATAAGCACAAACGTGCTAAAATTGCTCCTCTGTATGGGTATTGGAGGCAGAAAATTTCTCAGTCCAAAAATGTGTGAATAAATGGGTTACCTATAGCCCACAGGACCAGCTACGCACATCCTGAAAATTACTTTTCTTAGCCCAATTCTAGTAGAGTATTCTGTTTCTGTGCATTATAAGCACAAACGTGCTGAATTAGCTCCTCCGTATGGGTATTGGAAGCAGAAAATTTTTCAGTCCAAATATGTGTGAGTACCTGGGTTACCTATAGCACACAGGACCAGCTACGCACATCCTGAAAGTTACTTTTCTTAGCCCAATTCTAGTGGAATATTCTGTTTCTGTGCATTATAGGCACATACGAGCTGAAATAGCTCCTCCGTATGGGTGTTGGAAGCAGACAATTTTTCAGTCCAAAAATGTGTGACTACATAGGTTACCTATAGATCACAGGACCATCTACGCATATCCCGGAAGTCACTTTTCTTAGCCCAATTCTAGTGGAATATTCTGTTTCTGTACATTATAAGCACAAACGGGCTGAATTAGCTCCTCCGTATGGGTATTGGAAGCAGAAAATTTTTCAGTCCAAAAATGTGTGAGTACCTGGGTTACCTATAGCACACAGGACCAGCTACGCACATCCTGAAAGTTACTTTTCTTAGCCCAATTCTAGTGGAATATTCTGTTTCTGTGCATTATAAGCACATACGAGCTGAAATAGCTCCTCCGTATGGGTGTTGGAAGCAGACAATTTTTCAGTCCAAAAATGTGGGACTAAATGGGTTACCTGTAGCCCACAGGACCAGCTACGCATATCCTTAAAGTTACTTTTCTTAGCCCAATTCTAGTGGAATATTCTGTTTCTGTGCATTATAAGCACAAACGTGCTAAAATTGCTCCTCTGTATGGGTATTGGAAGCAGACAATTTCTCAGTCTAAAAATGTGTGACTACATGGGTTACCTATAGCCCACAGGACCAGCTACGCATATCCTGGAAGTCACTTTTCTTAGCCCAATTCTAGTGGAATATTCTGTTTCTGTGCATTATAAGCACAAACGGGTTGAATTAGCTCCTCCATATGGGTATTGGAAGCAGAAAATTTTTCAGTCCAAAAATGTGTGAGTACCTGGGTTACCTATAGCCCACAGGACCAGCTACGCACATCCTGAAAGTTACTTTCTTAGACCAATTCTAGAGGAATATTCTGTTTCTGTGCATTATAAGCACATACGAGCTGAAATAGCTCCTCCGTATGGGTGTTGGAAGCAGACAATTTCTCAGTCCAAAAATGTGTGACTACATGGGTTATCTATAGCCCACAGGAGCAGCTACGCATATCCTGGAAGTCCCTTTTCTTAGCCCAATTCTAGTGGCATATTCTGTTTCTGTGCATTATAAGCACAAACGGGCTGAACTAGCTCCTCCGTATGGGTATTGGAAGCAGAAAATTTTTCATTCCAAAAATGTGTGAGTACCTGGGTTACCTATAGCCCACAGGACCAGCTACGCACATCCTGAAAGTTACTTTTCTTACACCTATTCTAGTGGAATATTCTGTTTCTGTGCATTACAAGCACATACGAGCTGAAATAGCTCCTCCGTATGGGTGTTGGAAGCAGAAAACTCTTCAGTCCAAAAATATGTGACTACATGGGTTCCTATAGCCCACAGGACCAGCTACGCACATCCTGAAAATTACTTTTCTTAGCCCAATTCTAGTAAAGTATTCTGTTTCTGTGCATTATAAGCACAAACGAGCTGAAATAGCTCCTCCGTATGGGTATTGGAAGCAGAAAATTTTTCAGTCCAAAAATGTGTAAATAAATGGGTTACACATACGCCAATGAAGCAGCTACGCACATCCTGAAAGTTACTTTTCTTAGCCCAATTCTAGTGGAATATTCTGTTTCTGTGCATTACAAGCACATACGAGCTGAAATAGCTCCTCCGTATGGGTGTTGGAAGCAGAAAACTCTTCAGTCCAAAAATATGTGACTACATGGGTTACATATAGCCCACAGGACCAGCTACGCACATCCTTAAAGTTACTTTTCTTAGCCCAATTCTAGTGGAATATTCTGTTTCTGTGCATTATAAGCACATACGAGCTGAAATAGCTCCTCCGTATGGGTGTTGGAAGCAGACAATTTTTCAGTCCAAAAATGTGGGACTAAATGGGTTACCTGTAGCCCACAGGACCAGCTACGCATATCCTTAAAGTTACTTTTCTTAGCCCAATTCTAGTGGAATATTCTGTTTCTGTGCATTATAAGCACAAACGTGCTAAAATTGCTCCTCTGTATGGGTATTGGAAGCAGACAATTTTTCAGTCCAAAAATGTGTGACTACAAGGGTTACCTGCATATAGCCGACAGGACCAGCTACGCACATCCTGAAAGTTACTTTTCTTACAACTATTCTAGTGGAATATTCTGTTTCTGTGCATTACAAGCACATACGAGCTGAAATAGCTCCTCCGTATGGGTTTTGGAAGCAGAAAACTCTTCAGTCCAAAAATGTGTGACTACATGGGATACCTATAGCCCACAGGACCAGCTACGCACATCCTGAAAATTACTTTTCTTAGCCCAATTCTAGAGGAGTATTCTGTTTCTGTGCATTATAAGCACAAACGAGCTGAAATAGCTCCTCCGTATGGGTATTGGAAGCAGAACATTTTTCAGTCCAAAAATGTGTGAGTACCTGGGTTACCTATAGCCCACAGGACCAGCTACGCACATCCTGAAAGTTACTTTTCTTAGTTCAATTCTAGTGGAATATTCTGTTTCTGTGCATTATAAGCACAAACGTGCTAAAATTGCTCCTCTGTATGGGTATTGGAAGCAGACAATTTTTCAGTCCAAAAATGTGTGACTACATGGGTTACCTGCATATAGCCGACAGGACCAGCTACGCACATCTTGAAAGCTACTTTTCTTAGACCAATTCTAGTGGAATATTCTGTTTCTGTGCATTATAAGCACAAACGGGCTGAAATTGCTCCTCCGTATGGGTATTGGAAGCAGAAAATTTTTCAGTCCAAATATGTGTGAGTACCTGGGTTACCTATAGCCCACAGGACCAGCTACGCATAACCTGGAAGTCACTTTTCTTAGCCCAATTCTAGTGGAATATTCTGTTTCTGTGCATTATAAGCACAAACGGGTTGAATTAGCTCCTCCGTATGGGTATTGGAAGCAGAACATTTTTCAGTCCAAAAATGTGTGAGTACCTGGGTTACCTATAGCCCACAGGACCAGCTACGCACATCCTGAAAGTTACTTTTCTTAGTTCAATTCTAGTAGAATATTCTGTTTCTGTGCATTATAAGCACAAACGAGCTGAAATAGCTCCTCCGTATGGGTATTGGAAGCAGACAATTTTTCAGTCCAAAAATGTGTGAATACATGGGTTACCTATAGCCCACAGGACCAGCTACGCACATCCTTATAGTTACTTGTCTTAGACCAATTCTAGTTGAATATTCTGTTTCCGTGCATTATAAGCACAAACGGGCTGAAATTGCTCCTCTGTATGGGTATTGGAAGCAGAAAATTTTTAAGTCCAAAAATGTGTGACTACATGGGTTACCTGCATATAGCCGACAGGACCAGCTACGCACATCCTGAAAGTTACTTTTCTTACACCTATTCTAGTGGAATATTTTGTTTCTGTGCATTACAAGCACATACGAGCTGAAATAGCTCCTCCGTATGGGTGTTGGAAGCAGAAAACTCTTCAGTCCAAAAATATGTGACTACATGGGTTACATATAGCCCACAGGACCAGCTACGCACATCCTTAAATTACTTTTCTTAGCCCAATTCTAGTGGAATATTCTGTTTCTGTGCATTATAAGCACATACGAGCTGAAATAGCTCCTCTGTATGGGTATTGGAAGCAGAAAATTTCTCAGTCCAAAAATGTGTGAATAAATGGGTTACCTATAGCCCACAGGACTAGCTACGCACATCCTGAAAGTTACTTTTCTTAGCCCAACTCTAGTGGAATATTCTGTTTCTGTGCATTATAAGCACAAACGTGCTAAAATTGCTCCTCTGTATGGGTATTGGAGGCAGAAAATTTCTCAGTCCAAAAATGTGTGAATAAATGGGTTACCTATAGCCCACAGGACCAGCTACGCACATCCTGAAAATTACTTTTCTTAGCCCAATTCTAGTAGAGTATTCTGTTTCTGTGCATTATAAGCACAAACGTGCTGAATTAGCTCCTCCGTATGGGTATTGGAAGCAGAAAATTTTTCAGTCCAAATATGTGTGAGTACCTGGGTTACCTATAGCACACAGGACCAGCTACGCACATCCTGAAAGTTACTTTTCTTAGCCCAATTCTAGTGGAATATTCTGTTTCTGTGCATTATAGGCACATACGAGCTGAAATAGCTCCTCCGTATGGGTGTTGGAAGCAGACAATTTTTCAGTCCAAAAATGTGTGACTACATAGGTTACCTATAGATCACAGGACCATCTACGCATATCCCGGAAGTCACTTTTCTTAGCCCAATTCTAGTGGAATATTCTGTTTCTGTACATTATAAGCACAAACGGGCTGAATTAGCTCCTCCGTATGGGTATTGGAAGCAGAAAATTTTTCAGTCCAAAAATGTGTGAGTACCTGGGTTACCTATAGCACACAGGACCAGCTACGCACATCCTGAAAGTTACTTTTCTTAGCCCAATTCTAGTGGAATATTCTGTTTCTGTGCATTATAAGCACAAACGTGCTAAAATTGCTCCTCTGTATGGGTATTGGAAGCAGACAATTTCTCAGTCTAAAAATGTGTGACTACATGGGTTACCTATAGCCCACAGGACCAGCTACGCATATCCTGGAAGTCACTTTTCTTAGCCCAATTCTAGTGGAATATTCTGTTTCTGTGCATTATAAGCACAAACGGGTTGAATTAGCTCCTCCATATGGGTATTGGAAGCAGAAAATTTTTCAGTCCAAAAATGTGTGAGTACCTGGGTTACCTATAGCCCACAGGACCAGCTACGCACATCCTGAAAGTTACTTTCTTAGACCAATTCTAGAGGAATATTCTGTTTCTGTGCATTATAAGCACATACGAGCTGAAATAGCTCCTCCGTATGGGTGTTGGAAGCAGACAATTTCTCAGTCCAAAAATGTGTGACTACATGGGTTATCTATAGCCCACAGGAGCAGCTACGCATATCCTGGAAGTCCCTTTTCTTAGCCCAATTCTAGTGGCATATTCTGTTTCTGTGCATTATAAGCACAAACGGGCTGAACTAGCTCCTCCGTATGGGTATTGGAAGCAGAAAATTTTTCATTCCAAAAATGTGTGAGTACCTGGGTTACCTATAGCCCACAGGACCAGCTACGCACATCCTGAAAGTTACTTTTCTTACACCTATTCTAGTGGAATATTCTGTTTCTGTGCATTACAAGCACATACGAGCTGAAATAGCTCCTCCGTATGGGTGTTGGAAGCAGAAAACTCTTCAGTCCAAAAATATGTGACTACATGGGTTCCTATAGCCCACAGGACCAGCTACGCACATCCTGAAAATTACTTTTCTTAGCCCAATTCTAGTAAAGTATTCTGTTTCTGTGCATTATAAGCACAAACGAGCTGAAATAGCTCCTCCGTATGGGTATTGGAAGCAGAAAATTTTTCAGTCCAAAAATGTGTAAATAAATGGGTTACACATACGCCAATGAAGCAGCTACGCACATCCTGAAAGTTACTTTTCTTAGCCCAATTCTAGTGGAATATTCTGTTTCTGTGCATTACAAGCACATACGAGCTGAAATAGCTCCTCCGTATGGGTGTTGGAAGCAGAAAACTCTTCAGTCCAAAAATATGTGACTACATGGGTTACATATAGCCCACAGGACCAGCTACGCACATCCTTAAAGTTACTTTTCTTAGCCCAATTCTAGTGGAATATTCTGTTTCTGTGCATTATAAGCACATACGAGCTGAAATAGCTCCTCCGTATGGGTGTTGGAAGCAGACAATTTTTCAGTCCAAAAATGTGGGACTAAATGGGTTACCTGTAGCCCACAGGACCAGCTACGCATATCCTTAAAGTTACTTTTCTTAGCCCAATTCTAGTGGAATATTCTGTTTCTGTGCATTATAAGCACAAACGTGCTAAAATTGCTCCTCTGTATGGGTATTGGAAGCAGACAATTTTTCAGTCCAAAAATGTGTGACTACATGGGTTACCTGCATATAGCCGACAGGACCAGCTACGCACATCCTGAAAGTTACTTTTCTTACAACTATTCTAGTGGAATATTCTGTTTCTGTGCATTACAAGCACATACGAGCTGAAATAGCTCCTCCGTATGGGTGTTGGAAGCAGAAAACTCTTCAGTCCAAAAATATGTGACTACATGGGTTACATATAGCCCACAGGACCAGCTACGCACATCCTTAAATTACTTTTCTTAGCCCAATTCTAGTGGAATATTCTGTTTCTGTGCATTATAAGCACATACGAGCTGAAATAGCTCCTCTGTATGGGTATTGGAAGCAGAAAATTTCTCAGTCCAAAAATGTGTGAATAAATGGGTTACCTATAGCCCACAGGACTAGCTACGCACATCCTGAAAGTTACTTTTCTTAGCCCAACTCTAGTGGAATATTCTGTTTCTGTGCATTATAAGCACAAACGTGCTAAAATTGCTCCTCTGTATGGGTATTGGAGGCAGAAAATTTCTCAGTCCAAAAATGTGTGAATAAATGGGTTACCTATAGCCCACAGGACCAGCTACGCACATCCTGAAAATTACTTTTCTTAGCCCAATTCTAGTAGAGTATTCTGTTTCTGTGCATTATAAGCACAAACGTGCTGAATTAGCTCCTCCGTATGGGTATTGGAAGCAGAAAATTTTTCAGTCCAAATATGTGTGAGTACCTGGGTTACCTATAGCACACAGGACCAGCTACGCACATCCTGAAAGTTACTTTTCTTAGCCCAATTCTAGTGGAATATTCTGTTTCTGTGCATTATAGGCACATACGAGCTGAAATAGCTCCTCCGTATGGGTGTTGGAAGCAGACAATTTTTCAGTCCAAAAATGTGTGACTACATAGGTTACCTATAGATCACAGGACCATCTACGCATATCCCGGAAGTCACTTTTCTTAGCCCAATTCTAGTGGAATATTCTGTTTCTGTACATTATAAGCACAAACGGGCTGAATTAGCTCCTCCGTATGGGTATTGGAAGCAGAAAATTTTTCAGTCCAAAAATGTGTGAGTACCTGGGTTACCTATAGCACACAGGACCAGCTACGCACATCCTGAAAGTTACTTTTCTTAGCCCAATTCTAGTGGAATATTCTGTTTCTGTGCATTATAAGCACAAACGTGCTAAAATTGCTCCTCTGTATGGGTATTGGAAGCAGACAATTTCTCAGTCTAAAAATGTGTGACTACATGGGTTACCTATAGCCCACAGGACCAGCTACGCATATCCTGGAAGTCACTTTTCTTAGCCCAATTCTAGTGGAATATTCTGTTTCTGTGCATTATAAGCACAAACGGGTTGAATTAGCTCCTCCATATGGGTATTGGAAGCAGAAAATTTTTCAGTCCAAAAATGTGTGAGTACCTGGGTTACCTATAGCCCACAGGACCAGCTACGCACATCCTGAAAGTTACTTTCTTAGACCAATTCTAGAGGAATATTCTGTTTCTGTGCATTATAAGCACATACGAGCTGAAATAGCTCCTCCGTATGGGTGTTGGAAGCAGACAATTTCTCAGTCCAAAAATGTGTGACTACATGGGTTATCTATAGCCCACAGGAGCAGCTACGCATATCCTGGAAGTCCCTTTTCTTAGCCCAATTCTAGTGGCATATTCTGTTTCTGTGCATTATAAGCACAAACGGGCTGAACTAGCTCCTCCGTATGGGTATTGGAAGCAGAAAATTTTTCATTCCAAAAATGTGTGAGTACCTGGGTTACCTATAGCCCACAGGACCAGCTACGCACATCCTGAAAGTTACTTTTCTTACACCTATTCTAGTGGAATATTCTGTTTCTGTGCATTACAAGCACATACGAGCTGAAATAGCTCCTCCGTATGGGTGTTGGAAGCAGAAAACTCTTCAGTCCAAAAATATGTGACTACATGGGTTCCTATAGCCCACAGGACCAGCTACGCACATCCTGAAAATTACTTTTCTTAGCCCAATTCTAGTAAAGTATTCTGTTTCTGTGCATTATAAGCACAAACGAGCTGAAATAGCTCCTCCGTATGGGTATTGGAAGCAGAAAATTTTTCAGTCCAAAAATGTGTAAATAAATGGGTTACACATACGCCAATGAAGCAGCTACGCACATCCTGAAAGTTACTTTTCTTAGCCCAATTCTAGTGGAATATTCTGTTTCTGTGCATTACAAGCACATACGAGCTGAAATAGCTCCTCCGTATGGGTGTTGGAAGCAGAAAACTCTTCAGTCCAAAAATATGTGACTACATGGGTTACATATAGCCCACAGGACCAGCTACGCACATCCTTAAAGTTACTTTTCTTAGCCCAATTCTAGTGGAATATTCTGTTTCTGTGCATTATAAGCACATACGAGCTGAAATAGCTCCTCCGTATGGGTGTTGGAAGCAGACAATTTTTCAGTCCAAAAATGTGGGACTAAATGGGTTACCTGTAGCCCACAGGACCAGCTACGCATATCCTTAAAGTTACTTTTCTTAGCCCAATTCTAGTGGAATATTCTGTTTCTGTGCATTATAAGCACAAACGTGCTAAAATTGCTCCTCTGTATGGGTATTGGAAGCAGACAATTTTTCAGTCCAAAAATGTGTGACTACATGGGTTACCTGCATATAGCCGACAGGACCAGCTACGCACATCCTGAAAGTTACTTTTCTTACAACTATTCTAGTGGAATATTCTGTTTCTGTGCATTACAAGCACATACGAGCTGAAATAGCTCCTCCGTATGGGTTTTGGAAGCAGAAAACTCTTCAGTCCAAAAATGTGTGACTACATGGGATACCTATAGCCCACAGGACCAGCTACGCACATCCTGAAAATTACTTTTCTTAGCCCAATTCTAGAGGAGTATTCTGTTTCTGTGCATTATAAGCACAAACGAGCTGAAATAGCTCCTCCGTATGGGTATTGGAAGCAGAACATTTTTCAGTCCAAAAATGTGTGAGTACCTGGGTTACCTATAGCCCACAGGACCAGCTACGCACATCCTGAAAGTTACTTTTCTTAGTTCAATTCTAGTGGAATATTCTGTTTCTGTGCATTATAAGCACAAACGTGCTAAAATTGCTCCTCTGTATGGGTATTGGAAGCAGACAATTTTTCAGTCCAAAAATGTGTGACTACATGGGTTACCTGCATATAGCCGACAGGACCAGCTACGCACATCCTGAAAGCTACTTTTCTTAGACCAATTCTAGTGGAATATTCTGTTTCTGTGCATTATAAGCACAAACGGGCTGAAATTGCTCCTCCGTATGGGTATTGGAAGCAGAAAATTTTTCAGTCCAAATATGTGTGAGTACCTGGGTTACCTATAGCCCACAGGACCAGCTACGCATAACCTGGAAGTCACTTTTCTTAGCCCAATTCTAGTGGAATATTCTGTTTCTGTGCATTATAAGCACAAACGGGTTGAATTAGCTCCTCCGTATGGGTATTGGAAGCAGAACATTTTTCAGTCCAAAAATGTGTGAGTACCTGGGTTACCTATAGCCCACAGGACCAGCTACGCACATCCTGAAAGTTACTTTTCTTAGTTCAATTCTAGTAGAATATTCTGTTTCTGTGCATTATAAGCACAAACGAGCTGAAATAGCTCCTCCGTATGGGTATTGGAAGCAGACAATTTTTCAGTCCAAAAATGTGTGAATACATGGGTTACCTATAGCCCACAGGACCAGCTACGCACATCCTTATAGTTACTTGTCTTAGACCAATTCTAGTTGAATATTCTGTTTCCGTGCATTATAAGCACAAACGGGCTGAAATTGCTCCTCTGTATGGGTATTGGAAGCAGAAAATTTTTAAGTCCAAAAATGTGTGACTACATGGGTTACCTGCATATAGCCGACAGGACCAGCTACGCACATCCTGAAAGTTACTTTTCTTACACCTATTCTAGTGGAATATTTTGTTTCTGTGCATTACAAGCACATACGAGCTGAAATAGCTCCTCCGTATGGGTGTTGGAAGCAGAAAACTCTTCAGTCCAAAAATATGTGACTACATGGGTTACATATAGCCCACAGGACCAGCTACGCACATCCTTAAATTACTTTTCTTAGCCCAATTCTAGTGGAATATTCTGTTTCTGTGCATTATAAGCACATACGAGCTGAAATAGCTCCTCTGTATGGGTATTGGAAGCAGAAAATTTCTCAGTCCAAAAATGTGTGAATAAATGGGTTACCTATAGCCCACAGGACTAGCTACGCACATCCTGAAAGTTACTTTTCTTAGCCCAATTCTAGTGGAATATTCTGTTTCTGTTCATTATAAGCACATACGAGCTGAAATAGCTCCTCCGTATGGGTATTGGAAGCAGAAAATTTTTCAGTCCAAAAATGTGTAAATAAATGGGTTACACATACGACAATGAAGCAGCTGCGCACATCCTGAAAGTTACTTTTCTTAGCCCAATTCTAGTGGAATATTCTGTTTCTGTGCATTATAAGCACATACGAGCTGAAATAGCTCCTCCTTATGGGTTTTGGAAGCAGAAAACTCTTCAGTCCAAAAATGAGTGACCACATGGGTTAACTATAGCCCACAGGACCAGCTACGCACATTCTTAAAGTTACTTTTCTTAGCCCAATTCTAGTGGAATATTCTGTTTCTGTGCATTATAAGCACATACGAGCTGAAATAGCTCCTCCGTATGGGTGTTGGAAGCAGAAAACTCTTCAGTCCAAAAATATGTGACTACATGGGTTACCTATAGCCCACAGGACCAGCTACGCACATCCTGAAAGTTACTTTTCTTAGTTCAATTCTAGTGGAATATTCTGTTTCTGTGCATTATAAGCACAAACGTGCTAAAATTGCTCCTCTGTATGGGTATTGGAAGCAGACAATTTTTCAGTCCAAAAATGTGTGACTACATGGGTTACCTGCATATAGCCGACAGGACCAGCTACGCACATCCTGAAAGCTACTTTTCTTAGACCAATTCTAGTGGAATATTCTGTTTCTGTGCATTATAAGCACAAACGGGCTGAAATTGCTCCTCCGTATGGGTATTGGAAGCAGAAAATTTTTCAGTCCAAATATGTGTGAGTACCTGGGTTACCTATAGCCCACAGGACCAGCTACGCATAACCTGGAAGTCACTTTTCTTAGCCCAATTCTAGTGGAATATTCTGTTTCTGTGCATTATAAGCACAAACGGGTTGAATTAGCTCCTCCGTATGGGTATTGGAAGCAGAACATTTTTCAGTCCAAAAATGTGTGAGTACCTGGGTTACCTATAGCCCACAGGACCAGCTACGCACATCCTGAAAGTTACTTTTCTTAGTTCAATTCTAGTAGAATATTCTGTTTCTGTGCATTATAAGCACAAACGAGCTGAAATAGCTCCTCCGTATGGGTATTGGAAGCAGACAATTTTTCAGTCCAAAAATGTGTGAATACATGGGTTACCTATAGCCCACAGGACCAGCTACGCACATCCTTATAGTTACTTGTCTTAGACCAATTCTAGTTGAATATTCTGTTTCCGTGCATTATAAGCACAAACGGGCTGAAATTGCTCCTCTGTATGGGTATTGGAAGCAGAAAATTTTTAAGTCCAAAAATGTGTGACTACATGGGTTACCTGCATATAGCCGACAGGACCAGCTACGCACATCCTGAAAGTTACTTTTCTTACACCTATTCTAGTGGAATATTTTGTTTCTGTGCATTACAAGCACATACGAGCTGAAATAGCTCCTCCGTATGGGTGTTGGAAGCAGAAAACTCTTCAGTCCAAAAATATGTGACTACATGGGTTACATATAGCCCACAGGACCAGCTACGCACATCCTTAAATTACTTTTCTTAGCCCAATTCTAGTGGAATATTCTGTTTCTGTGCATTATAAGCACATACGAGCTGAAATAGCTCCTCTGTATGGGTATTGGAAGCAGAAAATTTCTCAGTCCAAAAATGTGTGAATAAATGGGTTACCTATAGCCCACAGGACTAGCTACGCACATCCTGAAAGTTACTTTTCTTAGCCCAATTCTAGTGGAATATTCTGTTTCTGTTCATTATAAGCACATACGAGCTGAAATAGCTCCTCCGTATGGGTATTGGAAGCAGAAAATTTTTCAGTCCAAAAATGTGTAAATAAATGGGTTACACATACGACAATGAAGCAGCTGCGCACATCCTGAAAGTTACTTTTCTTAGCCCAATTCTAGTGGAATATTCTGTTTCTGTGCATTATAAGCACATACGAGCTGAAATAGCTCCTCCTTATGGGTTTTGGAAGCAGAAAACTCTTCAGTCCAAAAATGAGTGACCACATGGGTTAACTATAGCCCACAGGACCAGCTACGCACATTCTTAAAGTTACTTTTCTTAGCCCAATTCTAGTGGAATATTCTGTTTCTGTGCATTATAAGCACATACGAGCTGAAATAGCTCCTCCGTATGGGTGTTGGAAGCAGAAAACTCTTCAGTCCAAAAATATGTGACTACATGGGTTACCTATAGCCCACAGGACCAGCTACGCACATCCTTAAAGTTACTTTTCTTAGCCCAATTCTAGTGGAATATTCTGTTTCTGTGCATTATAAGCACATACGAGCTGAAATAGCTCCTCCGTATGGGTGTTGGAAGCAGAAAACTCTTCAGTCCAAAAATGTGTGACTACATGGGTTACCTGCATATAGCCGACAGGACCAGCTACGCACATCCTGAAAGTTACTTTTCTTACAACTATTCTAGTGGAATATTCTGTTTCTGTGCATTACAAGCACATACGAGCTGAAATAGCTCCTCCGTATGGGTATTGGAAGCAGACAATTTCTCAGTCCAAAAATGTGTGACTACATGGGTTACCTATAGCCCACAGGACCAGCTACGCACATCCTTATAGTTACTTTTCTTAGACCAATTCTAGTGGAATATTCTGTTTCTGTGCATTATAAGCACAAACGGGCTGAAATTGCTCCTCTGTATGGGTATTGGAAGCAGACAATTTCTCAGTCCAAAAATGTGTGACTACATGGGTTACCTATAGCCCACAGGACCAGCTACGCATATCCTGGAAGTCACTTTTCTTAGCCCAATTCTAGTGGAATATTCTGTTTCTGTGCATTATAAACACAAACGGGTTGAATTAGCTCCTCCCTATGGGTATTGGAAGCAGAACATTTTTCAGTCCAAAAATGTGTGAGTACCTGGGTTACCTATAGCCCACAGGACCAGCTACGCACATCCTGAAAGTTACTTTTCTTAGTTCAATTCTAGTGGAATATTCTGTTTCTGTGCATTATAAGCACAAACGAGCTGAAATAGCTCCTCCGTATGGGTATTGGAAGCAGACAATTTTTCAGTCCAAAAATGTGTGACTACATGGGTTACCTATAGCCCACAGGACCAGCTACGCACATCCTTATAGTTACTTTTCTTAGACCAATTCTAGTTGAATATTCTGTTTCCGTGCATTATAAGCACGAACGGGCTGAAATTGCTCCTCTGTATGGGTATTGGAAGCAGAACATTTCTCAGTCCAAAAATATGTGAATAAATGGGTTAACTATAGCCCACAGGACCAGCTACGCACATCCTGAAAATTACTTCTCTTAGCCCAATTCTAGTAGAGTATTCTGTCTCTGTGCATTGGTCTCTCCGTATGGGTATTGGAAGCAGACAATTTCTCAGTCCAAAAATGTGTGACTACATAGGTTATCTATAGATCACAGGACCATCTACGCATATCCCGGAAGTCACGTTTCTTAGCCCAATTCTAGTGGAATATTCTGTTTCTGTACATTATAAGCACAAACGGGCTGAATTAGCTCCTCCGTATGGGTATTGGAAGCAGAAAATTTTTAAGTCCAAAAATGTGTGACTACATGGGTTACCTGCATATAGCCGACAGGACCAGCTACGCACATCCTGAAAGTTACTTTTCTTACACCTATTCTAGTGGAATATTTTGTTTCTGTGCATTACAAGCACATACGAGCTGAAATAGCTCCTCCGTATTGGTGTTGGAAGCAGAAAACTCTTCAGTCCAAAAATATGTGACTACATGGGTTACATATAGCCCACAGGACCAGCTACGCACATCCTTAAATTACTTTTCTTAGCCCAATTCTAGTGGAATATTCTGTTTCTGTGCATTATAAGCACATACGAGCTGAAATAGCTCCTCTGTATGGGTATTGGAAGCAGAAAATTTCTCAGTCCAAAAATGTGTGAATAAATGGGTTACCTATAGCCCACAGGACTAGCTACGCACATCCTGAAAGTTACTTTTCTTAGCCCAATTCTAGTGGAATATTCTGTTTCTGTTCATTATAAGCACATACGAGCTGAAATAGCTCCTCCGTATGGGTATTGGAAGCAGACAATTTTTCAGTCCAAAAATGTGTAAATAAATGGGTTACACATACGCCAATGAAGCAGCTACGCACATCCTGAAAGTTACTTTTCTTAGCCCAATTCTAGTAGAGTATTCTGTTTCTGTGCATTATAGGCACAAACGAGCTCAAATAGCTCCTCCATATAGGTATTGGAAGCAGAAAACTTTTCAGTCCAAAAATGAGTGACCACATGGGTTAACTATAGCCCACAGGATCAGCTACGCACATTCTTAAAGTTACTTTTCTTAGCCCAATTCTAGTGGAATATTCTGTTTCTGTGCATTATAAGCACATACGAGCTGAAATAGCTCCTCCGTATGGGTGTTGGAAGCAGAAATCTCTTCAGTCCAAAAATATGTGACTACATGGGTTACCTATAGCCCACAGGACCAGCTACGCACATCCTTAAAGTTACTTTTCTTAGCCCAATTCTAGTGGAATATTCTGTTTCTGTGCATTATAAGCACATACGAGCTGAAATAGCTCCTCCGTATGGGTGTTGGAAGCAGAAAACTCTTCAGTCCAAAAATGTGTGACTACATGGGTTACCTATAGCCCACAGGACCAGCTACCCACATCCTGAAAGTTACTTTTCTTAGCTCAATTCTAGTGGAATATTCTGTTTCTGTGCATTATAAGCACAAACGGGCTGAAATTGCTAGTTTGTATGGGTGTTAAAAGCAGAAAACTCTTCAGTCAAAAAATATGTGACTACATGGGTTACCTATAGCCCACAGGACCAGCTACGCACATCCTTAAAGTTACTTTTCTTAGCCCAATTCTAGTGGAATATTCTGTTTCTGTGCATTATAAGCACATACGAGCTGAAATAGCTCCTCCGTATGGGTGTTGGCAGCAGACAATTTTTCTGTCCAAAAATGTGGGACTAAATGGGTTACCTATAGCCCACAGGACCAGCTACGCATATCCTTAAAGTTACTTTTCTTAGCCCAATTCTAGTGGAATATTCTGTTTCTGTGCATTATAAGCACAAACGTGCTAAAATTGCTCCTCTGTATGGGTATTGGAAGCAGACAATTTCTCAGTCCAAAAATGTGTGACTACATGGGTTACCTATAGCCCACAGGACCAGCTACGCATATCCTGGAAGTCACTTTTCTTAGCCCAATTCTAGTGGAATATTCTGTTTCTGTGCATTATAAGCACAAACGGGTTGAATTAGCTCCTCCGTATGGGTATTGGAAGCAGACAATTTTTCAGTCCAAAAATGTGTGAGTACCTGGGTTACCTATAGCCCACAGGACCAGCTACGCACATCCTGAAAGTTACTTTTCTTAGACCAATTCTAGAGGAATATTCTGTTTCTGTGCATTATAAGCACAAACGTGCTAAAAATGCTCCTCTGTATGGGTATTGGAAGCAGACAATTTCTCAGTCCAAAAATGTGTGACTACATGGGTTACCTATAGCCCACAGGACCAGCTACGCATATCCTGGAAGTCACTTTTCTTAGCCCAATTCTAGTGGAATATTCTGTTTCTGTGCATTATAAGCACAAACGGGCTGAACTAGCTCCTCCGTATGGGTATTGGAAGCAGAAAATTTTTCAGTCCAAAAATGTGTGAGTACCTGGGTTACCTATAGCCCACAGGACCAGCTACGCACACCCTGAAAGTTACTTTTCTTACACCTATTCTAGTGGAATATTCTGTTTCTGTGCATTACAAGCACATACGAGCTGAAATAGCTCCTCCGTATGGGTGTTGGAAGCAGAAAACTCTTCAGTCCAAAAATATGTGACTACATGGGTTCCTATAGCCCACAGGACCAGCTTCGCACATCCTGAAAGTTACTTTTCTTAGTTCAATTCTAGTAGAATATTCTGTTTCTGTGCATTATAAGCACAAACGAGCTGAAATAGCTCCTCCGTATGGGTATTGGAAGCAGACAATTTTTCAGTCCAAAAATGTGTGAATACATGGGTTACCTATAGCCCACAGGACCAGCTACGCACATCCTTATAGTTACTTGTCTTAGACCAATTCTAGTTGAATATTCTGTTTCCGTGCATTATAAGCACAAACGGGCTGAAATTGCTCCTCTGTATGGGTATTGGAAGCAGAAAATTTTTAAGTCCAAAAATGTGTGACTACATGGGTTACCTGCATATAGCCGACAGGACCAGCTACGCACATCCTGAAAGTTACTTTTCTTACACCTATTCTAGTGGAATATTTTGTTTCTGTGCATTACAAGCACATACGAGCTGAAATAGCTCCTCCGTATGGGTGTTGGAAGCAGAAAACTCTTCAGTCCAAAAATATGTGACTACATGGGTTACATATAGCCCACAGGACCAGCTACGCACATCCTTAAATTACTTTTCTTAGCCCAATTCTAGTGGAATATTCTGTTTCTGTGCATTATAAGCACATACGAGCTGAAATAGCTCCTCTGTATGGGTATTGGAAGCAGAAAATTTCTCAGTCCAAAAATGTGTGAATAAATGGGTTACCTATAGCCCACAGGACTAGCTACGCACATCCTGAAAGTTACTTTTCTTAGCCCAATTCTAGTGGAATATTCTGTTTCTGTTCATTATAAGCACATACGAGCTGAAATAGCTCCTCCGTATGGGTATTGGAAGCAGAAAATTTTTCAGTCCAAAAATGTGTAAATAAATGGGTTACACATACGACAATGAAGCAGCTGCGCACATCCTGAAAGTTACTTTTCTTAGCCCAATTCTAGTGGAATATTCTGTTTCTGTGCATTATAAGCACATACGAGCTGAAATAGCTCCTCCTTATGGGTTTTGGAAGCAGAAAACTCTTCAGTCCAAAAATGAGTGACCACATGGGTTAACTATAGCCCACAGGACCAGCTACGCACATTCTTAAAGTTACTTTTCTTAGCCCAATTCTAGTGGAATATTCTGTTTCTGTGCATTATAAGCACATACGAGCTGAAATAGCTCCTCCGTATGGGTGTTGGAAGCAGAAAACTCTTCAGTCCAAAAATATGTGACTACATGGGTTACCTATAGCCCACAGGACCAGCTACGCACATCCTTAAAGTTACTTTTCTTAGCCCAATTCTAGTGGAATATTCTGTTTCTGTGCATTATAAGCACATACGAGCTGAAATAGCTCCTCCGTATGGGTGTTGGAAGCAGAAAACTCTTCAGTCCAAAAATGTGTGACTACATGGGTTACCTGCATATAGCCGACAGGACCAGCTACGCACATCCTGAAAGTTACTTTTCTTACAACTATTCTAGTGGAATATTCTGTTTCTGTGCATTACAAGCACATACGAGCTGAAATAGCTCCTCCGTATGGGTATTGGAAGCAGACAATTTCTCAGTCCAAAAATGTGTGACTACATGGGTTACCTATAGCCCACAGGACCAGCTACGCACATCCTTATAGTTACTTTTCTTAGACCAATTCTAGTGGAATATTCTGTTTCTGTGCATTATAAGCACAAACGGGCTGAAATTGCTCCTCTGTATGGGTATTGGAAGCAGACAATTTCTCAGTCCAAAAATGTGTGACTACATGGGTTACCTATAGCCCACAGGACCAGCTACGCATATCCTGGAAGTCACTTTTCTTAGCCCAATTCTAGTGGAATATTCTGTTTCTGTGCATTATAAACACAAACGGGTTGAATTAGCTCCTCCCTATGGGTATTGGAAGCAGAACATTTTTCAGTCCAAAAATGTGTGAGTACCTGGGTTACCTATAGCCCACAGGACCAGCTACGCACATCCTGAAAGTTACTTTTCTTAGTTCAATTCTAGTGGAATATTCTGTTTCTGTGCATTATAAGCACAAACGAGCTGAAATAGCTCCTCCGTATGGGTATTGGAAGCAGACAATTTTTCAGTCCAAAAATGTGTGACTACATGGGTTACCTATAGCCCACAGGACCAGCTACGCACATCCTTATAGTTACTTTTCTTAGACCAATTCTAGTTGAATATTCTGTTTCCGTGCATTATAAGCACGAACGGGCTGAAATTGCTCCTCTGTATGGGTATTGGAAGCAGAACATTTCTCAGTCCAAAAATATGTGAATAAATGGGTTAACTATAGCCCACAGGACCAGCTACGCACATCCTGAAAATTACTTCTCTTAGCCCAATTCTAGTAGAGTATTCTGTCTCTGTGCATTGGTCTCTCCGTATGGGTATTGGAAGCAGACAATTTCTCAGTCCAAAAATGTGTGACTACATAGGTTATCTATAGATCACAGGACCATCTACGCATATCCCGGAAGTCACGTTTCTTAGCCCAATTCTAGTGGAATATTCTGTTTCTGTACATTATAAGCACAAACGGGCTGAATTAGCTCCTCCGTATGGGTATTGGAAGCAGAAAATTTTTAAGTCCAAAAATGTGTGACTACATGGGTTACCTGCATATAGCCGACAGGACCAGCTACGCACATCCTGAAAGTTACTTTTCTTACACCTATTCTAGTGGAATATTTTGTTTCTGTGCATTACAAGCACATACGAGCTGAAATAGCTCCTCCGTATGGGTGTTGGAAGCAGAAAACTCTTCAGTCCAAAAATATGTGACTACATGGGTTACATATAGCCCACAGGACCAGCTACGCACATCCTTAAATTACTTTTCTTAGCCCAATTCTAGTGGAATATTCTGTTTCTGTGCATTATAAGCACATACGAGCTGAAATAGCTCCTCTGTATGGGTATTGGAAGCAGAAAATTTCTCAGTCCAAAAATGTGTGAATAAATGGGTTACCTATAGCCCACAGGACTAGCTACGCACATCCTGAAAGTTACTTTTCTTAGCCCAATTCTAGTGGAATATTCTGTTTCTGTTCATTATAAGCACATACGAGCTGAAATAGCTCCTCCGTATGGGTATTGGAAGCAGACAATTTTTCAGTCCAAAAATGTGTAAATAAATGGGTTACACATACGCCAATGAAGCAGCTACGCACATCCTGAAAGTTACTTTTCTTAGCCCAATTCTAGTAGAGTATTCTGTTTCTGTGCATTATAGGCACAAACGAGCTCAAATAGCTCCTCCATATAGGTATTGGAAGCAGAAAACTTTTCAGTCCAAAAATGAGTGACCACATGGGTTAACTATAGCCCACAGGACCAGCTACGCACATTCTTAAAGTTACTTTTCTTAGCCCAATTCTAGTGGAATATTCTGTTTCTGTGCATTATAAGCACATACGAGCTGAAATAGCTCCTCCGTATGGGTGTTGGAAGCAGAAATCTCTTCAGTCCAAAAATATGTGACTACATGGGTTACCTATAGCCCACAGGACCAGCTACGCACATCCTTAAAGTTACTTTTCTTAGCCCAATTCTAGTGGAATATTCTGTTTCTGTGCATTATAAGCACATACGAGCTGAAATAGCTCCTCCGTATGGGTGTTGGAAGCAGAAAACTCTTCAGTCCAAAAATGTGTGACTACATGGGTTACCTATAGCCCACAGGACCAGCTACCCACATCCTGAAAGTTACTTTTCTTAGCTCAATTCTAGTGGAATATTCTGTTTCTGTGCATTATAAGCACAAACGGGCTGAAATTGCTAGTTTGTATGGGTGTTAAAAGCAGAAAACTCTTCAGTCAAAAAATATGTGACTACATGGGTTACCTATAGCCCACAGGACCAGCTACGCACATCCTTAAAGTTACTTTTCTTAGCCCAATTCTAGTGGAATATTCTGTTTCTGTGCATTATAAGCACATACGAGCTGAAATAGCTCCTCCGTATGGGTGTTGGCAGCAGACAATTTTTCTGTCCAAAAATGTGGGACTAAATGGGTTACCTATAGCCCACAGGACCAGCTACGCATATCCTTAAAGTTACTTTTCTTAGCCCAATTCTAGTGGAATATTCTGTTTCTGTGCATTATAAGCACAAACGTGCTAAAATTGCTCCTCTGTATGGGTATTGGAAGCAGACAATTTCTCAGTCCAAAAATGTGTGACTACATGGGTTACCTATAGCCCACAGGACCAGCTACGCATATCCTGGAAGTCACTTTTCTTAGCCCAATTCTAGTGGAATATTCTGTTTCTGTGCATTATAAGCACAAACGGGTTGAATTAGCTCCTCCGTATGGGTATTGGAAGCAGACAATTTTTCAGTCCAAAAATGTGTGAGTACCTGGGTTACCTATAGCCCACAGGACCAGCTACGCACATCCTGAAAGTTACTTTTCTTAGACCAATTCTAGAGGAATATTCTGTTTCTGTGCATTATAAGCACAAACGTGCTAAAAATGCTCCTCTGTATGGGTATTGGAAGCAGACAATTTCTCAGTCCAAAAATGTGTGACTACATGGGTTACCTATAGCCCACAGGACCAGCTACGCATATCCTGGAAGTCACTTTTCTTAGCCCAATTCTAGTGGAATATTCTGTTTCTGTGCATTATAAGCACAAACGGGCTGAACTAGCTCCTCCGTATGGGTATTGGAAGCAGAAAATTTTTCAGTCCAAAAATGTGTGAGTACCTGGGTTACCTATAGCCCACAGGACCAGCTACGCACATCCTGAAAGTTACTTTTCTTACACCTATTCTAGTGGAATATTCTGTTTCTGTGCATTACAAGCACATACGAGCTGAAATAGCTCCTCCGTATGGGTGTTGGAAGCAGAAAACTCTTCAGTCCAAAAATATGTGACTACATGGGTTCCTATAGCCCACAGGACCAGCTTCGCACATCCTGAAAATTACTTTTCTTAGCCCAATTCTAGTAGAGTATTCAGTTTCTGTGCATTATAAGCACAAACGAACTGAAATAGCTCCTCCGTATGGGTATTGGAAGCAGAAAATTTTTCAGTCCAAAAATGTGTGACTAAATGGGTTACCTATAGGACACATGACCAGCTACCCACATCCTGAAAGTTACTTTTCTTACACATACGCCAATGAAGCAGCTACGCACATCCTGAAAGTTACTTTTCTTAGCCCAATTCTAGTAGAGTATTCTGTTTCTGTGCATTATAGGCACAAACGAGCTCAAATAGCTCCTCCATATAGGTATTGGAAGCAGAAAACTTTTCAGTCCAAAAATGTGTGAACACATATGTTAACTATAGCCCACAGGACCAGCTACGCACATTCTTAAAGTTACTTTTCTTAGCACAATTCTAGTGGAATATTCTGTTTCTGTGCATTATAAGCACATACGAGCTGAAATAGCTCCTCCGTATGGGTGTTGAAAGCAGAAAACTCTTCAGTCCAAAAATATGTGACTACATGGGTTACCTATAGCCCACAGGACCAGTTACGCACATCCTTAAAGTTACTTTTCTTAGCCCAATTCTAGTGGAATATTCTGCTTCTGTGCATTATAAGCACATACGAGCTGAAATAGCTCCTCCGTATGGGTGTTGGAAGCAGAAAACTCTTCAGTCCAAAAATATGTGACTACATGGGTTACCTATAGCCCACAGGACCAGCTACGCACATCCTTAAAGTTACTTTGCTTAGCCCAATTCTAGTGGAATATTCTGTTTCTGTGCATTATAAGCACATACGAGCTGAAATAGCTCCTCCGTATGGGTGTTGGAAGCAGAAAACTCTTCAGTCCAAAAATATGTGACTACATGGGTTACCTATAGCCCACAGGACCAGCTACGCACATCCTTAAAGTTACTTTGCTTAGCCCAATTCTAGTGGAATATTCTGTTTCTGTGCATTATAAGCACATACGAGCTGAAATAGCTCCTCCGTATGGGTGTTGGAAGCAGAAAACTCTTCAGTCCAAAAATATGTGACTACATGGGTTACCTATAGCCCACAGGACCAGCTACGCACATCCTTAAAGTTACTTTGCTTAGCCCAATTCTAGTGGAATATTCTGTTTCTGTGCATTATAAGCACAAACGGGCTGAAATTGCTCCTTTGTATGGGTGTTAAAAGCAGAAAACTCTTCAGTCAAAAAATATGTGACTACATGGGTTACCTATAGCCCACAGGACCAGCTACGCACATCCTTAAAGTTACTTTTCTTAGCCCAATTCTAGTGGAATATTCTGTTTCTGTGCATTATAAGCACATACGAGCTGAAATAGCTCCTCCGTATGGGTGTTGGAAGCAGACAATTTTTCTGTCCAAAAATGTGGGACTAAATGGGTTAACTATAGCCCACAGGACCAGCTACGCATATCCTTAAAGTTACTTTTCTTAGCCCAATTCTAGTGGAATATTCTGTTTCTGTGCATTATAAGCACAAACGTGCTAAAATTGCTCCTCTGTATGGGTATTGGAAGCAGACAATGTCTCAGTCCAAAAATGTGTGACTACATGGGTTACCTATAGCCCACAGGACCAGCTACGCATATCCTGGAAGTCACTTTTCTTAGCCCAATTCTAGTGGAATATTCTGTTTCTGTGCATTATAAGCACAAACGGGTTGAATTAGCTTCTCCGTATGGGTATTGGAAGCAGAAAATTTTTCAGTCCAAAAATGTGTGAGTACCTGGGTTACCTATAGCCCACAGGACCAGCTACGCACATCCTGAAAGTTACTTTTCTTAGACCAATTCTAGAGGAATATTCTGTTTCTGTGCATTATAAGCACAAACGTGCTAAAAATGCTCCTCTGTATGGGTATTGGAAGCAGACAATTTCTCAGTCCAAAAATGTGTGACTACATGGGTTACCTATAGCCCACAGGACCAGCTACGCATATCCTGGAAGTCACTTTTCTTAGCCCAATTCTAGTGGAATATTCTGTTTCTGTGCATTATAGGCACAAACGGGCTGAACCAGCTCCTCCGTATGGGTATTGGAAGCAGAAAATTTTTCAGTCCAAAAATGTGTGAGTACCTGGGTTACCTATAGCCCACAGGACCAGCTACGCACATCCTGAAAGTTACTTTTCTTACACCTATTCTAGTGGAATATTCTGTTTCTGTGCATTACAAGCACATACGAGCTGAAATAGCTCCTCCGTATGGGTGTTGGAAGCAGAAAACTCTTCAGTCCAAAAATATGTGACTACATGGGTTCCTATAGCCCACAGGACCAGCTTCGCACATCCTGAAAATTACTTTTCTTAGCCCAATTCTAGTAGAGTATTCAGTTTCTGTGCATTATAAGCACAAACGAGCTGAAATAGCTCCTCCGTATGAGTATTGGAAGCAGAAAATTTTTCAGTCCAAAAATGTGTGACTAAATGGGTTACCTATAGGACACATGACCAGCTACCCACATCCTGAAAGTTACTTTTCTTACACATACGCCAATGAAGCAGCTACGCACATCCTGAAAGTTACTTTTCTTAGCCCAATTCTAGTAGAGTATTCTGTTTCTGTGCATTATAGGCACAAACGAGCTCAAATAGCTCCTCCATATAGGTATTGGAAGCAGAAAACTTTTCAGTCCAAAAATGTGTGAACACATATGTTAACTATAGCCCACAGGACCAGCTACGCACATTCTTAAAGTTACTTTTCTTAGCCCAATTCTAGTGAAATATTCTGTTTCTGTGCATTATAAGCACATACGAGCTGAAATAGCTCCTCCGTATGGGTGTTGGAAGCAGAAAACTCTTCAGTCCAAAAATATGTGACTACATGGGTTACCTATAGCCCACAGGACCAGCTACGCACATCCTTAAAGTTACTTTTCTTAGCCCAATTCTAGTGGAATATTCTGTTTCTGTGCATTATAAGCACATACGAGCTGAAATAGCTCCTCCGTATGGGTGTTGGAAGCAGAAAACTCTTCAGTCCAAAAATGTGTGACTACATGGGTTACCTACAGCCCACAGGACCAGCTACCCACATCCTCTAAGTTACTTTTCTTAGCTCAATTCTAGTGGAATATTCTGTTTCTGTGCATTATAAGCACAAACGGGCTGAAATTGCTCCTTTGTATGGGTGTTGGAAGCAGAAAACTCTTCAGTCCAAAAATGTGTGACTACATGGGTTACCTATAGCCCACAGGACCAGCTACCCACATCCTGGAAGTTACTTTTCTTAGCTCAATTCTAGTGGAATATTCTGTTTCTGTGCATTATAAGCACATACGAGCTGAAATAGCTCCACCGTATGGGTGTTGGAAGCAGAAAACTCTTCAGTCCAAAAATGTGTGACTACATGGGTTACCTATAGCCCACAGGACCAGCTACCCACATCCTGAAAGTTACTTTTCTTAGCTCAATTCTAGTGGAATATTCTGTTTCTGTGCATTATAAGCACAAACGGGCTGAAATTGCTCCTTTGTATGGGTGTTAAAAGCAGAAAACTCTTCAGTCCAAAAATATGTGACTACATGGGTTACCTTTAGCCCACAGGACCAGCTACGCACATCCTTAAAGTTACTTTTCTTAGCCCAATTCTAGTGGAATATTCTGTTTCTGTGCATTATAAGCACATACGAGCTGAAATAGCTCCTCCGTATGGGTGTTGGAAGCAGACAATTTTTCTGTCCAAAAATGTGGGACTAAATGGGTTACCTATAGCCCACAGGACCAGCTACGCATATCCTTAAAGTTACTTTTCTTAGCCCAATTCTAGTGGAATATTCTGTTTCTGTGCATTATAAGCACAAACGAGCGGAAATAGCTCCTCCGTATGGGTACTGGAAGCAGAAAATTTTGCAGTCCAAAAATGTGTAAATAAATGGGTTACACATACGCCAATGAAGCAGCTACGCACATCCTGAAAGTTACTTTTCTTAGCCCAATTCTAGTAGAGTATTCTGTTTCTGTACATTATAGGCACAAACGAGCTCAAATAGCTCCTCCATATAGGTATTGGAAGCAGAAAACTTTTCAGTCCAAAAATGTGTGAACACATATGTTAACTATAGCCCACAGGACCAGCTACGCACATTCTTAAAGTTACTTTTCTTAGCCCAATTCTAGTGGAATATTCTGTTTCTGTGCATTATAAGCACATACGAGGTGAAATAGCTCCTCCGTATGGGTGTTGGAAGCAGAAAACTCTTCAGTCCAAAAATGTGTGACTACATGGGTTACCTATAGCCCACAGGACCAGCTACGCACATCCTTAAAGTTACTTTTCTTAGCCCAATTTTAGTGGAATATTCTGTTTCTGTGCATTATAAGCACATACGAGCTGAAATAGCTCCTCCGTATGGGTGTTGGAAGCAGAAAACTCTTCAGTCCAAAAATGTGTGACTACATCGGTTACCTATAGCCCACAGGACCAGCTACCCACATCCTGAAAGTTACTTTTCTTAGCTCAATTCTAGTGGAATATTCTGTTTCTGTGCATTATAAGCACATACGAGCTGAAATAGCTCCTCCATATGGGTGTTGGAAACAGACAATTTTTCAGTCCAAAAATGTGTGACTACATAGGTTACCTATAGATCACAGGACCATCTACGCATATCCCGGAAGTCACTTTTCTTAGCCCAATTCTAGTGGAATATTCTGTTTCTGTACATTATAAGCACAAACGGGCTGAATTAGCTCCTCCGTATGGGTATTGGAAGCAGAAAATTTTTCAGTCCAAAAATGTGTGAGTACCTGGGTACCTATAGCACACAGGATCAGCTACGCACATCCTGAAAGTTACTTTTCTTAGCCCAATTCTAGTGGAATATTCTATTTCTGTACATTATAAGCACAAACGGGCTGAATTAGCTCCTCCGTATGGGTATTGGAAGCAGAAAATTTTTTAGTCCAAAAATGTGTGAGTACCTGGGTTATCTATAGCACACAGGACCAGCTACGCACATCCTTAAAGTTACTTTTCTTAGCCCAATTTTAGTGGAATATTCTGTTTGTGTGCATTATAAGCACATACGAGCTGAAATAGCTCCTCCGTATGGGTGTTGGAAGCAGACAATTTTTCAGTCCAAAAATGTGGGACTAAATGGGTTACCTGTAGCCCACAGGACCAGCTACGCATATCCTTAAAGTTACTTTTCTTAGCCCAATTCTAGTGGAATATTCTGTTTCTGTGCATTATAGGCACAAACGTGCTAAAATTGCTCCTCTGTATGGGTATTGGAAGCAGACAATTTCTCAGTCCAAAAATGTGTGACTGCATGGGTTACCTATAGCCCACAGGACCAGCTACGCATATCCTGGAAGTCACTTTTCTTAGCCCAATTCTAGTGGAATATTCTGTTTCTGTGCATTATAAGCACAAACGGGCTGAAATCGCTCCTCTGTATGGGTATTGGAAGCAGAAAATTTCTCAGTCCAAAAATGTGTGAATAAATGTGTTACCTATAGCCCACATGACCAGCTACGCACATCCTGAAAGTTACTTTTCTTAGCCGAATTCTAGTGGAATATTCTGTTTCTGTGCATTATAAGCACAAACGGGCGGAAATTGCTCCTCTGTATGGGTATTGGAAGCAGAAAACTCTTCAGTCCAAAAATGTGTGACTACATGGGTTACCTATAACCCACAGGACCAGCTACCCACATCCTGAAAGTTACTTTTCTTACAAACGGTCTGAAATTGCTCCTTTGTATGGGTATTGGAAGCAGACAATTATTCAGTCCAAAAATGTGTGACTAAATGGGTTACCTATAGCCAACAGGACCAGCTACGCACATCGTGAAAGTTACTTTTCTTAGCCCAATTCTAGTAGAGTATTCTGTTTCTGTGCATTATAAGCACAAGCGTGCTGAAATAGCTTCACCGTATGGGTATTGGAAGCAGAAAATGTTTCAGTCCAAAAATGTGTGAGTACCTGGGTTACCTATAGCCCACAGGACCAGCTACGCACATCCTGAAAGTTACTTTTCTTACACTTATTCTAGTGGAATATTCTGTTTCTGTGCATTATAAGCACATACGAGCTGAAATAGCTCCTCCGTATGGGTGTTGGAAGCAGAAAACTCTTCAGTCCAAAAATGTGTGACTACATCGGTTACCTATAGCCCACAGGACCAGCTACCCACATCCTGAAAATTACTTTTCTTAGCCGAATTCTAGTGGAATATTCTGTTTCTGTGCATTATAAGCACAAACGGGCTGAAATTGCTCCTCTGTATTGGTTTTGGAAGCAGAAAATTTCTCAGTCCAAAAATGTGTGACTACATAGGTTACCTATAGCCCACAGGACCAGCTACGCACATCTTTAAAGTTACTTTTCTTAGCCCAATTCTAGTGGAATATTCTGCTTCTGTGCATTTTAAGCACATACGAGCTGAAATAGCTCCTCCGTATGGGTGTTGGAAGCAGAAAACTCTTCAGTCCAAAAATGTGTGACTACATGGGTTACCTATAACCCACAGGACCAGCTACGCACAACCTGAAAGTTACTTTTCTTAGCCGAATTCTAGTGGAATATTCTGTTTCTGTGCATTATAAGCACAAACGGGCTGAAATTGCTCCTCTGTATTGGTTTTGGAAGCAGAAAATTTCTCAGTCCAAAAATGTGTGACTACATAGGTTACCTATAGCCCACAGGACCAGCTACGCACATCTTTAAAGTTACTTTTCTTAGCCCAATTCTAGTGGAATATTCTGCTTCTGTGCATTTTAAGCACATACGAGCTGAAATAGCTCCTCCGTATGGGTGTTGGAAGCAGAAAACTCTTCAGTCCAAAAATGTGTGACTACATGGGTTACCTATAGTCCACAGGACCAGCTACCCACATCCTGAAAGTTACTTTTCTTAGCTCAATTCTAGTGGAATATTCTGTTTCTGTGCATTATAAGCACAAACGAGCTGAAATAGCTCCTCCGTATGGGTATTGGAAGCAGACAATTTTTCAGTCCAAAAATGTGTGACTAAATGGGTTACCTATAGCCAACAGGACCAGCTACGCACATCGTGAAAGTTACTTTTCTTAGCCCAATTCTAGTAGAGTATTCTGTTTCTGTGCATTATAAGCACAAGCGTGCTGAAATAGCTTCACCGTATGGGTATTGGAAGCAGAAAATGTTTCAGTCCAAAAATGTGTGAGTACCTGGGTTACCTATAGCCCACAGGACCAGCTACGCACATCCTGAAAGTTACTTTTCTTACACTTATTCTAGTGGAATATTCTGTTTCTGTGCATTATAAGCACATACGAGCTGAAATAGCTCCTCCGTATGGGTGTTGGAAGCAGAAAACTCTTCAGTCCAAAAATGTGTGACTACATCGGTTACCTATAGCCCACAGGACCAGCTACCCACATCCTGAAAGTTACTTTTCTTAGCTCAATTCTAGTGGAATATTCTGTTTCTGTGCATTATAAGCACATACGAGCTGAAATAGCTCCTCCGTACGGGTGTTGGAAGCAGAAAACTCTTCAGTCCAAAAATGTGTGACTACAGCGGTTACCTATAGCCCACAGGACCAGCTACCCACATCCTGAAAATTACTTTTCTTAGCCGAATTCTAGTGGAATATTCTGTTTCTGTGCATTATAAGCACAAACGGGCTGAAATTGCTCCTCTGTATTATTTTTGGAAGCAGAAAACTCTTCAGTCCAAAAATGTGTGACTACATGGGTTACCTATAACCCACAGGACCAGCTACGCACATCCTGAAAGTTACTTTTCTTAGCCGAATTCTAGTGGAATATTCTGTTTCTGTGCATTATAAGCACAAACGGGCTGAAATTGCTCCTCTGTATTGGTTTTGGAAGCAGAAAATTTCTCAGTCCAAAAATGTGTGACTACATAGGTTACCTATAGCCCACAGGACCAGCTACGCACATCTTTAAAGTTACTTTTCTTAGCCCAATTCTAGTGGAATATTCTGCTTCTGTGCATTTTAAGCACATACGAGCTGAAATAGCTCCTCCGTATGGGTGTTGGAAGCAGAAAACTCTTCAGTCCAAAAATGTGTGACTACATGGGTTACCTATAGTCCACAGGACCAGCTACCCACATCCTGAAAGTTACTTTTCTTAGCTCAATTCTAGTGGAATATTCTGTTTCTGTGCATTATAAGCACAAACGAGCTGAAATAGCTCCTCCGTATGGGTATTGGAAGCAGACAATTTTTCAGTCCAAAAATGTGTGACTAAATGGGTTACCTATAGCCAACAGGACCAGCTACGCACATCTTTAAAGTTACTTTTCTTAGCCCAATTCTAGTAGAGTATTCTGTTTCTGTGCATTATAAGCACAAGCGTGCTGAAATAGCTTCACCGTATGGGTATTGGAAGCAGAAAATGTTTCAGTCCAAAAATGTGTGAGTACCTGGGTTACCTATAGCCCACAGGACCAGCTACGCACATCCTGAAAGTTACTTTTCTTACACTTATTCTAGTGGAATATTCTGTTTCTGTGCATTATAAGCACATACGAGCTGAAATAGCTCCTCCGTATGGGTGTTGGAAGCAGAAAACTCTTCAGTCCAAAAATGTGTGACTACATGGGTTACCTATAGTCCACAGGACCAGCTACCCACATCCTGAAAGTTACTTTTCTTAGCTCAATTCTAGTGGAATATTCTGTTTCTGTGCATTATAAGCACAAACGAGCTGAAATAGCTCCTCCGTATGGGTATTGGAAGCAGACAATTTTTCAGTCCAAAAATGTGTGACTAAATGGGTTACCTATAGCCAACAGGACCAGCTACGCACATCGTGAAAGTTACTTTTCTTAGCCCAATTCTAGTAGAGTATTCTGTTTCTGTGCATTATAAGCACAAGCGTGCTGAAATAGCTTCACCGTATGGGTATTGGAAGCAGAAAATGTTTCAGTCCAAAAATGTGTGAGTACCTGGGTTACCTATAGCCCACAGGACCAGCTACGCACATCCTGAAAGTTACTTTTCTTAGCCGAATTCTAGTGGAATATTCTGTTTCTGTGCATTATAAGCACAAACGGGCTGAAATTGCTCCTCTGTATTGGTTTTGGAAGCAGAAAATTTCTCAGTCCAAAAATGTGTGACTACATAGGTTACCTATAGCCCACAGGACCAGCTACGCACATCTTTAAAGTTACTTTTCTTAGCCCAATTCTAGTGGAATATTCTGCTTCTGTGCATTTTAAGCACATACGAGCTGAAATAGCTCCTCCGTATGGGTGTTGGAAGCAGAAAACTCTTCAGTCCAAAAATGTGTGACTACATAGGTTACCTATAGCCCACAGGACCAGCTACGCACATCTTTAAAGTTACTTTTCTTAGCCCAATTCTAGTAGAGTATTCTGTTTCTGTGCATTATAAGCACAAGCGTGCTGAAATAGCTTCACCGTATGGGTATTGGAAGCAGAAAATGTTTCAGTCCAAAAATGTGTGAGTACCTGGGTTACCTATAGCCCACAGGACCAGCTACGCACATCCTGAAAGTTACTTTTCTTACACTTATTCTAGTGGAATATTCTGTTTCTGTGCATTATAAGCACATACGAGCTGAAATAGCTCCTCCGTATGGGTGTTGGAAGCAGAAAACTCTTCAGTCCAAAAATGTGTGACTACATCGGTTACCTATAGCCCACAGGACCAGCTACCCACATCCTGAAAGTTACTTTTCTTAGCTCAATTCTAGTGGAATATTCTGTTTCTGTGCATTATAAGCACATACGAGCTGAAATAGATCCTCCGTATGGGTGTTGGAAGCAGACAATTTTTCAGTCCAAAAATGTGTGACTACATAGGTTACCTATAGATCACAGGACCATCTACGCATATCCCGGAAGTCACTTTTCTTAGCCCAATTCTAGTGGATTATTCTGTTTCTGTACATTATAAGCACAAACGGGCTGAATTAGCTCCTCCGTATGGGTATTGGAAGCAGAAAATTTTTCAGTCCAAAAATGTGTGAGTACCTGGGTACCTATAGCACACAGGACCAGCTACGCACATCCTGAAAGTTACTTTTCTTAGCCCAATTCTAGTGGAATATTCTGTTTCTGTACATTATAAGCACAAACGGGCTGAATTAGCTCCTCCGTATGGGTATTGGAAGCAGAAAATTTTTTAGTCCAAAAATGTGTGAGTACCTGGGTTATCTATAGCACACAGGACCAGCTACGCACATCCTGAAAGTTACTTTTCTTAGCCCAATTCTAGTGGAATATTCTGTTTCTGTGCATTATAAGCACATACGAGCTGAAATAGCTCCTCCGTATGGGTGTTGGAAGCAGACAATTTTTCAGTCCAAAAATGTGGGACTAAATGGGTTACCTGTAGCCCACAGGACCAGCTACGCATATCCTTAAAGTTACTTTTCTTAGCCCAATCCTAGTGGAATATTCTGTTTCTGTGCATTATAAGCACAAACGTGCTAAAATTGCTCCTCTGTATGGGTATTGGAAGCAGACAATTTCTCAGTCCAAAAATGTGTGACTACATGGGTTACCTATAGCCCACAGGACCAGCTACGCATATCCTGGAAGTCACTTTTCTTAGCCCAATTCTAGTGGAATATTCTGTTTCTGTGCATTATAAGCACAAACGGGCTGAAATCGCTCCTCTGTATGGGTATTGGAAGCAGAAAATTTCTCAGTCCAAAAATGTGTGAATAAATGTGTTACCTATAGCCCACATGACCAGCTACGCACATCCTGAAAGTTACTTTTCTTAGCCGAATTCTAGTGGAATATTCTGTTTCTGTGCATTATAAGCACAAACTTGCTAAAATTGCTCCTCTGTATGGGTATTGGAAGCAGAAAACTCTTCAGTCCAAAAATGTGTGACTACATGGGTTACCTATAACCCACAGGACCAGCTACCCACATCCTGAAAGTTACTTTTCTTACAAACGGTCTGAAATTGCTCCTTTGTATGGGTATTGGAAGCAGACAATTATTCAGTCCAAAAATGTGTGACTAAATGGGTTACCTATAGCTCACATGACCAGCTACGCACATCCTGAAAGTTACTTTTCTTAGCCGAATTCTAGTGGAATATTCTGTTTCTGTGCATTATAAGCATAAACGGGCTGAAATTGCTCCTCTGTATTGGTTTTGGAAGCAGAAAATTTCTCAGTCCAAAAATGTGTGACTACATAGGTTACCTATAGCCCACAGGACCAGCTACGCACATCTTTAAAGTTACTTTTCTTAGCCCAATTCTAGTGGAATATTCTGCTTCTGTGCATTTTAAGCACATACGAGCTGAAATAGCTCCTCCGTATGGGTGTTGGAAGCAGAAAACTCTTCAGTCCAAAAATGTGTGACTAAATGGGTTACCTGTAGCCCACAGGACCAGCTACGCATATCCTTAAAGTTACTTTTCTTAGCCCAATTCTAGTGGAATATTCTGTTTCTGTGCATTATAAGCACAAACGTGCTAAAATTGCTCCTCTGTATGGGTATTGGAAGCAGACAATTTCTCAGTCCAAAAATGTGTGACTACATGGGTTACCTATAGCCCACAGGACCAGCTACGCATATCCTGGAAGTTACTTTTCTTAGCCCAATTCTAGTGGAATATTCTGTTTCTGTGCATTATAAGCACATACGAGCTGAAATAGCTCCTCCGTATGGGTGTTGGAAGCAGACAATTTTTCAGTCCAAAAATGTGGGACTAAATGGGTTACCTGTAGCCCACAGGACCAGCTACGCATATCCTTAAAGTTACTTTTCTTAGCCCAATTCTAGTGGAATATTCTATTTCTGTGCATTATAAGCACATACGAGCTGAAATAGCTCCTCCGTATGGGTGTTGGAAGCAGACAATTTTTCAGTCCAAAAATGTGTGACTAAATGGGTTACCTGTAGCCCACAGGACCAGCTACGCATATCCTTAAAGTTACTTTTCTTAGCCCAATTCTAGTGGAATATTCTGTTTCTGTGCATTATAAGCACAAACGTGCTAAAATTGCTCCTCTGTATGGGTATTGGAAGCAGACAATTTCTCAGTCCAAAAATGTGTGACTACATGGGTTACCTATAGCACACAGGACCAGCTACGCACATCCTGAAAGTTACTTTTCTTAGCCCAATTCTAGTGGAATATTCTGTTTCTGTGCATTATAAGCACATACGAGCTGAAATAGCTCCTCCGTATGGGTGTTGGAAGCAGACAATTTTTCAGTCCAAAAATGTGGGACTAAATGGGTTACCTGTAGCCCACAGGACCAGCTACGCATATCCTTAAAGTTACTTTTCTTAGCCCAATTCTAGTGGAATATTCTGTTTCTGTGCATTATAAGCACAAACGGGCTGAAATCGCTCCTCTGTATGGGTATTGGAAGCAGAAAATTTCTCAGTCCAAAAATGTGTGAATAAATGTGTTACCTATAGCCCACATGACCAGCTACGCACATCTTGAAAGTTACTTTTCTTAGCCGAATTCTAGTGGAATATTCTGTTTCTGTGCATTATAAGCACAAACGGGCGGAAATTGCTCCTCTGTATGGGTATTGGAAGCAGAAAACTCTTCAGTCCAAAAATGTGTGACTACATGGGTTACCTATAACCCACAGGACCAGCTACCCACATCCTGAAAGTTACTTTTCTTACAAACGGTCTGAAATTGCTCCTTTGTATGGGTATTGGAAGCAGACAATTATTCAGTCCAAAAATGTGTGACTAAATGGGTTACCTATAGCCAACAGGACCAGCTACGCACATCGTGAAAGTTACTTTTCTTAGCCCAATTCTAGTAGAGTATTCTGTTTCTGTGCATTATAAGCACAAGCGTGCTGAAATAGCTTCACCGTATGGGTATTGGAAGCAGAAAATGTTTCAGTCCAAAAATGTGTGAGTACCTGGGTTACCTATAGCCCACAGGACCAGCTACGCACATCCTGAAAGTTACTTTTCTTAGCCCAATTCTAGTGGAATATTCTGTTTCTGTACATTATAAGCACAAACGGGCTGAATTAGCTCCTCCGTATGGGTATTGGAAGCAGAAAATTTTTCAGTCCAAAAATGTGTGAGTACCTGGGTACCTATAGCACACAGGACCAGCTACGCACATCCTGAAAGTTACTTTTCTTAGCCCAATTCTAGTGGAATATTCTGTTTCTGTACATTATAAGCACAAACGTGCTAAAATTGCTCCTCTGTATGGGTATTGGAAGCAGACAATTTCTCAGTCCAAAAATGTGTGACTACATGGGTTACCTATAGCACACAGGACCAGCTACGCATATCCTGGAAGTCACTTTTCTTAGCCCAATTCTAGTGGAATATTCTGTTTCTGTGCATTATAAGCACAAACGGGCTGAAATCGCTCCTCTGTATGGGTATTGGAAGCAGAAAATTTCTCAGTCCAAAAATGTGTGAATAAATGTGTTACCTATAGCCCACATGACCAGCTACGCACATCCTGAAAGTTACTTTTCTTAGCCGAATTCTAGTGGAATATTCTGTTTCTGTGCATTATAAGCACAAACGGGCGGAAATTGCTCCTCTGTATGGGTATTGGAAGCAGAAAACTCTTTAGTCCAAAAATGTGTGACTACATGGGTTACCTATAACCCACAGGACCAGCTACCCACATCCTGAAAGTTACTTTTCTTACAAACGGTCTGAAATTGCTCCTTTGTATGGGTATTGGAAGCAGACAATTATTCAGTCCAAAAATGTGAGACTAAATGGGTTACCTATAGCCAACAGGACCAGCTACGCACATCGTGAAAGTTACTTTTCTTAGCCCAATTCTAGTAGAGTATTCTGTTTCTGTGCATTATAAGCACAAGCGTGCTGAAATAGCTTCACCGTATGGGTATTGGAAGCAGAAAATGTTTCAGTCCAAAAATGTGTGAGTACCTGGGTTACCTATAGCCCACAGGACCAGCTACGCACATCCTGAAAGTTACTTTTCTTACACTTATTCTAGTGGAATATTCTGTTTCTGTGCATTATAAGCACATACGAGCTGAAATAGCTCCTCTGTATGGGTGTTGGAAGCAGAAAACTCTTCAGTCCAAAAATGTGTGACTACATCGGTTACCTATAGCCCACAGGACCAGCTACCCACATCCTGAAAGTTACTTTTCTTAGCTCAATTCTAGTGGAATATTCTGTTTCTGTGCATTATAAGCACATACGAGCTGAAATAGCTCCTCCGTATGGGTGTTGGAAGCAGAAAACTCTTCAGTCCAAAAATGTGTGACTACATCGGTTACCTATAGCCCACAGGACCAGCTACCCACATCCTGAAAATTACTTTTCTTAGCCGAATTCTAGTGGAATATTCTGTTTCTGTGCATTATAAGCACAAACGGGCTGAAATTGCTCCTCTGTATTGGTTTTGGAAGCAGAAAACTCTTCAGTCCAAAAATGTGTGACTACATGGGTTACCTATAACCCACAGGACCAGCTACGCACATCCTGAAAGTTACTTTTCTTAGCCGAATTCTAGTAGAATATTCTGTTTCTGTGCATTATAAGCACAAACGGGCTGAAATTGCTCCTCTGTATTGGTTTTGGAAGCAGAAAATTTCTCAGTCCAAAAATGTGTGACTACATAGGTTACCTATAGCCCACAGGACCAGCTACGCACATCTTTAAAGTTACTTTTCTTAGCCCAATTCTAGTGGAATATTCTGCTTCTGTGCATTTTAAGCACATACGAGCTGAAATAGCTCCTCCGTATGGGTGTTGGAAGCAGAAAACTCTTCAGTCCAAAAATGTGTGACTACATGGGTTACCTATAGTCCACAGGACCAGCTACCCACATCCTGAAAGTTACTTTTCTTAGCTCAATTCTAGTGGAATATTCTGTTTCTGTGCATTATAAGCACAAACGAGCTGAAATAGCTCCTCCGTATGGGTATTGGAAGCAGACAATTTTTCAGTCCAAAAATGTGTGACTAAATGGGTTACCTATAGCCAACAGGACCAGCTACGCACATCGGGAAAGTTACTTTTCTTAGCCCAATTCTAGTAGAGTATTCTGTTTCTGTGCATTATAAGCACAAGCGTGCTGAAATAGCTTCACCGTATGGGTATTGGAAGCAGAAAATGTTTCAGTCCAAAAATGTGTGAGTACCTGGGTTACCTATAGCCCACAGGACCAGCTACGCACATCCTGAAAGTTACTTTTCTTACACTTATTCTAGTGGAATATTCTGTTTCTGTGCATTATAAGCACATACGAGCTGAAATAGCTCCTCCGTATGGGTGTTGGAAGCAGAAAACTCTTCAGTCCAAAAATGTGTGACTACATCGGTTACCTATAGCCCACAGGACCAGCTACCCACATCCTGAAAGTTACTTTTCTTAGCTCAATTCTAGTGGAATATTCTGTTTCTGTGCATTATAAGCACATACGAGCTGAAATAGCTCCTCCGTATGGGTGTTGGAAGCAGACAATTTTTCAGTCCAAAAATGTGTGACTACATAGGTTACCTATAGATCACAGGACCATCTACGCATATCCCGGAAGTCACTTTTCTTAGCCCAATTCTAGTGGAATATTCTGTTTCTGTACATTATAAGCACAAACGGGCTGAATTAGCTCCTCCGTATGGGTATTGGAAGCAGAAAATTTTTCAGTCCAAAAATGTGTGAGTACCTGGGTACCTATAGCACACAGGACCAGCTACGCACATCCTGAAAGTTACTTTTCTTAGCCCAATTCTAGTGGAATATTCTGTTTCTGTACATTATAAGCACAAACGGGCTGAATTAGCTCCTCCGTATGGGTATTGGAAGCAGAACATTTTTTAGTCCAAAAATGTGTGAGTACCTGGGTTATCTATAGCACACAGGACCAGCTACGCACATCCTGAAAGTTACTTTTCTTAGCCCAATTCTAGTGGAATATTCTGTTTCTGTGCATTATAAGCACATACGAGCTGAAATAGCTCCTCCGTATGGGTGTTGGATGCAGACAATTTTTCAGTCCAAAAATGTGGGACTAAATGGGTTACCTGTAGCCCACAGGACCAGCTACGCATATCCTTAAAGTTACTTTTCTTAGCCCAATCCTAGTGGAATATTCTGTTTCTGTGCATTATAAGCACAAACGTGCTAAAATTGCTCCTCTGTATGGGTATTGGAAGCAGACAATTTCTCAGTCCAAAAATGTGTGACTACATGGGTTACCTATAGCCCACAGGACCAGCTACGCATATCCTGGAAGTCACTTTTCTTAGCCCAATTCTAGTGGAATATTCTGTTTCTGTGCATTATAAGCACAAACGGGCTGAAATCGCTCCTCTGTATGGGTATTGGAAGCAGAAAATTTCTCAGTCCAAAAATGTGTGAATAAATGTGTTACCTATAGCCCACATGACCAGCTACGCACATCCTGAAAGTTACTTTTCTTAGCCGAATTCTAGTGGAATATTCTGTTTCTGTGCATTATAAGCACAAACTTGCTAAAATTGCTCCTCTGTATGGGTATTGGAAGCAGAAAACTCTTCAGTCCAAAAATGTGTGACTACATGGGTTACCTATAACCCACAGGACCAGCTACCCACATCCTGAAAGTTACTTTTCTTACAAACGGTCTGAAATTGCTCCTTTGTATGGGTATTGGAAGCAGACAATTATTCAGTCCAAAAATGTGTGACTAAATGGGTTACCTATAGCTCACATGACCAGCTACGCACATCCTGAAAGTTACTTTTCTTAGCCGAATTCTAGTGGAATATTCTGTTTCTGTGCATTATAAGCATAAACGGGCTGAAATTGCTCCTCTGTATTGGTTTTGGAAGCAGAAAATTTCTCAGTCCAAAAATGTGTGACTACATAGGTTACCTATAGCCCACAGGACCAGCTACGCACATCTTTAAAGTTACTTTTCTTAGCCCAATTCTAGTGGAATATTCTGCTTCTGTGCATTTTAAGCACATACGAGCTGAAATAGCTCCTCCGTATGGGTGTTGGAAGCAGAAAACTCTTCAGTCCAAAAATGTGTGACTAAATGGGTTACCTGTAGCCCACAGGACCAGCTACGCATATCCTTAAAGTTACTTTTCTTAGCCCAATTCTAGTGGAATATTCTGTTTCTGTGCATTATAAGCACAAACGTGCTAAAATTGCTCCTCTGTATGGGTATTGGAAGCAGACAATTTCTCAGTCCAAAAATGTGTGACTACATGGGTTACCTATAGCCCACAGGACCAGCTACCCACATCCTGAAAGTTACTTTTCTTACAAACGGTCTGAAATTGCTCCTTTGTATGGGTATTGGAAGCAGACAATTATTCAGTCCAAAAATGTGTGACTAAATGGGTTACCTATAGCTCACATGACCAGCTACGCACATCCTGAAAGTTACTTTTCTTAGCCGAATTCTAGTGGAATATTCTGTTTCTGTGCATTATAAGCATAAACGGGCTGAAATTGCTCCTCTGTATTAGTTTTGGAAGCAGAAAATTTCTCAGTCCAAAAATGTGTGACTACATAGGTTACCTATAGCCCACAGGACCAGCTACGCACATCTTTAAAGTTACTTTTCTTAGCCCAATTCTAGTGGAATATTCTGCTTCTGTGCATTTTAAGCACATACGAGCTGAAATAGCTCCTCCGTATGGGTGTTGGAAGCAGAAAACTCTTCAGTCCAAAAATGTGTGACTACATGGGTTACCTGTAGCCCACAGGACCAGCTACGCATATCCTTAAAGTTACTTTTCTTAGCCCAATTCTAGTGGAATATTCTGTTTCTGTGCATTATAAGCACAAACGTGCTAAAATTGCTCCTCTGTATGGGTATTGGAAGCAGACAATTTCTCAGTCCAAAAATGTGTGACTACATGGGTTACCTATAGCCCACAGGACCAGCTACGCATATCCTGGAAGTTACTTTTCTTAGCCCAATTCTAGGGGAATATTCTGTTTCTGTGCATTATAAGCACATACGAGCTGAAATAGCTCCTCCGTATGGGTGTTGGAAGCAGACAATTTTTCAGTCCAAAAATGTGGGACTAAATCTGTTACCTGTAGCCCACAGGACCAGCTACGCATATCCTTAAAGTTACTTTTCTTAGCCCAATTCTAGTGGAATATTCTATTTCTGTGCATTATAAGCACATACGAGCTGAAATAGCTCCTCCGTATGGGTGTTGGAAGCAGACAATTTTTCAGTCCAAAAATGTGTGACTAAATGGGTTACCTGTAGCCCACAGGACCAGCTACGCATATCCTTAAAGTTACTTTTCTTAGCCCAATTCTAGTGGAATATTCTGTTTCTGTGCATTATAAGCACAAACGTGCTAAAATTGCTCCTCTGTATGGGTATTCTAAGCAGACAATTTCTCAGTCCAAAAATGTGTGACTACATGGGTTACCTATAGCCCACAGGACCAGCTACGCATATCCTGGAAGTTACTTTTCTTAGCCCAATTCTAGTGGAATGTTCTGTTTCTGTGCATTATAAGCACATACGAGCTGAAATAGCTCCTCCGTATGGGTGTTGGAAGCAGACAATTTTTCAGTCCAAAAATGTGGGACTAAATGGGTTACCTGTAGCCCACAGGACCAGCTACGCATATCCTGGAAGTTACTTTTCTTAGCCCAATTCTAGTGGAATATTCTGTTTCTGTGCATTATAAGCACATACGAGCTGAAATAGCTCCTCCGTATGGGTGTTGGAAGCAGACAATTATTCAGTCCAAAAATGTGTGACTAAATGGGTTACCTATAACTCACATGACCAGCTACGCACATCCTGAAAGTTACTTTTCTTAGCCGAATTCTAGTGGAATATTCTGTTTCTGTGCATTATAAGCACAAACGGGCTGAAATTGCTCCTCTGTATTGGTTTTGGAAGCAGAAAATTTCTCAGTCCAAAAATGTGTGACTACATAGGTTGCCTATAGCCCACAGGACCAGCTACGCACATCTTTAAAGTTACTTTTCTTAGCCCAATTCTAGTGGAATATTCTGCTTCTGTGCATTTTAAGCACATACGAGCTGAAATAGCTCCTCCGTATGGGTGTTGGAAGCAGAAAACTCTTCAGTCCAAAAATGTGTGACTACATGGGTTACCTATAGTCCACAGGACCAGCTACCCACATCCTGAAAGTTACTTTTCTTAGCTCAATTCTAGTGGAATATTCTGTTTCTGTGCATTATAAGCACAAACGAGCTGAAATAGCTCCTCCGTATGGGTACTGGAAGCAGAAAATTTCTCAGTCCAAAAATGTGTGAATAAATGTGTTACCTATAGCCCACAGGACCAGCTACGCACATCCTGAAAATTACTTTTCTTAGCCCAATTCTAGTAGAGTATTCTGTTTCTGTGCATTATAAGCACAAACGAGCTGAAATAGCTTCTCCGTATGGGTATTGGAAGCAGACAATTTTTCAGTCCAAAAATGTGTGACTAAATGGGTTACCTATAGCCAACACGACCAGCTACGCACATCGTGAAAGTTACTTTTCTTAGCCCAATTCTAGTAGAGTATTCTGTTTCTGTGCATTATAAGCACAAGCGTGCTGAAATAGCTTCACCGTATGGGTATTGGAAGCAGAAAATGTTTCAGTCCAAAAATGTGTGAGTACCTGGGTTACCTATAGCCCACAGGACCAGCTACGCACATCCTGAAAGTTACTTTTCTTACACTTATTCTAGTGGAATATTCTGTTTCTGTGCATTGGAAGCAGAAAATTTCTCAGTCCAAAAATGTGTGAATAAATGTGTTACCTATAGCCCACATGACCAGCTACGCACATCCTGAAAGTTACTTTTCTTAGCCGAATTCTAGTGGAATATTCTGTTTCTGTGCATTATAAGCACAAACGGGCTGAAATTGCTCCTCTGTATGGGTATTGGAAGCAGAAAACTCTTCAGTCCAAAAATGTGTGACTACATGGGTTACCTATAGCCCACAGGACCAGCTACCCACATCCTGAAAGTTACTTTTCTTACAAACGTGCTGAAATCGCTCCTTTGTATGGGTATTGGAAGCAGACAATTATTCAGTCCAAAAATGTGTGACTAAATGGGTTACCTATAGCCCACATGACCAGCTACGCACATCCTGAAAGTTACTTTTCTTAGCCGAATTCTAGTGGAATATTCTGTTTCTGTGCATTATAAGCACAAACGGGCTGAAATTGCTCCTCTGTATGGGTATTGGAAGCAGAAAATTTCTCAGTCCAAAAATGTGTGAATAAATGTGTTACCTATAGCCCACAGGACCAGCTACGCACATCCTGAAAATTACTTTTCTTAGCCCAATTCTAGTAGAGTATTCTGTTTCTGTGCATTATAAGCACAAACGAGCTGAAATAGCTCCTCCGTATGGGTATTGGAAGCAGACAATTTTTCAGTCCAAAAATGTGTGACTAAATGGGTTACCTATAGCCAACAGGACCAGCTACGCACATCCTGAAAGTTACTTTTCTTAGCCCAATTCTAGTAGAGTATTCTGTCTCTGTGCATTATAAGCACAAGCGTGCTGAAATAGCTTCTCTGTATGGGTATTGGAAGCAGAAAATTTTTCAGTCCAAAAATGTGCAAATAAATGGGTTACACATACGCCAATGAAGCAGCTACGCATATCCTTAAAGTTACTTTTCTTAGCCAAATTCTAGTAGAGTATTCTGTTTCTGTGCATTATAAGCACAAACGAGCTAAAATAGCTCCTCCGTATGGGTATTGGAAGCAGAAAATTGTTCAGTCCAAAAATGTGTGAATAAATGGGTTACCTATAGCCCACAGGACCAGCTACGCACATCCTGAAAGTTACTTTTCTTAGCCCAATTCTAGTAGAGTATTCTGTTTCTGTGCATTATAAGCACAAACGAGCTCAAATAGCTCCACCGTATAGGTATTGGAAGCAGAAAACTTTTCAGTCCAAAAATGTGTGACCACATGGGTTAACAATTCTAGTGGAATATTCTGTTTCTGTGCATTATAAGCACAAACGAGCTGAAATTGCTCCTCTGTATGGGTATTGGAAGCAGAAAATTTTTCAGTCCAAAAATGTGTGACTAAATGGGTTACTATAGGACACAGGACCAGCTACCCACATCCAGAAAGTTACTTTTCTTACACCTATTCTAGTGGAATATTCTGTTTCTGTGCATTACAAGCACATACGAGCTGAAATTGTTCCTCCGTATGGGTGTTGGAAGCAGAAAATTTCTCAGTCCAAAAATGTGTGAATAAATGTGTTACCTATAGCCCACAGGACCAGCTACGCACATCCTGAAAATTACTTTTCTTAGCCCAATTCTAGTAGAGTATTCTGTTTCTGTGCATTATAAGCACAAACGAGCTGAAATAGCTCCTCCGTATGGGTATTGGAAGCAGACAATTTTTCAGTCCAAAAATGTGTGACTAAATGGGTTACCTATAGCCAACAGGACCAGCTACGCACATCCTGAAAGTTACTTTTCTTAGCCCAATTCTAGTAGAGTATTCTGTTTCTGTGCATTATAAGCACAAACGAGCTAAAATAGCTCCTCCGTATGGGTATTGGAAGCAGACAATTTTTCAGTCCAAAAATGTGTGACTAAATGGGTTACCTATAGCCCACAGGACCAGCTACGCACATCCTGAAAATTACTTTTCTTAGCCCAATTCTAGTAGAGTATTCTGTTTCTGTGCATTATAAGCACAAACGAGCTGAAATAGCTCCTCCGTATGGGTATTGGAAGCAGACAATTTTTCAGTCCAAAAATGTGTGACTAAATGGGTTACCTATAGCCAACAGGACCAGCTACGCACATCCTGAAAGTTACTTTTCTTAGCCCAATTCTAGTAGAGTATTCTGTTTCTGTGCATTATAAGCACAAACGAGCTGAAATAGCTCCTCCGTATGGGTATTGGAAGCAGACAATTTTTCAGTCCAAAAATGTGTGACTAAATGGGTTACCTATAGCCCACAGGACCAGCTACGCACATCCTGAAAATTACTTTTCTTAGCCCAATTCTAGTAGAGTATTCTGTTTCTGTGCATTATAAGCACAAACGAGCTAAAATAGCTCCTCCGTATGGGTATTGGAAGCAGACAATTTTTCAGTCCAAAAATGTGTGACTAAATGGGTTACCTATAGCCAACAGGACCAGCTACGCACATCCTGAAAGTTACTTTTCTTAGCCCAATTCTAGTAGAGTATTCTGTTTCTGTGCATTATAAGCACAAACGAGCTCAAATAGCTCCACCGTATAGGTATTGGAAGCAGAAAACTTTTCAGTCCAAAAATGTGTGACCACATGGGTTAACAATTCTAGTGGAATATTCTGTTTCTGTGCATTATAAGCACAAACGAGCTGAAATTGCTCCTCTGTATGGGTATTGGAAGCAGAAAATTTTTCAGTCCAAAAATGTGTGACTAAATGGGTTACTATAGGACACATGACCAGCTACCCACATCCAGAAAGTTACTTTTCTTACACCTATTCTAGTGGAATATTCTGTTTCTGTGCATTACAAGCACATACGAGCTGAAATTGTTCCTCCGTATGGGTGTTGGAAGCAGAAAATTTCTCAGTCCAAAAATGTGTGAATAAATGTGTTACCTATAGCCCACAGGACCAGCTACGCACATCCTGAAAATTACTTTTCTTAGCCCAATTCTAGTAGAGTATTCTGTTTCTGTGCATTATAAGCACAAACGAGCTGAAATAGCTCCTCCGTATGGGTATTGGAAGCAGAAAATTTCTCAGTCCAAAAATGTGTGAATAAATGTGTTACCTATAGCCCACAGGACCAGCTACGCACATCCTGAAAATTACTTTTCTTAGCCCAATTCTAGTAGAGTATTCTGTTTCTGTGCATTATAAGCACAAACGAGCTGAAATAGCTCCTCCGTATGGGTATTGGAAGCAGAAAATTTCTCAGTCCAAAAATGTGTGAATAAATGTGTTACCTATAGCCCACAGGACCAGCTACGCACATCCTGAAAATTACTTTTCTTAGCCCAATTCTAGTAGAGTATTCTGTTTCTGTGCATTATAAGCACAAACGTGCTAAAATTGCTCCTCTGTATGGGTATTGGAAGCAGACAATTTCTCAGTCCAAAAATGTGTGACTACATGGGTTACCTATAGCCCACAGGACCAGCTACGCATATCCTGGAAGTTACTTTTCTTAGCCCAATTCTAGTGGAATATTCTGTTTCTGTGCATTATAAGCACATACGAGCTGAAATAGCTTCTCCGTATGGGTGTTGGAAGCAGACAATTTTTCAGTCCAAAAATGTGGGACTAAATGGGTTACCTGTAGCCCACAGGACCAGCTACGCATATCCTGGAAGTTACTTTTCTTAGCCCAATTCTAGTGGAATATTCTGTTTCTGTGCATTATAAGCACATACGAGCTGAAATAGCTCCTCCGTATGGGTGTTGGAAGCAGACAATTATTCAGTCCAAAAATGTGTGACTAAATGGGTTACCTATAGCCCACATGACCAGCTACGCACATCCTGAAAGTTACTTTTCTTAGCCGAATTCTAGTGGAATATTCTGTTTCTGTGCATTATAAGCACAAACGGGCTGAAATTGCTCCTCTGTATGGGTATTGGAAGCAGAAAATTTCTCAGTCCAAAAATGTGTGAATAAATGTGTTACCTATAGCCCACAGGACCAGCTACGCACATCCTGAAAATTACTTTTCTTAGCCCAATTCTAGTAGAGTATTCTGTTTCTGTGCATTATAAGCACAAACGAGCTGAAATAGCTCCTCCGTATGGGTATTGGAAGCAGACAATTTTTCAGTCCAAAAATGTGTGACTAAATGGGTTACCTATAGCCAACAGGACCAGCTACGCACATCCTGAAAGTTACTTTTCTTAGCCCAATTCTAGTAGAGTATTCTGTTTCTGTGCATTATAAGCACAAACGTGCTAAAATTGCTCCTCTGTATGGGTATTGGAAGCAGACAATTTCTCAGTCCAAAAATGTGTGACTACATGGGTTACCTATAGCCCACAGGACCAGCTACGCATATCCTGGAAGCTACTTTTCTTAGCCCAATTCTAGTGGAATATTCTGTTTCTGTGCATTATAAGCACATACGAGCTGAAATAGCTTCTCCGTATGGGTGTTGGAAGCAGACAATTTTTCAGTCCAAAAATGTGGGACTAAATGGGTTACCTGTAGCCCACAGGACCAGCTACGCATATCCTGGAAGTTACTTTTCTTAGCCCAATTCTAGTGGAATATTCTGCTTCTGTGCATTTTAAGCACATACGAGCTGAAATAGCTCCTCCGTATGGGTGTTGGAAGCAGAAAACTCTTCAGTCCAAAAATGTGTGACTAAATGGGTTACCTGTAGCCCACAGGACCAGCTACGCATATCCTTAAAGTTACTTTTCTTAGCCCAATTCTAGTGGAATATTCTGTTTCTGTGCATTATAAGCACAAACGTGCTAAAATTGCTCCTCTGTATGGGTATTGGAAGCAGACAATTTCTCAGTCCAAAAATGTGTGACTACATGGGTTACCTATAGCCCACAGGACCAGCTACGCATATCCTGGAAGTTACTTTTCTTAGCCCAATTCTAGTGGAATATTCTGTTTCTGTGCATTATAAGCACATACGAGCTGAAATAGCTCCTCCGTATGGGTGTTGGAAGCAGACAATTTTTCAGTCCAAAAATGTGGGACTAAATGGGTTACCTGTAGCCCACAGGACCAGCTACGCATATCCTTAAAGTTACTTTTCTTAGCCCAATTCTAGTGGAATATTCTATTTCTGTGCATTATAAGCACATACGAGCTGAAATAGCTCCTCCGTATGGGTGTTGGAAGCAGACAATTTTTCAGTCCAAAAATGTGTGACTAAATGGGTTACCTGTAGCCCACAGGACCAGCTACGCATATCCTTAAAGTTACTTTTCTTAGCCCAATTCTAGTGGAATATTCTGTTTCTGTGCATTATAAGCACAAACGTGCTAAAATTGCTCCTCTGTATGGGTATTGGAAGCAGACAATTTCTCAGTCCAAAAATGTGTGACTACATGGGTTACCTATAGCCCACAGGACCAGCTACGCATATCCTGGAAGTTACTTTTCTTAGCCCAATTCTAGTGGAATATTCTGTTTCTGTGCATTATAAGCACATACGAGCTGAAATAGCTCCTCCGTATGGGTGTTGGAAGCAGACAATTTTTCAGTCCAAAAATGTGGGACTAAATGGGTTACCTGTAGCCCACAGGACCAGCTACGCATATCCTGGAAGTTACTTTTCTTAGCCCAATTCTAGTGGAATATTCTGTTTCTGTGCATTATAAGCACATACGAGCTGAAATAGCTCCTCCGTATGGGTGTTGGAAGCAGACAATTATTCAGTCCAAAAATGTGTGACTAAATGGGTTACCTATAGCTCACATGACCAGCTACGCACATCCTGAAAGTTACTTTTCTTAGCCGAATTCTAGTGGAATATTCTGTTTCTGTGCATTATAAGCACAAACGGGCTGAAATTGCTCCTCTGTATTAGTTTTGGAAGCAGAAAATTTCTCAGTCCAAAAATGTGTGACTACATAGGTTACCTATAGCCCACAGGACCAGTTACTTTTCTTAGCCCAATTCTAGTGGAATATTCTGTTTCTGTGCATTATAAGCACATACGAGCTGAAATAGCTCCTCCGTATGGGTGTTGGAAGCAGACAATTTTTCAGTCCAAAAATGTGGGACTAAATGGGTTACCTGTAGCCCACAGGACCAGCTACGCATATCCTTAAAGTTACTTTTCTTAGCCCAATTCTAGTGGAATATTCTATTTCTGTGCATTATAAGCACATACGAGCTGAAATAGCTCCTCCGTATGGGTGTTGGAAGCAGACAATTTTTCAGTCCAAAAATGTGTGACTAAATGGGTTACCTGTAGCCCACAGGACCAGCTACGCATATCCTTAAAGTTACTTTTCTTAGCCCAATTCTAGTGGAATATTCTGTTTCTGTGCATTATAAGCACAAACGTGCTAAAATTGCTCCTCTGTATGGGTATTGGAAGCAGACAATTTCTCAGTCCAAAAATGTGTGACTACATGGGTTACCTATAGCCCACAGGACCAGCTACGCATATCCTGGAAGTTACTTTTCTTAGCCCAATTCTAGTGGAATATTCTGTTTCTGTGCATTATAAGCACATACGAGCTGAAATAGCTCCTCCGTATGGGTGTTGGAAGCAGACAATTTTTCAGTCCAAAAATGTGGGACTAAATGGGTTACCTGTAGCCCACAGGACCAGCTACGCATATCCTGGAAGTTACTTTTCTTAGCCCAATTCTAGTGGAATATTCTGTTTCTGTGCATTATAAGCACATACGAGCTGAAATAGCTCCTCCGTATGGGTGTTGGAAGCAGACAATTATTCAGTCCAAAAATGTGTGACTAAATGGGTTACCTATAGCTCACATGACCAGCTACGCACATCCTGAAAGTTACTTTTCTTAGCCGAATTCTAGTGGAATATTCTGTTTCTGTGCATTATAAGCACAAACGGGCTGAAATTGCTCCTCTGTATTAGTTTTGGAAGCAGAAAATTTCTCAGTCCAAAAATGTGTGACTACATAGGTTACCTATAGCCCACAGGACCAGCTACGCACATCTTTAAAGTTACTTTTCTTAGCCCAATTCTAGTGGAATATTCTGCTTCTGTGCATTTTAAGCACATACGAGCTGAAATAGCTCCTCCGTATGGGTGTTGGAAGCAGAAAACTCTTCAGTCCAAAAATGTGTGACTACATGGGTTACCTATAGTCCACAGGACCAGCTACCCACATCCTGAAAGTTACTTTTCTTAGCTCAATTCTAGTGGAATATTCTGTTTCTGTGCATTATAAGCACAAACGAGCTGAAATAGCTCCTCCGTATGGGTACTGGAAGCAGAAAATTTCTCAGTCCAAAAATGTGTGAATAAATGTGTTACCTATAGCCCACAGGACCAGCTACGCACATCCTGAAAATTACTTTTCTTAGCCCAATTCTAGTAGAGTATTCTGTTTCTGTGCATTATAAGCACAAACGAGCTGAAATAGCTTCTCCGTATGGGTATTGGAAGCAGACAATTTTTCAGTCCAAAAATGTGTGACTAAATGGGTTACCTATAGCCAACACGACCAGCTACGCACATCGTGAAAGTTACTTTTCTTAGCCCAATTCTAGTAGAGTATTCTGTTTCTGTGCATTATAAGCACAAGCGTGCTGAAATAGCTTCACCGTATGGGTATTGGAAGCAGAAAATGTTTCAGTCCAAAAATGTGTGAGTACCTGGGTTACCTATAGCCCACAGGACCAGCTACGCACATCCTGAAAGTTACTTTTCTTACACTTATTCTAGTGGAATATTCTGTTTCTGTGCATTGGAAGCAGAAAATTTCTCAGTCCAAAAATGTGTGAATAAATGTGTTACCTATAGCCCACATGACCAGCTACGCACATCCTGAAAGTTACTTTTCTTAGCCGAATTCTAGTGGAATATTCTGTTTCTGTGCATTATAAGCACAAACGGGCTGAAATTGCTCCTCTGTATGGGTATTGGAAGCAGAAAACTCTTCAGTCCAAAAATGTGTGACTACATGGGTTACCTATAACCCACAGGACCAGCTACCCACATCCTGAAAGTTACTTTTCTTACAAACGGTCTGAAATTGCTCCTTTGTATGGGTATTGGAAGCAGACAATTATTCAGTCCAAAAATGTGTGACTAAATGGGTTACCTATAGCTCACATGACCAGCTACGCACATCCTGAAAGTTACTTTTCTTAGCCGAATTCTAGTGGAATATTCTGTTTCTGTGCATTTTAAGCACATACGAGCTGAAATAGCTCCTTCGTATGGGTGTTGGAAGCAGAAAACTCTTCAGTCCAAAAATGTGTGACTACATGGGTTACCTATAGCCCACAGGACCAGCTACCCACATCCACAAAGTTACTCTTCTTAGCTCAATTCTAGTGGAATATTCTGTTTCTGTGCATTATAAGCACAAGCGTGCTGAAATAGCTTCTCCGTGTGGGTATTGGAAGCAGACAATTTTTCAGTCCAAAAATGTGTGACTAAATGGGTTACCTATAGCTCACATGACCAGCTACGCACATCCTGAAAGTTACTTTTCTTAACGGAATTCTAGTGGAATATTCTGTTTCTGTACATTATAAGCACAAACGGGCTGAAATTGCTCCTCTGTATTGGTTTTGGAAGCAGAAAATTTCTCAGTCCAAAAATGTGTGACTACATAGGTTGCCTATAGCCCACAGGACCAGCTACGCACATCTTTAAAGTTACTTTTCTTAGCCCAATTCTAGTGGAATATTCTGCTTCTGTGCATTATAAGCACATACGAGCTGAAATAGCTCCTCCGTATGGGTGTTGGAAGCAGACAATTTTTCAGTCCAAAAATGTGTGACTAAATGGGTTACCTGTAGCCCACAGGACCAGCTACGCATATCCTTAAAGTTACTTTTCTTAACGGAATTCTAGTGGAATATTCTGTTTCTGTACATTATAAGCACAAACGGGCTGAAATTGCTCCTCTGTATTGGTTTTGGAAGCAGAAAATTTCTCAGTCCAAAAATGTGTGACTACATGGGTTACCTATAGTCCACAGGACCAGCTACCCACATCCTGAAAGTTACTTTTCTTAGCTCAATTCTAGTGGAATATTCTGTTTCTGTGCATTATAAGCACAAACGAGCTGAAATAGCTCCTCCGTATGGGTACTGGAAGCAGAAAATTTCTCAGTCCAAAAATGTGTGAATAAATGTGTTACCTATAGCCCACAGGACCAGCTACGCACATCCTGAAAATTACTTTTCTTAGCCCAATTCTAGTAGAGTATTCTGTTTCTGTGCATTATAAGCACAAACGAGCTGAAATAGCTTCTCCGTATGGGTATTGGAAGCAGACAATTTTTCAGTCCAAAAATGTGTGACTAAATGGGTTACCTATAGCCAACACGACCAGCTACGCACATCGTGAAAGTTACTTTTCTTAGCCCAATTCTAGTAGAGTATTCTGTTTCTGTGCATTATAAGCACAAGCGTGCTGAAATAGCTTCACCGTATGGGTATTGGAAGCAGAAAATGTTTCAGTCCAAAAATGTGTGAGTACCTGGGTTACCTATAGCCCACAGGACCAGCTACGCACATCCTGAAAGTTACTTTTCTTACACTTATTCTAGTGGAATATTCTGTTTCTGTGCATTGGAAGCAGAAAATTTCTCAGTCCAAAAATGTGTGAATAAATGTGTTACCTATAGCCCACATGACCAGCTACGCACATCCTGAAAGTTACTTTTCTTAGCCGAATTCTAGTGGAATATTCTGTTTCTGTGCATTATAAGCACAAACGGGCTGAAATTGCTCCTCTGTATGGGTATTGGAAGCAGAAAACTCTTCAGTCCGAAAATGTGTGACTACATGGGTTACCTATAGCCCACAGGACCAGCTACCCACATCCTGAAAGTTACTTTTCTTACAAACGTGCTGAAATCGCTCCTTTGTATGGGTATTGGAAGCAGACAATTATTCAGTCCAAAAATGTGTGACTAAATGGGTTACCTATAGCCCACATGACCAGCTACGCACATCCTGAAAGTTACTTTTCTTAGCCGAATTCTAGTGGAATATTCTGTTTCTGTGCATTATAAGCACAAACGGGCTGAAATTGCTCCTCTGTATGGGTATTGGAAGCAGAAAATTTCTCAGTCCAAAAATGTGTGAATAAATGTGTTACCTATAGCCCACAGGACCAGCTACGCACATCCTGAAAATTACTTTTCTTAGCCCAATTCTAGTAGAGTATTCTGTTTCTGTGCATTATAAGCACAAACGAGCTGAAATAGCTCCTCCGTATGGGTATTGGAAGCAGACAATTTTTCAGTCCAAAAATGTGTGACTAAATGGGTTACCTATAGCCAACAGGACCAGCTACGCACATCCTGAAAGTTACTTTTCTTAGCCCAACTCTAGTAGAGTATTCTGTCTCTGTGCATTATAAGCACAAGCGTGCTGAAATAGCTTCTCTGTATGGGTATTGGAAGCAGAAAATTTTTCAGTCCAAAAATGTGCAAATAAATGGGTTACACATACGCCAATGAAGCAGCTACGCATATCCTTAAAGTTACTTTTCTTAGCCAAATTCTAGTAGAGTATTCTGTTTCTGTGCATTATAAGCACAAACGAGCTAAAATAGCTCCTCCGTATGGGTATTGGAAGCAGAAAATTGTTCAGTCCAAAAATGTGTGAATAAATGGGTTACCTATAGCCCACAGGACCAGCTACGCACATCCTGAAAGTTACTTTTCTTAGCCCAATTCTAGTGGAATATTCTGTTTCTGTGCATTATAAGCACAAGCGTGCTGAAATAGCTTCTCCGTATGGGTGTTGGAAGCAGAAAACTCTTCAGTCCAAAAATGTGTGACTACATGGGTTACCTATAGCCCACAGGACCAGCTACGCACATCCTTAAAGTTACTTTTCTTACGAACGAGCTGAAATAACTCCTCCGTATGGGTATTGGAAGCAGAAAATTTTGCATTCCAAAAATGTGTAAATAAATGGGTTACACATACGCCAATGAAGCAGCTACGCACATCCTGAAAGTTACTTTTCTTAGCCCAATTCTAGTAGAGTATTCTGTTTCTGTGCATTATAAGCACAAACGAGCTCAAATAGCTCCACCGTATAGGTATTGGAAGCAGAAAACTTTTCAGTCCAAAAATGTGTGACCACATGGGTTAACAATTCTAGTGGAATATTCTGTTTCTGTGCATTATAAGCACAAACGAGCTGAAATTGCTCCTCTGTATGGGTATTGGAAGCAGAAAATTTTTCAGTCCAAAAATGTGTGACTAAATGGGTTACTATAGGACACAGGACCAGCTACCCACATCCAGAAAGTTACTTTTCTTACACCTATTCTAGTGGAATATTCTGTTTCTGTGCATTACAAGCACATACGAGCTGAAATTGTTCCTCCGTATGGGTGTTGGAAGCAGAAAATTTCTCAGTCCAAAAATGTGTGAATAAATGTGTTACCTATAGCCCACAGGACCAGCTACGCACATCCTGAAAATGACTTTTCTTAGCCCAATTCTAGTAGAGTATTCTGTTTCTGTGCATTATAAGCACAAACGAGCTGAAATAGCTCCTCCGTATGGGTATTGGAAGCAGAAAATTTCTCAGTCCAAAAATGTGTGAATAAATGTGTTACCTATAGCCCACAGGACCAGCTACGCACATCCTGAAAATTACTTTTCTTAGCCCAATTCTAGTAGAGTATTCTGTTTCTGTGCATTATAAGCACAAACGAGCTGAAATAGCTCCTCCGTATGGGTATTGGAAGCAGAAAATTTCTCAGTCCAAAAATGTGTGAATAAATGTGTTACCTATAGCCCACAGGACCAGCTACGCACATCCTGAAAATTACTTTTCTTAGCCCAATTCTAGTAGAGTATTCTGTTTCTGTGCATTATAAGCACAAACGTGCTAAAATTGCTCCTCTGTATGGGTATTGGAAGCAGACAATTTCTCAGTCCAAAAATGTGTGACTACATGGGTTACCTATAGCCCACAGGACCAGCTACGCATATCCTGGAAGTTACTTTTCTTAGCCCAATTCTAGTGGAATATTCTGTTTCTGTGCATTATAAGCACATACGAGCTGAAATAGCTTCTCCGTATGGGTGTTGGAAGCAGACAATTTTTCAGTCCAAAAATGTGGGACTAAATGGGTTACCTGTAGCCCACAGGACCAGCTACGCATATCCTGGAAGTTACTTTTCTTAGCCCAATTCTAGTGGAATATTCTGTTTCTGTGCATTATAAGCACATACGAGCTGAAATAGCTCCTCCGTATGGGTGTTGGAAGCAGACAATTATTCAGTCCAAAAATGTGTGACTAAATGGGTTACCTATAGCTCACATGACCAGCTACGCACATCCTGAAAGTTACTTTTCTTAGCCGAATTCTAGTGGAATATTCTGTTTCTGTGCATTATAAGCACAAACGGGCTGAAATTGCTCCTCTGTATTGGTTTTGGAAGCAGAAAATTTCTCAGTTCAAAAATGTGTGACTACATAGGTTACCTATAGCCCACAGGACCAGCTACGCACATCTTTAAAGTTACTTTTCTTAGCCCAATTCTAGTGGAATATTCTGCTTCTGTGCATTTTAAGCACATACGAGCTGAAATAGCTCCTCCGTATGGGTGTTGGAAGCAGAAAACTCTTCAGTCCAAAAATGTGTGACTACATGGGTTACCTATAGTCCACAGGACCAGCTACCCACATCCTGAAAGTTACTTTTCTTAGCTCAATTCTAGTGGAATATTCTGTTTCTGTGCATTATAAGCACAAACGAGCTGAAATAGCTCCTCCGTATGGGTACTGGAAGCAGAAAATTTCTCAGTCCAAAAATGTGTGAATGAATGTGTTACCTATAGCCCACAGGACCAGCTACGCACATCCTGAAAATTACTTTTCTTAGCCCAATTCTAGTAGAGTATTCTGTTTCTGTGCATTATAAGCACAAACGAGCTGAAATAGCTCCTCCGTATGGGTATTGGAAGCAGACAATTTTTCAGTCCAAAAATGTGTGACTAAATGGGTTACCTATAGCCAACAGGACCAGCTACGCACATCGTGAAAGTTACTTTTCTTAGCCCAATTCTAGTAGAGTATTCTGTTTCTATGCATTATAAGCACAAGCGTGCTGAAATAGCTTCACCGTTTGGGTATTGGAAGCAGAAAATGTTTCAGTCCAAAAATGTGTGAGTACCTGGGTTACCTATAGCCCACAGGACCAGCTACGCACATCCTGAAAGTTACTTTTCTTACACTTATTCTAGTGGAATATTCTGTTTCTGTGCATTATAAGCACATACGAGCTGAAATAGCTCCTCCGTATGGGTGTTGGAAGCAGAAAACTCTTCAGTCCAAAAATATGTGACTACATGGGTTACCTATAGCCCACAGGCCCAGCTACCCACATCCTGAAAGTTACTTTTCTTAGCTCAATTCTAGTGGAATATTCTGTTTCTGTGCATTATAAGCACAAACGAGCTGAAATAGCTCCTCCGTATGGGTGTTGGAAGCAGAAAACTCTTCAGTCCAAAAATGTGTGACTACATGGGTTACCTATAGCCCACAGGCCCAGCTACCCACATCCTGAAAGTTACTTTTCTTAGCTCAATTCTAGTGGAATATTCTGTTTCTGTGCATTATAAGCACAAACGAGCTGAAATAGCTCCTCCGTATGGGTACTGGAAGCAGAAAATTTTGCAGTCCAAAAATGTGTAAATAAATGGGTTACACATACGCCAATGAAGCAGCTACGCACATCCTGAAAGTTACTTTTCTTAGCCCAATTCTAGTAGAGTATTCTGTTTCTGTGCATTATAGGCACAAACGAGCTCAAATAGCTCCTCCGTATAGGTATTGGAAGCAGAAAACTTTTCAGTCCAAAAATGTGTGACCACATGGGTTAACTATGGCCCACAGTACCAGCTACGCACATTCTTAAAGTTACTTTTCTTAGCCCAATTCTAGTGGAATATTCTGTTTCTGTGCATTATAAGCACAAACGGGCTGAAATCGCTCCTCTGTATGGGTATTGGAAGCAGAAAATTTCTCAGTCCAAAAATGTGTGAATAAATGTGTTACCTATAGCCCACATGACCAGCTACGCACATCCTGAAAGTTACTTTTCTTAGCCGAATTCTAGTGGAATATTCTGTTTCTGTGCATTATAAGCACAAACGGGCTGAAATTGCTCCTCTGTATGGGTATTGGAACCAGAAAACTCTTCAGTCCAAAAATGTGTGACTACATGGGTTACCTATAGCCCACAGGACCAGCTACCCACATCCTGAAAGTTACTTTTCTTACAAACGTGCTGAAATTGCTCCTTTGTATGGGTATTGGAAGCAGACAATTATTCAGTCCAAAAATGTGTGACTAAATGGGTTACCTATAGCCCACATGACCAGCTACGCACATCCTGAAAGTTACTTTTCTTAGCCGAATTCTAGTGGAATATTCTGTTTCTGTGCATTATAAGCACAAACGGGCTGAAATTGCTCCTCTGTATGGGTATTGGAAGCAGAAAATTTCTCAGTCCAAAAATGTGTGAATAAATGTGTTACCTATAGCCCACAGGACCAGCTACGCACATCCTGAAAATTACTTTTCTTAGCCCAATTCTAGTAGAGTATTCTGTTTCTGTGCATTATAAGCACAAACGAGCTGAAATAGCTCCTCCGTATGGGTATTGGAAGCAGACAATTTTTCAGTCCAAAAATGTGTGACTAAATGGGTTACCTATAGCCAACAGGACCAGCTACGCACATCCTGAAAGTTACTTTTCTTAGCCCAATTCTAGTAGAGTATTCTGTCTCTGTGCATTATAAGCACAAGCGTGCTGAAATAGCTTCTCTGTATGGGTATTGGAAGCAGAAAATTTCTCAGTCCAAAAATGTGTGAATAAATGTGTTACCTATAGCCCACAGGACCAGCTACGCACATCCTGAAAATTACTTTTCTTAGCCCAATTCTAGTAGAGTATTCTGTTTCTGTGCATTATAAGCACAAACGAGCTAAAATAGCTCCTCCGTATGGGTATTGGAAGCAGAAAATTGTTCAGTCCAAAAATGTGTGAATAAATGGGTTACCTATAGCCCACAGGACCAGCTACGCACATCCTGAAAGTTACTTTTCTTAGCCCAATTCTAGTGGAATATTCTGTTTCTGTGCATTATAAGCACAAGCGTGCTGAAATAGCTTCTCCGTATGGGTGTTGGAAGCAGAAAACTCTTCAGTCCAAAAATGTGTGACTACATGGGTTACCTATAGCCCACAGGACCAGCTACGCACATCCTTAAAGTTACTTTTCTTACGAACGAGCTGAAATAACTCCTCCGTATGGGTATTGGAAGCAGAAAATTTTGCATTCCAAAAATGTGTAAATAAATGGGTTACACATACGCCAATGAAGCAGCTACGCACATCCTGAAAGTTACTTTTCTTAGCCCAATTCTAGTAGAGTATTCTGTTTCTGTGCATTATAGGCACAAACGAGCTCAAATAGCTCCACCGTATAGGTATTGGAAGCAGAAAACTTTTCAGTCCAAAAATGTGTGACCAAATGGGTTAACAATTCTAGTGGAATATTCTGTTTCTGTGCATTATAAGCACATACGAGCTGAAATTGCTCCTCTGTATGGGTATTGGAAGCAGAAAATTTTTCAGTCCAAAAATGTGTGACTAAATGGGTTACTATAGGACACAGGACCAGCTACCCACATCCAGAAAGTTACTTTTCTTACACCTATTCTAGTGGAATATTCTGTTTCTGTGCATTACAAGCACATACGAGCTGAAATAGTTCCTCCGTATGGGTGTTGGAAGCAGAAAATTTCTCAGTCCAAAAATGTGTGAATAAATGTGTTACCTATAGCCCACAGGACCAGCTACGCACATCCTGAAAATTACTTTTCTTAGCCCAATTCTAGTAGAGTATTCTGTTTCTGTGCATTATAAGCACAAACGAGCTGAAATAGCTCCTCCGTATGGGTATTGGAAGCAGAAAATTTCTCAGTCCAAAAATGTGTGAATAAATGTGTTACCTATAGCCCACAGGACCAGCTACGCACATCCTGAAAATTACTTTTCTTAGCCCAATTCTAGTAGAGTATTCTGTTTCTGTGCATTATAAGCACAAACGAGCTGAAATAGCTCCTCCGTATGGGTATTGGAAGCAGAAAATTTCTCAGTCCAAAAATATGTGACTACATGGGTTACCTATAGCCCACAGGACCAGCTACGCACATCCTGAAAATTACTTTTCTTAGCCCAATTCTAGTGGAATATTCTGTTTCTGTGCATTATAAGCACAAACGTGCTAAAATTGCTCCTCTGTATGGGTATTGGAAGCAGACAATTTTTCAGTCCAAAAATGTGTGACTACATGGGTTACCTGCATATAGCCGACAGGACCAGCTACGCACATCCTGAAAGTTACTTTTCTTACAACTATTCTAGTGAAATATTCTGTTTCTGTGCATTACAAGCACATACGAGCTGAAATAGCTCCTCCGTATGGGTATTGGAAGCAGACAATTTTTCAGTCCAAAAATGTGTAAATAAATGGGTTACCTATACCCCACAGGACCAGCTACGCACATCCTGAAAGTTACTTTTCTTAGCCTAGTTCTAGTAGAATATTCTGTTTCTGTGCACGAGCTGAAATAGCTCCTCCGTATGGATATTGGAGGCAGACAATTTTTCAGTCCAAAAATGTGTGAATAAATGTGTTACCTATAGCCCACAGGACCAGCTATGCACATCCTGAAATTTACTTTTCTTAGCCAAATTCTAGTAGAGTATTCTGTTTCTGTGCATTATAAGCACAAACGAGCTGAAATAGCTCCTCCGTATGGGTATTGGAAGCAGACAATTTTTCAGTCCAAAAATGTGTGACTAAATGGGTTACCTATAGCCAACAGGACCAGCTACGCACATCCTGAAAGTTACTTTTCTTAGCCCAATTCTAGTAGAGTATTCTGTCTCTGTGCATTATAAGCACAAGCGTGCTGAAATAGCTTCTCCGTATGGGTATTGGAAGCAGAAAATTTCTCAGTCCAAAAATGTGTGAATAAATGTGTTACCTATAGCCCACAGGACCAGCTACGCACATCCTGAAAATTACTTTTCTTAGCCCAATTCTAGTAGAGTATTCTGTTTCTGTGCATTATAAGCACAAACGAGCTGAAATAGCTCCTCCGTATGGGTATTGGAAGCAGAAAATTTCTCAGTCCAAAAATATGTGACTACATGGGTTACCTATAGCCCACAGGACCAGCTACGCACATCCTGAAAATTACTTTTCTTAGCCCAATTCTAGTGGAATATTCTGTTTCTGTGCATTATAAGCACAAACGTGCTAAAATTGCTCCTCTGTATGGGTATTGGAAGCAGACAATTTTTCAGTCCAAAAATGTGTGACTACATGGGTTACCTGCATATAGCCGACAGGACCAGCTACGCACATCCTGAAAGTTACTTTTCTTACAACTATTCTAGTGAAATATTCTGTTTCTGTGCATTACAAGCACATACGAGCTGAAATGGCTCCTCCGTATGGGTATTGGAAGCAGACAATTTTTCAGTCCAAAAATGTGTAAATAAATGGGTTACCTATACCCCACAGGACCAGCTACGCACATCCTGAAAGTTACTTTTCTTAGCCGAATTCTAGTGGAATATTCTGTTTCTGTGCATTATAAGCACAAACGGGCTGAAATTGCTCCTCTGTATGGGTATTGGAAGCAGAAAACTCTTCAGTCCAAAAATGTGTGACTACATGGGTTACCTATAGCCCACAGGACCAGCTACCCACATCCTGAAAGTTACTTTTCTTACAAACGTGCTGAAATTGCTCCTTTGTATGGGTATTGGAAGCAGACAATTATTCAGTCCAAAAATGTGTGACTAAATGGGTTACCTATAGCCCACATGACCAGCTACGCACATCCTGAAAGTTACTTTTCTTAGCCGAATTCTAGTGGAATATTCTGTTTCTGTGCATTATAAGCACAAACGGGCTGAAATTGCTCCTCTGTATGGGTATTGGAAGCAGAAAATTTCTCAGTCCAAAAATGTGTGAATAAATGTGTTACCTATAGCCCACAGGACCAGCTACGCACATCCTGAAAATTACTTTTCTTAGCCCAATTCTAGTAGAGTATTCTGTTTCTGTGCATTATAAGCACAAACGAGCTGAAATAGCTCCTCCGTATGGGTATTGGAAGCAGACAATTTTTCAGTCCAAAAATGTGTGACTAAATGGGTTACCTATAGCCAACAGGACCAGCTACGCACATCCTGAAAGTTACTTTTCTTAGCCCAATTCTAGTAGAGTATTCTGTCTCTGTGCATTATAAGCACAAGCGTGCTGAAATAGCTTCTCTGTATGGGTATTGGAAGCAGAAAATTTTTCAGTCCAAAAATGTGCAAATAAATGGGTTACACATACGCCAATGAAGCAGCTACGCATATCCTTAAAGTTACTTTTCTTAGCCAAATTCTAGTAGAGTATTCTGTTTCTGTGCATTATAAGCATAAACGAGCTAAAATAGCTCCTCCGTATGGGTATTGGAAGCAGAAAATTGTTCAGTCCAAAAATGTGTGAATAAATGGGTTACCTATAGCCCACAGGACCAGCTACGCACATCCTGAAAGTTACTTTTCTTAGCCCAATTCTAGTGGAATATTCTGTTTCTGTGCATTATAAGCACAAGCGTGCTGAAATAGCTTCTCCGTATGGGTGTTGGAAGCAGAAAACTCTTCAGTCCAAAAATGTGTGACTACATGGGTTACCTATAGCCCACAGGACCAGCTACGCACATCCTTAAAGTTACTTTTCTTACGAACGAGCTGAAATAACTCCTCCGTATGGGTATTGGAAGCAGAAAATTTTGCATTCCAAAAATGTGTAAATAAATGGGTTACACATACGCCAATGAAGCAGCTACGCACATCCTGAAAGTTACTTTTCTTAGCCCAATTCTAGTAGAGTATTCTGTTTCTGTGCATTATAGGCACAAACGAGCTCAAATAGCTCCACCGTATAGGTATTGGAAGCAGAAAACTTTTCAGTCCAAAAATGTGTGACCAAATGGGTTAACAATTCTAGTGGAATATTCTGTTTCTGTGCATTATAAGCACATACGAGCTGAAATTGCTCCTCTGTATGGGTATTGGAAGCAGAAAATTTTTCAGTCCAAAAATGTGTGACTAAATGGGTTACTATAGGACACAGGACCAGCTACCCACATCCAGAAAGTTACTTTTCTTACACCTATTCTAGTGGAATATTCTGTTTCTGTGCATTACAAGCACATACGAGCTGAAATAGTTCCTCCGTATGGGTGTTGGAAGCAGAAAATTTCTCAGTCCAAAAATGTGTGAATAAATGTGTTACCTATAGCCCACAGGACCAGCTACGCACATCCTGAAAATTACTTTTCTTAGCCCAATTCTAGTAGAGTATTCTGTTTCTGTGCATTATAAGCACAAACGAGCTGAAATAGCTCCTCCGTATGGGTATTGGAAGCAGAAAATTTCTCAGTCCAAAAATGTGTGAATAAATGTGTTACCTATAGCCCACAGGACCAGCTACGCACATCCTGAAAATTACTTTTCTTAGCCCAATTCTAGTAGAGTATTCTGTTTCTGTGCATTATAAGCACAAACGAGCTGAAATAGCTCCTCCGTATGGGTATTGGAAGCAGAAAATTTCTCAGTCCAAAAATATGTGACTACATGGGTTACCTATAGCCCACAGGACCAGCTACGCACATCCTGAAAATTACTTTTCTTAGCCCAATTCTAGTGGAATATTCTGTTTCTGTGCATTATAAGCACAAACGTGCTAAAATTGCTCCTCTGTATGGGTATTGGAAGCAGACAATTTTTCAGTCCAAAAATGTGTGACTACATGGGTTACCTGCATATAGCCGACAGGACCAGCTACGCACATCCTGAAAGTTACTTTTCTTACAACTATTCTAGTGAAATATTCTGTTTCTGTGCATTACAAGCACATACGAGCTGAAATAGCTCCTCCGTATGGGTATTGGAAGCAGACAATTTTTCAGTCCAAAAATGTGTAAATAAATGGGTTACCTATACCCCACAGGACCAGCTACGCACATCCTGAAAGTTACTTTTCTTAGCCGAATTCTAGTGGAATATTCTGTTTCTGTGCATTATAAGCACAAACGGGCTGAAATTGCTCCTCTGTATGGGTATTGGAAGCAGAAAACTCTTCAGTCCAAAAATGTGTGACTACATGGGTTACCTATAGCCCACAGGACCAGCTACCCACATCCTGAAAGTAACTTTTCTTACAAACGTGCTGAAATTGCTCCTTTGTATGGGTATTGGAAGCAGACAATTATTCAGTCCAAAAATGTGTGACTAAATGGGTTACCTATAGCCCACATGACCAGCTACGCACATCCTGAAAGTTACTTTTCTTAGCCGAATTCTAGTGGAATATTCTGTTTCTGTGCATTATAAGCACAAACGGGCTGAAATTGCTCCTCTGTATGGGTATTGGAAGCAGAAAATTTCTCAGTCCAAAAATGTGTGAATAAATGTGTTACCTATAGCCCACAGGACCAGCTACGCACATCCTGAAAATTACTTTTCTTAGCCCAATTCTAGTAGAGTATTCTGTTTCTGTGCATTATAAGCACAAACGAGCTGAAATAGCTCCTCCGTATGGGTATTGGAAGCAGACAATTTTTCAGTCCAAAAATGTGTGACTAAATGGGTTACCTATAGCCAACAGGACCAGCTACGCACATCCTGAAAGTTACTTTTCTTAGCCCAATTCTAGTAGAGTATTCTGTCTCTGTGCATTATAAGCACAAGCGTGCTGAAATAGCTTCTCTGTATGGGTATTGGAAGCAGAAAATTTTTCAGTCCAAAAATGTGCAAATAAATGGGTTACACATACGCCAATGAAGCAGCTACGCATATCCTTAAAGTTACTTTTCTTAGCCAAATTCTAGTAGAGTATTCTGTTTCTGTGCATTATAAGCACAAACGAGCTAAAATAGCTCCTCCGTATGGGTATTGGAAGCAGAAAATTGTTCAGTCCAAAAATGTGTGAATAAATGGGTTACCTATAGCCCACAGGACCAGCTACGCACATCCTGAAAGTTACTTTTCTTAGCCCAATTCTAGTGGAATATTCTGTTTCTGTGCATTATAAGCACAAGCGTGCTGAAATAGCTTCTCCGTATGGGTGTTGGAAGCAGAAAACTCTTCAGTCCAAAAATGTGTGACTACATGGGTTACCTATAGCCCACAGGACCAGCTACGCACATCCTTAAAGTTACTTTTCTTACGAACGAGCTGAAATAACTCCTCCGTATGGGTATTGGAAGCAGAAAATTTTGCATTCCAAAAATGTGTAAATAAATGGGTTACACATACGCCAATGAAGCAGCTACGCACATCCTGAAAGTTACTTTTCTTAGCCCAATTCTAGTAGAGTATTCTGTTTCTGTGCATTATAGGCACAAACGAGCTCAAATAGCTCCACCGTATAGGTATTGGAAGCAGAAAACTTTTCAGTCCAAAAATGTGTGACCAAATGGGTTAACAATTCTAGTGGAATATTCTGTTTCTGTGCATTATAAGCACATACGAGCTGAAATTGCTCCTCTGTATGGGTATTGGAAGCAGAAAATTTTTCAGTCCAAAAATGTGTGACTAAATGGGTTACTATAGGACACAGGACCAGCTACCCACATCCAGAAAGTTACTTTTCTTACACCTATTCTAGTGGAATATTCTGTTTCTGTGCATTACAAGCACATACGAGCTGAAATAGTTCCTCCGTATGGGTGTTGGAAGCAGAAAATTTCTCAGTCCAAAAATGTGTGAATAAATGTGTTACCTATAGCCCACAGGACCAGCTACGCACATCCTGAAAATTACTTTTCTTAGCCCAATTCTAGTAGAGTATTCTGTTTCTGTGCATTATAAGCACAAACGAGCTGAAATAGCTCCTCCGTATGGGTATTGGAAGCAGAAAATTTCTCAGTCCAAAAATGTGTGAATAAATGTGTTACCTATAGCCCACAGGACCAGCTACGCACATCCTGAAAATTACTTTTCTTAGCCCAATTCTAGTAGAGTATTCTGTTTCTGTGCATTATAAGCACAAACGAGCTGAAATAGCTCCTCCGTATGGGTATTGGAAGCAGAAAATTTCTCAGTCCAAAAATATGTGACTACATGGGTTACCTATAGCCCACAGGACCAGCTACGCACATCCTGAAAATTACTTTTCTTAGCCCAATTCTAGTGGAATATTCTGTTTCTGTGCATTATAAGCACAAACGTGCTAAAATTGCTCCTCTGTATGGGTATTGGAAGCAGACAATTTTTCAGTCCAAAAATGTGTGACTACATGGGTTACCTGCATATAGCCGACAGGACCAGCTACGCACATCCTGAAAGTTACTTTTCTTACAACTATTCTAGTGAAATATTCTGTTTCTGTGCATTACAAGCACATACGAGCTGAAATAGCTCCTCCGTATGGGTATTGGAAGCAGACAATTTTTCAGTCCAAAAATGTGTAAATAAATGGGTTACCTATACCCCACAGGACCAGCTACGCACATCCTGAAAGTTACTTTTCTTAGCCTAGTTCTAGTAGAATATTCTGTTTCTGTGCATTATAAGCACAAACGAGCTGAAATAGCTCCTCCGTATGGGTATTGGAAGCAGACAATTTTTCAGTCCAAAAATGTGTGACTAAATGGGTTACCTATAGCCAACAGGACCAGCTACGCACATCCTGAAAGTTACTTTTCTTAGCCCAATTCTAGTAGAGTATTCTGTCTCTGTGCATTATAAGCACAAGCGTGCTGAAATAGCTTCTCCGTATGGGTATTGGAAGCAGAAAATTTTTCTGTCCAAAAATGTGCAAATAAATGGGTTACACATACCCCACAGGACCAGCTACGCACATCCTGAAAGTTACTTTTCTTAGCCTAGTTCTAGTGAAATATTCTGTTTCTGTGCATTATAAGCACAAACGAGCTGAAATAGCTTCTCCGTATGGGTATTGGAAGCAGAAAATTTTTCTGTCCAAAAATGTGCAAATAAATGGGTTACACATACCCCACAGGACCAGCTACGCACATCCTGAAAGTTACTTTTCTTAGCCTAGTTCTAGTAGAATATTCTGTTTCTGTGCATTATAAGCACAAACGAGCTGAAATAGCTCCTCCGTATGGGTATTGGAAGCAGACAATTTTTCAGTCCAAAAATGTGTGACTAAATGGGTTACCTATAGCCAACAGGACCAGCTACGCACATCCTGAAAGTTACTTTTCTTAGCCCAATTCTAGTAGAGTATTCTGTCTCTGTGCATTATAAGCACAAACGAGCTGAAATAGCTCCTCCGTATGGATATTGGAGGCAGACAATTTTTCAGTCCAAAAATGTGTGAATAAATGTGTTACCTATAGCCCACAGGACCAGCTATGCACATCCTGAAATTTACTTTTCTTAGCCAAATTCTAGTAGAGTATTCTGTTTCTGTGCATTATAAGCACAAACGAGCTGAAATAGCTCCTCCGTATGGGTATTGGAAGCAGACAATTTTTCAGTCCAAAAATGTGTGACTAAATGGGTTACCTATAGCCAACAGGACCAGCTACGCACATCCTGAAAGTTACTTTTCTTAGCCCAATTCTAGTAGAGTATTCTGTCTCTGTGCATTATAAGCACAAGCGTGCTGAAATAGCTTCTCCGTATGGGTATTGGAAGCAGAAAATTTTTCTGTCCAAAAATGTGCAAATAAATGGGTTACACATACGCCAATGAAGCAGCTACGCACATCCTGAAAGTTACTTTTCTTAGCCCAATTCTAGTGGAATATTCTGTTTCTGTGCATTATAAGCACATACGAGCTGAAATAGCTCCTCCTTATGGGTTTTGGAAGCAGAAAACTCTTCAGTCCAAAAATATGTGACCACATGCTTTAACTATAGCCCAAAGGACCAGCTACGCACATTCTTAAAGTTATTTTTCTTAGCCCAATTCTAGGGGAATATTCTGTTTCTGTGCATTATAAGCACATACGAGCTGAAATAGTTCCTCCGTATGGGTATTGGAAGCAGACAATTTTTCAGTCCAAAAATGTGTGACTAAATGGGTTACCTATAGCCAACAGGACCAGCTACGCACATCCTGAAAGTTACTTTTCTTAGCCCAATTCTAGTAGAGTATTCTGTTTCTGTGCATTATAAGCACAAACGAGCTAAAATAGCTCCTCCGTATGGGTATTGGAAGCAGAAAATTTCTCAGTCCAAAAATGTGTGACTACATAGGTTACCTATAGCCCACAGGACCAGCTACGCACATCTTTAAAGTTACTTTTCTTAGCCCAATTCTAGTGGAATATTCTGCTTCTGTGCATTTTAAGCACATACGAGCTGAAATAGCTCCTCCGTATGGGTGTTGGAAGCAGAAAACTCTTCAGTCCAAAAATGTGTGACTACATGGGTTACCTATAGCCAACAGGACCAGCTACGCACATCCTGAAAGTTACTTTTCTTAGCCCAATTCTAGTAGAGTATTCTGTCTCTGTGCATTATAAGCACAAGCGTGCTGAAATAGCTTCTCCGTATGGGTATTGGAAGCAGAAAATTTTTCTGTCCATAAATGTGCAAATAAATGGGTTACACATACGCCAATGAAGCAGCTACGCACATCCTGAAAGTTACTTTTCTTAGCCCAATTCTAGTGGAATATTCTGTTTCTGTGCATTATAAGCACATACGAGCTGAAATAGCTCCTCCTTATGGGTTTTGGAAGCAGAAAACTCTTCAGTCCAAAAATATGTGACCACATGCTTTAACTATAGCCCAAAGGACCAGCTACGCACATTCTTAAAGTTATTTTTCTTAGCCCAATTCTAGGGGAATATTCTGTTTCTGTGCATTATAAGCACATACGAGCTGAAATAGTTCCTCCGTATGGGTATTGGAAGCAGACAATTTTTCAGTCCAAAAATGTGTGACTAAATGGGTTACCTATAGCCAACAGGACCAGCTACGCACATCCTGAAAGTTACTTTTCTTAGCCCAATTCTAGTAGAGTATTCTGTTTCTGTGCATTATAAGCACAAACGAGCTGAAATAGCTCCTCCGTATGGGTATTGGAAGCAGACAATTTTTCAGTCCAAAAATGTGTGACTAAATGGGTTACCTATAGCCAACAGGACCAGCTACGCACATCCTGAAAGTTACTTTTCTTAGCCCAATTCTAGTAGAGTATTCTGTCTCTGTGCATTATAAGCACAAGCGTGCTGAAATAGCTTCTCCGTATGGGTATTGGAAGCAGAAAATTTTTCTGTCCAAAAATGTGCAAATAAATGGGTTACACATACGCCAATGAAGCAGCTACGCACATCCTGAAAGTTACTTTTCTTAGCCCAATTCTAGTGGAATATTCTGTTTCTGTGCATTATAAGCACAAACGAGCTGAAATAGCTCCTCCGTATGGGTACTGGAAGCAGAACATTTTGCAGTCCAAAAATGTGTAAATAAATGGGTTACACATACGCCAATGAAGCAGCTACGCACATCCTGAAAGTTACTTTTCTTAGCCCAATTCTAGTGGAATATTCTGTTTCTGTGCATTATAAGCAAAAACGAGCTGAAATAGCTCCTCCGTATGGGTGTTGGAAGCAGAAAACTCTTCAGTCCAAAAATATGTGACTACATGGGTTACCTATAGCCCACAGGCCCAGCTACCCACATCCTGAAAGTTACTTTTCTTAGCTCAATTCTAGTGGAATATTCTGTTTCTGTGCATTATAAGCACAAACGAGCTGAAATAGCTCCTCCGTATGGGTGTTGGAAGCAGAAAACTCTTCAGTCCAAAAATGTGTGACTACATGGGTTACCTATAGCCCACAGGCCCAGCTACCCACATCCTGAAAGTTACTTTTCTTAGCTCAATTCTAGTGGAATATTCTGTTTCTGTGCATTATAAGCACAAACGAGCTGAAATAGCTCCTCCGTATGGGTACTGGAAGCAGAAAATTTTGCAGTCCAAAAATGTGTAAATAAATGGGTTACACATACGCCAATGAAGCAGCTACGCACATCCTGAAAGTTACTTTTCTTAGCCCAATTCTAGTAGAGTATTCTGTTTCTGTGCATTATAGGCACAAACGAGCTCAAATAGCTCCTCCGTATAGGTATTGGAAGCAGAAAACTTTTCAGTCCAAAAATGTGTGACCACATGGGTTAACTATGGCCCACAGTACCAGCTACGCACATTCTTAAAGTTACTTTTCTTAGCCCAATTCTAGTGGAATATTCTGTTTCTGTGCATTATAAGCACAAACGGGCTGAAATTGCTCCTCTGTATTGGTTTTGGAAGCAGAAAATTTCTCAGTCCAAAAATGTGTGACTACATAGGTTACCTATAGCCCACAGGACCAGCTACGCACATCCTGAAAATTACTTTTCTTAGCCCAATTCTAGTAGAGTATTCTGTTTCTGTGCATTATAAGCACAAACGAGCTGAAATAGCTCCTCCGTATGGGTATTGGAAGCAGACAATTTTTCAGTCCAAAAATGTGTGACTAAATGGGTTACCTATAGCCAACAGGACCAGCTACGCACATCCTGAAAGTTACTTTTCTTAGCCCAATTCTAGTAGAGTATTCTGTCTCTGTGCATTATAAGCACAAGCGTGCTGAAATAGCTTCTCTGTATGGGTATTGGAAGCAGAAAATTTTTCAGTCCAAAAATGTGCAAATAAATGGGTTACACATACGCCAATGAAGCAGCTACGCATATCCTTAAAGTTACTTTTCTTAGCCAAATTCTAGTAGAGTATTCTGTTTCTGTGCATTATAAGCACAAACGAGCTAAAATAGCTCCTCCGTATGGGTATTGGAAGCAGAAAATTGTTCAGTCCAAAAATGTGTGAATAAATGGGTTACCTATAGCCCACAGGACCAGCTACGCACATCCTGAAAGTTACTTTTCTTAGCCCAATTCTAGTGGAATATTCTGTTTCTGTGCATTATAAGCACAAGCGTGCTGAAATAGCTTCTCCGTATGGGTGTTGGAAGCAGAAAACTCTTCAGTCCAAAAATGTGTGACTACATGGGTTACCTATAGCCCACAGGACCAGCTACGCACATCCTTAAAGTTACTTTTCTTACGAACGAGCTGAAATAACTCCTCCGTATGGGTATTGGAAGCAGAAAATTTTGCATTCCAAAAATGTGTAAATAAATGGGTTACACATACGCCAATGAAGCAGCTACGCACATCCTGAAAGTTACTTTTCTTAGCCCAATTCTAGTAGAGTATTCTGTTTCTGTGCATTATAGGCACAAACGAGCTCAAATAGCTCCACCGTATAGGTATTGGAAGCAGAAAACTTTTCAGTCCAAAAATGTGTGACCACATGGGTTAACAATTCTAGTGGAATATTCTGTTTCTGTGCATTATAAGCACATACGAGCTGAAATTGCTCCTCTGTATGGGTATTGGAAGCAGAAAATTTTTCAGTCCAAAAATGTGTGACTAAATGGGTTACTATAGGACACAGGACCAGCTACCCACATCCAGAAAGTTACTTTTCTTACACCTATTCTAGTGGAATATTCTGTTTCTGTGCATTACAAGCACATACGAGCTGAAATAGTTCCTCCGTATGGGTGTTGGAAGCAGAAAAATTCTCAGTCCAAAAATGTGTGAATAAATGTGTTACCTATAGCCCACAGGACCAGCTACGCACATCCTGAAAATTACTTTTCTTAGCCCAATTCTAGTAGAGTATTCTGTTTCTGTGCATTATAAGCACAAACGAGCTGAAATAGCTCCTCCGTATGGGTATTGGAAGCAGAAAATTTCTCAGTCCAAAAATGTGTGAATAAATGTGTTACCTATAGCCCACAGGACCAGCTACGCACATCCTGAAAATTACTTTTCTTAGCCCAATTCTAGTAGAGTATTCTGTTTCTGTGCATTATAAGCACAAACGAGCTGAAATAGCTCCTCCGTATGGGTATTGGAAGCAGAAAATTTCTCAGTCCAAAAATATGTGACTACATGGGTTACCTATAGCCCACAGGACCAGCTACGCACATCTTGAAAATTACTTTTCTTAGCCCAATTCTAGTGGAATATTCTGTTTCTGTGCATTATAAGCACAAACGTGCTAAAATTGCTCCTCTGTATGGGTATTGGAAGCAGACAATTTTTCAGTCCAAAAATGTGTGACTACATGGGTTACCTGCATATAGCCGACAGGACCAGCTACGCACATCCTGAAAGTTACTTTTCTTACAACTATTCTAGTGAAATATTCTGTTTCTGTGCATTACAAGCACATACGAGCTGAAATAGCTCCTCCGTATGGGTATTGGAAGCAGACAATTTTTCAGTCCAAAAATGTGTAAATAAATGGGTTACCTATACCCCACAGGACCAGCTACGCACATCCTGAAAGTTACTTTTCTTAGCCTAGTTCTAGTAGAATATTCTGTTTCTGTGCACGAGCTGAAATAGCTAATCCGTATGGATATTGGAGGCAGACAATTTTTCAGTCCAAAAATGTGTGAATAAATGTGTTACCTATAGCCCACAGGACCAGCTATGCACATCCTGAAATTTACTTTTCTTAGCCAAATTCTAGTAGAGTATTCTGTTTCTGTGCATTATAAGCACAAGCGTGCTGAAATAGCTTCTCCGTATGGGTGTTGGAAGCAGAAAACTCTTCAGTCCAAAAATGTGTGACTACATGGGTTACCTATAGCCCACAGGACCAGCTACGCACATCCTTAAAGTTACTTTTCTTACGAACGAGCTGAAATAACTCCTCCGTATGGGTATTGGAAGCAGAAAATTTTGCATTCCAAAAATGTGTAAATAAATGGGTTACACATACGCCAATGAAGCAGCTACGCACATCCTGAAAGTTACTTTTCTTAGCCCAATTCTAGTAGAGTATTCTGTTTCTGTGCATTATAGGCACAAACGAGCTCAAATAGCTCCACCGTATAGGTATTGGAAGCAGAAAACTTTTCAGTCCAAAAATGTGTGACCACATGGGTTAACAATTCTAGTGGAATATTCTGTTTCTGTGCATTATAAGCACATACGAGCTGAAATTGCTCCTCTGTATGGGTATTGGAAGCAGAAAATTTTTCAGTCCAAAAATGTGTGACTAAATGGGTTACTATAGGACACAGGACCAGCTACCCACATCCAGAAAGTTACTTTTCTTACACCTATTCTAGTGGAATATTCTGTTTCTGTGCATTACAAGCACATACGAGCTGAAATAGTTCCTCCGTATGGGTGTTGGAAGCAGAAAATTTCTCAGTCCAAAAATGTGTGAATAAATGTGTTACCTATAGCCCACAGGACCAGCTACGCACATCCTGAAAATTACTTTTCTTAGCCCAATTCTAGTAGAGTATTCTGTTTCTGTGCATTATAAGCACAAACGAGCTGAAATAGCTCCTCCGTATGGGTATTGGAAGCAGAAAATTTCTCAGTCCAAAAATGTGTGAATAAATGTGTTACCTATAGCCCACAGGACCAGCTACGCACATCCTGAAAATTACTTTTCTTAGCCCAATTCTAGTAGAGTATTCTGTTTCTGTGCATTATAAGCACAAACGAGCTGAAATAGCTCCTCCGTATGGGTATTGGAAGCAGAAAATTTCTCAGTCCAAAAATATGTGACTACATGGGTTACCTATAGCCCACAGGACCAGCTACGCACATCTTGAAAATTACTTTATATGCACGAGCTGAAATAGCTAATCCGTATGGATATTGGAGGCAGACAATTTTTCAGTCCAAAAATGTGTGAATAAATGTGTTACCTATAGCCCACAGGACCAGCTATGCACATCCTGAAATTTACTTTTCTTAGCCAAATTCTAGTAGAGTATTCTGTTTCTGTGCATTATAAGCACAAGCGTGCTGAAATAGCTTCTCCGTATGGGTGTTGGAAGCAGAAAACTCTTCAGTCCAAAAATGTGTGACTACATGGGTTACCTATAGCCCACAGGACCAGCTACGCACATCCTTAAAGTTACTTTTCTTACGAACGAGCTGAAATAACTCCTCCGTATGGGTATTGGAAGCAGAAAATTTTGCATTCCAAAAATGTGTAAATAAATGGGTTACACATACGCCAATGAAGCAGCTACGCACATCCTGAAAGTTACTTTTCTTAGCCCAATTCTAGTAGAGTATTCTGTTTCTGTGCATTATAGGCACAAACGAGCTCAAATAGCTCCACCGTATAGGTATTGGAAGCAGAAAACTTTTCAGTCCAAAAATGTGTGACCACATGGGTTAACAATTCTAGTGGAATATTCTGTTTCTGTGCATTATAAGCACATACGAGCTGAAATTGCTCCTCTGTATGGGTATTGGAAGCAGAAAATTTTTCAGTCCAAAAATGTGTGACTAAATGGGTTACTATAGGACACAGGACCAGCTACCCACATCCAGAAAGTTACTTTTCTTACACCTATTCTAGTGGAATATTCTGTTTCTGTGCATTACAAGCACATACGAGCTGAAATAGTTCCTCCGTATGGGTGTTGGAAGCAGAAAATTTCTCAGTCCAAAAATGTGTGAATAAATGTGTTACCTATAGCCCACAGGACCAGCTACGCACATCCTGAAAATTACTTTTCTTAGCCCAATTCTAGTAGAGTATTCTGTTTCTGTGCATTATAAGCACAAACGAGCTGAAATAGCTCCTCCGTATGGGTATTGGAAGCAGAAAATTTCTCAGTCCAAAAATGTGTGAATAAATGTGTTACCTATAGCCCACAGGACCAGCTACGCACATCCTGAAAATTACTTTTCTTAGCCCAATTCTAGTAGAGTATTCTGTTTCTGTGCATTATAAGCACAAACGAGCTGAAATAGCTCCTCCGTATGGGTATTGGAAGCAGAAAATTTCTCAGTCCAAAAATATGTGACTACATGGGTTACCTATAGCCCACAGGACCAGCTACGCACATCTTGAAAATTACTTTTCTTAGCCCAATTCTAGTGGAATATTCTGTTTCTGTGCATTATAAGCACAAACGTGCTAAAATTGCTCCTCTGTATGGGTATTGGAAGCAGACAATTTTTCAGTCCAAAAATGTGTGACTACATGGGTTACCTGCATATAGCCGACAGGACCAGCTACGCACATCCTGAAAGTTACTTTTCTTACAACTATTCTAGTGAAATATTCTGTTTCTGTGCATTACAAGCACATACGAGCTGAAATAGCTCCTCCGTATGGGTATTGGAAGCAGACAATTTTTCAGTCCAAAAATGTGTAAATAAATGGGTTACCTATACCCCACAGGACCAGCTACGCACATCCTGAAAGTTACTTTTCTTAGCCTAGTTCTAGTAGAATATTCTGTTTCTGTGCACGAGCTGAAATAGCTAATCCGTATGGATATTGGAGGCAGACAATTTTTCAGTCCAAAAATGTGTGAATAAATGTGTTACCTATAGCCCACAGGACCAGCTATGCACATCCTGAAATTTACTTTTCTTAGCCAAATTCTAGTAGAGTATTCTGTTTCTGTGCATTATAAGCACAAGCGTGCTGAAATAGCTTCTCCGTATTGGTATTGGAAGCAGAAAATTTTTCTGTCCAAAAATGTGCAAATAAATGGGTTACACATACGCCAATGAAGCAGCTACGCACATCCTGAAAGTTACTTTTCTTAGCCCAATTCTAGTGGAATATTCTGTTTCTGTGCATTATAAGCACATACGAGCTGAAATAGCTCCTCCTTATGGGTTTTGGAAGCAGAAAACTCTTCAGTCCAAAAATATGTGACCACATGCTTTAACTATAGCCCAAAGGACCAGCTACGCACATTCTTAAAGTTATTTTTCTTAGCCCAATTCTAGGGGAATATTCTGTTTCTGTGCATTATAAGCACATACGAGCTGAAATAGTTCCTCCGTATGGGTATTGGAAGCAGACAATTTTTCAGTCCAAAAATGTGTGACTAAATGGGTTACCTATAGCCAACAGGACCAGCTACGCACATCCTGAAAGTTACTTTTCTTAGCCCAATTCTAGTAGAGTATTCTGTTTCTGTGCATTATAAGCACAAACGAGCTAAAATAGCTCCTCCGTATGGGTATTGGAAGCAGAAAATTTTTCAGTCCAAAAATGTGTGAATAAATGGGCTACCTATAGCCCACAGGACCTGCTACGCACATCCTGAAAGTTACTTTTCTTAGCCCAATTCTAGTGGAATATTCTGTTTCTGTGCATTATAACCACAAGCGTGCTGAAATAGCTTCTCCGTATGGGTGTTGGAAGCAGAAAACTCTTCAGTCCAAAAATGTGTGACTACATGGGTTACCTATAGCCCACAGGACCAGCTACGCACATCCTTAAAGTTACTTTTCTTACGAACGAGCTGAAATAACTCCTCCGTATGGGTATTGGAAGCAGAAAATTTCTCAGTCCAAAAAGGTCTGTATAATGGGTTACCTATAGCCCACAGGACCAGCTACGCACATCCTGAAAGTTACTTTTCTTAGCCCAATTCTAGTGGAATATTCTGTTTCTGTGCATTATAAGCACATACGAGCTGAAATAGCTCTTCCTTATAGGTATTGGAAGCAGAAAATTTCTCAGTCCAAAAAGGTCTGTATAATGGGTTACCTATAGCCCACAGGACCAGCTACGCACATCCTGAAAATTACTTTTCTTAGCCCAATTCTAGTAGAGTATTCTGTTTCTGTGCATTATAAGCACAAACGAGCTGAAATAGCTCCTCCGTATGGGCATTGGAAGCAGAAAATTTTTCAGTCCAAAAATGTGTGACTAAATGGGTTACTATAGGACACAGGACCAGCTACCCACATCCAGAAAGTTACTTTTCTTACACCTATTCTAGTGGAATATTCTGTTTCTGTGCATTACAAGCACAAACGGGCTGAAATTGCTCCTCTGTATGGGTATTGGAAGCAGAAAATTTCTCAGTCCAAAAATGTGTGAATAAATGTGTTACCTATAGCCCACAGGACCAGCTACGCACATCCTGAAAATTACTTTTCTTAGCCCAATTCTAGTAGAGTATTCTGTTTCTGTGCATTATAAGCACAAACGAGCTGAAATAGCTCCTCCGTATGGGTATTGGAAGCAGACAATTTTTCAGTCCAAAAATGTATGACTAAATGGGTTACCTATAGCCAACAGGACCAGCTACGCACATCCTGAAAGTTACTTTTCTTAGCCCAATTCTAGTGGAATATTCTGTTTCTGTGCATTATAAGCACAAACGGGCTGAAATTGCTCCTTTGTATGGGTATTGGAAGCAGACAATTATTCAGTCCAAAGATGTGTGACTAAATGGGTTACCTATAGCCCACATGACCAGCTACGCACATCCTGAAAGTTACTTTTCTTAGCCCAATTCTAGCGGAATATTCTGTTTTTGTGCATTATAAGCACAAACGGGCTGAAATTGCTCCTCTGTATGGGTATTGGAAGCAGAAAATTTCTCAGTCCAAAAATGTGTGAATAAATGTGTTACCTATAGCCCACAGGACCACCTACGCACATCCTGAAATTTACTTTTCTTAGCCAAATTCTAGTAGAGTATTCTGTTTCTGTGCATTATAAGCACAAACGAGCTCAAATAGCTCCTCCGTATGGGTATTGGAAGCAGACAATTTTTCAGTCCAAAAATGTGTGACTAAATGGGTTACCTATAGCCAACAGGACCAGCTACGCACATCCTGAAAGTTACTTTTCTTAGCCCAATTCTAGTAGAGTATTCTGTCTCTGTGCATTATAAGCACAAGCGTGCTGAAATAGCTTCTCCGTATGGGTATTGGAAGCAGACAATTTTTCTGTCCAAAAATGTGCAAATAAATGGGTTACACATACGCCAATGAAGCAGCTACGCACATCCTGAAAGTTACTTTTCTTAGCCCAATTCTAGTGGAATATTCTGTTTCTGTGCATTATAAGCACAAACGGGTTGAATTAGCTCCTCCGTATGGGTATTGGAAGCAGAACATTTTTCAGTCCAAAAATGTGTGAGTACCTGGGTTACCTATAGCCCACAGGACCAGCTACGCACATCCTGAAAGTTACTTTTCTTAGCCCAATTCTAGTAGAGTATTCTGTCTCTGTGCATTATAAGCACAAGCGTGCTGAAATAGCTTCTCCGTATGGGTATTGGAAGCAGACAATTTTTCTGTCCAAAAATGTGCAAATAAATGGGTTACACATACGCCAATGAAGCAGCTACGCACATCCTGAAAGTTACTTTTCTTAGCCCAATTCTAGTGGAATATTCTGTTTCTGTGCATTATAAGCACAAACGGGCTGAAATTGCTCCTTTGTATGGGTATTGGAAGCAGACAATTATTCAGTCCAAAGATGTGTGACTAAATGGGTTACCTATAGCCCACATGACCAGCTACGCACATCCTGAAAGTTACTTTTCTTAGCCCAATTCTAGCGGAATATTCTGTTTTTGTGCATTATAAGCACAAACGGGCTGAAATTGCTCCTCTGTATGGGTATTGGAAGCAGAAAATTTCTCAGTCCAAAAATGTGTGAATAAATGTGTTACCTATAGCCCACAGGACCACCTACGCACATCCTGAAATTTACTTTTCTTAGCCAAATTCTAGTAGAGTATTCTGTTTCTGTGCATTATAAGCACAAACGAGCTCAAATAGCTCCTCCGTATGGGTATTGGAAGCAGACAATTTTTCAGTCCAAAAATGTGTGACTAAATGGGTTACCTATAGCCAACAGGACCAGCTACGCACATCCTGAAAGTTACTTTTCTTAGCCCAATTCTAGTAGAGTATTCTGTCTCTGTGCATTATAAGCACAAGCGTGCTGAAATAGCTTCTCCGTATGGGTATTGGAAGCAGACAATTTTTCTGTCCAAAAATGTGCAAATAAATGGGTTACACATACGCCAATGAAGCAGCTACGCACATCCTGAAAGTTACTTTTCTTAGCCCAATTCTAGTAGAGTATTCTGTCTCTGTGCATTATAAGCACAAGCGTGCTGAAATAGCTTCTCCGTATGGGTATTGGAAGCAGACAATTTTTCTGTCCAAAAATGTGCAAATAAATGGGTTACACATACGCCAATGAAGCAGCTACGCACATTCTTAAAGTTACTTTTCTTAGCCCAATTCTAGGGGAATATTCTGTTTCTGTGCATTATAAGCACATACGAGCTGAAATAGTTCCTCCGTATGGGTATTGGAAGCAGACAATTTTTCAGTCCAAAAATGTGTGACTAAATGGGTTACCTATAGCCAACAGGACCAGCTACGCACATCCTGAAAGTTACTTTTCTTAGCCCAATTCTAGTAGAGTATTCTGTTTCTGTGCATTATAAGCACAAACGAGCTAAAATAGCTCCTCCGTATGGGTATTGGAAGCAGAAAATTTTTCAGTCCAAAAATGTGTGAATAAATGGGCTACCTATAGCCCACAGGACCTGCTACGCACATCCTGAAAGTTACTTTTCTTAGCCCAATTCTAGTGGAATATTCTGTTTCTGTGCATTATAAGCACAAGCGTGCTGAAATAGCTTCTCCGTATGGGTGTTGGAAGCAGAAAACTCTTCAGTCCAAAAATGTGTGACTACATGGGTTACCTATAGCCCACAGGACCAGCTACGCACATCCTTAAAGTTACTTTTCTTACGAACGAGCTGGAATAACTCCTCCGTATGGGTATTGGAAGCAGAAAATTTCTCAGTCCAAATATGTGTGGATAAATGGGTTACCTATAGAACACAGGACCAGCTACGCATACCCTTAAAGTTACTTTTGTTAGCCCAATTCTAGTGGAATATTCTGTTTCTGTGCATTATAAGCACATACGAGCTCAAATAGCTCCTCCGTATGGGTGTTGGAAGCAGAAAACTCTTCAGCCCAAAAATTTGTGACTACATGGGTTACCTATAGCCCACAGGACCAGCTACCCACATCCTGAAAGTTACTTTTCTTAGCTCAATTCTAGTAGAATATTCTGTTTCTGTGCATTATAAGCACAAACGGGCTGAAATTGCTCCTCTGAATTTGTATTGGAAGAAGAAAATTTCTCAGTCCAAAAATTACTGAAAATTACTTTTCTTAGCCCAATTCTAGTAGAGTATTCTGTTTCTGTGCATTATAAGCACAAACGAACTGAAATAGCTCCTCCGTATGGGCATTGGAAGCAGAAAATTTTTCAGTCCAAAAATGTGTGACTAAATGGGTTACCTATAGGACACAGGACCAGCTACCCACATCCAGAAAGTTACTTTTCTTAGCCCAATTCTAGTAGAATATTCTGTTTCTGTGCATTATAAGCACAAACGAGCTGAAATAGCTCCTCCGTATGGGTGTTGGAAGCAGACAATTTTTCAGTCCAAAAATGTGTGACTACATGGGTTACCTGCATATAGCCGACAGGACCAGCTACGCACATCCTGAAAGTTACTTTTCTTACAAATATTCTAGTGAAATATTCTGTTTCTGTGCATTACAAGCACATACGAGCTGAAATAGCTCCTCCGTATGGGTATTGGAAGCAGACAATTTTTCAGTCCAAAAATGTGTAAATAAATGGGTTACCTATACCCCACAGGACCAGCTACGCACATCCTGAAAGTTACTTTTCTTAGCCTAGTTCTAGTAGAATATTCTGTTTCTGTGCACGAGCTGAAATAGCTCCTCCGTATGGATATTGGAGGCAGACAATTTTTCAGTCCAAAAATGTGTGAATAAATGTGTTACCTATAGCCCACAGGACCAGCTATGCACATCCTGAAATTTACTTTTCTTAGCCAAATTCTAGTAGAGTATTCTGTTTCTGTGCATTATAAGCACAAACGAGCTGAAATAGCTCCTCCGTATGGGTATTGGAAGCAGACAATTTTTCAGTCCAAAAATGTGTGACTAAATGGGTTACCTATAGCCAACAGGACCAGCTACGCACATCCTGAAAGTTACTTTTCTTAGCCCAATTCTAGTAGAGTATTCTGTCTCTGTGCATTATAAGCACAAGCGTGCTGAAATAGCTTCTCCGTATGGGTATTGGAAGCAGAAAATTTTTCTGTCCAAAAATGTGCAAATAAATGGGTTACACATACGCCAATGAAGCAGCTACGCACATCCTGAAAGTTACTTTTCTTAGCCCAATTCTAGTGGAATATTCTGTTTCTGTGCATTATAAGCACATACGAGCTGAAATAGCTCCTCCTTATGGGTTTTGGAAGCAGAAAACTCTTCAGTCCAAAAATATGTGACCACATGCTTTAACTATAGCCCAAAGGACCAGCTACGCACATTCTTAAAGTTATTTTTCTTAGCCCAATTCTAGGGGAATATTCTGTTTCTGTGCATTATAAGCACATACGAGCTGAAATAGTTCCTCCGTATGGGTATTGGAAGCAGACAATTTTTCAGTCCAAAAATGTGTGACTAAATGGGTTACCTATAGCCAACAGGACCAGCTACGCACATCCTGAAAGTTACTTTTCTTAGCCCAATTCTAGTAGAGTATTCTGTTTCTGTGCATTATAAGCACAAACGAGCTAAAATAGCTCCTCCGTATGGGTATTGGAAGCAGAAAATTTCTCAGTCCAAAAATGTGTGACTACATAGGTTACCTATAGCCCACAGGACCAGCTACGCACATCTTTAAAGTTACTTTTCTTAGCCCAATTCTAGTGGAATATTCTGCTTCTGTGCATTTTAAGCACATACGAGCTGAAATAGCTCCTCCGTATGGGTGTTGGAAGCAGAAAACTCTTCAGTCCAAAAATGTGTGACTACATGGGTTACCTATAGCCAACAGGACCAGCTACGCACATCCTGAAAGTTACTTTTCTTAGCCCAATTCTAGTAGAGTATTCTGTCTCTGTGCATTATAAGCACAAGCGTGCTGAAATAGCTTCTCCGTAGGGTATTGGAAGCAGAAAATTTTTCTGTCCAAAAATGTGCAAATAAATGGGTTACACATACGCCAATGAAGCAGCTACGCACATCCTGAAAGTTACTTTTCTTAGCCCAATTCTAGTGGAATATTCTGTTTCTGTGCATTATAAGCACATACGAGCTGAAATAGCTCCTCCTTATGGGTTTTGGAAGCAGAAAACTCTTCAGTCCAAAAATATGTGACCACATGCTTTAACTATAGCCCAAAGGACCAGCTACGCACATTCTTAAAGTTATTTTTCTTAGCCCAATTCTAGGGGAATATTCTGTTTCTGTGCATTATAAGCACATACGAGCTGAAATAGTTCCTCCGTATGGGTATTGGAAGCAGACAATTTTTCAGTCCAAAAATGTGTGACTAAATGGGTTACCTATAGCCAACAGGACCAGCTACGCACATCCTGAAAGTTACTTTTCTTAGCCCAATTCTAGTAGAGTATTCTGTTTCTGTGCATTATAAGCACAAACGAGCTGAAATAGCTCCTCCGTATGGGTATTGGAAGCAGACAATTTTTCAGTCCAAAAATGTGTGACTAAATGGGTTACCTATAGCCAACAGGACCAGCTACGCACATCCTGAAAGTTACTTTTCTTAGCCCAATTCTAGTAGAGTATTCTGCCTCTGTGCATTATAAGCACAAGCGTGCTGAAATAGCTTCTCCGTATGGGTATTGGAAGCAGAAAATTTTTCTGTCCAAAAATGTGCAAATAAATGGGTTACACATACGCCAATGAAGCAGCTACGCACATCCTGAAAGTTACTTTTCTTAGCCCAATTCTAGTGGAATATTCTGTTTCTGTGCATTATAAGCACATACGAGCTGAAATAGCTCCTCCTTATGGGTTTTGGAAGCAGAAAACTCTTCAGTCCAAAAATATGTGACCACATGCTTTAACTATAGCCCAAAGGACCAGCTACGCACATTCTTAAAGTTATTTTTCTTAGCCCAATTCTAGGGGAATATTCTGTTTCTGTGCATTATAAGCACATACGAGCTGAAATAGTTCCTCCGTATGGGTATTGGAAGCAGACAATTTTTCAGTCCAAAAATGTGTGACTAAATGGGTTACCTATAGCCAACAGGACCAGCTACGCACATCCTGAAAGTTACTTTTCTTAGCCCAATTCTAGTAGAGTATTCTGTTTCTGTGCATTATAAGCACAAACGAGCTGAAATAGCTCCTCCGTATGGGTGTTGGAAGCAGAAAACTCTTCAGTCCAAAAATATGTGACTACATGGGTTACCTATAGCCCACAGGCCCAGCTACCCACATCCTGAAAGTTACTTTTCTTAGCTCAATTCTAGTGGAATATTCTGCTTCTGTGCATTATAAGCACAAACGAGCTGAAATAGCTCCTCCGTATGGGTGTTGGAAGCAGAAAACTCTTCAGTCCAAAAATGTGTGACTACATGGGTTACCTATAGCCCACAGGCCCAGCTACCCACATCCTGAAAGTTACTTTTCTTAGCTCAATTCTAGTGGAATATTCTGTTTCTGTGCATTATAAGCACAAACGAGCTGAAATAGCTCCTCCGTATGGGTACTGGAAGCAGAAAATTTTGCAGTCCAAAAATGTGTAAATAAATGGGTTACACATACGCCAATGAAGCAGCTACGCACATCCTGAAAGTTACTTTTCTTAGCCCAATTCTAGTAGAGTATTCTGTTTCTGTGCATTATAGGCACAAACGAGCTCAAATAGCTCCTCCGTATAGGTATTGGAAGCAGAAAACTTTTCAGTCCAAAAATGTGTGACCACATGGGTTAACTATGGCCCACAGTACCAGCTACGCACATTCTTAAAGTTACTTTTCTTAGCCCAATTCTAGTGGAATATTCTGTTTCTGTGCATTATAAGCACAAACGGGCTGAAATTGCTCCTCTGTATTGGTTTTGGAAGCAGAAAATTTCTCAGTCCAAAAATGTGTGACTACATAGGTTACCTATAGCCCACAGGACCAGCTACGCACATCTTTAAAGTTACTTTTCTTAGCCCAATTCTAGTGGAATATTCTGCTTCTGTGCATTTTAAGCACATACGAGCTGAAATAGCTCCTCCGTATGGGTGTTGGAAGCAGAAAACTCTTCAGTCCAAAAATGTGTGACTACATGGGTTACCTATAGTCCACAGGACCAGCTACCCACATCCTGAAAGTTACTTTTCTTAGCTCAATTCTAGTGGAATATTCTGTTTCTGTGCATTATAAGCACAAACGAGCTGAAATAGCTCCTCCGTATGGGTACTGGAAGCAGAAAATTTCTCAGTCCAAAAATGTGTGAATAAATGTGTTACCTATAGCCCACAGGACCAGCTACGCACATCCTGAAAATTACTTTTCTTAGCCCAATTCTAGTAGAGTATTCTGTTTCTGTGCATTATAAGCACAAACGAGCTGAAATAGCTCCTCCGTATGGGTATTGGAAGCAGACAATTTTTCAGTCCAAAAATGTGTGACTAAATGGGTTACCTATAGCCAACAGGACCAGCTACGCACATCGTGAAAGTTACTTTTCTTAGCCCAATTCTAGTAGAGTATTCTGTTTCTATGCATTATAAGCACAAGCGTGCTGAAATAGCTTCACCGTATGGGTATTGGAAGCAGAAAATGTTTCAGTCCAAAAATGTGTGAGTACCTGGGTTACCTATAGCCCACAGGACCAGCTACGCACATCCTGAAAGTTACTTTTCTTACACTTATTCTAGTGGAATATTCTGTTTCTGTGCATTATAAGCACATACGAGCTGAAATAGCTCCTCCGTATGGGTGTTGGAAGCAGAAAACTCTTCAGTCCAAAAATATGTGACTACATGGGTTACCTATAGCCCACAGGCCCAGCTACCCACATCCTGAAAGTTACTTTTCTTAGCTCAATTCTAGTGGAATATTCTGTTTCTGTGCATTATAAGCACAAACGAGCTGAAATAGCTCCTCCGTATGGGTGTTGGAAGCAGAAAACTCTTCAGTCCAAAAATGTGTGACTACATGGGTTACCTATAGCCCACAGGCCCAGCTACCCACATCCTGAAAGTTACTTTTCTTAGCTCAATTCTAGTGGAATATTCTGTTTCTGTGCATTATAAGCACAAACGAGCTGAAATAGCTCCTCCGTATGGGTACTGGAAGCAGAAAATTTTGCAGTCCAAAAATGTGTAAATAAATGGGTTACACATACGCCAATGAAGCAGCTACGCACATCCTGAAAGTTACTTTTCTTAGCCCAATTCTAGTAGAGTATTCTGTTTCTGTGCATTATAGGCACAAACGAGCTCAAATAGCTCCTCCGTATAGGTATTGGAAGCAGAAAACTTTTCAGTCCAAAAATGTGTGACCACATGGGTTAACTATGGCCCACAGTACCAGCTACGCACATTCTTAAAGTTACTTTTCTTAGCCCAATTCTAGTGGAATATTCTGTTTCTGTGCATTATAAGCACAAACGGGCTGAAATCGCTCCTCTGTATGGGTATTGGAAGCAGAAAATTTCTCAGTCCAAAAATGTGTGAATAAATGTGTTACCTATAGCCCACATGACCAGCTACGCACATCCTGAAAGTTACTTTTCTTAGCCGAATTCTAGTGGAATATTCTGTTTCTGTGCATTATAAGCACAAACGAGCTGAAATAGCTCCTCCGTATGGGTATTGGAAGCAGACAATTTTTCAGTCCAAAAATGTGTGACTAAATGGGTTACCTATAGCCAACAGGACCAGCTACGCACATCCTGAAAGTTACTTTTCTTAGCCCAATTCTAGTAGAGTATTCTGTCTCTGTGCATTATAAGCATAAGCGTGCTGAAATAGCTTCTCTGTATGGGTATTGGAAGCAGAAAATTTTTCAGTCCAAAAATGTGCAAATAAATGGGTTACACATACGCCAATGAAGCAGCTACGCATATCCTTAAAGTTACTTTTCTTAGCCAAATTCTAGTAGAGTATTCTGTTTCTGTGCATTATAAGCACAAACGAGCTAAAATAGCTCCTCCGTATGGGTATTGGAAGCAGAAAATTGTTCAGTCCAAAAATGTGTGAATAAATGGGTTACCTATAGCCCACAGGACCAGCTACGCACATCCTGAAAGTTACTTTTCTTAGCCCAATTCTAGTGGAATATTCTGTTTCTGTGCATTATAAGCACAAGCGTGCTGAAATAGCTTCTCCGTATGGGTGTTGGAAGCAGAAAACTCTTCAGTCCAAAAATGTGTGACTACATGGGTTACCTATAGCCCACAGGACCAGCTACGCACATCCTTAAAGTTACTTTTCTTACGAACGAGCTGAAATAACTCCTCCGTATGGGTATTGGAAGCAGAAAATTTTGCATTCCAAAAATGTGTAAATAAATGGGTTACACATACGCCAATGAAGCAGCTACGCACATCCTGAAAGTTACTTTTCTTAGCCCAATTCTAGTAGAGTATTCTGTTTCTGTGCATTATAGGCACAAACGAGCTCAAATAGCTCCACCGTATAGGTATTGGAAGCAGAAAACTTTTCAGTCCAAAAATGTGTGACCACATGGGTTAACAATTCTAGTGGAATATTCTGTTTCTGTGCATTATAAGCACATACGAGCTGAAATTGCTCCTCTGTATGGGTATTGGAAGCAGAAAATTTTTCAGTCCAAAAATGTGTGACTAAATGGGTTACTATAGGACACAGGACCAGCTACCCACATCCAGAAAGTTACTTTTCTTACACCTATTCTAGTGGAATATTCTGTTTCTGTGCATTACAAGCACATACGAGCTGAAATAGTTCCTCCGTATGGGTGTTGGAAGCAGAAAATTTCTCAGTCCAAAAATGTGTGAATAAATGTGTTACCTATAGCCCACAGGACCAGCTACGCACATCCTGAAAATTACTTTTCTTAGCCCAATTCTAGTAGAGTATTCTGTTTGTGTGCATTATAAGCACAAACGAGCTGAAATAGCTCCTCCGTATGGGTATTGGAAGCAGAAAATTTCTCAGTCCAAAAATGTGTGAATAAATGTGTTACCTATAGCCCACAGGACCAGTTACGCACATCCTGAAAATTACTTTTCTTAGCCCAATTCTAGTAGAGTATTCTGTTTCTGTGCATTATAAGCACAAACGAGCTGAAATAGCTCCTCCGTATGGGTATTGGAAGCAGAAAATTTCTCAGTCCAAAAATATGTGACTACATGGGTTACCTATAGCCCACAGGACCAGCTACGCACATCCTGAAAATTACTTTTCTTAGCCCAATTCTAGTGGAATATTCTGTTTCTGTGCATTATAAGCACAAACGTGCTAAAATTGCTCCTCTGTATGGGTATTGGAAGCAGACAATTTTTCAGTCCAAAAATGTGTGACTACATGGGTTACCTGCATATAGCCGACAGGACCAGCTACGCACATCCTGAAAGTTACTTTTCTTACAACTATTCTAGTGAAATATTCTGTTTCTGTGCATTACAAGCACATACGAGCTGAAATAGCTCCTCCGTATGGGTATTGGAAGCAGACAATTTTTCAGTCCAAAAATGTGTAAATAAATGGGTTACCTATACCCCACAGGACCAGCTATGCACATCCTGAAATTTACTTTTCTTAGCCAAATTCTAGTAGAGTATTCTGTTTCTGTGCATTATAAGCACAAACGAGCTGAAATAGCTCCTCCGTATGGGTATTGGAAGCAGACAATTTTTCAGTCCAAAAATGTGTGACTAAATGGGTTACCTATACCCAACAGGACCAGCTACGCACATCCTGAAAGTTACTTTTCTTAGCCCAATTCTAGTAGAATATTCTGTCTCTGTGCATTATAAGCACAAGCGTGCTGAAATAGCTTCTCTGTATGGGTATTGGAAGCAGAAAATTTTTCAGTCCAAAAATGTGCAAATAAATGGGTTACACATACGCCAATGAAGCAGCTACGCATATCCTTAAAGTTACTTTTCTTAGCCAAATTCTAGTAGAGTATTCTGTTTCTGTGCATTATAAGCACAAACGAGCTAAAATAGCTCCTCCGTATGGGTATTGGAAGCAGAAAATTTTTCAGTCCAAAAATGTGTGACTAAATGGGTTACTATAGGACACAGGACCAGCTACCCACATCCAGAAAGTTACTTTTCTTACACCTATTCTAGTGGAATATTCTGTTTCTGTGCATTACAAGCACATACGAGCTGAAATAGTTCCTCCGTATGGGTGTTGGAAGCAGAAAATTTCTCAGTCCAAAAATGTGTGAATAAATGTGTTACCTATAGCCCACAGGACCAGCTACGCACATCCTGAAAATTACTTTTCTTAGCCCAATTCTAGTAGAGTATTCTGTTTCTGTGCATTATAAGCACATACGAGCTGAAATTGCTCCTCTGTATGGGTATTGGAAGCAGAAAATTTTTCAGTCCAAAAATGTGTGACTAAATGGGTTACTATAGGACACAGGACCAGCTACCCACATCCAGAAAGTTACTTTTCTTACACCTATTCTAGTGGAATATTCTGTTTCTGTGCATTACAAGCACATACGAGCTGAAATAGTTCCTCCGTATGGGTGTTGGAAGCAGAAAATTTCTCAGTCCAAAAATGTGTGAATAAATGTGTTACCTATAGCCCACAGGACCAGCTACGCACATCCTGAAAATTACTTTTCTTAGCCCAATTCTAGTAGAGTATTCTGTATCTGTGCATTATAAGCCCAAACGAGCTGAAATAGCTCCTCCGTATGTGTATTGGAAGCAGAAAATTTCTCAGTCCAAAAATGTGTGAATAAATGTGTTACCTATAGCCCACAGGACCAGCTACGCACATCCTGAAAATTACTTTTCTTAGCCCAATTCTAGTAGAGTATTCTGTTTCTGTGCATTATAAGCACAAACGAGCTGAAATAGCTCCTCCGTATGGGTATTGGAAGCAGAAAATTTCTCAGTCCAAAAATATGTGACTACATGGGTTACCTATAGCCCACAGGACCAGCTACGCACATCCTGAAAATTACTTTTCTTAGCCCAATTCTAGTGGAATATTCTGTTTCTGTGCATTATAAGCACAAACGTGCTAAAATTGCTCCTCTGTATGGGTATTGGAAGCAGACAATTTTTCAGTCCAAAAATGTGTGACTACATGGGTTACCTGCATATAGCCGACAGGACCAGCTACGCACATCCTGAAAGTTACTTTTCTTACAACTATTCTAGTGAAATATTCTGTTTCTGTGCATTACAAGCACATACGAGCTGAAATAGCTCCTCCGTATGGGTATTGGAAGCAGACAATTTTTCAGTCCAAAAATGTGTAAATAAATGGGTTACCTATACCCCACAGGACCAGCTACGCACATCCTGAAAGTTACTTTTCTTAGCCTAGTTCTAGTAGAATATTCTGTTTCTGTGCACGAGCTGAAATAGCTCCTCCGTATGGATATTGGAGGCAGACAATTTTTCAGTCCAAAAATGTGTGAATAAATGTGTTACCTATAGCCCACAGGACCAGCTATGCACATCCTGAAATTTACTTTTCTTAGCCAAATTCTAGTAGAGTATCCTGTTTCTGTGCATTATAAGCACAAACGAACTGAAATAGCTCCTCCGTATGGGTATTGGAAGCAGACAATTTTTCAGTCCAAAAATGTGTGACTAAATGGGTTACCTATAGCCAACAGGACCAGCTACGCACATCCTGAAAGTTACTTTTCTTAGCCCAATTCTAGTGGAATATTCGGTTTCTGTGCATTATAACCACAAGCGTGCTGAAATAGCTTCTCCGTATGGGTGTTGGAAGCAGAAAACTCTTCAGTTCAAAAATGTGTGACTACATGGGTTACCTATAGCCCACAGGACCAGCTACGCACATCCTTAAAGTTACTTTTCTTACGAACGAGCTGAAATAACTCCTCCGTATGGGTATTGGAAGCAGAAAATTTCTCAGTCCAAATATGTGTGGATAAATGGGTTACCTATAGAACACAGGACCAGCTACGCATATCCTTAAAGTTACTTTTTTTAGCCCAATTCTAGTGGAATATTCTGTTTCTGTGCATTATAAGCACATACGAGCTCAAATAGCTCCTCCGTATGGGTGTTGGAAGCAGAAAACTCTTCAGCTCAAAAATTTGTGACTACATGGGTTACCTATAGCCCACAGGACCAGCTACCCACATCCTGAAAGTTACTTTTCTTAGCTCAATTCTAGTGGAATATTCTGTTTCTGTGCATTATAAGCACAAACGGGCTGAAATTGCTCCTCTGTATGGGTATTGGAAGCAGAAAATTTCTCAGTCCAAAAAGGTCTGTATAATGGGTTACCTATAGCCCACAGGACCAGCTACGCACATCCTGAAAGTTACTTTTCTTAGCCCAATTCTAGTGGAATATTCTGTTTCTGTGCATTATAAGCACAAACGGGCTGAAATTGCTCCTCTGTATGGGTATTGGAAGCAGAAAATTTCTCAGTCCAAAAAGGTCTGTATAATGGGTTACCTATAGCCCACAGGACCAGCTACGCACATTCTGAAAGTTACTTTTCTTAGCCCAATTCTAGTGGAATATTCTGTTTCTGTGCATTATAAGCACAAACGGGCTGAAATTGCTCCTCTGTATGGGTATTGGAAGCAGAAAATGTTTCAGTCCAAAAATGTGTGACTACATGGGTTACCTATAGCCCACAGGCCCAGCTACCCACATCCTGAAAGTTACTTTTCTTAGCTCAATTCTAGTGGAATATTCTGTTTCTGTGCATTATAAGCACAAACGAGCTGAAATAGCTCCTCCGTATGGGTGTTGGAAGCAGAAAACTCTTCAGTCCAAAAATGTGTGACTACATGGGTTACCTATAGCCCACAGGCCCAGCTACGCACATCCTGAAAGTTACTTTTCTTACACTTATTCTAGTGGAATATTCTGTTTCTGTGCATTATAAGCACATACGAGCTGAAATAGCTCCTCCGTATGGGTGTTGGAAGCAGAAAACTCTTCAGTCCAAAAATATGTGACTACATGGGTTACCTATAGCCCACAGGCCCAGCTACCCACATCCTGAAAGTTACTTTTCTTAGCTCAATTCTAGTGGAATATTCTGTTTCTGTGCATTATAAGCACAAACGAGCTGAAATAGCTCCTCCGTATGGGTGTTGGAAGCAGAAAACTCTTCAGTCCAAAAATGTGTGACTACATGGGTTACCTATAGCCCACAGGCCCAGCTACCCACATCCTGAAAGTTACTTTTCTTAGCTCAATTCTAGTGGAATATTCTGTTTCTGTGCATTATAAGCACAAACGAGCTGAAATAGCTCCTCCGTATGGGTACTGGAAGCAGAAAATTTTGCAGTCCAAAAATGTGTAAATAAATGGGTTACACATACGCCAATGAAGCAGCTACGCACATCCTGAAAGTTACTTTTCTTAGCCCAATTCTAGTAGAGTATTCTGTTTCTGTGCATTATAGGCACAAACGAGCTCAAATAGCTCCTCCGTATAGGTATTGGAAGCAGAAAACTTTTCAGTCCAAAAATGTGTGACCACATGGGTTAACTATGGCCCACAGTACCAGCTACGCACATTCTTAAAGTTACTTTTCTTAGCCCAATTCTAGTGGAATATTCTGTTTCTGTGCATTATAAGCACAAACGGGCTGAAATCGCTCCTCTGTATGGGTATTGGAAGCAGAAAATTTCTCAGTCCAAAAATGTGTGAATAAATGTGTTACCTATAGCCCACATGACCAGCTACGCACATCCTGAAAGTTACTTTTCTTAGCCGAATTCTAGTGGAATATTCTGTTTCTGTGCATTATAAGCACAAACGGGCTGAAATTGCTCCTCTGTATGGGTATTGGAAGCAGAAAACTCTTCAGTCCAAAAATGTGTGACTACATGGGTTACCTATAGCCCACAGGACCAGCTACCCACATCCTGAAAGTTACTTTTCTTACAAACGTGCTGAAATTGCTCCTTTGTATGGGTATTGGAAGCAGACAATTATTCAGTCCAAAAATGTGTGACTAAATGGGTTACCTATAGCCCACATGACCAGCTACGCACATCCTGAAAGTTACTTTTCTTAGCCGAATTCTAGTGGAATATTCTGTTTCTGTGCATTATAAGCACAAACGGGCTGAAATTGCTCCTCTGTATGGGTATTGGAAGCAGAAAATTTCTCAGTCCAAAAATGTGTGAATAAATGTGTTACCTATAGCCCACAGGACCAGCTACGCACATCCTGAAAGTTACTTTTCTTAGCCCAATTCTAGTAGAGTATTCTGTTTCTGTGCATTATAAGCACAAACGAGCTGAAATAGCTCCTCCGTATGGGTATTGGAAGCAGACAATTTTTCAGTCCAAAAATGTGTGACTAAATGGGTTACCTATAGCCAACAGGACCAGCTACGCACATCCTGAAAGTTACTTTTCTTAGCCCAATTCTAGTAGAGTATTCTGTCTCTGTGCATTATAAGCACAAGCGTGCTGAAATAGCTTCTCTGTATGGGTATTGGAAGCAGAAAATTTTTCAGTCCAAAAATGTGCAAATAAATGGGTTACACATACGCCAATGAAGCAGCTACGCATATCCTTAAAGTTACTTTTCTTAGCCAAATTCTAGTAGAGTATTCTGTTTCTGTGCATTATAAGCACAAACGAGCTAAAATAGCTCCTCCGTATGGGTATTGGAAGCAGAAAATTGTTCAGTCCAAAAATGTGTGAATAAATGGGTTACCTATAGCCCACAGGACCAGCTACGCACATCCTGAAAGTTACTTTTCTTAGCCCAATTCTAGTGGAATATTCTGTTTCTGTGCATTATAAGCACAAGCGTGCTGAAATAGCTTCTCCGTATGGGTGTTGGAAGCAGAAAACTCTTCAGTCCAAAAATGTGTGACTACATGGGTTACCTATAGCCCACAGGACCAGCTACGCACATCCTTAAAGTTACTTTTCTTACGAACGAGCTGAAATAACTCCTCCGTATGGGTATTGGAAGCAGAAAATTTTGCATTCCAAAAATGTGTAAATAAATGGGTTACACATACGCCAATGAAGCAGCTACGCACATCCTGAAAGTTACTTTTCTTAGCCCAATTCTAGTAGAGTATTCTGTTTCTGTGCATTATAGGCACAAACGAGCTCAAATAGCTCCACCGTATAGGTATTGGAAGCAGAAAACTTTTCAGTCCAAAAATGTGTGACCACATGGGTTAACAATTCTAGTGGAATATTCTGTTTCTGTGCATTATAAGCACATACGAGCTGAAATTGCTCCTCTGTATGGGTATTGGAAGCAGAAAATTTTTCAGTCCAAAAATGTGTGACTAAATGGGTTACTATAGGACACAGGACCAGCTACCCACATCCAGAAAGTTACTTTTCTTACACCTATTCTAGTGGAATATTCTGTTTCTGTGCATTACAAGCACATACGAGCTGAAATAGTTCCTCCGTATGGGTGTTGGAAGCAGAAAATTTCTCAGTCCAAAAATGTGTAAATAAATGGGTTACCTATACCCCACAGGACCAGCTACGCACATCCTGAAAATTACTTTTCTTAGCCCAATTCTAGTAGAGTATTCTGTTTCTGTGCATTATAAGCACAAACGAGCTGAAATAGCTCCTCCGTATGGGTATTGGAAGCAGAAAATTTCTCAGTCCAAAAATGTGTGAATAAATGTGTTACCTATAGCCCACAGGACCAGCTACGCACATCCTGAAAATTACTTTTCTTAGCCCAATTCTAGTGGAATATTCTGTTTCTGTGCATTATAAGCACAAACGTGCTAAAATTGCTCCTCTGTATGGGTATTGGAAGCAGACAATTTTTCAGTCCAAAAATGTGTGACTACATGGGTTACCTGCATATAGCCGACAGGACCAGCTACGCACATCCTGAAAGTTACTTTTCTTACAACTATTCTAGTGAAATATTCTGTTTCTGTGCATTACAAGCACATACGAGCTGAAATAGCTCCTCCGTATGGGTATTGGAAGCAGACAATTTTTCAGTCCAAAAATGTGTAAATAAATGGGTTACCTATACCCCACAGGACCAGCTACGCACATCCTGAAAGTTACTTTTCTTAGCCTAGTTCTAGTAGAATATTCTGTTTCTGTGCACGAGCTGAAATAGCTCCTCCGTATGGATATTGGAGGCAGACAATTTTTCAGTCCAAAAATGTGTGAATAAATGTGTTACCTATAGCCCACAGGACCAGCTATGCACATCCTGAAATTTACTTTTCTTAGCCAAATTCTAGTAGAGTATCCTGTTTCTGTGCATTATAAGCACAAACGAACTGAAATAGCTCCTCCGTATGGGTATTGGAAGCAGACAATTTTTCAGTCCAAAAATGTGTGACTAAATGGGTTACCTATAGCCAACAGGACCAGCTACGCACATCCTGAAAGTTACTTTTCTTAGCCCAATTCTAGTAGAGTATTCTGTTTCTGTGCATTATAAGCACAAACGAGCTAAAATAGCTCCTCCGTATGGGTATTGGAAGCAGAAAATTTTTCAGTCCAAAAATGTGTGAATAAATGGGCTACCTATAGCCCACAGGACCTGCTACGCACATCCTGAAAGTTACTTTTCTTAGCCCAATTCTAGTGGAATATTCTGTTTCTGTGCATTATAACCACAAGCGTGCTGAAATAGCTTCTCCGTATGGGTGTTGGAAGCAGAAAACTCTTCAGTTCAAAAATGTGTGACTACATGGGTTACCTATAGCCCACAGGACCAGCTACGCACATCCTTAAAGTTACTTTTCTTACGAACGAGCTGAAATAACTCCTCCGTATGGGTATTGGAAGCAGAAAATTTCTCAGTCCAAATATGTGTGGATAAATGGGTTACCTATAGAACACAGGACCAGCTACGCATATCCTTAAAGTTACTTTTTTTAGCCCAATTCTAGTGGAATATTCTGTTTCTGTGCATTATAAGCACATACGAGCTCAAATAGCTCCTCCGTATGGGTGTTGGAAGCAGAAAACTCTTCAGCTCAAAAATTTGTGACTACATGGGTTACCTATAGCCCACAGGACCAGCTACCCACATCCTGAAAGTTACTTTTCTTAGCTCAATTCTAGTGGAATATTCTGTTTCTGTGCATTATAAGCACAAACGGGCTGAAATTGCTCCTCTGTATGGGTATTGGAAGCAGAAAATTTCTCAGTCCAAAAAGGTCTGTATAATGGGTTACCTATAGCCCACAGGACCAGCTACGCACATCCTGAAAGTTACTTTTCTTAGCCCAATTCTAGTGGAATATTCTGTTTCTGTGCATTATAAGCACAAACGGGCTGAAATTGCTCCTCTGTATGGGTATTGGAAGCAGAAAATTTCTCAGTCCAAAAAGGTCTGTATAATGGGTTACCTATAGCCCACAGGACCAGCTACGCACATCCTGAAAGTTACTTTTCTTAGCCCAATTCTAGTGGAATATTCTGTTTCTGTGCATTATAAGCACAAACGGGCTGAAATTGCTCCTCTGTATGGGTATTGGAAGCAGAAAATTTCTCAGTCCAAAAAGGTCTGTATAATGGGTTACCTATAGCCCACAGGACCAGCTACCCACATCCTGAAAGTTACTTTTCTTAGCTCAATTCTAGTGGAATATTCTGTTTCTGTGCATTATAAGCACAAACGGGCTGAAATTGCTCCTCTGTATGGGTATTGGAAGCAGAAAATTTCTCAGTCCAAAAAGGTCTGTATAATGGGTTACCTATAGCCCACAGGACCAGCTACGCACATCCTGAAAGTTACTTTTCTTAGCCCAATTCTAGTGGAATATTCTGTTTCTGTGCATTATAAGCACATACGAGCTGAAATAGCTCTTCCTTATAGGTATTGGAAGCAGAAAATTTCTCAGTCCAAAAAGGTCTGTATAATGGGTTACCTATAGCCCACAGGACCAGCTACGCACATCCTGAAAATTACTTTTCTTAGCCCAATTCTAGTAGAGTATTCTGTTTCTGTGCATTATAAGCACAAACGAGCTGAAATAGCTCCTCCGTATGGGCATTGGAAGCAGAAAATTTTTCAGTCCAAAAATGTGTGACTAAATGGGTTACTATAGGACACAGGACCAGCTACCCACATCCAGAAAGTTACTTTTCTTACACCTATTCTAGTGGAATATTCTGTTTCTGTGCATTACAAGCACAAACGGGCTGAAATTGCTCCTCTGTATGGGTATTGGAAGCAGAAAATTTCTCAGTCCAAAAATGTGTGAATAAATGTGTTACCTATAGCCCACAGGACCAGCTACGCACATCCTGAAAATTACTTTTCTTAGCCCAATTCTAGTAGAGTATTCTGTTTCTGTGCATTATAAGCACAAACGAGCTGAAATAGCTCCTCCGTATGGGTATTGGAAGCAGACAATTTTTCAGTCCAAAAATGTGTGACTAAATGGGTTACCTATAGCCAACAGGACCAGCTACGCACATCCTGAAAGTTACTTTTCTTAGCCCAATTCTAGTGGAATATTCTGTTTCTGTGCATTATAAGCACAAACGGGCTGAAATTGCTCCTTTGTATGGGTATTGGAAGCAGACAATTATTCAGTCCAAAGATGTGTGACTAAATGGGTTACCTATAGCCCACATGACCAGCTACGCACATCCTGAAAGTTACTTTTCTTAGCCCAATTCCAGCGGAATATTCTGTTTCTGTGCATTATAAGCACAAACGGGCTGAAATTGCTCCTCTGTATGGGTATTGGAAGCAGAAAATTTCTCAGTCCAAAAATGTGTGAATAAATGTGTTACCTATAGCCCACAGGACCAGCTACGCACATCCTGAAATTTACTTTTCTTAGCCAAATTCTAGTAGAGTATTCTGTTTCTGTGCATTATAAGCACAAACGAGCTCAAATAGCTCCTCCGTATGGGTATTGGAAGCAGACAATTTTTCAGTCCAAAAATGTGTGACTAAATGGGTTACCTATAGCCAACAGGACCAGCTACGCACATCCTGAAAGTTACTTTTCTTAGCCCAATTCTAGTAGAGTATTCTGTCTCTGTGCATTATAAGCACAAGCGTGCTGAAATAGCTTCTCCGTATGGGTATTGGAAGCAGACAATTTTTCTGTCCAAAAATGTGCAAATAAATGGGTTACACATACGCCAATGAAGCAGCTACGCACATCCTGAAAGTTACTTTTCTTAGCCCAATTCTAGTGGAATATTCTGTTTCTGTGCATTATAAGCACATACGAGCTGAAATAGCTCCTCCTTATGGGTTTTGGAAGCAGAAAACTCTTCAGTCCAAAAATATGTGACCACATGCTTTAACTATAGCCCACAGGACCAGCTACGCACATTCTTAAAGTTACTTTTCTTAGCCCAATTCTAGGGGAATATTCTGTTTCTGTGCATTATAAGCACATACGAGCTGAAATAGTTCCTCCGTATGGGTATTGGAAGCAGACAATTTTTCAGTCCAAAAATGTGTGACTAAATGGGTTACCTATAGCCAACAGGACCAGCTACGCACATCCTGAAAGTTACTTTTCTTAGCCCAATTCTAGTAGAGTATTCTGTTTCTGTGCATTATAAGCACAAACGAGCTAAAATAGCTCCTCCGTATGGGTATTGGAAGCAGAAAATTTTTCAGTCCAAAAATGTGTGAAGAAATGGGCTACCTATAGCCCACAGGACCTGCTACGCACATCCTGAAAGTTACTTTTCTTAGCCCAATTCTAGTGGAATATTCTGTTTCTGTGCATTATAAGCACAAGCGTGCTGAAATAGCTTCTCCGTATGGGTGTTGGAAGCAGAAAACTCTTCAGTCCAAAAATGTGTGACTACATGGGTTACCTATAGCCCACAGGACCAGCTACGCACATCCTTAAAGTTACTTTTCTTACGAACGAGCTGGAATAACTCCTCCGTATGGGTATTGGAAGCAGAAAATTTCTCAGTCCAAATATGTGTGGATAAATGGGTTACCTATAGAACACAGGACCAGCTACGCATATCCTTAAAGTTACTTTTGTTAGCCCAATTCTAGTGGAATATTCTGTTTCTGTGCATTATAAGCACATACGAGCTCAAATAGCTCCTCCGTATGGGTGTTGGAAGCAGAAAACTCTTCAGCCCAAAAATTTGTGACTACATGGGTTACCTATAGCCCACAGGACCAGCTACCCACATCCTGAAAGTTACTTTTCTTAGCTCAATTCTAGTGGAATATTCTGTTTCTGTGCATTATAAGCACAAACGGGCTGAAATTGCTCCTCTGAATGGGTATTGGAAGAAGAAAATTTCTCAGTCCAAAAATTACTGAAAATTACTTTTCTTAGCCCAATTCTAGTAGAGTATTCTGTTTCTGTGCATTATAAGCACAAACGAACTGAAATAGCTCCTCCGTATGGGCATTGGAAGCAGAAAATTTTTCAGTCCAAAAATGTGTGACTATATGGGTTACCTATAGGACACAGGACCAGCTACCCACATCCAGAAAGTAACTTTTCTTAGCCCAATTCTAGTAGAATATTCTGTTTCTGTGCATTATAAGCACAAACGAGCTGAAATAGCTCCTCCGTATGGGTGTTGGAAGCAGAAAACTCTTCAGTCCAAAAATGTGTAAATAAATGGGTTACACATACGCCAATGAAGCAGCTACGCACATCCTGAAAATTACTTTTCTTAGCTCAATTCTAGTGGAATATTCTGTTTCTGTGCATTATAAGCACAAACGGGCTGAAATTGCTCCTCTGTATGGGTATTGGAAGCAGAAAATTTCTCAGTCCAAAAAGGTCTGTATAATGGGTTACCTATAGCCCACAGGACCAGCTACGCACATCCTGAAAGTTACTTTTCTTAGCCCAATTCTAGTGGAATATTCTGTTTCTGTGCATTATAAGCACATACGAGCTGAAATAGCTCCTCCTTATAGGTATTGGAAGCTTAAAATTTCTCAGTCCAAAAAGGTCTGTATAATGGGTTACCTATAGCCCACAGGACCAGCTACGCACATCCTGAAAGTTACTTTTCTTAGCCCAATTCTAGTGGAATATTCTGTTTCTGTGCATTATAAGCACATACGAGCTGAAATAGCTCCTCCTTATGGGTTTTGGAAGCAGAAAACTCTTCAGTCCAAAAATATGTGACCACATGCTTTAACTATAGCCCACAGGACCAGCTACGCACATTCTTAAAGTTACTTTTCTTAGCCCAATTCTAGGGGAATATTCTGTTTCTGTGCATTATAAGCACATACGAGCTGAAATAGTTCCTCCGTATGGGTATTGGAAGCAGACAATTTTTCAGTCCAAAAATGTGTGACTAAATGGGTTACCTATAGCCAACAGGACCAGCTACGCACATCCTGAAAGTTACTTTTCTTAGCCCAATTCTAGTAGAGTATTCTGTTTCTGTGCATTATAAGCACAAACGAGCTAAAATAGCTCCTCCGTATGGGTATTGGAAGCAGAAAATTTTTCAGTCCAAAAATGTGTGAAGAAATGGGCTACCTATAGCCCACAGGACCTGCTACGCACATCCTGAAAGTTACTTTTCTTAGCCCAATTCTAGTGGAATATTCTGTTTCTGTGCATTATAAGCACAAGCGTGCTGAAATAGCTTCTCCGTATGGGTGTTGGAAGCAGAAAACTCTTCAGTCCAAAAATGTGTGACTACATGGGTTACCTATAGCCCACAGGACCAGCTACGCACATCCTTAAAGTTACTTTTCTTACGAACGAGCTGGAATAACTCCTCCGTATGGGTATTGGAAGCAGAAAATTTCTCAGTCCAAATATGTGTGGATAAATGGGTTACCTATAGAACACAGGACCAGCTACGCATATCCTTAAAGTTACTTTTGTTAGCCCAATTCTAGTGGAATATTCTGTTTCTGTGCATTATAAGCACATACGAGCTCAAATAGCTCCTCCGTATGGGTGTTGGAAGCAGAAAACTCTTCAGCCCAAAAATTTGTGACTACATGGGTTACCTATAGCCCACAGGACCAGCTACCCACATCCTGAAAGTTACTTTTCTTAGCTCAATTCTAGTGGAATATTCTGTTTCTGTGCATTATAAGCACAAACGGGCTGAAATTGCTCCTCTGAATGGGTATTGGAAGAAGAAAATTTCTCAGTCCAAAAATTACTGAAAATTACTTTTCTTAGCCCAATTCTAGTAGAGTATTCTGTTTCTGTGCATTATAAGCACAAACGAACTGAAATAGCTCCTCCGTATGGGCATTGGAAGCAGAACATTTTTCAGTCCAAAAATGTGTGACTAAATGGGTTACCTATAGGACACAGGACCAGCTACCCACAGCCAGAAAGTTACTTTTCTTAGCCCAATTCTAGTAGAATATTCTGTTTCTGTGCATTATAAGCACAAACGAGCTGAAATAGCTCCTCCGTATGGGTGTTGGAAGCAGAAAACTCTTCAGTCCAAAAATGTGTAAATAAATGGGTTACACATACGCCAATGAAGCAGCTACGCACATCCTGAAAGTTACTTTTCTTAGCTCAATTCTAGTGGAATATTCTTTTTCTGTGCATTACAAGCACAAACGGGTTGAAATTGCTCCTCTGTATGGGTATTGGAAGCAGAAAATTTCTCAGTCCAAAAAGGTCTGTATAATGGGTTACCTATAGCCCACAGGACCAGCTACGCACATCCTGAAAGTTACTTTTCTTAGCCCAATTCTAGTGGAATATTCTGTTTCTGTGCATTATAAGCACATACGAGCTGAAATAGCTCCTCCTTATAGGTATTGGAAGCTTAAAATTTCTCAGTCCAAAAAGGTCTGTATAATGGGTTACCTATAGCCCACAGGACCAGCTACGCACATCCTGAAAGTTACTTTTCTTAGCCCAATTCTAGTGGAATATTCTGTTTCTGTGCATTATAAGCACATACGAGCTGAAATAGCTCCTCCTTATGGGTTTTGGAAGCAGAAAACTCTTCAGTCCAAAAATATGTGACCACATGCTTTAACTATAGCCCACAGGACCAGCTACGCACATTCTTAAAGTTACTTTTCTTAGCCCAATTCTAGGGGAATATTCTGTTTCTGTGCATTATAAGCACATACGAGCTGAAATAGTTCCTCCGTATGGGTATTGGAAGCAGACAATTTTTCAGTCCAAAATGTGTGACTAAATGGGTTACCTATAGCCAACAGGACCAGCTACGGACATCCTGAAAGTTACTTTTCTTAGCCCAATTCTAGTAGAGTATTCTGTTTCTGTGCATTATAAGCACAAACGAGCTAAAATAGCTCCTCCGTATGGGTATTGGAAGCAGAAAATTTTTCAGTCCAAAAATGTGTGAATAAATGGGCTACCTATAGCCCACAGGACCTGCTACGCACATCCTGAAAGTTACTTTTCTTAGCCCAATTCTAGTGGAATATTCTGTTTCTGTGCATTATAAGCACAAGCGTGCTGAAATAGCTTCTCCGTATGGGTGTTGGAAGCAGAAAACTCTTCAGTCCAAAAATGTGTGACTACATGGGTTACCTATAGCCCACAGGACCAGCTACGCACATCCTTAAAGTTACTTTTCTTACGAACGAGCTGAAATAACTCCTCCGTATGGGTATTGGAAGCAGAAAATTTCTCAGTCCAAATATGTGTGGATAAATGGGTTACCTATAGAACACAGGACCAGCTACGCATATCCTTAAAGTTACTTTTGTTAGCCCAATTCTAGTGGAATATTCTGTTTCTGTGCATTATAAGCACATACGAGCTCAAATAGCTCCTCCGTATGGGTGTTGGAAGCAGAAAACTCTTCAGCCCAAAAATTTGTGACTACATGGGTTACCTATAGCCCACAGGACCAGCTACCCACATCCTGAAAGTTACTTTTCTTAGCTCAATTCTAGTGGAATATTCTGTTTCTGTGCATTATAAGCACAAACGGGCTGAAATTGCTCCTCTGAATGGGTATTGGAAGAAGAAAATTTCTCAGTCCAAAAAGGTCTAAATAATGGGTAACCTATAGCCCACAGGACCAGCTACGCACATCCTGAAAATTACTTTTCTTAGCCCAATTCTAGTAGAGTATTCTGTTTCTGTGCATTATAAGCACAAACGAACTGAAATAGCTCCTCCGTATGGGCATTGGAAGCAGAAAATTTTTCAGTCCAAAAATGTCTGACTAAATGGGTTACCTATAGGACACAGGACCAGCTACCCACATCCAGAAAGTTACTTTTCTTAGCCCAATTCTAGTAGAATATTCTGTTTCTGTGCATTATAAGCACAAACGGGCTGAAATTGCTCCTCTGTATGGGTATTGGAAGCAGAAAATTTCTCAGTCCAAAAATGTGTGAATAAATGTGTTACCTATAGCCCACAGGACCAGCTACGCATATCCTTAAAGTTACTTTTGTTAGCCCAATTCTAGTGGAATATTCTGTTTCTGTGCATTATAAGCACATACGAGCTCAAATAGCTCCTCCGTATGGGTGTTGGAAGCAGAAAACTCTTCAGCCCAAAAATTTGTGACTACATGGGTTACCTATAGCCAACAGGTCCAGCTACGCACATCCTGAGAGTTACTTTTCTTAGCCCAATTCTAGTGGAATATTCTGTTTCTGTGCATTATACCCAGAAACGTGCTGAAATAGCTCCTCCGTATGGGTATTGGAAGCAGAAAATTTCTCAGTCCAAATATGTGTGGATAAATGGGTTACCTATAGAACACAGGACCAGCTACGCATATCCTTAAAGTTACTTTTGTTAGCCCAATTCTAGTGGAATATTCTGTTTCTGTGCATTATAAGCACATACGAGCTCAAATAGCTCCTCCGTATGGGTGTTGGAAGCAGAAAACTCTTCAGCCCAAAAATTTGTGACTACATGGGTTACCTATAGCCAACAGGACCAGCTACGCACATCCTGAAAGTTACTTTTCTTAGCCCAATTCTAGTGGAATATTCTGTTTCTGTGCATTATAAGCACAAACGGGCTGAAATTGCTCCTTTGTATGGGTATTGGAAGCAGACAATTATTCAGTCCAAAGATGTGTGACTAAATGGGTTACCTATAGCCCACATGACCAGCTACGCACATCCTGAAAGTTACTTTTCTTAGCCCAATTCTAGTGGAATATTCTGTTTCTGTGCATTATAAGCACAAACGGGCTGAAATTGCTCCTCTGTATGGGTATTGGAAGCAGAAAATTTCTCAGTCCAAAAATGTGTGAATAAATGTGTTACCTATAGCCCACAGGACCAGCTACGCACATCCTGAAAATTACTTTTCTTAGCCCAATTCTAGTAGAGTATTCTGTTTCTGTGCATTATAAGCACAAACGAGCTGAAAGAGCTCCTCCGTATGGGTATTGGAAGCAGACAATTTTTCAGTCCAAAAATGTGTGACTAAATGGGTTACCTATAGCCAACAGGACCAGCTACGCACATCCTGAAAGTTACTTTTCTTAGCCCAATTCTAGTGGAATATTCTGTTTCTGTGCATTATAAGCACAAACGGGCTGAAATTGCTCCTTTGTATGGGTATTGGAAGCAGACAATTATTCAGTCCAAAAATGTGTGACTAAATGGGTTACCTATAGCCAACAGGACCAGCTACGCACATCCTGAAAGTTACTTTTCTTAGCCCAATTCTAGTGGAATATTCTGTTTCTGTGCATTATAAGCACAAACGGGCTGAAATTGCTCCTCTGTATGGGTATTGGAAGCAGAAAATTATTCAGTCCAAAGATGTGTGACTAAATGGGTTACCTATAGCCAACAGGACCAGCTACGCACATACTGAAAGTTACTTTTCTTAGCCCAATTCTAGTGGAATATTCTGTTTCTGTGCATTATAAGCACAAACGGGCTGAAATTGCTCCTTTGTATGGGTATTGGAAGCAGACAATTATTCAGTCCAAAGATGTGTGACTAAATGGGTTACCTATAGCCCACATGACCAGCTACGCACATCCTGAAAGTTACTTTTCTTAGCCCAATTCTAGTGGAATATTCTGTTTCTGTGCATTATAAGCACAAACGGGCTGAAATTGCTCCTTTGTATGGGTATTGGAAGCAGACAATTATTCAGTCCAAAGATGTGTGACTAAATGGGTTACCTATAGCCCACATGACCAGCTACGCACATCCTGAAAGTTACTTTTCTTAGCCCAATTCTAGTGGAATATTCTGTTTCTGTGCATTATAAGCACAAACGGGCTGAAATTGCTCCTTTGTATGGGTATTGGAAGCAGACAATTATTCAGTCCAAAGATGTGTGACTAAATGGGTTACCTATAGCCCACATGACCAGCTACGCACATCCTGAAAGTTACTTTTCTTAGCCCAATTCTAGTGGAATATTCTGTTTCTGTGCATTATAAGCACAAACGGGCTGAAATTGCTCCTCTGTATGGGTATTGGAAGCAGAAAATTTCTCAGTCCAAAAATGTGTGAATAAATGTGTTACCTATAGCCCACAGGACCAGCTACGCACATCCTGAAAGTTACTTTTCTTAGCCCAATTCTAGTAGAGTATTCTGTTTCTGTGCATTATAAGCACATACGAGCTGAAATAGTTCCTCCGTATGGGTATTGGAAGCAGACAATTTTTCAGTCCAAAATGTGTGACTAAATGGGTTACCTATAGCCAACAGGACCAGCTACGCACATCCTGAAAGTTACTTTTCTTAGCCCAATTCTAGTAGAGTATTCTGTTTCTGTGCATTATAAGCACAAACGAGCTAAAATAGCTCCTCCGTATGGGTATTGGAAGCAGAAAATTTTTCAGTCCAAAAATGTGTGAATAAATGGGCTACCTATAGCCCACAGGACCTGCTACGCACATCCTGAAAGTTACTTTTCTTAGCCCAATTCTAGTGGAATATTCTGTTTCTGTGCATTATAAGCACAAGCGTGCTGAAATAGCTTCTCCGTATGGGTGTTGGAAGCAGAAAACTCTTCAGTCCAAAAATGTGTGACTACATGGGTTACCTATAGCCCACAGGACCAGCTACGCACATCCTTAAAGTTACTTTTCTTACGAACGAGCTGAAATAACTCCTCCGTATGGGTATTGGAAGCAGAAAATTTCTCAGTCCAAATATGTGTGGATAAATGGGTTACCTATAGAACACAGGACCAGCTACGCATATCCTTAAAGTTACTTTTGTTAGCCCAATTCTAGTGGAATATTCTGTTTCTGTGCATTATAAGCACATACGAGCTCAAATAGCTCCTCCGTATGGGTGTTGGAAGCAGAAAACTCTTCAGCCCAAAAATTTGTGACTACATGGGTTACCTATAGCCCACAGGACCAGCTACCCACATCCTGAAAGTTACTTTTCTTAGCTCAATTCTAGTGGAATATTCTGTTTCTGTGCATTATAAGCACAAACGGGCTGAAATTGCTCCTCTGAATGGGTATTGGAAGAAGAAAATTTCTCAGTCCAAAAAGGTCTAAATAATGGGTAACCTATAGCCCACAGGACCAGCTACGCACATCCTGAAAATTACTTTTCTTAGCCCAATTCTAGTAGAGTATTCTGTTTCTGTGCATTATAAGCACAAACGAACTGAAATAGCTCCTCCGTATGGGCATTGGAAGCAGAAAATTTTTCAGTCCAAAAATGTGTGACTAAATGGGTTACCTATAGGACACAGGACCAGCTACCCACATCCAGAAAGTTACTTTTCTTAGCCCAATTCTAGTAGAATATTCTGTTTCTGTGCATTATAAGCACAAACGGGCTGAAATTGCTCCTCTGTATGGGTATTGGAAGCAGAAAATTTCTCAGTCCAAAAATGTGTGAATAAATGTGTTACCTATAGCCCACAGGACCAGCTACGCATATCCTTAAAGTTACTTTTGTTAGCCCAATTCTAGTGGAATATTCTGTTTCTGTGCATTATAAGCACATACGAGCTCAAATAGCTCCTCCGTATGGGTGTTGGAAGCAGAAAACTCTTCAGCCCAAAAATTTGTGACTACATGGGTTACCCATAGCCAACAGGACCAGCTACGCACATCCTGAAAGTTACTTTTCTTAGCCCAATTCTAGTGGAATATTCTGTTTCTGTGCATTATACCCAGAAACGTGCTGAAATAGCTCCTCCGTATGGGTATTGGAAGCAGAAAATTTCTCAGTCCAAATATGTGTGGATAAATGGGTTACCTATAGAACACAGGACCAGCTACGCATATCCTTAAAGTTACTTTTGTTAGCCCAATTCTAGTGGAATATTCTGTTTCTGTGCATTATAAGCACATACGAGCTCAAATAGCTCCTCCGTATGGGTGTTGGAAGCAGAAAATTATTCAGTCCAAAGATGTGTGACTAAATGGGTTACCTATAGCCAACAGGACCAGCTACGCACATCCTGAAAGTTACTTTTCTTAGCCCAATTCTAGTGGAATATTCTGTTTCTGTGCATTATAAGCACAAACGGGCTGAAATTGCTCCTTTGTATGGGTATTGGAAGCAGACAATTATTCAGTCCAAAGATGTGTGACTAAATGGGTTACCTATAGCCCACATGACCAGCTACGCACATCCTGAAAGTTACTTTTCTTAGCCCAATTCTAGTGGAATATTCTGTTTCTGTGCATTATAAGCACAAACGGGCTGAAATTGCTCCTTTGTATGGGTATTGGAAGCAGACAATTATTCAGTCCAAAGATGTGTGACTAAATGGGTTACCTATAGCCCACATGACCAGCTACGCACATCCTGAAAGCTACTTTTCTTAGCCCAATTCTAGTGGAATATTCTGTTTCTGTGCATTATAAGCACAAACGGGCTGAAATTGCTCCTTTGTATGGGTATTGGAAGCAGACAATTATTCAGTCCAAAGATGTGTGACTAAATGGGTTACCTATAGCCCACATGACCAGCTACGCACATCCTGAAAGTTACTTTTCTTAGCCCAATTCTAGTGGAATATTCTGTTTCTGTGCATTATAAGCACAAACGGGCTGAAATTGCTCCTTTGTATGGGTATTGGAAGCAGACAATTATTCAGTCCAAAAATGTGTGACTAAATGGGTTACCTATAGGACACAGGACCAGCTACCCACATCCAGAAAGTTACTTTTCTTAGCCCAATTCTAGTAGAATATTCTGTTTCTGTGCATTATAAGCACAAACGGGCTGAAATTGCTCCTCTGTATGGGTATTGGAAGCAGAAAATTTCTCAGTCCAAAAATGTGTGAATAAATGTGTTACCTATAGCCCACAGGACCAGCTACGCATATCCTTAAAGTTACTTTTGTTAGCCCAATTCTAGTGGAATATTCTGTTTCTGTGCATTATAAGCACATACGAGCTCAAATAGCTCCTCCGTATGGGTGTTGGAAGCAGAAAACTCTTCAGCCCAAAAATTTGTGACTACATGGGTTACCTATAGCCAACAGGACCAGCTACGCACATCCTGAAAGTTACTTTTCTTAGCCCAATTCTAGTGGAATATTCTGTTTCTGTGCATTATACCCAGAAACGTGCTGAAATAGCTCCTCCGTATGGGTATTGGAAGCAGAAAATTTCTCAGTCCAAATATGTGTGGATAAATGGGTTACCTATAGAACACAGGACCAGCTACGCATATCCTTAAAGTTACTTTTGTTAGCCCAATTCTAGTGGAATATTCTGTTTCTGTGCATTATAAGCACATACGAGCTCAAATAGCTCCTCCGTATGGGTGTTGGAAGCAGAAAATTATTCAGTCCAAAGATGTGTGACTAAATGGGTTACCTATAGCCAACAGGACCAGCTACGCACATCCTGAAAGTTACTTTTCTTAGCCCAATTCTAGTGGAATATTCTGTTTCTGTGCATTATAAGCACAAACGGGCTGAAATTGCTCCTTTGTATGGGTATTGGAAGCAGACAATTATTCAGTCCAAAGATGTGTGACTAAATGGGTTACCTATAGCCCACATGACCAGCTACGCACATCCTGAAAGTTACTTTTTTTAGCCCAATTCTAGTGGAATATTCTGTTTCTGTGCATTATAAGCACAAACGGGCTGAAATTGCTCCTTTGTATGGGTATTGGAAGCAGACAATTATTCAGTCCAAAGATGTGTGACTAAATGGGTTACCTATAGCCCACATGACCAGCTACGCACATCCTGAAAGTTACTTTTCTTAGCCCAATTCTAGTGGAATATTCTGTTTCTGTGCATTATAAGCACAAACGGGCTGAAATTGCTCCTTTGTATGGGTATTGGAAATAGACAATTATTCAGTCCAAAGATGTGTGACTAAATGGGTTACCTATAGCCCACATGACCAGCTACGCACATCCTGAAAGTTACTTTTCTTAGCCCAATTCTAGTGGAATATTCTGTTTCTGTGCATTATAAGCACAAACGGGCTGAAATTGCTCCTCTGTATGGGTATTGGAAGCAGAAAATTTCTCAGTCCAAAAATGTGTGAATAAATGTGTTACCTATAGCCCACAGGACCAGCTACGCACATCCTTAAAGTTACTTTTCTTAGCCAAATTCTAGTAGAGTATTCTGTTTCTGTGCATTATAAGCACAAACGAGCTAAAATATCTCCTCCGTATGGGTATTGGAAGCAGAAAATTGTTCAGTCCAAAAATGTGTGAATAAATGGGTTACCTATAGCCCACAGGACCAGCTACGCACATCCTGAAATTTACTTTTCTTAGCCAAATTCTAGTAGAGTATTCTGTTTCTGTGCATTATAAGCACAAACGAGCTGAAATAGCTCCTCCGTATGGGTATTGGAAGCAGACAATTTTTCAGTCCAAAAATGTGTGACTAAATGGGTTACCTATAGCCAACAGGACCAGCTACGCACATCCTGAAAGTTACTTTTCTTAGCCCAATTCTAGTAGAGTATTCTGTCTCTGTGCATTATAAGCACAAGCGTGCTGAAATAGCTTCTCCGTATGGGTATTGGAAGCAGACAATTTTTCTGTCCAAAAATGTGCAAATAAATGGGTTACACATACGCCAATGAAGCAGCTACGCACATCCTGAAAGTTACTTTTCTTAGCCCAATTCTAGTGGAATATTCTGTTTCTGTGCATTATAAGCACATACGAGCTGAAATAGCTCCTCCTTATGGGTTTTGGAAGCAGAAAACTCTTCAGACCAAAAATATGTGACCACATGCTTTAACTATAGCCCACAGGACCAGCTACGCACATTCTTAAAGTTACTTTTCTTAGCCCAATTCTAGGGGAATATTCTGTTTCTGTGCATTATAAGCACATACGAGCTGAAATAGTTCCTCCGTATGGGTATTGGAAGCAGACAATTTTTCAGTCCAAAAATGTGTGACTAAATGGGTTACCTATAGCCAACAGGACCAGCTACGCACATCCTGAAAGTTACTTTTCTTAGCCCAATTCTAGTAGAGTATTCTGTTTCTGTGCATTATAAGCACAAACGAGCTACAATAGCTCCTCCGTATGGGTATTGGAAGCAGAAAATTTTTCAGTCCAAAAATGTGTGAATAAATGGGCTACCTATAGCCCACAGGACCTGCTACGCACATCCTGAAAGTTACTTTTCTTAGCCCAATTCTAGTGGAATATTCTGTTTCTGTGCATTATAAGCACAAGCGTGCTGAAATAGCTTCTCCGTATGGGTGTTGGAAGCAGAAAACTCTTCAGTCCAAAAATGTGTGACTACATGGGTTACCTATAGCCCACAGGACCAGCTACGCACATCCTTAAAGTTACTTTTCTTACGAACGAGCTGAAATAACTCCTCCGTATGGGTATTGGAAGCAGAAAATTTCTCAGTCCAAATATGTGTGGATAAATGGGTTACCTATAGAACACAGGACCAGCTACGCATATCCTTAAAGTTACTTTTGTTAGCCCAATTCTAGTGGAATATTCTGTTTCTGTGCATTATAAGCACAAACGGGCTGAAATTGCTCCTCTGTATGGGTATTGGAAGCAGAAAATTTCTCAGTCCAAAAAGGTCTAAATAATGGGTTACCTATAGCCCACAGGACCAGCTACGCACATCCTGAAAATTACTTTTCTTAGCCCAATTCTAGTAGAGTATTCTGTTTCTGTGCATTATAAGCACAAACGAACTGAAATAGTTCCTCCGTATGGGCATTGGAAGCAGAAAATTTTTCAGTCCAAAAATGTGTGACTAAATGGGTTACCTATAGGACACAGGACCAGCTACCCACATCCAGAAAGTTACTTTTCTTAGCCCAATTCTAGTAGAATATTCTGTTTCTGTGCATTATAAGCACAAACGAGCTGAAATAGCTCCTCCGTATGGGTGTTGGAAGCAGAAAACTCTTCAGTCCAAAAATGTGTAAATAAATGGGTTACACATACGCCAATGAAGCAGCTACGCACATCCTGAAAGTTACTTTTCTTAGCTCAATTCTAGTGGAATATTCTGTTTCTGTGCATTATAAGCACAAACGGGCTGAAATTGCTCCTCTGTATGGGTATTGGAAGCAGAAAATTTCTCAGTCCAAAAAGGTCTGTATAATGGGTTACCTATAGTCCACAGGACCAGCTACGCACATCCTGAAAGTTACTTTTCTTAGCCCAATTCTAGTGGAATATTCTGTTTCTGTGCATTATAAGCACATACGAGCTGAAATAGCTCCTCCTTATGGGTTTTGGAAGCAGAAAACTCTTCAGTCCAAAAATATGTGACCACATGCTTTAACTATAGCCCACAGGACCAGCTACGCACATTCTTAAAGTTACTTTTCTTAGCCCAATTCTAGGGGAATATTCTGTTTCTGTGCATTATAAGCACATACGAGCTGAAATAGTTCCTCCGTATGGGTATTGGAAGCAGACAATTTTCCAGTCCAAAAATGTGTGACTAAATGGGTTACCTATAGCCAACAGGACCAGCTACGCACATCCTGAAAGTTACTTTTCTTAGCCCAATTCTAGTAGAGTATTCTGTTTCTGTGCATTATAAGCACAGCGTGCTGAAATAGTTTCTCCGTATGGGTGTTGGAAGCAGAAAACTCTTCAGTCCAAAAATGTGTGACTACATGGGTTACCTATAGCCCACAGGACCAGCTACGCACATCCTTAAAGTTACTTTTCTTACGAACGAGCTGAAATAACTCCTCCGTATGGGTACTGGAAGCAGAAAATTTCTCAGTCCAAATATGTGTGGATAAATGGGTTACGTATAGCCCACAGGACCAGCTACGCACATCCAGAAAGTTACTTTTCTTACACCTATTCTAGTGGAATATTCTGTTTCTGTGCATTACAAGCACAAACGGGCTGAAATTGCTCCTCTGTATGGGTATTGGAAGCAGAAAATTTCTCAGTCCAAAAATGTGTGAATAAATGTGTTACCTTTGGCCAACAGGACCAGCTACGCACATCCTGCAATTTACTTTTCTTAGCCAAATTCTCGTAGAGTATTCTGTTTCTGTGCATTATAAGCACAAACGAGCTGAAATAGCTCCTCCGTATGGGTATTGGAAGCAGACAATTTTTCAGTCCAAAAATGTGTGACTAAATGGGTTACCTATAGCCAACAGGACCAGCTACGCACATCCTGAAAGTTACTTCTCTTAGCCCAATTCTAGTGGAATATTCTGTTTCTGTGCATTATAAGCACAAACGGGCTGAAATTGCTCCTTTGTATGGGTATTGGAAGCAGACAATTATTCAGTCCAAAGATGTGTGACTAAATGGGTTACCTATAGCCCACATGACCAGCTACGCACATCCTGAAAGTTACTTTTCTTAGCCCAATTCTAGTGGAATATTCTGTTTCTGTGCATTATAAGCACAAACGGTCTGAAATTGCTCCTCTGTATGGGTATTGGAAGCAGAAAATTTCTCAGTCCAAAATGTGTGAATAAATGTGTTACCTTTGGCCAACAGGACCAGCTACGCACATCCTGAAATTTACTTTTCTTAGCCAAATTCTCGTAGAGTATTCTGTTTCTGTGCATTATAAGCACAAACGAGCTGAAATAGCTCCTCCGTATGGGTATTGGAAGCAGACAATTTTTCAGTCCAAAAATGTGTGACTAAATGGGTTACCTATAGCCAACAGGACCAGCTACGCACATCCTAAAAGTTACTTTTCTTAGCCCAATTCTAGTGGAATATTCTGTTTCTGTGCATTATAAGCACAAACGGGCTGAAATTGCTCCTTTGTATGGGTATTGGAAGCAGACAATTATTCAGTCCAAAGATGTGTGACTAAATGGGTTACCTATAGCCCACATGACCAGCTACGCACATCCTGAAAGTTACTTTTCTTAGCCCAATTCTAGTGGAATATTCTGTTTCTGTGCATTATAAGCACAAACGGGCTGAAATTGCTCCTCTGTATGGGTATTGGAAGCAGAAAATTTCTCAGTCCAAAAATGTGTGAATAAATGTGTTACCTTTGGCCAACAGGACCAGCTACGCACATCCTGAAATTTACTTTTCTTAGCCAAATTCTCGTAGAGTATTCTGTTTCTGTGCATTATAAGCACAAACGAGCTGAAATAGCTCCTCCGTATGGGTATTGGAAGCAGACAATTTTTCAGTCCAAAAATGTGTGACTAAATGGGTTACCTATAGCCAACAGGACCAGCTACGCACATCCTGAAAGTTACTTCTCTTAGCCCAATTCTAGTAGAGTATTCTGTCTCTGTGCATTATAAGCACAAGCGTGCTGAAATAGCTTCTCCGTATGGGTATTGGAAGCAGAAAATTTTTCTGTCCAAAAATGTGCAAATAAATGGGTTACACATACGCCAATGAAGCAGCTACGCACATCCTGAAAGTTACTTTTCTTAGCCCAATTCTAGTGGAATATTCTGTTTCTGTGCATTATAAGCACATACGAGCTGAAATAGCTCCTCCTTATGGGTTTTGGAAGCAGAAAACTCTTCAGTCCAAAAATATGTGACCACATGCTTTAACTATAGCCCACAGGACCAGCTACGCACATTCTTAAAGTTACTTTTCTTAGCCCAATTCTAGGGGAATATTCTGTTTCTGTGCATTATAAGCACATACGAGCTGAAATAGTTCCTCCGTATGGGTATTGGAAGCAGACAATTTTTCAGTCCAAAAATGTGTGACTAAATGGGTTACCTATAGCCAACAGGACCAGCTACGCACATCCTGAAAGTTACTTTTCTTAGCCCAATTCTAGTAGAGTATTCTGTTTCTGTGCATTATAAGCACAAACGAGCTAAAATAGCTCCTCCGTATGGGTATTGGAAGCAGAAAATTTTTCAGTCCAAAAATGTGTGAATAAATGGGCTACCTATAGCCCACAGGACCTGCTACGCACATCCTGAAAGTTACTTTTCTTAGCCCAATTCTAGTGGAATATTCTGTTTCTGTGCATTATAAGCACAAACGTGCTGAAATAGCTTCTCCGTATGGGTGTTAGAAGCAGAAAACTCTTCAGTCGAAAAATGTGTGACTACATGGGTTACCTATAGCCCACAGGACCAGCTACGCACATCCTTAAAGTTACTTTTCTTACGAACGAGCTGAAATAACTCCTCCGTATGGGTATTGGAAGCAGAAAATTTCTCAGTCCAAATATGTGTGGATAAATGGGTTACCTATAGCCCACAGGACCAGCTACGCACATCCAGAAAGTTACTTTTCTTACACCTATTCTAGTGGAATATTCTGTTTCTGTGCATTACAAGCACAAACGGGCTGAAATTGCTCCTCTGTATGGGTATTGGAAGCAGAAAATTTCTCAGTCCAAAAATGTGTGAATAAATGTGTTACCTATAGCCCACAGGACCAGCTACGCACATCCTGAAAATTACTTTTCTTAGCCCAATTCTAGTAGAGTATTCTGTTTCTGTGCATTATAAGCACAAACGAGCGCGAAATAGCTCCTCCGTATGGGTATTGGAAGCAGACAATTTTTCAGTCCAAAAATGTGTGACTAAATGGGTTACCTATAGCCAACAGGACCAGCTACGCACATCCTGAAAGTTACTTTTCTTAGCCCAATTCTAGTGGAATATTCTGTTTCTGTGCATTATAAGCACAAACGGGCTGAAATTGCTCCTTTGTATGGGTATTGGAAGCAGACAATTATTCAGTCCAAAGATGTGTGACTAAATGGGTTACCTATAGCCCACATGACCAGCTACGCACATCCTGAAAGTTACTTTTCTTAGCCCAATTCTAGTGGAATATTCTGTTTCTGTGCATTATAAGCACAAACGGGCTGAAATTGCTCCTCTGTATGGGTATTGGAAGCAGAAAATTTCTCAGTCCAAAAATGTGTGAATAAATGTGTTACCTATAGCCCACAGGACCAGCTACGCACATCCTGAAATTTACTTTTCTTAGCCAAATTCTAGTAGAGTATTCTGTTTCTGTGCATTATAAGCACAAACGAGCTGAAATAGCTCCTCCGTATGGGTATTGGAAGCAGACAATTTTTCAGTCCAAAAATGTGTGACTAAATGGGTTACCTATAGCCAACAGGACCAGCTACGCACATCCTGAAAGTTACTTTTCTTAGCCCAAATCTAGTAGAGTATTCTGTCTCTGTGCATTATAAGCACAAACGTGCTGAAATAGCTTCTCCGTATGGATATTGGAAGCAGAAAATTTTTCTGTCCAAAAATGTGCAAATAAATGGGTTACACATACGCCAATGAAGCAGCTACGCACATCCTGAAAGTTACTTTTCTTAGCCCAATTCTAGTGGAATATTCTGTTTCTGTGCATTATAAGCACATACGAGCTGAAATAGCTCCTCCTTATATGTTTTGGAAGCAGAAAACTCTTCAGTCCAAAAATATGTGACCACATGCTTTAACTATAGCCCACAGGACCAGCTACGCACATTCTTAAAGTTACTTTTCTTAGCCCAATTCTAGGGGAATATTCTGTTTCTGTGCATTATAAGCACATACGAGCTGAAATAGTTCCTCCGTATGGGTATTGGAAGCAGACAATTTTTCAGTCCAAAAATGTGTGACTAAATGGGTTACCTATAGCCAACAGGACCAGCTACGCACATCCTGAAAGTTACTTTTCTTAGCCCAATTCTAGTAGAGTATTCTGTTTCTGTGCATTATAAGCACAAACGAGCTAAAATAGCTCCTCCATATGGGTATTGGAAGCAGAAAATTTTTCAGTCCAAAAATGTGTGAATAAATTTGCTACCTATAGCCCACAGAACCTGCTACGCACATCCTGAAAGTTACTTTTCTTAGCCCAATTCTAGTGGAATATTCTGTTTCTGTGCATTATAAGCACAAGCGTGCTGAAATAGCTTCTCCGTATGGGTGTTGGAAGCAGAAAACTCTTCAGTCCAAAAATGTGTGACTACATGGGTTACCTATAGCCAACAGGACCAGCTACGCACATCCTGAAAGTTACTTTTCTTAGCCCAATTCTAGTGGAATATTCTGTTTCTGTGCATTATAAGCACAAACGGGCTGAAATTGCTCCTTTGTATGGGTATTCGAAGCAGACAATTATTCAGTCCAAAGATGTGTGACTAAATGGGTTACCTATAGCCCACATGACCAGCTACGCACATCCTGAAAGTTACTTTTCTTAGCCCAATTCTAGTGGAATATTCTGTTTCTGTGCATTATAAGCACAAACGGGCTGAAATTGCTCCTTTGTATGGGTATTGGAAGCAGACAATTATTCAGTCCAAAGATGTGTGACTAAATGGGTTACCTATAGCCCACTTGACCAGCTACGCACATCCTGAAAGTTACTTTTCTTAGCCCAATTCTAGTGGAATATTCTGTTTCTGTGCATTATACCCAGAAACGTGCTGAAATAGCTCCTCCGTATGGGTATTGGAAGCAGAAAATTTCTCAGTCCAAATATGTGTGGATAAATGGGTTACCTATAGAACACAGGACCAGCTACGCATATCCTTAAAGTTACTTTTGTTAGCCCAATTCTAGTGGAATATTCTGTTTCTGTGCATTATAAGCACATACGAGCTCAAATAGCTCCTCCGTATGGGTGTTGGAAGCAGAAAACTCTTCAGCCCAAAAATTTGTGACTACATGGGTTACCTATAGCCAACAGGACCAGCTACGCACATCCTGAAAGTTACTTTTCTTAGCCCAATTCTAGTGGAATATTCTGTTTCTGTGCATTATAAGCACAAACGGGCTGAAATTGCTCCTTTGTATGGGTATTGGAAGCAGACAATTATTCAGTCCAAAGATGTGTGACTAAATGGGTTACCTATAGCCCACATGACCAGCTACGCACATCCTGAAAGTTACTTTTCTTAGCCCAATTCTAGTGGAATATTCTGTTTCTGTGCATTATAAGCACAAACGGGCTGAAATTGCTCCTCTGTATGGGTATTGGAAGCAGAAAATTTCTCAGTCCAAAAATGTGTGAATAAATGTGTTACCTATAGCCCACAGGACCAGCTACGCACATCCTGAAAATTACTTTTCTTAGCCCAATTCTAGTAGAGTATTCTGTTTCTGTGCATTATAAGCACAAACGAGCTGAAATAGCTCCTCCGTATGGGTATTGGAAGCAGACAATTTTTCAGTCCAAAAATGTGTGACTAAATGGGTTACCTATAGCCAACAGGACCAGCTACGCACATCCTGAAAGTTACTTTTCTTAGCCCAATTCTAGTGGAATATTCTGTTTCTGTGCATTATAAGCACAAACGGGCTGAAATTGCTCCTTTGTATGGGTATTGGAAGCAGACAATTATTCAGTCCAAAAATGTGTGACTAAATGGGTTACCTATAGCCAACAGGACCAGCTACGCACATCCTGAAAGTTACTTTTCTTAGCCCAATTCTAGTGGAATATTCTGTTTCTGTGCATTATAAGCACAAACGGGCTGAAATTGCTCCTCTGTATGGGTATTGGAAGCAGAAAATTATTCAGTCCAAAGATGTGTGACTAAATGGGTTACCTATAGCCAACAGGACCAGCTACGCACATCCTGAAAGTTACTTTTCTTAGCCCAATTCTAGTGGAATATTCTGTTTCTGTGCATTATAAGCACAAACGGGCTGAAATTGCTAATTTGTATGGGTATTGGAAGCAGACAATTATTCAGTCCAAAGATGTGTGACTAAATGGGTTACCTATAGCCCACATGACCAGCTACGCACATCCTGAAAGTTACTTTTCTTAGCCCAATTCTAGTGGAATATTCTGTTTCTGTGCATTATAAGCACAAACGGGCTGAAATTGCTCCTTTGTATGGGTATTGGAAGCAGACAATTATTCAGTCCAAAGATGTGTGACTAAATGGGTTACCTATAGCCCACATGACCAGCTACGCACATCCTGAAAGTTACTTTTCTTAGCCCAATTCTAGTGGAATATTCTGTTTCTGTGCATTATAAGCACAAACGGGCTGAAATTGCTCCTTTGTATGGGTATTGGAAGCAGACAATTATTCAGTCCAAAGATGTGTGACTAAATGGGTTACCTATAGCCCACATGACCAGCTACGCACATCCTGAAAGTTACTTTTCTTAGCCCAATTCTAGTGGAATATTCTGTTTCTGTGCATTATACCCAGAAACGTGCTGAAATAGCTCCTCCGTATGGGTATTGGAAGCAGAAAATTTCTCAGTCCAAATATGTGTGGATAAATGGGTTACCTATAGAACACAGGACCAGCTACGCACATCCTGAAATTTACTTTTCTTAGCCAAATTCTAGTAGAGTATTCTGTTTCTGTGCATTATAAGCACAAACGAGCTGAAATAGCTCCTCCGTATGGGTATTGGAAGCAGACAATTTTTCAGTCCAAAAATGTGTGAATAAATGGGTTACCTATAGCCCACAGGACCAGCTACGCACATCCTGAAATTTACTTTTCTTAGCCAAATTCTAGTAGAGTATTCTGTTTCTGTGCATTATAAGCACAAACGAGCTGAAATAGCTCCTCCGTATGGGTATTGGAAGCAGACAATTTTTCAGTCCAAAAATGTGTGACTAAATGGGTTACCTATAGCCAACATGACCAGCTACGCACATCCTGAAAGTTACTTTTCTTAGCCCAATTCTAGTGGAATATTCTGTTTCTGTGCATTATACCCAGAAACGTGCTGAAATAGCTCCTCCGTATGGGTATTGGAAGCAGACAATTTTTCAGTCCAAAAATGTGTGAATAAATGGGTTACCTATAGCCCACAGGACCAGCTACGCACATCCTGAAATTTACTTTTCTTAGCCAAATTCTAGTAGAGTATTCTGTTTCTGTGCATTATAAGCACAAACGGGCTGAAATTGCTCCTTTGTATGGGTATTGGAAGCAGACAATTATTCAGTCCAAAGATGTGTGACTAAATGGGTTACCTATAGCCCACATGACCAGCTACGCACATCCTGAAAGTTACTTTTCTTAGCCCAATTCTAGTGGAATATTCTGTTTCTGTGCATTATACCCAGAAACGTGCTGAAATTGCTCCTCTGTATGGGTAATGGAAGCAGAAAATTTCTCAGTCCAAAAATGTGTGAATAAATGTGTTACCTATAGCCCACAGGACCAGCTACGCACATCCTTAAAGTTACTTTTCTTAGCCAAATTCTAGTAGAGTATTCTGTTTCTGTGCATTATAAGCACAAACGAGCTAAAATATCTCCTCCGTATGGGTATTGGAAGCAGAAAATTGTTCAGTCCAAAAATGTGTGAATAAATGGGTTACCTATAGCCCACAGGACCAGCTACGCACATCCTGAAATTTACTTTTCTTAGCCAAATTCTAGTAGAGTATTCTGTTTCTGTGCATTATAAGCACAAACGAGCTGAAATAGCTCCTCCGTATGGGTATTGGAAGCAGACAATTTTTCAGTCCAAAAATGTGTGACTAAATGGGTTACCTATAGCCAACAGGACCAGCTACGCACATCCTGAAAGTTACTTTTCTTAGCCCAATTCTAGTAGAGTATTCTGTCTCTGTGCATTATAAGCACAAGCGTGCTGAAATAGCTTCTCCGTATGGGTATTGGAAGCAGAAAATTTTTCTGTCCAAAAATGTGCAAATAAATGGGTTACACATACGCCAATGAAGCAGCTACGCACATCCTGAAAGTTACTTTTCTTAGCCCAATTCTGGTGGAATATTCTGTTTCTGTGCATTATAAGCACAAACGGGCTGAAATTGCTCCTTTGTATGGGTATTCGAAGCAGACAATTATTCAGTCCAAAGATGTGTGACTAAATGGGTTACCTATAGCCCACATGACCAGCTACGCACATCCTGAAAGTTACTTTTCTTAGCCCAATTCTAGTGGAATATTCTGTTTCTGTGCATTATAAGCACAAACGGGCTGAAATTGCTCCTTTGTATGGGTATTGGAAGCAGACAATTATTCAGTCCAAAGATGTGTGACTAAATGGGTTACCTATAGCCCACATGACCAGCTACGCACATCCTGAAAGTTACTTTTCTTAGCCCAATTCTAGTGGAATATTCTGTTTCTGTGCATTATACCCAGAAACGTGCTGAAATAGCTCCTCCGTATGGGTATTGGAAGCAGAAAATTTCTCAGTCCAAATATGTGTGGATAAATGGGTTACCTATAGAACACAGGACCAGCTACGCATATCCTTAAAGTTACTTTTGTTAGCCCAATTCTAGTGGAATATTCTGTTTCTGTGCATTATAAGCACATACGAGCTCAAATAGCTCCTCCGTATGGGTGTTGGAAGCAGAAAACTCTTCAGCCCAAAAATTTGTGACTACATGGGTTACCTATAGCCAACAGGACCAGCTACGCACATCCTGAAAGTTACTTTTCTTAGCCCAATTCTAGTGGAATATTCTGTTTCTGTGCATTATAAGCACAAACGGGCTGAAATTGCTCCTTTGTATGGGTATTGGAAGCAGACAATTATTCAGTCCAAAGATGTGTGACTAAATGGGTTACCTATAGCCCACATGACCAGCTACGCACATCCTGAAAGTTACTTTTCTTAGCCCAATTCTAGTGGAATATTCTGTTTCTGTGCATTATAAGCACAAACGGGCTGAAATTGCTCCTCTGTATGGGTATTGGAAGCAGAAAATTTCTCAGTCCAAAAATGTGTGAATAAATGTGTTACCTATAGCCCACAGGACCAGCTACGCACATCCTGAAAATTACTTTTCTTAGCCCAATTCTAGTAGAGTATTCTGTTTCTGTGCATTATAAGCACAAACGAGCTGAAATAGCTCCTCCGTATGGGTATTGGAAGCAGACAATTTTTCAGTCCAAAAATGTGTGACTAAATGGGTTACCTATAGCCAACAGGACCAGCTACGCACATCCTGAAAGTTACTTTTCTTAGCCCAATTCTAGTGGAATATTCTGTTTCTGTGCATTATAAGCACAAACGGGCTGAAATTGCTCCTTTGTATGGGTATTGGAAGCAGACAATTATTCAGTCCAAAAATGTGTGACTAAATGGGTTACCTATAGCCAACAGGACCAGCTACGCACATCCTGAAAGTTACTTTTCTTAGCCCAATTCTAGTGGAATATTCTGTTTCTGTGCATTATAAGCACAAACGGGCTGAAATTGCTCCTCTGTATGGGTATTGGAAGCAGAAAATTATTCAGTCCAAAGATGTGTGACTAAATGGGTTACCTATAGCCAACAGGACCAGCTACGCACATCCTGAAAGTTACTTTTCTTAGCCCAATTCTAGTGGAATATTCTGTTTCTGTGCATTATAAGCACAAACGGGCTGAAATTGCTCCTTTGTATGGGTATTGGAAGCAGACAATTATTCAGTCCAAAGATGTGTGACTAAATGGGTTACCTATAGCCCACATGACCAGCTACGCACATCCTGAAAGTTACTTTTCTTAGCCCAATTCTAGTAGAGTATTCTGTCTCTGTGCATTATAAGCACAAGCGTGCTGAAATAGCTTCTCCGTATGGGTATTGGAAGCAGAAAATTTTTCTGTCCAAAAATGTGCAAATAAATGGGTTACACATACGCCAATGAAGCAGCTACGCACATCCTGAAAGTTACTTTTCTTAGCCCAATTCTAGTGGAATATTCTGTTTCTGTGCATTATAAGCACATACGAGCTGAAATAGCTCCTCCTTATGGGTTTTGGAAGCAGAAAACTCTTCAGACCAAAAATATGTGACCACATGCTTTAACTATAGCCCACAGGACCAGCTACGCACATTCTTAAAGTTACTTTTCTTAGCCCAATTCTAGGGGAATATTCTGTTTCTGTGCATTATAAGCACATACGAGCTGAAATAGTTCCTCCGTATGGGTATTGGAAGCAGACAATTTTTCAGTCCAAAAATGTGTGACCAAATGGGTTACCTATAGCCAACAGGACCAGCTACGCACATCCTGAAAGTTACTTTTCTTAGCCCAATTCTAGTAGAGTATTCTGTTTCTGTGCATTATAAGCACAAACGAGCTAAAATAGCTCCTCCGTATGGGTATTGGAAGCAGACAATTATTCAGTCCAAAGATGTGTGACTAAATGGGTTACCTATAGCCCACATGACCAGCTACGCACATCCTGAAAGTTACTTTTCTTAGCCCAATTCTAGTGGAATATTCTGTTTCTGTGCATTATAAGCACAAACGGGCTGAAATTGCTCCTTTGTATGGGTATTGGAAGCAGACAATTATTCAGTCCAAAGATGTGTGACTAAATGGGTTACCTATAGCCCACATGACCAGCTACGCACATCCTGAAAGTTACTTTTCTTAGCCCAATTCTAGTGGAATATTCTGTTTCTGTGCATTATAAGCACAAACGGGCTGAAATTGCTCCTCTGTATGGGTATTGGAAGCAGAAAATTTCTCAGTCCAAAAATGTGTGAATAAATGTGTTACCTATAGCCCACAGGACCAGCTACGCACATCCTTAAAGTTACTTTTCTTAGCCAAATTCTAGTAGAGTATTCTGTTTCTGTGCATTATAAGCACAAACGAGCTAAAATATCTCCTCCGTATGGGTATTGGAAGCAGAAAATTGTTCAGTCCAAAAATGTGTGAATAAATGGGTTACCTATAGCCCACAGGACCAGCTACGCACATCCTGAAATTTACTTTTCTTAGCCAAATTCTAGTAGAGTATTCTGTTTCTGTGCATTATAAGCACAAACGAGCTGAAATAGCTCCTCCGTATGGGTATTGGAAGCAGACAATTTTTCAGTCCAAAAATGTGTGACTAAATGGGTTACCTATAGCCAACAGGACCAGCTACGCACATCCTGAAAGTTACTTTTCTTAGCCCAATTCTAGTAGAGTATTCTGTCTCTGTGCATTATAAGCACAAGCGTGCTGAAATAGCTTCTCCGTATGGGTATTGGAAGCAGAAAATTTTTCTGTCCAAAAATGTGCAAATAAATGGGTTACACATACGCCAATGAAGCAGCTACGCACATCCTGAAAGTTACTTTTCTTAGCCCAATTCTAGTGGAATATTCTGTTTCTGTGCATTATAAGCACATACGAGCTGAAATAGCTCCTCCTTATGGGTTTTGGAAGCAGAAAACTCTTCAGACCAAAAATATGTGACCACATGCTTTAACTATAGCCCACAGGACCAGCTACGCACATTCTTAAAGTTACTTTTCTTAGCCCAATTCTAGGGGAATATTCTGTTTCTGTGCATTATAAGCACATACGAGCTGAAATAGTTCCTCCGTATGGGTATTGGAAGCAGACAATTTTTCAGTCCAAAAATGTGTGACTAAATGGGTTACCTATAGCCAACAGGACCAGCTACGCACATCCTGAAAGTTACTTTTCTTAGCCCAATTCTAGTAGAGTATTCTGTTTCTGTGCATTATAAGCACAAACGAGCTAAAATAGCTCCTCCGTATGGGTATTGGAAGCAGAAAATTTTTCAGTCCAAAAATGTGTGAATAAATGGGCTACCTATAGCCCACAGGACCTGCTACGCACATCCTGAAAGTTACTTTTCTTAGCCCAATTCTAGTGGAATATTCTGTTTCTGTGCATTATAAGCACAAGCGTGCTGAAATAGCTTCTCCGTATGGGTGTTGGAAGCAGAAAACTCTTCAGTCCAAAAATGTGTGACTACAGGGGTTACCTATAGCCCACAGGACCAGCTACGCACATCCTTAAAGTTACTTTTCTTACGAACGAGCTGAAATAACTCCTCCGTATGGGTATTGGAAGCAGAAAATTTCTCAGTCCAAATATGTGTGGATAAATGGGTTACCTATAGAACACAGGACCAGCTACGCATATCCTTAAAGTTACTTTTGTTAGCCCAATTCTAGTGGAATATTCTGTTTCTGTGCATTATAAGCACAAACGGGCTGAAATTGCTCCTCTGTATGGGTATTGGAAGCAGAAAATTTCTCAGTCCAAAAAGGTCTAAATAATGGGTTACCTATAGCCCACAGGACCAGCTACGCACATCCTGAAAATTACTTTTCTTAGCCCAATTCTAGTAGAGTATTCTGTTTCTGTGCATTATAAGCACAAACGAACTGAAATAGCTCCTCCGTATGGGCATTGGAAGCAGAAAATTTTTCAGTCCAAAAATGTGTGACTAAATGGGTTACCTATAGGACACAGGACCAGCTACCCACATCCAGAAAGTTACTTTTCTTAGCCCAATTCTAGTAGAATATTCTGTTTCTGTGCATTATAAGCACAAACGAGCTAAAATAGCTCCTCCGTATGGGTATTGGAAGCAGAAAATTTTTCAGTCCAAAAATGTGTGAATAAATGGGTTACCTATAGCCCACAGGACCAGCTACGCACATCCTGAAATTTACTTTTCTTAGCCAAATTCTAGTAGAGTATTCTGTTTCTGTGCATTATAAGCACAAACGAGCTGAAATAGCTCCTCCGTATGGGTATTGGAAGCAGACAATTTTTCAGTCCAAAAATGTGTGACTAAATGGGTTACCTATAGCCAACAGGACCAGCTACGCACATCCTGAAAGTTACTTTTCTTAGCCCAATTCTAGTAGAGTATTCTGTCTCTGTGCATTATAAGCACAAGCGTGCTGAAATAGCTTCTCCGTATGGGTATTGGAAGCAGAAAATTTTTCTGTCCAAAAATGTGCAAATAAATGGGTTACACATACGCCAATGAAGCAGCTACGCACATCCTGAAAGTTACTTTTCTTAGCCCAATTCTAGTGGAATATTCTGTTTCTGTGCATTATAAGCACATACGAGCTGAAATAGCTCCTCCTTATGGGTTTTGGAAGCAGAAAACTCTTCAGACCAAAAATATGTGACCACATGCTTTAACTATAGCCCACAGGACCAGCTACGCACATTCTTAAAGTTACTTTTCTTAGCCCAATTCTAGGGGAATATTCTGTTTCTGTGCATTATAAGCACATACGAGCTGAAATAGTTCCTCCGTATGGGTATTGGAAGCAGACAATTTTTCAGTCCAAAAATGTGTGACTAAATGGGTTACCTATAGCCAACAGGACCAGCTACGCACATCCTGAAAGTTACTTTTCTTAGCCCAATTCTAGTAGAGTATTCTGTTTCTGTGCATTATAAGCACAAACGAGCTAAAATAGCTCCTCCGTATGGGTATTGGAAGCAGAAAATTTTTCAGTCCAAAAATGTGTGAATAAATGGGCTACCTATAGCCCACAGGACCTGCTACGCACATCCTGAAAGTTACTTTTCTTAGCCCAATTCTAGTGGAATATTCTGTTTCTGTGCATTATAAGCACAAGCGTGCTGAAATAGCTTCTCCGTATGGGTGTTGGAAGCAGAAAACTCTTCAGTCCAAAAATGTGTGACTACAGGGGTTACCTATAGCCCACAGGACCAGCTACGCACATCCTTAAAGTTACTTTTCTTACGAACGAGCTGAAATAACTCCTCCGTATGGGTATTGGAAGCAGAAAATTTCTCAGTCCAAATATGTGTGGATAAATGGGTTACCTATAGAACACAGGACCAGCTACGCATATCCTTAAAGTTACTTTTGTTAGCCCAATTCTAGTGGAATATTCTGTTTCTGTGCATTATAAGCACAAACGGGCTGAAATTGCTCCTCTGTATGGGTATTGGAAGCAGAAAATTTCTCAGTCCAAAAAGGTCTAAATAATGGGTTACCTATAGCCCACAGGACCAGCTACGCACATCCTGAAAATTACTTTTCTTAGCCCAATTCTAGTAGAGTATTCTGTTTCTGTGCATTATAAGCACAAACGAACTGAAATAGCTCCTCCGTATGGGCATTGGAAGCAGAAAATTTTTCAGTCCAAAAATGTGTGACTAAATGGGTTACCTATAGGACACAGGACCAGCTACCCACATCCAGAAAGTTACTTTTCTTAGCCCAATTCTAGTAGAATATTCTGTTTCTGTGCATTATAAGCACAAACGAGCTGAAATAGCTCCTCCGTATGGGTGTTGGAAGCAGAAAACTCTTCAGTCCAAAAATGTGTAAATAAATGGGTTACACATACGCCAATGAAGCAGCTACGCACATCCTGAAAGTTACTTTTCTTAGCTCAATTCTAGTGGAATATTCTGTTTCTGTGCATTATAAGCACAAACGGGCTGAAATTGCTCCTCTGTATGGGTATTGGAAGCAGAAAATTTCTCAGTCCAAAAAGGTCTGTATAATGGGTTACCTATAGCCCACAGGACCAGCTACGCACATCCTGAAAGTTACTTTTCTTAGCCCAATTCTAGTGGAATATTCTGTTTCTGTGCATTATAAGCACATACGAGCTGAAATAGCTCCTCCTTATGGGTTTTGGAAGCAGAAAACTCTTCAGTCCAAAAATATGTGACCACATGCTTTAACTATAGCCCACAGGACCAGCTACGCACATTCTTAAAGTTACTTTTCTTAGCCCAATTCTAGGGGAATATTCTGTTTCTGTGCATTATAAGCACATACGAGCTGAAATAGTTCCTCCGTATGGGTATTGGAAGCAGACAATTTTCCAGTCCAAAAATGTGTGACTAAATGGGTTACCTATAGCCAACAGGACCAGCTACGCACATCCTGAAAGTTACTTTTCTTAGCCCAATTCTAGTAGAGTATTCTGTTTCTGTGCATTATAAGCACAAACGAGCTAAAATAGCTCCTCCGTATGGGTATTGGAAGCAGAAAATTTTTCAGTCCAAAAATGTGTGAATAAATGGGCTTCCTATAGCCCACAGGACCTGCTACGCACATCCTGAAAGTTACTTTTCTTAGCCCAATTCTAGTGGAATATTCTGTTTCTGTGCATTATAAGCACAGCGTGCTGAAATAGCTTCTCCGTATGGGTGTTGGAAGCAGAAAACTCTTCAGTCCAAAAATGTGTGACTACATGGGTTACCTATAGCCCACAGGACCAGCTACGCACATCCTTAAAGTTACTTTTCTTACGAACGAGCTGAAATAACTCCTCCGTATGGGTACTGGAAGCAGAAAATTTCTCAGTCCAAATATGTGTGGATAAATGGGTTACGTATAGCCCACAGGACCAGCTACGCACATCCAGAAAGTTACTTTTCTTACACCTATTCTAGTGGAATATTCTGTTTCTGTGCATTACAAGCACAAACGGGCTGAAATTGCTCCTCTGTATGGGTATTGGAAGCAGAAAATTTCTCAGTCCAAAAATGTGTGAATAAATGTGTTACCTTTGGCCAACAGGACCAGCTACGCACATCCTGAAATTTACTTTTCTTAGCCAAATTCTCGTAGAGTATTCTGTTTCTGTGCATTATAAGCACAAACGAGCTGAAATAGCTCCTCCGTATGGGTATTGGAAGCAGACAATTTTTCAGTCCAAAAATGTGTGACTAAATGGGTTATCTATAGCCAACAGGACCAGCCACGCACATCCTGAAAGTTACTTCTCTTAGCCCAATTCTAGTGGAATATTCTGTTTCTGTGCATTATAAGCACAAACGGGCTGAAATTGCTCCTTTGTATGGGTATTGGAAGCAGACAATTATTCAGTCCAAAGATGTGTGACTAAATGGGTTACCTATAGCCCACATGACCAGCTACGCACATCCTGAAAGTTACTTTTCTTAGCCCAATTCTAGTGGAATATTCTGTTTCTGTGCATTATAAGCACAAACGGGCTGAAATTGCTCCTCTGTATGGGTATTGGAAGCAGAAAATTTCTCAGTCCAAAAAGGTCTGTATAATGGGTTACCTATAGCCCACAGGACCAGCTACGCACATCCTGAAAGTTACTTTTCTTAGCCCAATTCTAGTGGAATATTCTGTTTCTGTGCATTATAAGCACATACGAGCTGAAATAGCTCCTCCTTATGGGTTTTGGAAGCAGAAAACTCTTCAGTCCAAAAATATGTGACCACATGCTTTAACTATAGCCCACAGGACCAGCTACGCACATCCTGAAAATTACTTTTCTTAGCCCAATTCTAGTAGAGTATTCTGTTTCTGTGCATTATAAGCACAAACGAGCTGAAATAGCTCCTCCGTATGGGTATTGGAAGCAGACAATTTTTCAGTCCAAAAATGTGTGACTAAATGGGTTACCTATAGCCAACAGGACCAGCTACGCACATCCTGAAAGTTACTTCTCTTAGCCCAATTCTAGTAGAGTATTCTGTCTCTGTGCATTATAAGCACAAGCGTGCTGAAATAGCTTCTCCGTATGGGTATTGGAAGCAGAAAATTTTTCTGTCCAAAAATGTGCAAATAAATGGGTTACACATACGCCAATGAAGCAGCTACGCACATCCTGAAAGTTACTTTTCTTAGCCCAATTCTAGTGGAATATTCTGTTTCTGTGCATTATAAGCACATACGAGCTGAAATAGCTCCTCCTTATGGGTTTTGGAAGCAGAAAACTCTTCAGTCCAAAAATATGTGACCACATGCTTTAACTATAGCCCACAGGACCAGCTACGCACATTCTTAAAGTTACTTTTCTTAGCCCAATTCTAGGGGAATATTCTGTTTCTGTGCATTATAAGCACATACGAGCTGAAATAGTTCCTCCGTATGGGTATTGGAAGCAGACAATTTTTCAGTCCAAAAATGTGTGACTAAATGGGTTACCTATAGCCAACAGGACCAGCTACGCACATCCTGAAAGTTACTTTTCTTAGCCCAATTCTAGTAGAGTATTCTGTTTCTGTGCATTATAAGCACAAACGAGCTAAAATAGCTCCTCCGTATGGGTATTGGAAGCAGAAAATTTTTCAGTCCAAAAATGTGTGAATAAATGGGCTACCTATAGCCCACAGGACCTGCTACGCACATCCTGAAAGTTACTTTTCTTAGCCCAATTCTAGTGGAATATTCTGTTTCTGTGCATTATAAGCACAAACGTGCTGAAATAGCTTCTCCGTATGGGTGTTAGAAGCAGAAAACTCTTCAGTCGAAAAATGTGTGACTACATGGGTTACCTATAGCCCACAGGACCAGCTACGCACATCCTTAAAGTTACTTTTCTTACGAACGAGCTGAAATAACTCCTCCGTATGGGTATTGGAAGCAGAAAATTTCTCAGTCCAAATATGTGTGGATAAATGGGTTACCTATAGCCCACAGGACCAGCTACGCACATCCAGAAAGTTACTTTTCTTACACCTATTCTAGTGGAATATTCTGTTTCTGTGCATTACAAGCACAAACGGGCTGAAATTGCTCCTCTGTATGGGTATTGGAAGCAGAAAATTTCTCAGTCCAAAAATGTGTGAATAAATGTGTTACCTATAGCCCACAGGACCAGCTACGCACATCCTGAAAATTACTTTTCTTAGCCCAATTCTAGTAGAGTATTCTGTTTCTGTGCATTATAAGCACAAACGAGCTGAAATAGCTCCTCCGTATGGGTATTGGAAGCAGACAATTTTTCAGTCCAAAAATGTGTGACTAAATGGGTTACCTATAGCCAACAGGACCAGCTACGCACATCCTGAAAGTTACTTTTCTTAGCCCAATTCTAGTGGAATATTCTGTTTCTGTGCATTATAAGCACAAACGGGCTGAAATTGCTCCTTTGTATGGGTATTGGAAGCAGACAATTATTCAGTCCAAAGATGTGTGACTAAATGGGTTACCTATAGCCCACATGACCAGCTACGCACATCCTGAAAGTTACTTTTCTTAGCCCAATTCTAGTGGAATATTCTGTTTCTGTGCATTATAAGCACAAACGGGCTGAAATTGCTCCTCTGTATGGGTATTGGAAGCAGAAAATTTCTCAGTCCAAAAATGTGTGAATAAATGTGTTACCTATAGCCCACAGGACCAGCTACGCACATCCTGAAATTTACTTTTCTTAGCCAAATTCTAGTAGAGTATTCTGTTTCTGTGCATTATAAGCACAAACGAGCTGAAATAGCTCCTCCGTATGGGTATTGGAAGCAGACAATTTTTCAGTCCAAAAATGTGTGACTAAATGGGTTACCTATAGCCAACAGGACCAGCTACGCACATCCTGAAAGTTACTTTTCTTAGCCCAAATCTAGTAGAGTATTCTGTCTCTGTGCATTATAAGCACAAACGTGCTGAAATAGCTTCTCCGTATGGGTATTGGAAGCAGAAAATTTTTCTGTCCAAAAATGTGCAAATAAATGGGTTACACATACGCCAATGAAGCAGCTACGCACATCCTGAAAGTTACTTTTCTTAGCCCAATTCTAGTGGAATATTCTGTTTCTGTGCATTATAAGCACATACGAGCTGAAATAGCTCCTCCTTATATGTTTTGGAAGCAGAAAACTCTTCAGTCCAAAAATATGTGACCACATGCTTTAACTATAGCCCACAGGACCAGCTACGCACATTCTTAAAGTTACTTTTCTTAGCCCAATTCTAGGGGAATATTCTGTTTCTGTGCATTATAAGCACATACGAGCTGAAATAGTTCCTCCGTATGGGTATTGGAAGCAGACAATTTTTCAGTCCAAAAATGTGTGACTAAATGGGTTACCTATAGCCAACAGGACCAGCTACGCACATCCTGAAAGTTACTTTTCTTAGCCCAATTCTAGTAGAGTATTCTGTTTCTGTGCATTATAAGCACAAACGAGCTAAAATAGCTCCTCCATATGGGTATTGGAAGCAGAAAATTTTTCAGTCCAAAAATGTGTGAATAAATTTGCTACCTATAGCCCACAGGACCTGCTACGCACATCCTGAAAGTTACTTTTCTTAGCCCAATTCTAGTGGAATATTCTGTTTCTGTGCATTATAAGCACAAGCGTGCTGAAATAGCTTCTCCGTATGGGTGTTGGAAGCAGAAAACTCTTCAGTCGAAAAATGTGTGACTACATGGGTTACCTATAGCCCACAGGACCAGCTACGCACATCCTTAAAGTTACTTTTCTTACGAACGAGCTGAAATAACTCCTCCGTATGGGTATTGGAAGCAGAAAATTTCTCAGTAAAAAAAGGTCTAAATAATGGGTTACCTATAGCCCACAGGACCAGCTACGCACATCCTGAAAATTACTTTTGTTAGCCCAATTCTAGTAGAGTATTCTGTTTCTGTGCATTATAAGCACATACGAGCTCAAATAGCTCCTCCGTATGGGTGTTGGAAGCAGAAAACTCTTCAGCCCAAAAATTTGTGACTATATGGGTTACCTATAGCCCACAGGACCAGCTACCCACATCCTGAAAGTTACTTTTCTTAGCTCAATTCTAGTGGAATATTCTGTTTCTGTGCATTATAAGCACAAACGGGCTGGAATTGCTCCTCTGTATGGGTATTGGAAGCAGAAAATTTCTCAGTCCAAAAAGGTCTAAATAATGGGTTACCTATAGCCCACAGGACCAGCTACGCACATCCTGAAAATTACTTTTCTTAGCCCAATTCTAGTAGAGTATTCTCTTTCTGTGCATTATAAGCACAAACGAACTGAAATAGCTCCTCCGTATGGGCATTGGAAGCAGAAAATTTTTCAGTCCAAAAATGTGTGACTAAATGGGTTACCTATAGGACACAATACCAGCTACCCCCATCCAGAAAGTTACTTTTCTTAGCCCAATTCTAGTAGAATATTCTGTTTCTGTGCATTATAAGCACAAACGAGCTGAAATAGCTCCTCCGTATGGGTGTTGGAAGCAGAAAACTCTTCAGTCCAAAAATATGTGACCACATGCTTTAACTATAGCCCACAGGACCAGCTACGCACATTCTTAAAGTTACTTTTCTTAGCCCAATTCTAGGGGAATATTCTGTTTCTGTGCATTATAAGCACATACGAGCTGAAATAGTTCCTCCGTATGGGTATTGGAAGCAGACAATTTTTCAGTCCAAAAATGTGTGACTAAATGGGTTACCTATAGCCAACAGGACCAGCTACGCACATCCTGAAAGTTACTTTTCTTAGCCCAATTCTAGTAGAGTATTCTATTTCTGTGCATTATAAGCACAAACGACCTAAAATAGCTCCTCCGTATGGGTATTGGAAGCAGAAAATTTTTCAGTCCAAAAATGTGTGAATAAATGGGCTTCCTATAGCCCACAGGACCTGCTACGCACATCCTGAAAGTTACTTTTCTTAGCCCAATTCTAGTGGAATATTCTGTTTCTGTGCATTCTTAGCACAAGCGTGCTGAAATAGCTTCTCCGTATAGGTGTTGGAAGCAGAAAACTCTTCAGTCCAAAAATGTGTGACTACATGGGTTACCTATAGCCCACAGGACCAGCTACCCACATCCTGAAAGTTACTTTTCTTAGCTCAATTCTAGTGGAATATTCTGTTTCTGTGCATTATAAGCACAAACGGGCTGAAATTGCTCCTCTGTATGGGTATTGGAAGCAGAAAATTTCTCAGTCCAAAAAGGTCTAAATAATGGGTTACCTATAGCCCACAGGACCAGCTACGCACATCCTGAAAATTACTTTTCTTAGCCCAATTCTAGTAGAGTATTCTGTTTCTGTGCATTATAAGCACAAACGTGCTGAAATAGCTCCTCCGTATGGGCATTGGAAGCAGAAAATTTTTCAGTCCAAAAATGTGTGACTAAATGGGTTACCTATAGGACACAGGACCAGCTACCCACATCCAGAAAGTTACTTTTCTTAGCCCAATTCTAGTAGAATATTCTGTTTCTGTGCATTATAAGCACAAACGAGCTGAAATAGCTCCTCCGTATGGGTGTTGGAAGCAGAAAATTTCTCAGTCCAAAAAGGTCTGTATAATGGGTTACCTATAGCCCACAGGACCAGCTACGCACATCCTGAAAGTTACTTTTCTTAGCCCAATTCTAGTGGAATATTCTGTTTCTGTGCATTATAAGCACAAGCGTGCTGAAATAGCTTCTCCGTATGGGTGTTGGAAGCAGAAAACTCTTCAGTCCAAAAATGTGTGAGTACCTGGGTTACCTATAGCCCACAGGACCAGCTACGCACATCCTGAAAGTTACTTTTCTTAGCCCAATTCTAGTGGAATATTCTGTTTCTGTGCATTATAAGCACAAACGAGCTAAAATAGCTCCTCCGTATGGGTATTGGAAGCAGAAAATTTCTCAGTCCAAAAATGTATGAATAAATGGGTTACCTATAGCCCACAGTACGAGCTACCCACATCCACAAAGTTACGTTTCTTAGCTCAATTCTAGTGGAATATTCTGTTTCTGTGCATTATAAGCACAAACGAGCTGAAATAGCTCCTCCGTATGGGTATTGGAAGCAGACAATTTTTCAGTTCAAAAATGTGTGACTAAATGGGTTACCTATAGCCAACAGGACCAGCTACGCACATCCTGAAAGTTACTTCTCTTAGCCCAATTCTAGTAGAGTATTCTGTTTCTGTGCATTATAAGCACAAGCGTGCTGACATAGCTTCTCCGTATGGGTATTGCAAGCAGAAATTTTTTCAGTCCAAAAATGTGTAAATAAATGGGTTACACATACGCCAATGAAGCAGCTACGCACATCCTGAAAGTTACTTTTCTTAGCCCAATTCTAGTGGAATATTCTGTTTCTGTGCATTATAAGCACATACGAGCTGAAATAGCTCCTCCGTATGGGCGTTGAAAGCAGAAAACTCTTCAGTATAAAAATATGTGACTACATGGGTTACCTATAGCCAACAGGACCAGCTACGCACATCCTGAAAGTTACTTCTCTTAGCCCAATTCTAGTAGAGTATTCTGTTTCTGTGCATTATAAGCACAAGCGTGCTGACATAGCTTCTCCGTATGGGTATTGCAAGCAGAAAATTTTTCAGTCCAAAAATGTGTAAATAAATGGGTTACACATACGCCAATGAAGCAGCTACGCACATTCTTAAAGTTACTTTTCTTAGCCCAATTCTAGTGGAATATTCTGTTTCTGTGCATTATAAGCACATACGAGCTGAAATAGCTCCTCCGTATGGGTGTTGCAAGCAGAAAACTCTTCAGTCCAAAAATATGTGACTACATGGGTTACCTATAGCCCACAGGACCAGCTACGCACATCCTTAAAGTTACTTTTCTTAGCCCAATTCTAGTGGAATATTCTGTTTCTGTGCATTATAGGCACATACGAGCTGAAATAGCTAATCCGTATAGGTGTTGGAAGCCGAAAACTCTTCAGTCCAAAAACGTGTGACTACATGGGTTACCTATAGCCCACAGGACCAGCTACGCACATCTTTAAATTTACTTTTCTTAGCCCAATTCTAGTGGAATATTCTGCTTCTGTGCATTATAAGCACATACGAGCTGAAATAGCTCCTCCGTATGGGTGTTGGAAGCAGAAAACTCTTCAGTCCAAAAATGTGTGACTACATGGGTTACCTATAGCCCACTGGACCAGCTACCCACATCCTGAAAGTTACTTTTCTTAGCTCAATTCTAGTGGAATATTCTGTTTCTGTGCATTATAAGCACAAACGGGCTGAAATTGCTCCTTTGTATGGGTATTGGAAGCAGACAATTTTTCAGTCCAAAAATGTGGGACTAAATGGGTTACCTATAGCCCACAGGACCAGCTACGCACATCCTGAAAGTTACTTTTCTTAGCCCAATTCTAGTGGAATATACCGTTTCTGTGCATTATAAGCACATACGAGCTGAAATAGCTCCTCCGTATGGGTGTTGGAAGCAGAAAACTCTTCAGTCCAAAAATGTGTGACTACATGGGTTACCTATAGCCCACAGGACCAGCTACCCACATCCACAAAGTTACTCTTCTTAGCTCAATTCTAGTGGAATATTCTGTTTCTGTGCATTATAAGCACAAGCGTGCTGAAATAGCTCCTCCGTATGGGTATTGGAAGCAGACAATTTTTCAGCCCAAAAATGTGTGACTAAATGGGTTACCTGTAGCCCACAGGACCAGCTACGCACATCCTGAAAGTTACTTTTCTTAGTCCAATTCTAGTGGAATATTCTATTTCTGTGCATTATATCCACATACGAGCTGAAATAGCTATTCCGTATGGGTGTTGGAAGCAGAAAACTCTTCAGTCCAAAAATGTGTGACTACATGGGTTACCTATAGCCCACATGACCAGCTACGCACATCCTGAAAGTTACTTTTCTTAGCCCAATTCTAGTGGAATATACCGTTTCTGTGCATTATAAGCACATACGAGCTGAAATAGCTCCTCCGTATGGGTGTTGGAAGCAGAAAACTCTTCAGTCCAAAAATGTGTGACTACATGGGTTACCTATAGCCCACAGTACCAGCTACCCACATCCACAAAGTTACTTTTCTTAGCTCAATTCTAGTGGAATATTCTGTTTCTGTGCATTATAAGCACAAGCGTGCTGAAATAGCTCCTCCGTATGGGTATTGGAAGCAGAAAACTCTTCAGTCCAAAAATGTGTGACTACATGGGTTACCTATAGCCCACAGTACCAGCTACCCACATCCACAAAGTTACTCTTCTTAGCTCAATTCTAGTGGAATATTCTGTTTCTGTGCATTATAAGCACAAGCGTGCTGAAATAGCTCCTCCGTATGGGTATTGGAAGCAGACAATTTTTCAGTCCAAAAATGTGTGACTAAATGGGTTACCTGTAGCCCACAGGACCAGCTACGCACATCCTGAAAGTTACTTTTCTTAGCCCAATTCTAGTGGAATATACCGTTTCTGTGCATTATAAGCACATACGAGCTGAAATAGCTCCTCCGTATGGGTCTTGGAAGCAGACAATTTTTCAGTCCAAAAATGTGTGACTAAATGGGTTACCTATAGCCCACAGGACCAGCTACGCACATCCTGAAAGTTACTTTTCTTAGCCCAATTCTAGTGGAATATTCTGTTTCTGTGCATTATAAGCACATACGAGCTGAAATAGCTCCTCCGTATGGGTGTTGGAAGCAGAAAACTCTTCAGTCCAAAAATATGTGACCACATGGGTTAACTATAGCCCACAGGACCAGCTACGCACATTCTTAAAGTTACTTTTCTTAGCCCAATTCTAGTGGAATATTCTGTTTCTGTGCATTATAAGCACATACGAGCTGAAATAGCTCCTCCGTATGGGTGTTGGAAGCAGAAAACTCTTCAGTCCAAAAATATGTGACCACATGGGTTAACTATAGCCCACAGGACCAGCTACGCACATTCTTAAAGTTACTTTTCTTAGCCCAATTCTAGTGGAATATTCTGTTTCTGTGCATTATAAGCACAAGCGTGCTGAAATAGTTCCTCCGTATGGGTATTGGAAGCAGACAATTTTTCAGTCCAAAAATATGTGACTACATGGGTTACCTACATATAGCCCACAGGACCAGCTACGCACATCCTTAAAGTTACTTTTCTTAGCCCAATTCTAGTGGAATATTCTGTTTCTGTGCATTATAGGCACATACGAGCTGAAATAGCTCCTCCGTATAGGTGTTGGAAGCCGAAAACTCTTCAGTCCAAAAACGTATGACTACATGGGTTACCTATAGCCCACAGGACCAGCTACGCACATCTTTAAAGTTACTTTTCTTAGCCCAATTCTAGTGGAATATTCTGCTTCTGTGCATTATAAGCACATACGAGCTGAAATAGCACGTCCGTATGGGTGTTGGAAGCAGAAAACTCTTCAGTCCAAAAATGTGTGACTACATGGGTTACCTATAGCCCACAGGACCAGCTAAACACATCCTGAAAGTTACTTTTCTTAGCTCAATTCTAGTGGAATATTCTGTTTCTGTGCATTATAAGCACAAACGGGCTGAAATTGCTCCTTTGTATGGGTATTGGAAGCAGACAATTTTTCAGTCCAAAAATGTGGGACTAAATGGGTTACCTATAGCTCACAGGACCAGCTACGCACATCCTGAAAGTTACTTTTCTTAGCCCAATTCTAGTGGAATATTCTGTTTCTGTGCATTATAGGCACATACGAGCTGAAATAGCTAATCCGTATAGGTGTTGGAAGCCGAAAACTCTTCAGTCCAAAAACGTGTGACTACATGGGTTACCTATAGCCCACAGGACCAGCTACGCACATCTTTAAATTTACTTTTCTTAGCCCAATTCTAGTGGAATATTCTGCTTCTGTGCATTATAAGCACATACGAGCTGAAATAGCTCCTCCGTATGGGTGTTGGAAGCAGAAAACTCTTCACTAACTACATGGGTTACCTATAGCCCACTGGACCAGCTACCCACATCCTGAAAGTTACTTTTCTTAGCTCAATTCTAGTGGAATATTCTGTTTCTGTGCATTATAAGCACAAACGGGCTGAAATTGCTCCTTTGTATGGGTATTGGAAGCAGACAATTTTTCAGTCCAAAAATGTGGGACTAAATGGGTTACCTATAGCCCACAGGACCAGCTACGCACATCCTGAAAGTTACTTTTCTTAGCCCAATTCTAGTGGAATATACCGTTTCTGTGCATTATAAGCACATACGAGCTGAAATAGCTCCTCCGTATGGGTGTTGGAAGCAGAAAACTCTTCAGTCCAAAAATGTGTGACTACATGGGTTACCTATAGCCCACAGGACCAGCTACCCACATCCACAAAGTTACTCTTCTTAGCTCAATTCTAGTGGAATATTCTGTTTCTGTGCATTATAAGCACAAGCGTGCTGAAATAGCTCCTCCGTATGGGTATTGGAAGCAGACAATTTTTCAGTCCAAAAATGTGTGACTAAATGGGTTACCTATAGCCCACAGGACCAGCTACGCACATCCTGAAAGTTACTTTTCTTAGTCCAATTCTAGTGGAATATTCTGTTTCTGTCCATTATATCCACATACGAGCTGAAATAGTTATTCCGTATGGGTGTTGGAAGCAGGAAACTCTTCAGTCCAAAAATGTGTGACTACATGGGTTACCTATAGCCCACAGTACCAGCTACCCACATCCACAAAGTTTCTTTTCTTAGCTCAATTCTAGTGGAATATTCTGTTTCTGTGCATTATAAGCACAAGCGTGCTGAAATAGCTCCTCCGTATGGGTATTGGAAGCAGACAATTTTTCAGTCCAAAAATGTGTGACTAGATGGGTTACCTATAGCCCACAGGACCAGCTACGCACATCCTGAAAGTTACTTTTCTTAGTCCAATTCTAGTGGAATATTCTGTTTCTGTCCATTATATCCACATACGAGCTGAAATAGCTATTCCGTATGGGTGTTGGAAGCAGAAAACTCTTCAGTCCAAAAATGTGTGACTACATGGGTTACCTATAGCCCACAGGACCAGCTACGCACATCCTGAAAGTTACTTTTCTTAGCCCAATTCTAGTGGAATATACCGTTTCTGTGCATTATAAGCACATACGAGCTGAAATAGCTCCTCCGTATGGGTGTTGGAAGCAGAAAACTCTTCAGTCCAAAAATGTGTGACTACAGGGGTTACCTATAGCCCACAGTACCAGCTACCCACATCCACAAAGTTACTTTTCTTAGCTCAATTCTAGTGGAATATTCTGTTTCTGTGCATTATATCCACAAACGAGCTGAAATAGCTCCTCCGTATATGTATTGGAAGCAGACAATTTTTCAGTCCAAAAATGTGTGACTAAATGGGTTACCTATAGGACACAGGACCAGCTACCCACATCCAGAAAGCTACTTTTCTTAGCAGAATTCTAGTAGAATATTCTGTTTCTGTGCATTATAAGCAGAAACGAGCTGAAATAGCTCCTCCGTATGGGTATTGGAAGCAGACAATTTTTTAGTCCAAAAATGTGTGACTACATAAATGGGTTACCTATGGCCCACAGGACCTTCTACGCACATCCTGAAAGTTACTTTTCTTAGCCCAATTCTAGTGGAATATTCTGTTTCTGTGCATTATATCCACATACGAGCTGAAATAGCTCCTCCGTATGGGTGTTGGAAGCAGAAAACTCTTCAGTCCAAAAATATGTGACCACATGGGTTAACTATAGCCCACAGGACCAGCTACGCACATTCTTAAAGTTACTTTTCTTAGCCCAATTCTAGTGGAATATTCTGTTTCTGTGCATTATAAGCACATACGAGCTGAAATAGCTCCCTCGTATGGGTGTTGGAAGCAGAAAATTCTCCAGTCCAAAAATGTGTGACTACATGGGTTACCTATAGCCCACAGGACCAGCTACCCACATCCTGAAAGTTACTTTTCTTAGCTCAATTCTAGTGGAATATTCTGTTTCTGTGCATTATAAGCACAAACGGGCTGAAATTGCTCCTTTGTATGGGTATTGGAAGCAGACAATTTTTCAGTCCAAAAATGTGGGACTAAATGGGTTACCTATAGCTCACAGGACCAGCTACGCACATCCTGAAAGTTACTTTTCTTAGCCCAATTCTTGTGGAATATTCCGTTTCTGTGCATTATAAGCACATACGAACTGAAATAGCTCATCCGTATGGATGTTGGAAGCAGAAAACTCTTCAGTCCAAAAATGTGTGACTACATGGGTTACCTATAGTCCACAGGACCAGCTACCCACATCCACAAAGTTACTCTTCTTAGCTCAATTCTAGTGGAATATTCTGTTTCTGTGCATTATAAGCACAAGCGTGCTGAAATAGCTTCTCCGTGTGGGTATTGGAAGCAGAAAATTTTTCAGTCCACAAATGTTTGAATAAATGGGTTACCTATAGCCCACATGACCAGCTACGTACATCCCGAAAGTTACTTTTCTTAGCCCAATTCTAGTAGAATATTCTGTTTCTGTGCATTATATCCACAAACGAGCTGAAATAGCTCCTCCGTATATGTATTGGAAGCAGACAATTTTTCAGTCCAAAAATGTGTGACTAAATGGGTTACCTATAGGACACAGGACCAGCTACCCACATCCAGAAAGCTACTTTTCTTAGCAGAATTCTAGTAGAATATTCTGTTTCTGTGCATTATAAGCAGAAACGAGCTGAAATAGCTCCTCCGTATGGGTATTGGAAGCAGACAATTTTTTAGTCCAAAAATGTGTGACTACATAAATGGGTTACCTATGGCCCACAGGACCTTCTACGCACATCCTGAAAGTTACTTTTCTTAGCCCAATTCTAGTGGAATATTCTGTTTCTGTGCATTATATCCACATACGAGCTGAAATAGCTCCTCCGTATGGGTGTTGGAAGCAGAAAACTCTTCAGTCCAAAAATATGTGACCACATGGGTTAACTATAGCCCACAGGACCAGCTACGCACATTCTTAAAGTTACTTTTCTTAGCCCAATTCTAGTGGAATATTCTGTTTCTGTGCATTATAAGCACATACGAGCTGAAATAGCTCCCTCGTATGGGTGTTGGAAGCAGAAAACTCTTCAGTCCAAAAATATGTGACTACATGGGTTACCTACATATAGCCCACAGGACCAGCTACGCACATCCTTAAAGTTACTTTTCTTAGCCCAATTCTAGTGGAATATTCTGTTTCTGTGCATTATAGGCACATACGAGCTGAAATAGCTCCTCCGTATAGGTGTTGGAAGCCGAAAACTCTTCAGTCCAAAAACGTGTGACTACATGGGTTACCTATAGATCACAGGACCAGCTACGCACATCTTTAAAGTTACTTTTCTTAGCCCAATTCTAGTGGAATATTCTGCTTCTGTGCATTATAAGCACATACGAGCTGAAATAGCTCCTCCGTATGGGTGTTGGAAGCAGAAAACTCTTCAGTCCAAAAATGTGTGACTACATGGGTTACCTATAGCCCACAGGACCAGCTACCCACATTTTGAAAGTTACTTTTCTTAGCTCAATTCTAGTGGAATATTCTGTTTCTGTGCATTATAAGCACAAACGGGCTGAAATTGCTCCTTTGTATGGGTATTGGAAGCAGACAATTTTTCAGTCCAAAAATGTGGGACTAAATGGGTTACCTATAGCTCACAGGACCAGCTACGCACATCCTGAAAGTTACTTTTCTTAGCCCAATTCTAGTGGAATATTCCGTTTCTGTGCATTATAAGCACATACGAGCTGAAATAGCTCCTTCGTATGGGTGTTGGAAGCAGAAAACTCTTCAGTCCAAAAATGTGTGACTACATGGGTTACCTATAGCCCACAGGACCAGCTACCCACATCCACAAAGTTACTCTTCTTAGCTCAATTCTAGTGGAATATTCTGTTTCTGTGCATTATAAGCACAAGCGTGCTGAAATAGCTTCTCCGTGTGGGTATTGAAAGCAGAAAATTTTTCAGTCCACAAATGTTTGAATAAATGGGTTACCTATAGCCCACATGACCAGCTACGTACATCCCGAAAGTTACTTTTCTTAGCCCAATTCTAGTAGAATATTCTGTTTCTGTGCATTATATCCACAAACGAGCTGAAATAGCTCCTCCGTATATGTATTGGAAGCAGACAATTTTTCAGTCCAAAAATGTGTGACTAAATGGGTTACCTATAGGACACAGGACCAGCTACCCACATCCACAAAGTTACTTTTCTTAGCTCAATTCTAGTGGAATATTCTTTTTCTGTGCATTATAAGCACAAGCGTGCTGAAATAGCTCCTCCGTATGGGTATTGGAAGCAGACAATTTTTCAGTCCAAAAATGTGTGACTAAATGGGTTACCTATAGCCCACAGGACCAGCTACGCACATCCTGAAAGTTACTTTTCTTAGCCCAATTCTAGTGGAATATTCTGTTTCTGTGCATTATTAGCACATACGAGCTGAAATAGCTCCTTCGTATGGGTGTTGGAAGCAGAAAACTCTTCAGTCCAAAAATGTGTGACTACATGGGTTACCTATAGCCCACAGGACCAGCTACCCACATCCACAAAGTTACTCTTCTTAGCTCAATTCTAGTGGAATATTCTTTTTCTGTGCATTATAAGCACAAGCGTGCTGAAATAGCTCCTCCGTATGGGTATTGGAAGCAGACAATTTTTCAGTCCAAAAATGTGTGACTAAATGGGTTACCTATAGCCCACAGGACCAGCTACGCACATCCTGAAAGTTACTTTTCTTAGCCCAATTCTAGTGGAATATTCTGTTTCTGTGCGTTATTAGCACATACGAGCTGAAATAGCTCCTTCGTATGGGTGTTGGAAGCAGAAAACTCTTCAGTCCAAAAATGTGTGACTACAGGGGTTACCTATAGCCCACAGTACCAGCTACCCACATCCACAAAGTTACTTTTCTTAGCTCAATTCTAGTGGAATATTCTGTTTCTGTGCATTATAAGCACAAGCGTGCTGAAATAGCTCCTCCGTATGGGTATTGGAAGCAGACAATTTTTCAGTCCAAAAATATGTGACTACATGGGTTACCTACATATAGCCCACAGGACCAGCTACGCACATCCTTAAAGTTACTTTTCTTAGCCCAATTCTAGTGGAATATTCTGTTTCTGTGCATTATAGGCACATACGAGCTGAAATAGCTCCTCCGTATAGGTGTTGGAAGCCGAAAACTCTTCAGTCCAAAAACGTGTGACTACATGGGTTACCTATAGCCCACAGGACCAGCTACGCACATCTTTAAAGTTACTTTTCTTAGCCCAATTCTAGTGGAATATTCTGCTTCTGTGCATTATAAGCACATACGAGCTGAAATAGCTCCTCCGTATGGGTGTTGGAAGCAGAAAATTCTTCAGTCCAAAAATGTGTGACTACATGGGTTACCTATAGCCCACAGGACCAGCTACCCACATCCTGAAAGTTACTTTTCTTAGCTCAATTCTAGTGGAATATTCTGTTTCTGTGCATTATAAGCACAAACGGGCTGAAATTGCTCCTTTGTATGGGTATTGGAAGCAGACAATTTTTCAGTCCAAAAATGTGGGACTAAATGGGTTACCTATAGCTCACAGGACCAGCTACGCACATCCTGAAAGTTACTTTTCTTAGCCCAATTCTTGTGGAATATTCCGTTTCTGTGCATTATAAGCACATACGAGCTGAAATAGCTCCTTCGTATGGGTGTTGGAAGCAGAAAACTCTTCAGTCCAAAAATGTGTGACTACATGGGTTACCTATAGCCCACAGGACCAGCTACCCACATCCACAAAGTTACTCTTCTTAGCTCAATTCTAGTGGAATATTCTGTTTCTGTGCATTATAAGCACAAGCGTGCTGAAATAGCTTCTCCGTGTGGGTATTGGAAGCAGACAATTTTTCAGTCCAAAAATGTGTGACTAAATGGGTTACCTATAGCCCACATGACCAGCTACGTACATCCCGAAAGTTACTTTTCTTAGCCCAATTCTAGTAGAATATTCTGTTTCTGTGCATTATATCCACAAACGAGCTGAAATAGCTCCTCCGTATATGTATTGGAAGCAGACAATTTTTCAGTCCAAAAATGTGTGACTAAATGGGTTACCTATAGTCCACAGTACCAGCTACCCACATCCACAAAGTTACTTTTCTTAGCTCAATTCTAGTGGAATATTCTTTTTCTGTGCATTATAAGCACAAGCGTGCTGAAATAGCTCCTCCGTATGGGTATTGGAAGCAGACAATTTTTCAGTCCAAAAATGTGTGACTAAATGGGTTACCTATAGCCCACAGGACCAGCTACGCACATACTGAAAGTTACTTTTCTTAGCCCAATTCTAGTGGAATATTCTGTTTCTGTGCATTATATCCACATACGAGCTGAAATAGCTCCTCCGTATGGGTGTTGGAAGCAGAAAACTCTTCAGTCCAAAAATGTGTGACTACATGGGTTACCTATAGCCCACAGTACCAGCTACCCACATCCACAAAGTTACTTTTCTTAGCTCAATTCTAGTGGAATATTCTGTTTCTGTGCATTATAAGCACAAGCGTGCTGAAATAGCTCCTCCGTATGGGTATTGGAAGCAGACAATTTTTCAGTCCAAAAATGTGTGACTAAATGGGTTACCTATAGCCCACAGGACCAGCTACGCACATCCTGAAAGTTACTTTTCTTAGTCCAATTCTAGTGGAATATTCTGTTTCTGTGCATTATAAGCACAAGCGTGCTGAAATAGCTCCTTCGTATGGGTATTGGAAGCAGACAATTTTTCAGTCCAAAAATGTGTGACTAAATGGGTTACCTATAGCCAACAGGACCAGCTACGCACATCCTGAAAGTTACTTCTCTTAGCCCAATTCTAGTAGAGTATTCTGTTTCTGTGCATTATATCCACATACGAGCTGAAATAGCTCCTCCGTATGGGTATTGGAAGCAGAAAACTCTTCAGTCCAAAAATGTGTGACTACATGGGTTACCTATAGCCCACAGGACCAGCTACCCACATCCACAAAGTTACTCTTCTTAGCTCAATTCTAGTGGAATATTCTGTTTCTGTGCATTATAAGCACAAGCGTGCTGAAATAGCTTCTCCGTGTGGGTATTGGAAGCAGAAAATTTTTCAGTCCACAAATGTTTGAATAAATGGGTTACCTATAGCCCACAGTACCAGCTACGCACATCTTTAAAGTTACTTTTCTTAGCCCAATTCTAGTGGAATATTCTGTTTCTGTGCATTATAGGCACATACGAGCTGAAATAGCTCCTCCGTATAGGTGTTGGAAGCCGAAAACTCTTCAGTCCAAAAACGTGTGACTACATGGGTTACCTATAGCCCACAGGACCAGCTACGCACATCTTTAAAGTTACTTTTTTAGCCCAATTCTAGTGGAATATTCTGCTTCTGTGCATTATAAGCACATACGAGCTGAAATAGCTCCTCCGTATGGGTGTTGGAAGCAGAAAACTCTTCAGTCCAAAAATGTGTGACTACATGGGTTACCTATAGCCCACAGGACCAGCAACCCACATCCTGAAAGTTACTTTTCTTAGCTCAATTCTAGTGGAATATTCTGTTTCTGTGCATTATAAGCACAAACGGGCTGAAATTGCTTCTTTGTATGGGTATTGGAAGCAGACAATTTTTCAGTCCAAAAATGTGGGACTAAATGGGTTACCTATAGCTCACAGGACCAGCTACGCACATCCTGAAAGTTACTTTTCTTAGCCCAATTCTAGTGGAATATTCCGTTTCTGTGCATTATAAGCACATACGAGCTGAAATAGCTCATCCGTATGGGTGTTGGAAGCAGAAAACTCTTCAGTCCAAAAATGTGTGACTACATGGGTTACCTATAGCCCACAGGACCAGCTACCCACATCCACAAAGTTACTCTTCTTAGCTCAATTCTAGTGGAATATTCTGTTTCTGTGCATTATAAGCACAAGCGTGCTGAAATAGCTTCTCCGTGTGGGTATTGGAAGCAGAAAATTTTTCAGTCCACAAATGTTTGAATAAATGGGTTACCTATAGCCCACATGACCAGCTACGTACATCCCGAAAGTTACTTTTCTTAGCCCAATTCTAGTAGAATATTCTGTTTCTGTGCATTATATCCACAAACGAGCTGAAATAGCTCCTCCGTATATGTATTGGAAGCAGACAATTTTTCAGTCCAAAAATGTGTGACTAAATGGGTTACCTATAGGACACAGGACCAGCTACCCACATCCAGAAAGCTACTTTTCTTAGCAGAATTCTAGTAGAATATTCTGTTTCTGTGCATTATAAGCACAAACGAACTGAAATAGCTCCTCCGTATGGGTATTGGAAGCAGACAATTTTTTAGTCCAAAAATGTGTGACTACATAAATGGGTTACCTATGGCCCACAGGACCTTCTACGCACATCCTGAAAGTTACTTTTCTTAGCCCAATTCTAGTGGAATATTCTGTTTCTGTGCATTATATCCACATACGAGCTGAAATAGCTCCTCCGTATGGGTGTTGGAAGCAGAAAACTCTTCAGTCCAAAAATGTGTGACTACATGGGTTACCTATAGCCCACAGTACCAGCTACCCACATCCACAAAGTTACTTTTCTTAGCCCAATTTTAGTGGAATATTCTGCTTCTGTGCATTATAAGCACATACGAGCTGAAATAGCTCCTCCGTATGGGTGTTGGAAGCAGAAAACTCTTCAGTCCAAAAATGTGTGACTACATGGGTTACCTATAGCCCACTGGACCAGCTACCCACATCCTGAAAGTTACTTTTCTTAGCTCAATTCTAGTGGAATATTCTGTTTCTGTGCATTATAAGCACAAACGGGCTGAAATTGCTCCTTTGTATGGGTATTGGAAGCAGACAATTTTTCAGTCCAAAAATGTGGGACTAAATGGGTTACCTATAGCCCACAGGACCAGCTACGCACATCCTGAAAGTTACTTTTCTTAGCCCAATTCTAGTGGAATATACCGTTTCTGTGCATTATAAGCACATACGAGCTGAAATAGCTCCTCCGTATGGGTGTTGGAAGCAGAAAACTCTTCAGTCCAAAAATGTGTGACTACATGGGTTACCTATAGCCCACAGGACCAGCTACCCACATCCACAAAGTTACTCTTCTTAGCTCAATTCTAGTGGAATATTCTGTTTCTGTGCATTATAAGCACAAGCGTGCTGAAATAGCTTCTCCGTGTGGGTATTGGAAGCAGAAAATTTTTCAGTCCACAAATGTTTGAATAAATGGGTTACCTATAGCCCACAGTACCAGCTACGCACATCTTTAAAGTTACTTTTCTTAGCCCAATTCTAGTGGAATATTCTGTTTCTGTGCATTATAGGCACATACGAGCTGAAATAGCTCCTCCGTATAGGTGTTGGAAGCCGAAAACTCTTCAGTCCAAAAACGTGTGACTACATGGGTTACCTATAGCCCACAGGACCAGCTACGCACATCTTTAAAGTTACTTTTTTAGCCCAATTCTAGTGGAATATTCTGCTTCTGTGCATTATAAGCACATACGAGCTGAAATAGCTCCTCCGTATGGGTGTTGGAAGCAGAAAACTCTTCAGTCCAAAAATGTGTGACTACATGGGTTACCTATAGCCCACAGGACCAGCAACCCACATCCTGAAAGTTACTTTTCTTAGCTCAATTCTAGTGGAATATTCTGTTTCTGTGCATTATAAGCACAAACGGGCTGAAATTGCTTCTTTGTATGGGTATTGGAAGCAGACAATTTTTCAGTCCAAAAATGTGGGACTAAATGGGTTACCTATAGCTCACAGGACCAGCTACGCACATCCTGAAAGTTACTTTTCTTAGCCCAATTCTAGTGGAATATTCCGTTTCTGTGCATTATAAGCACATACGAGCTGAAATAGCTCATCCGTATGGGTGTTGGAAGCAGAAAACTCTTCAGTCCAAAAATGTGTGACTACATGGGTTACCTATAGCCCACAGGACCAGCTACCCACATCCACAAAGTTACTCTTCTTAGCTCAATTCTAGTGGAATATTCTGTTTCTGTGCATTATAAGCACAAGCGTGCTGAAATAGCTTCTCCGTGTGGGTATTGGAAGCAGAAAATTTTTCAGTCCACAAATGTTTGAATAAATGGGTTACCTATAGCCCACATGACCAGCTACGTACATCCCGAAAGTTACTTTTCTTAGCCCAATTCTAGTAGAATATTCTGTTTCTGTGCATTATATCCACAAACGAGCTGAAATAGCTCCTCCGTATATGTATTGGAAGCAGACAATTTTTCAGTCCAAAAATGTGTGACTAAATGGGTTACCTATAGGACACAGGACCAGCTACCCACATCCAGAAAGCTACTTTTCTTAGCAGAATTCTAGTAGAATATTCTGTTTCTGTGCATTATAAGCACAAACGAACTGAAATAGCTCCTCCGTATGGGTATTGGAAGCAGACAATTTTTTAGTCCAAAAATGTGTGACTACATAAATGGGTTACCTATGGCCCACAGGACCTTCTACGCACATCCTGAAAGTTACTTTTCTTAGCCCAATTCTAGTGGAATATTCTGTTTCTGTGCATTATATCCACATACGAGCTGAAATAGCTCCTCCGTATGGGTGTTGGAAGCAGAAAACTCTTCAGTCCAAAAATGTGTGACTACATGGGTTACCTATAGCCCACAGTACCAGCTACCCACATCCACAAAGTTACTTTTCTTAGCCCAATTTTAGTGGAATATTCTGCTTCTGTGCATTATAAGCACATACGAGCTGAAATAGCTCCTCCGTATGGGTGTTGGAAGCAGAAAACTCTTCAGTCCAAAAATGTGTGACTACATGGGTTACCTATAGCCCACTGGACCAGCTACCCACATCCTGAAAGTTACTTTTCTTAGCTCAATTCTAGTGGAATATTCTGTTTCTGTGCATTATAAGCACAAACGGGCTGAAATTGCTCCTTTGTATGGGTATTGGAAGCAGACAATTTTTCAGTCCAAAAATGTGGGACTAAATGGGTTACCTATAGCCCACAGGACCAGCTACGCACATCCTGAAAGTTACTTTTCTTAGCCCAATTCTAGTGGAATATACCGTTTCTGTGCATTATAAGCACATACGAGCTGAAATAGCTCCTCCGTATGGGTGTTGGAAGCAGAAAACTCTTCAGTCCAAAAATGTGTGACTACATGGGTTACCTATAGCCCACAGGACCAGCTACCCACATCCACAAAGTTACTCTTCTTAGCTCAATTCTAGTGGAATATTCTGTTTCTGTGCATTATAAGCACAAGCGTGCTGAAATAGCTCCTCCGTATGGGTATTGGAAGCAGACAATTTTTCAGTCCAAAAATGTGTGACTAAATGGGTTACCTGTAGCCCACAGGACCAGCTACGCACATCCTGAAAGTTACTTTTCTTAGTCCAATTCTAGTGGAATATTCTATTTCTGTGCATTATATCCACATACGAGCTGAAATAGCTATTCCGTATGGGTGTTGGAAGCAGAAAACTCTTCAGTCCAAAAATGTGTGACTACATGGGTTACCTATAGCCCACATGACCAGCTACGCACATCCTGAAAGTTACTTTTCTTAGCCCAATTCTAGTGGAATATACCGTTTCTGTGCATTATAAGCACATACGAGCTGAAATAGCTCCTCCGTATGGGTGTTGGAAGCAGAAAACTCTTCAGTCCAAAAATGTGTGACTACATGGGTTACCTATAGCCCACAGGACCAGCTACCCACATCCTGAAAGTTACTTTTCTTAGCCCAATTCTAGTGGAATATTCTGTTTCTGTGCATTATAAGCACATACGAGCTGAAATAGCTCCTCCGTATGGGTGTTGGAAGCAGAAAACTCTTCAGTCCAAAAATGTGTGACTACATGGGTTACCTATAGCCCACAGGACCAGCTACCCACATCCTGAAAGTTACTTTTCTTAGCTCAATTCTAGTGGAATATTCTGTTTCTGTGCATTATAAGCACAAGCGTGCTGAAATAGCTCCTCCGTATGGGTATTGGAAGCAGACAATTTTTCAGTCCAAAAATGTGTGACTAAATGGGTTACCTATAGCCCACAGGACCAGCTACGCACATCCTGAAAGTTACTTTTCTTAGTCCAATTCTAGTGGAATATTCTGTTTCTGTCCATTATATCCACATACGAGCTGAAATAGCTATTCCGTATGGGTGTTGGAAGCAGAAAACTCTTCAGTCCAAAAATGTGTGACTACATGGGTTACCTATAGCCCACAGGACCAGCTACCCACATCCTGAAAGTTACTTTTCTTAGCTCAATTCTAGTGGAATATTCTGTTTCTGTGCATTATAAGCACAAGCGTGCTGAAATAGCTCCTCCGTATGGGTATTGGAAGCAGACAATTTTTCAGTCCAAAAATGTGTGACTAAATGGGTTACCTATAGCCCACAGGACCAGCTACGCACATCCTGAAAGTTACTTTTCTTAGTCCAATTCTAGTGGAATATTCTGTTTCTGTCCATTATATCCACATACGAGCTGAAATAGCTATTCCGTATGGGTGTTGGAAGCAGAAAACTCTTCAGTCCAAAAATGTGTGACTACATGGGTTACCTATAGCCCACAGGACCAGCTACGCACATCCTGAAAGTTACTTTTCTTAGCCCAATTCTAGTGGAATATACCGTTTCTGTGCATTATAAGCACATACGAGCTGAAATAGCTCCTCCGTATGGGTCTTGGAAGCAGACAATTTTTCAGTCCAAAAATGTGTGACTAAATGGGTTACCTATAGCCCACAGGACCAGCTACGCACATCCTGAAAGTTACTTTTCTTAGCCCAATTCTAGTGGAATATTCTGTTTCTGTGCATTATAAGCACATACGAGCTGAAATAGCTCCTCCGTATGGGTGTTGGAAGCAGAAAACTCTTCAGTCCAAAAATATGTGACCACATGGGTTAACTATAGCCCACAGGACCAGCTACGCACATTCTTAAAGTTACTTTTCTTAGCCCAATTCTAGTGGAATATTCTGTTTCTGTGCATTATAAGCACATACGAGCTGAAATAGCTCCTCCGTATGGGTGTTGGAAGCAGAAAACTCTTCAGTCCAAAAATATGTGACCACATGGGTTAACTATAGCCCACAGGACCAGCTACGCACATTCTTAAAGTTACTTTTCTTAGCCCAATTCTAGTGGAATATTCTGTTTCTGTGCATTATAAGCACAAGCGTGCTGAAATAGTTCCTCCGTATGGGTATTGGAAGCAGACAATTTTTCAGTCCAAAAATATGTGACTACATGGGTTACCTACATATAGCCCACAGGACCAGCTACGCACATCCTTAAAGTTACTTTTCTTAGCCCAATTCTAGTGGAATATTCTGTTTCTGTGCATTATAGGCACATACGAGCTGAAATAGCTCCTCCGTATAGGTGTTGGAAGCCGAAAACTCTTCAGTCCAAAAACGTGTGACTACATGGGTTACCTATAGCCCACAGGACCAGCTACCCACATCCTGAAAGTTACTTTTCTTAGCTCAATTCTAGTGGAATATTCTGTTTCTGTGCATTATAAGCACAAACGGGCTGAAATTGCTCCTTTGTATGGGTATTGGAAGCAGACAATTTTTCAGTCCAAAAATGTGGGACTAAATGGGTTACCTATAGCTCACAGGACCAGCTACGCACATCCTGAAAGTTACTTTTCTTAGCCCAATTCTAGTGGAATATTCTGTTTCTGTGCATTATAGGCACATACGAGCTGAAATAGCTAATCCGTATAGGTGTTGGAAGCCGAAAACTCTTCAGTCCAAAAACGTGTGACTACATGGGTTACCTATAGCCCACAGGACCAGCTACGCACATCTTTAAATTTACTTTTCTTAGCCCAATTCTAGTGGAATATTCTGCTTCTGTGCATTATAAGCACATACGAGCTGAAATAGCTCCTCCGTATGGGTGTTGGAAGCAGAAAACTCTTCACTAACTACATGGGTTACCTATAGCCCACTGGACCAGCTACCCACATCCTGAAAGTTACTTTTCTTAGCTCAATTCTAGTGGAATATTCTGTTTCTGTGCATTATAAGCACAAACGGGCTGAAATTGCTCCTTTGTATGGGTATTGGAAGCAGACAATTTTTCAGTCCAAAAATGTGGGACTAAATGTTTTACCTATAGCCCACAGGACCAGCTACGCACATCCTGAAAGTTACTTTTCTTAGCCCAATTCTAGTGGAATATACCGTTTCTGTGCATTATAAGCACATACGAGCTGAAATAGCTCCTCCGTATGGGTGTTGGAAGCAGAAAACTCTTCAGTCCAAAAATGTGTGACTACATGGGTTACCTATAGCCCACAGGACCAGCTACCCACATCCACAAAGTTACTCTTCTTAGCTCAATTCTAGTGGAATATTCTGTTTCTGTGCATTATAAGCACAAGCGTGCTGAAATAGCTCCTCCGTATGGGTATTGGAAGCAGACAATTTTTCAGTCCAAAAATGTGTGACTAAATGGGTTACCTATAGCCCACAGGACCAGCTACGCACATCCTGAAAGTTACTTTTCTTAGTCCAATTCTAGTGGAATATTCTGTTTCTGTCCATTATATCCACATACGAGCTGAAATAGTTATTCCGTATGGGTGTTGGAAGCAGGAAACTCTTCAGTCCAAAAATGTGTGACTACATGGGTTACCTATAGCCCACAGTACCAGCTACCCACATCCACAAAGTTTCTTTTCTTAGCTCAATTCTAGTGGAATATTCTGTTTCTGTGCATTATAAGCACAAGCGTGCTGAAATAGCTCCTCCGTATGGGTATTGGAAGCAGACAATTTTTCAGTCCAAAAATGTGTGACTAAATGGGTTACCTATAGCCCACAGGACCAGCTACGCACATCCTGAAAGTTACTTTTCTTAGTCCAATTCTAGTGGAATATTCTGTTTCTGTCCATTATATCCACATACGAGCTGAAATAGCTATTCCGTATGGGTGTTGGAAGCAGAAAACTCTTCAGTCCAAAAATGTGTGACTACATGGGTTACCTATAGCCCACAGGACCAGCTACGCACATCCTGAAAGTTACTTTTCTTAGCCCAATTCTAGTGGAATATACCGTTTCTGTGCATTATAAGCACATACGAGCTGAAATAGCTCCTCCGTATGGGTGTTGGAAGCAGAAAACTCTTCAGTCCAAAAATGTGTGACTACAGGGGTTACCTATAGCCCACAGTACCAGCTACCCACATCCACAAAGTTACTTTTCTTAGCTCAATTCTAGTGGAATATTCTGTTTCTGTGCATTATAAGCACAAGCGTGCTGAAATAGCTCCTCCGTATGGGTATTGGAAGCAGACAATTTTTCAGTCCAAAAATATGTGACTACATGGGTTACCTACATATAGCCCACAGGACCAGCTACGCACATCCTTAAAGTTACTTTTCTTAGCCCAATTCTAGTGGAATATTCTGTTTCTGTGCATTATAGGCACATACGAGCTGAAATAGCTCCTCCGTATAGGTGTTGGAAGCCGAAAACTCTTCAGTCCAAAAACGTGTGACTACATGGGTTACCTATAGCCCACAGGACCAGCTACGCACATCTTTAAAGTTACTTTTCTTAGCCCAATTCTAGTGGAATATTCTGCTTCTGTGCATTATAAGCACATACGAGCTGAAATAGCTCCTCCGTATGGGTGTTGGAAGCAGAAAATTCTCCAGTCCAAAAATGTGTGACTACATGGGTTACCTATAGCCCACAGGACCAGCTACCCACATCCTGAAAGTTACTTTTCTTAGCTCAATTCTAGTGGAATATTCTGTTTCTGTGCATTATAAGCACAAACGGGCTGAAATTGCTCCTTTGTATGGGTATTGGAAGCAGACAATTTTTCAGTCCAAAAATGTGGGACTAAATGGGTTACCTATAGCTCACAGGACCAGCTACGCACATCCTGAAAGTTACTTTTCTTAGCCCAATTCTTGTGGAATATTCCGTTTCTGTGCATTATAAGCACATACGAACTGAAATAGCTCATCCGTATGGATGTTGGAAGCAGAAAACTCTTCAGTCCAAAAATGTGTGACTACATGGGTTACCTATAGTCCACAGGACCAGCTACCCACATCCACAAAGTTACTCTTCTTAGCTCAATTCTAGTGGAATATTCTGTTTCTGTGCATTATAAGCACAAGCGTGCTGAAATAGCTTCTCCGTGTGGGTATTGGAAGCAGAAAATTTTTCAGTCCACAAATGTTTGAATAAATGGGTTACCTATAGCCCACATGACCAGCTACGTACATCCCGAAAGTTACTTTTCTTAGCCCAATTCTAGTAGAATATTCTGTTTCTGTGCATTATATCCACAAACGAGCTGAAATAGCTCCTCCGTATATGTATTGGAAGCAGACAATTTTTCAGTCCAAAAATGTGTGACTAAATGGGTTACCTATAGGACACAGGACCAGCTACCCACATCCAGAAAGCTACTTTTCTTAGCAGAATTCTAGTAGAATATTCTGTTTCTGTGCATTATAAGCAGAAACGAGCTGAAATAGCTCCTCCGTATGGGTATTGGAAGCAGACAATTTTTTAGTCCAAAAATGTGTGACTACATAAATGGGTTACCTATGGCCCACAGGACCTTCTACGCACATCCTGAAAGTTACTTTTCTTAGCCCAATTCTAGTGGAATATTCTGTTTCTGTGCATTATATCCACATACGAGCTGAAATAGCTCCTCCGTATGGGTGTTGGAAGCAGAAAACTCTTCAGTCCAAAAATATGTGACCACATGGGTTAACTATAGCCCACAGGACCAGCTACGCACATTCTTAAAGTTACTTTTCTTAGCCCAATTCTAGTGGAATATTCTGTTTCTGTGCATTATAAGCACATACGAGCTGAAATAGCTCACTCGTATGGGTGTTGGAAGCAGAAAACTCTTCAGTCCAAAAATATGTGACTACATGGGTTACCTACATATAGCCCACAGGACCAGCTAAGCACATCCTTAAAGTTACTTTTCTTAGCCCAATTCTAGTGGAATATTCTGTTTCTGTGCATTATAGGCACATACGAGCTGAAATAGCTCCTCCGTATAGGTGTTGGAAGCCGAAAACTCTTCAGTCCAAAAACGTGTGACTACATGGGTTACCTATAGATCACAGGACCAGCTACGCACATCTTTAAAGTTACTTTTCTTAGCCCAATTCTAGTGGAATATTCTGCTTCTGTGCATTATAAGCACATACGAGCTGAAATAGCTCCTCCGTATGGGTGTTGGAAGCAGAAAACTCTTCAGTCCAAAAATGTGTGACTACATGGGTTACCTATAGCCCACAGGACCAGCTACCCACATTTTGAAAGTTACTTTTCTTAGCTCAATTCTAGTGGAATATTCTGTTTCTGTGCATTATAAGCACAAACGGGCTGAAATTGCTCCTTTGTATGGGTATTGGAAGCAGACAATTTTTCAGTCCAAAAATGTGGGACTAAATGGGTTACCTATAGCTCACAGGACCAGCTACGCACATCCTGAAAGTTACTTTTCTTAGCCCAATTCTAGTGGAATATTCCGTTTCTGTGCATTATAAGCACATACGAGCTGAAATAGCTCCTTCGTATGGGTGTTGGAAGCAGAAAACTCTTCAGTCCAAAAATGTGTGACTACATGGGTTACCTATAGCCCACAGGACCAGCTACCCACATCCACAAAGTTACTCTTCTTAGCTCAATTCTAGTGGAATATTCTGTTTCTGTGCATTATAAGCACAAGCGTGCTGAAATAGCTTCTCCGTGTGGGTATTGAAAGCAGAAAATTTTTCAGTCCACAAATGTTTGAATAAATGTGTTACCTATAGCCCACATGACCAGCTACGTACATCCCGAAAGTTACTTTTCTTAGCCCAATTCTAGTAGAATATTCTGTTTCTGTGCATTATATCCACAAACGAGCTGAAATAGCTCCTCCGTATATGTATTGGAAGCAGACAATTTTTCAGTCCAAAAATGTGTGACTAAATGGGTTACCTATAGGACACAGGACCAGCTACCCACATCCACAAAGTTACTTTTCTTAGCTCAATTCTAGTGGAATATTCTTTTTCTGTGCATTATAAGCACAAGCGTGCTGAAATAGCTCCTCCGTATGGGTATTGGAAGCAGACAATTTTTCAGTCCAAAAATGTGTGACTAAATGGGTTACCTATAGCCCACAGGACCAGCTACGCACATCCTGAAAGTTACTTTTCTTAGCCCAATTCTAGTGGAATATTCTGTTTCTGTGCATTATTAGCACATACGAGCTGAAATAGCTCCTTCGTATGGGTGTTGGAAGCAGAAAACTCTTCAGTCCAAAAATGTGTGACTACATGGGTTACCTATAGCCCACAGGACCAGCTACCCACATCCACAAAGTTACTCTTCTTAGCTCAATTCTAGTGGAATATTCTTTTTCTGTGCATTATAAGCACAAGCGTGCTGAAATAGCTCCTCCGTATGGGTATTGGAAGCAGACAATTTTTCAGTCCAAAAATGTGTGACTAAATGGGTTACCTATAGCCCACAGGACCAGCTACGCACATCCTGAAAGTTACTTTTCTTAGCCCAATTCTAGTGGAATATTCTGTTTCTGTGCATTATTAGCACATACGAGCTGAAATAGCTCCTTCGTATGGGTGTTGGAAGCAGAAAACTCTTCAGTCCAAAAATGTGTGACTACAGGGGTTACCTATAGCCCACAGTACCAGCTACCCACATCCACAAAGTTACTTTTCTTAGCTCAATTCTAGTGGAATATTCTGTTTCTGTGCATTATAAGCACAAGCGTGCTGAAATAGCTCCTCCGTATGGGTATTGGAAGCAGACAATTTTTCAGTCCAAAAATATGTGACTACATGGGTTACCTACATATAGCCCACAGGACCAGCTACGCACATCCTTAAAGTTACTTTTCTTAGCCCAATTCTAGTGGAATATTCTGTTTCTGTGCATTATAGGCACATACGAGCTGAAATAGCTCCTCCGTATAGGTGTTGGAAGCCGAAAACTCTTCAGTCCAAAAACGTGTGACTACATGGGTTACCTATAGCCCACAGGACCAGCTACGCACATCTTTAAAGTTACTTTTCTTAGCCCAATTCTAGTGGAATATTCTGCTTCTGTGCATTATAAGCACATACGAGCTGAAATAGCTCCTCCGTATGGGTGTTGGAAGCAGAAAATTCTTCAGTCCAAAAATGTGTGACTACATGGGTTACCTATAGCCCACAGGACCAGCTACCCACATCCTGAAAGTTACTTTTCTTAGCTCAATTCTAGTGGAATATTCTGTTTCTGTGCATTATAAGCACAAACGGGCTGAAATTGCTCCTTTGTATGGGTATTGGAAGCAGACAATTTTTCAGTCCAAAAATGTGGGACTAAATGGGTTACCTATAGCTCACAGGACCAGCTACGCACATCCTGAAAGTTACTTTTCTTAGCCCAATTCTTGTGGAATATTCCGTTTCTGTGCATTATAAGCACATACGAGCTGAAATAGCTCCTTCGTATGGGTGTTGGAAGCAGAAAACTCTTCAGTCCAAAAATGTGTGACTACATGGGTTACCTATAGCCCACAGGACCAGCTACCCACATCCACAAAGTTACTCTTCTTAGCTCAATTCTAGTGGAATATTCTGTTTCTGTGCATTATAAGCACAAGCGTGCTGAAATAGCTTCTCCGTGTGGGTATTGGAAGCAGACAATTTTTCAGTCCAAAAATGTGTGACTAAATGGGTTACCTATAGCCCACATTACCAGCTACGTACATCCCGAAAGTTACTTTTCTTAGCCCAATTCTAGTAGAATATTCTGTTTCTGTGCATTATATCCACAAACGAGCTGAAATAGCTCCTCCGTATATGTATTGGAAGCAGACAATTTTTCAGTCCAAAAATGTGTGACTAAATGGGTTACCTATAGTCCACAGTACCAGCTACCCACATCCACAAAGTTACTTTTCTTAGCTCAATTCTAGTGGAATATTCTTTTTCTGTGCATTATAAGCACAAGCGTGCTGAAATAGCTCCTCCGTATGGGTATTGGAAGCAGACAATTTTTCAGTCCAAAAATGTGTGACTAAATGGGTTACCTATAGCCCACAGGACCAGCTACGCACATCCTGAAAGTTACTTTTCTTAGCCCAATTCTAGTGGAATATTCTGTTTCTGTGCATTATATCCACATACGAGCTGAAATAGCTCCTCCGTATGGGTGTTGGAAGCAGAAAACTCTTCAGTCCAAAAATGTGTGACTACATGGGTTACCTATAGCCCACAGTACCAGCTACCCACATCCACAAAGTTACTTTTCTTAGCTCAATTCTAGTGGAATATTCTGTTTCTGTGCATTATAAGCACAAGCGTGCTGAAATAGCTCCTCCGTATGGGTATTGGAAGCAGACAATTTTTCAGTCCAAAAATGTGTGACTAAATGGGTTACCTATAGCCCACAGGACCAGCTACGCACATCCTGAAAGTTACTTTTCTTAGTCCAATTCTAGTGGAATATTCTGTTTCTGTGCATTATAAGCACAAGCGTGCTGAAATAGCTCCTTCGTATGGGTATTGGAAGCAGACAATTTTTCAGTCCAAAAATGTGTGACTAAATGGGTTACCTATAGCCAACAGGACCAGCTACGCACATCCTGAAAGTTACTTCTCTTAGCCCAATTCTAGTAGAGTATTCTGTTTCTGTGCATTATATCCACATACGAGCTGAAATAGCTCCTCCGTATGGGTATTGGAAGCAGAAAACTCTTCAGTCCAAAAATGTGTGACTACATGGGTTACCTATAGCCCACAGGACCAGCTACCCACATCCACAAAGTTACTCTTCTTAGCTCAATTCTAGTGGAATATTCTGTTTCTGTGCATTATAAGCACAAGCGTGCTGAAATAGCTTCTCCGTGTGGGTATTGGAAGCAGAAAATTTTTCAGTCCACAAATGTTTGAATAAATGGGTTACCTATAGCCCACAGTACCAGCTACGCACATCTTTAAAGTTACTTTTCTTAGCCCAATTCTAGTGGAATATTCTGTTTCTGTGCATTATAGGCACATACGAGCTGAAATAGCTAGTCCGTATAGGTGTTGGAAGCCGAAAACTCTTCAGTCCAAAAACGTGTGACTACATGGGTTACCTATAGCCCACAGGACCAGCTACGCACATCTTTAAAGTTACTTTTTTAGCCCAATTCTAGTGGAATATTCTGCTTCTGTGCATTATAAGCACATACGAGCTGAAATAGCTCCTCCGTATGGGTGTTGGAAGCAGAAAACTCTTCAGTCCAAAAATGTGTGACTACATGGGTTACCTATAGCCCACAGGACCAGCAACCCACATCCTGAAAGTTACTTTTCTTAGCTCAATTCTAGTGGAATATTCTGTTTCTGTGCATTATAAGCACAAACGGGCTGAAATTGCTTCTTTGTATGGGTATTGGAAGCAGACAATTTTTCAGTCCAAAAATGTGGGACTAAATGGGTTACCTATAGCTCACAGGACCAGCTACGCACATCCTGAAAGTTACTTTTCTTAGCCCAATTCTAGTGGAATATTCCGTTTCTGTGCATTATAAGCACATACGAGCTGAAATAGCTCATCCGTATGGGTGTTGGAAGCAGAAAACTCTTCAGTCCAAAAATGTGTGACTACATGGGTTACCTATAGCCCACAGGACCAGCTACCCACATCCACAAAGTTACTCTTCTTAGCTCAATTCTAGTGGAATATTCTGTTTCTGTGCATTATAAGCACAAGCGTGCTGAAATAGCTTCTCCGTGTGGGTATTGGAAGCAGAAAATTTTTCAGTCCACAAATGTTTGAATAAATGGGTTACCTATAGCCCACATGACCAGCTACGTACATCCCGAAAGTTACTTTTCTTAGCCCAATTCTAGTAGAATATTCTGTTTCTGTGCATTATATCCACAAACGAGCTGAAATAGCTCCTCCGTATATGTATTGGAAGCAGACAATTTTTCAGTCCAAAAATGTGTGACTAAATGGGTTACCTATAGGACACAGGACCAGCTACCCACATCCAGAAAGCTACTTTTCTTAGCAGAATTCTAGTAGAATATTCTGTTTCTGTGCATTATAAGCACAAACGAACTGAAATAGCTCCTCCGTATGGGTATTGGAAGCAGACAATTTTTTAGTCCAAAAATGTGTGACTACATAAATGGGTTACCTATGGCCCACAGGACCTTCTACGCACATCCTGAAAGTTACTTTTCTTAGCCCAATTCTAGTGGAATATTCCGTTTCTGTGCATTATAAGCACATACGAGCTGAAATAGCTCATCCGTATGGGTGTTGGAAGCAGAAAACTCTTCAGTCCAAAAATGTGTGACTACATGGGTTACCTATAGCCCACAGGACCAGCTACCCACATCCACAAAGTTACTCTTCTTAGCTCAATTCTAGTGGAATATTCTGTTTCTGTGCATTATAAGCACAAGCGTGCTGAAATAGCTTCTCCGTGTGGGTATTGGAAGCAGAAAATTTTTCAGTCCACAAATGTTTGAATAAATGGGTTACCTATAGCCCACATGACCAGCTACGTACATCCCGAAAGTTACTTTTCTTAGCCCAATTCTAGTAGAATATTCTGTTTCTGTGCATTATATCCACAAACGAGCTGAAATAGCTCCTCCGTATATGTATTGGAAGCAGACAATTTTTCAGTCCAAAAATGTGTGACTAAATGGGTTACCTATAGGACACAGGACCAGCTACCCACATCCAGAAAGCTACTTTTCTTAGCAGAATTCTAGTAGAATATTCTGTTTCTGTGCATTATAAGCACAAACGAACTGAAATAGCTCCTCCGTATGGGTATTGGAAGCAGACAATTTTTTAGTCCAAAAATGTGTGACTACATAAATGGGTTACCTATGGCCCACAGGACCTTCTACGCACATCCTGAAAGTTACTTTTCTTAGCCCAATTCTAGTGGAATATTCTGTTTCTGTGCATTATATCCACATACGAGCTGAAATAGCTCCTCCGTATGGGTGTTGGAAGCAGAAAACTCTTCAGTCCAAAAATGTGTGACTAAATGGGTTACCTATAGCCAACAGGACCAGCTACGCACATCCTGAAAGTTACTTCTCTTAGCCCAATTCTAGTAGAGTATTCTGTTTCTGTGCATTATATCCACATACGAGCTGAAATAGCTTCTCCGTATGGGTATTGGAAGCAGAAAATTTTTCTGTCCAAAAATGTGTAAATAAATGGGTTACACATACGCCAATGAAGCAGCTACGCACATCCAGAAAGTTACTTTTCTTAGCCCAATTCTAGTAGAATATTCTGTTTCTGTGCATTATAAACACAAACGCGCTGAAATAGTTCCTCCGTATGGCTATTGGAAGCAGAAAATGTTTCAGTCCAAAAATGTGTGACTACAGAAATGGGTTACCTATAGCCCACAGGACCAGCTACGCACATCCTGAAAGTTACTTTTCTTAGTCCAATTCTAGTGGAATATTCTGTTTCTGTGCATTATAAGCACAAGCGTGCTGAAATAGCTCCTTCGTATGGGTATTGGAAGCAGACAATTTTTCAGTCCAAAAATGTGTGACTAAATGGGTTACCTATAGCCAACAGGACCAGCTAAGCACATCCTGAAAGTTACTTCTCTTAGCCCAATTCTAGTAGAGTATTCTGTTTCTGTGCATTATATCCACATACGAGCTGAAATAGCTCCTCCGTATGGGTATTGGAAGCAGAAAACTCTTCAGTCCAAAAATGTGTGACTACATGGGTTACCTATAGCCCACAGGACCAGCTACCCACATCCACAAAGTTACTCTTCTTAGCTCAATTCTAGTGGAATATTCTGTTTCTGTGCATTATAAGCACAAGCGTGCTGAAATAGCTTCTCCGTGTGGGTATTGGAAGCAGAAAATTTTTCAGTCCACAAATGTTTGAATAAATGGGTTACCTATAGCCCACATGACCAGCTACCCACATCCACAAAGTTACTCTTCTTAGCTCAATTCTAGTGGAATATTCTGTTTCTGTGCATTATAAGCACAAGCGTGCTGAAATAGCTCCTCCGTATGGGTATTGGAAGCAGACAATTTTTCAGTCCAAAAATGTGTGACTAAATGGGTTACCTATAGCCAACAGGACCAGCTACGCACATCCTGAAAGTTACTTCTCTTAGCCCAATTCTAGTAGAGTATTCTGTTTCTGTGCATTATATCCACATACGAGCTGAAATAGCTCCTCCGTATGGGTGTTGGAAGCAGAAAACTCTTCAGTCCAAAAATGTGTGACTACATTGGTTACCTATAGCCCACAGTACCAGCTACCCACATCCACAAAGTTACTTTTCTTAGCTCAATTCTAGTGGAATATTCTGTTTCTGTGCATTATAAGCACAAGCGTGCTGAAATAGCTCCTCCGTATAGGTATTGGAAGCAGACAATTTTTCAGTCCAAAAATGTGTGACTAAATGGCTTACCTATAGCCAACAGGACATCCTGAAAGTTACTTCTCTTAGCCCAATTCTAGTAGAGTATTCTGTTTCTGTGCATTATATCCACATACGAGCTGAAATAGCTCCTCCGTATGGGTGTTGGAAGCAGAAAACTTTTCAGTCCAAAAATGTGTGACTACATGGGTTACCTATAGCCCACAGGACCAGCTACCCACATCCACAAAGTTACTCTTCTTAGCTCAATTCTAGTGGAATATTCTGTTTCTGTGCATTATAAGCACAAGCGTGCTGAAATAGCTTCTCCGTGTGGGTATTGGAAGCAGAAAATTTTTCAGTCCACAAATGTTTGAATAACTGGGTTACCTATAGCCCACATGACCAGCTACGTACATCCCGAAAGTTACTTTTCTTAGCCCAATTCTAGTAGAATATTCTGTTTCTGTGCATTATATCCACAAACGAACTGAAATACCTCCTCCGTATATGTATTGGAAGCAGAAAATTTTTCAGTCGAAAAATGTGTGATTAAATGGGTTACCTATAGCCAACAGGACCAGCTACGCACATCCTGAAAGTTACTTCTCTTAGCCCAATTCTAGTAGAGTATTCTGTTTCTGTGCATTATATCCACATACGAGCTGAAATAGCTCCTCCGTATGGGTGTTGGAAGCAGAAAACTTTTCAGTCCAAAAATGTGTGACTACATGGGTTACCTATAGCCCACAGGACCAGCTACCCACATCCACAAAGTTACTCTTCTAAGCTCAATTCTAGTGGAATATTCTGTTTCTGTGCATTATAAGCACAAGCGTGCTGAAATAGCTTCTCCCTGTGGGTATTGGAAGCAGAAAATTTTTCAGTCCACAAATGTTTGAATAAATGGGTTACCTATAGCCCACATGACCAGCTACGTACATCCCGAAAGCTACTTTTCTTAGCAGAATTCTAGTAGAATATTCTGTTTCTGTGCATTATAAGCACAAACGAGCTGAAATAGCTCCTCCGTATGGGTATTGGAAGCAGACAATTTTTTAGTCCAAAAATGTGTGACTGCATAAATGGGTTACCTATGGCCCACAGGATCTTCTACGCACATCCTGAAAGTTACTTTTCTTAGCCCAATTCTAGTGGAATATTCTGTTTCTGTGCATTATAAGCACAAGCGTGCTGAAATAGCTCCTCCGTATGGGTATTGGAAGCAGACAATTTTTCAGTCCAAAAATGTGTGACTAAATGGGTTACCTATAGCCAACAGGACCAGCTACGCACATCCTGAAAGTTACTTCTCTTAGCCCAATTCTAGTAGAGTATTCTGTTTCTGTGCATTATATCCACATACGAGCTGAAATAGCTCCTCCGTATGGGTGTTGGAAGCAGAAAACTCTTCAGTCCAAAAATGTGTGACTACATGGGTTACCTATAGCCCACAGTACCAGCTACCCACATCCACAAAGTTACTTTTCTTAGCTCAATTCTAGTGGAATATTCTGTTTCTGTGCATTATAAGCACAAACGAGCTGAAATAGCTCCTCCGTATGGGTATTGGGAGCAGACAATTTTTCAGTCCAAAAATGTGTGACTAAATGGGTTACCTATAGCCAACAGGACCAGCTACGCACATCCTGAAAGTTACTTCTCTTAGCCCAATTCTAGTAGAGTATTCTGTTTCTGTGCATTATATCCACATACGAGCTGAAATAGCTCCTCCGTATGGGTGTTGGAAGCAGAAAACTCTTCAGTCCAAAAATGTGTGACTAAATGGGTTACCTATAGCCAACAGGACCAGCTACGCACATCCTGAAAGTTACTTCTCTTAGCCCAATTCTAGTAGAATATTCTGTTTCTGTGCATTATATCCACAAACGAACTGAAATAGCTCCTCCGTATATGTATTGGAAGCAGACAATTTTTCAGTCCAAAAATGTGTGACTAAATGGGTTACCTATAGGACACAGGACCAGCTACCCACATCCACAAAGTTACTCTTCTTAGCTCAATTCTAGTGGAATATTCTGTTTCTGTGCATTATAAGCACAAGCGTGCTGAAATAGCTTCTCCGTGTGGGTATTGGAAGCAGAAAATTTTTCAGTCCACAAATGTTTGAATAAATGGGTTACCTATAGCCCACATGACCAGCTACGTACATCCCGAAAGCTACTTTTCTTAGCAGAATTCTAGTAGAATATTCTGTTTCTGTGCATTATAAGCACAAACGAGCTGAAATAGCTCCTCCGTATGGGTATTGGAAGCAGAACATTTTTCTGTCCAAAAATGTGTAAATAAATGGGTTACACATACGCCAATGAAGCAGCTACGCACATCCAGAAAGTTACTTTTCTTAGCCCAATTCTAGTAGAATATTCTGTTTCTGTGCATTATAAACACAAACGCGCTGAAATAGTTCCTCCGTATGGCTATTGGAAGCAGAAAATTTTTCAGTCCAAAAATGTGTGACTACAGAAATGGGTTACCTATAGCCCACAGGACCAGCTACGCACTTCCTGAAAGTTACTTTTCTTAGTCCAATTCTAGTGGAATATTCTGTTTCTGTCCATTATATCCACATACGAGCTGAAATAGCTCCTCCGTATGGGTGTTGGAAGCAGAAAACTCTTCAGTCCAAAAATGTGTGACTACATGGGTTACCTATAGCCCACAGGACCAGCTACCCACATCCACAAAGTTACTCTTCTAAGCTCAATTCTAGTGGAATATTCTGTTTCTGTGCATTATAAGCACAAGCGTGCTGAAATAGCTTCTCCGTGTGGGTATTGGAAGCAGAAAATTTTTCAGTCCACAAATGTTTGAATAAATGGGTTACCTATAGCCCACATGACCAGCTACGTACATCCCGAAAGCTACTTTTCTTAGCAGAATTCTAGTAGAATATTCTGTTTCTGTGCATTATAAGCACAAACGAGCTGAAATAGCTCCTCCGTATGGGTATTGGAAGCAGACAATTTTTTAGTCCAAAAATGTGTGACTGCATAAATGGGTTACCTATGGCCCACAGGACCTTCTACGCACATCCTGAAAGTTACTTTTCTTAGCCCAATTCTAGTGGAATATTCTGTTTCTGTGCATTATAAGCACAAGCGTGCTGAAATAGCTCCTCCGTATGGGTATTGGAAGCAGACAATTTTTCAGTCCAAAAATGTGTGACTACATGGGTTACCTATAGCCCACAGTACCAGCTACCCACATCCACAAAGTTACTTTTCTTAGCTCAATTCTAGTGGAATATTCTGTTTCTGTGCATTATAAGCACAAGCGTGCTGAAATAGCTCCTCCGTATGGGTATTGGAAGCAGAAAATTTTTCTGTCCAAAAATGTGTAAATAAATGGGTTACCTATAGCCAACAGGACCAGCTACGCACATCCTGAAAGTTACTTCTCTTAGCCCAATTCTAGTAGAGTATTCTGTTTCTGTGCATTATATCCACATACGAGCTGAAATAGCTTCTCCGTATGGGTATTGGAAGCAGAAAATTTTTCTGTCCAAAAATGTGTAAATAAATGGGTTATCTATAGCCAACAGGACCAGCTACGCACATCCTGAAAGTTACTTCTCTTAGCCCAATTCTAGTAGAGTATTCTGTTTCTGTGCATTATATCCACATACGAGCTGAAATAGCTTCTCCGTATGGGTGTTGGAAGCAGAAAACTCTTCAGTCCAAAAATGTGTGACTACATGGGTTACCTATAGCCCACAGTACCAGCTACGCACATCCTGAAAGTTACTTTTCTTAGTCCAATTCTAGTGGAATATTCTGTTTCTGTGCATTATAAGCACAAGCGTGCTGAAATAGCTCCTCCGTATGGGTATTGGAAGCAGAACATTTTTCTGTCCAAAAATGTGTAAATAAATGGGTTACACATACGCCAATGAAGCAGCTACGCACATCCAGAAAGTTACTTTTCTTAGCCCAATTCTAGTAGAATATTCTGTTTCTGTGCATTATAAACACATACGAGCTGAAATAGCTCCTCCGTATGGGTATTGGAAGCAGACAATTTTTCAGTCCAAAAATGTGTGACTAAATGGGTTACCTATAGCCAACAGGACCAGCTACGCACAACCTGAAAGTTACTTCTCTTAGCCCAATTCTAGTAGAGTATTCTGTTTCTGTGCATTATATCCACATACGAGCTGAAATAGCTCCTCCGTATGGGTGTTGGAAGCAGAAAACTCTTCAGTCCAAAAATGTGTGACTACATGGGTTACCTATAGCCCACAGTACCAGCTACCCACATCCACAAAGTTACTTTTCTTAGCTCAATTCTAGTGGAATATTCTGTTTCTGTGCATTATAAGCACAAGCGTGCTGAAATAGCTCCTCCGTATGGGTATTGGAAGCAGACAATTTTTCAGTCCAAAAATGTGTGACTAAATGGGTTACCTATAGCCAACAGGACCAGCTACGCACATCCTGAAAGTTACTTCTCTTAGCCCAATTCTAGTAGAGTATTCTGTTTCTGTGCATTATATCCACATACGAGCTGAAATAGCTTCTCCGTATGGGTATTGGAAGCAGAAAATTTTTCTGTCCAAAAATGTGTAAATAAATGGGTTACACATACGCCAATGAAGCAGCTACGCACATCCAGAAAGTTACTTTTCTTAGCCCAATTCTAGTAGAATATTCTGTTTCTGTGCATTATAAACACAAACGCGCTGAAATAGTTCCTCCGTATGGCTATTGGAAGCAGAAAATGTTTCAGTCCAAAAATGTGTGACTACAGAAATGGGTTACCTATAGCCCACAGGACCAGCTACGCACATCCTGAAAGTTACTTTTCTTAGTCCAATTCTAGTGGAATATTCTGTTTCTGTGCATTATAAGCACAAGCGTGCTGAAATAGCTCCTCCGTATGGGTATTGGAAGCAGACAATTTTTCAGTCCAAAAATGTGTGACTAAATGGGTTACCTATAGCCAACAGGACCAGCTACGCACATCCTGAAAGTTACTTCTCTTAGCCCAATTCTAGTAGAGTATTCTGTTTCTGTGCATTATATCCACATACGAGCTGAAATAGCTCCTCCGTATGGGTGTTGGAAGCAGAAAACTCTTCAGTCCAAAAATGTGTGACTACATGGGTTACCTATAGCCCACAGTACCAGCTACCCACATCCACAAAGTTACTTTTCTTAGCTCAATTCTAGTGGAATATTCTGTTTCTGTGCATTATAAGCACAAGCGTGCTGAAATAGCTCCTCCGTATGGGTATTGGAAGCAGACAATTTTTCAGTCCAAAAATGTGTGACTAAATGGGTTACCTATAGCCAACAGGACCAGCTACGCACATCCTGAAAGTTACTTCTCTTAGCCCAATTCTAGTAGAGTATTCTGTTTCTGTGCATTATATCCACATACGAGCTGAAATAGCTCCTCCGTATGGGTGTTGGAAGCAGAAAATGTTTCAGTCCAAAAATGTGTGACTACATGGGTTACCTATAGCCCACAGTACCAGCTACCCACATCCACAAAGTTACTTTTCTTAGCTCAATTCTAGTGGAATATTCTGTTTCTGTGCATTATAAGCACAAGCGTGCTGAAATAGCTCCTCCGTATGGGTATTGGAAGCAGACAATTTTTCAGTCCAAAAATGTGTGACTAAATGGGTTACCTATAGCCAACAGGACCAGCTACGCACATCCTGAAAGTTACTTCTCTTAGCCCAATTCTAGTAGAGTATTCTGTTTCTGTGCATTATATCCACATACGAGCTGAAATAGCTCCTCCGTATGGGTGTTGGAAGCAGAAAACTCTTCAGTCCAAAAATGTGTGACTACATGGGTTACCTATAGCCCACAGTACCAGCTACCCACATCCACAAAGTTACTTTTCTTAGCTCAATTCTAGTGGAATATTCTGTTTCTGTGCATTATAAGCACAAGCGTGCTGAAATAGCTCCTCCGTATGGGTATTGGAAGCAGACAATTTTTCAGTCCAAAAATGTGTGACTAAATGGGTTACCTATAGCCAACAGGACCAGCTACGCACATCCTGAAAGTTACTTCTCTTAGCCCAATTCTAGTAGAGTATTCTGTTTCTGTGCATTATATCCACATACGAGCTGAAATAGCTCCTCCGTATGGGTGTTGGAAGCAGAAAATGTTTCAGTCCAAAAATGTGTGACTACATGGGTTACCTATAGCCCACAGTACCAGCTACCCACATCCACAAAGTTACTTTTCTTAGCTCAATTCTAGTGGAATATTCTGTTTCTGTGCATTATAAGCACAAGCGTGCTGAAATAGCTCCTCCGTATGGGTATTGGAAGCAGACAATTTTTCAGTCCAAAAATGTGTGACTAAATGGGTTACCTATAGCCAACAGGACCAGCTACGCACATCCTGAAAGTTACTTCTCTTAGCCCAATTCTAGTGGAATATTCTGTTTCTGTGCATTATAAGCACAAGCGTGCTGAAATAGCTCCTCCGTATGGGTATTGGAAGCAGACAATTTTTCAGTCCAAAAATGTGTGACTAAATGGGTTACCTATAGCCAACAGGACCAGCTACGCACATCCTGAAAGTTACTTCTCTTAGCCCAATTCTAGTAGAGTATTCTGTTTCTGTGCATTATATCCACATACGAGCTGAAATAGCTCCTCCGTATGGGTGTTGGAAGCAGAAAACTCTTCAGTCCAAAAATGTGTGACTACATGGGTTACCTATAGCCCACAGTACCAGCTACCCACATCCACAAAGTTACTTTTCTTAGCTCAATTCTAGTGGAATATTCTGTTTCTGTGCATTATAAGCACAAGCGTGCTGAAATAGCTCCTCCGTATGGGTATTGGAAGCAGACAATTTTTCAGTCCAAAAATGTGTGACTAAATGGGTTACCTATAGCCAACAGGACCAGCTACGCACATCCTGAAAGTTACTTCTCTTAGCCCAATTCTAGTAGAGTATTCTGTTTCTGTGCATTATATCCACATACGAGCTGAAATAGCTCCTCCGTATGGGTGTTGGAAGCAGAAAATGTTTCAGTCCAAAAATGTGTGACTACATGGGTTACCTATAGCCCACAGTACCAGCTACCCACATCCACAAAGTTACTTTTCTTAGCTCAATTCTAGTGGAATATTCTGTTTCTGTGCATTATAAGCACAAGCGTGCTGAAATAGCTCCTCCGTATGGGTATTGGAAGCAGACAATTTTTCAGTCCAAAAATGTGTGACTAAATGGGTTACCTATAGCCAACAGGACCAGCTACGCACATCCTGAAAGTTACTTCTCTTAGCCCAATTCTAGTAGAGTATTCTGTTTCTGTGCATTATATCCACATACGAGCTGAAATAGCTCCTCCGTATGGGTGTTGGAAGCAGAAAACTCTTCAGTCCAAAAATGTGTGACTACATGGGTTACCTATAGCCCACAGTACCAGCTACCCACATCCACAAAGTTACTTTTCTTAGCTCAATTCTAGTGGAATATTCTGTTTCTGTGCATTATAAGCACAAGCGTGCTGAAATAGCTCCTCCGTATGGGTATTGGAAGCAGACAATTTTTCAGTCCAAAAATGTGTGACTAAATGGGTTACCTATAGCCAACAGGACCAGCTACGCACATCCTGAAAGTTACTTCTCTTAGCCCAATTCTAGTAGAGTATTCTGTTTCTGTGCATTATATCCACATACGAGCTGAAATAGCTCCTCCGTATGGGTGTTGGAAGCAGAAAATGTTTCAGTCCAAAAATGTGTGACTACATGGGTTACCTATAGCCCACAGTACCAGCTACCCACATCCACAAAGTTACTTTTCTTAGCTCAATTCTAGTGGAATATTCTGTTTCTGTGCATTATAAGCACAAGCGTGCTGAAATAGCTCCTCCGTATGGGTATTGGAAGCAGACAATTTTTCAGTCCAAAAATGTGTGACTAAATGGGTTACCTATAGCCAACAGGACCAGCTACGCACATCCTGAAAGTTACTTCTCTTAGCCCAATTCTAGTGGAATATTCTGTTTCTGTGCATTATAAGCACAAGCGTGCTGAAATAGCTCCTCCGTATGGGTATTGGAAGCAGACAATTTTTCAGTCCAAAAATGTGTGACTAAATGGGTTACCTATAGCCAACAGGACCAGCTACGCACATCCTGAAAGTTACTTCTCTTAGCCCAATTCTAGTAGAGTATTCTGTTTCTGTGCATTATATCCACATACGAGCTGAAATAGCTCCTCCGTATGGGTGTTGGAAGCAGAAAACTCTTCAGTCCAAAAATGTGTGACTACATGGGTTACCTATAGCCCACAGTACCAGCTACCCACATCCACAAAGTTACTTTTCTTAGCTCAATTCTAGTGGAATATTCTGTTTCTGTGCATTATAAGCACAAGCGTGCTGAAATAGCTCCTCCGTATGGGTATTGGAAGCAGACAATTTTTCAGTCCAAAAATGTGTGACTAAATGGGTTACCTATAGCCAACAGGACCAGCTACGCACATCCTGAAAGTTACTTCTCTTAGCCCAATTCTAGTAGAGTATTCTGTTTCTGTGCATTATATCCACATACGAGCTGAAATAGCTCCTCCGTATGGGTGTTGGAAGCAGAAAATGTTTCAGTCCAAAAATGTGTGACTACATGGGTTACCTATAGCCCACAGTACCAGCTACCCACATCCACAAAGTTACTTTTCTTAGCTCAATTCTAGTGGAATATTCTGTTTCTGTGCATTATAAGCACAAGCGTGCTGAAATAGCTCCTCCGTATGGGTATTGGAAGCAGACAATTTTTCAGTCCAAAAATGTGTGACTAAATGGGTTACCTATAGCCAACAGGACCAGCTACGCACATCCTGAAAGTTACTTCTCTTAGCCCAATTCTAGTGGAATATTCTGTTTCTGTGCATTATAAGCACAAGCGTGCTGAAATAGCTCCTCCGTATGGGTATTGGAAGCAGACAATTTTTCAGTCCAAAAATGTGTGACTAAATGGGTTACCTATAGCCAACAGGACCAGCTACGCACATCCTGAAAGTTACTTCTCTTAGCCCAATTCTAGTAGAGTATTCTGTTTCTGTGCATTATATCCACATACGAGCTGAAATAGCTCCTCCGTATGGGTATTGGAAGCAGAAAACTCTTCAGTCCAAAAATGTGTGACTACATGGGTTACCTATAGCCCACAGTACCAGCTACCCACATCCACAAAGTTACTTTTCTTAGCTCAATTCTAGTGGAATATTCTGTTTTTGTGCATTATAAGCACAAGCGTGCTGAAATAGCTCCTCCGTATGGGTATTGGAAGCAGACAATTTTTCAGTCCAAAAATGTGTGACTAAATGGGTTACCTATAGCCAACAGGACCAGCTACGCACATCCTGAAAGTTACTTCTCTTAGCCCAATTCTAGTAGAGTATTCTGTTTCTGTGCATTATATCCACATACGAGCTGAAATAGCTCCTCCGTATGGGTGTTGGAAGCAGAAAACTCTTCAGTCCAAAAATGTGTGACTACATTGGTTACCTATAGCCCACAGTACCAGCTACCCACATCCACAAAGTTACTTTTCTTAGCTCAATTCTAGTGGAATATTCTGTTTCTGTGCATTATAAGCACAAGCGTGCTGAAATAGCTCCTCCGTATGGGTATTGGAAGCAGACAATTTTTCAGTCCAAAAATGTGTGACTAAATGGGTTACCTATAGAAAACAGGACATCCTGAAAGTTACTTCTCTTAGCCCAATTCTAGTAGAGTATTCTGTTTCTGTGCATTATATCCACATACGAGCTGAAATAGCTCCTCCGTATGGGTGTTGGAAGCAGAAAACTCTTCAGTCCAAAAATGTGTGACTACATGGGTTACCTATAGCCCACAGGACCAGCTACCCACATCCACAAAGTTACTCTTCTTAGCTCAATTCTAGTGGAATATTCTGTTTCTGTGCATTATAAGCACAAGCGTGCTGAAATAGCTTCTCCGTGTGGGTATTGGAAGCAGAAAATTTTTCAGTCCACAAATGTTTGAATAACTGGGTTACCTATAGCCCACATGACCAGCTACGTACATCCCGAAAGTTACTTTTCTTAGCCCAATTCTAGTAGAATATTCTGTTTCTGTGCATTATATCCACAAACGAACTGAAATACCTCCTCCGTATATGTATTGGAAGCAGAACATTTTTCAGTCGAAAAATGTGTGACTAAATGGGTTACCTATAGCCAACAGGACCAGCTACGCACATCCTGAAAGTTACTTCTCTTAGCCCAATTCTAGTAGAGTATTCTGTTTCTGTGCATTATATCCACATACGAGCTGAAATAGCTCCTCCGTATGGGTGTTGGAAGCAGAAAACTCTTCAGTCCAAAAATGTGTGACTACATGGGTTACCTATAGCCCACAGGACCAGCTACCCACATCCACAAAGTTACTCTTCTAAGCTCAATTCTAGTGGAATATTCTGTTTCTGTGCATTATAAGCACAAGCGTGCTGAAATAGCTTCTCCGTGTGGGTATTGGAAGCAGACAATTTTTCAGTCCACAAATGTTTGAATAAATGGGTTACCTATAGCCCACATGACCAGCTACGTACATCCCGAAAGCTACTTTTCTTAGCAGAATTCTAGTAGAATATTCTGTTTCTGTGCATTATAAGCACAAACGAGCTGAAATAGCTCCTCCGTATGGGTATTGGAAGCAGACAATTTTTTAGTCCAAAAATGTGTGACTGCATAAATGGGTTACCTATGGCCCACAGGACCTTCTACGCACATCCTGAAAGTTACTTTTCTTAGCCCAATTCTAGTGGAATATTCTGTTTCTGTGCATTATAAGCACAAGCGTGCTGAAATAGCTCCTCCGTATGGGTATTGGAAGCAGACAATTTTTCAGTCCAAAAATGTGTGACTAAATGGGTTACCTATAGCCAACAGGACCAGCTATGCACATCCTGAAAGTTACTTCTCTTAGCCCAATTCTAGTAGAGTATTCTGTTTCTGTGCATTATATCCACATACGAGCTGAAATAGCTCCTCCGTATGGGTGTTGGAAGCAGAAAACTCTTCAGTCCAAAAATGTGTGACTAAATGGGTTACCTATAGCCAACAGGACCAGCTACGCACATCCTGAAAGTTACTTCTCTTAGCCCAATTCTAGTAGAATATTCTGTTTCTGTGCATTATATCCACAAACGAACTGAAATAGCTCCTCCGTATATGTATTGGAAGCAGACAATTTTTCAGTCCAAAAATGTGTGACTAAATGGGTTACCTATAGGACACAGGACCAGCTACCCACATCCACAAAGTTACTCTTCTTAGCTCAATTCTAGTGGAATATTCTGTTTCTGTGCATTATAAGTACAAGCGTGCTGAAATAGCTTCTCCGTGTGGGTATTGGAAGCAGAAAATTTTTCAGTCCACAAATGTTTGAATAAATGGGTTACCTATAGCCCACATGACCAGCTACGTACATCCCGAAAGCTACTTTTCTTAGCAGAATTCTAGTAGAATATTCTGTTTCTGTGCATTATAAGCACAAACGAGCTGAAATAGCTCCTCCGTATGGGTATTGGAAGCAGAACATTTTTCTGTCCAAAAATGTGTAAATAAATGGGTTACACATACGCCAATGAAGCAGCTACGCACATCCAGAAAGTTACTTTTCTTAGCCCAATTCTAGTAGAATATTCTGTTTCTGTGCATTATAAACACAAACGCGCTGAAATAGTTCCTCCGTATGGCTATTGGAAGCAGAAAATTTTTCAGTCCAAAAATGTGTGACTACAGAAATGGGTTACCTATAGCCCACAGGACCAGCTACGCACATCCTGAAAGTTACTTTTCTTAGTCCAATTCTAGTGGAATATTCTGTTTCTGTCCATTATATCCACATACGAGCTGAAATAGCTCCTCCGTATGGGTGTTGGAAGCAGAAAACTCTTCAGTCCAAAAATGTGTGACTAAATGGGTTACCTATAGCCAACAGGACCAGCTACGCACATCCTGAAAGTTACTTCTCTTAGCCCAATTCTAGTAGAGTATTCTGTTTCTGTGCATTATATCCACATACGAGCTGAAATAGCTCCTCCGTATGGGTGTTGGAAGCAGAAAATGTTTCAGTCCAAAAATGTGTGACTACAGAAATGGGTTACCTATAGCCCACATGACCGGCTACGTACATCCCGAAAGCTACTTTTCTTAGCAGATTTCTAGTAGAATATTCTGTTTCTGTGCATTATAAGCACAAACGAGCTGAAATAGCTCCTCCGTATGGGTATTGGAAGCAGACAATTTTTTAGTCCAAAAATGTGTGACTGCATAAATGGGTTACCTATGGCCCACAGGACCTTCTACGCACATCCTGAAAGTTACTTTTCTTAGCCCAATTCTAGTGGAATATTCTGTTTCTGTGCATTATAAGCACAAGCGTGCTGAAATAGCTCCTCCGTATGGGTATTGGAAGCAGACAATTTTTCAGTCCAAAAATGTGTGACTAAATGGGTTACATATAGCCAACAGGACCAGTTACGCACATCCTGAAAGTTACTTCTCTTAGCTCAATTCTAGTGGAATATTCTGTTTCTGTGCATTATAAGCACAAACGAGCTGAAATAGGTCCTCCGTATGGGTATTGGAAGCAGACAATTTTTCAGTCCAAAAATGTGTGACTAAATGGGTTACCTATAGCCAACAGGATCAGCTACGCACATCCTGAAAGTTACTTCTCTTAGCCCAATTCTAGTAGAGTATTCTGTTTCTGTGCATTATATGCACATTCGAGCTGAAATAGCTCCTCCGTATGGGTGTTGGAAGCAGAAAACTCTTCAGTCCAAAAATGTGTGACTACATGGGTTACCTATAGCCCACAGGACCAGCTACCCACATCCACAAAGTTACTCTTCTAAGCTCAATTCTAGTGGAATATTCTGTTTCTGTGCATTATAAGCACAAGCGTGCTGAAATAGCTTCTCCGTGTGGGTATTGGAAGCAGAAAATTTTTCAGTCCACAAATGTTTGAATAAATGGGTTACCTATAGCCCACATGACCAGCTACGTACATCCCGAAAGCTACTTTTCTTAGCAGAATTCTAGTAGAATATTCTGTTTCTGTGCATTATAAGCACAAACGAGCTGAAATAGCTCCTCCGTATGGGTGTTGGAAGCAGAAAACTCTTCAGTCCAAAAATGTGTGACTACATGGGTTACCTATAGAAAACAGGACATCCTGAAAGTTACTTCTCTTAGCCCAATTCTAGTAGAGTATTCTGTTTCTGTGCATTATATCCACATACGAGCTGAAATAGCTCCTCCGTATGGGTGTTGGAAGCAGAAAACTCTTCAGTCCAAAAATGTGTGACTACATGGGTTACCTATAGCCCACAGGACCAGCTACCCACATCCACAAAGTTACTCTTCTTAGCTCAATTCTAGTGGAATATTCTGTTTCTGTGCATTATAAGCACAAGCGTGCTGAAATAGCTTCTCCGTGTGGGTATTGGAAGCAGAAAATTTTTCAGTCCACAAATGTTTGAATAACTGGGTTACCTATAGCCCACATGACCAGCTACGTACATCCCGAAAGTTACTTTTCTTAGCCCAATTCTAGTAGAATATTCTGTTTCTGTGCATTATATCCACAAACGAACTGAAATACCTCCTCCGTATATGTATTGGAAGCAGAAAATTTTTCAGTCGAAAAATGTGTGACTAAATGGGTTACCTATAGCCAACAGGACCAGCTACGCACATCCTGAAAGTTACTTCTCTTAGCCCAATTCTAGTAGAGTATTCTGTTTCTGTGCATTATATCCACATACGAGCTGAAATAGCTCCTCCGTATGGGTGTTGGAAGCAGAAAACTCTTCAGTCCAAAAATGTGTGACTACATGGGTTACCTATAGCCCACAGGACCAGCTACCCACATCCACAAAGTTACTCTTCTAAGCTCAATTCTAGTGGAATATTCTGTTTCTGTGCATTATAAGCACAAGCGTGCTGAAATAGCTTCTCCGTGTGGGTATTGGAAGCAGAAAATTTTTCAGTCCACAATTGTTTGAATAAATGGGTTACCTATAGCCCACATGACCAGCTACGTACATCCCGAAAGCTACTTTTCTTAGCAGAATTCTAGTAGAATATTCTGTTTCTGTGCATTATAAGCACAAACGAGCTGAAATAGCTCCTCCGTATGGGTATTGGAAGCAGACAATTTTTTAGTCCAAAAATGTGTGACTGCATAAATGGGTTACCTATGGCCCACAGGACCTTCTACGCACATCCTGAAAGTTACTTTTCTTAGCCCAATTCTAGTGGAATATTCTGTTTCTGTGCATTATAAGCACAAACGAGCTGAAATAGCTCCTCCGTATGGGTATTGGAAGCAGACAATTTTTTAGTCCAAAAATGTGTGACTGCATAAATGGGTTACCTATGGCCCACAGGACCTTCTACGCACATCCTGAAAGTTACTTTTCTTAGCCCAATTCTAGTGGAATATTCTGTTTCTGTGCATTATAAGCACAAGCGTGCTGAAATAGCTCCTCCGTATGGGTATTGGAAGCAGACAATTTTTCAGTCCAAAAATGTGTGACTAAATGGGTTACATATAGCCAACAGGACCAGTTACGCACATCCTGAAAGTTACTTCTCTTAGCTCAATTCTAGTGGAATATTCTGTTTCTGTGCATTATAAGCACAAACGAGCTGAAATAGCTCCTCCGTATGGGTATTGGAAGCAGACAATTTTTCAGTCCAAAAATGTGTGACTAAATGGGTTACCTATAGCCAACAGGATCAGCTACGCACATCCTGAAAGTTACTTCTCTTAGCCCAATTCTAGTAGAGTATTCTGTTTCTGTGCATTATATGCACATACGAGCTGAAATAGCTCCTCCGTATGGGTGTTGGAAGCAGAAAACTCTTCAGTCCAAAAATGTGTGACTACATGGGTTACCTATAGCCCACAGGACCAGCTACCCACATCCACAAAGTTACTCTTCTAAGCTCAATTCTAGTGGAATATTCTGTTTCTGTGCATTATAAGCACAAGCGTGCTGAAATAGCTTCTCCGTGTGGGTATTGGAAGCAGAAAATTTTTCAGTCCACAAATGTTTGAATAAATGGGTTACCTATAGCCCACATGACCAGCTACGTACATCCCGAAAGCTACTTTTCTTAGCAGAATTCTAGTAGAATATTCTGTTTCTGTGCATTATAAGCACAAACGAGCTGAAATAGCTCCTCCGTATGGGTGTTGGAAGCAGAAAACTCTTCAGTCCAAAAATGTGTGACTACATGGGTTACCTATAGAAAACAGGACATCCTGAAAGTTACTTCTCTTAGCCCAATTCTAGTAGAGTATTCTGTTTCTGTGCATTATATCCACATACGAGCTGAAATAGCTCCTCCGTATGGGTGTTGGAAGCAGAAAACTCTTCAGTCCAAAAATGTGTGACTACATGGGTTACCTATAGCCCACAGGACCAGCTACCCACATCCACAAAGTTACTCTTCTTAGCTCAATTCTAGTGGAATATTCTGTTTCTGTGCATTATAAGCACAAGCGTGCTGAAATAGCTTCTCCGTGTGGGTATTGGAAGCAGAAAATTTTTCAGTCCACAAATGTTTGAATAACTGGGTTACCTATAGCCCACATGACCAGCTACGTACATCCCGAAAGTTACTTTTCTTAGCCCAATTCTAGTAGAATATTCTGTTTCTGTGCATTATATCCACAAACGAACTGAAATACCTCCTCCGTATATGTATTGGAAGCAGAAAATTTTTCAGTCGAAAAATGTGTGACTAAATGGGTTACCTATAGCCAACAGGACCAGCTACGCACATCCTGAAAGTTACTTCTCTTAGCCCAATTCTAGTAGAGTATTCTGTTTCTGTGCATTATATCCACATACGAGCTGAAATAGCTCCTCCGTATGGGTGTTGGAAGCAGAAAACTCTTCAGTCCAAAAATGTGTGACTACATGGGTTACCTATAGCCCACAGGACCAGCTACCCACATCCACAAAGTTACTCTTCTAAGCTCAATTCTAGTGGAATATTCTGTTTCTGTGCATTATAAGCACAAGCGTGCTGAAATAGCTTCTCCGTGTGGGTATTGGAAGCAGAAAATTTTTCAGTCCACAAATGTTTGAATAAATGGGTTACCTATAGCCCACATGACCAGCTACGTACATCCCGAAAGCTACTTTTCTTAGCAGAATTCTAGTAGAATATTCTGTTTCTGTGCATTATAAGCACAAACGAGCTGAAATAGCTCCTCCGTATGGGTATTGGAAGCAGACAATTTTTTAGTCCAAAAATGTGTGACTGCATAAATGGGTTACCTATGGCCCACAGGACCTTCTACGCACATCCTGAAAGTTACTTTTCTTAGCCCAATTCTAGTGGAATATTCTGTTTCTGTGCATTATAAGCACAAGCGTGCTGAAATAGCTCCTCCGTATGGGTATTGGAAGCAGACAATTTTTCAGTCCAAAAATGTGTGACTAAATGGGTTACCTATAGCCAACAGGACCAGCTACGCACATCCTGAAAGTTACTTCTCTTAGCCCAATTCTAGTAGAGTATTCTGTTTCTGTGCATTATATCCACATACGAGCTGAAATAGCTCCTCCGTATGGGTGTTGGAAGCAGAAAACTCTTCAGTCCAAAAATGTGTGACTAAATGGGTTACCTATAGCCAACAGGACCAGCTACGCACATCTTGAAAGTTACTTCTCTTAGCCCAATTCTAGTAGAATATTCTGTTTCTGTGCATTATATCCACAAACGAACTGAAATAGCTCCTCCGTATATGTATTGGAAGCAGACAATTTTTCAGTCCAAAAATGTGTGACTAAATGGGTTACCTATAGGACACAGGACCAGCTACCCACATCCACAAAGTTACTCTTCTTAGCTCAATTCTAGTGGAATATTCTGTTTCTGTGCATTATAAGCACAAGCGTGCTGAAATAGCTTCTCCGTGTGGGTATTGGAAGCATAAAATTTTTCAGTCCACAAATGTTTGAATAAATGGGTTACCTATAGCCCACATGACCAGCTACGTACATCCCGAAAGCTACTTTTCTTAGCAGAATTCTAGTAGAATATTCTGTTTCTGTGCATTATAAGCACAAACGAGCTGAAATAGCTCCTCCGTATGGGTATTGGAAGCAGAACATTTTTCTGTCCAAAAATGTGTAAATAAATGGGTTACACATACGCCAATGAAGCAGCTACGCACATCCAGAAAGTTACTTTTCTTAGCCCAATTCTAGTAGAATATTCTGTTTCTGTGCATTATAAACACAAACGCGCTGAAATAGTTCCTCCGTATGGCTATTGGAAGCAGAAAATTTTTCAGTCCAAAAATGTGTGACTACAGAAATGGGTTACCTATAGCCCACAGGACCAGCTACGCACATCCTGAAAGTTACTTTTCTTAGTCCAATTCTAGTGGAATATTCTGTTTCTGTCCATTATATCCACATACGAGCTGAAATAGCTCCTCCGTATGGGTGTTGGAAGCAGAAAACTCTTCAGTCCAAAAATGTGTGACTACATGGGTTACCTATAGCCCACAGGACCAGCTACCCACATCCACAAAGTTACTCTTCTAAGCTCAATTCTAGTGGAATATTCTGTTTCTGTGCATTATAAGCACAAGCGTGCTGAAATAGCTTCTCCGTGTGGGTATTGGAAGCAGAAAATTTTTCAGTCCACAAATGTTTGAATAAATGGGTTACCTATAGCCCACATGACCAGCTACGTACATCCCGAAAGCTACTTTTCTTAGCAGAATTCTAGTAGAATATTCTGTTTCTGTGCATTATAAGCACAAACGAGCTGAAATAGCTCCTCCGTATGGGTATTGGAAGCAGACAATTTTTTAGTCCAAAAATGTGTGACTGCATAAATGGGTTACCTATGGCCCACAGGACCTTCTACGCACATCCTGAAAGTTACTTTTCTTAGCCCAATTCTAGTGGAATATTCTGTTTCTGTGCATTATAAGCACAAGCGTGCTGAAATAGCTCCTCCGTATGGGTATTGGAAGCAGACAATTTTTCAGTCCAAAAATGTGTGACTAAATGGGTTACATATAGCCAACAGGACCAGTTACGCACATCCTGAAAGTTACTTCTCTTAGCTCAATTCTAGTGGAATATTCTGTTTCTGTGCATTATAAGCACAAACGAGCTGAAATAGCTCCTCCGTATGGGTATTGGAAGCAGACAATTTTTCAGTCCAAAAATGTGTGACTAAATGGGTTACCTATAGCCAACAGGACCAGCTACGCACATCCTGAAAGTTACTTCTCTTAGCCCAATTCTAGTAGAGTATTCTGTTTCTGTGCATTATATCCACATACGAGCTGAAATAGCTCCTCCGTATGGGTGTTGGAAGCAGAAAACTCTTCAGTCCAAAAATGTGTGACTAAATGGGTTACCTATAGCCAACAGGACCAGCTACGCACATCCTGAAAGTTACTTCTCTTAGCCCAATTCTAGTAGAATATTCTGTTTCTGTGCATTATATCCACAAACGAACTGAAATAGCTCCTCCGTATATGTATTGGAAGCAGACAATTTTTCAGTCCAAAAATGTGTGACTAAATGGGTTACCTATAGGACACAGGACCAGCTACCCACATCCACAAAGTTACTCTTCTTAGCTCAATTCTAGTGGAATATTCTGTTTCTGTGCATTATAAGCACAAGCGTGCTGAAATAGCTTCTCCGTGTGGGTATTGGAAGCAGAAAATTTTTCAGTCCACAAATGTTTGAATAAATGGGTTACCTATAGCCCACATGACCAGCTACGTACATCCCGAAAGCTACTTTTCTTAGCAGAATTCTAGTAGAATATTCTGTTTCTGTGCATTATAAGCACAAACGAGCTGAAATAGCTCCTCCGTATGGGTATTGGAAGCAGACAATTTTTCAGTCCAAAAATGTGTGACTAAATGGGTTACCTATAGCCAACAGGACCAGCTACGCACATCCTGAAAGTTACTTCTCTTAGCCCAATTCTAGTAGAGTATTCTGTTTCTGTGCATTATATCCACATACGAGCTGAAATAGCTCCTCCGTATGGGTGTTGGAAGCAGAAAATGTTTCAGTCCAAAAATGTGTGACTACAGAAATGGGTTACCTATAGCCCACAGGACCAGCTACGCACATCCTGAAAGTTACTTTTCTTAGTCCAATTCTAGTGGAATATTCTGTTTCTGTGCATTATAAGCACAAGTGTGCTGAAATAGCTCCTCCGTATGGGTATTGGAAGCAGACAATTTTTCAGTCCAAAAATGTGTGACTAAATGGGTTACCTATAGCCAACAGGACCAGCTACGCACATCCTGAAAGTTACTTCTCTTAGCCCAATTCTAGTAGAGTATTCTGTTTCTGTGCATTATATCCACATACGAGCTGAAATAGCTCCTCCGTATGGGTGTTGGAAGCAGAAAATGTTTCAGTCCAAAAATGTGTGACTACAGAAATGGGTTACCTATAGCCCACAGGACCAGCTACGCACATCCTGAAAGTTACTTTTCTTAGTCCAATTCTAGTGGAATATTCTGTTTCTGTGCATTATAAGCACAAGTGTGCTGAAATAGCTCCTCCGTATGGGTATTGGAAGCAGACAATTTTTCAGTCCAAAAATGTGTGACTAAATGGGTTACCTATAGCCAACAGGACCAGCTACGCACATCCTGAAAGTTACTTCTCTTAGCCCAATTCTAGTAGAGTATTCTGTTTCTGTGCATTATATCCACATACGAGCTGAAATAGCTCCTCCGTATGGGTGTTGGAAGCAGAAAATGTTTCAGTCCAAAAATGTGTGACTACAGAAATGGGTTACCTATAGCCCACAGGACCAGCTACGCACATCCTGAAAGTTACTTTTCTTAGTCCAATTCTAGTGAAATATTCTGTTTCTGTGCATTATAAGCACAAGTGTGCTGAAATAGCTCCTCCGTATGGGTATTGGAAGCAGACAATTTTTCAGTCCAAAAATGTGTGACTAAATGGGTTACCTATAGCCAACAGGACCAGCTACGCACATCCTGAAAGTTACTTCTCTTAGCCCAATTCTAGTAGAGTATTCTGTTTCTGTGTATTATATCCACATACGAGCTGAAATAGCTCCTCCGTATGGGTGTTGGAAGCAGAAAATGTTTCAGTCCAAAAATGTGTGACTACAGAAATGGGTTACCTATAGCCCACAGGACCAGCTACGCACATCCTGAAAGTTACTTTTCTTAGTCCAATTCTAGTGGAATATTCCGTTTCTGTGCATTATAAGCACAAGTGTGCTGAAATAGCTCCTCCGTATGGGTATTGGAAGCAGACAATTTTTCAGTCCAAAAATGTGTGACTAAATGGGTTACCTATAGCCAACAGGACCAGCTACGCACATCCTGAAAGTTACTTCTCTTAGCCCAATTCTAGTAGAGTATTCTGTTTCTGTGCATTATATCCACATACGAGCTGAAATAGCTCCTCCGTATGGGTGTTGGAAGCAGAAAATGTTTCAGTCCAAAAATGTGTGACTACAGAAATGGGTTACCTATAGCCCACATGACCAGCTACGTACATCCCGAAAGCTACTTTTCTTAGCAGAATTCTAGTAGAATATTCTGTTTCTGTGCATTATAAGCACAAACGAGCTGAAATAGCTCCTCCGTATGGGTATTGGAAGCAGACAATTTTTTAGTCCAAAAATGTGTGACTGCATAAATGGGTTACCTATGGCCCACAGGACCTTCTACGCACATCCTGAAAGTTACTTTTCTTAGCCCAATTCTAGTGGAATATTCTGTTTCTGTGCATTATAAGCACAAGCGTGCTGAAATAGCTCCTCCGTATGGGTATTGGAAGCAGACAATTTTTCAGTCCAAAAATGTGTGACTATATGGGTTACCTATAGCCAACAGGACCAGCTACGCACATCCTGAAAGTTACTTCTCTTAGCCCAATTCTAGTAGAGTATTCTGTTTCTGTGCATTATATCCACATACGAGCTGAAATAGCTCCTCCGTATGGGTGTTGGAAGCAGAAAACTCTTCAGTCCAAAAATGTGTGACTAAATGGGTTACCTATAGCCAACAGGACCAGCTACGCACATCTTGAAAGTTACTTCTCTTAGCCCAATTCTAGTAGAATATTCTGTTTCTGTGCATTATATCCACAAACGAACTGAAATAGCTCCTCCGTATATGTATTGGAAGCAGACAATTTTTCAGTCCAAAAATGTGTGACTAAATGGGTTACCTATAGGACACAGGACCAGCTACCCACATCCACAAAGTTACTCTTCTTAGCTCAATTCTAGTGGAATATTCTGTTTCTGTGCATTATAAGCACAAGCGTGCTGAAATAGCTTCTCCGTGTGGGTATTGGAAGCAGAAAATTTTTCAGTCCACAAATGTTTGAATAAATGGGTTACCTATAGCCCACATGACCAGCTACGTACATCCCGAAAGCTACTTTTCTTAGCAGAATTCTAGTAGAATATTCTGTTTCTGTGCATTATAAGCACAAACGAGCTGAAATAGCTCCTCCGTATGGGTATTGGAAGCAGAACATTTTTCTGTCCAAAAATGTGTAAATAAATGGGTTACACATACGCCAATGAAGCAGCTACGCACATCCAGAAAGTTACTTTTCTTAGCCCAATTCTAGTAGAATATTCTGTTTCTGTGCATTATAAACACAAACGCGCTGAAATAGTTCCTCCGTATGGCTATTGGAAGCAGAAAATTTTTCAGTCCAAAAATGTGTGACTACAGAAATGGGTTACCTATAGCCCACAGGACCAGCTACGCACATCCTGAAAGTTACTTTTCTTAGTCCAATTCTAGTGGAATATTCTGTTTCTGTCCATTATATCCACATACGAGCTGAAATAGCTCCTCCGTATGGGTGTTGGAAGCAGAAAACTCTTCAGTCCAAAAATGTGTGACTACATGGGTTACCTATAGCCCACAGGACCAGCTACCCACATCCACAAAGTTACTCTTCTAAGCTCAATTCTAGTGGAATATTCTGTTTCTGTGCATTATAAGCACAAGCGTGCTGAAATAGCTTCTCCGTGTGGGTATTGGAAGCAGAAAATTTTTCAGTCCACAAATGTTTGAATAAATGGGTTACCTATAGCCCACATGACCAGCTACGTACATCCCGAAAGCTACTTTTCTTAGCAGAATTCTAGTAGAATATTCTGTTTCTGTGCATTATAAGCACAAACGAGCTGAAATAGCTCCTCCGTATGGGTATTGGAAGCAGACAATTTTTTAGTCCAAAAATGTGTGACTGCATAAATGGGTTACCTATGGCCCACAGGACCTTCTACGCACATCCTGAAAGTTACTTTTCTTAGCCCAATTCTAGTGGAATATTCTGTTTCTGTGCATTATAAGCACAAGCGTGCTGAAATAGCTCCTCCGTATGGGTATTGGAAGCAGACAATTTTTCAGTCCAAAAATGTGTGACTAAATGGGTTACATATAGCCAACAGGACCAGTTACGCACATCCTGAAAGTTACTTCTCTTAGCTCAATTCTAGTGGAATATTCTGTTTCTGTGCATTATAAGCACAAACGAGCTGAAATAGCTCCTCCGTATGGGTATTGGAAGCAGACAATTTTTCAGTCCAAAAATGTGTGACTAAATGGGTTACCTATAGCCAACAGGACCAGCTACGCACATCCTGAAAGTTACTTCTCTTAGCCCAATTCTAGTAGAGTATTCTGTTTCTGTGCATTATATCCACATACGAGCTGAAATAGCTCCTCCGTATGGGTGTTGGAAGCAGAAAACTCTTCAGTCCAAAAATGTGTGACTAAATGGGTTACCTATAGCCAACAGGACCAGCTACGCACATCCTGAAAGTTACTTCTCTTAGCCCAATTCTAGTAGAATATTCTGTTTCTGTGCATTATATCCACAAACGAACTGAAATAGCTCCTCCGTATATGTATTGGAAGCAGACAATTTTTCAGTCCAAAAATGTGTGACTAAATGGGTTACCTATAGGACACAGGACCAGCTACCCACATCCACAAAGTTACTCTTCTTAGCTCAATTCTAGTGGAATATTCTGTTTCTGTGCATTATAAGCACAAGCGTGCTGAAATAGCTTCTCCGTGTGGGTATTGGAAGCAGAAAATTTTTCAGTCCACAAATGTTTGAATAAATGGGTTACCTATAGCCCACATGACCAGCTACGTACATCCCGAAAGCTACTTTTCTTAGCAGAATTCTAGTAGAATATTCTGTTTCTGTGCATTATAAGCACAAACGAGCTGAAATAGCTCCTCCGTATGGGTATTGGAAGCAGACAATTTTTCAGTCCAAAAATGTGTGACTAAATGGGTTACCTATAGCCAACAGGACCAGCTACGCACATCCTGAAAGTTACTTCTCTTAGCCCAATTCTAGTAGAGTATTCTGTTTCTGTGCATTATATCCACATACGAGCTGAAATAGCTCCTCCGTATGGGTGTTGGAAGCAGAAAATGTTTCAGTCCAAAAATGTGTGACTACAGAAATGGGTTACCTATAGCCCACAGGACCAGCTACGCACATCCTGAAAGTTACTTTTCTTAGTCCAATTCTAGTGGAATATTCTGTTTCTGTGCATTATAAGCACAAGTGTGCTGAAATAGCTCCTCCGTATGGGTATTGGAAGCAGACAATTTTTCAGTCCAAAAATGTGTGACTAAATGGGTTACCTATAGCCAACAGGACCAGCTACGCACATCCTGAAAGTTACTTCTCTTAGCCCAATTCTAGTAGAGTATTCTGTTTCTGTGCATTATATCCACATACGAGCTGAAATAGCTCCTCCGTATGGGTGTTGGAAGCAGAAAATGTTTCAGTCCAAAAATGTGTGACTACAGAAATGGGTTACCTATAGCCCACAGGACCAGCTACGCACATCCTGAAAGTTACTTTTCTTAGTCCAATTCTAGTGGAATATTCTGTTTCTGTGCATTATAAGCACAAGTGTGCTGAAATAGCTCCTCCGTATGGGTATTGGAAGCAGACAATTTTTCAGTCCAAAAATGTGTGACTAAATGGGTTACCTATAGCCAACAGGACCAGCTACGCACATCCTGAAAGTTACTTCTCTTAGCCCAATTCTAGTAGAGTATTCTGTTTCTGTGCATTATATCCACATACGAGCTGAAATAGCTCCTCCGTATGGGTGTTGGAAGCAGAAAATGTTTCAGTCCAAAAATGTGTGACTACAGAAATGGGTTACCTATAGCCCACAGGACCAGCTACGCACATCCTGAAAGTTACTTTTCTTAGTCCAATTCTAGTGAAATATTCTGTTTCTGTGCATTATAAGCACAAGTGTGCTGAAATAGCTCCTCCGTATGGGTATTGGAAGCAGACAATTTTTCAGTCCAAAAATGTGTGACTAAATGGGTTACCTATAGCCCACAGGACCAGCTACGCACATCCTGAAAGTTACTTTTCTTAGTCCAATTCTAGTGGAATATTCTGTTTTTGTGCATTATAAGCACAAGCGTGCTGAAATAGCTCCTCCGTATGGGTATTGGAAGCAGACAATTTTTCAGTCCAAAAATGTGTGACTAAATGGGTTACCTATAGCCAACAGGACCAGCTACGCACATCCTGAAAGTTACTTCTCTTAGCCCAATTCTAGTAGAGTATTCTGTTTCTGTGCATTATATCCACAAACGAACTGAAATACCTCCTCCGTATATGTATTGGAAGCAGAAAATTTGTCTGTCCAAAAATGTGTAAATAAATGGGTTACACATACGCCAATGAAGCAGCTACGCACATCCAGAAAGTTACTTTTCTTAGCCCAATTCTAGTAGAATATTCTGTTTCTGTGCATTATAAACACAAAAGCGCTGAAATAGTTCCTCCGTATGGCTATTGGAAGCAGAAAATTTTTCAGTCCAAAAATGTGTGACTACAGAAATGGGTTACCTATAGCCCACAGGACCAGCTACGCACATCCTGAAAGTTACTTTTCTTAGTCCAATTCTAGTGGAATATTCTGTTTCTGTCCATTATAAGCACAAGCGTGCTGAAATAGCTCCTCCGTATGGGTGTTGGAAGCAGAAAACTCTTCAGTCCAAAAATGTGTGACTACATTGGTTACCTATAGCCCACAGTACCAGCTACCCACATCCACAAAGTTACTTTTCTTAGCTCAATTCTAGTGGAATATTCTGTTTCTGTGCATTATAAGCACAAGCGTGCTGAAATAGCTCCTCCGTATGGGTATTGGAAGCAGACAATTTTTCAGTCCAAAAATGTGTGACTAAATGGGTTACCTATAGAAAACAGGACATCCTGAAAGTTACTTCTCTTAGCCCAATTCTAGTAGAGTATTCTGTTTCTGTGCATTATATCCACATACGAGCTGAAATAGCTCCTCCGTATGGGTGTTGGAAGCAGAAAACTCTTCAGTCCAAAAATGTGTGACTACATGGGTTACCTATAGCCCACAGGACCAGCTACCCACATCCACAAAGTTACTCTTCTTAGCTCAATTCTAGTGGAATATTCTGTTTCTGTGCATTATAAGCACAAGCGTGCTGAAATAGCTTCTCCGTGTGGGTATTGGAAGCAGAAAATTTTTCAGTCCACAAATGTTTGAATAACTGGGTTACCTATAGCCCACATGACCAGCTACGTACATCCCGAAAGTTACTTTTCTTAGCCCAATTCTAGTAGAATATTCTGTTTCTGTGCATTATATCCACAAACGAACTGAAATACCTCCTCCGTATATGTATTGGAAGCAGTCAATTTTTCAGTCCAAAAATGTGGGACTAAATGGGTTACCTATAGCTCACAGGACCAGCTACGCACATCCTGAAAGTTACTTTTCTTAGCCCAATTCTAGTGGAATATTCCGTTTCTGTGCATTATAAGCACATACGAGCTGAAATAGCTCATCCGTATGGGTGTTGGAAGCAGAAAACTCTTCAGTCCAAAAATGTGTGACTACATGGGTTACCTATAGCCCACAGGACCAGCTACCCACATCCACAAAGTTACTCTTCTTAGCTCAATTCTAGTGGAATCCCGAAAGTTACTTTTCTTAGCCCAATTCTAGTAGAATATTCTGTTTCTGTGCATTATATCCACAAACGAGCTGAAATAGCTCCTCCGTATATGTATTGGAAGCAGACAATTTTTCAGTCCAAAAATGTGTGACTAAATGGGTTACCTATAGGACACAGGACCAGCTACCCACATCCAGAAAGCTACATTTCTTAGCAGAATTCTAGTAGAATATTCTGTTTCTGTGCATTATAAGCACAAACGAGCTGAAATAGCTCCTCCGTATGGGTATTGGAAGCAGACAATTTTTTAGTCCAAAAATGTGTGACTACATAAATGGGTTACCTATGGCCCACAGGACCTTCTACGCACATCCTGAAAGTTACTTTTCTTAGCCCAATTCTAGTGGAATATTCTGTTTCTGTGCATTATATCCACATACGAGCTGAAATAGCTCCTCCGTATGGGTGTTGGAAGCAGAAAACTCTTCAGTCCAAAAATGTGTGACTACATGGGTTACCTATAGCCCACAGTACCAGCTACCCACATCCACAAAGTTACTTTTCTTAGCTCAATTCTAGTGGAATATTCTGTTTCTGTGCATTATAAGCACAAGCGTGCTGAAATAGCTCCTCCGTATGGGTATTGGAAGCAGACAATTTTTCAGTCCAAAAATGTGTGACTAAATGGGTTACCTATAGCCAACAGGACCAGCTACGCACATCCTGAAAGTTACTTCTCTTAGCCCAATTCTAGTAGAGTATTCTGTTTCTGTGCATTATATCCACATACGAGCTGAAATAGCTTCTCCGTATGGGTATTGGAAGCAGAAAATTTTTCTGTCCAAAAATGTGTAAATAAATGGGTTACACATACGCCAATGAAGCAGCTACGCACATCAAGAAAGTTACTTTTCTTAGCCCAATTCTAGTAGAATATTCTGTTTCTGTGCATTATAAACACAAACGCGCTGAAATAGTTCCTCCGTATGGCTATTGGAAGCAGAAAATGTTTCAGTCCAAAAATGTGTGACTACAGAAATGGGTTACCTATAGCCCACAGGACCAGCTACGCACATCCTGAAAGTTACTTTTCTTAGTCCAATTCTAGTGGAATATTCTGTTTCTGTGCATTATAAGCACAAGCGTGCTGAAATAGCTTCTCCGTGTGGGTATTGGAAGCAGAAAATTTTTCAGTCCACAAATGTTTGAATAAATGGGTTACCTATAGCCCACATGACCAGCTACGTACATCCCGAAAGCTACTTTTCTTAGCAGAATTCTAGTAGAATATTCTGTTTCTGTGCATTATAAGCACAAACGAGCTGAAATAGCTCCTCCGTATGGGTATTGGAAGCAGAACATTTTTCTGTCCAAAAATGTGTAAATAAATGGGTTACACATACGCCAATGAAGCAGCTACGCACATCCAGAAAGTTACTTTTCTTAGCCCAATTCTAGTAGAATATTCTGTTTCTGTGCATTATAAACACAAACGCGCTGAAATAGTTCCTCCGTATGGCTATTGGAAGCAGAAAATGTTTCAGTCCAAAAATGTGTGACTACAGAAATGGGTTACCTATAGCCCACAGGACCAGCTACGCACATCCTGAAAGTTACTTTTCTTAGTCCAATTCTAGTGGAATATTCTGTTTCTGTGCATTATAAGCACAAGCGGGCCTAAAAAGCTCCTCCGTATAGGTATTGGAAGCAGACAATTTTTCAGTCCAAAAATGTGTGACTAAATGGGTTACCTATAGCCAACAGGACCAGCTACGCACATCCTGAAAGTTACTTCTCTTAGCCCAATTCTAGTAGAGTATTCTGTTTCTGTGCATTATATCCACATACGAGCTGAAATAGCTCCTCCGTATGGGTATTGGAAGCAGAAAACTCTTCAGTGCAAAAATGTGTGTCTACATGGGTTACCTATAGCCCACAGTACCAGCTACCCACATCCACAAAGTTACTTTTCTTAGCTCAATTCTAGTGGAATATTCTGTTTTTGTGCATTATAAGCACAAGCGTGCTGAAATAGCTCCTCCGTATGGGTATTGGAAGCAGACAATTTTTCAGTCCAAAAATGTGTGACTAAATGGGTTACCTATAGCCAACAGGACCAGCTACGCACATCCTGAAAGTTACTTCTCTTAGCCCAATTCTAGTAGAGTATTCTGTTTCTGTGCATTATATCCACATACGAGCTGAAATAGCTCCTCCGTATGGGTGTTGGAAGCAGAAAACTCTTCAGTCCAAAAATGTGTGACTACATTGGTTACCTATAGCCCACAGTACCAGCTACCCACATCCACAAAGTTACTTTTCTTAGCTCAATTCTAGTGGAATATTCTGTTTCTGTGCATTATAAGCACAAGCGTGCTGAAATAGCTCCTCCGTATAGGTATTGGAAGCAGACAATTTTTCAGTCCAAAAATGTGTGACTAAATGGGTTACCTATAGCCAACAGGACATACTGAAAGTTACTTCTCTTAGCCCAATTCTAGTAGAGTATTCTGTTTCTGTGCATTATATCCACATACGAGCTGAAATAGCTCCTCCGTATGGGTGTTGGAAGCAGAAAACTTTTCAGTCCAAAAATGTGTGACTACATGGGTTACCTATAGCCCACAGGACCAGCTACCCACATCCACAAAGTTACTCTTCTTAGCTCAATTCTAGTGGAATATTCTGTTTCTGTGCATTATAAGCACAAGCGTGCTGAAATAGCTTCTCCGTGTGGGTATTGGAAGCAGAAAATTTTTCAGTCCACAAATGTTTGAATAACTGGGTTACCTATAGCCCACATGACCAGCTACGTACATCCCGAAAGTTACTTTTCTTAGCCCAATTCTAGTAGAATATTCTGTTTCTGTGCATTATATCCACAAACGAACTGAAATACCTCCTCCGTATATGTATTGGAAGCAGAAAATTTTTCAGTCGAAAAATGTGTGATTAAATGGGTTACCTATAGCCAACAGGACCAGCTACGCACATCCTGAAAGTTACTTCTCTTAGCCCAATTCTAGTAGAGTATTCTGTTTCTGTGCATTATATCCACATACGAGCTGAAATAGCTCCTCCGTATGGGTGTTGGAAGCAGAAAACTCTTCAGTCCACAAATGTGTGACTACATGGGTTACCTATAGCCCACAGGACCAGCTACCCACATCCACAAAGTTACTCTTCTAAGCTCAATTCTAGTGGAATATTCTGTTTCTGTGCATTATAAGCACAAGCGTGCTGAAATAGCTTCTCCCTGTGGGTATTGGAAGCAGAAAATTTTTCAGTCCACAAATGTTTGAATAAATGGGTTACCTATAGCCCACATGACCAGCTACGTACATCCCGAAAGCTACTTTTCTTAGCAGAATTCTAGTAGAATATTCTGTTTCTGTGCATTATAAGCACAAACGAGCTGAAATAGCTCCTCCGTATGGGTATTGGAAGCAGACAATTTTTTAGTCCAAAAATGTGTGACTGCATAAATGGGTTACCTATGGCCCACAGGACCTTCTACGCACATCCTGAAAGTTACTTTTCTTAGCCCAATTCTAGTGGAATATTCTGTTTCTGTGCATTATAAGCACAAGCGTGCTGAAATAGCTCCTCCGTATGGGTATTGGAAGCAGACAATTTTTCAGTCCAAAAATGTGTGACTAAATGGGTTACCTATAGCCAACAGGACCAGCTACGCACATCCTGAAAGTTACTTCTCTTAGCCCAATTCTAGTAGAGTATTCTGTTTCTGTGCATTATATCCACATACGAGCTGAAATAGCTCCTCCGTATGGGTGTTGGAAGCAGAAAACTCTTCAGTCCAAAAATGTGTGACTACATGGGTTACCTATAGCCGACAGTACCAGCTACCCACATCCACAAAGTTACTTTTCTTAGCTCAATTCTAGTGGAATATTCTGTTTCTGTGCATTATAAGCACAAACGAGCTGAAATAGCTCCTCCGTATGGGTATTGGAAGCAGACAATTTTTCAGTCCAAAAATGTGTGACTAAATGGGTTACCTATAGCCAACAGGACCAGCTACGCACATCCTGAAAGTTACTTCTCTTAGCCCAATTCTAGTAGAGTATTCTGTTTCTGTGCATTATATCCACATACGAGCTGAAATAGCTCCTCCGTATGGGTGTTGGAAGCAGAAAACTCTTCAGTCCAAAAATGTGTGACTAAATGGGTTACCTATAGCCAACAGGACCAGCTACGCACATCCTGAAAGTTACTTCTCTTAGCCCAATTCTAGTAGAATATTCTGTTTCTGTGCATTATATCCACAAACGAACTGAAATAGCTCCTCCGTATATGTATTGGAAGCAGACAATTTTTCAGTCCAAAAATGTGTGACTAAATGGGTTACCTATAGGACACAGGACCAGCTACCCACATCCACAAAGTTACTCTTCTTAGCTCAATTCTAGTGGAATATTCTGTTTCTGTGCATTATAAGCACAAGCGTGCTGAAATAGCTTCTCCGTGTGGGTATTGGAAGCAGAAAATTTTTCAGTCCACAAATGTTTGAATAAATGGGTTACCTATAGCCCACATGACCAGCTACGTACATCCCGAAAGCTACTTTTCTTAGCAGAATTCTAGTAGAATATTCTGTTTCTGTGCATTATAAGCACAAACGAGCTGAAATAGCTCCTCCGTATGGGTATTGGAAGCAGAACATTTTTCTGTCCAAAAATGTGTAAATAAATGGGTTACACATACGCCAATGAAGCAGCTACGCACATCCAGAAAGTTACTTTTCTTAGCCCAATTCTAGTAGAATATTCTGTTTCTGTGCATTATAAACACAAACGCGCTGAAATAGTTCCTCCGTATGGCTATTGGAAGCAGAAAATTTTTCAGTCCAAAAATGTGTGACTACAGAAATGGGTTACCTATAGCCCACAGGACCAGCTACGCACTTCCTGAAAGTTACTTTTCTTAGTCCAATTCTAGTGGAATATTCTGTTTCTGTCCATTATATCCACATACGAGCTGAAATAGCTCCTCCGTATGGGTGTTGGAAGCAGAAAACTCTTCAGTCCAAAAATGTGTGACTACATGGGTTACCTATAGCCCACAGGACCAGCTACCCACATCCACAAAGTTACTCTTCTAAGCTCAATTCTAGTGCATTATAAGCACAAGCGTGCTGAAATAGCTTCTCCGTGTGGGTATTGGAAGCAGAAAATTTTTCAGTCCACAAATGTTTGAATAAATGGGTTACCTATAGCCCACATGACCAGCTACGTACATCCCGAAAGCTACTTTTCTTAGCAGAATTCTAGTAGAATATTCTGTTTCTGTGCATTATAAGCACAAACGAGCTGAAATAGCTCCTCCGTATGGGTATTGGAAGCAGACAATTTTTCAGTCCAAAAATGTGTGACTAAATGGGTTACCTATAGCCAACAGGACCAGCTACGCACATCCTGAAAGTTACTTCTCTTAGCCCAATTCTAGTAGAGTATTCTGTTTCTGTGCATTATATCCACATACGAGCTGAAATAGCTCCTCCGTATGGGTGTTGGAAGCAGAAAACTCTTCAGTCCAAAAATGTGTGACTACATGGGTTACCTATAGCCCACAGTACCAGCTACCCACATCCACAAAGTTACTCTTCTAAGCTCAATTCTAGTGGAATATTCTGTTTCTGTGCATTATAAGCACAAGCGTGCTGAAATAGCTTCTCCGTGTGGGTATTGGAAGCAGAAAATTTTTCAGTCCACAAATGTTTGAATAAATGGGTTACCTATAGCCCACATGACCAGCTACGTACATCCCGAAAGCTACTTTTCTTAGCAGAATTCTAGTAGAATATTCTGTTTCTGTGCATTATAAGCACAAACGAGCTGAAATAGCTCCTCCGTATGGGTATTGGAAGCAGACAATTTTTCAGTCCAAAAATGTGTGACTAAATGGGTTACCTATAGCCAACAGGACCAGCTACGCACATCCTGAAAGTTACTTCTCTTAGCCCAATTCTAGTAGAGTATTCTGTTTCTGTGCATTATATCCACATACGAGCTGAAATAGCTCCTCCGTATGGGTGTTGGAAGCAGAAAACTCTTCAGTCCAAAAATGTGTGACTAAATGGGTTACCTATAGCCAACAGGACCAGCTACGCACATCCTGAAAGTTACTTCTCTTAGCCCAATTCTAGTAGAATATTCTGTTTCTGTGCATTATATCCACAAACGAGCTGAAATAGCTCCTCCGTATGGGTGTTGGAAGCAGAAAACTCTTCAGTCCAAAAATGTGTGACTAAATGGGTTACCTATAGCCAACAGGACCAGCTACGCACATCCTGAAAGTTACTTCTCTTAGCCCAATTCTAGTAGAATATTCTGTTTCTGTGCATTATATCCACAAACGAACTGAAATAGCTCCTCCGTATATGTATTGGAAGCAGACAATTTTTCAGTCCAAAAATGTGTGACTAAATGGGTTACCTATAGGACACAGGACCAGCTACCCACATCCACAAAGTTACTCTTCTTAGCTCAATTCTAGTGGAATATTCTGTTTCTGTGCATTATAAGCACAAGCGTGCTGAAATAGCTTCTCCGTGTGGGTATTGGAAGCAGAAAATTTTTCAGTCCACAAATGTTTGAATAAATGGGTTACCTATAGCCCACATGACCAGCTACGTACATCCCGAAAGCTACTTTTCTTAGCAGAATTCTAGTAGAATATTCTGTTTCTGTGCATTATAAGCACAAACGAGCTGAAATAGCTCCTCCGTATGGGTATTGGAAGCAGACAATTTTTCAGTCCAAAAATGTGTGACTAAATGGGTTACCTATAGCCAACAGGACCAGCTACGCACATCCTGAAAGTTACTTCTCTTAGCCCAATTCTAGTAGAGTATTCTGTTTCTGTGCATTATATCCACATACGAGCTGAAATAGCTCCTCCGTATGGGTGTTGGAAGCAGAAAACTCTTCAGTCCAAAAATGTGTGACTAAATGGGTTACCTATAGCCAACAGGACCAGCTACGCACATCCTGAAAGTTACTTCTCTTAGCCCAATTCTAGTAGAATATTCTGTTTCTGTGCATTATATCCACAAACGAACTGAAATAGCTCCTCCGTATATGTATTGGAAGCAGAAAACTCTTCAGTCCAAAAATGTGTGACTACATGGGTTACCTATAGCCCACAGGACCAGCTACCCACATCCACAAAGTTACTCTTCTAAGCTCAATTCTAGTGGAATATTCTGTTTCTGTGCATTATAAGCACAAGCGTGCTGAAATAGCTTCTCCGTGTGGGTATTGGAAGCAGAAAATTTTTCAGTCCACAAATGTTTGAATAAATGGGTTACCTATAGCCCACATGACCAGCTACGTACATCCCGAAAGCTACTTTTCTTAGCAGAATTCTAGTAGAATATTCTGTTTCTGTGCATTATAAGCACAAACGAGCTGAAATAGCTCCTCCGTATGGGTATTGGAAGCAGACAATTTTTCAGTCCAAAAATGTGTGACTAAATGGGTTACCTATAGCCAACAGGACCAGCTACGCACATCCTGAAAGTTACTTCTCTTAGCCCAATTCTAGTAGAGTATTCTGTTTCTGTGCATTATATCCACATACGAGCTGAAATAGCTCCTCCGTATGGGTGTTGGAAGCAGAAAACTCTTCAGTCCAAAAATGTGTGACTACATGGGTTACCTATAGCCCACAGTACCAGGTACCCACATCCACAAAGTTACTCTTCTAAGCTCAATTCTAGTGGAATATTCTGTTTCTGTGCATTATAAGCACAAGCGTGCTGAAATAGCTTCTCCGTGTGGGTATTGGAAGCAGAAAATTTTTCAGTCCACAAATGTTTGAATAAATGGGTTACCTATAGCCCACATGACCAGCTACGTACATCCCGAAAGCTACTTTTCTTAGCAGAATTCTAGTAGAATATTCTGTTTCTGTGCATTATAAGCACAAACGAGCTGAAATAGCTCCTCCGTATGGGTATTGGAAGCAGACAATTTTTCAGTCCAAAAATGTGTGACTAAATGGGTTACCTATAGCCAACAGGACCAGCTACGCACATCCTGAAAGTTACTTCTCTTAGCCCAATTCTAGTAGAGTATTCTGTTTCTGTGCATTATATCCACATGCGAGCTGAAATAGCTCCTCCGTATGGGTGTTGGAAGCAGAAAACTCTTCAGTCCAAAAATGTGTGACTAAATGGGTTACCTATAGCCAACAGGACCAGCTACGCACATCCTGAAAGTTACTTCTCTTAGCCCAATTCTAGTAGAATATTCTGTTTCTGTGCATTATATCCACAAACGAGCTGAAATAGCTCCTCCGTATGGGTGTTGGAAGCAGAAAACTCTTCAGTCCAAAAATGTGTGACTAAATGGGTTACCTATAGCCAACAGGACCAGCTACGCACATCCTGAAAGTTACTTCTCTTAGCCCAATTCTAGTAGAATATTCTGTTTCTGTGCATTATATCCACAAACGAACTGAAATAGCTCCTCCGTATATGTATTGGAAGCAGACAATTTTTCAGTCCAAAAATGTGTGACTAAATGGGTTACCTATAGGACACAGGACCAGCTACCCACATCCACAAAGTTACTCTTCTTAGCTCAATTCTAGTGGAATATTCTGTTTCTGTGCATTATAAGCACAAGCGTGCTGAAATAGCTTCTCCGTGTGGGTATTGGAAGCAGAAAATTTTTCAGTCCACAAATGTTTGAATAAATGGGTTACCTATAGCCCACATGACCAGCTACGTACATCCCGAAAGCTACTTTTCTTAGCAGAATTCTAGTAGAATATTCTGTTTCTGTGCATTATAAGCACAAACGAGCTGAAATAGCTCCTCCGTATGGGTATTGGAAGCAGACAATTTTTCAGTCCAAAAATGTGTGACTAAATGGGTTACCTATAGCCAACAGGACCAGCTACGCACATCCTGAAAGTTACTTCTCTTAGCCCAATTCTAGTAGAGTATTCTGTTTCTGTGCATTATATCCACATACGAGCTGAAATAGCTCCTCCGTATGGGTGTTGGAAGCAGAAAACTCTTCAGTCCAAAAATGTGTGACTACATGGGTTACCTATAGCCCACAGTACCAGCTACCCACATCCACAAAGTTACTTTTCTTAGCTCAATTCTAGTGGAATATTCTGTTTCTGTGCATTATAAGCACAAGCGTGCTGAAATAGCTCCTCCGTATGGGTATTGGAAGCAGACAATTTTTCAGTCCAAAAATGTGTGACTAAATGGGTTACCTATAGCCAACAGGACCAGCTACGCACATCCTGAAAGTTACTTCTCTTAGCCCAATTCTAGTAGAGTATTCTGTTTCTGTGCATTATATCCACATACGAGCTGAAATAGCTCCTCCGTATGGGTGTTGGAAGCAGAAAATGTTTCAGTCCAAAAATGTGTGACTACATGGGTTACCTATAGCCCACAGTACCAGCTACCCACATCCACAAAGTTACTTTTCTTAGCTCAATTCTAGTGGAATATTCTGTTTCTGTGCATTATAAGCACAAGCGTGCTGAAATAGCTCCTCCGTATGGGTATTGGAAGCAGACAATTTTTCAGTCCAAAAATGTGTGACTAAATGGGTTACCTATAGCCAACAGGAAAAGCTACGCACATCCTGAAAGTTACTTCTCTTAGCCCAATTCTAGTGGAATATTCTGTTTCTGTGCATTATAAGCACAAGCGTGCTGAAATAGCTCCTCCGTATGGGTATTGGAAGCAGACAATTTTTCAGTCCAAAAATGTGTGACTAAATGGGTTACCTACTCTTAGCCCAATTCTAGTAGAGTATTCTGTTTCTGTGCATTATATCCACATACGAGCTGAAATAGCTCCTCCGTATGGGTATTGGAAGCAGAAAACTCTTCAGTCCAAAAATGTGTGACTACATGGGTTACCTATAGCCCACAGTACCAGCTACCCACATCCACAAAGTTACTTTTCTTAGCTCAATTCTAGTGGAATATTCTGTTTTTGTGCATTATAAGCACAAGCGTGCTGAAATAGCTCCTCCGTATGGGTATTGGAAGCAGACAATTTTTCAGTCCAAAAATGTGTGACTAAATGGGTTACCTATAGCCCACAGTACCAGCTACCCACATCCACAAAGTTACTTTTCTTAGCTCAATTCTAGTGGAATATTCTGTTTCTGTGCATTATAAGCCAACAGGACCAGCTACGCACATCCTGAAAGTTACTTCTCTTAGCCCAATTCTAGTAGAGTATTCTGTTTCTGTGCATTATATCCACATACGAGCTGAAATAGCTCCTCCGTATGGGTGTTGGAAGCAGAAAACTCTTCAGTCCAAAAATGTGTGACTACATTGGTTACCTATAGCCCACAGTACCAGCTACCCACATCCACAAAGTTACTTTTCTTAGCTCAATTCTAGTGGAATATTCTGTTTCTGTGCATTATAAGCACAAGCGTGCTGAAATAGCTCCTCCGTATGGGTATTGGAAGCAGACAATTTTTCAGTCCAAAAATGTGTGACTAAATGGGTTACCTATAGAAAACAGGACATCCTGAAAGTTACTTCTCTTAGCCCAATTCTAGTAGAGTATTCTGTTTCTGTGCATTATATCCACATACGAGCTGAAATAGCTCCTCCGTATGGGTGTTGGAAGCAGAAAACTCTTCAGTCCAAAAATGTGTGACTACATGGGTTACCTATAGCCCACAGGACCAGCTACCCACATCCACAAAGTTACTCTTCTTAGCTCAATTCTAGTGGAATATTCTGTTTCTGTGCATTATAAGCACAAGCGTGCTGAAATAGCTTCTCCGTGTGGGTATTGGAAGCAGAAAATTTTTCAGTCCACAAATGTTTGAATAACTGGGTTACCTATAGCCCACATGACCAGCTACGTACATCCCGAAAGTTACTTTTCTTAGCCCAATTCTAGTAGAATATTCTGTTTCTGTGCATTATATCCACAAACGAACTGAAATACCTCCTCCGTATATGTATTGGAAGCAGAACATTTTTCAGTCGAAAAATGTGTGACTAAATGGGTTACCTATAGCCAACAGGACCAGCTACGCACATCCTGAAAGTTACTTCTCTTAGCCCAATTCTAGTAGAGTATTCTGTTTCTGTGCATTATATCCACATACGAGCTGAAATAGCTCCTCCGTATGGGTGTTGGAAGCAGAAAACTCTTCAGTCCAAAAATGTGTGACTACATGGGTTACCTATAGCCCACAGGACCAGCTACCCACATCCACAAAGTTACTCTTCTAAGCTCAATTCTAGTGGAATATTCTGTTTCTGTGCATTATAAGCACAAGCGTGCTGAAATAGCTTCTCCGTGTGGGTATTGGAAGCAGACAATTTTTCAGTCCACAAATGTTTGAATAAATGGGTTACCTATAGCCCACATGACCAGCTACGTACATCCCGAAAGCTACTTTTCTTAGCAGAATTCTAGTAGAATATTCTGTTTCTGTGCATTATAAGCACAAACGAGCTGAAATAGCTCCTCCGTATGGGTATTGGAAGCAGACAATTTTTTAGTCCAAAAATGTGTGACTGCATAAATGGGTTACCTATGGCCCACAGGACCTTCTACGCACATCCTGAAAGTTACTTTTCTTAGCCCAATTCTAGTGGAATATTCTGTTTCTGTGCATTATAAGCACAAGCGTGCTGAAATAGCTCCTCCGTATGGGTATTGGAAGCAGACAATTTTTCAGTCCAAAAATGTGTGACTAAATGGGTTACCTATAGCCAACAGGACCAGCTACGCACATCCTGAAAGTTACTTCTCTTAGCCCAATTCTAGTAGAGTATTCTGTTTCTGTGCATTATATCCACATACGAGCTGAAATAGCTCCTCCGTATGGGTGTTGGAAGCAGAAAACTCTTCAGTCCAAAAATGTGTGACTAAATGGGTTACCTATAGCCAACAGGACCAGCTACGCACATCCTGAAAGTTACTTCTCTTAGCCCAATTCTAGTAGAATATTCTGTTTCTGTGCATTATATCCACAAACGAACTGAAATAGCTCCTCCGTATATGTATTGGAAGCAGACAATTTTTCAGTCCAAAAATGTGTGACTAAATGGGTTACCTATAGGACACAGGACCAGCTACCCACATCCACAAAGTTACTCTTCTTAGCTCAATTCTAGTGGAATATTCTGTTTCTGTGCATTATAAGCACAAGCGTGCTGAAATAGCTTCTCTGTGTGGGTATTGGAAGCAGAAAATTTTTCAGTCCACAAATGTTTGAATAAATGGGTTACCTATAGCCCACATGACCAGCTACGTACATCCCGAAAGCTACTTTTCTTAGCAGAATTCTAGTAGAATATTCTGTTTCTGTGCATTATAAGCACAAACGAGCTGAAATAGCTCCTCCGTATGGGTATTGGAAGCAGAACATTTTTCTGTCCAAAAATGTGTAAATAAATGGGTTACACATACGCCAATGAAGCAGCTACGCACATCCAGAAAGTTACTTTTCTTAGCCCAATTCTAGTAGAATATTCTGTTTCTGTGCATTATAAACACAAACGCGCTGAAATAGTTCCTCCGTATGGCTATTGGAAGCAGAAAATTTTTCAGTCCAAAAATGTGTGACTACAGAAATGGGTTACCTATAGCCCACAGGACCAGCTACGCACATCCTGAAAGTTACTTTTCTTAGTCCAATTCTAGTGGAATATTCTGTTTCTGTCCATTATATCCACATACGAGCTGAAATAGCTCCTCCGTATGGGTGTTGGAAGCAGAAAACTCTTCAGTCCAAAAATGTGTGACTACATGGGTTACCTATAGCCCACAAGACCAGCTACCCACATCCACAAAGTTACTCTTCTAAGCTCAATTCTAGTGGAATATTCTGTTTCTGTGCATTATAAGCACAAGCGTGCTGAAATAGCTTCTCCGTGTGGGTATTGGAAGCAGAAAATTTTTCAGTCCACAAATGTTTGAATAAATGGGTTACCTATAGCCCACATGACCGGCTACGTACATCCCGAAAGCTACTTTTCTTAGCAGAATTCTAGTAGAATATTCTGTTTCTGTGCATTATAAGCACAAACGAGCTGAAATAGCTCCTCCGTATGGGTATTGGAAGCAGACAATTTTTTAGTCCAAAAATGTGTGACTGCATAAATGGGTTACCTATGGCCCACAGGACCTTCTACGCACATCCTGAAAGTTACTTTTCTTAGCCCAATTCTAGTGGAATATTCTGTTTCTGTGCATTATAAGCACAAGCGTGCTGAAATAGCTCCTCCGTATGGGTATTGGAAGCAGACAATTTTTCAGTCCAAAAATGTGTGACTAAATGGGTTACATATAGCCAACAGGACCAGTTACGCACATCCTGAAAGTTACTTCTCTTAGCTCAATTCTAGTGGAATATTCTGTTTCTGTGCATTATAAGCACAAACGAGCTGAAATAGCTCCTCCGTATGGGTATTGGAAGCAGACAATTTTTCAGTCCAAAAATGTGTGACTAAATGGGTTACCTATAGCCAACAGGATCAGCTACGCACATCCTGAAAGTTACTTCTCTTAGCCCAATTCTAGTAGAGTATTCTGTTTCTGTGCATTATATCCACATACGAGCTGAAATAGCTCCTCCGTATGGGTGTTGGAAGCAGAAAACTCTTCAGTCCAAAAATGTGTGACTACATGGGTTACCTATAGCCCACAGGACCAGCTACCCACATCCACAAAGTTACTCTTCTAAGCTCAATTCTAGTGGAATATTCTGTTTCTGTGCATTATAAGCACAAGCGTGCTGAAATAGCTTCTCCGTGTGGGTATTGGAAGCAGAAAATTTTTCAGTCCACAAATGTTTGAATAAATGGGTTACCTATAGCCCACATGACCAGCTACGTACATCCCGAAAGCTACTTTTCTTAGCAGAATTCTAGTAGAATATTCTGTTTCTGTGCATTATAAGCACAAACGAGCTGAAATAGCTCCTCCGTATGGGTGTTGGAAGCAGAAAACTCTTCAGTCCAAAAATGTGTGACTACATGGGTTACCTATAGAAAACAGGACATCCTGAAAGTTACTTCTCTTAGCCCAATTCTAGTAGAGTATTCTGTTTCTGTGCATTATATCCACATACGAGCTGAAATAGCTCCTCCGTATGGGTGTTGGAAGCAGAAAACTCTTCAGTCCAAAAATGTGTGACTACATGGGTTACCTATAGCCCACAGGACCAGCTACCCACATCCACAAAGTTACTCTTCTAAGCTCAATTCTAGTGGAATATTCTGTTTCTGTGCATTATAAGCACAAGCGTGCTGAAATAGCTTCTCCGTGTGGGTATTGGAAGCAGAAAATTTTTCAGTCCACAAATGTTTGAATAAATGGGTTACCTATAGCCCACATGACCAGCTACGTACATCCCGAAAGCTACTTTTCTTAGCAGAATTCTAGTAGAATATTCTGTTTCTGTGCATTATAAGCACAAACGAGCTGAAATAGCTCCTCCGTATGGGTATTGGAAGCAGACAATTTTTTAGTCCAAAAATGTGTGACTGCATAAATGGGTTACCTATGGCCCACAGGACCTTCTACGCACATCCTGAAAGTTACTTTTCTTAGCCCAATTCTAGTGGAATATTCTGTTTCTGTGCATTATAAGCACAAGCGTGCTGAAATAGCTCCTCCGTATGGGTATTGGAAGCAGACAATTTTTCAGTCCAAAAATGTGTGACTAAATGGGTTACCTATAGCCAACAGGACCAGCTACGCACATCCTGAAAGTTACTTCTCTTAGCCCAATTCTAGTAGAGTATTCTGTTTCTGTGCATTATATCCACATACGAGCTGAAATAGCTCCTCCGTATGGGTGTTGGAAGCAGAAAACTCTTCAGTCCAAAAATGTGTGACTAAATGGGTTACCTATAGCCAACAGGACCAGCTACGCACATCCTGAAAGTTACTTCTCTTAGCCCAATTCTAGTAGAATATTCTGTTTCTGTGCATTATATCCACAAACGAACTGAAATAGCTCCTCCGTATATGTATTGGAAGCAGACAATTTTTCAGTCCAAAAATGTGTGACTAAATGGGTTACCTATAGGACACAGGACCAGCTACCCACATCCACAAAGTTACTCTTCTTAGCTCAATTCTAGTGGAATATTCTGTTTCTGTGCATTATAAGCACAAGCGTGCTGAAATAGCTTCTCCGTGTGGGTATTGGAAGCAGAAAATTTTTCAGTCCACAAATGTTTGAATAAATGGGTTACCTATAGCCCACATGACCAGCTACGTACATCCCGAAAGCTACTTTTCTTAGCAGAATTCTAGTAGAATATTCTGTTTCTGTGCATTATAAGCACAAACGAGCTGAAATAGCTCCTCCGTATGGGTATTGGAAGCAGAACATTTTTCTGTCCAAAAATGTGTAAATAAATGGGTTACACATACGCCAATGAAGCAGCTACGCACATCCAGAAAGTTACTTTTCTTAGCCCAATTCTAGTAGAATATTCTGTTTCTGTGCATTATAAACACAAACGCGCTGAAATAGTTCCTCCGTATGGCTATTGGAAGCAGAAAATTTTTCAGTCCAAAAATGTGTGACTACAGAAATGGGTTACCTATAGCCCACAGGACCAGCTACGCACATCCTGAAAGTTACTTTTCTTAGTCCAATTCTAGTGGAATATTCTGTTTCTGTCCATTATATCCACATACGAGCTGAAATAGCTCCTCCGTATGGGTGTTGGAAGCAGAAAACTCTTCAGTCCAAAAATGTGTGACTACATGGGTTACCTATAGCCCACAGGACAAGCTACCCACATCCACAAAGTTACTCTTCTAAGCTCAATTCTAGTTGAATATTCTGTTTCTGTGCATTATAAGCACAATCGTGCTGAAATAGCTTTTCCGTGTGGGTATTGGAAGCAGAAAATTTTTCAGTCCACAAATGTTTGAATAAATGGGTTACCTATAGCCCACATGACCAGCTACGTACATCCCGAAAGCTACTTTTCTTAGCAGAATTCTAGTAGAATATTCTGTTTCTGTGCATTATAAGCACAAACGAGCTGAAATAGCTCCTCCGTATGGGTATTGGAAGCAGACAATTTTTTAGTCCAAAAATGTGTGACTGCATAAATGGGTTACCTATGGCCCACAGGACCTTCTACGCACATCCTGAAAGTTACTTTTCTTAGCCCAATTCTAGTGGAATATTCTGTTTCTGTGCATTATAAGCACAAGCGTGCTGAAATAGCTCCTCCGTATGGGTATTGGAAGCAGACAATTTTTCAGTCCAAAAATGTGTGACTAAATGGGTTACATATAGCCAACAGGACCAGTTACGCACATCCTGAAAGTTACTTCTCTTAGCTCAATTCTAGTGGAATATTCTGTTTCTGTGCATTATAAGCACAAACGAGCTGAAATAGCTCCTCCGTATGGGTATTGGAAGCAGACAATTTTTCAGTCCAAAAATGTGTGACTAAATGGGTTACCTATAGATAACAGGACCAGCTACGCACATCCTGAAAGTTACTTCTCTTAGCCCAATTCTAGTAGAGTATTCTGTTTCTGTGCATTATATCCACATACGAGCTGAAATAGCTCCTCCGTATGGGTGTTGGAAGCAGAAAACTCTTCAGTCCAAAAATGTGTGACTAAATGGGTTACCTATAGCCAACAGGACCAGCTACGCACATCCTGAAAGTTACTTCTCTTAGCCCAATTCTAGTAGAATATTCTGTTTCTGTGCATTATATCCACAAACGAACTGAAATAGCTCCTCCGTATATGTATTGGAAGCAGACAATTTTTCAGTCCAAAAATGTGTGACTAAATGGGTTACCTATAGGACACAGGACCAGCTACCCACATCCACAAAGTTACTCTTCTTAGCTCAATTCTAGTGGAATATTCTGTTTCTGTGCATTATAAGCACAAGCGTGCTGAAATAGCTTCTCCGTGTGGGTATTGGAAGCAGAAAATTTTTCAGTCCACAAATGTTTGAATAAATGGGTTACCTATAGCCCACATGACCAGCTACGTACATCCCGAAAGCTACTTTTCTTAGCAGAATTCTAGTAGAATATTCTGTTTCTGTGCATTATAAGCACAAACGAGCTGAAATAGCTCCTCCGTATGGGTATTGGAAGCAGACAATTTTTCAGTCCAAAAATGTGTGACTAAATGGGTTACCTATAGCCAACAGGACCAGCTACGCACATCCTGAAAGTTACTTCTCTTAGCCCAATTCTATTAGAGTATTCTGTTTCTGTGCATTATATCCACATACGAGCTGAAATAGCTCCTCCGTATGGGTGTTGGAAGCAGAAAATGTTTCAGTCCAAAAATGTGTGACTACAGAAATGGGTTACCTATAGCCCACAGGACCAGCTACGCACATCCTGAAAGTTACTTTTCTTAGTCCAATTCTAGTGGAATATTCTGTTTCTGTGCATTATAAGCACAAGTGTGCTGAAATAGCTCCTCCGTATGGGTATTGGAAGCAGACAATTTTTCAGTCCAAAAATGTGTGACTAAATGGGTTACCTATAGCCAACAGGACCAGCTACGCACATCCTGAAAGTTACTTCTCTTAGCCCAATTCTAGTAGAGTATTCTGTTTCTGTGCATTATATCCACATACGAGCTGAAATAGCTCCTCCGTATGGGTGTTGGAAGCAGAAAATGTTTCAGTCCAAAAATGTGTGACTACAGAAATGGGTTACCTATAGCCCACAGGACCAGCTACGCACATCCTGAAAGTTACTTTTCTTAGTCCAATTCTAGTGGAATATTCTGTTTCTGTGCATTATAAGCACAAGTGTGCTGAAATAGCTCCTCCGTATGGGTATTGGAAGCAGACAATTTTTCAGTCCAAAAATGTGTGACTAAATGGGTTACCTATAGCCAACAGGACCAGCTACGCACATCCTGAAAGTTACTTCTCTTAGCCCAATTCTAGTAGAGTATTCTGTTTCTGTGCATTATATCCACATACGAGCTGAAATAGCTCCTCCGTATGGGTGTTGGAAGCAGAAAATGTTTCAGTCCAAAAATGTGTGACTACAGAAATGGGTTACCTATAGCCCACAGTACCAGCTACGCACATCCTGAAAGTTACTTTTCTTAGTCCAATTCTAGTGGAATATTCTGTTTCTGTGCATTATAAGCACAAGTGTGCTGAAATAGCTCCTCCGTATGGGTATTGGAAGCAGACAATTTTTCAGTCCAAAAATGTGTGACTAAATGGGTTACCTATAGCCAACAGGACCAGCTACGCACATCCTGAAAGTTACTTCTCTTAGCAAAATTCTAGTAGAGTATTCTGTTTCTGTGCATTATATCCACAAACGAACTGAAATACCTCCTCCGTATATGTATTGGAAGCAGAAAATTTGTCTGTCCAAAAATGTGTAAATAAATGGGTTACACATACGCCAATGAAGCAGCTACGCACATCCAGAAAGTTACTTTTCTTAGCCCAATTCTAGTAGAATATTCTGTTTCTGTGCATTATAAACACAAACGCGCTGAAATAGTTCCTCCGTATGGCTATTGGAAGCAGAAAATTTTTCAGTCCAAAAATGTGTGACTACAGAAATGGGTTACCTATAGCCCACAGGACCAGCTACGCACATCCTGAAAGTTACTTTTCTTAGTCCAATTCTAGTGGAATATTCTGTTTCTGTCCATTATAAGCACAAGCGTGCTGAAATAGCTCCTCCGTATGGGTGTTGGAAGCAGAAAACTCTTCAGTCCAAAAATGTGTGACTACATTGGTTACCTATAGCCCACAGTACCAGCTACCCACATCCACAAAGTTACTTTTCTTAGCTCAATTCTAGTGGAATATTCTATTTCTGTGCATTATAAGCACAAGCGTGCTGAAATAGCTCCTCCGTATGGGTATTGGAAGCAGACAATTTTTCAGTCCAAAAATGTGTGACTAAATGCGTTACCTATAGAAAACAGGACATCCTGAAAGTTACTTCTCTTAGCCCAATTCTAGTAGAGTATTCTGTTTCTGTGCATTATATCCACATACGAGCTGAAATAGCTCCTCCGTATGGGTGTTGGAAGCAGAAAACTCTTCAGTCCAAAAATGTGTGACTACATGGGTTACCTATAGCCCACAGGACCAGCTACCCACATCCACAAAGTTACTCTTCTTAGCTCAATTCTAGTGGAATATTCTGTTTCTGTGCATTATAAGCACAAGCGTGCTGAAATAGCTTCTCCGTGTGGGTATTGGAAGCAGAAATTTTTTCAGTCCACAAATGTTTGAATAACTGGGTTACCTATAGCCCACATGACCAGCTACGTACATCCCGAAAGTTACTTTTCTTAGCCCAATTCTAGTAGAATATTCTGTTTCTGTGCATTATATCCACAAACGAACTGAAATACCTCCTCCATATATGTATTGGAAGCAGACAATTTTTCAGTCCAAAAATGTGTGACTAAATGGGTTACCTATAGGACACATTACCAGCTACCCACATCCAGAAAGCTACTTTTCTTAGCAGAATTCTAGTAGAATATTCTGTTTCTGTGCATTATAAGCACAAACGAGCTGAAATAGCTCCTCCGTATGGGTATTGGAAGCAGACAATTTTTTAGTCCAAAAATGTGTGACTGCATAAATGGGTTACCTATGGCCCACAGGACCTTCTACGCACATCCTGAAAGTTACTTTTCTTAGCCCAATTCTAGTGGAATATTCTGTTTCTGTGCATTATAAGCACAAGCGTGCTGAAATAGCTTCTCCGTATGGGTATTGGAAGCAGACAATTTTTCAGTCCAAAAATGTGTGACTAAATGGGTTACATATAGCCAACAGGACCAGTTACGCACATCCTGAAAGTTACTTCTCTTAGCTCAATTCTAGTGGAATATTCTGTTTCTGTGCATTATAAGCACAAACGAGCTGAAATAGCTCCTCCGTATGGGTATTGGAAGCAGACAATTTTTCAGTCCAAAAATGTGTGACTAAATGGGTTACCTATAGCCAACAGGATCAGCTACGCACATCCTGAAAGTTACTTCTCTTAGCCCAATTCTAGTAGAGTATTCTGTTTCTGTGCATTATATCCACATACGAGCTGAAATAGCTCCTCCGTATGGGTGTTGGAAGCAGAAAACTCTTCAGTCCAAAAATGTGTGACTACATGGGTTACCTATAGCCCACAGGACCAGCTACCCACATCCACAAAGTTACTCTTCTAAGCTCAATTCTAGTGGAATATTCTGTTTCTGTGCATTATAAGCACAAGCGTGCTGAAATAGCTTCTCCGTGTGGGTATTGGAAGCAGAAAATTTTTCAGTCCACAAATGTTTGAATAAATGGGTTACCTATAGCCCACATGACCAGCTACGTACATCCCGAAAGCTACTTTTCTTAGCAGAATTCTAGTAGAATATTCTGTTTCTGTGCATTATAAGCACAAACGAGCTGAAATAGCTCCTCCGTATGGGTGTTGGAAGCAGAAAACTCTTCAGTCCAAAAATGTGTGACTACATGGGTTACCTATAGAAAACAGGACATCCTGAAAGTTACTTCTCTTAGCCCAATTCTAGTAGAGTATTCTGTTTCTGTGCATTATATCCACATACGAGCTGAAATAGCTCCTCCGTATGGGTGTTGGAAGCAGAAAACTCTTCAGTCCAAAAATGTGTGACTACATGGGTTACCTATAGCCCACAGGACCAGCTACCCACATCCACAAAGTTACTCTTCTAAGCTCAATTCTAGTGGAATATTCTGTTTCTGTGCATTATAAGCACAAGCGTGCTGAAATAGCTTCTCCGTGTGGGTATTGGAAGCAGAAAATTTTTCAGTCCACAAATGTTTGAATAACTGGGTTACCTATAGCCCACATGACCAGCTACGTACATCCCGAAAGTTACTTTTCTTAGCCCAATTCTAGTAGAATATTCTGTTTCTGTGCATTATATCCACAAACGAACTGAAATACCTCCTCCGTATATGTATTGGAAGCAGAAAATTTTTCAGTCGAAAAATGTGTGACTAAATGGGTTACCTATAGCCAACAGGACCAGCTACGCACATCCTGAAAGTTACTTCTCTTAGCCCAATTCTAGTAGAGTATTCTGTTTCTGTGCATTATATCCACATACGAGCTGAAATAGCTCCTCCGTATGGGTTTTGGAAGCAGAAAACTCTTCAGTCCAAAAATGTGTGACTACATGGGTTACCTATAGCCCACAGGACCAGCTACCCACATCCACAAAGTTACTCTTCTAAGCTCAATTCTAGTGGAATATTCTGTTTCTGTGCATTATAAGCACAAGCGTGCTGAAATAGCTTCTCCGTGTGGGTATTGGAAGCAGAAAATTTTTCAGTCCACAAATGTTTGAATAAATGGGTTACCTATAGCCCACATGACCAGCTACGTACATCCCGAAAGCTACTTTTCTTAGCAGAATTCTAGTAGAATATTCTGTTTCTGTGCATTATAAGCACAAACGAGCTGAAATAGCTCCTCCGTATGGGTATTGGAAGCAGACAATTTTTTAGTCCAAAAATGTGTGACTGCATAAATGGGTTACCTATGGCCCACAGGACCTTCTACGCACATCCTGAAAGTTACTTTTCTTAGCCCAATTCTAGTGGAATATTCTGTTTCTGTGCATTATAAGCACAAGCGTGCTGAAATAGCTCCTCCGTATGGGTATTGGAAGCAGACAATTTTTCAGTCCAAAAATGTGTGACTAAATGGGTTACCTATAGCCAACAGGACCAGCTACGCACATCCTGAAAGTTACTTCTCTTAGCCCAATTCTAGTAGAGTATTCTGTTTCTGTGCATTATATCCACATACGAGCTGAAATAGCTCCTCCGTATGGGTGTTGGAAGCAGAAAACTCTTCAGTCCAAAAATGTGTGACTAAATGGGTTACCTATAGCCAACAGGACCAGCTACGCACATCCTGAAAGTTACTTCTCTTAGCCCAATTCTAGTAGAATATTCTGTTTCTGTGCATTATATCCACAAACGAACTGAAATAGCTCCTCCGTATATGTATTGGAAGCAGACAATTTTTCAGTCCAAAAATGTGTGACTAAATGGGTTACCTATAGGACACAGGACCAGCTACCCACATCCACAAAGTTACTCTTCTTAGCTCAATTCTAGTGGAATATTCTGTTTCTGTGCATTATAAGCACAAGCGTGCTGAAATAGCTTCTCCGTGTGGGTATTGGAAGCAGAAAATTTTTCAGTCCACAAATGTTTGAATAAATGGGTTACCTATAGCCCACATGACCAGCTACGTACATCCCGAAAGCTACTTTTCTTAGCAGAATTCTAGTAGAATATTCTGTTTCTGTGCATTATAAGCACAAACGAGCTGAAATAGCTCCTCCGTATGGGTATTGGAAGCAGAACATTTTTCTGTCCAAAAATGTGTAAATAAATGGGTTACACATACGCCAATGAAGCAGCTACGCACATCCAGAAAGTTACTTTTCTTAGCCCAATTCTAGTAGAATATTCTGTTTCTGTGCATTATAAACACAAACGCGCTGAAATAGTTCCTCCGTATGGCTATTGGAAGCAGAAAATTTTTCAGTCCAAAAATGTGTGACTACAGAAATGGGTTACCTATAGCCCACAGGACCAGCTACGCACATCCTGAAAGTTACTTTTCTTAGTCCAATTCTAGTGGAATATTCTGTTTCTGTCCATTATATCCACATACGAGCTGAAATAGCTCCTCCGTATGGGTGTTGGAAGCAGAAAACTCTTCAGTCCAAAAATGTGTGACTACATGGGTTACCTATAGCCCACAGGACCAGCTACCCACATCCACAAAGTTACTCTTCTAAGCTCAATTCTAGTGGAATATTCTGTTTCTGTGCATTATAAGCACAAGCGTGCTGAAATAGCTTCTCCGTGTGGGTATTGGAAGCAGAAAATTTTTCAGTCCACAAATGTTTGAATAAATGGGTTACCTATAGCCCACATGACCAGCTACGTACATCCCGAAAGCTACTTTTCTTAGCAGAATTCTAGTAGAATATTCTGTTTCTGTGCATTATAAGCACAAACGAGCTGAAATAGCTCCTCCGTATGGGTATTGGAAGCAGACAATTTTTTAGTCCAAAAATGTGTGACTGCATAAATGGGTTACCTATGGCCCACAGGACCTTCTACGCACATCCTGAAAGTTACTTTTCTTAGCTAAATTCTAGTGGAATATTCTGTTTCTGTGCATTATAAGCACAAGCGTTCTGAAATAGCTCCTCCGTATGGGTATTGGAAGCAGACAATTTTTCAGTCCAAAAATGTGTGACTAAATGGGTTACATATAGCCAACAGGACCAGTTACGCACATCCTGAAAGTTACTTCTCTTAGCTCAATTCTAGTGGAATATTCTGTTTCTGTGCATTATAAGCACAAACGAGCTGAAATAGCTCCTCCGTATGGGTATTGGAAGCAGACAATTTTTCAGTCCAAAAATGTGTGACTAAATGGGTTACCTATAGCCAACAGGACCAGCTACGCACATCCTGAAAGTTACTTCTCTTAGCCCAATTCTAGTAGAGTATTCTGTTTCTGTGCATTATATCCACATACGAGCTGAAATAGCTCCTCCGTATGGGTGTTGGAAGCAGAAAACTCTTCAGTCCAAAAATGTGTGACTAAATGGGTTACCTATAGCCAACAGGACCAGCTACGCACATCCTGAAAGTTACTTCTCTTAGCCCAATTCTAGTAGAATATTCTGTTTCTGTGCATTATATCCACAAACGAACTGAAATAGCTCCTCCGTATATGTATTGGAAGCAGACAATTTTTCAGTCCAAAAATGTGTGACTAAATGGGTTACCTATAGGACACAGGACCAGCTACCCACATCCACAAAGTTACTCTTCTTAGCTCAATTCTAGTGGAATATTCTGTTTCTGTGCATTATAAGCACAAGCGTGCTGAAATAGCTTCTCCGTGTGGGTATTGGAAGCAGACAATTTTTCAGTCCACAAATGTTTGAATAAATGGGTTACCTATAGCCCACATGACCAGCTACGTACATCCCGAAAGCTACTTTTCTTAGCAGAATTCTAGTAGAATATTCTGTTTCTGTGCATTATAAGCACAAACGAGCTGAAATAGCTCCTCCGTATGGGTATTGGAAGCAGACAATTTTTCAGTCCAAAAATGTGTGACTAAATGGGTTACCTATAGCCAACAGGACCAGCTACGCACATCCTGAAAGTTACTTCTCTTAGCCCAATTCTAGTAGAGTATTCTGTTTCTGTGCATTATATCCACATACGAGCTGAAATAGCTCCTCCGTATGGGTGTTGGAAGCAGAAAATGTTTCAGTCCAAAAATGTGTGACTACAGAAATGGGTTACCTATAGCCCACAGGACCAGCTACGCACATCCTGAAAGTTACTTTTCTTAGTCCAATTCTAGTGGAATATTCTGTTTCTGTGCATTATAAGCACAAGTGTGCTGAAATAGCTCCTCCGTATGGGTATTGGAAGCAGACAATTTTTCAGTCCAAAAATGTGTGACTAAATGGGTTACCTATAGCCAACAGGACCAGCTACGCACATCCTGAAAGTTACTTCTCTTAGCCCAATTCTAGTAGAGTATTCTGTTTCTGTGCATTGTATCCACATACGAGCTGAAATAGCTCCTCCGTATGGGTGTTGGAAGCAGAAAATGTTTCAGTCCAAAAATGTGTGACTACAGAAATGGGTTACCTATAGCCCACAGGACCAGCTACGCACATCCTGAAAGTTACTTTTCTTAGTCCAATTCTAGTGGAATATTCTGTTTCTGTGCATTATAAGCACAAGTGTGCTGAAATAGCTCCTCCGTATGGGTATTGGAAGCAGACAATTTTTCAGTCCAAAAATGTGTGACTAAATGGGTTACCTATAGCCAACAGGACCAGCTACGCACATCCTGAAAGTTACTTCTCTTAGCCCAATTCTAGTAGAGTATTCTGTTTCTGTGCATTATAAGCACAAGCGTGCTGAAATAGCTCCTCCGTATGGGTGTTGGAAGCAGAAAATGTTTCAGTCCAAAAATGTGTGACTACAGAAATGGGTTACCTATAGCCCACAGGACCAGCTACGCACATCCTGAAAGTTACTTTTCTTAGTCCAATTCTAGTGGAATATTCTGTTTCTGTGCATTATAAGCACAAGTGTGCTGAAATAGCTCCTCCGTATGGGTATTGGAAGCAGACAATTTTTCAGTCCAAAAATGTGTGACTAAATGGGTTACCTATAGCCAACAGGACCAGCTACGCACATCCTGAAAGTTACTTCTCTTAGCCCAATTCTAGTAGAGTATTCTGTTTCTGTGCATTATATCCACATACGAGCTGAAATAGCTCCTCCGTATGGGTGTTGGAAGCAGAAAATGTTTCAGTCCAAAAATGTGTGACTACAGAAATGGGTTACCTATAGCCCACAGGACCAGCTACGCACATCCTGAAAGTTACTTTTCTTAGTCCAATTCTAGTGGAATATTCTGTTTCTGTGCATTATAAGCACAAGTGTGCTGAAATAGCTCCTCCGTATGGGTATTGGAAGCAGACAATTTTTCAGTCCAAAAATGTGTGACTAAATGGGTTACCTATAGCCCACAGGACCAGCTACGCACATCCTGAAAGTTACTTTTCTTAGTCCAATTCTAGTGGAATATTCTGTTTTTGTGCATTATAAGCACAAGCGTGCTGAAATAGCTCCTCCGTATGGGTATTGGAAGCAGACAATTTTTCAGTCCAAAAATGTGTGACTAAATGGGTTACCTATAGCCAACAGGACCAGCTACGCACATCCTGAAAGTTACTTCTCTTAGCCCAATTCTAGTAGAGTATTCTGTTTCTGTGCATTATATCCACAAACGAACTGAAATACCTCCTCCGTATATGTATTGGAAGCAGAAAATTTGTCTGTCCAAAAATGTGTAAATAAATGGGTTACACATACGCCAATGAAGCAGCTACGCACATCCAGAAAGTTACTTTTCTTAGCCCAATTCTAGTAGAATATTCTGTTTCTGTGCATTATAAACACAAACGCGCTGAAATAGTTCCTCCGTATGGCTATTGGAAGCAGAAAATTTTTCAGTCCAAAAATGTGTGACTACAGAAATGGGTTACCTATAGCCCACAGGACCAGCTACGCACATCCTGAAAGTTACTTTTCTTAGTCCAATTCTAGTGGAATATTCTGTTTCTGTCCATTATAAGCACAAGCGTGCTGAAATAGCTCCTCCGTATGGGTGTTGGAAGCAGAAAACTCTTCAGTCCAAAAATATGTGACTACATTGGTTACCTATAGCCCACAGTACCAGCTACCCACATCCACAAAGTTACTTTTCTTAGCTCAATTCTAGTGGAATATTCTGTTTCTGTGCATTATAAGCACAAGCGTGCTGAAATAGCTCCTCCGTATGGGTATTGGAAGCAGACAATTTTTCAGTCCAAAAATGTGTGACTAAATGGGTTACCTATAGAAAACAGGACATCCTGAAAGTTACTTCTCTTAGCCCAATTCTAGTAGAGTATTCTGTTTCTGTGCATTATATCCACATACGAGCTGAAATAGCTCCTCCGTATGGGTGTTGGAAGCAGAAAACTCTTCAGTCCAAAAATGTGTGACTACATGGGTTACCTATAGCCCACAGGACCAGCTACCCACATCCACAAAGTTACTCTTCTTAGCTCAATTCTAGTGGAATATTCTGTTTCTGTGCATTATAAGCACAAGCGTGCTGAAATAGCTTCTCCGTGTGGGTATTGGAAGCAGAAAATTTTTCAGTCCACAAATGTTTGAATAACTGGGTTACCTATAGCCCACATGACCAGCTACGTACATCCCGAAAGTTACTTTTCTTAGCCCAATTCTAGTAGAATATTCTGTTTCTGTGCATTATATCCACAAACGAACTGAAATACCTCCTCCGTATATGTATTGGAAGCAGAAAATTTTTCAGTCGAAAAATGTGTGACTAAATGGGTTACCTATAGCCAACAGGACCAGCTACGCACATCCTGAAAGTTACTTCTCTTAGCCCAATTCTAGTAGAGTATTCTGTTTCTGTGCATTATATCCACATACGAGCTGAAATAGCTCCTCCGTATGGGTGTTGGAAGCAGAAAACTCTTCAGTCCAAAAATGTGTGACTACATGGGTTACCTATAGCCCACAGGACCAGCTACCCACATCCACAAAGTTACTCTTCTAAGCTCAATTCTAGTGGAATATTCTGTTTCTGTGCATTATAAGCACAAGCGTGCTGAAATAGCTTCTCCGTGTGGGTATTGGAAGCAGAAAATTTTTCAGTCCACAAATGTTTGAATAAATGGGTTACCTATAGCCCACATGACCAGCTACGTACATCCCGAAAGCTACTTTTCTTAGCAGAATTCTAGTAGAATATTCTGTTTCTGTGCATTATAAGCACAAACGAGCTGAAATAGCTCCTCCGTATGGGTATTGGAAGCAGACAATTTTTTAGTCCAAAAATGTGTGACTGCATAAATGGGTTACCTATGGCCCACAGGACCTTCTACGCACATCCTGAAAGTTACTTTTCTTAGCCCAATTCTAGTGGAATATTCTGTTTCTGTGCATTATAAGCACAAGTGTGCTGAAATAGCTCCTCCGTATGGGTATTGGAAGCAGACAATTTTTCAGTCCAAAAATGTGTGACTAAATGGGTTACCTATAGCCAACAGGACCAGCTACGCACATCCTGAAAGTTACTTCTCTTAGCCCAATTCTAGTAGAGTATTCTGTTTCTGTGCATTATATCCACATACGAGCTGAAATAGCTCCTCCGTATGGGTGTTGGAAGCAGAAAACTCTTCAGTCCAAAAATGTGTGACTAAATGGGTTACCTATAGCCAACAGGACCAGCTACGCACATCCTGAAAGTTACTTCTCTTAGCCCAATTCTAGTAGAATATTCTGTTTCTGTGCATTATATCCACAAACGAACTGAAATAGCTCCTCCGTATATGTATTGGAAGCAGACAATTTTTCAGTCCAAAAATGTGTGACTAAATGGGTTACCTATAGAAAACAGGACATCCTGAAAGTTACTTCTCTTAGCCCAATTCTAGTAGAGTATTCTGTTTCTGTGCATTATATCCACATACGAGCTGAAATAGCTCCTCCGTATGGGTGTTGGAAGCAGAAAACTCTTCAGTCCAAAAATGTGTGACTACATTGGTTACCTATAGCCCACAGTACCAGCTACCCACATCCACAAAGTTACTTTTCTTAGCTCAATTCTAGTGGAATATTCTGTTCCTGTGCATTATAAGCACAAGCGTGCTGAAATAGCTCCTCCGTATGGGTATTGGAAGCAGACAATTTTTCAGTCCAAAAATGTGTGACTAAATGGGTTACCTATAGAAAACAGGACATCCTGAAAGTTACTTCTCTTAGCCCAATTCTAGTAGAGTATTCTGTTTCTGTGCATTATATCCACATACGAGCTGAAATAGCTCCTCCGTATGGGTGTTGGAAGCAGAAAACTCTTCAGTCCAAAAATGTGTGACTACATGGGTTACCTATAGCCCACAGGACCAGCTACCCACATCCACAAAGTTACTCTTCTTAGCTCAATTCTAGTGGAATATTCTGTTTCTGTGCATTATAAGCACAAGCGTGCTGAAATAGCTTCTCCGTGTGGGTATTGGAAGCAGAAAATTTTTCAGTCCACAAATGTTTGAATAACTGGGTTACCTATAGCCCACATGACCAGCTACGTACATCCCGAAAGTTACTTTTCTTAGCCCAATTCTAGTAGAATATTCTGTGTCTGTGCATTATATCCACAAACGAACTGAAATACCTCCTCCGTATATGTATTTGAAGCAGAAAATTTTTCAGTCGAAAAATGTGTGACTAAATGGGTTACCTATAGCCAACAGGACCAGCTACGCACATCCTGAAAGTTACTTCTCTTAGCCCAATTCTAGTAGAGTATTCTGTTTCTGTGCATTATATCCACATACGAGCTGAAATAGTTCCTCCGTATGGGTGTTGGAAGCAGAAAACTCTTCAGTCCAAAAATGTCTGACTACATGGGTTACCTATAGCCCACAGGACCAGCTACCCACATCCACAAAGTTACTCTTCTAAGCTCAATTCTAGTGGAATATTCTGTTTCTGTGCATTATAAGCACAAGCGTGCTGAAATAGCTTCTCCGTGTGGGTATTGGAAGCAGAAAATTTTTCAGTCCACAAATGTTTGAATAAATGGGTTACCTATAGCCCACATGACCAGCTACGTACATCCCGAAAGCTACTTTTCTTAGCAGAATTCTAGTAGAATATTCTGTTTCTGTGCATTATAAGCACAAACGAGCTGAAATAGCTCCTCCGTATGGGTATTGGAAGCAGACAATTTTTTAGTCCAAAAATGTGTGACTGCATAAATGGGTTACCTATGGCCCACAGGACCTTCTACGCACATCCTGAAAGTTACTTTTCTTAGCCCAATTCTAGTGGAATATTCTGTTTCTGTGCATTATAAGCACAAGTGTGCTGAAATAGCTCCTCCGTATGGGTATTGGAAGCAGACAATTTTTCAGTCCAAAAATGTGTGACTAAATGGGTTACCTATAGCCAACAGGACCAGCTACGCACATCCTGAAAGTTACTTCTCTTAGCCCAATTCTAGTAGAGTATTCTGTTTCTGTGCATTATATCCACATACGAGCTGAAATAGCTCCTCCGTATGGGTGTTGGAAGCAGAAAACTCTTCAGTCCAAAAATGTGTGACTAAATGGGTTACCTATAGCCAACAGGACCAGCTACGCACATCCTGAAAGTTACTTCTCTTAGCCCAATTCTAGTAGAATATTCTGTTTCTGTGCATTATATCCACAAACGAACTGAAATAGCTCCTCCGTATATGTATTGGAAGCAGACAATTTTTCAGTCCAAAAATGTGTGACTAAATGGGTTACCTATAGGACACAGGACCAGCTACCCACATCCACAAAGTTACTCTTCTTAGCTCAATTCTAGTGGAATATTCTGTTTCTGTGCATTATAAGCACAAGCGTGCTGAAATAGCTTCTCCGTGTGGGTATTGGAAGCAGAAAATTTTTCAGTCCACAAATGTTTGAATAAATGGGTTACCTATAGCCCACATGACCAGCTACGTACATCCCGAAAGCTACTTTTCTTAGCAGAATTCTAGTAGAATATTCTGTTTCTGTGCATTATAAGCACAAACGAGCTGAAATAGCTCCTCCGTATGGGTATTGGAAGCAGAACATTTTTCTGTCCAAAAATGTGTAAATAAATGGGTTACACATACGCCAATGAAGCAGCTACGCACATCCAGAAAGTTACTTTTCTTAGCCCAATTCTAGTAGAATATTCTGTTTCTGTGCATTATAAACACAAACGCGCTGAAATAGTTCCTCCGTATGGCTATTGGAAGCAGAAAATTTTTCAGTCCAAAAATGTGTGACTACAGAAATGGGTTACCTATAGCCCACAGGACCAGCTACGCACATCCTGAAAGTTACATTTCTTAGTCCAATTCTAGTGGAATATTCTGTTTCTGTCCATTATATCCACATACGAGCTGAAATAGCTCCTCCGTATGGGTGTTGGAAGCAGAAAACTCTTCAGTCCAAAAATGTGTGACTACATGGGTTACCTATAGCCCACAGGACCAGCTACCCACATCCACAAAGTTACTCTTCTAAGCTCAATTCTAGTGGAATATTCTGTTTCTGTGCATTATAAGCACAAGCGTGCTGAAATAGCTTCTCCGTGTGGGTATTGGAAGCAGAAAATTTTTCAGTCCACAAATGTTTGAATAAATGGGTTACCTATAGCCCACATGACCAGCTACGTACATCCCGAAAGCTACTTTTCTTAGCAGAATTCTAGTAGAATATTCTGTTTCTGTGCATTATAAGCACAAACGAGCTGAAATAGCTCCTCCGTATTTGTATTGGAAGCAGACAATTTTTTAGTCCAAAAATGTGTGACTGCATAAATGGGTTACCTATGGCCCACAGGACCTTCTACGCACATCCTGAAAGTTACTTTTCTTAGCCCAATTCTAGTGGAATATTCTGTTTCTGTGCATTATAAGCACAAGCGTGCTGAAATAGCTCCTCCGTATGGGTATTGGAAGCAGACAATTTGTCAGTCCAAAAATGTGTGACTTAATGGGTTACATATAGCCAACAGGACCAGTTACGCACATCCTGAAAGTTACTTCTCTTAGCTCAATTCTAGTGTAATATTCTGTTTCTGTGCATTATAAGCACAAACGAGCTGAAATAGCTCCTCCGTATGGGTATTGGAAGCAGACAATTTTTCAGTCCAAAAATGTGTGACTAAATGGGTTACCTATAGCCAACAGGACCAGCTACGCACATCCTGAAAGTTACTTCTCTTAGCCCAATTCTAGTAGAGTATTCTGTTTCTGTGCATTATATCCACATACGAGCTGAAATAGCTCCTCCGTATGGGTGTTGGAAGCAGAAAACTCTTCAGTCCAAAAATGTGTGACTAAATGGGTTACCTATAGCCAACAGGACCAGCTACGCACATCCTGAAAGTTACTTCTCTTAGCCCAATTCTAGTAGAATATTCTGTTTCTGTGCATTATATCCACAAACGAACTGAAATAGCTCCTCCGTATATGTATTGGAAGCAGACAATTTTTCAGTCCAAAAATGTGTGACTAAATGGGTTACCTATAGGACACAGGACCAGCTACCCACATCCACAAAGTTACTCTTCTTAGCTCAATTCTAGTGGAATATTCTGTTTCTGTGCATTATAAGCACAAGCGTGCTGAAATAGCTTCTCCGTGTGGGTATTGGAAGCAGAAAATTTTTCAGTCCACAAATGTTTGAATAAATGGGTTACCTATAGCCCACATGACCAGCTACGTACATCCCGAAAGCTACTTTTCTTAGCAGAATTCTAGTAGAATATTCTGTTTCTGTGCATTATAAGCACAAACGAGCTGAAATAGCTCCTCCGTATGGGTATTGGAAGCAGAACATTTTTCTGTCCAAAAATGTGTAAATAAATGGGTTACACATACGCCAATGAAGCAGCTACGCACATCCAGAAAGTTACTTTTCTTAGCCCAATTCTAGTAGAATATTCTGTTTCTGTGCATTATAAACACAAACGCGCTGAAATAGTTCCTCCGTATGGCTATTGGAAGCAGAAAATTTTTCAGTCCAAAAATGTGTGACTACAGAAATGGGTTACATATAGCCCACAGGACCAGCTACGCACATCCTGAAAGTTACTTTTCTTAGTCCAATTCTAGTGGAATATTCTGTTTCTGTCCATTATATCCACATACGAGCTGAAATAGCTCCTCCGTATGGGTGTTGGAAGCAGAAAACTCTTCAGTCCAAAAATGTGTGACTACATGGGTTACCTATAGCCCACAGTACCAGCTACCCACATCGACAAAGTTACTTTTCTTAGCTCAATTCTAGTGGAATATTCTGTTTCTGTGCATTATAAGCACAAGCGTGCTGAAATAGCTCCTCCGTATGGGTATTGGAAGCAGACAATTTTTCAGTCCAAAAATGTGTGACTAAATGGGTTACCTATAGCCAATAGGACCAGCTACGCACATCCTGAAAGTTACTTCTCTTAGCCCAATTCTAGTAGAGTATTCTGTTTCTGTGCATTATATCCACATACGAGCTGAAATAGCTCCTCCGTATGGGTGTTGGAAGCAGAAAACTCTTCAGTCCAAAAATGTGTGACTACATGGGTTACCTATAGCCCACGGTACCAGCTACCCACATCCACAAAGTTACTTTTCTTAGCTCAATTCTAGTGGAATATTCTGTTTCTGTGCATTATAAGCACAAGCGTGCTGAAATAGCTCCTCCGTATGGGTATTGGAAGCAGACAATTTTTCAGTCCAAAAATGTGTGACTAAATGGGTTACCTATAGCCAACAGGACCAGCTACGCACATCCTGAAAGTTACTTCTCTTAGCCCAATTCTAGTAGAGTATTCTGTTTCTGTGCATTATATCCACATACGAGCTGAAATAGCTAATCCGTATGGGTGTTGGAAGCAGAAAACTCTTCAGTCCAAAAATGTGTGACTACATGGGTTACCTATAGCCCAGAGTACCAGCTACCCACATCGACAAAGTTACTTTTCTTAGCTCAATTCTAGTGGAATATTCTGTTTCTGTGCATTATAAGCACAAGCGTGCTGAAATAGCTCATCCGTATGGGTATTGGAAGCAGACAATTTTTCAGTCCAAAAATGTGTGACTAAATGGGTTACCTATAGCCAACAGGACCAGCTACGCACATCCTGAAAGTTACTTTTCTTAGTCCAATTCTAGTGGAATATTCTGTTTCTGTCCATTATATCCACATACGAGCTGAAATAGCTCCTCCGTATGGGTGTTGGAAGCAGAAAACTCTTCAGTCCAAAAATGTGTGACTACATGGGTTACCTATAGCCCACAGTACCAGCTACCCACATCGACAAAGTTACTTTTCTTAGCTCAATTCTAGTGGAATATTCTGTTTCTGTGCATTATAAGCACAAGCGTGCTGAAATAGCTCCTCCGTATGGGTATTGGAAGCAGACAATTTTTCAGTCCAAAAATGTGTGACTAAATGGGTTACCTATAGCCAACAGGACCAGCTACGCACATCCTGAAAGTTACTTCTCTTAGCCCAATTCTAGTAGAGTATTCTGTTTCTGTGCATTATATCCACATACGAGCTGAAATAGCTCCTCCGTATGGGTGTTGGAAGCAGAAAACTCTTCAGTCCAAAAATGTGTGACTACATGGGTTACCTATAGCCCACAGTACCAGCTACCCACATCGACAAAGTTACTTTTCTTAGCTCAATTCTAGTGGAATATTCTGTTTCTGTGCATTATAAGCACAAGCGTGCTGAAATAGCTCCTCCGTATGGGTATTGGAAGCAGACAATTTTTCAGTCCAAAAATGTGTGACTAAATGGGTTACCTATAGCCAACAGGACCAGCTACGCACATCCTGAAAGTTACTTTTCTTAGTCCAATTCTAGTGGAATATTCTGTTTCTGTCCATTATATCCACATACGAGCTGAAATAGCTCCTCCGTATGGGTGTTGGAAGCAGAAAACACTTCAGTCCAAAAATGTGTGACTACATGGGTTACCTATAGCCCACAGTACCAGCTACCCACATCGACAAAGTTACTTTTCTTAGCTCAATTCTAGTGGAATATTCTGTTTCTGTGCATTATAAGCACAAGCGTGCTGAAATAGCTCCTCCGTATGGGTATTGGAAGCAGAAAACTCTTCAGTCCAAAAATGTGTGACTAAATGGGTTACCTATAGCCAACAGGACCAGCTACGCACAGCCTGAAAGTTACTTTTCTTAGCCCAATTCTAGTGGAATATTCTGTTTCTGTGCATTATAAGCACAAACGGGCTGAAATTGCTCCTCTGTATGGGTATTGGAAGCAAAAAATTTCTCAGTCCAAAAATGTGTGACTACATGGGTTACCTATAGCCCACAGTACCAGCTACCCACATCGACAAAGTTACTTTTCTTAGCTCAATTCTAGTGGAATATTCTGTTTCTGTGCATTATAAGCACAAGCGTGCTGAAATAGCTCCTCCGTATGGGTATTGGAAGCAGACAATTTTTCAGTCCAAAAATGTGTGACTAAATGGGTTACCTATAGCCAACAGGACCAGCTACGCACATCCTGAAAGTTACTTCTCTTAGCCCAATTCTAGTAGAGTATTCTGTTTCTGTGCATTATATCCACATACGAGCTGAAATAGCTCCTCCGTATGGGTGTTGGAAGCAGAAAACTCTTCAGTCCAAAAATGTGTGACTACATGGGTTACCTATAGCCCAGAGTACCAGCTACCCACATCGACAAAGTTACTTTTCTTAGCTCAATTCTAGTGGAATATTCTGTTTCTGTGCATTATAAGCACAAGCGTGCTGAAATAGCTCCTCCGTATGGGTATTGGAAGCAGACAATTTTTCAGTCCAAAAATGTGTGACTAAATGGGTTACCTATAGCCAACAGGACCAGCTACGCACATCCTGAAAGTTACTTCTCTTAGCCCAATTCTAGTAGAGTATTCTGTTTCTGTGCATTATATCCACATACGAGCTGAAATAGCTCCTCCGTATGGGTGTTGGAAGCAGAAAACTCTTCAGTCCAAAAATGTGTGACTACATGGGTTAGCTATAGCCCACAGGACCAGCTACCCACATCCACAAAGTTACTCTTCTTAGCTCAATTCTAGTGGAATATTCTGTTTCTGTGCATTATAAGCACAAGCGTGCTGAAATAGCTTCTCCGTGTGGGTATTGGAAGCAGAAAATTTTTCAGTCCACAAATGTTTGAATAACTGGGTTACCTATAGCCCACATGACCAGCTACGTACATCCCGAAAGTTACTTTTCTTAGCCCAATTCTAGTAGAATATTCTGTGTCTGTGCATTATATCCACAAACGAACTGAAATACCTCCTCCGTATATGTATTTGAAGCAGAAAATTTTTCAGTCGAAAAATGTGTGACTAAATGGGTTACCTATAGCCAACAGGACCAGCTACGCACATCCTGAAAGTTACTTCTCTTAGCCCAATTCTAGTAGAGTATTCTGTTTCTGTGCATTATATCCACATACGAGCTGAAATAGTTCCTCCGTATGGGTGTTGGAAGCAGAAAACTCTTCAGTCCAAAAATGTGTGACTACATGGGTTACCTATAGCCCACAGGACCAGCTACCCACATCCACAAAGTTACTCTTCTAAGCTCAATTCTAGTGGAATATTCTGTTTCTGTGCATTATAAGCACAAGCGTGCTGAAATAGCTTCTCCGTGTGGGTATTGGAAGCAGAAAATTTTTCAGTCCACAAATGTTTGAATAAATGGGTTACCTATAGCCCACATGACCAGCTACGTACATCCCGAAAGCTACTTTTCTTAGCAGAATTCTAGTAGAATATTCTGTTTCTGTGCATTATAAGCACAAACGAGCTGAAATAGCTCCTCCGTATGGGTATTGGAAGCAGACAATTTTTTAGTCCAAAAATGTGTGACTGCATAAATGGGTTACCTATGGCCCACAGGACCTTCTACGCACATCCTGAAAGTTACTTTTCTTAGCCCAATTCTAGTGGAATATTCTGTTTCTGTGCATTATAAGCACAAGTGTGCTGAAATAGCTCCTCCGTATGGGTATTGGAAGCAGACAATTTTTCAGTCCAAAAATGTGTGACTAAATGGGTTACCTATAGCCAACAGGACCAGCTACGCACATCCTGAAAGTTACTTCTCTTAGCCCAATTCTAGTAGAGTATTCTGTTTCTGTGCATTATATCCACATACGAGCTGAAATAGCTCCTCCGTATGGGTGTTGGAAGCAGAAAACTCTTCAGTCCAAAAATGTGTGACTAAATGGGTTACCTATAGCCAACAGGACCAGCTACGCACATCCTGAAAGTTACTTCTCTTAGCCCAATTCTAGTAGAATATTCTGTTTCTGTGCATTATATCCACAAACGAACTGAAATAGCTCCTCCGTATATGTATTGGAAGCAGACAATTTTTCAGTCCAAAAATGTGTGACTAAATGGGTTACCTATAGGACACAGGACCAGCTACCCACATCCACAAAGTTACTCTTCTTAGCCCAATTCTAGTAGAATATTCTGTTTCTGTGCATTATAAGCACAAGCGTGCTGAAATAGCTTCTCCGTGTGGGTATTGGAAGCAGAAAATTTTTCAGTCCACAAATGTTTGAATAAATGGGTTACCTATAGCCCACATGACCAGCTACGTACATCCCGAAAGCTACTTTTCTTAGCAGAATTCTAGTAGAATATTCTGTTTCTGTGCATTATAAGCACAAACGAGCTGAAATAGCTCCTCCGTATGGGTATTGGAAGCAGAACATTTTTCTGTCCAAAAATGTGTAAATAAATGGGTTACACATACGCCAATGAAGCAGCTACGCACATCCAGAAAGTTACTTTTCTTAGCCCAATTCTAGTAGAATATTCTGTTTCTGTGCATTATAAACACAAACGCGCTGAAATAGTTCCTCCGTATGGCTATTGGAAGCAGAAAATTTTTCAGTCCAAAAATGTGTGACTACAGAAATGGGTTACCTATAGCCCACAGGACCAGCTACGCACATCCTGAAAGTTACATTTCTTAGTCCAATTCTAGTGGAATATTCTGTTTCTGTCCATTATATCCACATACGAGCTGAAATAGCTCCTCCGTATGGGTGTTGGAAGCAGAAAACTCTTCAGTCCAAAAATGTGTGACTACATGGGTTACCTATAGCCCACAGGACCAGCTACCCACATCCACAAAGTTACTCTTCTAAGCTCAATTCTAGTGGAATATTCTGTTTCTGTGCATTATAAGCACAAGCGTGCTGAAATAGCTTCTCCGTGTGGGTATTGGAAGCAGAAAATTTTTCAGTCCACAAATGTTTGAATAAATGGGTTACCTATAGCCCACATGACCAGCTACGTACATCCCGAAAGCTACTTTTCTTAGCAGAATTCTAGTAGAATATTCTGTTTCTGTGCATTATAAGCACAAACGAGCTGAAATAGCTCCTCCGTATTTGTATTGGAAGCAGACAATTTTTTAGTCCAAAAATGTGTGACTGCATAAATGGGTTACCTATGGCCCACAGGACCTTCTACGCACATCCTGAAAGTTACTTTTCTTAGCCCAATTCTAGTGGAATATTCTGTTTCTGTGCATTATAAGCACAAGCGTGCTGAAATAGCTCCTCCGTATGGGTATTGGAAGCAGACAATTTGTCAGTCCAAAAATGTGTGACTTAATGGGTTACATATAGCCAACAGGACCAGTTACGCACATCCTGAAAGTTACTTCTCTTAGCTCAATTCTAGTGTAATATTCTGTTTCTGTGCATTATAAGCACAAACGAGCTGAAATAGCTCCTCCGTATGGGTATTGGAAGCAGACAATTTTTCAGTCCAAAAATGTGTGACTAAATGGGTTACCTATAGCCAACAGGACCAGCTACGCACATCCTGAAAGTTACTTCTCTTAGCCCAATTCTAGTAGAGTATTCTGTTTCTGTGCATTATATCCACATACGAGCTGAAATAGCTCCTCCGTATGGGTGTTGGAAGCAGAAAACTCTTCAGTCCAAAAATGTGTGACTAAATGGGTTACCTATAGCCAACAGGACCAGCTACGCACATCCTGAAAGTTACTTCTCTTAGCCCAATTCTAGTAGAATATTCTGTTTCTGTGCATTATATCCACAAACGAACTGAAATAGCTCCTCCGTATATGTATTGGAAGCAGACAATTTTTCAGTCCAAAAATGTGTGACTAAATGGGTTACCTATAGGACACAGGACCAGCTACCCACATCCACAAAGTTACTCTTCTTAGCTCAATTCTAGTGGAATATTCTGTTTCTGTGCATTATAAGCACAAGCGTGCTGAAATAGCTTCTCCGTGTGGGTATTGGAAGCAGAAAATTTTTCAGTCCACAAATGTTTGAATAAATGGGTTACCTATAGCCCACATGACCAGCTACGTACATCCCGAAAGCTACTTTTCTTAGCAGAATTCTAGTAGAATATTCTGTTTCTGTGCATTATAAGCACAAACGAGCTGAAATAGCTCCTCCGTATGGGTATTGGAAGCAGAACATTTTTCTGTCCAAAAATGTGTAAATAAATGGGTTACACATACGCCAATGAAGCAGCTACGCACATCCAGAAAGTTACTTTTCTTAGCCCAATTCTAGTAGAATATTCTGTTTCTGTGCATTATAAACACAAACGCGCTGAAATAGTTCCTCCGTATGGCTATTGGAAGCAGAAAATTTTTCAGTCCAAAAATGTGTGACTACAGAAATGGGTTACATATAGCCCACAGGACCAGCTACGCACATCCTGAAAGTTACTTTTCTTAGTCCAATTCTAGTGGAATATTCTGTTTCTGTCCATTATATCCACATACGAGCTGAAATAGCTCCTCCGTATGGGTGTTGGAAGCAGAAAACTCTTCAGTCCAAAAATGTGTGACTACATGGGTTACCTATAGCCCACAGTACCAGCTACCCACATCGACAAAGTTACTTTTCTTAGCTCAATTCTAGTGGAATATTCTGTTTCTGTGCATTATAAGCACAAGCGTGCTGAAATAGCTCCTCCGTATGGGTATTGGAAGCAGACAATTTTTCAGTCCAAAAATGTGTGACTAAATGGGTTACCTATAGCCAATAGGACCAGCTACGCACATCCTGAAAGTTACTTCTCTTAGCCCAATTCTAGTAGAGTATTCTGTTTCTGTGCATTATATCCACATACGAGCTGAAATAGCTCCTCCGTATGGGTGTTGGAAGCAGAAAACTCTTCAGTCCAAAAATGTGTGACTACATGGGTTACCTATAGCCCACGGTACCAGCTACCCACATCCACAAAGTTACTTTTCTTAGCTCAATTCTAGTGGAATATTCTGTTTCTGTGCATTATAAGCACAAGCGTGCTGAAATAGCTCCTCCGTATGGGTATTGGAAGCAGACAATTTTTCAGTCCAAAAATGTGTGACTAAATGGGTTACCTATAGCCAACAGGACCAGCTACGCACATCCTGAAAGTTACTTCTCTTAGCCCAATTCTAGTAGAGTATTCTGTTTCTGTGCATTATATCCACATACGAGCTGAAATAGCTAATCCGTATGGGTGTTGGAAGCAGAAAACTCTTCAGTCCAAAAATGTGTGACTACATGGGTTACCTATAGCCCAGAGTACCAGCTACCCACATCGACAAAGTTACTTTTCTTAGCTCAATTCTAGTGGAATATTCTGTTTCTGTGCATTATAAGCACAAGCGTGCTGAAATAGCTCCTCCGTATGGGTATTGGAAGCAGACAATTTTTCAGTCCAAAAATGTGTGACTAAATGGGTTACCTATAGCCAACAGGACCAGCTACGCACATCCTGAAAGTTACTTTTCTTAGTCCAATTCTAGTGGAATATTCTGTTTCTGTCCATTATATCCACATACGAGCTGAAATAGCTCCTCCGTATGGGTGTTGGAAGCAGAAAACTCTTCAGTCCAAAAATGTGTGACTACATGGGTTACCTATAGCCCACAGTACCAGCTACCCACATCGACAAAGTTACTTTTCTTAGCTCAATTCTAGTGGAATATTCTGTTTCTGTGCATTATAAGCACAAGCGTGCTGAAATAGCTCCTCCGTATGGGTATTGGAAGCAGACAATTTTTCAGTCCAAAAATGTGTGACTAAATGGGTTACCTATAGCCAACAGGACCAGCTACGCACATCCTGAAAGTTACTTCTCTTAGCCCAATTCTAGTAGAGTATTCTGTTTCTGTGCATTATATCCACATACGAGCTGAAATAGCTCCTCCGTATGGGTGTTGGAAGCAGAAAACTCTTCAGTCCAAAAATGTGTGACTACATGGGTTACCTATAGCCCACAGTACCAGCTACCCACATCGACAAAGTTACTTTTCTTAGCTCAATTCTAGTGGAATATTCTGTTTCTGTGCATTATAAGCACAAGCGTGCTGAAATAGCTCCTCCGTATGGGTATTGGAAGCAGACAATTTTTCAGTCCAAAAATGTGTGACTAAATGGGTTACCTATAGCCAACAGGACCAGCTACGCACATCCTGAAAGTTACTTTTCTTAGTCCAATTCTAGTGGAATATTCTGTTTCTGTCCATTATATCCACATACGAGCTGAAATAGCTCCTCCGTATGGGTGTTGGAAGCAGAAAACTCTTCAGTCCAAAAATGTGTGACTACATGGGTTACCTATAGCCCACAGTACCAGCTACCCACATCGACAAAGTTACTTTTCTTAGCTCAATTCTAGTGGAATATTCTGTTTCTGTGCATTATAAGCACAAGCGTGCTGAAATAGCTCCTCCGTATGGGTATTGGAAGCAGAAAACTCTTCAGTCCAAAAATGTGTGACTAAATGGGTTACCTATAGCCAACAGGACCAGCTACGCACAGCCTGAAAGTTACTTTTCTTAGCCCAATTCTAGTGGAATATTCTGTTTCTGTGCATTATAAGCACAAACGGGCTGAAATTGCTCCTCTGTATGGGTATTGGAAGCAGAAAATTTCTCAGTCCAAAAATGTGTGACTACATGGGTTACCTATAGCCCACAGTACCAGCTACCCACATCGACAAAGTTACTTTTCTTAGCTCAATTCTAGTGGAATATTCTGTTTCTGTGCATTATAAGCACAAGCGTGCTGAAATAGCTCCTCCGTATGGGTATTGGAAGCAGACAATTTTTCAGTCCAAAAATGTGTGACTAAATGGGTTACCTATAGCCAACAGGACCAGCTACGCACATCCTGAAAGTTACTTCTCTTAGCCCAATTCTAGTAGAGTATTCTGTTTCTGTGCATTATATCCACATACGAGCTGAAATAGCTCCTCCGTATGGGTGTTGGAAGCAGAAAACTCTTCAGTCCAAAAATGTGTGACTACATGGGTTACCTATAGCCCAGAGTACCAGCTACCCACATCGACAAAGTTACTTTTCTTAGCTCAATTCTAGTGGAATATTCTGTTTCTGTGCATTATAAGCACAAGCGTGCTGAAATAGCTCCTCCGTATGGGTATTGGAAGCAGACAATTTTTCAGTCCAAAAATGTGTGACTAAATGGGTTACCTATAGCCAACAGGACCAGCTACGCACATCCTGAAAGTTACTTCTCTTAGCCCAATTCTAGTAGAGTATTCTGTTTCTGTGCATTATATCCACATACGAGCTGAAATAGCTCCTCCGTATGGGTGTTGCAAGCAGAAAACTCTTCAGTCCAAAAATGTGTGACTACATGGGTTACCTATAGCCCACAGGACCAGCTACGCACAGCCTGAAAGTTACTTTTCTTAGCCCAATTCTAGTGGAATATTCTGTTTCTGTGCATTATAAGCACAAACGGGCTGAAATTGCTCCTCTGTATGGGTATTGGAAGCAGAAAATTTCTCAGTCCAAAAATGTGTGAATAAATGGGTTACCTATAGCCCACAGGACCAGGTACGCGCATCCTGAAAATTACTTTTCTTAGCCCAATTCTAGTAGAGTATTCTGTTTCTGTGCATTATAAGTACAAACGAGCTCCTCCGTATGGGTATAGGAAGCAGACAATTTTTCAGTCCAAAAATGTGTGACTAAATGGGTTACCTATAGCGCACAGGACCAGCTACGCACATCCTTAAAGTTACTTTTCTTAGCCCAATTCTAGTGGAATATTCTGTTTCTGTGCATTATAGGCACATACGAGCTGAAATAGCTCCTCCGTATAGGTGTTGGAAGCAGAAAACTCTTCAGTCCAAAAATATGTGACTACATGGGTTACCTATAGCGCACAGGACCAGCTACGCACATCCTTAAAGTTACTTCTCTTAGCCCAATTCTAGTAGAGTATTCTGTTTCTGTGCATTATATCCACATACGAGCTGAAATAGCTCCTCCGTATGGGTGTTGGAAGCAGAAAACTCTTCAGTCTAAAAATGTGTGACTAAATGGGTTACCTATAGCCAACAGGACCAGCTACGCACATCCTGAAAGTTACTTCTCTTAGCCCAATTCTAGTAGAATATTCTATTTCTGTGCATTATATCCACAAACGAACTGAAATAGCTCCTCCGTATATGTATTGGAAGCAGACAATTTTTCAGTCCAAAAATGTGTGAGTAAATGGGTTACCTATAGGACACAGGACCAGCTACCCACATCCACAAAGTTACTCTTCTTAGCTCAATTCTAGTGGAATATTCTGTTTCTGTGCATTATAAGCACAAGCGTGCTGAAATAGCTTCTCCGTGTGGGTATTGGAAGCAGAAAATTTTTCAGTCCACAAATGTTTTAATAAATGGGTTACCTATAGCCCACATGACCAGCTACGTACATCCCGAAAGCTACTTTTCTTAGCAGAATTCTAGTAGAATATTCTGTTTCTGTGCATTATAAGCACAAACGAGCTGAAATAGCTCCTCCGTATGGGTATTGGAAGCAGAAAATTTGTCTGTCCAAAAATGTGTAAATAAATGGGTTACACATACGCCAATGAAGCAGCTACGCACATCCAGAAAGTTACTTTTCTTAGCCCAATTCTAGTAGAATATTCTGTTTCTGTGCATTATAAACACAAACGCGCTGAAATAGTTCCTCCGTATGGCTATTGGAAGCAGAAAATTTTTCAGTCCAAAAATGTGTGACTACAGAAATGGGTTACCTATAGCCCACAGGACCAGCTACGCACATCCTGAAAGTTACTTTTCTTAGTCCAATTCTAGTGGAATATTCTGTTTCTGTCCATTATAAGCACAAGCGTGCTGAAATAGCTCCTCCGTATGGGTGTTGGAAGCAGAAAACTCTTCAGTCCAAAAATGTGTGACTACATGGGTTACCTATAGCCCACAGTACCAGCTACCCACATCGACAAAGTTACTTTTCTTAGCTCAATTCTAGTGGAATATTCTGTTTCTGTGCATTATAAGCACAAGCGTGCTGAAATAGCTCCTCCGTATGGGTATTGGAAGCAGACAATTTTTCAGTCCAAAAATGTGTGACTAAATGGGTTACCTATAGCCAACAGGACCAGCTACGCACATCCTGAAAGTTACTTCTCTTAGCCCAATTCTAGTAGAGTATTCTGTTTCTGTGCATTATATCCACATACGAGCTGAAATAGCTCCTCCGTATGGGTGTTGGAAGCAGAAAACTCTTCAGTCCAAAAATGTGTGACTACATGGGTTACCTATAGCCCACGGTACCAGCTACCCACATCCACAAAGTTACTTTTCTTAGCTCAATTCTAGTGGAATATTCTGTTTCTGTGCATTATAAGCACAAACGAGCTGAAATAGCTCCTCCGTATGGGTATTGGAAGCAGACAATTTTTCAGTCCAAAAATGTGTGACTAAATGGGTTACCTATAGCCAACAGGACCAGCTACGCACATCCTGAAAGTTACTTCTCTTAGCCCAATTCTAGTAGAGTATTCTGTTTTTGTGCATTGTAAGTACAAGCGTGCTGACATAGCTTCTCCGTATGGGTATTGCAAGCAGAAAATTTTTCAATCAAAAAATGTGGGACTAAATGGGTTACCTATAGCCCACAGGACCAGCTACGCACAGCCTGAAAGTTACTTTTCTTAGCCCAATTCTAGTGGAATATTCTGTTTCTGTGCATTATAAGCACAAACGGGCTGAAATTGCTCCTCTGTATGGGTATTGGAAGCAGAAAATTTCTCAGTCCAAAAATGTGTGAATAAATGGGTTACCTATAGCCCACAGGACCAGCTACGCGCATCCTGAAAATTACTTTTCTTAGCCCAATTCTAGTAGAGTATTCTGTTTCTGTGCATTATAAGTACAAACGAGCTGAAATAGCTCCTCCGTATAGGTGTTGGAAGCAGAAAACTCTTCAGTCCAAAAATATGTGACTACATGGGTTACCTATAGCGCACAGGACCAGCTACGCACATCCTTAAAGTTACTTTTCTTAGCCCAATTCTAGTGGAATATTCTGTTTCTGTGCATTATAGGCACATACGAGCTGAAATAGCTCCTCCGTATAGGTGTTGGAAGCAGAAAACTCTTCAGTCCAAAAATATGTGACTACATGGGTTACCTATAGCGCACAGGACCAGCTACGCACATCCTTAAAGTTACTTTTCTTAGCCCAATTCTAGTGGAATATTCTGTTTCTGTGCATTATAGGCACATACGAGCTGAAATAGCACCTCCGTATAGGTGTTGGAAGCAGAAAACTCTTCAGTCCAAAAATATGTGACTACATGGGTTACCTATAGCCCACAGGACCAGCTACGCACATCTTTAAAGTTACTTTTCTTAGCCCAATTCTAGTGGAATATTCTGCTTCTGTGCATTATAAGCACATACGAGCTGAAATAGCTCCTCCGTATGGGTGTTGGAAGCAGAAAACTCTTCAGTCCAAAAATGTGTGACTACATGGGTTACCTATAGCCCACAGGACCAGCTACCCACATTCTGAAAGTTACTTTTCTTAGCTCAATTCTAGTGGAATATTCTGTTTCTGTGCATTATAAGCACAAACGGGCTGAAATTGCTCCTTTGTATGGGTATTGGAAGCAGACAATTTTTCAATCAAAAAATGTGGGACTAAATGGGTTACCTATAGCCCACAGGACCAGCTACGCGCATCCTGAAAATTACTTTTCTTAGCCCAATTCTAGTGGAATATTCTGTTTCTGTGCATTATAAGCACAAACGGGCTGAAATTGCTACTCTGTATGGGTATTGGAAGCAGAAAATTTCTCAGTCCAAAAATGTGTGAATAAATGGGTTACCTATAGCCCACAGGACCAGCTACGCGCATCCTGAAAATTACTTTTCTTAGCCCAATTCTAGTAGATTATTCTGTTTCTGTGCATTATAACCACAAACGAGCTGAAATAGCTCCTCCGTATAGGTGTTGGAAGCAGAAAACTCTTCAGTCCAAAAACGTGTGACTACATGGGTTACCTATAGCCCACATAACCAGCTACCCACATCTTGAAAGTTACTTTTCTTAGTTCAATTCTAGTGGAATATTCTGTTTCTGTGCATTATAAGCACAAACGGGCTGAAACAGCTTCTCCGTATGGGTGTTGGAAGCAGAAAACTCTTCAGTCCAAAAATGTGTGACTACATGGGTTACCTATAGCCCACAGGACCAGCTACCCACATCCAGAAAGCTACTTTTCTTAGCAGAATTCTAGTAGAATATTCTGTTTCTGTGCATTATAAGCACAAACGCGCTGAAATAGCTCCTCCGTATGGGTATTGGAAGCAGACAATTTTTTAGTCCAAAAATGTGTGACTACATAAATGGGTTACCTATGGCCCACAGGACCTTCTACGCACATCCTGAAAGTTACTTTTCTTAGCCCAATTCTAGTGGAATATTCTATTTCTGTGCATTATAAGCACAAGCGTGCTGAAATAGCTTCTCCGTATGGGTATTGGAAGCAGAAAATTTTTCAATCCAAAAATGTGTGACTACAGAAATGGGTTACCTATAGCCCACAGGACCAGCTACGCACATCCTGAAAGTTACTTTTCTTAGTCCAATTCTAGTGGAATATTCTGTTTCTGTCCATTATAAGCACAAGCGTGCTGAAATAGCTTCTCCGTATGGGTATTGGAAGTAGAAAATTTTTCAGTCCAAAAATGTGTGAATGAATGGGTTAGAAAGTTACTTTTCTTAGCCCAATTCTATTAGAATATTCTGTTTCTGTGCATTATAAACACAAACGAGCTGAAATAGTTCCTCCGTATGGCTATTGGAAGCAGAAAATTTTTCAATCCAAAAATGTGTGACTACAGAAATGGGTTACCTATAGCCCACAGGACCAGCTACGCACATCCTGAAAGTTACTTTTCTTAGTCCAATTCTAGTGGAATATTCTGTTTCTGTCCATTATAAGCACAAGCGTGCTGAAATAGCTTCTCCGTATGGGTATTGGAAGTAGAAAATTTTTCAGTCCAAAAATGTGTGAATGAATGGGTTACCTATAGCCCACAGGACCAGCTACGCACATCCTGAAAGTTACTTTTCTTAGCCCAATTCTAGTAGAATATTCTGTTTCTGTGCATTATATCCAAATACGAGCTGAAATAGCTCCTCCGTATGGGTGTTGGAAGCAGAAAACTCTTCAGTCCAAAAATGTGTGACTACATGGGTTACCTATAGCCCACAGTACCAGCTACCCACATCCACAAAGTTACTTTTCTTAGCTCAATTCTAGTGGAATATTCTGTTTCTGTGCATTATAAGCACAAGCGTGCTGAAATAGCTCCTCCGTATGGGTATTGGAAGCAGACAATTTTTCAGTCCAAAAATGTGTGAATAAATGGGTTACCTATAGCCCACAGGACCAGCTACCCACATCTTGAAAGTTACTTTTCTCAGTTCAATTCTAGTGGAATATTCTGTTTCTGTGCATTATAAGCACAAACGGGCTAAATTGTTCCTTTGTATGGGTATTGGAAGCAGACAATTTTTAAGTCCAAAAATGTGGGACTAAATGGGTTACCTATAGCCCACAGTACCAGCTACCCACATCCACAAAGTTACTTTTCTTAGCTCAATTCTAGTGGAATATTCTGTTTCTGTGCATTATAAGCACAAGCGTTCTGAAATAGCTCCTCCGTATGGGTATTGGAAGCAGACAATTTTTCAGTCCAAAAATGTGGGACTAAATGGGTTACCTATAGCCCACAGGACCACCTACGCACATCCTGAAAGTTACTTTTCTTAGCCCAATTCTAGTGGAATATACCGTTTCTGTGCATTATAAGCACATACGAGCTGAAATAGCTCCTCCGTATGGGTGTTGGAAGCAGAAAACTCTTCAGTCCAAAAATGTGTGACTACATGGGTTACCTATAGCCCACAGTACCAGCTACCCACATCCACAAAGTTACTTTTCTTAGCTCAATTCTAGTGGAATATTCTGTTTCTGTGCATTATAAGCACAAGCGTGCTGAAATAGCTCCTCCGTATGGGTATTGGAAGCAGACAATTTTTCAGTCCAAAAATGTGTGAATGAATGGGTTACCTATAGCCCACAGGACCAGCTACGCACATCCTGAAAGTTACTTTTCTTAGCCCAATTCTAGTGGAATATTCCGTTTCTGTGCATTATAAGCACATACGAGCTGAAATAGCTTCTCCGTATGGGTGTTGGAAGCAGAAAACTCTTCAGTCCAAAAATGTGTGACTACATGGGTTACCTATAGCCCACAGTACCAGCTACCCACATCCACAAAGTTACTTTTCTTAGCTCAATTCTAGTGGAATATTCTGTTTCTGTGCATTATAAGCACAAGCGTGCTGAAATAGCTTCTCCGTATGGGTATTGGAAGCAGACAATTTTTTAGTCCAAAAATGTGTGACTACATAAATGGGTTACCTATAGCCCACAGGACCAGCTACGCACATCCCGAAAGTTACTTTTCTTAGCCCAATTCTAGTAGAATATACTGTTTCTGTGCATTATATCCACAAACGAGCTGAAATAGCTCCTCCGTATGGGTATTGGAAGCAGACAATTTTTCAGTCCAAAAATGTGTGAATAAATGGGTTACCTATAGCCCACAGGACCAGCTACGCACATCCTGAAAATTATTTTTCTTAGCCCAATTCTAGTAGAGTATTCTGTTTCTGTGCATTATAAGTACAAACGAGCTGAAATAGCTCCTCCGTATGGGTATTGGAAGCAGACAATTTTTCAGTCCAAAAATGTGTGACTCTATGGGTTACCTATAGCCAACAGGACCAGCTACGCACATCCTGAAAGTTACTTTTCTTAGCCCAATTCTAGTAGAGTATTCTGTTTCTGTGCATTATAAGCACAAACGAGCGGAAATAGCTCATCCGTATTGGTGTTGGAAGCAGAAAACTCTTCAGTCCAAAAATGTGTGACTACATGTGTCAGCTGTAGCCCACAGGACCAGCTACGCTCATCCTTAAAGTTACTTTTCTTAGCCCAATTCTAGTGGAATATTCCGTTTCTGTGAATTATAAGCACATACGAGCTGAAATAGCTCCTCCGTATGGGTGTTGGAAGCAGAAAACTCTTCAGTCCAAAAATGTGTGACTACATGGGTTACCTATAGCCCACAGTACCAGCTACCCACATCCACAAAGTTACTTTTCTTAGCTCAATTCTAGTGGAATATTCTGTTTCTGTGCATTATAAGCACAAGCGTGCTGAAATAGCTCCTCCGTATGGGTATTGGAAGCAGACAATTGTTCAGTCAAAAAATGTGTGAATAAATAGGTTATTTATAGCCCACAGGACCAGCTACCCACATCTTGAAAGTTACTTCTCTTAGTTCAATTCTAGAGGAATATTCTGTTTCTGTGCATTATAAGCACAAACGGGCTGAAATAGCTCCTCCGTATGGGTATTGGAAGCAGACAATTTTTCAGTCCAAAAATGTGTGACTATATGGGTTACCTATAGCCAACAGGACCAGCTACGCACATCCTGAAAGTTACTTTTCTTAGCCCAATTCTAGTAGAGTATTCTGTTTCTGTGCATTATAAGCACAAACGAGCGGAAATAGCTCATCCGTATGGGTGTTGGAACCAGAAAACTCTTCAGTCCAAAAATGTGTGACTACATGGGTCACCTGTAGCCCACAGGACCAGCTACGCGCATCCTTAAAGTTACTTTTCTTAGCCCAATTCTAGTGGAATATTCCGTTTCTGTGCATTATAAGCACATACGAGCTGAAATAGCTCCTCCGTATGGGTGTTGGAAGCAGAAAACTCTTCAGTCCAAAAATGTGTGACTACATGGGTTACCTATAGCCCACAGTACCAGCTACCCACATCCACAAAGTTACTTTTCTTAGCTCAATTCTAGTGGAATATTCTGTTTCTGTGCATTATAAGCACAAATGAGCTGAAATAGCTCCTCCGTATGGGTGTTGGAAGCAGAAAACTCTTCAGTCCAAAAATGTGTGACTAAATGGGTTACCTATAGCCAACAGGACCAGCTACGCACATCCTGAAAGTTACTTCTCTTAGCCCAATTCTAGTAGAATATTCTGTTTCTGTGCATTATATCCACAAACGAACTGAAATAGCTCCTCCGTATATGTATTGGAAGCAGACAATTTTTCAGTCCAAAAATGTGTGACTAAATGGGTTACCTATAGGACACAGGACCAGCTACGCACATCCTGAAAGTTACTTTTCTTAGCCCAATTCTAGTGGAATATTCTGTTTCTGTGCATTATAAGCACAAATGAGCTGAAATAGCTCCTCCGTATGGGTGTTGGAAGCAGAAAACTCTTCAGTCCAAAAATGTGTGACTAAATGGGTTACCTATAGCCAACAGGACCAGCTACGCACATCCTGAAAGTTACTTCTCTTAGCCCAATTCTAGTAGAATATTCTGTTTCTGTGCATTATATCCACAAACGAACTGAAATAGCTCCTCCGTATATGTATTGGAAGCAGACAATTTTTCAGTCCAAAAATGTGTGACTAAATGGGTTGCCTATAGGACACAGGACCAGCTACGCACATCCTGAAAGTTACTTTTCTTAGCCCAATTCTAGTAGAATATTCTGTTTCTGTGCATTATAAGCACAAATGAGCTGAAATAGCTCCTCCGTATGGGTGTTGGAAGCAGAAAACTCTTCAGTCCAAAAATGTGTGACTAAATGGGTTACCTATAGCCAACAGGACCAGCTACGCACATCCTGAAAGTTACTTCTCTTAGCCCAATTCTAGTAGAATATTCTGTTTCTGTGCATTATATCCACAAACGAACTGAAATAGCTCCTCCGTATGGGTGTTGGAAGCAGAAAACTCTTCAGTCCAAAAATGTGTGACTACATGGGTTACCTATAGCCCACAGTACCAGCTACCCACATCCACAAAGTTACTTTTCTTAGCTCAATTCTAGTGGAATATTCTGTTTCTGTGCATTATAAGCACAAGCGTGCTGAAATAGCTCCTCCGTATGGGTATTGGAAGCAGACAATTTTTCAGTCAAAAAATGTGTGAATAAATAGGTTATTTATAGCCCACAGGACCAGCTACCCACATCTTGAAAGTTACTTCTCTTAGTTCAATTCTAGAGGAATATTCTGTTTCTGTGCATTATAAGCACAAACGGGCTGAAATAGCTCCTCCGTATGGGCATTGGAAGCAGACAATTTTTCAGTCCAAAAATGTGTGACTATATGGGTTACCTATAGCCAACAGGACCAGCTACGCACATCCTGAAAGTTACTTTTCTTAGCCCAATTCTAGTAGAGTATTCTGTTTCTGTGCATTATAAGCACAAACGAGCGGAAATAGCTCATCCGTATGGGTGTTGGAACCAGAAAACTCTTCAGTCCAAAAATGTGTGACTACATGGGTCACCTGTAGCCCACAGGACCAGCTACGCGCATCCTTAAAGTTACTTTTCTTAGCCCAATTCTAGTGGAATATTCCGTTTCTGTGCATTATAAGCACATACGAGCTGAAATAGCTCCTCCGTATGGGTGTTGGAAGCAGAAAACTCTTCAGTCCAAAAATGTGTGACTACATGGGTTACCTATAGCCCACAGTACCAGCTACCCACATCCACAAAGTTACTTTTCTTAGCTCAATTCTAGTGGAATATTCTGTTTCTGTGCATTATAAGCACAAATGAGCTGAAATAGCTCCTCCGTATGGGTGTTGGAAGCAGAAAACTCTTCAGTCCAAAAATGTGTGACTAAATGGGTTACCTATAGCCAACAGGACCAGCTACGCACATCCTGAAAGTTACTTCTCTTAGCCCAATTCTAGTAGAATATTCTGTTTCTGTGCATTATATCCACAAACGAACTGAAATAGCTCCTCCGTATATGTATTGGAAGCAGACAATTTTTCAGTCCAAAAATGTGTGACTAAATGGGTTACCTATAGGACACAGGACCAGCTACGCACATCCTGAAAGTTACTTTTCTTAGCCCAATTCTAGTGGAATATTCTGTTTCTGTGCATTATAAGCACAAATGAGCTGAAATAGCTCCTCCGTATGGGTGTTGGAAGCAGAAAACTCTTCAGTCCAAAAATGTGTGACTAAATGGGTTACCTATAGCCAACAGGACCAGCTACGCACATCCTGAAAGTTACTTCTCTTAGCCCAATTCTAGTAGAATATTCTGTTTCTGTGCATTATATCCACAAACGAACTGAAATAGCTCCTCCGTATATGTATTGGAAGCAGACAATTTTTCAGTCCAAAAATGTGTGACTAAATGGGTTGCCTATAGGACACAGGACCAGCTACGCACATCCTGAAAGTTACTTTTCTTAGCCCAATTCTAGTGGAATATTCTGTTTCTGTGCATTATAAGCACAAATGAGCTGAAATAGCTCCTCCGTATGGGTGTTGGAAGCAGAAAACTCTTCAGTCCAAAAATGTGTGACTAAATGGGTTACCTATAGCCAACAGGACCAGCTACGCACATCCTGAAAGTTACTTCTCTTAGCCCAATTCTAGTAGAATATTCTGTTTCTGTGCATTATATCCACAAACGAACTGAAATAGCTCCTCCGTATGGGTGTTGGAAGCAGAAAACTCTTCAGTCCAAAAATGTGTGACTACATGGGTTACCTATAGCCCACAGTACCAGCTACCCACATCCACAAAGTTACTTTTCTTAGCTCAATTCTAGTGGAATATTCTGTTTCTGTGCATTATAAGCACAAACGAGCTGAAATAGCTCCTCCGTATGGGTATTGGAAGCAGACAATTTTTCAGTCCAAAAATGTGTGACTAAATGGGTTACCTATAGCCAACAGGACCAGCTACGCACATCCTGAAAGTTACTTCTCTTAGCCCAATTCTAGTAGAGTATTCTGTTTCTGTGCATTATAAGCACAAGCGTGCTGACATAGCTTCTCCGTATGGGTATTGCAAGCAGAAAATTTTTCAATCAAAAAATGTGGGACTAAATGGGTTACCTATAGCCCACAGGACCAGCTACGCACAGCCTGAAAGTTACTTTTCTTAGCCCAATTCTAGTGGAATATTCTGTTTCTGTGCATTATAAGCACAAACGGGCTGAAATTGCTCCTCTGTATGGGTATTGGAAGCAGAAAATTTCTCAGTCCAAAAATGTGTGAATAAATAGGTTATTTATAGCCCACAGGACCAGCTACCCACATCTTGAAAGTTACTTCTCTTAGTTCAATTCTAGAGGAATATTCTGTTTCTGTGCATTATAAGCACAAACGGGCTGAAATAGCTCCTCCGTATGGGTATTGGAAGCAGACAATTTTTCAGTCCAAAAATGTGTGACTATATGGGTTACCTATAGCCCACAGTACCAGCTACCCACATCTTGAAAGTTACTTCTCTTAGTTCAATTCTAGAGGAATATTCTGTTTCTGTGCATTATAAGCACAAATGAGCTGAAATAGCTCCTCCGTATGGGTGTTGGAAGCAGAAAACTCTTCAGTCCAAAAATGTGTGACTAAATGGGTTACCTATAGCCAACAGGACCAGCTACGCACATCCTGAAAGTTACTTCTCTTAGCCCAATTCTAGTAGAATATTCTGTTTCTGTGCATTATATCCACAAACGAACTGAAATAGCTCCTCCGTATGGGTGTTGGAAGCAGAAAACTCTTCAGTCCAAAAATGTGTGACTACATGGGTTACCTATAGCCCACAGTACCAGCTACCCACATCCACAAAGTTACTTTTCTTAGCTCAATTCTAGTGGAATATTCTGTTTCTGTGCATTATAAGCACAAACGAGCTGAAATAGCTCCTCCGTATGGGTATTGGAAGCAGACAATTTTTCAGTCCAAAAATGTGTGACTAAATGGGTTACCTATAGCCAACAGGACCAGCTACGCACATCCTGAAAGTTACTTCTCTTAGCCCAATTCTAGTAGAGTATTCTGTTTCTGTGCATTATAAGCACAAGCGTGGTGACATAGCTTCTCCGTATGGGTATTGCAAGCAGAAAATTTTTCAATCAAAAAATGTGGGACTAAATGGGTTACATATAGCCCACAGGACCAGCTACGCACATCCTGAAAGTTACTTTTCTTAGCCCAATTCTAGTAGAGTATTCTGTTTCTGTGCATTATAAGCACAAACGAGCGGAAATAGCTCATCCGTATGGGTGTTGGAACCAGAAAACTCTTCAGTCCAAAAATGTGTGACTACATGGGTCACCTGTAGCCCACAGGACCAGCTACGCGCATCCTTAAAGTTACTTTTCTTAGCCCAATTCTAGTGGAATATTCCGTTTCTGTGCATTATAAGCACATACGAGCTGAAATAGCTCCTCCGTATGGGTGTTGGAAGCAGAAAACTCTTCAGTCCAAAAATGTGTGACTACATGGGTTACCTATAGCCCACAGTACCAGCTACCCACATCCACAAAGTTACTTTTCTTAGCTCAATTCTAGTAGAATATTCTGTTTCTGTGCATTATAAGCACAAATGAGCTGAAATAGCTCCTCCGTATGGGTGTTGGAAGCAGAAAACTCTTCAGTCCAAAAATGTGTGACTAAATGGGTTACCTATAGCCAACAGGACCAGCTACGCACATCCTGAAAGTTACTTCTCTTAGCCCAATTCTAGTAGAATATTCTGTTTCTGTGCATTATATCCACAAACGAACTGAAATAGCTCCTCCGTATATGTATTGGAAGCAGACAATTTTTCAGTCCAAAAATGTGTGACTAAATGGGTTACCTATAGGACACAGGACCAGCTACGCACATCCTGAAAGTTACTTTTCTTAGCCCAATTCTAGTGGAATATTCTGTTTCTGTGCATTATAAGCACAAATGAGCTGAAATAGCTCCTCCGTATGGGTGTTGGAAGCAGAAAACTCTTCAGTCCAAAAATGTGTGACTAAATGGGTTACCTATAGCCAACAGGACCAGCTACGCACATCCTGAAAGTTACTTCTCTTAGCCCAATTCTAGTAGAATATTCTGTTTCTGTGCATATAGCTGTGCAAATAGCTCCTCCGTATATGTATTGGAAGCAGACAATTTTTCAGTCCAAAAATGTGTGACTAAATGGGTTGCCTATAGGACACAGGACCAGCTACGCACATCCTGAAAGTTACTTTTCTTAGCCCAATTCTAGTGGAATATTCTGTTTCTGTGCATTATAAGCACAAATGAGCTGAAATAGCTCCTCCGTATGGGTGTTGGAAGCAGAAAACTCTTCAGTCCAAAAATGTGTGACTAAATGGGTTACCTATAGCCAACAGGACAAGCTACGCACATCCTGAAAGTTACTTCTCTTAGCCCAATTCTAGTAGAATATTCTGTTTCTGTGCATTATATCCACAAACGAACTGAAATAGCTCCTCCGTATGGGTGTTGGAAGCAGAAAACTCTTTAGTCCAAAAATGTGTGACTACATGGGTTACCTATAGCCCACAGTACCAGCTACCCACATCCACAAAGTTACTTTTCTTAGCTCAATTCTAGTGGAATATTCTGTTTCTGTGCATTATAAGCACAAACGAGCTGAAATAGCTCCTCCGTATGGGTATTGGAAGCAGACAATTTTTCAGTCCAAAAATGTGTGACTAAATGGGTTACCTATAGCCAACAGGACCAGCTACGCACATCCTGAAAGTTACTTCTCTTAGCCCAATTCTAGTAGAGTATTCTGTTTCTGTGCATTATAAGCACAAGCGTGCTGACATAGCTTCTCCGTATGGGTATTGCAAGCAGAAAATTTTTCAATCAAAAAATGTGGGACTAAATGGGTTACCTATAGCCCACAGGACCAGCTACTCACAGCCTGAAAGTTACTTTTCTTAGCCCAATTCTAGTGGAATATTCTGTTTCTGTGCATTATAAGCACAAACGGGCTGAAATTGCTCCTCTGTATGGGTGTTGGAAGCAGAAAACTCTTCAGTCCAAAAATGTGTGACTAAATGGGTTACCTATAGCCAACAGGACCAGCTACGCACATCCTGAAAGTTACTTCTCTTAGCCCAATTCTAGTGGAATATTCCGTTTCTGTGCATTATAAGCACATACGAGCTGAAATAGCTCCTCCGTATGGGTGTTGGAAGCAGAAAACTCTTCAGTCCAAAAATGTGTGACTACATGGGTTACCTATAGCCCACAGGACCAGCTACTCACAGCCTGAAAGTTACTTCTCTTAGCCCAATTCTAGTAGAGTATTCTGTTTCTGTGCATTATAAGCACAAGCGTGCTGACATAGCTTCTCCGTATGGGTATTGCAAGCAGAAAATTTTTCAATCAAAAAATGTGGGACTAAATGGGTTACCTATAGCCCACAGGACCAGCTACTCACAGCCTGAAAGTTACTTTTCTTAGCCCAATTCTAGTGGAATATTCTGTTTCTGTGCATTATAAGCACAAACGGGCTGAAATTGCTCCTCTGTATGGGTGTTGGAAGCAGAAAACTCTTCAGTCCAAAAATGTGTGACTAAATGGGTTACCTATAGCCCACAGTACCAGCTACCCACATCCACAAAGTTACTTTTCTTAGCTCAATTCTAGTGGAATATTCTGTTTCTGTGCATTATAAGCACAAACGAGCTGAAATAGTTCCTCCGTATGGGTATTGGAAGCAGACAATTTTTCAGTCCAAAAATGTGTGACTAAATGGGTTACCTATAGCCAACAGGACCAGCTACGCACATCCTGAAAGTTACTTCTCTTAGCCCAATTCTAGTAGAGTATTCTGTTTCTGTGCATTATAAGCACAAGCGTGCTGACATAGCTTCTCCGTATGGGTATTGCAAGCAGAAAATTTTTCAATCAAAAAATGTGGGACTAAATGGGTTACCTATAGCCCACAGGACCAGCTACTCACAGCCTGAAAGTTACTTTTCTTAGCCCAATTCTAGTAGAGTATTCTGTTTCTGTGCATTATAAGCACAAGCGTGCTGACATAGCTTCTCCGTATGGGTATTGCAAGCAGAAAATTTTTCAATCAAAAAATGTGGGACTAAATGGGTTACCTATAGCCCACAGTACCAGCTACCCACATCCACAAAGTTACTTTTCTTAGCTCAATTCTAGTGGAATATTCTGTTTCTGTGCATTATAAGCACAAACGAGCTGAAATAGCTTCTCCGTATGGGTATTGCAAGCAGAAAATTTTTCAATCAAAAAATGTGGGACTAAATGGGTTACCTATAGCCCACAGGACCAGCTACTCACAGCCTGAAAGTTACTTTTCTTAGCCCAATTCTAGTGGAATATTCTGTTTCTGTGCATTATAAGCACAAACGGGCTGAAATTGCTCCTCTGTATGGGTGTTGGAAGCAGAAAACTCTTCAGTCCAAAAATGTGTGACTACATGGGTCACCTGTAGCCCACAGGACCAGCTACGCGCATCCTTAAAGTTACTTTTCTTAGCCCAATTCTAGTGGAATATTCCGTTTCTGTGCATTATAAGCACATACGAGCTGAAATAGCTCCTCCGTATGGGTGTTGGAAGCAGAAAACTCTTCAGTCCAAAAATGTGTGACTACATGGGTTACCTATAGCCCACAGTACCAGCTACCCACATCCACAAAGTTACTTTTCTTAGCTCAATTCTAGTGGAATATTCTGTTTCTGTGCATTATAAGCACAAACGAGCTGAAATAGCTCCTCCGTATGGGTATTGGAAGCAGACAATTTTTCAGTCCAAAAATGTGTGACTAAATGGGTTACCTATAGCCAACAGGACCAGCTACGCACATCCTGAAAGTTACTTCTCTTAGCCCAATTCTAGTAGAGTATTCTGTTTCTGTGCATTATAAGCACAAGCGTGCTGACATAGCTTCTCCGTATGGGTATTGCAAGCAGAAAATTTTTCAATCAAAAAATGTGGGACTAAATGGGTTACCTATAGCCCACAGGACCAGCTACGCACATCCTGAAAGTTACTTTTCTTAGCCCAATTCTAGTAGAGTATTCTGTTTCTGTGCATTATAAGCACAAACGAGCGGAAATAGCTCATCCGTATGGGTGTTGGAACCAGAAAACTCTTCAGTCCAAAAATGTGTGACTACATGGGTCACCTGTAGCCCACAGGACCAGCTACGCGCATCCTTAAAGTTACTTTTCTTAGCCCAATTCTAGTGGAATATTCCGTTTCTGTGCATTATAAGCACATACGAGCTGAAATAGCTCCTCCGTATGGGTGTTGGAAGCAGAAAACTCTTCAGTCCAAAAATGTGTGACTACATGGGTTACCTATAGCCCACAGTACCAGCTACCCACATCCACAAAGTTACTTTTCTTAGCTCAATTCTAGTAGAATATTCTGTTTCTGTGCATTATAAGCACAAATGAGCTGAAATAGCTCCTCCGTATGGGTGTTGGAAGCAGAAAACTCTTCAGTCCAAAAATGTGTGACTAAATGGGTTACCTATAGCCAACAGGACCAGCTACGCACATCCTGAAAGTTACTTCTCTTAGCCCAATTCTAGTAGAATATTCTGTTTCTGTGCATTATATCCACAAACGAACTGAAATAGCTCCTCCGTATATGTATTGGAAGCAGACAATTTTTCAGTCCAAAAATGTGTGACTAAATGGGTTACCTATAGGACACAGGACCAGCTACGCACATCCTGAAAGTTACTTTTCTTAGCCCAATTCTAGTGGAATATTCTGTTTCTGTGCATTATAAGCACAAATGAGCTGAAATAGCTCCTCCGTATGGGTGTTGGAAGCAGAAAACTCTTCAGTCCAAAAATGTGTGACTAAATGGGTTACCTATAGCCAACAGGACCAGCTACGCACATCCTGAAAGTTACTTCTCTTAGCCCAATTCTAGTAGAATATTCTGTTTCTGTGCATATTGCTGTGCAAATAGCTCCTCCGTATATGTATTGGAAGCAGACAATTTTTCAGTCCAAAAATGTGTGACTAAATGGGTTGCCTATAGGACACAGGACCAGCTACGCACATCCTGAAAGTTACTTTTCTTAGCCCAATTCTAGTGGAATATTCTGTTTCTGTGCATTATAAGCACAAATGAGCTGAAATAGCTCCTCCGTATGGGTGTTGGAAGCAGAAAACTCTTCAGTCCAAAAATGTGTGACTAAATGGGTTACCTATAGCCAACAGGACCAGCTACGCACATCCTGAAAGTTACTTCTCTTAGCCCAATTCTAGTAGAATATTCTGTTTCTGTGCATTATATCCACAAACGAACTGAAATAGCTCCTCCGTATGGGTGTTGGAAGCAGAAAACTCTTCAGTCCAAAAATGTGTGACTACATGGGTTACCTATAGCCCACAGTACCAGCTACCCACATCCACAAAGTTACTTTTCTTAGCTCAATTCTAGTGGAATATTCTGTTTCTGTGCATTATAAGCACAAACGAGCTGAAATAGCTCCTCCGTATGGGTATTGGAAGCAGACAATTTTTCAGTCCAAAAATGTGTGACTAAATGGGTTACCTATAGCCAACAGGACCAGCTACGCACATCCTGAAAGTTACTTCTCTTAGCCCAATTCTAGTAGAGTATTCTGTTTCTGTGCATTATAAGCACAAGCGTGCTGACATAGCTTCTCCGTATGGGTATTGCAAGCAGAAAATTTTTCAATCAAAAAATGTGGGACTAAATGGGTTACCTATAGCCCACAGGACCAGCTACGCACAGCCTGAAAGTTACTTTTCTTAGCCCAATTCTAGTGGAATATTCTGTTTCTGTGCATTATAAGCACAAACGGGCTGAAATTGCTCCTCTGTATGGGTATTGGAAGCAGAAAATTTCTCAGTCCAAAAATGTGTGAATAAATAGGTTATTTATAGCCCACAGGACCAGCTACCCACAGGACCAGCTACCCACATCTTGAAAGTTACTTCTCTTAGTTCAATTCTAGAGGAATATTCTGTTTCTGTGCATTATAAGCACAAACGGGCTGAAATAGCTCCTCCGTATGGGTATTGGAAGCAGACAATTTTTCAGTCCAAAAATGTGTGACTATATGGGTTACCTATAGCCCACAGTACCAGCTACCCACATCTTGAAAGTTACTTCTCTTAGTTCAATTCTAGAGGAATATTCTGTTTCTGTGCATTATAAGCACAAATGAGCTGAAATAGCTCCTCCGTATGGGTGTTGGAAGCAGAAAACTCTTCAGTCCAAAAATGTGTGACTAAATGGGTTACCTATAGCCAACAGGACCAGCTACGCACATCCTGAAAGTTACTTCTCTTAGCCCAATTCTAGTAGAATATTCTGTTTCTGTGCATTATATCCACAAACGAACTGAAATAGCTCCTCCGTATGGGTGTTGGAAGCAGAAAACTCTTCAGTCCAAAAATGTGTGACTACATGGGTTACCTATAGCCCACAGTACCAGCTACCCACATCCACAAAGTTACTTTTCTTAGCTCAATTCTAGTGGAATATTCTGTTTCTGTGCATTATAAGCACAAACGAGCTGAAATAGCTCCTCCGTATGGGTATTGGAAGCAGACAATTTTTCAGTCCAAAAATGTGTGACTAAATGGGTTACCTATAGCCAACAGGACCAGCTACGCACATCCTGAAAGTTACTTCTCTTAGCCCAATTCTAGTAGAGTATTCTGTTTCTGTGCATTATAAGCACAAGCGTGCTGACATAGCTTCTCCGTATGGGTATTGCAAGCAGAAAATTTTTCAATCAAAAAATGTGGGACTAAATGGGTTACCTATAGCCCACAGGACCAGCTACGCACAGCCTGAAAGTTACTTTTCTTAGCCCAATTCTAGTGGAATATTCTGTTTCTGTGCATTATAAGCACAAACGGGCTGAAATTGCTCCTCTGTATGGGTATTGGAAGCAGAAAATTTCTCAGTCCAAAAATGTGTGAATAAATAGGTTATTTATAGCCCACAGGACCAGCTACCCACATCTTGAAAGTTACTTCTCTTAGTTCAATTCTAGAGGAATATTCTGTTTCTGTGCATTATAAGCACAAGCGTGCTGAAATAGCTCCTCCGTATGGGTATTGGAAGCAGACAATTTTTCAGTCAAAAATGTGTGAATAAATAGGTTATTTATAGCCCACAGGACCAGCTACCCACATCTTGAAAGTTACTTCTCTTAGTTCAATTCTAGAGGAATATTCTGTTTCTGTGCATTATAAGCACAAACGGGCTCAAATAGCTCCTCCGTATGGGTATTGGAAGCAGACAATTTTTCAGTCCAAAAATGTGTGACTATATGGGTTACCTATAGCCAACAGGACCAGCTACGCACATCCTGAAAGTTACTTTTCTTAGCCCAATTCTAGTAGAGTATTCTGTTTCTGTGCATTATAAGCACAAACGAGCGGAAATAGCTCATCCGTATGGGTGTTGGAACCAGAAAACTCTTCAGTCCAAAAATGTGTGACTACATGGGTCACCTGTAGCCCACATTACCAGCTACGCGCATCCTTAAAGTTACTTTTCTTAGCCCAATTCTAGTGGAATATTCCGTTTCTGTGCATTATAAGCACATACGAGCTGAAATAGCTCCTCCGTATGGGTGTTGGAAGCAGAAAACTCTTCAGTCCAAAAATGTGTGACTACATGGGTTACCTATAGCCCACAGTACCAGCTACCCACATCCACAAAGTTACTTTTCTTAGCTCAATTCTAGTGGAATATTCTGTTTCTGTGCATTATAAGCACAAATGAGCTGAAATAGCTCCTCCGTATGGGTGTTGGAAGCAGAAAACTCTTCAGTCCAAAAATGTGTGACTACATGGGTTACCTATAGCCCACAGTACCAGCTACCCACATCCACAAAGTTACTTTTCTTAGCTCAATTCTAGTGGAATATTCTGTTTCTGTGCATTATAAGCACAAACGAGCTGAAATAGCTCCTCCGTATGGGTATTGGAAGCAGACAATTTTTCAGTCCAAAAATGTGTGACTAAATGGGTTACCTATAGCCAACAGGACCAGCTACGCACATCCTGAAAGTTACTTCTCTTAGCCCAATTCTAGTAGAGTATTCTGTTTCTGTGCATTATAAGCACAAGCGTGCTGACATAGCTTCTCCGTATGGGTATTGCAAGCAGAAAATTTTTCAATCAAAAAATGTGGGACTAAATGGGTTACCTATAGCCCACAGGACCAGCTACGCACATCCTGAAAGTTACTTTTCTTAGCCCAATTCTAGTAGAGTATTCTGTTTCTGTGCATTATAAGCACAAACGAACGGAAATAGCTCATCCGTATGGGTGTTGGAACCAGAAAACTCTTCAGTCCAAAAATGTGTGACTACATGGGTCACCTGTAGCCCACAGGACCAGCTACGCGCATCCTTAAAGTTACTTTTCTTAGCCCAATTCTAGTGGAATATTCCGTTTCTGTGCATTATAAGCACATACGAGCTGAAATAGCTCCTCCGTATGGGTGTTGGAAGCAGAAAACTCTTCAGCCCAAAAATGTGTGACTACATGGGTTACCTATAGCCCACAGTACCAGCTACCCACATCCACAAAGTTACTTTTCTTAGCTCAATTCTAGTAGAATATTCTGTTTCTGTGCATTATAAGCACAAATGAGCTGAAATAGCTCCTCCGTATGGGTGTTGGAAGCAGAAAACTCTTCAGTCCAAAAATGTGTGACTAAATGGGTTACCTATAGCCAACAGGACCAGCTACGCACATCCTGAAAGTTACTTCTCTTAGCCCAATTCTAGTAGAATATTCTGTTTCTGTGCATTATATCCACAAACGAACTGAAATAGCTCCTCCGTATATGTATTGGAAGCAGACAATTTTTCAGTCCAAAAATGTGTGACTAAATGGGTTACCTATAGGACACAGGACCAGCTACGCACATCCTGAAAGTTACTTTTCTTAGCCCAATTCTAGTGGAATATTCTGTTTCTGTGCGTTATAAGCACAAATGAGCTGAAATAGCTCCTCCGTATGGGTGTTGGAAGCAGAAAACTCTTCAGTCCAAAAATGTGTGACTAAATGGGTTACCTATAGCCAACAGGACCAGCTACGCACATCCTGAAAGTTACATCTCTTAGCCCAATTCTAGTAGAATATTCTGTTTCTGTGCATTATATCCACAAACGAACTGAAATAGCTCCTCCGTATATGTATTGGAAGCAGACAATTTTTCAGTCCAAAAATGTGTGACTAAATGGGTTGCCTATAGGACACAGGACCAGCTACGCACATCCTGAAAGTTACTTTTCTTAGCCCAATTCTAGTGGAATATTCTGTTTCTGTGCATTATAAGCACAAATGAGCTGAAATAGCTCCTCCGTATGGGTGTTGGAAGCAGAAAACTCTTCAGTCCAAAAATGTGTGACTAAATGGGTTACCTATAGCCAACAGGACCAGCTACGCACATCCTGAAAGTTACTTCTCTTAGCCCAATTCTAGTAGAATATTCTGTTTCTGTGCATTATATCCACAAACGAACTGAAATAGCTCCTCCGTATGGGTGTTGGAAGCAGAAAACTCTTCAGTCCAAAAATGTGTGACTACATGGGTTACCTATAGCCCACAGTACCAGCTACCCACATCCACAAAGTTACTTTTCTTAGCTCAATTCTAGTGGAATATTCTGTTTCTGTGCATTATAAGCACAAACGAGCTGAAATAGCTCCTCCGTATGGGTATTGGAAGCAGACAATTTTTCAGTCCAATAATGTGTGACTAAATGGGTTACCTATAGCCAACAGGACCAGCTACGCACATCCTGAAAGTTACTTCTCTTAGCCCAATTCTAGTAGAGTATTCTGTTTCTGTGCATTATAAGCACAAGCGTGCTGACATAGCTTCTCCGTATGGGTATTGCAAGCAGAAAATTTTTCAATCAAAAAATGTGGGACTAAATGGGTTACCTATAGCCCACAGGACCAGCTACGCACAGCCTGAAAGTTACTTTTCTTAGCCCAATTCTAGTTTAATATTCTGTTTCTGTGCATTATAAGCACAAACGGGCTGAAATTGCTCCTCTGTATGGGTATTGGAAGCAGAAAATTTCTCAGTACAAAAATGTGTGAATAAATAGGTTATTTATAGCCCACAGGACCAGCTACCCACAGGACCAGCTACCCACATCTTGAAAGTTACTTCTCTTAGTTCAATTCTAGAGGAATATTCTGTTTCTGTGCATTATAAGCACAAACGGGCTGAAATAGCTCCTCCGTATGGGTATTGGAAGTAGGCAATTTTTCAGTCCAAAAATGTGTGACTACATGGGTTACCTATAGCCCACAGTACCAGCTACCCACATCCACAAAGTTACTTTTCTTAGCTCAATTCTAGTGGAATATTCTGTTTCTGTGCATTATAAGCACAAACGAGCTGAAATAGCTCCTCCGTATGGGTATTGGAAGCAGACAATTTTTCAGTCCAAAAATGTGTGACTAAATGGGTTACCTATAGCCAACAGGACCAGCTACGCACATCCTGAAAGTTACTTCTCTTAGCCCAATTCTAGTAGAGTATTCTGTTTCTGTGCATTATAAGCACAAGCGTGCTGACATAGCTTCTCCGTATGGGTATTGCAAGCAGAAAATTTTTCAATCAAAAAATGTGGGACTAAATGGGTTACCTATAGCCCACAGGACCAGCTACGCACAGCCTGAAAGTTACTTTTCTTAGCCCAATTCTAGTGGAATATTCTGTTTCTGTGCATTATAAGCACAAACGGGCTGAAATTGCTCCTCTGTATGGGTATTGGAAGCAGAAAAGTTCTCAGTCCAAAAATGTGTGAATAAATAGGTTATTTATAGCCCACAGGACCAGCTACCCACATCTTGAAAGTTACTTCTCTTAGTTCAATTCTAGAGGAATATTCTGTTTCTGTGCATTATAAGCACAAGCGTGCTGAAATAGCTCCTCCGTATGGGTATTGGAAGCAGACAATTTTTCAGTCAAAAATGTGTGAATAAATAGGTTATTTATAGCCCACAGGACCAGCTACCCACATCTTGAAAGTTACTTCTCTTAGTTCAATTCTAGAGGAATATTCTGTTTCTGTGCATTATAAGCACAAACGGGCTCAAATAGCTCCTCCGTATGGGTATTGGAAGCAGACAATTTTTCAGTCCAAAAATGTGTGACTATATGGGTTACCTATAGCCAACAGGACCAGCTACGCACATCCTGAAAGTTACTTTTCTTAGCCCAATTCTAGTAGAGTATTCTGTTTCTGTGCATTATAAGCACAAACGAGCGGAAATAGCTCATCCGTATGGGTGTTGGAACCAGAAAACTCTTCAGTCCAAAAATGTGTGACTACATGGGTCACCTGTAGCCCACAGGACCAGCTACGCGCATCCTTAAAGTTACTTTTCTTAGCCCAATTCTAGTGGAATATTCCGTTTCTGTGCATTATAAGCACATACGAGCTGAAATAGCTCCTCCGTATGGGTGTTGGAAGCAGAAAACTCTTCAGTCCAAAAATGTGTGACTACATGGGTTACCTATAGCCCACAGTACCAGCTACCCACATCCACAAAGTTACTTTTCTTAGCTCAATTCTAGTGGAATATTCTGTTTCTGTGCATTATAAGCACAAATGAGCTGAAATAGCTCCTCCGTATGGGTGTTGGAAGCAGAAAACTCTTCAGTCCAAAAATGTGTGACTAAATGGGTTACCTATAGCCAACAGGACCAGCTACGCACATCCTGAAAGTTACTTCTCTTAGCCCAATTCTAGTAGAATATTCTGTTTCTGTGCATTATATCCACAAACGAACTGAAATAGCTCCTCCGTATATGTATTGGAAGCAGACAATTTTTCAGTCCAAAAATGTGTGACTAAATGGGTTACCTATAGCCAACAGGACCAGCTACGCACATCCTGAAAGTTACTTCTCTTAGCCCAATTCTAGTAGAATATTCTGTTTCTGTGCATTATATCCACAAACGAACTGAAATAGCTCCTCCGTATGGGTGTTGGAAGCAGAAAACTCTTCAGTCCAAAAATGTGTGACTACATGGGTTACCTATAGCCCACAGTACCAGCTACCCACATCCACAAAGTTACTTTTCTTAGCTCAATTCTAGTGGAATATTCTGTTTCTGTGCATTATAAGCACAAACGAGCTGAAATAGCTCCTCCGTATGGGTATTGGAAGCAGACAATTTTTCAGTCCAAAAATGTGTGACTAAATGGGTTACCTATAGCCAACAGGACCAGCTACGCACATCCTGAAAGTTACTTCTCTTAGCCCAATTCTAGTAGAGTATTCTGTTTCTGTGCATTATAAGCACAAGCGTGCTGACATAGCTTCTCCGTATGGGTATTGCAAGCAGAAAATTTTTCAATCAAAAAATGTGGGACTAAATGGGTTACCTATAGCCCACAGGACCAGCTACGCACAGCCTGAAAGTTACTTTTCTTAGCCCAATTCTAGTGGAATATTCTGTTTCTGTGCATTATAAGCACAAACGGGCTGAAATTGCTCCTCTGTATGGGTATTGGAAGCAGAAAATTTCTCAGTCCAAAAATGTGTGAATAAATAGGTTATTTATAGCCCACAGGACCAGCTACCCACATCTTGAAAGTTACTTCTCTTAGTTCAATTCTAGAGGAATATTCTGTTTCTGTGCATTATAAGCACAAGCGTGCTGAAATAGCTCCTCCGTATGGGTATTGGAAGCAGACAATTTTTCAGTCAAAAATGTGTGAATAAATAGGTTATTTATAGCCCACAGGACCAGCTACCCACATCTTGAAAGTTACTTCTCTTAGTTCAATTCTAGAGGAATATTCTGTTTCTGTGCATTATAAGCACAAACGGGCTGAAATAGCTCCTCCGTATGGGTATTGGAAGCAGACAATTTTTCAGTCCAAAAATGTGTGACTATATGGGTTACCTATAGCCAACAGGACCAGCTACGCACATCCTGAAAGTTACTTTTCTTAGCCCAATTCTAGTAGAGTATTCTGTTTCTGTGCATTATAAGCACAAACGAGCTGAAATAGCTCCTCCGTATGGGTGTTGGAAGCAGAAAACTCTTCAGTCCAAAAATGTGTGACTACATGGGTTACCTATAGCCCACAGTACCAGCTACCCACATCCACAAAGTTACTTTTCTTAGCTCAATTCTAGTGGAATATTCTGTTTCTGTGCATTATAAGCACAAATGAGCTGAAATAGCTCCTCCGTATGGGTGTTGGAAGCAGAAAACTCTTCAGTCCAAAAATGTGTGACTACATGGGTCACCTGTAGCCCACAGGACCAGCTACGCGCATCCTTAAAGTTACTTTTCTTAGCCCAATTCTAGTGGAATATTCCGTTTCTGTGCATTATAAGCACATACGAGCTGAAATAGCTCCTCCGTATGGGTGTTGGAAGCAGAAAACTCTTCAGTCCAAAAATGTGTGACTACATGGGTTACCTATAGCCCACAGTACCAGCTACCCACATCCACAAAGTTACTTTTCTTAGCTCAATTCTAGTGGAATATTCTGTTTCTGTGCATTATAAGCACAAATGAGCTGAAATAGCTCCTCCGTATGGGTGTTGGAAGCAGAAAACTCTTCAGTCCAAAAATGTGTGACTAAATGGGTTACCTATAGCCAACAGGACCAGCTACGCACATCCTGAAAGTTACTTCTCTTAGCCCAATTCTAGTAGAATATTCTGTTTCTGTGCATTATATCCACAAACGAACTGAAATAGCTCCTCCGTATATGTATTGGAAGCAGACAATTTTTCAGTCCAAAAATGTGTGACTAAATGGGTTACCTATAGGACACAGGACCAGCTACGCACATCCTGAAAGTTACTTTTCTTAGCCCAATTCTAGTGGAATATTCTGTTTCTGTGCATTATAAGCACAAATGAGCTGAAATAGCTCCTCCGTATGGGTGTTGGAAGCAGAAAACTCTTCAGTCCAAAAATGTGTGACTAAATGGGTTACCTATAGCCAACAAGACCAGCTACGCACATCCTGAAAGTTACTTCTCTTAGCCCAATTCTAGTAGAATATTCTGTTTCTGTGCATTATATCCACAAACGAACTGAAATAGCTCCTCCGTATATGTATTGGAAGCAGACAATTTTTCGGTCCAAAAATGTGTGACTAAATGGGTTGCCTATAGGACACAGGACCAGCTACGCACATCCTGAAAGTTACTTTTCTTAGCCCAATTCTAGTGGAATATTCTGTTTCTGTGCATTATAAGCACAAATGAGCTGAAATAGCTCCTCCGTATGGGTGTTGGAAGCAGAAAACTCTTCAGTCCAAAAATGTGTGACTAAATGGGTTACCTATAGCCAACAGGACCAGCTACGCACATCCTGAAAGTTACTTCTCTTAGCCCAATTCTAGTAGAATATTCTGTTTCTGTGCATTATATCCACAAACGAACTGAAATAGCTCCTCCGTATGGGTGTTGGAAGCAGAAAACTCTTCAGTCCAAAAGTGTGTGACTACATGGGTTACCTATAGCCCACAGTACCAGCTACCCACATCCACAAAGTTACTTTTCTTAGCTCAATTCTAGTGGAATATTCTGTTTCTGTGCATTATAAGCACAAACGAGCTGAAATAGCTCCTCCGTATGGGTATTGGAAGCAGACAATTTTTCAGTCCAAAAATGTGTGACTAAATGGGTTACCTATAGCCAACAGGACCAGCTACGCACATCCTGAAAGTTACTTCTCTTAGCCCAATTCTAGTAGAGTATTCTGTTTCTGTGCATTATAAGCTCAAGCGTGCTGACATAGCTCCTCCGTATGGGTATTGCAAGCAGAAAATTTTTCAATCAAAAAATGTGGGACTAAATGGGTTACCTATAGCCCACAGGACCAGCTACGCACAGCCTGAAAGTTACTTTTCTTAGCCCAATTCTAGTGGAATATTCTGTTTCTGTGCATAATAAGCACAAACGGGCTGAAATTGCTCCTCTGTATGGGTATTGGAAGCAGAAAATTTCTCAGTCCAAAAATGTGTGAATAAATGGGTTACCTATAGCCCACAGGACCAGCTACGCGCATCCTGAAAATTACTTTTCTTAGCCCAATTCTAGTAGAGTATTCTGTTTCTGTGCATTATAAGCACAAACGAGCTGAAATAGCTCCTCCGTATGGGTATTGGAAGCAGACAATTTTTCAGTCCAAAAATGTGTGACTAAATGGGTTACCTATAGCGCACAGGACCAGCTACGCACATCCTTAAAGTTACTTTTCTTAGCCCAATTCTAGTGGAATATTCTGATTCTGTGCATTATAGGCACATACGAGCTGAAATAGCTCCTCCGTATAGGTGTTGGAAGCAGAAAACTCTTCAGTCCAAAAATATGTGACTACATGGGTTACCTATAGCGCACAGGACCAGCTACGCACATCTTGAAAGTTACTTTTCTTAGTTCAATTCTAGTGGAATATTCTGTTTCTGTGCATTATAAGCACAAACGGGCTGAAATTGCTCCTTTGTATGGGTATTGGAAGCAGACAATTTTTCAATCAAAAAATGTGGGACTAAATGGGTTACCTATAGCCCACAGGACCAGCTACGCACAGCCTGAAAGTTACTTTTCTTAGCCCAATTCTAGTGGAATATTCTGTTTCTGTGCATTATAAGCACAAACGGGCTGAAATTGCTCCTCTGTATGGGTATTGGAAGCAGAAAATTTCTCAGTCCAAAAATGTGTGAATAAATGGGTTACCTATAGCCCACAGGACCAGCTACGCGCATCCTGAAAATTACTTTTCTTAGCCCAATTCTAGTAGAGTATTCTGTTTCTGTGCGTTATAAGCACAAACGAGCTGAAATAGCTCCTCCGTATGGGTATTGGAAGCAGACAATTTTTCAGTCCAAAAATGTGTGACTAAATTGGTTACCTATAGCCAACAGGACCAGCTACGCACATCCTGAAAGTTACTTTTCTTAGCCCAATTCTAGTGGAATATTCTGTTTCTGTGCATTATAAGCACAAGCGTGCTGACATAGCTTCTCCGTATGGGTATTGCAAGCAGAAAATTTTTCAATCAAAAAATGTGGGACTAAATGGGTTACCTATAGCCCACAGGACCAGCTACGCACAGCCTGAAAGTTACTTTTCTTAGCCCAATTCTAGTGGAATATTCTGTTTCTGTGCATTATAAGCACAAACGGGCTGAAATTGCTCCTCCGTATGGGTATTGGAAGCAGACAATTTTTCAGTCCAAAAATGTGTGACTAAATGGGTTAGCTATAGCGCACAGGACCAGCTACGCACATCCTTAAAGTTACTTTTCTTAGCCCAATTCTAGTGGAATATTCTGATTCTGTGCATTATAAGCACATACGAGCTGAAATAGCTCCTCCGTATAGGTGTTGGAAGCAGAAAACTCTTCAGTCCAAAAATATGTGACTACATGGGTTACCTATAGCGCACAGGACCAGCTACGCACATCCTTAAAGTTACTTTTCTTAGCCCAATTCTAGTGGAATATTCTGTTTCTGTGCATTATAGACACATACGAGCTGAAATAGCTCCTCCGTATAGGTGTTGGAAGCAGAAAACTCTTCAGTCCAAAAATATGTGACTACATGGGTTACCTATAGCCCACAGGACCAGCTACGCACATCTTTAAAGTTACTTTTCTTAGCCCAATTCTAGTGGAATATTCTGCTTCTATGCATTATAAGCACATACGAGCTGAAATAGCTCCTCCGTATGGGTGTTGGAAGCAGAAAACTCTTCAGTCCAAAAATGTGTGACTACATGGGTTACCTATAGCCCACAGGACCAGCTACGCACATCTTTAAAGTTACTTTTCTTAGCCCAATTCTAGTGGAATATTCTGTTTCTGTGCATTATAGGCACATACGAGCTGAAATAGCTCCTCCGTATAGGTGTTGGAAGCAGAAAACTCTTCAGTCCAAAAACGTGTGACTACATGGGTTAATTATAGCCCACATGACCAGCTACCCACATCTTGAAAGTTACTTTTCTTAGTTCAATTCTAGTGGAATATTCTGTTTCTGTGCATTATAAGCACAAACGGGCTGAAATTGCTCCTTTGTATGGGTATTGGAAGCAGACAATTTTTCAGTCCAAAAATGTGGGACTAAATGGATTACCTATAGCCCACAGGACCAGCTACGCACATCCAGAAAGTTACTTTTCTTAGCCCAATTCTAGTGGAATATTCTGTTTCTGTGCATTATAAGCACAAGCGTGCTGAAACAGCTTCTCCGTATGGGTGTTGGAAGCAGAAAACTCTTCAGTCCAAAAATGTGTGACTACATGGGTTACCTATAGCCCACAGGACCAGCTACCCACATCCACAAAGTTACTCTTCTTAGCTCAATTCTAGTGGAATATTCTGTTTCTGTGCATTATAAGCACAAGCGTGCTGAAATAGCTTCTCCGTGTGGGTATTGGAAGCAGAAAATTTTTCAGTCCACAAATGTGTGAATAAATGGGTTACCTATAGCCCACATGACCAGCTACGTACATCCCGAAAGTTACTTTTCTTAGCCCAATTCTAGTAGATTATTCTGTTTCTGTGCATTATAACCACAAACGAGCTGAAATAGCTCCTCCGTATAGGTGTTGGAAGCAGAAAACTCTTCAGTCCAAAAACGTGTGACTACATGGGTTACCTATAGCCCACATGACCAGCTACCCACATCTTGAAAGTTACTTTTCTTAGTTCAATTCTAGTGGAATATTCTGTTTCTGTGCATTATAAGCACAAACGGGCTGAAATTGCTCCTTTGTATGGGTATTGGAAGCAGACAATTTTTCAGTCCAAAAATGTGGGACTGAATGGATTACCTATAGCCCACAGGACCAGCTACGCACATCCAGAAAGCTACTTTTCTTAGCAGAATTCTAGTAGAATATTCTGTTTCTGTGCATTATAAGCACAAACGCGCTGAAATAGCTCCTCCGTATGGGTATTGGAAGCAGACAATTTTTTAGTCCAAAAATGTGTGACTACATAAATGGGTTACCTATGGCCCACAGGACCTTCTACGCACATCCTGAAAGTTACTTTTCTTAGCAGAATTCTAGTAGAATATTCTGTTTCTGTGCATTATAAGCACAAGCGTGCTGAAATAGCTTCTCCGTATGGGTATTGGAAGTAGAAAATTTTTCAGTCCAAAAATGTGTGAATGAATGGGTTACCTATAGCCCACAGGACCAGCTACGCACATCCTGAAAGTTACTTTTCTTAGCCCAATTCTAGTAGAATATTCTGTTTCTGTGCATTATATCCAAATACGAGCTGAAATAGCTCCTCCGTATGGGTATTGGAAGCAGACAATTTTTCAGTCCAAAAATGTGTTAATAAATGGGTTACCTATAGCCCACAGGACCAGCTACGCACATCCTGAAAATTATTTTTCTTAGCCCAATTCTAGTAGAGTATTCTGTTTCTGTGCATTATAAGTACAAACGAGCTGAAATAGCTCCTCCGTATGGGTATTGGAAGCAGAAAATTTTTCAATCCAAAAATGTGTGACTACAGAAATGGGTTACCTATAGCCCACAGGACCAGCTACGCACATCCTGAAAGTTACTTTTCTTAGTCCAATTCTAGTGGAATATTCTGTTTCTGTCCATTATAAGCACAAGCGTGCTGAAATAGCTTCGCCGTATGGGTATTGGAAGTAGAAAATTTTTCAGTCCAAAAATGTGTGAATGAATGGGTTACCTATAGCCCACAGGACCAGCTACGCACATCCTGAAAGTTACTTTTCTTAGCCCAATTCTAGTAGAATATTCTGTTTCTGTGCATTATAAACACAAACGAGCTGAAATAGTTCCTCCGTATAGCTATTGGAAGCAGAAAATTTTTCAATCCAAAAATGTGTGACTACAGAAATGGGTTACCTATAGCCCACAGGACCAGCTACGCACATCCTGAAAGTTACTTTTCTTAGTCCAATTCTAGTGGAATATTCTGTTTCTGTCCATTATAAGCACAAGCGTGCTGAAATAGCTTCTCCGTATGGGTATTGGAAGTAGAAAATTTTTCAGTCCAAAAATGTGTGAATGAATGGGTTACCTATAGCCCACAGGACCAGCTACGCACATCCTGAAAGTTACTTTTCTTAGCCCAATTCTAGTAGAATATTCTGTTTCTGTGCATTATATCCAAATACGAGCTGAAATAGCTCCTCCGTATGGGTATTGGAAGCAGACAATTTTTCAGTCCAAAAATGTGTGAATAAATGGGTTACCTATAGCCCACAGGACCAGCTACGCACATCCTGAAAATTATTTTTCTTAGCCCAATTCTAGTAGAGTATTCTGTTTCTGTGCATTATAAGTACAAACGAGCTGAAATAGCTCCTCCGTATGGGTATTGGAAGCAGAAAATTTCTCAGTCCAAAAATGTGTGACTACATAGGTTACCTATAGCCCACAGGACCAGCTACGCACATCTTTAAAGTTACTTTTCTTAGCCCAATTCTAGTGGAATATTCTGCTTCTGTGCATTTTAAGCACATACGAGCTGAAATAGCTCCTCCGTATGGGTGTTGGAAGCAGAAAACTCTTCAGTCCAAAAATGTGTGACTACATGGGTTACCTATAGCCCACAGGACCAGCTACCCACATCCACAAAGTTACTCTTCTTAGCTCAATTCTAGTGGAATATTCTGTTTCTGTGCATTATAAGCACAAGCGTGCTGAAATAGCTTCTCCGTGTGGGTATTGGAAGCAGAAAATTTTTCAGTCCACAAATGTGTGAATAAATGGGTTACCTATAGCCCACATGACCAGCTACGTACATCCCGAAAGTTACTTTTCTTAGCCCAATTCTAGTAGATTATTCTGTTTCTGTGCATTATAACCACAAACGAGCTGAAATAGCTCCTCCGTATAGGTGTTGGAAGCAGAAAACTCTTCAGTCCAAAAACGTGTGACTACATGGGTTACCTATAGCCCACAGGACCAGCTACCCACATCCAGAAAGCTACTTTTCTTAGCAGAATTCTAGTAGAATATTCTGTTTCTGTGCATTATAAGCACAAACGCGCTGAAATAGCTCCTTTGTATGGGTATTGGAAGCAGACAATTATTCAGTCCAAAGATGTGTGACTAAATGGGTTACCTATAGCCCACAGGACCAGCTACGCACATCTTGAAAGTTACTTTTCTTAGTTCAATTCTAGTGGAATATTCTGTTTCTGTGCATTATAAGCACAAACGGGCTGAAATTGCTCCTTTGTATGGGTATTGGAAGCAGACAATTATTCAGTCCAAAGATGTGTGACTAAATGGGTTACCTATAGCCCACAGGACCAGCTACCCACATCTTGAAAGTTACTTTTCTTAGTTCAATTCTAGTGGAATATTCTGTTTCTGTGCATTATAAGCACAAACGGGCTGAAATTGCTCCTTTGTATGGGTATTGGAAGCAGACAATTTTTCAGTCCAAAAATGTGGGACTAAATGGATTACCTATAGCCCACAGGACCAGCTACGCACATCCAGAAAGTTACTTTTCTTAGCCCAATTCTAGTGGAATATTCTGTTTCTGTGCATTATAAGCACAAGCGTGCTGAAACAGCTTCTCCGTATGGGTGTTGGAAGCAGAAAACTCTTCAGTCCAAAAATGTGTGACTACATGGGTTACCTATAGCCCACAGGACCAGCTACCCACATCCAGAAAGCTACTTTTCTTAGCAGAATTCTAGTAGAATATTCTGTTTCTGTGCATTATAAGCACAAACGCGCTGAAATAGCTCCTCCGTATGGGTATTGGAAGCAGACAATTTTTTAGTCCAAAAATGTGTGACTACATAAATGGGTTACCTATGGCCCACAGGACCTTCTACGCACATCCTGAAAGTTACTTTTCTTAGCCCAATTCTAGTGGAATATTCTGTTTCTGTGCATTATAAGCACAAGCGTGCTGAAATAGCTTCTCCGTATGGGTATTGGAAGTAGAAAATTTTTCAGTCCAAAAATGTGTGAATGAATGGGTTACCTATAGCCCACAGGACCAGCTACGCACATCCTGAAAGTTACTTTTCTTAGCCCAATTCTAGTAGAATATTCTGTTTCTGTGCATTATATCCAAATACGAGCTGAAATAGCTCCTCCGTATGGGTATTGGAAGCAGACAATTTTTCAGTCCAAAAATGTGTGAATAAATGGGTTACCTATAGCCCACAGGACCAGCTACGCACATCCTGAAAATTATTTTTCTTAGCCCAATTCTAGTAGAGTATTCTGTTTCTGTGCATTATAAGTACAAACGAGCTGAAATAGCTCCTCCGTATGGGTATTGGAAGCAGAAAATTTTTCAATCCAAAAATGTGTGACTACAGAAATGGGTTACCTATAGCCCACAGGACCAGCTACGCACATCCTGAAAGTTACTTTTCTTAGTCCAATTCTAGTGGAATATTCTGTTTCTGTCCATTATAAACACAAGCGTGCTGAAATAGCTTCTCCGTATGGGTATTGGAAGTAGAAAATTTTTCAGTCCAAAAATGTGTGAATGAATGGGTTACCTATAGCCCACAGGACCAGCTACGCACATCCTGAAAGTTACTTTTCTTAGCCCAATTCTAGTAGAATATTCTGTTTCTGTACATTATAAACACAAACGAGCTGAAATAGTTCCTCCGTATAGCTATTGGAAGCAGAAAATTTTTCAATCCAAAAATGTGTGACTACAGAAATGGGTTACCTATAGCCCACAGGACCAGCTACTCACATCCTGAAAGTTACTTTTCTTAGTCCAATTCTAGTGGAATATTCTGTTTCTGTCCATTATAAGCACAAGCGTGCTGAAATAGCTTCTCCGTATGGGTATTGGAAGTAGAAAATTTTTCAGTCCAAAAATGTGTGAATGAATGGGTTACCTATAGCCCACAGGACCAGCTACGCACATCCTGAAAGTTACTTTTCTTAGCCCAATTCTAGTAGAGTATTCTGTTTCTGTGCATTATAAGCACAAGCGTGCTGACATAGCTTCTCCGTATGGGTATTGCAAGCAGAAAATTTTTCAATCAAAAAATGTGGGACTAAATGGGTTACCTATAGCCCACAGGACCAGCTACGCACATCCTGAAAATTATTTTTCTTAGCCCAATTCTAGTAGAGTATTCTGTTTCTGTGCATTATAAGTACAAACGAGCTGAAATAGCTCTTCCGTATGGGTATTGGAAGCAGAAAACTCTTCAGTCCAAAAATGTGTGACTACATGGGTTACCTATAGCCCACAGTACCAGCTACCCACATCTTGAAAGTTACTTTTCTTAGTTCAATTCTAGTGGAATATTCTGTTTCTGTGCATTATAAACACAAACGAGCTGAAATAGTTCCTCCGTATAGCTATTGGAAGCAGAAAATTTTTCAATCCAAAAATGTGTGACTACAGAAATGGGTTACCTATAGCCCACAGGACCAGCTACGCACATCCTGAAAGTTACTTTTCTTAGTCCAATTCTAGTGGAATATTCTGTTTCTGTCCATTATAAGCACAAGCGTGCTGAAATAGCTTCTCCGTATGGGTATTGGAAGTAGAAAATTTTTCAGTCCAAAAATGTGTGAATGAATGGGTTACCTATAGCCCACAGGACCAGCTACGCACATCCTGAAAGTTACTTTTCTTAGCCCAATTCTAGTAGAATATTCTGTTTCTGTGCATTATAAACACAAACGAGCTGAAATAGTTCCTCCGTATAGCTATTGGAAGCAGAAAATTTTTCAATCCAAAAATGTGTGACTACAGAAATGGGTTACCTATAGCCCACAAGACCAGCTACGCACATCCTGAAAGTTACTTTTCTTAGTCCAATTCTAGTGGAATATTCTGTTTCTGTCCATTATAAGCACAAGCGTGCTGAAATAGCTTCTACGTATGGGTATTGGAAGTAGAAAATTTTTCAGTCCAAAAATGTGTGAATGAATGGGTTACCTATAGCCCACAGGACCAGCTACGCACATCCTGAAAGTTACTTTTCTTAGCCCAATTCTAGTAGAATATTCTGTTTCTGTACATTATATCCAAATACGAGCTGAAATAGCTCCTCCGTATGGGTATTGGAAGCAGACAATTTTTCAGTCCAAAAATGTGTGAATAAATGGGTTACCTATAGCCCACAGGACCAGCTACGCACATCCTGAAAATTATTTTTCTTAGCCCAATTCTAGTAGAGTATTCTGTTTCTGTGCATTATAAGTACAAACGAGCTGAAATAGCTCCTCCGTATGGGTATTGGAAGCAGAAAATTTTTCAATCCAAAAATGTGTGACTACAGAAATGGGTTACCTATAGCCCACAGGACCAGCTACGCACATCCTGAAAGTTACTTTTCTTAGTCCAATTCTAGTAGAGTATTCTGTTTCTGTGCATTATAAGCACAAGCGTGCTGACATAGCTTCTCCGTATGGGTATTGCAAGCAGAAAATTTTTCAATCAAAAAATGTGGGACTAAATGGGTTACCTATAGCCCACAGGACCAGCTACGCGCATCCTGAAAATTACTTTTCTTAGCCCAATTCTAGTAGAGTATTCTGTTTCTGTGCATTATAAGCACAAACGAGCTGAAATAGCTCCTCCGTATGGGTATTGGAAGCAGACAATTTTTCAGTCCAAAAATGTGGGACTAAATGGATTACCTATAGCCAACAGGACCAGCTACGCACATCCTGAAAGTTACTTCTCTTAGCCCAATTCTAGTAGAGTATTCTGTTTCTGTGCATTATAAGCACAAGCGTGCTGACATAGCTTCTCCGTATGGGTATTGCAAGCAGAAAATTTTTCAATCAAAAAATGTGGGACTAAATGGGTTACCTATAGCCCACAGGACCAGCTACGCACATCCTGAAAGTTACTTTTCTTAGCCCAATTCTAGTGGAATATTCTGTTTCTGTGCATTATAGGCACATACGAGCTGAAATAGCTCCTCCGTATAGGTGTTGGAAGCAGAAAACTCTTCAGTCCAAAAACGTGTGACTACATGGGTTAATTATAGCCCACATGACCAGCTACCCACATCTTGACAGTTACTTTTCTTAGTTCAATTCTAGTGGAATATTCTGTTTCTGTGCATTATAAGCACAAACGGGCTGAAATTGCTCCTTTGTATGGGTATTGGAAGCAGACAATTTTTCAGTCCAAAAATGTGGGACTAAATGGATTACCTATAGCCCACAGGACCAGCTACGCACATCCAGAAAGTTACTTTTCTTAGCCCAATTCTAGTGGAATATTCTGTTTCTGTGCATTATAAGCACAAGCGTGCTGAAACAGCTTCTCCGTATGGGTGTTGGAAGCAGAAAACTCTTCAGTCCAAAAATGTGTGGCTACATGGGTTACCTATAGCCCACAGGACCAGCTACCCACATCCACAAAGTTACTCTTCTTAGCTCAATTCTAGTGGAATATTCTGTTTCTGTGCATTATAAGCACAAGCGTGCTGAAATAGCTTCTCCGTGTGGGTATTGGAAGCAGACAATTTTTCAGTCCACAAATGTGTGAATAAATGGGTTACCTATAGCCCACATGACCAGCTACGTACATCCCGAAAGTTACTTTTCTTAGCCCAATTCTAGTAGATTATTCTGTTTCTGTGCATTATAACCACAAACGAGCTGAAATAGCTCCTCCGTATAGGTGTTGGAAGCAGAAAACTCTTCAGTCCAAAAACGTGTGACTACATGGGTTACCTATAGCCCACATGACCAGCTACCCACATCTTGAAAGTTACTTTTCTTAGTTCAATTCTAGTGGAATATTCTGTTTCTGTGCATTATAAGCACAAACGGGCTGAAATTGCTCCTTTGTATGGGTATTGGAAGCAGACAATTTTTCAGTCCAAAAATGTGGGACTAAATGGATACCCAGCCCACAGGACCTGCTACGCACATCCAGAAAGTTACTTTTCTTAGCCCAATTCTAGTGGAATATTCTGTTTCTGTGCATTATAAGCACAAGCGTGCTGAAACAGCTTCTCCGTATGGGTGTTGGAAGCAGAAAACTCTTCAGTCCAAAAATGTGTGACTACATGGGTTACCTATAGCCCACAGGACCAGCTACCCACATCCAGAAAGCTACTTTTCTTAGCAGAATTCTAGTAGAATATTCTGTTTCTGTGCATTATAAGCACAAACGCGCTGAAATAGCTCCTCCGTATGGGTATTGGAAGCAGACAATTTTTTAGTCCAAAAATGTGTGACTACATAAATGGGTTACCTATCGCCCACAGGACCTTCTACGCACATCCTGAAAGTTACTTTTCTTAGCCCAATTCTAGTGGAATATTCTGTTTCTGTGCATTATAAGCACAAGCGTGCTGAAATAGCTTCTCCGTATGGGTATTGGAAGCAGAAAATTTTTCTGTCCAAAAATGTGTAAATAAATGGGTTAGAAAGTTACTTTTCTTAGCCCAATTCTATTAGAATATTCTGTTTCTGTGCATTATAAACACAAACGAGCTGAAATAGTTCCTCCGTATAGCTATTGGAAGCAGAAAATTTTTCAATCCAAAAATGTGTGACTACAGAAATGGGTTACCTATAGCCCACAGGACCAGCTACGCACATCCTGAAAGTTACTTTTCTTAGTCCAATTCTAGTGGAATATTCTGTTTCTGTCCATTATAAGCACAAGCGTGCTGAAATAGCTTCTCCGTATGGGTATTGGAAGTAGAAAATTTTTCAGTCCAAAAATGTGTGAATGAATGGGTTACCTATAGCCCACAGGACCAGCTACGCACATCCTGAAAATTATTTTTCTTAGCCCAATTCTAGTAGAGTATTCTGTTTCTGTGCATTATAAGTACAAACGAGCTGAAATAGCTCCTCCGTATGGGTATTGGAAGCAGAAAATTTTTCAATCCAAAAATGTGTGACTACAGAAATGGGTTACCTATAGCCCACAGGACCAGCTACGCACATCCTGAAAGTTACTTTTCTTAGTCCAATTCTAGTGGAATATTCTGTTTCTGTCCATTATAAGCACAAGCGTGCTGAAATAGCTTCTCCGTATGGGTATTGGAAGTAGAAAATTTTTCAGTCCAAAAATGTGTGACTACATGGGTTACTTATAGCCCACAGTACCAGCTACCCACATCCACAAAGTTACTTTTCTTAGCTCAATTCTAGTGGAATATTCTGTTTCTGTGCATTATAAGAACAAGCGTGCTGAAATAGCTTCTCCGTATGGGTATTGGAAGCAGACAATTGTTTAGTCCAAAAATGTGTGACTACATAAATGGGTTACCTATAGCCCACAGGACCAGCTACGCACATCCCGAAAGTTACTTTTCTTAGCCCAATTCTAGTAGAATATACTGTTTCTGTGCATTATATCCACAAACGAGCTGAAATAGCTCCTCCGTATGGGTATTGGAAGCAGACAATTTTTCAGTCCAAAAATGTGTGAATAAATGGGTTACCTATAGCCCACAGGACCAGCTACGCACATCCTGAAAATTATTTTTCTTAGCCCAATTCTAGTAGAGTATTCTGTTTCTGTGCATTATAAGTACAAACGAGCTGAAATAGCTCCTCCGTATGGGTATTGGAAGCAGACAATTTTTCAGTCCAAAAATGTGTGACTATATGGGTTACCTATAGCCAACAGGACCAGCTACGCACATCCTGAAAGTTACTTTTCTTAGCCCAATTCTAGTAGAGTATTCTGTTTCTGTGCATTATAAGCACAAACGAGCGGAAATAGCTCATCCGTATGGGTGTTGGAAGCAGAAAACTCTTCAGTCCAAAAATGTGTGACTACATGGGTCACCTGTAGCCCACAGGACCAGCTACGCTCATCCTTAAAGTTACTTTTCTTAGCCCAATTCTAGTGGAATATTCCGTTTCTGTGCATTATAAGCACATACGAGCTGAAATAGCTCCTCCGTATGGGTGTTGGAAGCAGAAAACTCTTCAGTCCAAAAATGTGTGACTACATGGGTTACCTATAGCCCACAGTACCAGCTACCCACATCCACAAAGTTACTTTTCTTAGCTCAATTCTAGTGGAATATTCTGTTTCTGTGCATTATAAGCACAAGCGTGCTGAAATAGCTCCTCCGTATGGGTATTGGAAGCAGACAATTTTTCAGTCAAAAAATGTGTGAATAAATAGGTTACCTATAGCCCACAGGAGCAGCTACCCACATCTTGAAAGTTTGTTCTCTTAGTTCAATTCTAGTGTAATATTCTGTTTCTGTGCATTATAAGCACAAACGGGCTGAAATTGCTCCTTTGTATGGGTATTGGAAGCAGACAATTTTTAAGTCCAAAAATGTGTGACTACATGGGTTACCTATAGCCCACAGTACCAGCTACCCACATCCACAAAGTTACTTTTCTTAGCTCAATTCTAGTGGAATATTCTGTTTCTGTGCATTATAAGCACAAGCGTGCTGAAATAGCTCCTCCGTATGGGTATTGGAAGCAGACAATTTTTCAGTCCAAAAATGTGTGAATAAATGGGTTACCTATAGCCCACAGGACCAGCTACGCACATCCTGAAAATTATTTTTCTTAGCCCAATTCTAGTAGAGTATTCTGTTTCTGTGCATTATAAGTACAAACGAGCTGAAATAGCTCCTCCGTATGGGTATTGGAAGCAGACAATTTTTCAGTCCAAAAATGTGTGACTATATGGGTTACCTATAGCCAACAGGACCAGCTACGCACATCCTGAAAGTTACTTTTCTTAGCCCAATTCTAGTAGAGTATTCTGTTTCTGTGCATTATAAGCACAAACGAGCGGAAATAGCTCCTCCGTATGGGTGTTGGAAGCAGAAAACTCTTCAGTCCAAAAATGTGTGACTACATGGGTCACCTGTAGCCCACAGGACCAGCTACGCGCATCCTTAAAGTTACTTTTCTTAGCCCAATTCTAGTGGAATATTCCGTTTCTGTGCATTATAAGCACATACGAGCTGAAATAGCTCCTCCGTATGGGTATTGGAAGCAGACAATTTTTCAGTCCAAAAATGTGTGACTATATGGGTTACCTATAGCCAACAGGACCAGCTACGCACATCCTGAAAGTTACTTTTCTTAGCCCAATTCTAGTAGAGTATTCTGTTTCTGTGCATTATAAGCACAAACGAGCGGAAATAGCTCCTCCGTATGGGTGTTGGAAGCAGAAAACTCTTCAGTCCAAAAATGTGTGACTACATGGGTCACCTGTAGCCCACAGGACCAGCTACGCGCATCCTTAAAGTTACTTTTCTTAGCCCAATTCTAGTGGAATATTCCGTTTCTGTGCATTATAAGCACATACGAGCTGAAATAGCTCCTCCGTATGGGTGTTGGAAGCAGAAAACTCTTCAGTCCAAAAATGTGTGACTACATGGGTTACCTATAGCCCACAGTACCAGCTACCCACATCCACAAAGTTACTTTTCTTAGCTCAATTCTAGTGGAATATTCTGTTTCTGTGCATTATAAGCACAAGCGTGCTAAAATAGCTCCTCCGTATGGGTATTGGAAGCAGACAATTTTTCAGTCCAAAAATGTGTGAATAAATGGGTTACCTATAGCCCACAGGACCAGCTACGCACATCCTGAAAATTATTTTTCTTAGCCCAATTCTAGTAGAGTATTCTGTTTCTGTGCATTATAAGTACAAACGAGCTGAAATAGCTCCTCCGTATGGGTATTGGAAGCAGACAATTTTTCAGTCCAAAAATGTGTGACTATATGGGTTACCTATAGCCAACAGGACCAGCTACGCACATCCTGAAAGTTACTTTTCTTAGCCCAATTCTAGTAGAGTATTCTGTTTCTGTGCATTATAAGCACAAACGAGCGGAAATAGCTCATCCGTATGGGTGTTGGAAGCAGAAAACTCTTCAGTCCAAAAATGTGTGACTACATGGGTCACCTGTAGCCCACAGGACCAGCTACGCTCATCCTTAAAGTTACTTTTCTTAGCCCAATTCTAGTGGAATATTCCGTTTCTGTGCATTATAAGCACATACGAGCTGAAATAGCTCCTCCGTATGGGTGTTGGAAGCAGAAAACTCTTCAGTCCAAAAATGTGTGACTACATGGGTTACCTATAGCCCACAGTACCAGCTACCCACATCCACAAAGTTACTTTTCTTAGCTCAATTCTAGTGGAATATTCTGTTTCTGTGCATTATAAGCACAAGCGTGCTGAAATAGCTCCTCCGTATGGGTATTGGAAGCAGACAATTTTTCAGTCAAAAAATGTGTGAATAAATAGGTTACCTATAGCCCACAGGAGCAGCTACCCACATCTTGAAAGTTTGTTCTCTTAGTTCAATTCTAGTGTAATATTCTGTTTCTGTGCATTATAAGCACAAACGGGCTGAAATTGCTCCTTTGTATGGGTATTGGAAGCAGACAATTTTTAAGTCCAAAAATGTGTGACTACATGGGTTACCTATAGCCCACAGTACCAGCTACCCACATCCACAAAGTTACTTTTCTTAGCTCAATTCTAGTGGAATATTCTGTTTCTGTGCATTATAAGCACAAGCGTGCTGAAATAGCTCCTCCGTATGGGTATTGGAAGCAGACAATTTTTCAGTCCAAAAATGTGTGAATAAATGGGTTACCTATAGCCCACAGGACCAGCTACGCACATCCTGAAAATTATTTTTCTTAGCCCAATTCTAGTAGAGTATTCTGTTTCTGTGCATTATAAGTACAAACGAGCTGAAATAGCTCCTCCGTATGGGTATTGGAAGCAGACAATTTTTCAGTCCAAAAATGTGTGACTATATGGGTTACCTATAGCCAACAGGACCAGCTACGCACATCCTGAAAGTTACTTTTCTTAGCCCAATTCTAGTAGAGTATTCTGTTTCTGTGCATTATAAGCACAAACGAGCGGAAATAGCTCCTCCGTATGGGTGTTGGAAGCAGAAAACTCTTCAGTCCAAAAATGTGTGACTACATGGGTCACCTGTAGCCCACAGGACCAGCTACGCGCATCCTTAAAGTTACTTTTCTTAGCCCAATTCTAGTGGAATATTCCGTTTCTGTGCATTATAAGCACATACGAGCTGAAATAGCTCCTCCGTATGGGTGTTGGAAGCAGAAAACTCTTCAGTCCAAAAATGTGTGACTACATGGGTTACCTATAGCCCACAGTACCAGCTACCCACATCCACAAAGTTACTTTTCTTAGCTCAATTCTAGTGGAATATTCTGTTTCTGTGCATTATAAGCACAAGCGTGCTAAAATAGCTCCTCCGTATGGGTATTGGAAGCAGACAATTTTTCAGTCAAAAAATGTGTGAATAAATGGGTTACCTATAGCCCACAGGACCAGCTACGCACATCCTGAAAATTATTTTTCTTAGCCCAATTCTAGTAGAGTATTCTGTTTCTGTGCATTATAAGTACAAACGAGCTGAAATAGCTCCTCCGTATGGATATTGGAAGCAGACAATTTTTCAGTCCAAAAATGTGTAACTATATGGGTTACCTATAGCCAACAGGACCAGCTACGCACATCCTGAAAGTTACTTTTCTTAGCCCAATTCTAGTAGAGTATTCTGTTTCTGTGCATTATAAGCACAAACGAGCGGAAATAGCTCATCCGTATGGGTGTTGGAAGCAGAAAACTCTTCAGTCCAAAAATGTGTGACTACATGGGTCACCTGTAGCCCACAGGACCAGCTACGCGCATCCTTAAAGTTACTTTTCTTAGCCCAATTCTAGTGGAATATTCCGTTTCTGTGCATTATAAGCACATACGAGCTGAAATAGCTCCTCCGTATGGGTGTTGGAAGCAGAAAACTCTTCAGTCCAAAAATGTGTGACTACATGGGTCACCTGTAGCCCACAGGACCAGCTACGCGCATCCTTAAAGTTACTTTTCTTAGCCCAATTCTAGTGGAATATTCCGTTTCTGTGCATTATAAGCACATACGAGCTGAAATAGCTCCTCCGTATGGGTGTTGGAAGCAGAAAACTCTTCAGTCCAAAAATTTGTGACTACATGGGTTACCTATAGCCCACAGTACCAGCTACCCACATCCACAAAGTTACTTTTCTTAGCTCAATTCTAGTGGAATATTCTGTTTCTGTGCATTATAAGCACAAGCGTGCTAAAATAGCTCCTCCGTATGGGTATTGGAAGCAGACAATTTTTCAGTCAAAAAATGTGTGAATAAATGGGTTACCTATAGCCCACAGGACCAGCTACGCACATCCTGAAAATTATTTTTCTTAGCCCAATTCTAGTAGAGTATTCTGTTTCTGTGCATTATAAGTGCAAACGAGCTGAAATAGCTCCTCCGTATGGGTATTGGAAGCAGACAATTTTTCAGTCCAAAAATGTGTGACTATATGGGTTACCTATAGCCAACAGGACCAGCTACACACATCCTGAAAGTTACTTTTCTTAGCCCAATTCTAGTAGAGTATTCTGTTTCTGTGCATTATAAGCACAAACGAGCGGAAATAGCTCATCCGTATGGGTGATGGAAGCAGAAAACTCTTCAGTCCAAAAATGTGTGACTACATGGGTCATCTGTAGCCCACAGGACCAGCTACGCGCATCCTTAAAGTTACTTTTCTTAGCCCAATTCTAGTGGAATATTCCGTTTCTGTGCATTATAAGCACATACGAGCTGAAATAGCTCCTCCGTATGGGTGTTGGAAGCAGAAAACTCTTCAGTCCAAAAATGTGTGACTACATGGGTTACCTATAGCAAACAGTACCAGCTACCCACATCCACAAAGTTACTTTTCTTAGCTCAATTCTAGTGGAATATTCTGTTTCTGTGCATTATAAGCACAAGCGTGCTGAAATAGCTCCTCCGCATGGGTATTGGAAGCAGACAATTTTTCAGTCAAAAAATGTGTGAATAAATAGGTTACCTATAGCCCACAGGACCAGCTACCCACATCTTGAAAGTTACTTCTCTTAGTTCAATTCTAGTGGAATATTCTGTTTCTGTGCATTATAAGCACAAACGGGCTGAAATTGCTCCTTTGTATGGGTATTGGAAGCAGACAATTTTTAAGTCCAAAAATGTGGGACTAAATGGGTTACCTATAGCCCACAGGACCAGCTACGCACATCCTGAAAGTTACTTTTCTTAGCAAAATTCTAGTGGAATATTCCGTTTCTGTGCATTATAAGCACATACGAGCTGAAATAGCTCCTCCGTATGGGTGTTGGAAGCAGAAAACTCTTCAGTCCAAAAATGTGTGACTACATGGGTTACCTATAGCCCACAGGCCCAGCTACCCACATCCTGAAAGTTACTTTTCTTAGCTCAATTCTAGTGGAATATTCTGTTTCTGTGCATTATAAGCACAAACGAGCTGAAATAGCTCCTCCGTATGGGTACTGGAAGCAGAAAATTTTGCAGTCCAAAAATGTGTAAATAAATGGGTTACACATACGCCAATGAAGCAGCTACGCACATCCTGAAAGTTACTTTTCTTAGCCCAATTCTAGTAGAGTATTCTGTTTCTGTGCATTATAGGCACAAACGAGCTCAAATAGCTCCTCCGTATAGGTATTGGAAGCAGAAAACTTTTCAGTCCAAAAATGTGTGACCACATGGGTTAACTATGGCCCACAGTACCAGCTACGCACATCCTGAAAGTTACTTTTCTTAGCCCAATTCTAGTAGAGTATTCTGTTTCTGTGCATTATAGGCACAAACGAGCTGAAATAGCTCCTCCGTATGGGTGTTGGAAGCAGAAAACTCTTCAGTCCAAAAATGTGTGACTACATGGGTTACCTATAGCCCACAGGACCAGCTACGCACATCTTTAAAGTTACTTTTCTTAGCCCAATTCTAGTGGAATATTCTGTTTCTGTGCATTATAGGCACATACGAGCTGAAATAGCTCCTCCGTATAGGTGTTGGAAGCAGAAAACTCTTCAGTCCAAAAACGTGTGACTACATGGGTTAATTATAGCCCACATGACCAGCTACCCACATCTTGAAAGTTACTTTTCTTAGTTCAATTCTAGTGGAATATTCTGTTTCTGTGCATTATAAGCACAAACGGGCTGAAATTGCTCCTTTGTATGGGTATTGGAAGCAGACAATTTTTCAGTCCAAAAATGTGGGACTAAATGGATTACCTATAGCCCACAGGACCAGCTACGCACATCCAGAAAGTTACTTTTCTTAGCCCAATTCTAGTGGAATATTCTGTTTCTGTGCATTATAAGCACAAGCGTGCTGAAACAGCTTCTCCGTATGGGTGTTGGAAGCAGAAAACTCTTCAGTCCAAAAATGTGTGACTACATGGGTTACCTATAGCCCACAGGACCAGCTACCCACATCCACAAAGTTACTCTTCTTAGCTCAATTCTAGTGGAATATTCTGTTTCTGTGCATTATAAGCACAAGCGTGCTGAAATAGCTTCTCCGTGTGGGTATTGGAAGCAGAAAATTTTTCAGTCCACAAATGTGTGAATAAATGGGTTACCTATAGCCCACATGACCAGCTACGTACATCCCGAAAGTTACTTTTCTTAGCCCAATTCTAGTAGATTATTCTGTTTCTGTGCATTATAACCACAAACGAGCTGAAATAGCTCCTCCGTATAGGTGTTGGAAGCAGAAAACTCTTCAGTCCAAAAACGTGTGACTACATGGGTTACCTATAGCCCACATGACCAGCTACCCACATCTTGAAAGTTACTTTTCTTAGTTCAATTCTAGTGGAATATTCTGTTTCTGTGCATTATAAGCACAAACGGGCTGAAATTGCTCCTTTGTATGGGTATTGGAAGCAGACAATTTTTCAGTCCAAAAATGTGGGACTGAATGGATTACCTATAGCCCACAGGACCAGCTACGCACATCCAGAAAGTTACTTTTCTTAGCCCAATTCTAGTGGAATATTCTGTTTCTGTGCATTATAAGCACAAGCGTGCTGAAACAGCTTCTCCGTATGGGTGTTGGAAGCAGAAAACTCTTCAGTCCAAAAATGTGTGACTACATGGGTTACCTATAGCCCACAGGACCAGCTACCCACATCCAGAAAGCTACTTTTCTTAGCAGAATTCTAGTAGAATATTCTGTTACTGTGCATTATAAGCACAAACGCGCTGAAATAGCTCCTCCGTATGGGTATTGGAAGCAGACAATTTTTTAGTCCAAAAATGTGTGACTACATAAATGGGTTACCTATGGCCCACAGGACCTTCTACGCACATCCTGAAAGTTACTTTTCTTAGCCCAATTCTAGTGGAATATTCTGTTTCTGTGCATTATAAGCACAAGCGTGCTGAAATAGCTTCTCCGTATGGGTATTGGAAGTAGAAAATTTTTCAGTCCAAAAATGTGTGAATGAATGGGTTACCTATAGCCCACAGGACCAGCTACGCACATCCTGAAAGTTACTTTTCTTAGCCCAATTCTAGTAGAATATTCTGTTTCTGTGCATTATATCCAAATACGAGCTGAAATAGCTCCTCCGTATGGGTATTGGAAGCAGACAATTTTTCAGTCCAAAAATGTGTGAATAAATGGGTTACCTATAGCCCACAGGACCAGCTACGCACATCCTGAAAATTATTTTTCTTAGCCCAATTCTAGTAGAGTATTCTATTTCTGTGCATTATAAGTACAAACGAGCTGAAATAGCTCCTCCGTATGGGTATTGGAAGCAGAAAATTTTTCAATCCAAAAATGTGTGACTACAGAAATGGGTTACCTATAGCCCACAGGACCAGCTACGCACATCCTGAAAGTTACTTTTCTTAGTCCAATTCTAGTGGAATATTCTGTTTCTGTCCATTATAAGCACAAGCGTGCTGAAATAGCTTCTCCGTATGGGTATTGGAAGTAGAAAATTTTTCAGTCCAAAAATGTGTGAATGAATGGGTTACCTATAGCCCACAGGACCAGCTACGCACATCCTGAAAGTTACTTTTCTTAGCCCAATTCTAGTAGAATATTCTGTTTCTGTGCATTATAAACACAAACGAGCTGAAATAGTTCCTCCGTATAGCTATTGGAAGCAGAAAATTTTTCAATCCAAAAATGTGTGACTACAGAAATGGGTTACCTATAGCCCACAGGACCAGCTACGCACATCCTGAAAGTTACTTTTCTTAGTCCAATTCTAGTGGAATATTCTGTTTCTGTCCATTATAAGCACAAGCGTGCTGAAATAGCTTCTCCGTATGGGTATTGGAAGTAGAAAATTTTTCAGTCCAAAAATGTGTGAATGAATGGGTTACCTATAGCCCACAGGACCAGCTACGCACATCCTGAAAGTTACTTTTCTTAGCCCAATTCTAGTAGAATATTCTGTTTCTGTGCATTATATCCAAATACGAGCTGAAATAGCTCCTCCGTATGGGTATTGGAAGCAGACAATTTTTCAGTCCAAAAATGTGTGAATAAATGGGTTACCTATAGCCCACAGGACCAGCTACGCACATCCTGAAAATTATTTTTCTTAGCCCAATTCTAGTAGAGTATTCTGTTTCTGTGCATTATAAGTACAAACGAGCTGAAATAGCTCCTCCGTATGGGTATTGGAAGCAGAAAATTTCTCAGTCCAAAAATGTGTGACTACATAGGTTACCTATAGCCCACAGGACCAGCTACGCACATCCAGAAAGTTACTTTTCTTAGCCCAATTCTAGTGGAATATTCTGCTTCTGTGCATTTTAAGCACATACGAGCTGAAATAGCTCCTCCGTATGGGTGTTGGAAGCAGAAAACTCTTCAGTCCAAAAATGTGTGACTACATGGGTTACCTATAGCCCACAGGACCAGCTACCCACATCCACAAAGTTACTCTTCTTAGCTCAATTCTAGTGGAATATTCTGTTTCTGTGCATTATAAGCACAAGCGTGCTGAAATAGCTTCTCCGTGTGGGTATTGGAAGCAGAAAATTTTTCAGTCCACAAATGTGTGAATAAATGGGTTACCTATAGCCCACATGACCAGCTACGTACATCCCGAAAGTTACTTTTCTTAGCCCAATTCTAGTAGATTATTCTGTTTCTGTGCATTATAACCACAAACGAGCTGAAATAGCTCCTCCGTATAGGTGTTGGAAGCAGAAAACTCTTCAGTCCAAAAATGTGTGACTACATGGGTTACCTATAGCCCACATGACCAGCTACCCACATCTTGAAAGTTACTTTTCTTAGTTCAATTCTAGTGGAATATTCTGTTTCTGTGCATTATAAGCACAAACGGGCTGAAATTGCTCCTTTGTATGGGTATTGGAAGCAGACAATTTTTCAGTCCAAAAATGTGGGACTAAATGGATTACCTATAGCCCACAGGACCAGCTACGCACATCCAGAAAGTTACTTTTCTTAGCCCAATTCTAGTGGAATATTCTGTTTCTGTGCATTATAAGCACAAGCGTGCTGAAACAGCTTCTCCGTATGGGTGTTGGAAGCAGAAAACTCTTCAGTCCAAAAATGTGTGACTACATGGGTTACCTATAGCCCACAGGACCAGCTACCCACATCCAGAAAGCTACTTTTCTTAGCAGAATTCTAGTAGAATATTCTGTTTCTGTGCATTATAAGCACAAACGCGCTGAAATAGCTCCTCCGTATGGGTATTGGAAGCAGACAATTTTTTAGTCCAAAAATGTGTGACTACATAAATGGGTTACCTATGGCCCACAGGACCTTCTACGCACATCCTGAAAGTTACTTTTCTTAGCCCAATTCTAGTGGAATATTCTGTTTCTGTGCATTATAAGCACAAGCGTGCTGAAATAGCTTCTCCGTATGGGTATTGGAAGTAGAAAATTTTTCAGTCCAAAAATGTGTGAATGAATGGGTTACCTATAGCCCACAGGACCAGCTACGCACATCCTGAAAGTTACTTTTCTTAGCCCAATTCTAGTAGAATATTCTGTTTCTGTGCATTATATCCAAATACGAGCTGAAATAGCTCCTCCGTATGGGTATTGGGAGCAGACAATTTTTCAGTCCAAAAATGTGTGAATAAATGGGTTACCTATAGCCCACAGGACCAGCTACGCACATCCTGAAAATTATTTTTCTTAGCCCAATTCTAGTAGAGTATTCTGTTTCTGTGCATTATAAGTACAAACGAGCTGAAATAGCTCCTCCGTATGGGTATTGGAAGCAGAAAATTTTTCAATCCAAAAATGTGTGACTACAGAAATGGGTTACCTATAGCCCACAGGACCAGCTACGCACATCCTGAAAGTTACTTTTCTTAGTCCAATTCTAGTGGAATATTCTGTTTCTGTCCATTATAAACACAAGCGTGCTGAAATAGCTTCTCCGTATGGGTATTGGAAGTAGAAAATTTTTCAGTCCAAAAATGTGTGAATGAATGGGTTACCTATAGCCCACAGGACCAGCTACGCACATCCTGAAAGTTACTTTTCTTAGCCCAATTCTAGTAGAATATTCTGTTTCTGTGCATTATAAACACAAACGAGCTGAAATAGTTCCTCCGTATAGCTATTGGAAGCAGAAAATTTTTCAATCCAAAAATGTGTGACTACAGAAATGGGTTACCTATAGCCCACAGGACCAGCTACGCACATCCTGAAAGTTACTTTTCTTAGTCCAATTCTAGTGGGATATTCTGTTTCTGTCCATTATAAGCACAAGCGTGCTGAAATAGCTTCTCCGTATGGGTATTGGAAGTAGAAAATTTTTCAGTCCAAAAATGTGTGAATGAATGGGTTACCTATAGCCCACAGGACCAGCTACGCACATCCTGAAAGTTACTTTTCTTAGCCCAATTCTAGTAGAGTATTCTGTTTCTGTGCATTATAAGCACAAGCGTGCTGACATAGCTTCTCCGTATGGGTATTGCAAGCAGAAAATTTTTCAATCAAAAAATGTGGGACTAAATGGGTTACCTATAGCCCACAGGACCAGCTACGCACATCCTGAAAATTATTTTTCTTAGCCCAATTCTAGTAGAGTATTCTGTTTCTGTGCATTATAAGTACAAACGAGCTGAAATAGCTCCTCCGTATGGGTATTGGAAGCAGAAAACTCTTCAGTCCAAAAATGTGTGACTACATGGGTTACCTATAGCCCACAGTACCAGCTACCCACATCTTGAAAGTTACTTTTCTTAGTTCAATTCTAGTGGAATATTCTGTTTCTGTGCATTATAAACACAAACGAGCTGAAATAGTTCCTCCGTATAGCTATTGGAAGCAGAAAATTTTTCAATCCAAAAATGTGTGACTACAGAAATGGGTTACCTATAGCCCACAGGACCAGCAACGCACATCCTGAAAGTTTCTGTTTCTGTCCATTATAAGCACAAGCGTGCTGAAATAGCTTCTCCGTATGGGTATTGGAAGTAGAAAATTTTTCAGTCCAAAAATGTGTGAATGAATGGGTTACCTATAGCCCACAGGACCAGCTACGCACATCCTGAAAGTTACTTTTCTTAGCCCAATTCTAGTAGAATATTCTGTTTCTGTGCATTATAAACACAAACGAGCTGAAATAGTTCCTCCGTATAGCTATTGGAAGCAGAAAATTTTTCAATCCAAAAATGTGTGACTACAGAAATGGGTTACCTATAGCCCACAGGACCAGCTACGCACATCCTGAAAGTTACTTTTCTTAGTCCAATTCTAGTGGAATATTCTGTTTCTGTCCATTATAAGCACAAGCGTGCTGAAATAGCTTCTACGTATGGGTATTGGAAGTAGAAAATTTTTCAGTCCAAAAATGTGTGAATGAATGGGTTACCTATAGCCCACAGGACCAGCTACGCACATCCTGAAAGTTACTTTTCTTAGCCCAATTCTAGTAGAATATTCTGTTTCTGTGCATTATATCCAAATACGAGCTGAAATAGCTCCTCCGTATGGGTATTGGAAGCAGACAATTTTTCAGTCCAAAAATGTGTGAATAAATGGGTTACCTATAGCCCACAGGACCAGCTACGCACATCCTGAAAATTATTTTTCTTAGCCCAATTCTAGTAGAGTATTCTGTTTCTGTGCATTATAAGTACAAACGAGCTGAAATAGCTCCTCCGTATGGGTATTGGAAGCAGAAAATTTTTCAATCCAAAAATGTGTGACTACAGAAATGGGTTACCTATAGCCCACAGGACCAGCTACGCACATCCTGAAAGTTACTTTTCTTAGTCCAATTCTAGTAGAGTATTCTGTTTCTGTGCATTATAAGCACAAGCGTGCTGACATAGCTTCTCCGTATGGGTATTGCAAGCAGAAAATTTTTCAATAAAAAAATGTGGGACTAAATGGGTTACCTATAGCCCACAGGACCAGCTACGCACAGCCTGAAAGTTACTTTTCTTAGCCCAATTCTAGTGGAATATTCTGTTTCTGTGCATTATAAGCACAAACGGGCTGAAATTGCTCCTCTGTATGGGTATTGGAAGCAGAAAATTTCTCAGTCCAAAAATGTGTGAATAAATGGGTTACCTATAGCCCACAGGACCAGCTACGCGCATCCTGAAAATTACTTTTCTTAGCCCAATTCTAGTAGAGTATTCTGTTTCTGTGCATTATAAGCACAAACGAGCTGAAATAGCTCCTCCGTATGGGTATTGGAAGCAGACAATTTTTCAGTCCAAAAATGTGGGACTAAATGGATTACCTATAGCCAACAGGACCAGCTACGCACATCCTGAAAGTTACTTCTCTTAGCCCAATTCTAGTAGAGTATTCTGTTTCTGTGCATTATAAGCACAAGCGTGCTGACATAGCTTCTCCGTATGGGTATTGCAAGCAGAAAATTTTTCAATCAAAAAATGTGGGACTAAATGGGTTACCTATAGCCCACAGGACCAGCTACGCACATCCTGAAAGTTACTTTTCTTAGCCCAATTCTAGTGGAATATTCTGTTTCTGTGCATTATAGGCACATACGAGCTGAAATAGCTCCTCCGTATAGGTGTTGGAAGCAGAAAACTCTTCAGTCCAAAAACGTGTGACTACATGGGTTAATTATAGCCCACATGACCAGCTACCCACATCTTGACAGTTACTTTTCTTAGTTCAATTCTAGTGGAATATTCTGTTTCTGTGCATTATAAGCACAAACGGGCTGAAATTGCTCCTTTGTATGGGTATTGGAAGCAGACAATTTTTCAGTCCAAAAATGTGGGACTAAATGGATTACCTATAGCCCACAGGACCAGCTACGCACATCCAGAAAGTTACTTTTCTTAGCCCAATTCTAGTGGAATATTCTGTTTCTGTGCATTATAAGCACAAGCGTGCTGAAACAGCTTCTCCGTATGGGTGTTGGAAGCAGAAAACTCTTCAGTCCAAAAATGTGTGACTACATGGGTTACCTATAGCCCACAGGACCAGCTACCCACATCCACAAAGTTACTCTTCTTAGCTCAATTCTAGTGGAATATTCTGTTTCTGTGCATTATAAGCACAAGCGTGCTGAAATAGCTTCTCCGTGTGGGTATTGGAAGCAGAAAATTTTTCAGTCCACAAATGTGTGAATAAATGGGTTACCTATAGCCCACATGACCAGCTACGTACATCCCGAAAGTTACTTTTCTTAGCCCAATTCTAGTAGATTATTCTGTTTCTGTGCATTATAACCACAAACGAGCTGAAATAGCTCCTCCGTATAGGTGTTGGAAGCAGAAAACTCTTCAGTCCAAAAACGTGTGACTACATGGGTTACCTATAGCCCACATGACCAGCTACCCACATCTTGAAAGTTACTTTTCTTAGTTCAATTCTAGTGGAATATTCTGTTTCTGTGCATTATAAGCACAAACGGGCTGAAATTGCTCCTTTGTATGGGTATGTATTTTCAGTCCAAAAATGTGGGACTAAATGGATTACCTATAGCCCACAGGACCAGCTACGCACATCCAGAAAGTTACTTTTCTTAGCCCAATTCTAGTGGAATATTCTGTTTCTGTGCATTATAAGCACAAGCGTGCTGAAACAGCTTCTCCGTATGGGTGTTGGAAGCAGAAAACTCTTCAGTCCAAAAATGTGTGACTACATGGGTTACCTATAGCCCACAGGACCAGCTACCCACATCCAGAAAGCTACTTTTCTTAGCAGAATTCTAGTAGAATATTCTGTTTCTGTGCATTATAAGCACAAACGCGCTGAAATAGCTCCTCCGTATGGGTATTGGAAGCAGACAATTTTTTAGTCCAAAAATGTGTGACTACATAAATGGGTTACCTATCGCCCACAGGACCTTCTACGCACATCCTGAAAGTTACTTTTCTTAGCCCAATTCTAGTGGAATAATCTGTTTCTGTGCATTATAAGCACAAGCGTGCTGAAATAGCTTCTCCGTATGGGTATTGGAAGCAGAAAATTTTTCTGTCCAAAAATGTGTAAATAAATGGGTTAGAAAGTTACTTTTCTTAGCCCAATTCTATTAGAATATTCTGTTTCTGTGCATTATAAACACAAACGAGCTGAAATAGTTCCTCCGTATAGCTATTGGAAGCAGAAAATTTTTCAATCCAAAAATGTGTGACTACAGAAATGGGTTACCTATAGCCCACAGGACCAGCTACGCACATCCTGAAAGTTACTTTTCTTAGTCCAATTCTAGTGGAATATTCTGTTTCTGTCCATTATAAGCACAAGCGTGCTGAAATAGCTTCTCCGTATGGGTATTGGAAGTAGAAAATTTTTCAGTCCAAAAATGTGTGAATGAATGGGTTACCTATAGCCCACAGGACCAGCTACGCACATCCTGAAAATTATTTTTCTTAGCCCAATTCTAGTAGAGTATTCTGTTTCTGTGCATTATAAGTACAAACGAGCTGAAATAGCTCCTCCGTATGGGTATTGGAAGCAGAAAATTTTTCAATCCAAAAATGTGTGACTACAGAAATGGGTTACCTATAGCCCACAGGACCAGCTACGCACATCCTGAAAGTTACTTTTCTTAGTCCAATTCTAGTGGAATATTCTGTTTCTGTCCATTATAAGCACAAGCGTGCTGAAATAGCTTCTCCGTATGGGTATTGGAAGTAGAAAATTTTTCAGTCCAAAAATGTGTGACTACATGGGTTACTTATAGCCCACAGTACCAGCTACCCACATCCACAAAGTTACTTTTCTTAGCTCAATTCTAGTGGAATATTCTGTTTCTGTGCATTATAAGAACAAGCGTGCTGAAATAGCTTCTCCGTATGGGTATTGGAAGCAGACAATTGTTTAGTACAAAAATGTGTGACTACATAAATGGGTTACCTATAGCCCACAGGACCAGCTACGCACATCCCGAAAGTTACTTTTCTTAGCCCAATTCTAGTAGAATATACTGTTTCTGTGCATTATATCCACAAACGAGCTGAAATAGCTCCTCCGTATGGGTATTGGAAGCAGACAATTTTTCAGTCCAAAAATGTGTGAATAAATGGGTTACCTATAGCCCACAGGACCAGCTACGCACATCCTGAAAATTATTTTTCTTAGCCCAATTCTAGTAGAGTATTCTGTTTCTGTGCATTATAAGTACAAACGAGCTGAAATAGCTCCTCCGTATGGGTATTGGAAGCAGACAATTTTTCAGTCCAAAAATGTGTGACTATATGGGTTACCTATAGCCAACAGGACCAGCTACGCACATCCTGAAAGTTACTTTTCTTAGCCCAATTCTAGTAGAGTATTCTGTTTCTGTGCATTATAAGCACAAACGAGCGGAAATAGCTCATCCGTATGGGTGTTGGAAGCAGAAAACTCTTCAGTCCAAAAATGTGTGACTACATGGGTCACCTGTAGCCCACAGGACCAGCTACGCTCATCCTTAAAGTTACTTTTCTTAGCCCAATTCTAGTGGAATATTCCGTTTCTGTGCATTATAAGCACATACGAGCTGAAATAGCTCCTCCGTATGGGTGTTGGAAGCAGAAAACTCTTCAGTCCAAAAATGTGTGACTACATGGGTTACCTATAGCCCACAGTACCAGCTACCCACATCCACAAAGTTACTTTTCTTAGCTCAATTCTAGTGGAATATTCTGTTTCTGTGCATTATAAGCACAAGCGTGCTGAAATAGCTCCTCCGTATGGGTATTGGAAGCAGACAATTTTTCAGTCAAAAAATGTGTGAATAAATAGGTTACCTATAGCCCACAGGAGCAGCTACCCACATCTTGAAAGTTTGTTCTCTTAGTTCAATTCTAGTGTAATATTCTGTTTCTGTGCATTATAAGCACAAACGGGCTGAAATTGCTCCTTTGTATGGGTATTGGAAGCAGACAATTTTTAAGTCCAAAAATGTGTGACTACATGGGTTACCTATAGCCCACAGTACCAGCTACCCACATCCACAAAGTTACTTTTCTTAGCTCAATTCTAGTGGAATATTCTGTTTCTGTGCATTATAAGCACAAGCGTGCTGAAATAGCTCCTCCGTATGGGTATTGGAAGCAGACAATTTTTCAGTCCAAAAATGTGTGAATAAATGGGTTACCTATAGCCCACAGGACCAGCTACGCACATCCTGAAAATTATTTTTCTTAGCCCAATTCTAGTAGAGTATTCTGTTTCTGTGCATTATAAGCACAAACGAGCGGAAATAGCTCCTCCGTATGGGTGTTGGAAGCAGAAAACTCTTCAGTCCAAAAATGTGTGACTACATGGGTCACCTGTAGCCCACAGGACCAGCTACGCGCATCCTTAAAGTTACTTTTCTTAGCCCAATTCTAGTGGAATATTCCGTTTCTGTGCATTATAAGCACATACGAGCTGAAATAGCTCCTCCGTATGGGTGTTGGAAGCAGAAAACTCTTCAGTCCAAAAATGTGTGACTACATGGGTTACCTATAGCCCACAGTACCAGCTACCCACATCCACAAAGTTACTTTTCTTAGCTCAATTCTAGTGGAATATTCTGTTTCTGTGCATTATAAGCACAAGCGTGCTAAAATAGCTCCTCCGTATGGGTATTGGAAGCAGACAATTTTTCAGTCAAAAAATGTGTGAATAAATGGGTTACCTATAGCCCACAGGACCAGCTACGCACATCCTGAAAATTATTTTTCTTAGCCCAATTCTAGTAGAGTATTCTGTTTCTGTGCATTATAAGTACAAACGAGCTGAAATAGCTCCTCCGTATGGGTATTGGAAGCAGACAATTTTTCAGTCCAAAAATGTGTAACTATATGGGTTACCTATAGCCAACAGGACCAGCTACGCACATCCTGAAAGTTACTTTTCTTAGCCCAATTCTAGTAGAGTATTCTGTTTCTGTGCATTATAAGCACAAACGAGCGGAAATAGCTCATCCGTATGGGTGTTGGAAGCAGAAAACTCTTCAGTCCAAAAATGTGTGACTACATCTGTCACCTGTAGCCCACAGGACCAGCTACGCGCATCCTTAAAGTTACTTTTCTTAGCCCAATTCTAGTGGAATATTCCGTTTCTGTGCATTATAAGCACATACGAGCTGAAATAGCTCCTCCGTATGGGTGTTGGAAGCAGAAAACTCTTCAGTCCAAAAATGTGTGACTACATGGGTCACCTGTAGCCCACAGGACCAGCTACGCGCATCCTTAAAGTTACTTTTCTTAGCCCAATTCTAGTGGAATATTCCGTTTCTGTGCATTATAAGCACATACGAGCTGAAATAGCTCCTCCGTATGGGTGTTGGAAGCAGAAAACTCTTCAGTCCAAAAATGTGTGACTACATGGGTTACCTATAGCCCACAGTACCAGCTACCCACATCCACAAAGTTACTTTTCTTAGCTCAATTCTAGTGGAATATTCTGTTTCTGTGCATTATAAGCACAAGCGTGCTAAAATAGCTCCTCCGTATGGGTATTGGAAGCAGACAATTTTTCAGTCAAAAAATGTGTGAATAAATGGGTTACCTATAGCCCACAGGACCAGCTACGCACATCCTGAAAATTATTTTTCTTAGCCCAATTCTAGTAGAGTATTCTGTTTCTGTGCATTATAAGTGCAAACGAGCTGAAATAGCTCCTCCGTATGGGTATTGGAAGCAGACAATTTTTCAGTCCAAAAATGTGTGACTATATGGGTTACCTATAGCCAACAGGACCAGCTACACACATCCTGAAAGTTACTTTTCTTAGCCCAATTCTAGTAGAGTATTCTGTTTCTGTGCATTATAAGCACAAACGAGCGGAAATAGCTCATCCGTATGGGTGTTGGAAGCAGAAAACTCTTCAGTCCAAAAATGTGTGACTACATGGGTCATCTGTAGCCCACAGGACCAGCTACGCGCATCCTTAAAGTTACTTTTCTTAGCCCAATTCTAGTGGAATATTCCGTTTCTGTGCATTATAAGCACATACGAGCTGAAATAGCTCCTCCGTATGGGTGTTGGAAGCAGAAAACTCTTCAGTCCAAAAATGTGTGACTACATGGGTTACCTATAGCCCACAGTACCAGCTACCCACATCCACAAAGTTACTTTTCTTAGCTCAATTCTAGTGGAATATTCTGTTTCTGTGCATTATAAGCACAAGCGTGCTGAAATAGCTCCTCCGCATGGGTATTGGAAGCAGACAATTTTTCAGTCAAAAAATGTGTGAATAAATAGGTTACCTATAGCCCACAGGACCAGCTACCCACATCTTGAAAGTTACTTCTCTTAGTTCAATTCTAGTGGAATATTCTGTTTCTGTGCATTATAAGCACAAACGGGCTGAAATTGCTCCTTTGTATGGGTATTGGAAGCAGAAAACTCTTCAGTAGAAAAATGTGTGACTACATGGGTTACCTATAGCCCACAGGACCAGCTACGCACATCCTGAAAATTATTTTTCTTAGCCCAATTCTAGTAGAGTATTCTGTTTCTGTGCATTATAAGCACAAACGAGCGGAAATAGCTCATCCGTATGGGTGTTGGAAGCAGAAAACTCTTCAGTCCAAAAATGTGTGACTACATGGGTTACCTGTAGCCCACAGGACCAGCTACGCGCATCCTTAAAGTTACTTTTCTTAGCCCAATTCTAGTGGAATATTCCGTTTCTGTGCATTATAAGCACATACGAGCTGAAATAGCTCCTCCGTATGGGTATTGGAAGCAGACAATTTTTCAGTCCAAAAATGTGTGACTATATGGGTTACCTATAGCCAACAGGACCAGGTACGCACATCCTGAAAGTTACTTTTCTTAGCCCAATTCTAGTAGAGTATTCTGTTTCTGTGCATTATAAGCACAAACGAGCGGAAATAGCTCATCCGTATGGGTGTTGGAAGCAGAAAACTCTTCAGTCCAAAAATGTGTGACTACATGGGTTACCTGTAGCCCACAGGACCAGCTACGCGCATCCTTAAAGTTACTTTTCTTAGCCCAATTCTAGTGGAATATTCCGTTTCTGTGCATTATAAGCACATACGAGCTGAAATAGCTCCTCCGTATGGGTGTTGGAAGCAGAAAACTCTTCAGTCCAAAAATGTGTGACTACATGGGTTACCTATAGCCCACAGTACCAGCTACCCACATCCACAAAGTTCCTTTTCTTAGCTCAATTCTAGTGGAATATTCTGTTTCTGTGCATTATAAGCACAAGCGTGCTGAAATAGCTCCTCCGTATGGGTATTGGAAGCAGACAATTTTTCAGTCAAAAAATGTGTGAATAAATAGGTTACCTATAGCCCACAGGACCAGCTACCCACATCTTGAAAGTTACTTTTCTTAGTTCAATTCTAGTGGAATATTCTGTTTCTGTGCATTATAAGCACAAACGGGCTGAAATTGCTCCTTTGTATGGGTATTGGAAGCAGACAATTTTTAAGTCCAAAAATGTGGGACTAAATGGGTTACCTATAGCCCACAGGACCAGCTACGCACATCCTGAAAATTACTTTTCTTAGCCCAATTCTAGTGGAATATTCCGTTTCTGTGCATTATAAGCACATACGAGCTGAAATAGCTCCTCCGTATGGGTGTTGGAAGCAGAAAACTCTTCAGTCCAAAAATGTGTGACTACATGGGTTACCTATAGCCCACAGTACCAGCTACAGACATCCACAAAGTTACTTTTCTTAGCTCAATTCTAGTGGAATATTCTGTTTCTGTGCATTATAAGCACAAGCGTGCTGAAATAGCTTCTCCGTATGGGTATTGGAAGCAGAAAATTTTTCAGTCCACAAATGTGTGAATAAATTAGTTACCTATAGCCCACATGACCAGCTACGTACATCATGAAAGTTCCTTTTCCTAGCCCAATTCTAGTAGAATATTCTGTTTCTGTGCATTATATCCACAAACGAGCTGAAATAGCTCCTCCGTATGTTTACCTGTAGCCCACAGGACCAGCTACGCGCATCCTTAAAGTTATAAGCACAAACGAGCTGAAATAGCTTCTCCATATGGGTATTGGAAGCAGACAATTTTTTAGTCCAAAAATGTGTGACTACATAAATGGGTTACCTATAGCCCACAGAACCAGCTACGCACATCCCGAAAGTTACTTTTCTTAGCAAAATTCTAGTAGAATATACTGTTTCTGTGCATTATATCCACAAACGAGCTGAAATAGCTCCTCCGTATGGGTATTGGAAGCAGACAATTTTTCAGTCCAAAAATGTGTGAATAAATGGGTTACCTATAGCCCACAGGACCAGCTACGTACATCCTGAAAAATATTTTTCTTAGCCCAATTCTAGTAGAGTATTCTGTTTCTGTGCATTATAAGTACAAACGAGCTGAAATAGCTCCTCCGTATGGGTATTGGGAGCAGACAATTTTTCAGTCCAAAAATGTGTGACTATATGGGTTACCTATAGCCAACAGGACCAGCTACGCACATCCTGAAAGTTACTTTTCTTAGCCCAATTCTAGTAGAGTATTCTGTTTCTGTGCATTATAAGCACAAACGAGCGGAAATAGCTCATCCGTATGGGTGTTGGAAGCAGAAAACTCTTCAGTAGAAAAATGTGTGACTACATGGGTTACCTGTAGCCCACAGGACCAGCTACGCGCAACCTTAAAGTTACTTTTCTTAGCCCAATTCTAGTGGAATATTCCGTTTCTGTGCATTATAAGCACATACGAGCTGAAATAGCTCCTCCGTATGGGTGTTGGAAGCAGAAAACTCTTCAGTCCAAAAATGTGTGACTACATGGGTTACCTATTTCCCACAGTACCAGCTACAGACATCCACAAAGTTACTTTTCTTAGCTCAATTCTAGCGGAATATTCTGTTTCTGTGCATTATAAGCACAAGCGTGCTGAAATAGCTTCTCCGTATGGGTATTGGAAGCAGAAAATTTTTCAGTCCACAAATGTGTGAATAAATTAGTTACCTATAGCCCACATGACCAGCTACGTACATCATGAAAGTTACTTTTCTTAGCCTAATTCTAGTAGAATATTCTGTTTCTGTGCATTATATCCACAAACGAGCTGAAATAGCTCCTCCGTATATGTATTGGAAGCAGACAATTTTTCAGTCCAAAAATGTGTGACTAAATGGGTTACCTATAGGACACAGGACTAGCTACCCACATCCAGAAAGCTACTTTTCTTAGCCCAATTCTAGTAGAATATTCTGTTTCTGTGCATTATAAGCACAAACGAGCTGAAATAGCTCCTCCGTATGGGTATTGGAAGCAGACAATTTTTTAGTCCAAAAATGTGTGACTACATAAATGGGTTACCTATAGCCCACAGAACCAGCTACGCACATCCCGAAAGTTACTTTTCTTAGCCCAATTCTAGTAGAGTATTCTGTTTCTTTATAATTATAAGTACAAACGAGCTGAAATAGCTCCTCCGTATGGGTATTGGAAGCAGAAAATTTTTCAGTCCAAAAATGTGTGAATAAATGGGTTACCTATAGCCCACAGGACCAGCTACGCGCATCCTGAAACTTACTTTTCTTAGCCCAATTCTAGTTGAATATTCTGTTTCTGTGCATTATAAGTACAAGTGTGCTGAAATAGCTTCTCCGTATGGGTGTTGGAAGCAGAAAACTCTTCAGTCCAAAAATGTGTGAATAAATAGGTTACCTATAGCCCACAGGACCAGCTACCCACATCTTGAAAGTTACTTTTCTTAGTTCAATTCTAGTGGAATATTCTGTTTCCGTGCATTATAAGCACAAACGGGCTGAAATTGCTCCTTTGTATGGGTATTGGAAGCAGACAATTTTTAAGTCCAAAAATGTGGGACTAAATGGGTTACCTATAGCCCACAGGACCAGCTACGCACATCCTGAAAGTTAATTTTCTTAGCCCAATTCTAGTGGATTATTCCGTTTCTGTGCATTATAAGCACATACGAGCTGAAATAGCTCCTCCGTATGGGTGTTGGAAGCAGAAAACTCTTCAGTCCAAAAATGTGTGACTACATGGGTTACCTATAGCCCACAGTACCAGCTACCCACATCCACAAAGTTACTTTTCTTAGCTCAATTCTAGTGGAATATTCTGTTTCTGTGCACTATAAGCACAAACGTGCTGAAATAGCTTCTCCGTATGGGTATTGGAAGCAGAAAATTTTTCAGTCCACAAATGTGTGAATAAATTAGTTACCTATAGCCCACATGACCAGCTACGTACATCCTGAAAGTTACTTTTCTTAGCCCAATTCTAGTAGAATATTCTGTTTCTGTGCATTATATCCACAAACGAGCTGAAATAGCTCCTCCGTATATGTATTGGAAGCAGACAATTTTTCAGTCCAAAAATGTGTGAATAAATGGGTTACCTATAGCCAACAGGACCAGCTGCGCACATCCTGAAAGTTACTTTTCTTAGCCCAATTCTAGTAGAGTATTCTGTTTCTGTGCATTATAAGCACAAACGAGCGGAAATAGCTCATCCGTATGGGTATTGGAAGCAGAAAATTTTTCAGTCCAAAAATGTGTGAATAAATGGGTTACCTATAGCCCACAGGACCAGCTACGCGCATCCTGAAAGTTACTTTTCTTAGCCCAATTCTAGTGGAATATTCTGTTTCTGTGCATTATAAGCACAAGTGTGCTGAAATAGCTTCTCCGTATGGGTGTTGGAAGCAGAAAACTCTTCAGTCCAAAAATGTGTGACTACATGGGTTACCTATAGCCCACAGGACCAGCTACGCACATCCTTAAAGTTACTTTTCTTAGCCCAATTCTAGTGGAATATTCCGTTTCTGTGCATTATAAGCACATACGAGCTGAAATAGCTCCTCCGTATGGGTGTTGGAAGCAGAAAACTCTTCAGTCCAAAAATGTGTGACTACATGGGTTACCTATAGCCCACAGGACCAGCTACCCACATCCTGAAAGTTACTTTTCTTAGCTCAATTCTAGTATAATATTCTGTTTCTGTGCATTATAAGCACAAGCGTGCTGAAATAGCTCATCCGTATGGGTATTGGAAGCAGAAAATTTTTCAGTCCACAAATGTGTGAATAAATGGGTTACCTATAGCCCACAGGACCAGCTACCCACATCCTGAAAGTTACTTTTCTTAGCCCAATTCTAGTAAAATATTCTGTTTCTGTGCATTATATCCACAAACGAGCTGAAATAGCTCCTCCGTATATGTATTGGAAGCAGACAATTTTTCAGTCCAAAAATGTGTGACTAAATGGGTTACCTATTGGACACAGGACACAGGACCAGCTACCCACATCCAGAAAGCTACTTTTCTTAGCCCAATTCTAGTAGAATATTCTGTTTCTGTGCATTATAAGCACAAACGAGCTGAAATAGCTCCTCCGTATGGGTATTGGAAGCAGACAATTTTTTAGTCCAAAAATGTGTGACTACATAAACGGATTACCTATGGCCCACAGGACCAGCTACCCACATCCAGAAAGCTACTTTTCTTAGCCCAATTCTAGTAGAATATTCTGTTTCTGTGCATTATAAGCACAAACGAGCGGAAATAGCTCATCCGTATGGGTATTAGAAGCAGAAAATTTTTCAGTCCAAAAATGTGTGAATAAATGGGTTACCTATAGCCCACAGGACCAGCTACGCGCATCCTGAATGTTACTTTTCTTAGCCCAATTCTCGTGGAATATTCTGTTTCTGTGCATTATAAGCACAAGTGTGCTGAAATAGCTTCTCCGTATGGGTGTTGGAAGCAGAAAACTCTTCAGTCCAAAAATGTGTGACTACATGGGTTACCTATAGCCCACAGGACCAGATACGCACATCCTTAAAGTTACTTTTCTTAGCCCAATTCTAGTGGAATATTCCCTTTCTGTGCATTATAAGCACAAACGAGCTGAAATAGCTCCTCCGTATGGGTGTTGGAAGCAGAAAACTCTTCAGTCCAAAAATGTGTGACTACATGGGTTACCTATAGCCCACAGGACCAGCTACCCACATCCTGAAAGTTACTTTTCTTAGCTCAATTCTAGTATAATATTCTGTTTCTGTGCATTATAAGCACAAGCGTGCTGAAATAGCTCATCCGTATGGGTATTGGAAGCAGAAAATTTTTCAGTCTACAAATGTGTGAATAAATGGGTTACCTATAGCTCACAGGACCAGCTACCCACATCCTGAAAGTTACTTTTCTTAGCCCAATTCTAGTAGAATATTCTGTTTCTGTGCATTATATCCACAAACGAGCTGAAATAGCTCCTCCGTATATGTATTGGAAGCAGACAATTTTTCAGTCCAAAAATGTGTGACTAAATGGGTTACCTATTGGACACAGGACACAGGACCAGCTACCCACATCCAGAAAGCTACTTTTCTTAGCCCAATTCTAGTAGAATATTCTGTTTCTGTGCATTATAAGCACAAACGAGCTGAAATAGCTCCTCCGTATGGGTATTGGACGCAGACAATTTTTTAGTCCAAAAATGTGTGACTACATAAACGGATTACCTATGGCCCACAGGACCAGCTACCCACATCCAGAAAGCTACTTTTCTTAGCCCAATTCTAGTAGAATATTCTGTTTCTGTGCATTATAAGCACAAACGAGCTGAAATAGCTCCTCCGTATGGGTGTTGGAAGCAGACAATTTTTTAGTCCAAAAATGTGTGACTACATAAACGGATTATCTATGGCCCACAGGACCAGCTACGCACATCCTTAAAGTTACTTTTCTTAGCCCAATTCTAGTGGAATATTCCGTTTCTGTGCATTATAAGCACATACGAGCTGAAATAGCTCCTCCGTATGGGTGTTGGAAGCAGAAAACTCTTCAGTCCAAAAATGTGTGACTACATGGGTTACCTGTAGCCCACAGGACCAGCTACGCGCATCCTTAAAGTTACTTTTCTTAGCCCAATTCTAGTGGAATATTCCGTTTCTGTGCATTATAAGCACATACGAGCTGAAATAGCTCCTCCGTAAGGGTGTTGGAAGCAGACAATTTTTTAGTCCAAAAATGTGTGACTACGTAAATGGGTTACCTATAGCCCACAGAACCAGCTACGCACATCCCGAAAGTTACTTTTCTTAGCAAAATTCTAGTAGAATATACTGTTTCTGTGCATTATATCCATAAACGAGCTGAAATAGCTCCTCCGTATGGGTATTGGAAGCAGACAATTTTTCAGTCCAAAAATGTGTGAATAAATGGGTTACCTATAGCCCACAGGACCAGCTACGCACATCCTGAAAATTATTTTTCTTAGCCCAATTCTAGTAGAGTATTCTGTTTCTGTGCATTATAAGTACAAACGAGCTGAAATAGCTCCTCCGTATGGGTATTGGAAGCAGACAATTTTTCAGTCCAAAAATGTGTGACTATATGGGTTACCTATAGCCAACAGGACCAGCTACGCACATCCTGAAAGTTACATTTCTTAGCCCAATTCTAGTAGAGTATTCTGTTTCTGTGCATTATAAGCACAAACGAGCGGAAATAGCTCATCCGTATGGGTGTTGGAAGCAGAAAACTCTTCAGTCCAAAAATGTGTGACTACATGGGTTACCTGTAGACCACAGGACCAGCTACGCGCATCCTTAAAGTTACTTTTCTTAGCCCAATTCTAGTGGAATATTCCGTTTCTGTGCATTATAAGCACATACGAGCTGAAATAGCTCCTCCGTATATGTATTGGAAGCAGACAATTTTTCAGTCCAAAAATGTGTGACTAAATGGGTTACCTATAGGACACAGGACTAGCTACCCACATCCAGAAAGCTACTTTTCTTAGCCCAATTCTAGTACAATATTCTGTTTCTGTGCATTATAAGCACAAACGAGCTGAAATAGCTCCTCCGTATGGGTATTGGAAGCAGACAATTTTTTAGTCCAAAAATGTGTGACTACGTAAATGGGTTACCTATAGCCCACAGAACCAGCTACGCACATCCCGAAAGTTACTTTTCTTAGCAAAATTCTAGTAGAATATACTGTTTCTGTGCATTATATCCACAAACGAGCTGAAATAGCTCCTCCGTATGGGTATTGGAAGCAGACAATTTTTCAGTCCAAAAATGTGTGAATAAATGGGTTACCTATAGCCCACAGGACCAGCTACGCACATCCTGAAAATTATTTTTCTTAGCCCAATTCTAGTAGAGTATTCTGTTTCTGTGCATTATAAGTACAAACGAGCTGAAATAGCTCCTCCGTATGGGTATTGGAAGCAGACAATTTTTCAGTCCAAAAATGTGTGACTATATGGGTTACCTATAGCCAACAGGACCAGGTACGCACATCCTGCAAGTTACTTTTCTTAGCCCAATTCTAGTAGAGTATTCTGTTTCTGTGCATTATAAGCACAAACGAGCGGAAATAGCTCATCCGTATGGGTGTTGGAAGCAGAAAACTCTTCAGTCCAAAAATGTGTGACTACATGGGTTACCTGTAGCCCACAGGACCAGCTACGCGCATCCTTAAAGTTACTTTTCTTAGCCCAATTCTAGTGGAATATTCCGTTTCTGTGCATTATAAGCACATACGAGCTGAAATAGCTCCTCCGTATGGGTGTTGGAAGCAGAAAACTCTTCAGTCCAAAAATGTGTGACTACATGGGTTACCTATAGCCCACAGAACCAGCTACGCACATCCCGAAAGTTACTTTTCTTAGCAAAATTCTAGTAGAATATACTGTTTCTGTGCATTATATCCATAAACGAGCTGAAATAGCTCCTCCGTATGGGTATTGGAAGCAGACAATTTTTCAGTCCAAAAATGTGTGAATAAATGGGTTACCTATAGCCCACAGGACCAGCTACGCACATCCTGAAAATTATTTTTCTTAGCCCAATTCTAGTAGAGTATTCTGTTTCTGTGCATTATAAGTACAAACGAGCTGAAATAGCTCCTCCGTATGGGTATTGGAAGCAGACAATTTTTCAGTCCAAAAATGTGTGACTATATGGGTTACCTATAGCCAACAGGACCAGCTACGCACATCCTGAAAGTTACATTTCTTAGCCCAATTCTAGTAGAGTATTCTGTTTCTGTGCATTATAAGCACAAACGAGCGGAAATAGCTCATCCGTATGGGTGTTGGAAGCAGAAAACTCTTCAGTCCAAAAATGTGTGACTACATGGGTTACCTGTAGACCACAGGACCAGCTACGCGCATCCTTAAAGTTACTTTTCTTAGCCCAATTCTAGTGGAATATTCCGTTTCTGTGCATTATAAGCACATACGAGCTGAAATAGCTCCTCCGTATATGTATTGGAAGCAGACAATTTTTCAGTCCAAAAATGTGTGACTAAATGGGTTACCTATAGGACACAGGACTAGCTACCCACATCCAGAAAGCTACTTTTCTTAGCCCAATTCTAGTAGAATATTCTGTTTCTGTGCATTATAAGCACAAACGAGCTGAAATAGCTCCTCCGTATGGGTATTGGAAGCAGACAATTTTTTAGTCCAAAAATGTGTGACTACGTAAATGGGTTACCTATAGCCCACAGAACCAGCTACGCACATCCCGAAAGTTACTTTTCTTAGCAAAATTCTAGTAGAATATACTGTTTCTGTGCATTATATCCACAAACGAGCTGAAATAGCTCCTCCGTATGGGTATTGGAAGCAGACAATTTTTCAGTCCAAAAATGTGTGAATAAATGGGTTACCTATAGCCCACAGGACCAGCTACGCACATCCTGAAAATTATTTTCCTTAGCCCAATTCTAGTAGAGTATTCTGTTTCTGTGCATTATAAGTACAAACGAGCTGAAATAGCTCCTCCGTATGGGTATTGGAAGCAGACAATTTTTCAGTCCAAAAATGTGTGACTATATGGGTTACCTATAGCCAACAGGACCAGGTACGCACATCCTGAAAGTTACTTTTCTTAGCCCAATTCTAGTAGAGTATTCTGTTTCTGTGCATTATAAGCACAAACGAGCGGAAATAGCTCATCCGTATGGGTGTTGGAAGCAGAAAACTCTTCAGTCCAAAAATGTGTGACTACATGGGTTACCTGTAGACCACAGGACCAGCTACGCGCATCCTTAAAGTTACTTTTCTTAGCCCAATTCTAGTGGAATATTCCGTTTCTGTGCATTATAAGCACATACGAGCTGAAATAGCTCCTCCGTATGGGTGTTGGAAGCAGAAAACTCTTCAGTCCAAAAATGTGTGACTACATGGGTTACCTATAGCCCACAGTACCAGCTACCCTCATCCACAAAGTTACTTTTCTTAGCTCAATTCTAGTGGAATATTCTGTTTCTGTGCATTATAAGCACAAACGTGCTGAAATAGCTTCTCCGTATTTGTATTGGAAGCAGAAAATTTTTCAGTCAAAAAATGTGTGAATAAATAGGTTACCTATAGCCCACAGGACCAGCTACCAACATTTTGAAAGTTACTTTTCTTAGTTCAATTCTAGTGGAATATTCTGTTTCTGTGCATTATAAGCACAAACGGGCTGAAATTGCTCCTTTGTATGAGTATTGGAAGCAGACAATTTTTAAGTCCAAAAATGTGGGACTAAATGGGTTACCTATAGCCCACAGGACCAGCTACGCACATCCTGAAAGTTACTTTTCTTAGCCCAATTCTAGTGGAATATTCCGTTTCTGTGCATTATAAGCACATACGAGCTGAAATAGCTCCTCCGTATGGGTGTTGGAAGCAGAAAACTCTTCAGTCCAAAAATGTGTGACTACATGGGTTACCTATAGCCCACAGTACCAGCTACCCACATCCACAAAGTTACTTTTCTTAGCTCAATTCTAGTGGAATATTCTGTTTCTGTGCACTATAAGCACAAGCGTGCTGAAATAGCTTCTCCGTATGGGTATTGGAAGCAGAAAATTTTTCAGTCCACAAATGTGTGAATAAATTAGTTACCTATAGCCCACATGACCAGCTACGTACATCATGAAAGTTACTTTTCTTAGCCCAATTCTAGTAGAATATTCTGTTTCTGTGCATTATATCCACAAACGAGCTGAAATAGCTCCTCCGTATATGTATTGGAAGCAGACAATTTTTCAGTCCAAAAATGTGTGACTAAATGGGTTACCTATAGGACACAGGACTAGCTACCCACATCCAGAAAGCTACTTTTCTTAGCCCAATTTTAGTAGAATATTCTGTTTCTGTGCATTATAAGCACAAACGAGCTGAAATAGCTCCTCCGTATGGGTATTGGAAGCAGACAATTTTTTAGTCCAAAAATGTGTGACTACGTAAATGGGTTACCTATAGCCCACAGAACCAGCTACGCACATCCCGAAAGTTACTTTTCTTAGCAAAATTCTAGTAGAATATACTGTTTCTGTGCATTATATCCACAAACGAGCTGAAATAGCTCCTCCGTATGGGTATTGGAAGCAGACAATTTTTCAGTCCAAAAATGTGTGAATAAATGGGTTACCTATAGCCCACAGGACCAGCTACGCACATCCTGAAAATTATTTTTCTTAGCCCAATTCTAGTAGAGTATTCTGTTTCTGTGCATTATAAGTGCAAACGAGCTGAAATAGCTCCTCCGTATGGGTATTGGAAGCAGACAATTTTTCAGTCCAAAAATGTGTGACTATATGGGTTACCTATAGCCAACAGGACCAGGTACGCACATCCTGAAAGTTACTTTTCTTAGCCCAATTCTAGTAGAGTATTCTGTTTCTGCGCATTATAAGCACAAACGAGCGGAAATAGCTCATCCGTATGGGTGTTGGAAGCAGAAAACTCTTCAGTCCAAAAATGTGTGACTACATGGGTTACCTGTAGCCCACAGGACCAGCTACGCGCATCCTTAAAGTTACTTTTCTTAGCCCAATTCTAGTGGAATATTCCGTTTCTGTGCATTATAAGCACATACGAGCTGAAATAGCTCCTCCGTATGGGTGTTGGAAGCAGAAAACTCTTCAGTCCAAAAATGTGTGACTACATGGGTTACCTATAGCCCACAGTACCAGCTACCCACATCCACAAAGTTACTTTTCTTAGCTCAATTCTAGTGGAATATTCTGTTTCTGTGCATTATAAGCACAAGCGTGCTGAAATAGCTCCTCCGTATGGGTATTGGAAGCAGACAATTTTTCAGTCAAAAAATGTGTGAATAAATAGGTTACCTATAGCCCACAGGACCAGCTACCCACATCTTGAAAGTTACTTTTCTTAGTTCAATTCTAGTGGAATATTCTGTTTCTGTGCATTATAAGCACAAACGGGCTGAAATTGCTCCTTTGTATGGGTATTGGAAGCAGACAATTTTTAAGTCCAAAAATGTGGGACTAAATGGGTTACCTATAGCCCACAGGACCAGCTACGCACATCCTGAAAGTTACTTTTCTTAGCTCAATTCTAGTGGAATATTCCGTTTCTGTGCATTATAAGCACATACGAGCTGAAATAGCTCCTCCGTATGGGTATTGGAAGCAGACAATTTTTCAGTCCAAAAATGTGTGACTATATGGGTTACCTATAGCCCACAGGACCAGCTACGCACATCCTGAAAATTATTTTTCTTAGCCCAATTCTAGTAGAGTATTCTGTTTCTGTGCATTATAAGTACAAACGAGCTGAAATAGCTCCTCCGTATGGGTATTGGAAGCAGACAATTTTTCAGTCCAAAAATGTGTGACTATATGGGTTACCTATAGCCCACAGGACCAGCTACGCACATCCTGAAAGTTACTTTTCTTAGCTCAATTCTAGTGGAATATTCCGTTTCTGTGCATTATAAGCACATACGAGCTGAAATAGCTCCTCCGTATGGGTGTTGGAAGCAGAAAACTCTTCAGTCCAAAAATGTGTGACTACATATGTTACCTATAGCCCACAGTACCAGCTACCAACATCCACAAAGTTACTTTTCTTAGCTCAATTCTAGTGGAATATTCCGTTTCTGTGCATTATAAGCACATACGAGCTGAAATAGCTCCTCCGTATGGGTATTGGAAGCAGACAATTTTTCAGTCCAAAAATGTGTGACTATATGGGTTACCTATAGCCAACAGGACCAGCTACGCACATCCTGAAAGTTACATTTCTTAGCCCAATTCTAGTAGAGTATTCTGTTTCTGTGCATTATAAGCACAAACGAGCGGAAATAGCTCATCCGTATGGGTGTTGGAAGCAGAAAACTCTTCAGTCCAAAAATGTGTGACTACATGGGTTACCTGTAGACCACAGGACCAGCTACGCGCATCCTTAAAGTTACTTTTCTTAGCCCAATTCTAGTGGAATATTCCGTTTCTGTGCATTATAAGCACATACGAGCTGAAATAGCTCCTCCGTATATGTATTGGAAGCAGACAATTTTTCAGTCCAAAAATGTGTGACTAAATGGGTTACCTATAGGACACAGGACTAGCTACCCACATCCAGAAAGCTACTTTTCTTAGCCCAATTCTAGTAGAATATTCTGTTTCTGTGCATTATAAGAACAAACGAGCTGAAATAGCTCCTCCGTATGGGTATTGGAAGCAGACAATTTTTTAGTCCAAAAATGTGTGACTACGTAAATGGGTTACCTATAGCCCACAGAACCAGCTACGCACATCCCGAAAGTTACTTTTCTTAGCAAAATTCTAGTAGAATATACTGTTTCTGTGCATTATATCCACAAACGAGCTGAAATAGCTCCTCCGTATGGGTATTGGAAGCAGACAATTTTTCAGTCCAAAAATGTGTGAATAAATGGGTTACCTATAGCCCACAGGACCAGCTACGCACATCCTGAAAATTATTTTTCTTAGCCCAATTCTAGTAGAGTATTCTGTTTCTGTGCATTATAAGTACAAACGAGCTGAAATAGCTCCTCCGTATGGGTATTGGAAGCAGACAATTTTTCAGTCCAAAAATGTGTGACTATATGGGTTACCTATAGCCAACAGGACCAGGTACGCACATCCTGAAAGTTACTTTTCTTAGCCCAATTCTAGTAGAGTATTCTGTTTCTGTGCATTATAAGCACAAACGAGCGGAAATAGCTCATCCGTATGGGTGTTGGAAGCAGAAAACTCTTCAGTCCAAAAATGTGTGACTACATGGGTTACCTGTAGCCCACAGGACCAGCTACGCGCATCCTTAAAGTTACTTTTCTTAGCCCAATTCTAGTGGAATATTCCGTTTCTGTGCATTATAAGCACATACGAGCTGAAATAGCTCCTCCGTATGGGTGTTGGAAGCAGAAAACTCTTCAGTCCAAAAATGTGTGACTACATGGGTTACCTATAGCCCACAGTACCAGCTACCCTCATCCACAAAGTTACTTTTCTTAGCTCAATTCTAGTGGAATATTCTGTTTCTGTGCATTATAAGCACAAACGTGCTGAAATAGCTTCTCCGTATTTGTATTGGAAGCAGAAAATTTTTCAGTCAAAAAATGTGTGAATAAATAGGTTACCTATAGCCCACAGGACCAGCTACCAACATTTTGAAAGTTACTTTTCTTAGTTCAATTCTAGTGGAATATTCTGTTTCTGTGCATTATAAGCACAAACGGGCTGAAGTTGCTCCTTTGTATGGGTATTGGAAGCAGACAATTTTTAAGTCCAAAAATGTGGGACTAAATGGGTTACCTATAGCCCACAGGACCAGCTACGCACATCCTGAAAGTTACTTTTCTTAGCCCAATTCTAGTGGAATATTCCGTTTCTGTGCATTATAAGCACATACGAGCTGAAATAGCTCCTCCGTATGGGTGTTGGAAGCAGAAAACTCTTCAGTCCAAAAATGTGTGACTACATGGGTTACCTATAGCCCACAGTACCAGCTACCCACATCCACAAAGTTACTTTTCTTAGCTCAATTCTAGTGGAATATTCTGTTTCTGTGCATTATAAGCACAAGCGTGCTGAAATAGCTTCTCCGTATGGGTATTGGAAGCAGAAAATTTTTCAGTCCACAAATGTGTGAATAAATTAGTTACCTATAGCCCACATGACCAGCTACGTACATCATGAAAGTTACTTTTCTTAGCCCAATTCTAGTAGAATATTCTGTTTCTGTGCATTATATCCACAAACGAGCTGAAATAGCTCCTCCGTATATGTATTGGAAGCAGACAATTTTTCAGTCCAAAAATGTGTGACTAAATGGGTTACCTATAGGACACAGGACTAGCTACCCACATCCAGAAAGCTACTTTTCTTAGCCCAATTCTAGTAGAATATTCTGTTTCTGTGCATTATAAGCACAAACGAGCTGAAATAGCTCCTCCGTATGGGTATTGGAAGCAGACAATTTTTTAGTCCAAAAATGTGTGACTACGTAAATGGGTTACCTATAGCCCACAGAACCAGCTACGCACATCCCGAAAGTTACTTTTCTTAGCAAAATTCTAGTAGAATATACTGTTTCTGTGTATTATATCCACAAACGAGCTGAAATAGCTCCTCCGTATGGGTATTGGAAGCAGACAATTTTTCAGTCCAAAAATGTGTGACTATATGGGTTACCTATAGCCAACAGGACCAGGTACGCACATCCTGAAAGTTACTTTTCTTAGCCCAATTCTAGTAGAGTATTCTGTTTCTGTGCATTATAAGCACAAACGAGCGGAAATAGCTCATCCGTATGGGTGTTGGAAGCAGAAAACTCTTCAGTCCAAAAATGTGTGACTACATGGGTTACCTGTAGCCCACAGGACCAGCTACGCGCATCCTTAAAGTTACTTTTCTTAGCCCAATTCTAGTGGAATATTCCGTTTCTGTGCATTATAAGCACATACGAGCTGAAATAGCTCCTCCGTATGGGTGTTGGAAGCAGAAAACTCTTCAGTCCAAAAATGTGTGACTACATGGGTTACCTATAGCCCACAGTACCAGCTACCCACATCCACAAAGTTACTTTTCTTAGCTCAATTCTAGTGGAATATTCTGTTTCTGTGCATTATAAGCACAAGCGTGCTGAAATAGCTCCTCCGTATGGGTATTGGAAGCAGACAATTTTTCAGTCAAAAAATGTGTGAATAAATAGGTTACCTATAGCCCACAGGACCAGCTACCCACATCTTGAAAGTTACTTTTCTTAGTTCAATTCTAGTGGAATATTCTGTTTCTGTGCATTATAAGCACAAACGGGCTGAAATTGCTCCTTTGTATGGGTATTGGAAGCAGACAATTTTTAAGTCCAAAAATGTGGGACCAAATGGGTTACCTATAGCCCACAGGACCAGCTACGCACATCCTGAAAGTTACTTTTCTTAGCCCAATTCTAGTGGAATATTCCGTTTCTGTGCATTATAAGCACATACGAGCTGAAATAGCTCCTCCGTATGGGTGTTGGAAGCAGAAAACTCTTCAGTCCAAAAATGTGTGACAGTACCAGCTACAGACATCCACAAAGTTACTTTTCTTAGCTCAATTCTAGTGGAATATTCTGTTTCTGTGCATTATAAGCACAAGCGTGCTGAAATAGCTTCTCCGTATGGGTATTGGAAGCAGAAAATTTTTCAGTCCACAAATGTGTGAATAAATTAGTTACCTATAGCCCACATGACCAGCTACGTACATCATGAAAGTTCCTTTTCCTAGCCCAATTCTAGTAGAATATTCTGTTTCTGTGCATTATATCCACAAACGAGCTGAAATAGCTCCTCCGTATGTTTACCTGTAGCCCACAGGACCAGCTACTCGCATCCTTAAAGTTATAAGCACAAACGAGCTGAAATAGCTCCTCCATATGGGTATTGGAAGCAGACAATTTTTTAGTCCAAAAATGTGTGACTACATAAATGGGTTACCTATAGCCCACAGAACCAGCTACGCACATCCCGAAAGTTACTTTTCTTAGCAAAATTCTAGTAGAATATACTGTTTCTGTGCATTATATCCACAAACGAGCTGAAATAGCTCCTCCGTATGGGTATTGGAAGCAGACAATTTTTCAGTCCAAAAATGTGTGAATAAATGGGTTACCTATAGCCCACAGGACCAGCTACGCACATCCTGAAAAATATTTTTCTTAGCCCAATTCTAGTAGAGTATTCTGTTTCTGTGCATTATAAGTACAAACGAGCTGAAATAGCTCCTCCGTATGGGTATTAGAAGCAGACAATTTTTTTGTCCAAAAATGTGTGACTACATAAATGGGTTACCTATAGCCCACAGAACCAGCTACGCACATCCCGAAAGTTACTTTTCTTAGCAAAATTCTAGTAGAATATACTGTTTCTGTGCATTATATCCACAAACGAGCTGAAATAGCTCCTCCGTATGGGTATTGGAAGCAGACAATTTTTCAGTCCAAAAATGTGTGAATAAATGGGTTACCTATAGCCAACAGGACCAGCTACGCACATCCTGAAAGTTACTTTTCTTAGCCCAATTCTAGTAGAGTATTCTGTTTCTGTGCATTATAAGCACAAACGAGCGGAAATAGCTCATCCGTATGGGTGTTGGAAGCAGAAAACTCTTCAGTAGAAAAATGTGTGACTACATGGGTTACCTGTAGCCCACAGGACCAGCTACGCGCAACCTTAAAGTTACTTTTCTTAGCCCAATTCTAGTGGAATATTCCGTTTCTGTGCATTATAAGCACATACGAGCTGAAATAGCTCCTCCGTATGGGTGTTGGAAGCAGAAAACTCTTCAGTCCAAAAATGTGTGACTACATGGGTTACCTATAGCCCACAGTACCAGCTACAGACATCCACAAAGTTACTTTTCTTAGCTCAATTCTAGTGGAATATTCTGTTTCTGTGCATTATAAGCACAAGCGTGCTGAAATAGCTTCTCCGTATGGGTATTGGAAGCAGAAAATTTTTCAGTCCACAAATGTGTGAATAAATTAGTTACCTATAGCCCACATGACCAGCTACGTACATCATGAAGGTTACTTTTCTTAGCCCAATTCTAGTAGAATATTCTGTTTCTGTGCATTATATCCACAAACGAGCTGAAATAGCTCCTCCGTATATGTATTGGAAGCAGACAATTTTTCAGTCCAAAAATGTGTGACTAAATGGGTTACCTATAGGACACAGGACTAGCTACCCACATCCAGAAAGCTACTTTTCTTAGCCCAATTCTAGTAGAATATTCTGTTTCTGTGCATTATAAGCACAAACGAGCTGAAATAGCTCCTCCGTATGGGTATTGGAAGCAGACAATTTTTTAGTCCAAAAATGTGTGACTACATAAATGGGTTACCTATAGCCCACAGAACCAGCTACGCACATCCCGAAAGTTACTTTTCTTAGCCCAATTCTAGTAGAATATACTGTTTCTGTGCATTATATCCACAAACGAGCTGAAAGAGCTCCTCCGTATGGGTATTGGAAGCAGACAATTTTTTAGTCCAAAAATGTGTGAATAAATGGGTTACCTATAGCCCACAGGACCAGCTACGCACATCCTGAAAATTATTTTTCTTAGCCCAATTCTAGTAGAGTATTCTGTTTCTTTATAATTATAAGTACAAACGAGCTGAAATAGCTCCTCCGTATGGGTATTGGAAGCAGAAAATTTTTCAGTCCAAAAATGTGTGAATAAATTGGTTACCTATAGCCCACAGGACCAGCTACGCGCATCCTGAAACTTACTTTTCTTAGCCCAATTCTAGTGGAATATTCTGTTTCTGTGCATTATAAGTACAAGTGTGCTGAAATAGCTTCTCCGTATGGGTGTTGGAAGCAGAAAACTCTTCAGTCCAAAAATGTGTGAATAAATAGGTTACCTATAGCCCACAGGACCAGCTACCCACATCTTGAAAGTTACTTTTCTTAGCCCAATTCTAGTAGAATATTCTGTTTCTGTGCATTATATCCACAAACGAGCTGAAATAGCTCCTCCGTATATGTATTGGAAGCAGACAATTTTTCAGTCCAAAAATGTGTGACTAAATGGGTTACCTATAGGACACAGGACTAGCTACCCACATCCCGAAAGTTACTTTTCTTAGCCCAATTCTAGTAGAATATACTGTTTTTGTGCATTATATCCACAAACGAGCTGAAATAGCTCCTCCGTATGGGTATTGGAAGCAGACAATTTTTTAGTCCAAAAATGTGTGACTACATAAATGGGTTACCTATAGCCCACAGAACCAGCTACGCACATCCCGAAAGTTACTTTTCTTAGCCCAATTCTAGTAGAATATACTGTTTCTGTGCATTATATCCACAAACGAGCTGAAAGAGCTCCTCCGTATGGGTATTGGAAGCAGACAATTTTTTAGTCCAAAAATGTGTGAATAAATGGGTTACCTATAGCCCACAGGACCAGCTACGCACATCCTGAAAATTATTTTTCTTAGCCCAATTCTAGTAGAGTATTCTGTTTCTTTATAATTATAAGTACAAACGAGCTGAAATAGCTCCTCCGTATGGGTATTGGAAGCAGAAAATTTTTCAGTCCAAAAATGTGTGAATAAATTGGTTACCTATAGCCCACAGGACCAGCTACGCGCATCCTGAAACTTACTTTTCTTAGCCCAATTCTAGTGGAATATTCTGTTTCTGTGCATTATAAGTACAAGTGTGCTGAAATAGCTTCTCCGTATGGGTGTTGGAAGCAGAAAACTCTTCAGTCCAAAAATGTGTGAATAAATAGGTTACCTATAGCCCACAGGACCAGCTACCCACATCTTGAAAGTTACTTTTCTTAGCCCAATTCTAGTAGAATATTCTGTTTCTGTGCATTATATCCACAAACGAGCTGAAATAGCTCCTCCGTATATGTATTGGAAGCAGACAATTTTTCAGTCCAAAAATGTGTGACTAAATGGGTTACCTATAGGACACAGGACTAGCTACCCACATCCCGAAAGGTATTTTTTTTAGCCCAATTCTAGTAGAATATACTGTTTCTGTGCATTATATCCACAAACGAGCTGAAATAGCTCCTCCGTATGGGTATTGGAAGCAGACAATTTTTTAGTCCAAAAATGTGTGACTACATAAATGGGTTACCTATAGCCCACAGAACCAGCTACGCACATCCCGAAAGTTACTTTTCTTAGCCCAATTCTAGTAGAATATACTGTTTCTGTGCATTATATCCACAAACGAGCTGAAAGAGCTCCTCCGTATGGGTATTGGAAGCAGACAATTTTTTAGTCCAAAAATGTGTGAATAAATGGGTTACCTATAGCCCACAGGACCAGCTACGCACATCCTGAAAATTATTTTTCTTAGCCCAATTCTAGTAGAGTATTCTGTTTCTTTATAATTATAAGTACAAACGAGCTGAAATAGCTCCTCCGTATGGGTATTGGAAGCAGAAAATTTTTCAGTCCAAAAATGTGTGAATAAATTGGTTACCTATAGCCCACAGGACCAGCTACGCACATCCTGAAAGTTACTTTTCTTAGCCCAATTCTAGTGGAATATTCCGTTTCTGTGCATTATAAGCACATACGAGCTGAAATAGCTTCTCCGTATGGGTATTGGAAGCAGAAAATTTTTCAGTCCACAAATGTGTGAATAAATTAGTTACCTATAGCCCACATGACCAGCTACGTACATCCTGAAAGTTACTTTTCTTAGCTAAATTCTAGTAGAATATTCTGTTTCTGTGCATTATATCCACAAACGAGCTGAAATAGCTCCTCCGTATATGTATTGGAAGCAGACAATTTTTCAGTCCAAAAATGTGTGACTAAATGGGTTACCTATAGCCAACAGGACCAGCTACGCACATCCTGAAAGTTACTTTTCTTAGCCCAATTTCTAATCCGTATATGTATTGGAAGCAGACAATTTTTCAGTCCAAAAATGTGTGACTAAATGGGTTACCTATTGGACACAGGACACAGGACCAGCTACCCACATCCAGAAAGCTACTTTTCTTAGCCCAATTCTAGTAGAATATTCTGTTTCTGTGCATTATAAGCACAAACGAGCTGAAATAGCTCCTCCGTATGGGTATTGGAAGCAGACAATTTTTTAGTCCAAAAATGTGTGACTACATAAACGGATTACCTATGGCCCACAGGACCAGCTACCCACATCCAGAAAGCTACTTTTCTTAGCCCAATTCTAGTAGAATATTCTGTTTCTGTGCATTATAAGCACAAACGAGCGGAAATAGCTCATCCGTATGGGTATTAGAAGCAGAAAATTTTTCATTCCAAAAATGTGTGAATAAATGGGTTACCTATAGCCCACAGGACCAGCTACGCACATCCTGAAAGTTAATTTTCTTAGCCCAATTCTAGTGGATTATTCCGTTTCTGTGCATTATAAGCACATACGAGCTGAAATAGCTCCTCCGTATGGGTGTTGGAAGCAGAAAACTCTTCAGTCCAAAAATGTGTGACTACATGGGTTACCTATAGCCCACAGGACCAGCTACGCACATCCTTAAAGTTACTTTTCTTAGCCCAATTCTAGTGGAATATTCCGTTTCTGTGCATTATAAGCACATACGAGCTGAAATAGCTTCTCCGTATGGGTATTGGAAGCAGAAAATTTTTCAGTCCACAAATGTGTGAATAAATTAGTTACCTATAGGACACATGACTAGCTACCCACATCCCGAAAGTTACTTTTCTTAGCCCAATTCTAGTAGAATATACTGTTTCTGTGCATTATATCCACAAACGAGCTGAAATAGCTCCTCCTTATGGGTATTGGAAGCAGACAATTTTTCAGTCCAAAAATGTGTGAATAAATGGGTTACCTATAGCCAACAGGACCAGCTACGCACATCCTGAAAGTTACTTTTCTTAGCCCAATTTCTAATCCGTATATGTATTGGAAGCAGACAATTTTTCAGTCCAAAAATGTGTGACTAAATGGGTTACCTATTGGACACAGGACACAGGACCAGCTACCCACATCCAGAAAGCTACTTTTCTTAGCCCAATTCTAGTAGAATATTCTGTTTCTGTGCATTATAAGCACAAACGAGCTGAAATAGCTCCTCCGTATGGGTATTGGAAGCAGACAATTTTTTAGTCCAAAAATGTGTGACTACATAAACGGATTACCTATGGCCCACAGGACCAGCTACCCACATCCAGAAAGCTACTTTTCTTAGCCCAATTCTAGTAGAATATTCTGTTTCTGTGCATTATAAGCACAAACGAGCGGAAATAGCTCATCCGTATGGGTATTAGAAGCAGAAAATTTTTCATTCCAAAAATGTGTGAATAAATGGGTTACCTATAGCCCACAGGACCAGCTACGCGCATCCTGAATGTTACTTTTCTTAGCCCAATTCTCGTGGAATATTCTGTTTCTGTGCATTATAAGCACAAGTGTGCTGAAATAGCTTCTCCGTATGGGTGTTGGAAGCAGAAAACTCTTCAGTCCAAAAATGTGTGACTACATGGGTTACCTATAGCCCACAGGACCAGATACGCACATCCTTAAAGTTACTTTTCTTAGCCCAATTCGAGTGGAATATTCCGTTTCTGTGCGTTATAAGCACAAACGAGCTGAAATAGCTCCTCCGTATGGGTGTTGGAAGCAGAAAACTCTTCAGTCCAAAAATGTGTAACTACATGGGTTACCTATAGCCCACAGGACCAGCTACCCACATCCTGAAAGTTACTTTTCTTGACCCAATTCTAGTGGAATATTCCGTTTCTGTGCATTATAAGCACATACGAGCTGAAATAGCTCCTCCGTATGGGTGTTGGAAGCAGAAAACTCTTCAGTCCAAAAATGTGTGACTACATGGGTTACCTATAGCCCACAGTACCAGCTACAGACATCCACAAAGTTACTTTTCTTAGCTCAATTCTAGTGGAATATTCTGTTTCTGTGCATTATAAGCACAAGCGTGCTGAAATAGCTCCTCCGTATGGGTGTTGGAAGCAGAAAACTCTTGTGTGACTCAATGTGTGACTACATGGGTTACCTATAGCCCACAGTACCAGCTACAGACATCCACAAAGTTACTTTTCTTAGCTCAATTCTAGTGGAATATTCTGTTTCTGTGCATTATATCCACAAACGAGCTGAAATAGCTCCTCCGTATGGGTATTGGAAGCAGACAATTTTTCAGTCCAAAAATGTGTGAATAAATGGGTTACCTATAGCCCACAGGACCAGCCACGCACATCCTGAAAAATATTTTTCTTAGCCCAATTCTAGTAGAGTATTCTGTTTCTGTGCATTATAAGTACAAACGAGCTGAAATAGCTCCTCCGTATGGGTATTGGAAGCAGACAATTTTTCAGTCCAAAAATGTGTGACTATATGGGTTACCTATAGCCCACAGTACCAGCTACAGACATCCACAAAATTACTTTTCTTAGCTCAATTCTAGTGGAATATTCTGTTTCTGTGCATTATAAGCACAAGCGTGCTGAAATAGCTTCTCCGTATGGGTATTGGAAGCAGAAAATTTTTCAGTCCACAAATGTGTGAATAAATTAGTTACCTATAGCCCACATGACCAGCTACGTACATCATGAAGGTTACTTTTCTTAGCCCAATTCTAGTAGAATATTCTGTTTCTGTGCATTATATCCACAAACGAGCTGAAATAGCTCCTCCGTATATGTATTGGAAGCAGACAATTTTTCAGTCCAAAAATGTGTGACTAAATGGGTTACCTATAGGACACAGGACTAGCTACCCACATCCAGAAAGCTACTTTTCTTAGCCCAATTCTAGTAGAATATTCTGTTTCTGTGCATTATAAGCACAAACGAGCTGAAATAGCTCCTCCGTATGGGTATTGGAAGCAGACAATTTTTTAGTCCAAAAATGTGTGACTACATAAATGGGTTACCTATAGCCCACAGAACCAGCTACGCACATCCCGAAAGTTACTTTTCTTAGCCCAATTCTAGTAGAATATACTGTTTCTGTGCATTATATCCACAAACGAGCTGAAAGAGCTCCTCCGTATGGGTATTGGAAGCAGACAATTTTTTAGTCCAAAAATGTGTGAATAAATGGGTTACCTATAGCCCACAGGACCAGCTACGCACATCCTGAAAATTATTTTTCTTAGCCCAATTCTAGTAGAGTATTCTGTTTCTTTATAATTATAAGTACAAACGAGCTGAAATAGCTCCTCCGTATGGGTATTGGAAGCAGAAAATTTTTCAGTCCAAAAATGTGTGAATAAATTGGTTACCTATAGCCCACAGGACCAGCTACGCGCATACTGAAACTTACTTTTCTTAGCCCAATTCTAGTGGAATATTCTGTTTCTGTGCATTATAAGTACAAGTGTGCTGAAATAGCTTCTCCGTATGGGTGTTGGAAGCAGAAAACTCTTCAGTCCAAAAATGTGTGAATAAATAGGTTACCTATAGCCCACAGGACCAGCTACCCACATCTTGAAAGTTACTTTTCTTAGCCCAATTCTAGTAGAATATTCTGTTTCTGTGCATTATATCCACAAACGAGCTGAAATAGCTCCTCCGTATATGTATTGGAAGCAGACAATTTTTCAGTCCAAAAATGTGTGACTAAATGGGTTACCTATAGGACACAGGACTAGCTACCCACATCCCGAAAGTTACTTTTCTTAGCCCAATTCTAGTAGAATATACTGTTTCTGTGCATTATATCCACAAACGAGCTGAAATAGCTCCTCCGTATGGGTATTGGAAGCAGACAATTTTTTAGTCCAAAAATGTGTGACTACATAAATGGGTAACCTATAGCCCACAGAACCAGCTACGCACATCCCGAAAGTTACTTTTCTTAGCCCAATTCTGGTAGAATATACTGTTTCTGTGCATTATATCCACAAACGAGCTGAAAGAGCTCCTCCGTATGGGTATTGGAAGCAGACAATTTTTTAGTCCAAAAATGTGTGAATAAATGGGTTACCTATAGCCCACAGGACCAGCTACGCACATCCTGAAAATTATTTTTCTTAGCCCAATTCTAGTAGAGTATTCTGTTTCTTTATAATTATAAGTACAAACGAGCTGAAATAGCTCCTCCGTATGGGTATTGGAAGCAGAAAATTTTTCAGTCCAAAAATGTGTGAATAAATTGGTTACCTATAGCCCACAGGACCAGCTACGCGCATCCTGAAACTTACTTTTCTTAGCCCAATTCTAGTGGAATATTCTGTTTCTGTGCATTATAAGTACAAGTGTGCTGAAATAGCTTCTCCGTATGGGTGTTGGAAGCAGAAAACTCTTCAGTCCAAAAATGTGTGAATAAATAGGTTACCTATAGCCCACAGGACCAGCTACCCACATCTTGAAAGTTACTTTTCTTAGCCCAATTCTAGTAGAATATTCTGTTTCTGTGCATTATATCCACAAACGAGCTGAAATAGCTCCTCCGTATATGTATTGGAAGCAGACAATTTTTCAGTCCAAAAATGTGTGACTAAATGGGTTACCTATAGCACACAGGACTAGCTACCCACATCCCGAAAGGTATTTTTTTTAGCCCAATTCTATTAGAATATACTGTTTCTGTGCATTATATCCACAAACGAGCTGAAATAGCTCCTCCGTATGGGTATTGGAAGCAGACAATTTTTTAGTCCAAAAATGTGTGACTACATAAATGGGTTACCTATAGCCCACAGAACCAGCTACGCACATCCCGAAAGTTACTTTTCTTAGCCCAATTCTAGTAGAATATACTGTTTCTGTGCATTATATCCACAAACGAGCTGAAAGAGCTCCTCCGTATGGGTATTGGAAGCAGACAATTTTTTAGTCCAAAAATGTGTGAATAAATGGGTTACCTATAGCCCACAGGACCAGCTACGCACATCCTGAAAATTATTTTTCTTAGCCCAATTCTAGTAGAGTATTCTGTTTCTTTATAATTATAAGTACAAACGAGCTGAAATAGCTCCTCCGTATGGGTATTGGAAGCAGAAAATTTTTCAGTCCAAAAATGTGTGAATAAATTGGTTACCTATAGCCCACAGGACCAGCTACGCACATCCTGAAAGTTAATTTTCTTAGCCCAATTCTAGTGGATTATTCCGTTTCTGTGCATTATAAGCACATACGAGCTGAAATAGCTCCTCCGTATGGGTGTTGGAAGCAGAAAACTCTTCAGTCCAAAAATGTGTGACTACATGGGTTACCTATAGCCCACAGGACCAGCTACGCACATCCTTAAAGTTACTTTTCTTAGCCCAATTCTAGTGGAATATTCCTTTTCTGTGCATTATAAGCACATACGAGCTGAAATAGCTTCTCCGTATGGGTATTGGAAGCAGAAAATTTTTCAGTCCACAAATGTGTGAATAAATTAGTTACCTATAGCCCACATGACCAGCTACGTACATCCTGAAAGTTACTTTTCTTAGCCCAATTCTAGTAGAATATTCTGTTTCTGTGCATTATATCCACAAACGAGCTGAAATAGCTCCTCCGTATATGTATTGGAAGCAGACAATTTTTCAGTCCAAAAATGTGTGACTAAATGGGTTCCCTATAGGACACATGACTAGCTACCCACATCCCGAAAGTTACTTTTCTTAGCCCAATTCTAGTAGAATATACTGTTTCTGTGCATTATATCCACAAACGAGCTGAAATAGCTCCTCCGTATGGGTATTGGAAGCAGACAATTTTTCAGTCCAAAAATGTGTGAATAAATGGGTTACCTATAGCCAACAGGACCAGCTACGCACATCCTGAAAGTTACTTTTCTTAGCCCAATTTCTAATCCGTATATGTATTGGAAGCAGACAATTTTTCAGTCCAAAAATGTGTGACTAAATGGGTTACCTATTGGACACAGGACACAGGACCAGCTACCCACATCCAGAAAGCTACTTTTCATAGCCCAATTCTAGTAGAATATTCTGTTTCTGTGCATTATAAGCACAAACGAGCTGAAATAGCTCCTCCGTATGGGTATTGGAAGCAGACAATTTTTTAGTCCAAAAATGTGTGACTACATAAACGGATTACCTATGGCCCACAGGACCAGCTACCCACATCCAGAAAGCTACTTTTCTTAGCCCAATTCTAGTAGAATATTCTGTTTCTGTGCATTATAAGCACAAACGAGCGGAAATAGCTCATCCGTATGGGTATTAGAAGCAGAAAATTTTTCAGTCCAAAAATGTGTGAATAAATGGGTTACCTATAGCCCACAGGACCAGCTACGCGCATCCTGAATGTTACTTTTCTTAGCCCAATTCTCGTGGAATATTCTGTTTCTGTGCATTATAAGCACAAGTGTGCTGAAATAGCTTCTCCGTATGGGTGTTGGAAGCAGAAAACTCTTCAGTCCAAAAATGTGTGACTACATGGGTTACCTATAGCCCACAGGACCAGATACGCACATCCTTAAAGTTACTTTTCTTAGCCCAATTCTAGTGGAATATTCCGTTTCTGTGCATTATAAGCACAAACGAGCTGAAATAGCTCCTCCGTATGGGTGTTGGAAGCAGAAAACTCTTCAGTCCAAAAATGTGTGACTACATGGGTTACCTATAGCCCACAGGACCAGCTACCCACATCCTGAAAGTTACTTTTCTTGGCTCAATTCTAGTATAATATTCTGTTTCTGTGCATTATAAGCACAAGCGTGCTGAAATAGCTCATCCGTATGGGTATTGGAAGCAGAAAATTTTTCAGTCCACAAATGTGTGAATAAATGGGTTACCTATAGCCCACAGGACCAGCTACCCACATCCTGAAAGTTACTTTTCTTAGCCCAATTCTAGTAGAATATTCTGTTTCTGTGCATTATATCCACAAACGAGCTGAAATAGCTCCTCCGTATATGTATTGGAAGCAGACAATTTTTCAGTCCAAAAATGTGTGACTACATAAACGGATTACCTATGGCCCACAGGACCAGCTACCCACATCCAGAAAGCTACTTTTCTTAGCCCAATTCTAGTAGAATATTCTGTTTCTGTGCATTATAAGCACAAACGAGCTGAAATAGCTCCTCCGTATGGGTATTGGACGCAGACAATTTTTTAGTCCAAAAATGTGTGACTACATAAACGGATTACCTATGGCCCACAGGACCAGCTACCCACATCCAGAAAGCTACTTTTCTTAGCCCAATTCTAGTAGAATATTCTGTTTCTGTGCATTATAAGCACAAACGAGCTGAAATAGCTCCTCCGTATGGGTGTTGGAAGCAGACAATTTTTTAGTCCAAAAATGTGTGACTACATATACGGATTACCTATGGCCCACAGGACCAGCTACGCACATCCTTAAAGTTACTTTTCTTAGCCCAATTCTAGTGGAATATTCCGTTTCTGTGCATTATAAGCACATACGAGCTGAAATAGCTCCTCCGTATGGGTGTTGGAAGCAGAAAACTCTTCAGTCCCAAAATGTGTGACTAAATGGGTTACCTATTGGACACAGGACACAGGACCAGCTACCCACATCCAGAAAGCTACTTTTCTTAGCCCAATTCTAGTAGAATATTCTGTTTCTGTGCATTATAAGCACAAACGAGCTGAAATAGCTCCTCCGTATGGGTATTGGACGCAGACAATTTTTTAGTCCAAAAATGTGTGACTACATAAACGGATTACCTATGGCCCACAGGACCAGCTACCCACATCCAGAAAGCTACTTTTCTTAGCCCAATTCTAGTAGAATATTCTGTTTCTGTGCATTATAAGCACAAACGAGCTGAAATAGCTCCTCCGTATGGGTGTTGGAAGCAGACAATTTTTTAGTCCAAAAATGTGTGACTACATAAACGGATTACCTATGGCCCACAGGACCAGCTACGCACATCCTTAAAGTTACTTTTCTTAGCCCAATTCTAGTGGAATATTCCGTTTCTGTGCATTATAAGCACATACGAGCTGAAATAGCTCCTCCGTATGGGTGTTGGAAGCAGAAAACTCTTCAGTCCAAAAATGTGTGACTACATGGGTTACCTATAGCCCACAGGACCAGCTACCCACATCCTGAAAGTTACTTTTCTTAGCTCAATTCTAGTATAATATTCTGTTTCTGTGCATTATAAGCACAAGCGTGCTGAAATAGCTCATCCGTATGGGTATTGGAAGCAGAAAATTTTTCAGTCCACAAATGTGTGAATAAATGGGTTACCTATAGCCCACAGGACCAGCTACCCACATCCTGAAAGTTACTTCTCTTAGCCCAATTCTAGTAGAATATTCTGTTTCTGTGCATTATAAGCACAAACGAGCTGAAATAGCTCCTCCGTATGGGTATTGGACGCAGACAATTTTTTAGTCCAAAAATGTGTGACTACATAAACGGATTACCTATGGCCCACAGGACCAGCTACCCACATCCAGAAAGCTACTTTTCTTAGCCCAATTCTAGTAGAATATTCTGTTTCTGTGCATTATAAGCACAAACGAGCTGAAATAGCTCCTCCGTATGGGTATTGGACGCAGACAATTTTTTAGTCCAAAAATGTGTGACTACATAAACGGATTACCTATGGCCCACAGGACCAGCTACCCACATCCAGAAAGCTACTTTTCTTAGCCCAATTCTAGTAGAATATTCTGTTTCTGTGCATTATAAGCACAAACGAGCTGAAATAGCTCCTCCGTATGGGTATTGGACGCAGACAATTTTTTAGTCCAAAAATGTGTGACTACATAAACGGATTACCTATGGCCCACAGGACCAGCTACCCACATCCAGAAAGCTACTTTTCTTAGCCCAATTCTAGTAGAATATTCTGTTTCTGTGCATTATATCCACAAACGAGCTGAAATAGCTCCTCCGTATATGTATTGGAAGCAGACAATTTTTCAGTCCAAAAATGTGTGACTAAATGGGTTCCCTATAGGACACATGACTAGCTACCCACATCCCGAAAGTTACTTTTCTTAGCCCAATTCTAGTAGAATATACTGTTTCTGTGCATTATATCCACAAACGAGCTGAAATAGCTCCTCCGTATGGGTATTGGAAGCAGACAATTTTTCAGTCCAAAAATGTGTGAATAAATGGGTTACCTATAGCCAACAGGACCAGCTACGCACATCCTGAAAGTTACTTTTCTTAGCCCAATTTCTAATCCGTATATGTATTGGAAGCAGACAATTTTTCAGTCCAAAAATGTGTGACTAAATGGGTTACCTATTGGACACAGGACACAGGACCAGCTACCCACATCCAGAAAGCTACTTTTCTTAGCCCAATTCTAGTAGAATATTCTGTTTCTGTGCATTATAAGCACAAACGAGCTGAAATAGCTCCTCCGTATGGGTATTGGAAGCAGACAATTTTTTAGTCCAAAAATGTGTGACTACATAAACGGATTACCTATGGCCCACAGGACCAGCTACCCACATCCAGAAAGCTACTTTTCTTAGCCCAATTCTAGTAGAATATTCTGTTTCTGTGCATTATAAGCACAAACGAGCGGAAATAGCTCATCCGTATGGGTATTAGAAGCAGAAAATTTTTCAGTCCAAAAATGTGTGAATAAATGGGTTACCTATAGCCCACAGGACCAGCTACGCGCATCCTGAATGTTACTTTTCTTAGCCCAATTCTCGTGGAATATTCTGTTTCTGTGCATTATAAGCACAAGTGTGCTGAAATAGCTTCTCCGTATGGGTGTTGGAAGCAGAAAACTCTTCAGTCCAAAAATGTGTGACTACATGGGTTACCTATAGCCCACAGGACCAGATACGCACATCCTTAAAGTTACTTTTCTTAGCCCAATTCTAGTGGAATATTCCGTTTCTGTGCATTATAAGCACAAACGAGCTGAAATAGCTCCTCCGTATGGGTGTTGGAAGCAGAAAACTCTTCAGTCCAAAAATGTGTGACTACATGGGTTACCTATAGCCCACAGGACCAGCTACCCACATCCTGAAAGTTACTTTTCTTGGCTCAATTCTAGTATAATATTCTGTTTCTGTGCATTATAAGCACAAGCGTGCTGAAATAGCTCATCCGTATGGGTATTGGAAGCAGAAAATTTTTCAGTCCACAAATGTGTGAATAAATGGGTTACCTATAGCCCACAGGACCAGCTACCCACATCCTGAAAGTTACTTTTCTTAGCCCAATTCTAGTAGAATATTCTGTTTCTGTGCATTATATCCACAAACGAGCTGAAATAGCTCCTCCGTATATGTATTGGAAGCAGACAATTTTTCAGTCCAAAAATGTGTGACTACATAAACGGATTACCTATGGCCCACAGGACCAGCTACCCACATCCAGAAAGCTACTTTTCTTAGCCCAATTCTAGTAGAATATTCTGTTTCTGTGCATTATAAGCACAAACGAGCTGAAATAGCTCCTCCGTATGGGTATTGGACGCAGACAATTTTTTAGTCCAAAAATGTGTGACTACATAAACGGATTACCTATGGCCCACAGGACCAGCTACCCACATCCAGAAAGCTACTTTTCTTAGCCCAATTCTAGTAGAATATTCTGTTTCTGTGCATTATAAGCACAAACGAGCTGAAATAGCTCCTCCGTATGGGTGTTGGAAGCAGACAATTTTTTAGTCCAAAAATGTGTGACTACATATACGGATTACCTATGGCCCACAGGACCAGCTACGCACATCCTTAAAGTTACTTTTCTTAGCCCAATTCTAGTGGAATATTCCGTTTCTGTGCATTATAAGCACATACGAGCTGAAATAGCTCCTCCGTATGGGTGTTGGAAGCAGAAAACTCTTCAGTCCCAAAATGTGTGACTAAATGGGTTACCTATTGGACACAGGACACAGGACCAGCTACCCACATCCAGAAAGCTACTTTTCTTAGCCCAATTCTAGTAGAATATTCTGTTTCTGTGCATTATAAGCACAAACGAGCTGAAATAGCTCCTCCGTATGGGTATTGGACGCAGACAATTTTTTAGTCCAAAAATGTGTGACTACATAAACGGATTACCTATGGCCCACAGGACCAGCTACCCACATCCAGAAAGCTACTTTTCTTAGCCCAATTCTAGTAGAATATTCTGTTTCTGTGCATTATAAGCACAAACGAGCTGAAATAGCTCCTCCGTATGGGTGTTGGAAGCAGACAATTTTTTAGTCCAAAAATGTGTGACTACATAAACGGATTACCTATGGCCCACAGGACCAGCTACGCACATCCTTAAAGTTACTTTTCTTAGCCCAATTCTAGTGGAATATTCCGTTTCTGTGCATTATAAGCACATACGAGCTGAAATAGCTCCTCCGTATGGGTGTTGGAAGCAGAAAACTCTTCAGTCCAAAAATGTGTGACTACATGGGTTACCTATAGCCCACAGGACCAGCTACCCACATCCTGAAAGTTACTTTTCTTAGCTCAATTCTAGTATAATATTCTGTTTCTGTGCATTATAAGCACAAGCGTGCTGAAATAGCTCATCCGTATGGGTATTGGAAGCAGAAAATTTTTCAGTCCACAAATGTGTGAATAAATGGGTTACCTATAGCCCACAGGACCAGCTACCCACATCCTGAAAGTTACTTTTCTTAGCCCAATTCTAGTAGAATATTCTGTTTCTGTGCATTATATCCACAAACGAGCTGAAATAGCTCCTCCGTATGGGTATTGGAAGCAGAAAATTTTTCAGTCCAAAAATGTGTGAATACATGGGTTACCTATAGCCCACAGGACCAGCTACGCACATCCTTAAAGTTACTTTTCTTAGCCCAATTCTAGTGGAATATTCTGTTTCTGTGCATTATAAGCACAAGTGTGCTGAAATAGCTTCTCCGTATGGGTGTTGGAAGCAGAAAACTTTTCAGTCCAAAAATGTGTGACTACATGGGTTACCTATAGCCCACAGGACCAGCTACGCACATCCTTAAAGTTACTTTTCTTAGCCCAATTCTAGTGGAATATTCCGTTTCTGTGCATTATAAGCACATACGAGCTGAAATAGCTCCTCCGTGTGGGTGTTGGAAGCAGAAAACTCTTCAGTCCAAAAATGTGTGACTACATGGGTTACCTATAGCCCACAGGACCAGCTACGCACATCCTGAAAATTATTTTTCTTAGCCCAATTCTAGTAGAGTATTTTGTTTCTGTGCATTATAAGCACAAACGAGCGGAAATAGCTCATCCGTATGGGTATTGGAAGCAGAAAATTTTTTTGTCCAAAAATGTGTGACTATATGGGTTACCTATAGCCCACAGGACCAGCTACGCACATCCTGAAAGTTACTTTTCTTAGCCCAATTCTAGTGGAATATTCTGTTTCTGTGCATTATAAGCACAAGTGTGCTGAAATAGCTTCTCCGTATGGGTGTTGGAAGCAGAAAACTCTTCATTCCAAAAATGTGTGACTACATGGGTTACCTATAGCCCACAGGACCAGCTACGCACATCCTTAAAGTTACTTTTCTTAGCCCAATTCTAGTAGAATATTCTGTTTCTGTGCATTATATCCACAAACGAGCTGAAATAGCTCCTCCGTATGGGTATTGGAAGCAGAAAATTTTTCAGTCCAAAAATGTGTGAATACATGGGTTACCTATAGCCCACAGGACCAGCTACGCACATCCTTAAAGTTACTTTTCTTAGCCCAATTCTAGTGGAATATTCTGTTTCTGTGCATTATAAGCACAAGTGTGCTGAAATAGCTTCTCCGTATGGGTGTTGGAAGCAGAAAACTTTTCAGTCCAAAAATGTGTGACTACATGGGTTACCTATAGCCCACAGGACCAGCTACGCACATCCTTAAAGTTACTTTTCTTAGCCCAATTCTAGTGGAATATTCCGTTTCTGTGCATTATAAGCACATACGAGCTGAAATAGCTCCTCCGTGTGGGTGTTGGAAGCAGAAAACTCTTCAGTCCAAAAATGTGTGACTACATGGGTTACCTATAGCCCACAGGACCAGCTACGCACATCCTGAAAATTATTTTTCTTAGCCCAATTCTAGTAGAGTATTTTGTTTCTGTGCATTATAAGCACAAACGAGCGGAAATAGCTCATCCGTATGGGTGTTGAAAGCAGAAAACTCTTCAGTCCAAAAATGTGTGACTACATGGGTTACCTATAGCCCACAGGACCAGCTACGCACATCCTGAAAATTATTTTTCTTAGCCCAATTCTAGTAGAGTATTTTGTTTCTGTGCATTATAAGCACAAACGAGCGGAAATAGCTCATCCGTATGGGTATTGGAAGCAGAAAATTTTTTTGTCCAAAAATGTGTGACTATATGGGTTACCTATAGCCCACAGGACCAGCTACGCACATCCTGAAAGTTACTTTTCTTAGCCCAATTCTAGTGGAATATTCTGTTTCTGTGCATTATAAGCACAAGTGTGCTGAAATAGCTTCTCCGTATGGGTGTTGGAAGCAGAAAACTCTTCAGTCCAAAAATGTGTGACTACATGGGTTACCTATAGCCCACAGGACCAGCTACGCACATCCTGAAAATTATTTTTCTTAGCCCAATTCTAGTAGAGTATTTTGTTTCTGTGCATTATAAGCACAAACGAGCGGAAATAGCTCATCCGTATGGGTATTGGAAGCAGAAAATTTTTTTGTCCAAAAATGTGTGACTATATGGGTTACCTATAGCCCACAGGACCAGCTACGCACATCCTGAAAGTTACTTTTCTTAGCCCAATTCTAGTGGAATATTCTGTTTCTGTGCATTATAAACACAAACGAGCTGAAATAGTTCCTCCGTATGGCTATTGGAAGCAGAAAATGTTTCAGTCCAAAAATGTGTGACTACAGAAATGGGTTACCTATAGCCCACAGGACCAGCTACGCACATCCTTAAAGTTACTTTTCTTAGATAAATTCTAGTGGAATATTCCGTTTCTGTGCATTATAAGCACATACGAGCTGAAATAGCTCCTCCGTTTGGGTGTTGGAAGCAGAAAACTCTTCAGTCCAAAAATGTGTGACTACATGGGTTACCTATAGCCCACAGGACCAGCTACGCACATCCTTAAAGTTACTTTTCTTAGACCAATTCTAGTGGAATATTCCGTTTCTGTGCATTATAAGCACAAGCGTGCTGAAATAGCTTCTCCGTATGGGTATTGGAAGCAGAAAATTTTTCAGTCCACAAATGTGTGAATAAATGGTTTACCTATAGCCCACATGACCAGCTACCCACATCCTGAAAGTTACTTTTCTTAGCCCAATTCTAGTAGAATATTCTGTTTCTGTGCATTATATCCACAAACGAGCTGAAATACCTCCTCCGTATATGTATTGGAAGCAGACAATTTTTCAGTCCAAAAATGTGTGACTACAGAAATGTGTTACCTATAGCCCACAGGACCAGCTACGTACATCCTGAAAATTATTTTTCTTAGCCCAATTCTAGTAGAGTATTCTGTTTCTGTGCATTATAAGCACAAACGAGCGGAAATAGCTCATCCGTATGGGTATTGGAAGCAGAAAATTTTTCAGTCCAAAAATGTGTGAATACATGGGTTACCTATAGCCCACAGGACCAGCTACGCACATCCTTAAAGTTACTTTTCTTAGCCCAATTCTAGTGGAATATTCTGTTTCTGTGCATTATAAGCACAAGTGTGCTGAAATAGCTTCTCCGTATGGGTGTTGGAAGCAGAAAACTTTTCAGTCCAAAAATGTGTGACTACATGGGTTACCTATAGCCCACAGGACCAGCTACGCACATCCTTAAAGTTACTTTTCTTAGCCCAATTCTAGTGGAATATTCCGTTTCTGTGCATTAAAAGCACATACGAGCTGAAATAGCTCCTCCGTATGGGTGTTGGAAGCAGAAAACTCTTCAGTCCAAAAATGTGTGACTACATGGGTTACCTATAGCCCACAGGACCAGCTACGCACATCCTGAAAATTATTTTTCTTAGCCCAATTCTAGTAGAGTATTTTGTTTCTGTGCATTATAAGCACAAACGAGCGGAAATAGCTCATCCGTATGGGTATTGGAAGCAGAAAATTTTTTTGTCCAAAAATGTGTGACTATATGGGTTACCTATAGCCCACAGGACCAGCTACGCACATCCTGAAAGTTACTTTTCTTAGCCCAATTCTAGTGGAATATTCTGTTTCTGTGCATTATAAGCACAAGTGTGCTGAAATAGCTGCTCCGTATGGGTGTTGGAAGCAGAAAACTCTTCAGTCCAAAAATGTGTGACTACATGGGTTACCTATAGCCCACAGGACCAGCTACGCACATCCTTAAAGTTACTTTTCTTAGCAAAATTCTAGTGGAATATTCCGTTTCTGTGCATTATAAGCACATACGAGCTGAAATAGCTCCTCCGTATGGGTGTTGGAAGCACAAAACTCTTCAGTCCAAAAATGTGTGACTACATAAACGGGTTACCTATGGCCCACAGGACAAGCTACGCACATCCTGAAAGTTACTTTTCTTAGCCCAATTCTAGTGCAATATTCTGTTTCTGTGCATTATGAGCACAAGCGTGCTGAAATAGCTTCTCCGTATAGGTATTGGAAGCAGAAAATTTTTCAGTCCAAAAATGTGTAAATAAATGGGTTACACATACGCCAATGAAGCAGCTACGCACATCCAGAAAGTTACTTTTCTTAGCCCAATTCTAGTAGAATATTCTGTTTCTGTGCATTATAAACACAAACGAGCTGAAATAGTTCCTCCGTATGGCTATTGGAAGCAGAAAATTTTTCAGTCCAAAAATGTGTGACTACAGAAATGGGTTACCTATAGCCTACAGGACCAGCTACGCACATCCTGAAAATTATTTTTCTTAGCCCAATTCTAGTAGAGTATTCTGTTTCTGTGCATTGTAAGCACAAACGAGCGGAAATAGCTCATCCGTATGGGTGTTGAAAGCAGAAAACTCTTCAGTCCAAAAATGTGTGACTACATGGGTTACCTATAGCCCACAGGACCAGCTACGCACATCCTGAAAGTTACTTTTCTTAGCCCAATTCTAGTGGAATATTCTGTTTCTGTGCATTATAAGCACAAGTGTGCTGAAATAGCTTCTCCGTATGGGTGTTGGAAGCAGAAAACTCTTCAGTCCAAAAATGTGTGACTACATGGGTTACCTATAGCCCACAGGAATAGCTACGCACATCCTGAAAATTATTTTTCTTAGCCCAATTCTAGTAGAGTATTCTGTTTCTGTGCATTGTAAGCACAAACGAGCGGAAATAGCTCATCCGTATGGGTGTTGGAAGCAGAAAACTTTTCAGTCCAAAAATGTGTGACTACATGGGTTACCTATAGCCCACAGGACCAGCTACGCACATCCTTAAAGTTACTTTTCTTAGACAAATTCTAGTGGAATATTCCGTTTCTCTGCATTATAAGCACATACGAGCTGAAATAGCTCCTCCGTTTGGGTGTTGGAAGCAGAAAACTCTTCAGTCCAAAAATGTGTTACTACATGGGTTACCTATAGCCCACAGGAATAGCTACGCACATCCTGAAAATTATTTTTCTTAGCCCAATTCTAGTAGAGTATTCTGCTTCTGTGCATTATAAGCACAAACGAGCGGAAATAGCTCATCCGTATGGGTGTTGGAAGCAGAAAACTTTTCAGTCCAAAAATGTGTGACTACATGGGTTACCTATAGCCCACAGGACCAGCTACGCACATCCTTAAAGTTACTTTTCTTAGACAAATTCTAGTGGAATATTCCGTTTCTGTGCATTATAAGCACATACGAGCTGAAATAGCTCCTCCGTTTGGGTGTTGGAAGCAGAAAACTCTTCAGTCCAAAAATGTGTGACTACATGGGTTACCTATAGCCCACAGGAATAGCTACGCACATCCTGAAAATTATTTTTCTTAGCCCAATTCTAGTAGAGTATTCTGTTTCTGTGCATTGTAAGCACAAACGAGCGGAAATAGCTCATCCGTATGGGTGTTGGAAGCAGAAAACTTTTCAGTCCAAAAATGTGTGACTACATGGGTTACCTATAGCCCACAGGACCAGCTACGCACATCCTTAAAGTTACTTTTCTTAGACAAATTCTAGTGGAATATTCCGTTTCTGTGCATTATAAGCACATACGAGCTGAAATAGCTCCTCCGTTTGGGTGTTGGAAGCAGAAAACTCTTCAGTCCAAAAATGTGTGACTACATGGGTTACCTATAGCCCACAGGACCAGCTACGCACATCCTTAAAGTTACTTTTCTTAGCCCAATTCTAGTGGAATATTCCGTTTCTGTGCATTATAAGCACAAGCGTGCTGAAATAGCTTCTCCGTATGGGTATTGGAAGCAGAAAATTTTTCAGTCCACAAATGTGTGAATAAATGGTTTACCTATAGCCCACATTACCAGCTACCCACATCCTGGAAGTTACTTTTCTTAGCCCAATTCTAGTAGAATATTCTGTTTCTGTGCATTATATCCACAAACGAGCTGAAATACCTCCTCCGTATATGTATTGGAAGCAGACAATTTTTCAGTCCAAAAATGTGTGACTACAGAAATGGGTTACCTATAGCCCACAGGACCAGCTACGTACATCCTGAAAATTATTTTTCTTAGCCCAATTCTAGTAGAGTATTCTGTTTCTGTGCATTATAAGCACAAACGAGCGGAAATAGCTCATCCGTATGGGTATTGGAAGCAGAAAATTTTTCAGTCCAAAAATGTGTGAATACATGGGTTACCTATAGCCCACAGGACCAGCTACGTACATCCTGAAAGTTACTTTTCTTAGCCCAATTCTAGTGGAATATTCTGTTTCTGTGCATTATAAGCACAAGTGTGCTGAAATAGCTTCTCCGTATGGGTGTTGGAAGCAGAAAACTCTTCAGTCCAAAAATGTGTGACTACATGGGTTACCTATAGCCCACAGGACCAGCTACGCACATCCTGAAAATTATTTTTCTTAGCCCAATTCTAGTAGAGTATTCTGTTTCTGTGCATTATAAGCACAAACGAGCGGAAATAGCTCATCCGTATGGGTATTGGAAGCAGAAAATTTTTCAGTCCAAAAATGTGTGAATACATGTGTTACCTATAGCCCACAGGACCAGCTACGCACATCCCTAAAGTTACTTTTCTTAGCCCAATTCTAGTGGAATATTCTGTTTCTGTGCATTATAAGCACAAGTGTGCTGAAATAGCTTCTCCGTATGGGTGTTGGAAGCAGAAAACTTTTCAGTCCAAAAATGTGTGACTACATGGGTTACCTATAGCCCACAGGACCAGCTACGCACATCCTTAAAGTTACTTTTCTTAGCCCAATTCTAGTGGAATATTCCGTTTCTGTGCATTATAAGCACATACGAGCTGAAATAGCTCCTCCGTATGGGTGTTGGAAGCAGAAAACTCTTCAGTCCAAAAATGTGTGACTACATGGGTTACCTATAGCCCACAGGACCAGCTACGCACATCCTGAAAATTATTTTTCTTAGCCCAATTCTAGTAGAGTATTTTGTTTCTGTGCATTATAAGCACAAACGAGCGGAAATAGCTCATCCGTATGGGTATTGGAAGCAGAAAATTTTTTTGTCCAAAAATGTGTGACTATATGGGTTACCTATAGCCCACAGGACCAGCTACGCACATCCTTAAAGTTACTTTTCTTAGCCCAATTCTAGTGGAATATTCCGTTTCTGTGCATTATAAGCACATACGAGCTGAAATAGCTCCTCCGTATGGGTGTTGGAAGCAGAAAACTCTTCAGTCCAAAAATGTGTGACTACATGTGTTACCTATAGCCCACAGGACCAGCTACGCACATCCTGAAAATTATTTTTCTTAGCCCAATTCTAGTAGAGTATTCTGTTTCTGTGCATTATAAGCACAAACGAGCGGAAATAGCTCATCCGTATGGATATTGGAAGCAGAAAATTTTTCAGTCCAAAAATGTGTGAATACATGGGTTACCTATAGCCCACAGGACCAGCTACGCACATCCTGAAAGTTACTTTTCTTAGCCCAATTCTAGTGGAATATTCTGTTTCTGTGCATTATAAGCACAAGTGTGCTGAAATAGCTTCTCCGTATGGGTGTTGGAAGCAAAAAACTCTTCAGTCCAAAAATGTGTGACTACATGGGTTACCTATAGCCCACAGGACCAGCTACGCACATCCTTAAAGTTACTTTTCTTAGCAAAATTCTAGTGGAATATTCCGTTTCTGTGCATTATAAGCACATACGAGCTGAAATAGCTCCTCCGTATGGGTGTTGGAAGCACAAAACTCTTCAGTCCAAAAATGTGTGACTACATAAACGGGTTACCTATGGCCCACAGGACAAGCTACGCACATCCTGAAAGTTACTTTTCTTAGCCCAAGTCTAGTGGAATATTCTGTTTCTGTGCATTATAAGCACAAGCGTGCTGAAATAGCTTCTCCGTATAGGTATTGGAAGCAGAAAATTTTTCAGTCCAAAAATGTGTAAATAAATGGGTTACACATACGCCAATGAAGCAGCTACGCACATCCAGAAAGTTACTTTTCTTAGCCCAATTCTAGTAGAATATTCTGTTTCTGTGCATTATAAACACAAACGAGCTGAAATAGTTCCTCCGTATGGCTATTGGAAGCAGAAAATTTTTCAGTCCAAAAATGTGTGACTACAGAAATGGGTTACCTATAGCCTACAGGACCAGCTACGCACATCCTGAAAATTATTTTTCTTAGCCCAATTCTAGTAGAGTATTCTGTTTCTGTGCATTGTAAGCACAAACGAGCGGAAATAGCTCATCCGTATGGGTGTTGAAAGCAGAAAACTCTTCAGTCCAAAAATGTGTGACTACATGGGTTACCTATAGCCCACAGGACCAGCTACGCACATCCTGAAAATTATTTTTCTTAGCCCAATTCTAGTAGAGTATTCTGTTTCTGTGCATTATAAGCACAAACGAGCGGAAATAGCTCATCCGTATGGGTATTGGAAGCAGAAAATTTTTCAGTCCAAAAATGTGTGAATACATGGGTTACCTATAGCCCACAGGACCAGCTACGCACATCCTGAAAATTACTTTTCTTAGCCCAATTCTAGTGGAATATTCTGTTTCTGTGCATTATAAGCACAAGCGTGCTGAAATAGCTTCTCCGTATAGGTATTGGAAGCAGACAATTTTTCAGTCCAAAAATGTGTGACTACAGAAATGGGTTACCTATAGCCCACAGGACCAGCTACGTACATCCTGAAAATTATTTTTCTTAGCCCAATTCTAGTAGAGTATTCTGTTTCTGTGCATTATAAGCACAAACGAGCGGAAATAGCTCATCCGTATGGGTATTGGAAGCAGAAAATTTTTCAGTCCAAAAATGTGTGAATACATGGGTTACCTATAGCCCACAGGACCAGCTACGTACATCCTGAAAGTTACTTTTCTTAGCCCAATTCTAGTGGAATATTCTGTTTCTGTGCATTATAAGCACAAGTGTGCTGAAATAGCTTCTCCGTATGGGTGTTGGAAGCAGAAAACTCTTCAGTCCAAAAATGTGTGACTACATGGGTTACCTATAGCCCACAGGACCAGCTACGCACATCCTGAAAATTATTTTTCTTAGCCCAATTCTAGTGGAGTATTCTGTTTCTGTGCATTATAAGCACAAACGAGCGGAAATAGCTCATCCGTATGGGTATTGGAAGCAGAAAATTTTTCAGTCCAAAAATGTGTGAATACATGGGTTACCTATAGCCCACAGGACCAGCTACGCACATCCTTAAAGTTACTTTTCTTAGCCCAATTCTAGTGGAATATTCTGTTTCTGTGCATTATAAGCACAAGTGTGCTGAAATAGCTTCTCCGTATGGGTGTTGGAAGCAGAAAACTTTTCAGTCCAAAAATGTGTGACTACATGGGTTACCTATAGCCCACAGGACCAGCTACGCACATCCTTAAAGTTACTTTTCTTAGCAAAATTCTAGTGGAATATTCCGTTTCTGTGCATTATAAGCACATACGAGCTGAAATAGCTCCTCCGTATGGGTGTTGGAAGCACAAAACTCTTCAGTCCAAAAATGTGTGACTACATAAACGGGTTACCTATGGCCCACAGGACAAGCTACGCACATCCTGAAAGTTACTTTTCTTAGCCCAATTCTAGTGGAATATTCTGTTTCTGTGCATTATAAGCACAAGCGTGCTGAAATAGCTTCTCCGTATAGGTATTGGAAGCAGAAAATTTTTCAGTCCAAAAATGTGTAAATAAATGGGTTACACATACGCCAATGAAGCAGCTACGCACATCCAGAAAGTTACTTTTCTTAGCCCAATTCTAGTAGAATATTCTGTTTCTGTGCATTATAAACACAAACGAACTGAAATAGTTCCTCCGTATGGCTATTGGAAGCAGAAAATTTTTCAGTCCAAAAATGTGTGACTACAGAAATGGGTTACCTATAGCCTACAGAACCAGCTACGCACATCCTGAAAATTATTTTTCTTAGCCCAATTCTAGTAGAGTATTCTGTTTCTGTGCATTGTAAGCACAAACGAGCGGAAATAGCTCATCCGTATGGGTGTTGAAAGCAGAAAACTCTTCAGTCCAAAAATGTGTGACTACATGGGTTACCTATAGCCCACAGGACCAGCTACGCACATCCTGAAAATTATTTTTCTTAGCCCAATTCTAGTAGAGTATTCTGTTTCTGTGCATTATAAGCACAAACGAGCGGAAATAGCTCATCCGTATGGGTATTGGAAGCAGAAAATTTTTCAGTCCAAAAATGTGTGAATACATGGGTTACCTATAGCCCACAGGACCAGCTACGCACATCCTGAAAATTACTTTTCTTAGCCCAATTCTAGTGGAATATTCTGTTTCTGTGCATTATAAGCACAAGCGTGCTGAAATAGCTTCTCCGTATAGGTATTGGAAGCAGACAATTTTTCAGTCCAAAAATGTGTGACTACAGAAATGGGTTACCTATAGCCCACAGGACCAGCTACGTACATCCTGAAAATTATTTTTCTTAGCCCAATTCTAGTAGAGTATTCTGTTTCTGTGCATTATAAGCACAAACGAGCGGAAATAGCTCATCCGTATGGGTATTGGAAGCAGAAAATTTTTCAGTCCAAAAATGTGTGAATACATGGGTTACCTATAGCCCACGGGACCAGCTACGTACATCCTGAAAGTTACTTTTCTTAGCCCAATTCTAGTGGAATATTCTGTTTCTGTGCATTATAAGCACAGGTGTGCTGAAATAGCTTCTCCGTATGGGTGTTGGAAGCAGAAAACTCTTCAGTCCAAAAATGTGTGACTACATGGGTTACCTATAGCCCACAGGACCAGCTACGCACATCCTGAAAATTATTTTTCTTAGCCCAATTCTAGTAGAGTATTCTGTTTCTGTGCATTATAAGCACAAACGAGCGGAAATAGCTCATCCGTATGGGTATTGGAAGCAGAAAATTTTTCAGTCCAAAAATGTGTGAATACATGGGTTACCTATAGCCCACAGGACCAGCTACGCACATCCTTAAAGTTACTTTTCTTAGCCCAATTCTAGTGGAATATTCTGTTTCTGTGCATTATAAGCACAAGTGTGCTGAAATAGCTTCTCCGTATGGGTGTTGGAAGCAGAAAACTTTTCAGTCCAAAAATGTGTGACTACATGGGTTACCTATAGCCCACAGGACCAGCTACGCACATCCTTAAAGTTACTTTTCTTAGCCCAATTCTAGTGGAATATTCAGTTTCTGTGCATTATAAGCACATACGAGCTGAAATAGCTCCTCCGTATGGGTGTTGGAAGCAGAAAACTCTTCAGTCCAAAAATGTGTGACTACATGGGTTACCTATAGCCCACAGGACCAGCTACGCACATCCAGAAAGTTACTTCTCTTAGCCCAATTCTAGTAGAATATTCCGTTTCTGTGCATTATAAGCACAAACGAGCTGAAATAGCTTGTCCGTATGGGTATTGGAAGCAGAAAATTTTTCAGTCCAAAAATGTGTGAATAAATGTGTTACCTATAGCCCACAGGACCAGCTACGCACATCCTGAAAGTTACTTTTCTTAGCCCAATTCTAGTAGAATATTCTGTTTCTGTGCATTATATCCACAAACGAGCTGAAATAGCTCCTCCGTATATGTATTGGAAGCAGACAATTTTTCAGTCCAAAAATGTGTGACTAAATGGTTTACCTATAGGACACAGGACCAGCTACCCACATCCAGAAAGTTACTTCTCTTAGCCCAATTCTAGTAGAATATTCCGTTTCTGTGCATTATAAGCACAAACGAGCTGAAATAGCTCCTCCGTATGGGTATTGGAAGCAGAAAATTTTTCAGTCCAAAAATGTGTGAATAAATGGGTTACCTATAGCCCACAGGACCAGCTACGCACATCCTGAAAGTTACTTTTCTTAGCCCAATTCTAGTGGAATATTCTGTTTCTGTGCATTATAAGCACAAACGAGCTAAAATAGCTCCTCCGTATGGGTATTGGAAGCAGAAAATTTTTCAGTCCAAAAATGTGTAAATAAATGGGTTACACATACGCCAATGAAGCAGCTACGCACATCCTGAAAGTGACTTTTCTTAGCTCAATTCTAGTGGAATATTATGTTTCTGTGCATTATACCCACAAACGAGCTGAAATAGCTTATCCGTATGGGTATTGGAAGCAGACAATTTTCTGTTTCTGTTTCTGTCCACTATAAGCACAAGCGTGCTGAGATTGCTTCTCCGTATGGGTATTGGAAGCAGAAAATTTTTCAATCCAAAAATGTGTGAATAAATGGGTTACCTATAGCCCACAGGACTAGCTACCCACATCCAGAAAGTTACTTTTCTTAGCCCAATTCTAGTAGAATATTCTGTTTCTGTGCATTATATCCACAAACGATCTGTGCATTATATCCACAAACGAGCTGAAATAGCTCCTCCGTATGGGTATTGGAAGCAGACAATTTTTCAGTCCAAAAATGTGTGACTAAATGTGTTATCTATAGGACACAGGACTAGCTACCCACATCCAGAAAGTTACTTTTCTTAGCCCAATTCTAGTAGAGTATTCTGTTTCTGTGTATTATAAGCACAACCGAGCTGAAATAGCTCCTCCGTATGGGTATTGGAAGCAGAAAATTTTTCAGTCCAAAAATGTGTAAATAAATGGGTTACACATACGCCAATGAAGCAGCTACGCACATCCTGAAAGTGACTTTTCTTAGCTCAATTCTAGTGTAATATTATATTTCTGTGCATTATACCCACAAACGGGCTGAAATAGCTCCTCTGTATGGGTATTGGAAGCAGAAAATTTTTCAGTCCAAAAATGTCTGAGTACATGGGTTACCTATAGCCCACAGGACCAGCTACGCACATCCTGAAAGTTACTTTTCTTAGACGAATTCTAGAGGAATATTCTGTTTCTGTGCATTATATGCACAAACGATCTGTGCATTATATCCACAAACGAGCTGAAATAGCTCCTCCGTATGGGTATTGGAAGCAGACAATTTTTTAGTCCAAAAATGTGTGACTACATAAATGGGTTACCTATGGCCCACAGGACCAGCTACGCACATATTATATTCTGTTTCTGTGCATTATAAGCACAAACGGGCTGAAATAGCTCCTCCGTATGGGTATTGGAAGCAGAAAATTTTTCAGTCCAAAAATGTGTGAGTACCTGGGTTACCTATAGCCCACAGGACCAGCTATCCACATCCAGAAAGCTACTTTTCTTAGCCCAATTCTAGTAGCATATTCTGTTTCTGTGCATTATAAGCACAAACGAGCTGAAATAGCTCCTCCGTATGGGTATTGGAAGCAGACAATTTTTTAGTCCAAAAATGTGTGACTACATAAATGGGTTACCTATGGCCCACAGGACCAGCTACCCACATCCAGAAAGCTGCTTTTCTTAGCCCAATTCTAGTAGAGTATTCTGTTTCTGTGCATTATAAGCACAAACGAGCTGAAATAGCTCCTCCGTATGGGTATTGGAAGCAGACAATTTTTTTGTCCAAAAATGTGTGACTACATAAATGGGTTACCTATGGCCCACAGGACCAGCTACGCACATATTATATTCTGTTTCTGTGCATTATAAGCACAAACGGGCTGAAATAGCTCCTCCGTATGGGTACTGGAACCAGAAAATTTTTCAGTCCAAAAATGTGTAAATAAATACGCCAATGAAGCAGCTACGCACATCCAGAAAGTTACTTTTCTTAGCCCAATTCTAGTAGAATATTCTGTTTCTGTGCATTATAAACACAAACGAGCTGAAATAGTTCCTCCGTATGGCTATTGGAAGCAGAAAATTGTTCAGTCCAAAAATGTGTGACTACAGAAATGGGTTACCTATAGCCCACAGGATCAGCTACGCACATCCTGAAAGTTACTTTTCTTAGTCCAATTCTAGTGGAATATTCTGTTTCTGTCCATTATAAGCACAAGCGTGCTGAAATCGCTCCTCCGTATGGGTATTGGAAGCAGAAAATTTGTCAGTCCAAAAATGTGTGAATAATTGAGTTACCTATAGCCCACAGGACCAGCTACGCACGTTCTGAAAGTTACTTTACTTAGCTCAATTCTAGTGAATTATTCTGTTTCTGTGCATTACAAGCACACACAAGCTGAAATAGCTCCTCCGTATGGGTATTGGAAGCAGAAAATTTTTCAGTCCAAAAATGTGTAAATAAATACGCCAATGAAGCAGCTACGCACACCCAGAAAGTTACTTTTCTTAGCCCAATTCTAGTAGAATATTCTGTTTCTGTGCATTATAAACACAAACGAGCTGAAATAGTTCCTCCGTATGGCTATTGGAAGCAGAAAATTGTTCAGTCCAAAAATGTGTGACTACAGAAATGGGTTACCTATAGCCCACAGGATCAGCTACCCACATCCAGAAAGTTACTTTTCTTAGCCCAATTCTAGTAGAATATTCCGTTTCTGTGCATTATAAGCACAAACGAGCTGAAATAGCTCCTCCGTATGGGTATTGGAAGCAGAAAATTTTTCAGTCCAAGAATGTGTGACTACATAAATGGGTTACCTATAGCCCACAGGACCAGTTACCCACATCCAGAAAGCTACTTTTCTTAGCCCAATTCTAGTAGAATATTCTGTTTCTGTGCATTATAAGCTCAAACGAGATGAAATAGCTCCTCCGTATGGGTATTGGAAGCAGACAATTTTTTAGTTCAAAAATATGTGACTACATAAATGGGTTACCTATGGCCCACAGGACCAGCTACCCACATTCTGAAAGTTGCTTTTCTTAGCCCAATTCTAGTGGAATATTCTGTTTCTGTGCATTATAAGCACAAGCGTGCTGAAATAGCTTCTCCGTATGGGTATTGGAAGCAGAAAATTTTTCAGTCCAAAAATGTGTGACTAAATGGGTTACCTATAGCCAACAGGACTAGCTACGCACATCCTTAAAGTTACTTTTCTTAGCCCAATTCTAGTAGAATATTCTGTTTCTGTGCATTATATCCACAAACGAGCTGAAATAGCTCCTCCGTATGGGTATTGGAAGCAGACAATTTCTCAGTCCAAAAATGTGTGACTAAATGGGTTACCTATAGGACACAGGACCAGCTACCCACATCCAGAAAGTTACTTTTCTTAGCCCAATTCTAGTAGAATATTCCGTTTCCGTGCATTATAAGCACAAACGAGCTGAAATAGCTCCTCCGTATGCGTATTGGAAGCAGACAATTTTTTAGTCCAAAAATGTGTGACTACATAAATGGGTTACCTATGGCCCACAGGACCAGCTACCCACATCCAGAAAGTTACTTTTCTTAGCCCAATTCTAGTAGAATATTCCGTTTCTGTGCATTATAAGCACAAACGAGCTGAAATAGCTCCTCCGTATGGGTATTGGAAGCAGAAAATGTTTCAGTCCAAGAATGTGTGACTACATAAATGTGTTACCTACAGCCCACAGGACCAGCTACCCACATCCAGAAAGCTACTTTTCTTAGCCCAATTCTAGTAGCATATTCTGTTTCTGTGCATTATAAGCACAAACGAGCTGAAATAGCTCCTCCGTATGGGTATTGGAAGCAGACAATTTTTTAGTCCAAAAATGTGTGAATAAATGTGTTACCTATACCTATACCACATCCTGAAAGTTACTTTTCTTAGCCCAATTCTAGTAGAATATTCTGTTTCTGTGCATTATATCCACAAACGAGCTGAAATAGCTCCTCCGTATATGTATTGGAAGCAGACAATTTTTCAGTCCAAAAATGTGTGACTAAATGGGTTACCTATAGGACACAGGACCAGCTACCCACATCCAGAAAGTTACTTCTCTTAGCCCAATTCTAGTAGAATATTCCGTTTCTGTGCATTATAAGCACAAACGAGCTGAAATAGCTCCTCCGTATGGGTATTGGAAGCAGACAATTTTTTAGTCCAAAAATGTGTGACTACATAAATGGGTTACCTATGGCCCACAGGACCAGCTACCCACATCCAGAAAGCTGCTTTTCTTAGCCCAATTCTAGTAGAGTATTCTGTTTCTGTGCATTATAAGCACAAACGAGCTGAAATAGCTCCTCCGTATGGGTATTGGAAGCAGACAATTTTTTTGTCCAAAAATGTGTGACTACATAAATGGGTTACCTATGGCCCACAGGACCAGCTACGCACATATTATATTCTGTTTCTGTGCATTATAAGCACAAACGGGCTGAAATAGCTCCTCCGTATGGGTACTGGAAGCAGAAAATTTTTCAGTCCAAAAATGTGTAAATAAATACGCCAATGAAGCAGCTACGCACATCCAGAAAGTTACTTTTCTTAGCCCAATTCTAGTAGAATATTCTGTTTCTGTGCATTATAAACACAAACGAGCTGAAATAGTTCCTCCGTATGGCTATTGGAAGCAGAAAATTGTTCAGTCCAAAAATGTGTGACTACAGAAATGGGTTACCTATAGCCCACAGGATCAGCTACGCACATCCTGAAAGTTACTTTTCTTAGTCCAATTCTAGTGGAATATTCTGTTTCTGTCCATTATAAGCACAAGCGTGCTGAAATCGCTCCTCCGTATGGGTATTGGAAGCAGAAAATTTGTCAGTCCATAAATGTGTGAATAATTGAGTTACCTATAGCCCACAGGACCAGCTACGCACGTTCTGAAAGTTACTTTACTTAGCTCAATTCTAGTGAATTATTCTGTTTCTGTGCATTACAAGCACACAAAAGCTGAAATAGCTCCTCCGTATGGGTATTGGAAGCAGAAAATTTTTCAGTCCAAAAATGTGTAAATAAATACGCCAATGAAGCAGCTACGCACATCCAGAAAGTTACTTTTCTTAGTCCAATTCTAGTAGAATATTCTGTTTCTGTGCATTATAAACACAAACGAGCTGAAATAGTTCCTCCGTATGGCTATTGGAAGCAGAAAATTGTTCAGTCCAAAAATGTGTGACTACAGAAATGGGTTACCTATAGCCCACAGGATCAGCTACCCACATCCAGAAAGTTACTTTTCTTAGCCCAATTCTAGTAGAATATTCCGTTTCTGTGCATTATAAGCACAAACGAGCTGAAATAGCTCCTCCGTATGGGTATTGGAAGCAGAAAATTTTTCAGTCCAAGAATGTGTGACTACATAACTGGGTTACCTATAGCCCACAGGACCAGTTACCCACATCCAGAAAGCTACTTTTCTTAGCCCAATTCTAGTAGAATATTCTGTTTCTGTGCATTATAAGCACAAACGAGATGAAATAGCTCCTCCGTATGGGTATTGGAAGCAGACAATTTTTTAGTCCAAAAATATGTGACTACATAAATGGGTTACCTATGGCCCACAGGACCAGCTACCCACATTCTGAAAGTTGCTTTTCTTAGCCCAATTCTAGTGGAATATTCTGTTTCTGTGCATTATAAGCACAAGCGTGCTGAAATAGCTTCTCCGTATGGGTATTGGAAGCAGAAAATTTTTCAGTCCAAAAATGTGTGACTAAATGGGTTACCTATAGCCAACAGGACTAGCTACGCACATCCTTAAAGTTACTTTTCTTAGCCCAATTCTAGTAGAATATTCTATTTCTGTGCATTATATCCACAAACGAGCTGAAATAGCTCCTCCGTATGGGTATTGGAAGCAGACAATTTCTCAGTCCAAAAATGTGTGACTAAATGGGTTACCTATAGGACACAGGACCAGCTACCCACATCCAGAAAGTTACTTTTCTTAGCCCAATTCTAGTAGAATATTCCGTTTCTGTGCATTATAAGCACAAACGAGCTGAAATAGCTCCTCCGTATGCGTATTGGAAGCAGACAATTTTTTAGTCCAAAAATGTGTGACTACATAAATGGATTACCTATGGCCCACAGGACCAGCTACCCACATCCAGAAAGCTGCTTTTCTTAGCCCAATTCTAGTGGAATATTCTGTTTCTGTGCATTATAAGCACAAACGAGCTGAAATAGCTCCTCCGTATGGGTATTGGAAGCAGAAAATTTTTCAGTCCAAGAATGTGTGACTACATAAATGGGTTACCTATAGCCCACAGGACCAGCTACCCACATCCAGAAAGCTACTTTTCTTAGCCCAATTCTAGTAGCATATTCTGTTTCTGTGCATTATAAGCACAAACGAGCTGAAATAGCTCCTCCGTATGGGTATTGGAAGCAGACAATTTTTTAGTCCAAAAATGTGTGACTACATAAATCTGTTACCTATGGCCCACAGGACCAGCTACCCACATCCAGAAAGCTGCTTTTCTTAGCCCAATTCTAGTAGAGTATTCTGTTTCTGTGCATTATAAGCACAAACGAGCTGAAATAGCTCCTCCGTATGGGTATTGGAAGCAGACAATTTTTTTGTCCAAAAATGTGTGACTACATAAATGGGTTACCTATGGCCCACAGGACCAGCTACGCACATATTATATTCTGTTTCTGTGCATTATAAGCACAAACGGGCTGAAATAGCTCCTCCGTATAGGTACTGGAAGCAGAAAATTTTTCAGTCCAAAAATGTGTAAATAAATACGCCAATGAAGCAGCTACGCACATCCAGAAAGTTACTTTTCTTAGCCCAATTCTAGTAGAATATTCTGTTTCTGTGCATTATAAGCACAAACGAGCTGAAATAGCTCCTCCGTATGGGTATTGGAAGCAGACAATTTTTTAGTCCAAAAATATGTGACTACATAAATGGGTTACCTATGGCCCACAGGACCAGCTACCCACATTCTGAAAGTTGCTTTTCTTAGCCCAATTCTAGTGGAATATTCTGTTTCTGTGCATTATAAGCACAAGCGTGCTGAAATAGCTTCTCCGTATGGGTATTGGAAGCAGAAAATTTTTCAGTCCAAAAATGTGTGACTAAATGGGTTACCTATAGCCAACAGGACTAGCTACGCACATCCTTAAAATTACTTTTCTTAGCCCAATTCTAGTAGAATATTCTGTTTCTGTGCATTATATCCACAAACGAGCTGAAATAGCTCCTCCGTATGGGTATTGGAAGCAGACAATTTCTCAGTCCAAAAATGTGTGACTAAATGGGTTACCTATAGGACACAGGACCAGCTACCCACATCCAGAAAGTTACTTTTCTTAGCCCAATTCTAGTAGAATATTCCGTTTCTGTGCATTATAAGCACAAACGAGCTGAAATAGCTCCTCCGTATGCGTATTGGAAGCAGACAATTTTTTAGTCCAAAAATGTGTGACTACATAAATGGGTTACCTATGGCCCACAGGACCAGCTACCCACATCCAGAAAGCTGCTTTTCTTAGCCCAATTCTAGTGGAATATTCTGTTTCTGTGCATTATAAGCACAAACGAGCTGAAATAGCTCCTCCGTATGGGTATTGGAAGCAGAAAATTTTTCAGTCCAAGAATGTGTGACTACATAAATGGGTTACCTATAGCCCACAGGACCAGCTACCCACATCCAGAAAGCTGCTTTTCTTAGCCCAATTCTAGTAGAGTATTCTGTTTCTGTGCATTATAAGCACAAACGAGCTGAAATAGCTCCTCCGTATGGGTATTGGAAGCAGACAATTTTTTTGTCCAAAAATGTGTGACTACATAAATGGGTTACCTATGGCCCACAGGACCAGCTACGCACATATTATATTCTGTTTCTGTGCATTATAAGCACAAACGGGCTGAAATAGCTCCTCCGTATGGGTACTGGAAGCAGAAAATTTTTCAGTCCAAAAATGTGTAAATAAATACAGGACTAGCTACGCACATCCTTAAAGTTACTTTTCTTAGCCCAATTCTAGTAGAATATTCTGTTTCTGTGCATTATATCCACAAACGAGCTGAAATAGCTCCTCCGTATGGGTATTGGAAGCAGACAATTTCTCAGTCCAAAAATGTGTGACTAAATGGGTTACCTATGGCCCACAGGACCAGCTACCCACATCCAGAAAGCTGCTTTTCTTAGCCCAATTCTAGTAGAGTATTCTGTTTCTGTGCATTATAAGCACAAACGAGCTGAAATAGCTCCTCCGTATGGGTATTGGAAGCAGACAATTTTTTTGTCCAAAAATGTGTGACTACATAAATGGGTTACCTATGGCCCACAGGACCAGCTACCCACATCCAGAAAGTTACTTTTCTTAGCCCAATTCTAGTAGAATATTCCGTTTCTGTGCATTATAAGCACAAACGAGCTGAAATAGCTCCTCCGTATGCGTATTGGAAGCAGAAAATTTTTCAGTCCAAGAATGTGTGACTACATAAATGGGTTACCTATAGCCCACAGGACCAGCTACCCACATCCAGAAAGCTGCTTTTCTTAGCCCAATTCTAGTAGAGTATTCTGTTTCTGTGCATTATAAGCACAAACGAGCTGAAATAGCTCCTCCGTATGGGTATTGGAAGCAGACAATTTTTTTGTCCAAAAATGTGTGACTACATAAATGGGTTACCTATGGCCCACAGGACCAGCTACCCACATCCAGAAAGTTACTTTTCTTAGCCCAATTCTAGTAGAATATTCCGTTTCTGTGCATTATAAGCACAAACGAGCTGAAATAGCTCCTCCGTATGCGTATTGGAAGCAGACAATTTTTTAGTCCAAAAATGTGTGACTACATAAATGGGTTACCTATGGCCCACAGGACCAGCTACCCACATCCAGAAAGCTGCTTTTCTTAGCCCAATTCTAGTGGAATATTCTGTTTCTGTGCATTATAAGCACAAACGAGCTGAAATAGCTCCTCCGTATGGGTATTGGAAGCAGAAAATTTTTCAGTCCAAGAATGTGTGACTACATAAATGGGTTACCTATAGCCCACAGGACCAGCTACCCACATCCAGAAAGCTACTTTTCTTAGCCCAATTCTAGTAGAATATTCTGTTTCTGTGCATTATAAGCACAAACGAGCTGAAATAGCTCCTCCGTATGGGTATTGGAAGCAGACAATTTTTTAGTCCAAAAATGTGTGACGACATAAATGGGTTACCTATGGCCCACAGGACCAGTTACGCACATTCTGAAAGCTACTTTTCTTAGCCCAATTCTAGTAGAATATTCTGTTTCTGTGTATTATAAGCACAAACGAGCTGAAATAGCTCCTCCGTATGGGTATTGGAAGCAGAAAATTTTTCAGTCCAAGAATGTGTGACTACATAAATGGGTTACCTATAGCCCACAGGACCAGCTACCCACATCCAGAAAGCTACTTTTCTTAGCCCAATTCTAGTAGAATATTCTGTTTCTGTGCATTATAAGCACAAACGAGCTGAAATAGCTCCTCCGTATGGGTATTGGAAGCAGACAATTTTTTAGTCCAAAAATGTGTGACTACATAAATGGGTTACCTATGGCCCACAGGACCAGCTACCCACATCCAGAAAGCTGCTTTTCTTAGCCCAATTCTAGTAGAGTATTCTGTTTCTGTGCATTATAAGCACAAACGAGCTGAAATAGCTCCTCCGTATGGGTATTGGAAGCAGACAATTTTGTTGTCCAAAAATGTGTGACTACATAAATGGGTTACCTATGGCCCACAGGACCAGCTACGCACATATTATATTCTGTTTCTGTGCATTAAAAGCACAAACGGGCTGAAATAGCTCCTTCGTATGGGTACTGGAAGCAGAAAATTTTTCAGTCCAAAAATGTGTAAATAAATACGCCAATGAAGCAGCTACGCACATCCAGAAAGTTACTTTTCTTAGCCCAATTCTAGTAGAATATTCTGTTTCTGTGCATTATAAGCACAAACGAGCTGAAATAGCTCCTCCGTATGGGTATTGGAAGCAGACAATTTTTTAGTCCAAAAATATGTGACTACATAAATGGGTTACCTATGGCCCACAGGACCAGCTACCCACATTCTGAAAGTTGCTTTTCTTAGCCCAATTCTAGTGGAATATTCTGTTTCTGTGCATTATAAGCACAAGCGTGCTGAAATAGCTTCTCCGTATGGGTATTGGAAGCAGAAAATTTTTCAGTCCAAAAATGTGTGACTAAATGGGTTACCTACAGCCAACAGGACTAGCTACGCACATCCTTAAAGTTACTTTTCTTAGCCCAATTCTAGTAGAATATTCTGTTTCTGTGCATTATATCCACAAACGAGCTGAAATAGCTCCTCCGTATGGGTATTGGAAGCAGACAATTTCTCAGTCCAAAAATGTGTGACTAAATGGGTTACCTATAGCCCACAATACCAGCTACCCACATCCAGAAAGTTACTTTTCTTAGCCCAATTCTAGTAGAATATTCCGTTTCTGTGCATTATAAGCACAAACGAGCTGAAATAGCTCCTCCGTATGCGTATTGGAAGCAGACAATTTTTTAGTCCAAAAATGTGTGACTACATAAATGGGTTACCTATGGCCCACAGGACCAGCTACCCACATCCAGAAAGCTGCTTTTCTTAGCCCAATTCTAGTGGAATATTCTGTTTCTGTGCATTATAAGCACAAACGAGCTGAAATAGCTCCTCCGTATGGGTATTGGAAGCAGAAAATTTTTCAGTCCAAGAATGTGTGACTACATAAATGGGTTACCTATAGCCCACAGGACCAGCTACCCACATCCAGAAAGCTACTTTTCTTAGCCCAATTCTAGTAGCATATTCTGTTTCTGTGCATTATAAGCACAAACGAGCTGAAATAGCTCCTCCGTATGGGTATTGGAAGCAGACAATTTTTTAGTCCAAAAATGTGTGACTACATAAATGGGTTACCTATGGCCCACAGGACCAGCTACCCACATCCAGAAAGCTGCTTTTCTTAGCCCAATTCTAGTAGAGTATTCTGTTTCTGTGCATTATAAGCACAAACGAGCTGAAATAGCTCCTCCATATGGGTATTGGAAGCAGACAATTTTTTTGTCCAAAAATGTGTGACTACATAAATGGGTTACCTATGGCCCACAGGACCAGCTACGCACATATTATATTCTGTTTCTGTGCATTATAAGCACAAACGGGCTGAAATAGCTCCTCCGTATGGGTACTGGAAGCAGAAAATTTTTCAGTCCAAAAATGTGTAAATAAATACGCCAATGAAGCAGCTACGCACATCCAGAAAGTTACTTTTCTTAGCCCAATTCTAGTAGAATATTCTGTTTCTGTGCATTATAAGCACAAACGAGCTGAAATAGCTCCTCCGTATGGGTATTGGAAGCAGACAATTTTTTAGTCCAAAAATATGTGACTACATAAATGGGTTACCTATGGCCCACAGGACCAGCTACCCACATTCTGAAAGTTGCTTTTCTTAGCCCAATTCTAGTGGAATATTCTGTTTCTGTGCATTATAAGCACAAGCGTGCTGAAATAGCTTCTCCGTATGGGTATTGGAAGCAGAAAATTTTTCAGTCCAAAAATGTGTGACTAAATGGGTTACCTATAGCCAACAGGACTAGCTACGCACATCCTTAAAGTTACTTTTCTTAGCCCAATTCTAGTAGAATATTCTGTTTCTGTGCATTATATCCACAAACGAGCTGAAATAGCTCCTCCGTATGGGTATTGGAAGCAGACAATTTCTCAGTCCAAAAATGTGTGACTAAATGGGTTACCTATAGGACACAGGACCAGCTACCCACATCCAGAAAGTTACTTTTCTTAGCCCAATTCTAGTAGAATATTCCGTTTCTGTGCATTATAAGCACAAACGAGCTGAAATAGCTCCTCCGTATGCGTATTGGAAGCAGACAATTTTTTAGTCCAAAAATGTGTGACTACATAAATGGGTTACCTATGGCCCACAGGACCAGCTACCCACATCCAGAAAGCTGCTTTTCTTAGCCCAATTCTAGTGGAATATTCTGTTTCTGTGCATTATAAGCACAAACGAGCTGAAATAGCTCCTCCGTATGGGTATTGGAAGCAGAAAATTTTTCAGTCCAAGAATGTGTGACTACATAAATGGGTTACCTATAGCCCACAGGACCAGCTACCCACATCCAGAAAGCTACTTTTCTTAGCCCAATTCTAGTAGAATATTCTGTTTCTGTGCATTATAAGCACAAACGAGCTGAAATAGCTCCTCCGTATGGGTATTGGAAGCAGACAATTTTTTAGTCCAAAAATGTGTGACGACATAAATGGGTTACCTATGGCCCACAGGACCAGTTACGCACATTCTGAAAGCTACTTTTCTTAGCCCAATTCTAGTAGAATATTCTGTTTCTGTGTATTATAAGCACAAACGAGCTGAAATAGCTCCTCCGTATGGGTATTGGAAGCAGAAAATTTTTCAGTCCAAGAATGTGTGACTACATAAATGGGTTACCTATAGCCCACAGGACCAGCTACCCACATCCAGAAAGCTACTTTTCTTAGCCCAATTCTAGTAGAATATTCTGTTTCTGTGCATTATAAGCACAAACGAGCTGAAATAGCTCCTCCGTATGGGTATTGGAAGCAGACAATTTTTTAGTCCAAAAATGTGTGACTACATAAATGGGTTACCTATGGCCCACAGGACCAGCTACCCACATCCAGAAAGCTACTTTTCTTAGCCCAATTCTAGTAGAATATTCTGTTTCTGTGTATTATAAGCACAAACGAGCTGAAATAGCTCCTCCGTATGGGTATTGGAAGCAGACAATTTTTTAGTCCAAAAATGTGTGACTACATAAATGGGTTACCTATGGCCCACAGGACGAGCTACGCACATATTATATTCTGTTTCTGTGCATTATAAGCACAAACGGGCTGAAATAGCTCCTCCGTATGGGTATTGGAAGCAGACAATTTTTTAGTCCAAAAATGTGTGACGACATAAATGGGTTACCTATGGCCCACAGGACCAGTTACGCACATTCTGAAAGCTACTTTTCTTAGCCCAATTCTAGTAGAATATTCTGTTTCTGTGCATTATAAGCACAAACGAGCTGAAATAGCTTCTCCGTATGGGTATTGGAAGCAGAAAATTTTTCAGTCCAAAAATGTGTGACTAAATGGGTTACCTATAGCCAACAGGACTAGCTACGCACATCCTTAAAGTTACTTTTCTTAGCCCAATTCTAGTAGAATATTCTGTTTCTGTGCATTATATCCACAAACGATCTGAAATAGCTCCTCCGTATGGGTATTGGAAGCAGACAATTTCTCAGTCCAAAAATGTGTGACTAAATGGGTTACCTATAGGACACAGGACCAGCTACCCACATCCAGAAAGTTACTTTTCTTAGCCCAATTCTAGTAGAATATTCCGTTTCTGTGCATAATAAGCACAAACGAGCTGAAATAGCTCCTCCGTATGCGTATTGGAAGCAGACAATTTTTTAGTCCAAAAATGTGTGACTACATAAATGGGTTACCTATGGCCCACAGGACCAGCTACCCACATCCAGAAAGCTGCTTTTCTTAGCCCAATTCTAGTAGAGTATTCTGTTTCTGTGCATTATAAGCACAAACGAGCTGAAATAGCTCCTCCGTATGGGTATTGGAAGCAGACAATTTTTTTGTACAAAAATGTGTGACTACATAAATGGGTTACCTATGGCCCACAGGACCAGCTACGCACATATTATATTCTGTTTCTGTGCATTATAAGCACAAACGGGCTGAAATAGCTCCTCCGTATGGGTACTGGAAGCAGAAAATTTTTCAGTCCAAAAATGTGTAAATAAATACGCCAATGAAGCAGCTACGCACATCCAGAAAGTTACTTTTCTTAGCCCAATTCTAGTAGAATATTCTGTTTCTGTGCATTATAAGCACAAACGAGCTGAAATAGCTCCTCCGTATGGGTATTGGAAGCAGACAATTTTTTAGTCCAAAAATATGTGACTACATAAATGGGTTACCTATGGCCCACAGGACCAGCTACCCACATTCTGAAAGTTGCTTTTCTTAGCCCAATTCTAGTGGAATATTCTGTTTCTGTGCATTATAAGCACAAGCGTGCTGAAATAGCTTCTCCGTATGGGTATTGGAAGCAGAAAATTTTTCAGTCCAAAAATGTGTGACTAAATGGGTTACCTATAGCCAACAGGACTAGCTACGCACATCCTTAAAGTTACTTTTCTTAGCCCAATTCTAGTAGAATATTCTGTTTCTGTGCATTATATCCACAAACGAGCTGAAATAGCTCCTCCGTATGGGTATTGGAAGCAGACAATTTCTCAGTCCAAAAATGTGTGACTAAATGGGTTACCTATAGGACACAGGACCAGCTACCCACATCCAGAAAGTTACTTTTCTTAGCCCAATTCTAGTAGAATATTCCGTTTCTGTGCATTATAAGCACAAACGAGCTGAAATAGCTCCTCCGTATGCGTATTGGAAGCAGACAATTTTTTAGTCCAAAAATGTGTGACTACATAAATGGGTTACCTATGGCCCACAGGACCAGCTACCCACATCCAGAAAGCTGCTTTTCTTAGCCCAATTCTAGTAGAGTATTCTGTTTCTGTGCATTATAAGCACAAACGAGCTGAAATAGCTCCTCCGTATGGGTATTGGAAGCAGACAATTTTTTTGTACAAAAATGTGTGACTACATAAATGGGTTACCTATGGCCCACAGGACCAGTTACGCACATTCTGAAAGCTACTTTTCTTAGCCCAATTCTAGTAGAATATTCTGTTTCTGTGCATTATAAGCACAAACGAGCTGAAATAGCTTCTCCGTATGGGTATTGGAAGCAGAAAATTTTTCAGTCCAAAAATGTGTGACTAAATGGGTTACCTATAGCCAACAGGACTAGCTACGCACATCCTTAAAGTTACTTTTCTTAGCCCAATTCTAGTAGAATATTCTGTTTCTGTGCATTATATCCACAAACGAGCTGAAATAGCTCCTCCGTATGGGTATTGGAAGCAGACAATTTCTCAGTCCAAAAATGTGTGACTAAATGGGTTACCTATAGGACACAGGACCAGCTACCCACATCCAGAAAGTTACTTTTCTTAGCCCAATTCTAGTAGAATATTCCGTTTCTGTGCATTATAAGCACAAACGAGCTGAAATAGCTCCTCCGTATGCGTATTGGAAGCAGACAATTTTTTAGTCCAAAAATGTGTGACTACATAAATGGGTTACCTATGGCCCACAGGACCAGCTACCCACATCCAGAAAGCTGCTTTTCTTAGCCCAATTCTAGTAGAGTATTCTGTTTCTGTGCATTATAAGCACAAACGAGCTGAAATAGCTCCTCCGTATGGGTATTGGAAGCAGACAATTTTTTTGTACAAAAATGTGTGACTACATAAATGGGTTACCTATGGCCCACAGGACCAGCTACGCACATATTATATTCTGTTTCTGTGCATTATAAGCACAAACGGGCTGAAATAGCTCCTCCGTATGGGTACTGGAAGCAGAAAATTTTTCAGTCCAAAAATGTGTAAATAAATACGCCAATGAAGCAGCTACGCACATCCAGAAAGTTACTTTTCTTAGCCCAATTCTAGTAGAATATTCTGTTTCTGTGCATTATAAGCACAAGCGTGCTGAAATAGCTTCTCCGTATGGGTATTGGAAGCAGAAAATTTTTCAGTCCAAAAATGTGTGACTAAATGGGTTACCTATAGCCAACAGGACTAGCTACGCACATCCTTAAAGTTACTTTTCTTAGCCCAATTCTAGTAGAATATTCTGTTTCTGTGCATTATATCCACAAACGAGCTGAAATAGCTCCTCCGTATGGGTATTGGAAGCAGACAATTTCTCAGTCCAAAAATGTGTGACTAAATGGGTTACCTATAGGACACAGGACCAGCTACCCACATCCAGAAAGTTACTTTTCTTAGCCCAATTCTAGTAGAATATTCCGTTTCTGTGCATTATAAGCACAAACGAGCTGAAATAGCTCCTCCGTATGCGTATTGGAAGCAGACAATTTTTTAGTCCAAAAATGTGTGACTACATAAATGGGTTACCTATGGCCCACAGGACCAGCTACCCACATCCAGAAAGCTGCTTTTCTTAGCCCAATTCTAGTGGAATATTCTGTTTCTGTGCATTATAAGCACAAACGAGCTGAAATAGCTCCTCCGTATGGGTATTGGAAGCAGAAAATTTTTCAGTCCAAGAATGTGTGACTACATAAATGGGTTACCTATAGCCCACAGGACCAGCTACCCACATCCAGAAAGCTACTTTTCTTAGCCCAATTCTAGTAGAATATTCTGTTTCTGTGCATTATAAGCACAAACGAGCTGAAATAGCTCCTCCGTATGGGTATTGGAAGCAGACAATTTTTTAGTCCAAAAATGTGTGACGACATAAATGGGTTACCTATGGCCCACAGGACCAGTTACGCACATTCTGAAAGCTACTTTTCTTAGCCCAATTCTAGTAGAATATTCTGTTTCTGTGTATTATAAGCACAAACGAGCTGAAATAGCTCCTCCGTATGGGTATTGGAAGCAGAAAATTTTTCAGTCCAAGAATGTGTGACTACATAAATGGGTTACCTATAGCCCACAGGACCAGCTACCCACATCCAGAAAGCTACTTTTCTTAGCCCAATTCTAGTAGAATATTCTGTTTCTGTGCATTATAAGCACAAACGAGCTGAAATAGCTCCTCCGTATGGGTATTGGAAGCAGATAATTTTTTAGTCCAAAAATGTGTGACTACATAAATGGGTTACCTATGGCCCACAGGACCAGCTACCCACATCCAGAAAGCTACTTTTCTTAGCCCAATTCTAGTAGAATATTCTGTTTCTGTGTATTATAAGCACAAACGAGCTGAAATTGCTCCTCCGTATGGGTATTGGAAGCAGACAATTTTTTAGTCCAAAAATGTGTGACTACATAAATGGGTTACCTATGGCCCACAGGACGAGCTACGCACATATTATATTCTGTTTCTGTGCATTATAAGCACAAACGGGCTGAAATAGGTCCTCCGTATGGGTATTGGAAGCAGACAATTTTTTAGTCCAAAAATGTGTGACGACATAAATGGGTTACCTATGGCCCACAGGACCAGTTACGCACATTCTGAAAGCTACTTTTCTTAGCCCAATTCTAGTAGAATATTCTGTTTCTGTGCATTATAAGCACAAACGAGCTGAAATAGCTTCTCCGTATGGGTATTGGAAGCAGAAAATTTTTCAGTCCAAAAATGTGTGACTAAATGGGTTACCTATAGCCAACAGGACTAGCTAGGCACATCCTTAAAGTTACTTTTCTTAGCCCAATTCTAGTAGAATATTCTGTTTCTGTGCATTATATCCACAAACGAGCTGAAATAGCTCCTCCGTATGGGTATTGGAAGCAGACAATTTCTCAGTCCAAAAATGTGTGACTAAATGGGTTACCTATAGGACACAGGACCAGCTACCCACATCCAGAAAGTTACTTTTCTTAGCCCAATTCTAGTAGAATATTCCGTTTCTGTGCATTATAAGCACAAACGAGCTGAAATAGCTCCTCCGTATGCGTATTGGAAGCAGACAATTTTTTAGTCCAAAAATGTGTGACTACATAAATGGGTTACCTATGGCCCACAGGACCAGCTACCCACATTCTGAAAGTTGCTTTTCTTAGCCCAATTCTAGTGGAATATTCTGTTTCTGTGCATTATAAGCACAAACGAGCTGAAATAGCTCCTCCGTATGGGTATTGGAAGCAGACAATTTTTTAGTCCAAAAATATGTGACTACATAAATGGGTTACCTATGGCCCACAGGACCAGCTACCCACATTCTGAAAGTTGCTTTTCTTAGCCCAATTCTAGTGGAATATTCTGTTTCTGTGCATTATAAGCACAAGCGTGCTGAAATAGCTTCTCCGTATGGGTATTGGAAGCAGAAAATTTTTCAGTCCAAAAATGTGTGACTAAATGGGTTACCTATAGCCAACAGGACTAGCTACGCACATCCTTAAAGTTACTTTTCTTAGCCCAATTCTAGTAGAATATTCTGTTTCTGTGCATTATATCCACAAACGAGCTGAAATAGCTCCTCCGTATGGGTATTGGAAGCAGACAATTTCTCAGTCCAAAAATGTGTGACTAAATGGGTTACCTATAGGACACAGGACCAGCTACCCACATCCAGAAAGTTACTTTTCTTAGCCCAATTCTAGTAGAATATTCCGTTTCTGTGCATTATAAGCACAAACGAGCTGAAATAGCTCCTCCGTATGCGTATTGGAAGCAGACAATTTTTTAGTCCAAAAATGTGTGACTACATAAATGGGTTACCTATGGCCCACAGGACCAGCTACCCACATCCAGAAAGCTGCTTTTCTTAGCCCAATTCTAGTGGAATATTCTGTTTCTGTGCATTATAAGCACAAACGAGCTGAAATAGCTCCTCCGTATGGGTATTGGAAGCAGAAAATTTTTCAGTCCAAGAATGTGTGACTACATAAATGGGTTACCTATAGCCCACAGGACCAGCTACCCACATCCAGAAAGCTACTTTTCTTAGCCCAATTCTAGTAGAATATTCTGTTTCTGTGCATTATAAGCACAAACGAGCTGAAATAGCTCCTCCGTATGGGTATTGGAAGCAGACAATTTTTTAGTCCAAAAATGTGTGACGACATAAATGGGTTACCTATGGCCCACAGGACCAGTTACGCACATTCTGAAAGCTACTTTTCTTAGCCCAATTCTAGTAGAATATTCTGTTTCTGTGTATTATAAGCACAAACGAGCTGAAATAGCTCCTCCGTATGGGTATTGGAAGCAGAAAATTTTTCAGTCCAAGAATGTGTGACTACATAAATGGGTTACCTATAGCCCACAGGACCAGCTACCCACATCCAGAAAGCTACTTTTCTTAGCCCAATTCTAGTAGAATATTCTGTTTCTGTGCATTATAAGCACAAACGAGCTGAAATAGCTCCTCCGTATGGGTATTGGAAGCAGAAAATTTTTTAGTCCAAAAATGTGTGACTACATAAATGGGTTACCTATGGCCCACAGGACCAGCTACCCACATCCAGAAAGCTACTTTTCTTAGCCCAATTCTAGTAGAATATTCTGTTTCTGTGTATTATAAGCACAAACGAGCTGAAATAGCTCCTCCGTATGGGTATTGGAAGCAGACAATTTTTTAGTCCAAAAATGTGTGACTACATAAATGGGTTACCTATGGCCCACAGGACGAGCTACGCACATATTATATTCTGTTTCTGTGCATTATAAGCACAAACGGGCTGAAATAGCTCCTCCGTATGGGTATTGGAAGCAGACAATTTTTTAGTCCAAAAATGTGTGACGACATAAATGGGTTACCTATGGCCCACAGGACCAGTTACGCACATTCTGAAAGCTACTTTTCTTAGCCCAATTCTAGTAGAATATTCTGTTTCTGTGTATTATAAGCACAAACGAGCTGAAATAGCTCCTCCGTATGGGTATTGGAAGCAGAAAATTTTTCAGTCCAAGAATGTGTGACTACATAAATGGGTTACCTATAGCCCACAGGACCAGCTACCCACATCCAGAAAGCTACTTTTCTTAGCCCAATTCTAGTAGAATATTCTGTTTCTGTGCATTATAAGCACAAACAAGCTGAAATAGCTCCTCCGTATGGGTATTGGAAGCAGACAATTTTTTATTCCAAAAATGTGTGACTACATAAATGGGTTACCTATGGCCCACAGGACCAGCTACCCACATCCAGAAAGCTACTTTTCTTAGCCCAATTCTAGTAGAATATTCTGTTTCTGTGTATTATAAGCACAAACGAGCTGAAATAGCTCCTCCGTATGGGTATTGGAAGCAGAAAATTTTTCAGTCCAAAAATGTGTAAATAAATACGCCAATGAAGCAGCTACGCACATCCAGAAAGTTACTTTTCTTAGCCCAATTCTAGTAGAATATTCTGTTTCTGTGCATTATAAACACAAACAAGCTAAAATAGTTCCTCCGTATGGCTATTGGAAGCAGAAAATTGTTCAGTCCAAAAATTTGTGACTACAGAAATGGGTTACCTATAGCCCACAGGATCAGCTACGCACATCCTGAAAGTTACTTTTCTTAGTCCAATTCTAGTGGAATATTCTGTTTCTGTCCATTATAAGCACAAGCGTGCTGAAATAGCTTCTCCGTATGGGTATTGGAGGCAGAACATTTTTCAGTCCAAAAATGTGTGAATAACCAGCTACGCACATCCTGAAAGTTACTTTTCTTAGCCCAATTCTAGTAGAATAATCTGTTTCTGTGCATTATATCCACAAACGAGCTGAAATAGCTCCTCCGTATGGGTATTGGAAGCAGACAATTTCTCAGTCCAAAAATGTGGGACTAAATGGGTTACCTATAGCCCACATAACCAGCTACGCACATCCTGAAAGTTACTTTTCTTAGCCCAATTCTAGTAGAATAATCTGTTTCTGTGCATTATAGGCACAAACGGGCTGAAATTGCTCCTTTGTATGGGTATTGGAAGCAGACAATTTTTCAGTCCAAAAATGTGGGACTAAATGGGTTACCTATAGCCCACAGGACCAGCTACGCACATCCTGAAAGTTACTTTTCTTAGCCCAATTCTAGTAGAATATTCTGTTTCTGTGCATTATAAACACAAACGAGGTGAAATAGTTCCTCCGTATGGCTATTCTAAGCAGAAAATTGTTCAGTCCAAAAATGTGTGACTACAGAAATGGGTTACCTATAGCCCACAGGATCAGCTACGCACATCCTGAAAGTTACTTTTCTTAGTCCAATTCTAGTGGAATATTCTGTTTCTGTCCATTATAAGCACAAGCGTGCTGAAATAGCTTCTCCGTATGGGTATTGGAGGCAGAAAATTTTTCAGTCCAAAAATGTGTGAATAAATGGATTACCTATAGCCCACATAACCAGCTACGCACATCCTGAAAGTTACTTTTCTTAGCCCAATTCTAGTAGAATAATCTGTTTCTGTGCATTATATCCACAAACGAGCTGAAATAGCTCCTCCGTATGGGTATTGGAAGCAGACAATTTCTCAGTCCAAAAATGTGTGACTAAATGGGTTACCTATAGGACACAGGACCAGCTACGCACATCCTGAAAGTTACTTTTCTTAGCCCAATTCTAGTGGAATATTCTGTTTCTGTGCATTATAAGCACAAACGGGCTGAAATTGCTCCTCTGTATGGGTATTGGAAGCAGAAAATTTCTCAGTCCAAAAATGTGTGAATAAATGGGTTACCTATAGCCAACAGGACCAGCTACGCACATCCTGAAAGTTACTTCTCTTAGCCCACTTCTAGTAGAGTATTCTGTTTCTGTGCATTATAAGCACAAGCGTGCTGACATAGCTTCTCCGTATGGGTATTGCAAGCAGAAAATTTTTCAGTCCAAAAATGTGTAAATAAAGGGGTTACACATACGCCAATGAAGCAGCTACGCACATCCTGAAAGTTACTTTTCTTAGCCCAATTCTAGTGGAATATTCTGTTTCTGTGCATTATAAGCACAAACGAGCTGAAAGAGCTCCTCCGTATGGGTATTGGAAGCAGACAATTTTTCAGTACAAAAATGTGTGACTAAATGGGTTACCTGTAGCCAACAGGACCAGCTACGCACATCCTGAAAGTTACTTCTCTTAGCCCAATTCTAGTAGAGTATTCTGTTTCTGTGCATTATAAGCACAAGCGTGCTGACATAGCTTCTCCGTATGGGTATTGCAAGCAGAAAATTTTTCAGTCTAAAAATGTGTAAATAAATGGGTTACACATACGCCAATGAAGCAGCTAAGCACATCCTGAAAGTTACTTTTCTTAGCCCAATTCTAGTGGAATATTCTGTTTCTGTGCATTATAAGCACATACGAGCTGAAATAGCTCCTCCGTATGGGGCCGAGCTGAGGCTACCAGGGGGGTCAGCACGGTGGCGGATAGCTGAAAGACCTATAGATATATAGGTTAGCTGCGAATAACCAATAAGCAGTCCCCGACCAAGAGCGGCAAAAATGGAGGGTGTGATGGAAAAAACACATAAGCCCAGTGAAATTTTTGTGACAGGGCGAGTAGATGCCGCCCGTAACTAAGCATCCTGTCCCTAAGGCAAGGTGTAATGCGACCCGTGCCGAGGTCTGAATGGTGCTGGGGACAAAAATCCATACAGCATCGCTAACGGAGCCCTCCAGATACCTGGCGACCTCTGGTTGTAATGTAGCCTTACCACATTACAGGGGTCTCTGATGTGGTGGACCTTCCTTTCCCCCATACTCGTGGGATCCAATATAAAATGAATCAAAATGAAAACAAAACAAACATAAAGAAAACAGAAAAAAAAGAACAAAAAAACATAGTACCAAACCCAGGAATCGAAAGTACAGAGGAAAATCCATTTAGGAGAAGCTCTGTACTGATGCGATCACCGCCGCTAAAAATAATGGAGGAGGCGATCGATAGTAAGGACGTAGGGACGCCGTCTGCACCAGCAACGGAGCAGACATCCCCACAAAAGCAGCCGGACTTCCACCTTACAGAAGCACCAACTGCTAGCTTGACGCCTGAAACTAACAAGGAAGAAAGGCGAAGAGAAAACAGCGAAGAAAGAGAAAGACGTGAAGCCATGCAATCCCTGAGAAAGAACATCAATACGTTGATAGAATTCATCAAAGGGAAAACAAACGTGCACCACGAAATCTGAAAGCTGACTAGCGCTATACGCAGACACTACAACTGTATAGCAAATTCCGAGAAAGACAACGTGGTAAAGAATAGATTGTCTAAAGCTACCCAAACCATTGAGTCATCCGAAATGAGCAAATCGGCGCCTTCTCATCCGTTGAAGCAACTACCAGAACCTAAGCGGAAAAGGACTAGATCTCCGAGCAATGAAGAACCCTCGACATTGACATACGCTGAGATAGTCACGAAAAAAACAGAAACGTCAGTGCAACAAAGCGTCCAGAAGTGCCAAAGTGAGAGGAAAGAAAAAGCCCTCCCAAAAAAACCAGGAAAGACGACAAAACCGCGAGGCAAAGATGCAGGCGAAAAAACCGCAAATGAAGACCACAACAAAGCCGAGTGGAAAAGAGTGGTAAAAAGAGGTCCAGGCAAGATACATATTAAGCCGGACGCATTGGTGATCAAAAAAACTGGAGAAACATCCTATTGCGATATACTCCGAAAAGTGAAGACCAACCCTGAGTTAAATGGTCTGGGATCGGACGTAATTCACATAAGGAAGACGGCCAAGGGAGAGTTACTGCTTGAGCTCAAGAAAGCAGCAGCTGGAAAAACCTCTGAGCACCAAAGCAAAGTAGGGCAAGTTCTCGGGGAAATGGCGGAAGTAAGGACCCTAACGCACGAGGTGCTGATTGAGTGCAAAGACCTAGACGATGTCACTACCAAAGAAGAGATCTGTCAAGCCCTTTCCGAGCAATTCGAGGAAGTACGAGGTATGCAGGCCTCATCCATCAAATCCATGAGGAAAGCCTATGCAGGAACACAAACTGCAGTCATTAGCCTCCCAATAAATGCTGCCAAAAAAGTTCTGGAGGTTGGGAGAGTTAAAATCGGATGGACTGTATGCAGAATACGGGAGAAAGTGGTGCCGCTGCGATGCTTTAGGTGCCTCAACTTCGGGCATCTAGCAAAAGCGTGTTTAAATACGGCGGACAGAAGTGAGGATTGCGTCAAGTGTGGACAAAAAGGCCACGTTTCCAAAAACTGCACCAATGATGCAAGGTGCGTGCTCTGCGAAGAAAAGGGGAGCACCAACTTCAAACACGCGGCAGGAAGCGCAGTATGTCCTGTATACCAGGAAGCTAAAAAAACCGCAAAAAGAATATGAAAGTGCTGCAATTAAATTTAAATCACTGTGAAGCGGCACAGGACCTCCTAACACAAGCCATTCGTGAGTCAAAAATAGATGTTGCCATATTATGGAATATTCTGTTTCTGTGCATTATAAGCACATACGAGCTGAAATAGCTCCTCCGTATGGGTGCTGGAAGCAGAAAACTCTTCAGTCCAAAAATATGTGACTACGTGGGTTACCTATAGCCCACAGGACCAGCTACGCACATCCTTAAAGTTACTTTTCTTAGCCCAATTCTAGTGGAATATTCTGCTTCTGTGCATTATAAGCACATACGAGCTGAAATAGCTCCTCCGTATGGGTGTTGGAAGCAGAAAACTCTTCAGTCCAAAAATGTGTGACTACATGGGTTACCTATAGCCCACAGGACCAGCTACCCACATCCTGAAAGTTACTTTTCTTAGCTCAATTCTAGTGGAATATTCTGTTTCTGTGCATTATAAGCACAAACGGGCTGAAATAGCTCCTTTGTATGGGTATTGGAAGCAGACAATTTTTCAATCAAAAAATGTGGGACTAAATGGGTTACCTATAGCCCACAGGACCAGCTACGCACAGCCTGAAATTTACTTTTCTTAGCCCAAATCTAGTGGAATATTCTGTTTCTGTGCATTATAAGCACAAACGTTCTAAAATTGCTCCTCTGTATGGGTATTGGAAGCAGAAAATTTCTCAGTCCAAAAATGTGTGAATAAATGGGTTACCTATAGCCCACAGGACCAGCTACGCGCATCCTGAAAATTACTTTTCTTAGCCCAATTCTAGTAGAGTATTCTGTTTCTGTGCATTATAAGCACAAGCGTGCTGAAATAGATTCTCCGTATGGGTATTGCAAGCAGAAAATTTTTCAGTCCAAAAATGTGTAAATAAATGGGTTACACATACGCCAATGAAGCAGCTACGCACATCCTGAAAGTTACTTTTCTTAGCCCAATTCTAGTGGAATATTCTGTTTCTGTGCATTATAGGCACATACGAGCTGAAATAGCTCATCCGTATAGGTGTTGGAAGCAGAAAACTCTTCAGTCCAAAAACGTGTGACTACATGGGTTACCTATAGCCCACAGGACCAGCTACGCACATCCTGAAAGTTACTTTTCTTAGCCCAAGTCTAGTAGAATATTCTGTTTCTGTGCATTATAAACACAAACGAGCTGAAATAGTTCCTCCGTATGGCTATTCTAAGCAGAAAATTGTTCAGTCCAAAAATGTGTGACTACAGGAATGGGTTACCTATAGCCCACAGGATCAGCTACGCACATCCTGAAAGTTACTTTTCTTAGTCCAATTCTAGTGGAATATTCTGTTTCTGTCCATTATAAGCACAAGCGTGCTGAAATAGCTTCTCCGTATGGGTATTGGAGGCAGAAAATTTTTCAGCCCAAAAATGTGTGAATAAATCGATTACCTATAGCCCACGTAACCAGCTACGCACACCCTGAAAGTTACTTTTCTTAGCCCAATTCTAGTAGAATAATCTGTTTCTGTGCATTATATCCACAAACGAGCTGAAATAGCTCCTCCGTATGGGTATTGGAAGCAGACAATTTCTCAGTCCAAAAATGTGTGACTAAATGGGTTACCTATAGGACACAGGACCAGCTACCCACATCCTGAAAGTTACTTCTCTTAGCCCAATTCTAGTAGAGTATTCTGTTTCTGTGCATTATAAGCACAAGCGTGCTGACATAGCTTCTCCGTATGGGTATTGCAAGCAGAAAATTTTTCAGTCCAAAAATGTGTAAATAAATGGGTTACACATACGCCAATGAAGCAGCTACGCACATCCTGAAAGTTACTTTTCTTAGCCCAATTCTAGTGGAATATTCTGTTTCTGTGCATTATAAGCACATACGAGGTGAAATAGCTCCTCCGTATGGGTGTTGGAAGCAGAAAACTCTTCAGTCCAAAAATATGTGACCACATGGGTTAACTATAGCCCACAGGACCAGCTACGCACATTCTTAAAGTTACTTTTCTTAGCCCAATTCTAGTGGAATATTCTGTTTCTGTGCATTATAAGCACATACGAGCTGAAATAGCTCCTCCGTATGGGTGCTGGAAGCAGAAAACTCTTCAGTCCAAAAATATGTGACTACATGGGTTACCTATAGCCCACAGGACCAGCTACCCACATCCTGAAAGTTACTTTTCTTAGCTCAATTCTAGTGGAATATTCTGTTTCTGTGCATTATAAGCACAAACGGGCTGAAATAGCTCCTTTGTATGGGTATTGGAAGCAGACAATTTTTCAATCAAAAAATGTGGGACTAAATGGGTTACCTATAGCCCACAGGATCAGCTACGCACAGCCTGAAATTTACTTTTCTTAGCCCAAATCTAGTGGAATATTCTGTTTCTGTGCATTATAAGCACAAACGGGCTGAAATTGCTCTCTGTATGGGTATTGGAAGCAGAAAATTTCTCAGTCCAAAAATGTGTGAATAAATGGGTTACCTATAGCCCACAGGACCAGCTACGCGCATCATGAAAATTACTTTTCTTAGCCCAATTCTAGTAGAGTATTCTGTTTCTGTGCATTATAAGCACAAACGAGCTGAAATAGTTCCTCCGTATGGCTATTCTAAGCAGAAAATTGTTCAGTCCAAAAATGTGTGACTACAGGAATGGGTTACCTATAGCCCACAGGATCAGCTACGCACATCCTGAAAGTTACTTTTCTTAGCCAAATTCTAGTGGAATATTCTGTTTCTGTGCATTATAAGCACAAACGGGCTGAAATTGCTCCTCTGTATGGGTATTGGAAGCAGAAAATTTCTCAGTCCAAAAATGTGTGAATAAATGGGTTACCTATAGCCAACAGGACCAGCTACGCACATCCTGAAAGTTACTTCTCTTAGCCCAATTCTAGTAGAGTATTCTGTTTCTGTGCATTATAAGCACAAGCGTGCTGACATAGCTTCTCCGTATGGGTATTGCAAGCAGAAAATTTTTCAGTCCAAAAATGTGTAAATAAATGGGTTACACATACGCCAATGAAGCAGCTACGCACATCCTGAAAGTTACTTTTCTTAGCCCAATTCTAGTGGAATATTCTGTTTCTGTGCATTATAAGCACAAACGAGCTGAAATAGCTCCACCGTATGGGTATTGGAAGCAGACAATTTTTCAGTCCAAAAATGTGTGCCTAAATGGGTTACCTGTAGCCAACAGGACCAGCTACGCACATCCTGAAAGTTACTTCTCTTAGCCCAATTCTAGTAGAGTATTCTGTTTCTGTGCATTATAAGCACAAGCGTACTGACATAGCTTCTCCGTATGGGTATTGCAAGCAGAAAATTTTTCAGTCTAAAAATGTGGAAATAAATGGGTTACACATACGCCAATGAAGCAGCTAAGCACATCCTGAAAGTTACTTTTCTTAGCCCAATTCTAGTGGAATATTCTGTTTCTGTGCATTATAAGCACATACGAGGTGAAATAGCTCCTCCGCATGGGTGTTGGAAGCAGAAAACTCTTCAGTCCAAAAATATGTGACCACATGGGTTAACTATAGCCCACAGGACCAGCTACGCACATTCTTAAAGTTACTTTTCTTAGCCCAATTCTAGTGGAATATTCTGTTTCTGTGCATTATAAGCACATACGAGCTGAAATAGCTCCTCCGTATGGGTGCTGGAAGCAGAAAACTCTTCAGTCCAAAAATATGTGACTACATGGGTTACCTATAGCCCACAGGACCAGCTACGCACATCCTTAAAGTTACTTTTCTTAGCCCAATTCTAGTGGAACATTCTGTTTCTGTGCATTATAGGCACATACGAGCTGAAATAGATCCTCCGTATAGGTGTTGGAAGCAGAAAACTCTTCAGTCCAAAAACGTGTGACTACATGGGTTACCTATAGCCCACAGGACCAGCTACGCACATTCTTAAAGTTGCTTTTCTTAGCCCAATTCTAGTGGAATATTCTGCTTCTGTGCATTATAAGCACATACGAGCTGAAATAGCTCCTCCGTATGGGTGTTGGAAGCAGAAAACTCTTCAGTCCAAAAATGTGTGACTACATGGGTTACCTATAGCCCACAGGACCAGCTACCCACATCCTGAAAGTTACTTTTCTTAGCTCAATTCTAGTGGAATATTCTGTTTCTGTGCATTATAAGCACAAACGGGCTGAAATAGCTCCTTTGTATGGGTATTGGAAGCAGACAATTTTTCAATCAAAAAATGTGGGACTAAATGGGTTACCTATAGCCCACAGGATCAGCTACGCACAGCCTGAAATTTACTTTTCTTAGCCCAAATCTAGTGGAATATTCTGTTTCTGTGCATTATAAGCACAAACGGGCTGAAATTGCTCTCTGTATGGGTATTGGAAGCAGAAAATTTCTCAGTCCAAAAATGTGTGAATAAATGGGTTACCTATAGCCCACAGGACCAGCTACGCGCATCATGAAAATTACTTTTCTTAGCCCAATTCTAGTAGAGTATTCTGTTTCTGTGCATTATAAGCACAAACGAGCTGAAATAGTTCCTCCGTATGGCTATTCTAAGCAGAAAATTGTTCAGTCCAAAAATGTGTGACTACAGGAATGGGTTACCTATAGCCCACAGGATCAGCTACGCACATCCTGAAAGTTACTTTTCTTAGTCCAATTCTAGTGGAATATTCTGTTTCTGTCCATTATAAGCACAAGCGTGCTGAAATAGCTTCTCCGTATGGGTATTGGAGGCAGAAAATTTTTCAGTCCAAAAATGTGTGAATAAATGGATTACCTATAGCCCACGTAACCAGCTACGCACACCCTGAAAGTTACTTTTCTTAGCCCAATTCTAGTAGAATAATCTGTTTCTGTGCATTATATCCACAAACGAGCTGAAATAGCTCCTCCGTATGGGTATTGGAAGCAGACACTTTCTCAGTCCAAAAATGTGTGACTAAATGGGTTACCTATAGGACACAGGACCAGCTACGCACATCCTGAAAGTTACTTTTCTTAGCCCAATTCTAGTGGAATATTCTGTTTCTGTGCATTATAAGCACAAACGGGCTGAAATTGCTCCTCTGTATGGGTATTGGAAGCAGAAAATTTTTCAGTCCAAAAATGTGTGAATAAATGGGTTACCTATAGCCCACAGGGGCAGCTACGCACATCCTGAAAGTTACTTTTCTTAGCTCAATTCTAGTGAATTATTCTGTTTCTGTTCATTATAAGCACACACAAGCTGAAATAGCTCCTCCGTATGGGTATTGGAAGCAGACAATTTTTCAGTCCAAAAATGTGTGAATAAATGGGTTGCATATAGCCCACAGGACCAGCTACGCACATCTTGAAAGTTACTTTATTTAGCTCAATTCTAGTGAATTATTCTGTTTCTGTGCATTATAAGCACACACAAGCTCAAATAGCTCCTCCGTATGGGTATTGGAAGCAGAAAATTTTTCAGTCCAAAAATGTGTGAATAAATGGGTTACCTATAGCCCACAGGGGCAGCTACGCACATCCTGAAAGTTACTTTTCTTAGCTCAATTCTAGTGAATTATTCTGTTTCTGTTCATTATAAGCACACACAAGCTGAAATAGCTCCTCCGTATGGGTATTGGAAGCAGACAATTTTTCAGTCCAAAAATGTGTGAATAAATGGGTTGCATATAGCCCACAGGACCAGCTACGCACATCTTGAAAGTTACTTTATTTAGCTCAATTCTAGTGAATTATTCTGTTTCTGTGCATTATAAGCACACACAAGCTGAAATAGCTCCTCCGTATGGGTATTGGAAGCAGACAATTTTTCATTCCAAAAATGTGTGAATAAATGGGTTGCCTATAGCCCACAGGACCAGCTACGCACATCCTGAAAGTTACTTTACTTAGCTCAATTCTAGTGAATTATTCTGTTTCTGTGCATTATAAGCACACACAAGCTGAAATAGCTCCTCCGTATGGGTATTGGAAGCAGACAATTTTTCATTCCAAAAATGTGTGAATAAATGGGTTGCCTATAGCCCACAGGACCAGCTACGCACATCCTGAAAGTTACTTTACTTAGCTAAATTCTAGTGAATTATTCTGTTTCTGTGCATTATAAGCACACACAAGCTGAAATAGCTCCTCCGTATGGGTATTGGAAGCAGAAAATTTTTCAGTCCAAAAATGTGTGAATAAATGGGTTACATATAGCCCACAGGGCCAGCTACGCACATCCTGAAAGTTACTTTTCTTAGCTCAATTCTAGTGAATTATTCTGTTTCTGTGCATTATAAGCACACACAAGCTGAAATAGCTCCTCCGTATGGGTATTGGAAGCAGAAAATTTCTCAGTCCAAAAATGTGTGAATAAATGGGTTACCTCTAGCCCACAGGACCAGCTACGCACGTTCTGAAAGTTACTTTTCTTAGCCCATTTCTAGTGGAATATTCTGTTTCTGTGCATTATAAGCACACACAAGCTGAAATAGCTCCCCTGTTTGGGTATTGGAAACAGAAAATTTTTCAGTCCAAAAATATGTGAATAAATGGGTTACTTCTAGCCCACAGGACCAGCTACGCACATCCTGAAAGTTACTTTATTTAGCTCAGTTCTAGTGAATTATTCTGTTTCTGTGCATTATAAGCACACACAAGCTGAAATAGCTCCTCCGTATGGGTATTGGAAGCAGAAAATTTTTCAGTCCAAAAATGTGTGAATAAATGGGTTGCCTATAGCCCACAGGACCAGCTACGCACATCCTGAAAGTTACTTTACTTAGCTAAATTCTAGTGAATTATTCTGTTTCTGTGCATTATAAGCACACACAAGCTGAAATAGCTCCTCCGTATGGGTATTGGAAGCAGACAATTTTTCAGTCCAAAAATGTGTGAATAAATGGGTTGCATATAGCCCACAGGACCAGCTACGCACATCTTGAAAGTTACTTTATTTAGCTCAATTCTAGTGAATTATTCTGTTTCTGTGCATTATAAGCACACACAAGCTGAAATAGCTCCTCCGTATGGGTATTGGAAGCAGAAAATTTTTCAGTCCAAAAATGTGTGAATAAATGGGTTACCTATAGCCCACAGGGGCAGCTACGCACATCCTGAAAGTTACTTTTCTTAGCTCAATTCTAGTGAATTATTCTGTTTCTGTGCATTATAAGCACACACAAGCTGAAATAGCTCCTCCGTATGGGTATTGGAAGCAGACAATTTTTCATTCCAAAAATGTGTAAATAAATGGGTTGCCTATAGCCCACAGGACCAGCTACGCACATCCTGAAAGTTACTTTACTTAGCTCAATTCTAGTGAATTATTCTGTTTCTGTGCATTATAAGCACACACAAGCTGAAATAGCTCCTCCGTATGGGTATTGGAAGCAGAAAATTTTTCAGTCCAAAAATGTGTGAATAAATGGGTTGCCTATAGCCCCCAGGACCAGCTACGCACATCCTGAAAGTTACTTTACTTAGCTAAATTCTAGTGAATTACTCTGTTTCTGTGCATTATAAGCACACGCAAGCTGAAATAGCTCCTCCGTATGGGTATTGGAAGCAGACAATTTTTCAGTCCAAAAATGTGTGAATAAATGGGTTGCCTATAGCCCACAGGACCAGCTATGCACATCCTGAAAGTTACTTTATTTAGCTCAATTTTAGTGAATTATTCTGTTTCTGTGCATTATAAGCACACACAAGCTGAAATAGCTCCTCCGTATGGGTATTGGAAGCAGAAAATTTTTCAGTCCAAAAATGTGTGAATAAATGGGTTGCCTATAGCCCCCAGGACCAGCTACGCACATCCTGAAAGTTACTTTACTTAGCTAAATTCTAGTGAATTACTCTGTTTCTGTGCATTATAAGCACACGCAAGCTGAAATAGCTCCTCCGTATGGGTATTGGAAGCAGACAATTTTTCAGTCCAAAAATGTGTGAATAAATGGGTTGCCTATAGCCCACAGGACCAGCTACGCACATCCTGAAAGTTACTTTACTTAGCCCAATTCTTGTAGAATATTCTGTTTTGCATTATAAGTACAAACGGGCTAAAATAGCTCCTCTGTATGGGTATTGGAAGCAGAAAATTTCTCAGTCCAAAAATGTGTGAATAAATGTGTTACCTATAGCCCACAGGACCAGCTACGCACATCCTGAAAATTACTTTTCTTAGCCCAATTCTTGTAGAGTATTCTGTTTCTGTGCATTATAAGCACAAACGAGCTGAAATAGCTCCTCCGTATGGGTATTGGAAGCAGACAGTTTTTCAGTCCAAAAATGTGTGAATAAATGGGTTGCCTATAGCCCACAGGACCAGCTACACACATCCTGAAAGTTACTTTACTTAGCTCAATTCTAGTGAATTATTCTGTTTCTGTGCATTATAAGCACACACAAGCTGAAATAGCTCCTCCGTATGGGTATTGGAAGCAGAAAATTTCTCAGTCCAAAAATGTGTGAATAAATGGGTTACCTCTAGCCCACAGGACCAGCTACGCACGTTCTGAAAGTTACTTTTCTTAGCCCATTTCTAGTGGAATATTCTGTTTCTGTGCATTATAAGCACACACAAGCTGAAATAGCTCCCCTGTTTGGGTATTGGAAACAGAAAATTTTTCAGTCCAAAAATATGTGAATAAATGGGTTACTTCTAGCCCACAGGACCAGCTACGCACATCCTGAAAGTTACTTTATTTAGCTCAGTTCTAGTGAATTATTCTGTTTCTGTGCATTATAAGCACACACAAGCTGAAATAGCTCCTCCGTATGGGTATTGGAAGCAGAAAATTTTTCAGTCCAAAAATGTGTGAATAAATGGGTTGCCTATAGCCCACAGGACCAGCTACGCACATCCTGAAAGTTACTTTACTTAGCTAAATTCTAGTGAATTATTCTGTTTCTGTGCATTATAAGCACACACAAGCTGAAATAGCTCCTCCGTATGGGTATTGGAAGCAGACAATTTTTCAGTCCAAAAATGTGTGAATAAATGGGTTGCATATAGCCCACAGGACCAGCTACGCACATCTTGAAAGTTACTTTATTTAGCTCAATTCTAGTGAATTATTCTGTTTCTGTGCATTATAAGCACACACAAGCTGAAATAGCTCCTCCGTATGGGTATTGGAAGCAGAAAATTTTTCAGTCCAAAAATGTGTGAATAAATGGGTTACCTATAGCCCACAGGGGCAGCTACGCACATCCTGAAAGTTACTTTTCTTAGCTCAATTCTAGTGAATTATTCTGTTTCTGTGCATTATAAGCACACACAAGCTGAAATAGCTCCTCCGTATGGGTATTGGAAGCAGACAATTTTTCATTCCAAAAATGTGTAAATAAATGGGTTGCCTATAGCCCACAGGACCAGCTACGCACATCCTGAAAGTTACTTTACTTAGCTCAATTCTAGTGAATTATTCTGTTTCTGTGCATTATAAGCACACACAAGCTGAAATAGCTCCTCCGTATGGGTATTGGAAGCAGACAATTTTTCAGTCCAAAAATGTGTGAATAAATGGGTTGCCTATAGCCCACAGGACCAGCTATGCACATCCTGAAAGTTACTTTATTTAGCTCAATTTTAGTGAATTATTCTGTTTCTGTGCATTATAAGCACACACAAGCTGAAATAGCTCCTCCGTATGGGTATTGGAAGCAGACAATTTTTCAGTCCAAAAATGTGTGAATAAATGGGTTGCATATAGCCCACAGGACCAGCTACGCACATCTTGAAAGTTACTTTATTTAGCTCAATTCTAGTGAATTATTCTGTTTCTGTGCATTATAAGCACACACAAGCTGAAATAGCTCCTCCGTATGGGTATTGGAAGCAGAAAATTTTTCAGTCCAAAAATGTGTGAATAAATGGGTTACCTATAGCCCACAGGGGCAGCTACGCACATCCTGAAAGTTACTTTTCTTAGCTCAATTCTAGTGAATTATTCTGTTTCTGTGCATTATAAGCACACACAAGCTGAAATAGCTCCTCCGTATGGGTATTGGAAGCAGAAAATTTTTCAGTCCAAAAATGTGTGAATAAATGGGTTGCCTATAGCCCCCAGGACCAGCTACGCACATCCTGAAAGTTACTTTACTTAGCTAAATTCTAGTGAATTACTCTGTTTCTGTGCATTATAAGCACACGCAAGCTGAAATAGCTCCTCCGTATGGGTATTGGAAGCAGACAATTTTTCAGTCCAAAAATGTGTGACTACATGGGTTACCTACATATAGCCCACAGGACCAGCTACGCACATCCTTAAAGTTACTTTACTTAGCTAAATTCTAGTGAATTACTCTGTTTCTGTGCATTATAAGCACACACAAGCTGAAATAGCTCCTTCGTATGGGTATTGGAAGCAGAAAATTTTTCAGTCCAAAAATGTGTGAATAAATGGGTTGCCTATAGCCCACAGGACCAGCTACGCACATCCTGAAAGTTACTTTACTTAGCTAAATTCTAGTGAATTATTCTGTTTCTGTGCATTATAAGCACACACAAGCTGAAATAGCTCCTCCGTATGGGTATTGGAAGCAGACAATTTTTCAGTCCAAAAATGTGTGAATAAATGGGTTGCATATAGCCCACAGGACCAGCTACGCACATCTTGAAAGTTACTTTATTTAGCTCAATTCTAGTGAATTATTCTGTTTCTGTGCATTATAAGCACACACAAGCTGAAATAGCTCCTCCGTATGGGTATTGGAAGCAGAAAATTTTTCAGTCCAAAAATGTGTGAATAAATGGGTTACCTATAGCCCACAGGGGCAGCTACGCACATCCTGAAAGTTACTTTTCTTAGCTCAATTCTAGTGAATTATTCTGTTTCTGTGCATTATAAGCACACACAAGCTGAAATAGCTCCTCCGTATGGGTATTGGAAGCAGACAATTTTTCAGTCCAAAAATGTGTGAATAAATGGGTTGCATATAGCCCACAGGACCAGCTACGCACATCCTGAAAGTTACTTTATTTAGCTCAGTTCTAGTGAATTATTCTGTTTCTGTGCATTATAAGCACACACAAGCTGAAATAGCTCCTCCGTATGGGTATTGGAAGCAGAAAATTTTTCAGTCCAAAAATGTGTGAATAAATGGGTTGCCTATAGCCCACAGGACCAGCTACGCACATCCTGAAAGTTACTTTACTTAGCTAAATTCTAGTGAATTATTCTGTTTCTGTGCATTATAAGCACACACAAGCTGAAATAGCTCCTCCGTATGGGTATTGGAAGCAGACAATTTTTCAGTCCAAAAATGTGTGAATAAATGGGTTGCATATAGCCCACAGGACCAGCTACGCACATCTTGAAAGTTACTTTATTTAGCTCAATTCTAGTGAATTATTCTGTTTCTGTGCATTATAAGCACACACAAGCTGAAATAGCTCCTCCGTATGGGTATTGGAAGCAGAAAATTTTTCAGTCCAAAAATGTGTGAATAAATGGGTTACCTATAGCCCACAGGGGCAGCTACGCACATCCTGAAAGTTACTTTTCTTAGCTCAATTCTAGTGAATTATTCTGTTTCTGTGCATTATAAGCACACACAAGCTGAAATAGCTCCTCCGTATGGGTATTGGAAGCAGACAATTTTTCATTCCAAAAATGTGTAAATAAATGGGTTGCCTATAGCCCACAGGACCAGCTACGCACATCCTGAAAGTTACTTTACTTAGCTCAATTCTAGTGAATTATTCTGTTTCTGTGCATTATAAGCACACACAAGCTGAAATAGCTCCTCCGTATGGGTATTGGAAGCAGAAAATTTTTCAGTCCAAAAATGTGTGAATAAATGGGTTGCCTATAGCCCCCAGGACCAGCTACGCACATCCTGAAAGTTACTTTACTTAGCTAAATTCTAGTGAATTACTCTGTTTCTGTGCATTATAAGCACACGCAAGCTGAAATAGCTCCTCCGTATGGGTATTGGAAGCAGACAATTTTTCAGTCCAAAAATGTGTGAATAAATGGGTTGCCTATAGCCCACAGGACCAGCTATGCACATCCTGAAAGTTACTTTATTTAGCTCAATTTTAGTGAATTATTCTGTTTCTGTGCATTATAAGCACACACAAGCTGAAATAGCTCCTCCGTATGGGTATTGGAAGCAGAAAATTTTTCAGTCCAAAAATGTGTGAATAAATGGGTTGCCTATAGCCCCCAGGACCAGCTACGCACATCCTGAAAGTTACTTTACTTAGCTAAATTCTAGTGAATTACTCTGTTTCTGTGCATTATAAGCACACGCAAGCTGAAATAGCTCCTCCGTATGGGTATTGGAAGCAGACAATTTTTCAGTCCAAAAATGTGTGAATAAATGGGTTGCCTATAGCCCACAGGACCAGCTACGCACATCCTGAAAGTTACTTTACTTAGCCCAATTCTTGTAGAATATTCTGTTTTGCATTATAAGTACAAACGGGCTAAAATAGCTCCTCTGTATGGGTATTGGAAGCAGAAAATTTCTCAGTCCAAAAATGTGTGAATAAATGTGTTACCTATAGCCCACAGGACCAGCTACGCACATCCTGAAAATTACTTTTCTTAGCCCAATTCTTGTAGAGTATTCTGTTTCTGTGCATTATAAGCACAAACGAGCTGAAATAGCTCCTCCGTATGGGTATTGGAAGCAGACAGTTTTTCAGTCCAAAAATGTGTGAATAAATGGGTTGCCTATAGCCCACAGGACCAGCTACACACATCCTGAAAGTTACTTTACTTAGCTCAATTCTAGTGAATTATTCTGTTTCTGTGCATTATAAGCACACACAAGCTGAAATAGCTCCTCCGTATGGGTATTGGAAGCAGACAATTTTTCAGTCCAAAAATGTGTGAATAAATGGGTTGCCTATAGCCCACAGGACCAGCTACGCACATCCTGAAAGTTACTTTACTTAGCCCAATTCTAGTAAAATATTCTGTTTTGCATTATAAGCACAAACGAACTGAAATAGCTCCTCTGTTTGGGTATTGGAAGCAGAAAACTTTACAGTTGAAAAATGTGTGAATAAATGTGTTACCTATAGCCCACAGGACCAGCTACGCACATCCTTAAAGTTACTTTTCTTAGCCCAATTCTAGTGGAATATTCTGTTTCTGTCCATTATAAGCACATTCGAGCTGAAATAGCTCCTCCGTATGGGTATTAGAAGCAGACAATTTTTCATTCCAAAAATGTGTGAATAAATGGGTTGCCTATAGCCCACAGGACCAGCTACGCACATTCTGAAAGTTACTTTACTTAGTTAAATTCTAGTGAATTATTCTGTTTCTGTGCATTATAAGCACACACAAGCTGAAATAGCTCCTCCGTATGGGTATTGGAAGCAGACAATTTTTCAGTCCAAAAATGTGTGAATAAATGGGTTGCCTATAGCCCACAGGACCAGCTACGCACATCCTCAAAGTTACTTTACTTAGCTAAATTCTAGTGAATTACTCTGTTTCTGTGCATTATAAGCACACACAAGCTGAAATAGCTCCTCCGTATGGGTATTGGAAGCAGACAATTTTTCAGTCCAAAAATGTGTGAATAAATGGGTTGCCTATAGCCCACAGGACCAGCTACGCACATCCTGAAAGTTACTTTATTTAGCTCAATTCTAGTGAATTATTCTGTTTCTGTGCATTATAAGCACACACAAGCTGAAGTAGCTCCTCCGTATGGGTATTGGAAGCAGAACATTTTTCAGTCCAAAAATGTGTGAATAAATGGGTTGCCTATAGCCCACAGGACCAGCTACGCACATCCTGAAAGTTACTTTATTAAGCTCAATTCTAGTGAATTATTCTGTTTCTGTGCATTATAAGCACACACAAGCTGAAATAGCTCCTCCGTATGGGTATTGGAAGCAGAACATTTTTCAGTCCAAAAATGTGTGAATAAATGGGTTGCCTATAGCCCACAGGACCAGCTACGCACATCCTGAAAGTTACTTTATTAAGCTCAATTCTAGTGAATTATTCTGTTTCTGTGCATTATAAGCACACACAAGCTGAAATAGCTCCTCCGTATGGGTATTGGAAGCAGACAATTTTTCTGTCCAAAAATGTGTGAATAAATGGGTTGCCTATAGCCCACAGGACCAGCTACGCACATCCTTAAAGTTACTTTTCTTAGCCCAATTCTAGTGGACTATTCTGTTTCTGTGCATTATAAGCACATTCGAGCTGAAATAGCTCCTCCGTATGGGTATTAGAAGCAGACAATTTTTCATTCCAAAAATGTGTGAATAAATGGGTTGCCTATAGCCCACAGGACCAGCTACGCACATCCTGAAAGTTACTCTATTTAGCTCAATTCTAGTGAATTATTCTGTTTCTGTGCATTATAAGCACACACAAGCTGAAATAGCTCCTCCGTATGGGTATTGGAAGCAGACAATTTTTCAGTCCAAATATGTGTGAATAAATGGGTTGCCTATAGCCCACAGGACCAGCTACACACATCCTGAAAGTTACTTTACTTAGCTCAATTCTAGTGAATTATTCTGTTTCTGTGCATTATAAGCACACACAAGCTGAAATAGCTCCTCCGTATGGGTATTGGAAGCAGACAGTTTTTCAGTCCAAAAATGTGTGAATAAATGGGTTGCCTATAGCCCACAGGACCAGCTACACACATCCTGAAAGTTACTTTACTTAGCTCAATTCTAGTGAATTATTCTGTTTCTGTGCATTATAAGCACACACAAGCTGAAATAGCTCCTCCGTATGGGTATTGGAAGCAGACAATTTTTCAGTCCAAAAATGTGTGAATAAATGGGTTGCCTATAGCCCACAGGACCAGCTACGCACATCCTGAAAGTTACTTTACTTAGCCCAATTCTAGTAAAATATTCTGTTTTGCATTATAAGCACAAACGAACTGAAATAGCTCCTCCGTATGGGTATTGGAAGCAGACAGTTTTTCAGTCCAAAAATGTGTGAATAAATGGGTTGCCTATAGCCCACAGGACCAGCTACACACATCCTGAAAGTTACTTTACTTAGCTCAATTCTAGTGAATTATTCTGTTTCTGTGCATTATAAGCACACACAAGCTGAAATAGCTCCTCCGTATGGGTATTGGAAGCAGACAATTTTTCAGTCCAAATATGTGTGAATAAATGGGTTGCCTATAGCCCACAGGACCAGCTACACACATCCTGAAAGTTACTTTACTTAGCTCAATTCTAGTGAATTATTCTGTTTCTGTGCATTATAAGCACACACAAGCTGAAATAGCTCCTCCGTATGGGTATTGGAAGCAGAAAATTTTTCAGTCCAAAAATGTGTGAATAAATGGGTTGCCTATAGCCCACAGGACCAGCTACGCACATCCTGAAAGTTACTTTACTTAGCTAAATTCTAGTGCATTACTCTGTTTCTGTGCATTATAAGCACACGCAAGCTGAAATAGCTCCTCCGTATGGGTATTGGAAGCAGACAATTTTTCAGTCCAAAAATGTGTGAATAAATGGGTTGCCTATAGCCCACAGGACCAGCTACGCACATCCTGAAAGTTACTTTATTAAGCTCAATTCTAGTGAATTATTCTGTTTCTGTGCATTATAAGCACACACAAGCTGAAATAGCTCCTCCGTATGGGTATTGGAAGCAGAACATTTTTCAGTCCAAAAATGTGTGAATAAATGGGTTGCCTATAGCCCACAGGACCAGCTACGCACATCCTGAAAGTTACTTTACTTAGCTCAATTCTAGTGAATTATTCTGTTTCTGTGCATTATAAGCACACACAAGCTGAAATAGCTCCTCCGTATGGGTATTGGAAGCAGACAATTTTTCTGTCCAAAAATGTGTGAATAAATGGGTTGCCTATAGCCCACAGGACCAGCTACGCACATCCTAAAAGTTACTTTACTTAGCTAAATTCTAGTGAACTACTCTGTTTCTGTGCATTATAAGCACACACAAGCTGAAATAGCTCCTCCGTATGGATATTGGAAGCAGACAATTTTTCAGTCCAAAAATGTGTGAATAAATGGATTATATATAGCCCACAGGACCAGCTACGCATGTTCTGAAAGTTACTTTTCTTAGCCCAATTCTAGTGGAGTATTCTGTTCCTGTGCATTATAAGCACAAACGAGCTAAAATAGCTCCTCTGTTTGGGTATTGGAAGCAGAAAATTTTTCAGTCCAAAAATGTGTGAATAAATGGGTTACCTCTAGCCCACAGGACCAGCTACGCACGTTCTGAAAGTTACTTTTCTTAGCCCATTTCTAGTGGAATATTCTGTTTCTGTGCATTATAAGCACACACAAGCTGAAATAGCTCCCCTGTTTGGGTATTGGAAACAGAAAATTATTCAGTCCAAAAATATGTGAATAAATGGGTTACTTCTAGCCCACAGGACCAGCTACGCACATCCTGAAAGTGACTTTTCTTCGCTCAATTCTAGTAGGATATTCTTTTCTGTGCATTATAAGCACAAACGAGCTGAAATAGCTCCTCCATATGGGTATTGGAAGCAGAAAATTTTTCAGTCCAAAAATGTGTGAATAAATGGGTTGCCTATAGCCCACAGGACCAGCTACGCACATCCTAAAAGTTACTTTACTTAGCTAAATTCTAGTGAACTACTCTGTTTCTGTGCATTATAAGCACACACAAGCTGAAATAGCTCCTCCGTATGGGTATAGGAAGCAGACAATTTTTCAGTCCAAAAATGTGTGAATAAATGGGTTGCCTATAGCCCACAGGACCAGCTATGCACATCCTGAAAGTTACTTTATTTAGCTCAATTCTAGTGAATTATTCTGTTTCTGTGCATTATAAGCACACACAAGCTGAAATAGCTCCTCCGTATGGGTATTGGAAGCAGACAATTTTTCATTCCAAAAATGTGTGAATAAATGGGTTGCCTATAGCCCACAGGACCAGCTACGCACATCCTGAAAGTTACTTTACTTAGCCCAATTCTAGTAGAATATTCTGTTTTGCATTATAAGTACAAACGGGCTAAAATAGCTCCTCTGTATGGGTATTGGAAGCAGAAAATTTCTCAGTCCAAAAATGTGTGAATAAATGGGTTACCTCTAGCCCACAGGACCAGCTACGCACGTTCTGAAAGTTACTTTTCTTAGCCCATTTCTAGTGGGATATTCTGTTTCTGTGCATTATAAGCACACACAAGCTGAAAGAGCTCCCCTGTTTGGGTATTGGAAACAGAAAATTTTTCAGTCCAAAAATATGTGAATAAATGGGTTACTTCTAGCCCACAGGACCAGCTACGCACATCCTGAATGTGACTTTTCTTCGCTCAATTCTAGTAGGATATTCTTTTCTGTGCATTATAAGCACAAACGAACTGAAATAGCTCCTCCATATGGGTATTGGAAGCAGAAAATTTTTCAGTCCAAAAATGTGTGTATAAATGGGTTACCTATAGCCCACAGGGCCAGCTACGCACATCCTGAAAGTTACTTTTCTTAGCTCAATTCTAGTGAATTATTCTGTTTCTGTGCATTATAAGCACACACAAGCTGAAATAGCTCCTCCGTATGGGTATTGGAAGCAGAAAATTTTTCAGTCCAAAAATGTGTGAATAAATGGGTTGCCTATAGCCCACAGGACCAGCTACGCACATCCTGAAAGTTACTCTATTTAGCTCAATTCTAGTGAATTATTCTGTTTCTGTGCATTATAAGCAAACACAAGCTGAAATAGCTCCTCCGTATGGGTATTGGAAGCAGAACATTTTTCAGTCCAAAAATGTGTGAATAAATGGGTTGCCTATAGCCCACAGGACCAGCTACGCACATCCTGAAAGTTACTTTATTAAGCTCAATTCTAGTGAATTATTCTGTTTCTGTGCATTATAAGCACACACAAGCTGAAATAGCTCCTCCGTATGGGTATTGGAAGCAGAACATTTTTCAGTCCAAAAATGTGTGAATAAATGGGTTGCCTATAGCCCACAGGACCAGCTACGCACATCCTGAAAGTTACTTTACTTAGCTCAATTCTAGTGAATTATTCTGTTTCTGTGCATTATAAGCACACACAAGCTGAAATAGCTCCTCGGTATGGGTATTGGAAGCAGACAATTTTTCAGTCCAAAAATGTGTGAATAAATGGGTTGCCTATAGCCCACAGGACCAGCTACGCACATCCTAAAAGTTACTCTATTTAGCTCAATTCTAGTGAATTATTCTGTTTCTGTGCATTATAAGCACACACAAGCTGAAATAGCTCCTCCGTATGGATATTGGAAGCAGACAATTTTTCAGTTCAAAAATGTGTGAATAAATGGATTATATATAGCCCAAGTTGAAAGCTGAAAGTTACTTTTCTTAGCCCAATTCTAGTGGAGTATTCTGTTCCTGTGCATTTTAAGCACAAATGAGCTAAAATAGCTCCTCTGTTTGGGTATTGGAAGCAGAAAATTTTTCAGTCCAAAAATGTGTGAATAAATGAGTTACCTCTAGCCCACAGGACCAGCTACGCACGTTCTGAAAGTTACTTTTCTTAGCCCATTTCTAGTGGAATATTCTGTTTCTGTGCATTATAAGCACACACAAGCTGAAATAGCTCCCCTGTTTGGGTATTGGAAACAGAAAATTATTCAGTCCAAAAATATGTGAATAAATGGGTTACTTCTAGCCCACAGGACCAGCTACGCACATCCTGAAAGTGACTTTTCTTCGCTCAATTCTAGTAGGATATTCTTTTCTGTGCATTATAAGCACAAACGAGCTGAAATAGCTCCTCCATATGGGGGTGTAAAGCGTAATTCAACTTACAAACTGCCAACCTCACCTGCACGTGGTACACCCTGCTTGCGACTGACGAGGCTCTGGCGACCGAGTAGGGGCGGTATAACTCCCACCCCGCCGGGAGGAAAAGCCCTGGCCAACGAGGGACCGCGTACGCGGCACCAATCGAAAACGAAAACAAAATATGATATGATATGGAAACGAAATATGATATATGTACGAATGGAACTGTATCAGGACAAAGGCATTAAGACCGAGCCCAGTAAGGTCTTAATTAATGGATACTGGAAATAACGATCTGGAACTGAAGACATGAGGGCTGACGTGTGTGGTATTCTGCTACCTGAGTAGGCAAGAGTGAAATCTTGCTGAAATGGCTTTCAGGCCAATGCCACATGCGCCCCCGTCCCGTTAAAACCATGGCAGGCCTCAAAGTACGTTCAATGTCTCGTCACCATTAAGTTGGTGGTGTAGGTACAGATGTAACATTCCTGTTTAGCACCGATCTGGCTCTGACATAAGACCTCATAAAGGCTTGTGCCAACCCTTGCATGGCCTCACTGCTTGCATAGATAACCATGAGATCCTAGGGTGACTACACATCCGAGCATTGATAGCGGCTTTGAGTGGGGACCCACCAGAAATGAATACAAACAATACAAACAATACAAACAAAAGGAGCGACGGTAGTAGAAACAGCACCAATGAGAAGGCAGTGAACCCCTTCCTAAGGAGCTCCAAGATGCCGAGGTCACCAGGTGACCAAGCGGCAGCACCACAGAGAAGTCTGGAAGGACGCGAGTCACCAGCAAGGAAGGAGACGACGAGCGAACCGGCCCCATTGGTATCGGCTCCACCAGGAGTCACAAGGGAAACCACAGCAACAAGCGAAGGTGACACCAGCTCACGTGTGGTAGCTAGCAATCCAATGACGATTGGAGGAACACCGGAAGCTCGAAGAAGCGAAGACGGCTCAGAAGCCCTTGAGAAACTAGGGCGGAAAATCGCAGAACTGCAGGATGCAATGAGTACCCAACGTCACATCAACCAAGCCATGAGGGATCTTGTGCGAAGTATCTCGGTACTGCATAGAAGAGCAGTGAAGGAAAAAACATCAACGAAGGATAATAGCAAGGATCGGGCCAACAAAAGCGCGCAGACCTCTCCAGCCTTAAAACCAAACATGGAGGGAGAAGCGAAACGACAAAGAGAGGCCGAAGACCAGCTGCCAACACCAAAAAAAGGAAAGCGAACAGCAGCTAATCTAGAAGCAGAAGCGGAGGAAGAAGCCGCACCTACCGGAGCACGGGAATGGAAGGTAGTGCCGAAACGACAAAAAAGTCGAGTGAAGGCAAAACATAAAACAGAGAGGAAAACCCAAGGAGAAAAGGAAAATGGAAAAGGGGAAAAAAGGCCAGACAAAACAGAGAAGCAAGGTGGTAGGACCAGGAAAAAACCCGGAAGGCCCGATGCTATACTAATATCGAAAACAGGGGAAACGTCCTACGCAAGCATCCTTAAAATGATGAAGTCAAAGCCAGAGCTTAAAGAACTCGGGGAGAGCGTTAACAAGATTAGGAAAACGGCGAAAGGGGAACTGCTCTTTGAACTTAACAAGGCCAATAACGGAAAAACCGAGCAACTCAAAGAAGAGATGGCGAAAGTACTACAAAGTGAAGCAAAGGTGAAGTCCTTATGTCATCTAGTAACAGTCGAATGTCGCGACTTGGACGAGGTCACAACCCCGGAGGACATCTGCAAGGCAATCGGAGAGCAGTTCCCAGCATCAGCTGAAATAACCACTGATGCTGTTAAATCCCTCCGAATGGCAAGGGGAGGAACTCAAACTGCACTCATTAATCTTACACCTAATGAGGCATCTAAGATGATCGCCGCAGGACATATGCGCGTGGGATGGGTACGCTGCAGGATCCGGGAGCACTTAGCACCGACACAATGCTATAGATGCCTCGAGTATGGACATGTTGCAAGACATTGCAAGAATGAAAACGACCGCACGGGCACATGTCTACGATGTGGAGGCAAAGGACACATTGCGAAGAAGTGCACAGCGAAACCAACATGTGCCATATGCGAACCAGGATGTAAAGGGGGAAATGAACACCCAACTGGAAGTTTTAGATGCGCAGCCTATAAAAGCGCATTCCGAGAAATGGCAAAGCGATCATGAAGTGCATCCAAATTAACCTAAACCATTGCGAAGCCGCCCAGGATCTACTCACACAAACGGCGAGAGAAGAAAACGCGGATGTAGCTCTTATCTGCGAACAGTACAAAACACCTTACTGCAGCGGAAGATGGGTAGAAGACCAGAGCAAAAAGGCAGCGATATGGACGTGCGGCACTTACCCCTTCGAACGCAAGGATCCGGGAAGGCGGCAAAACTTCGTCTACGCCAAAGTGAAGGGAATTCACTTTTTCAGCTGTTATGCCCCACCTAGCGCGACTATGCATGAATACTGCCAAATGCTGGACAGCCTTGTAGCCGAAGCACGAGAGAAGTCACCAAAGATTATAGCCGGAGACTTCAATGCATGGGCAGTAGAATGGAACAGTGCCAGGACAAACCAGAGAGGCGAGACGCTCCTTGAGGCCTTTGCTAGCCTCGATCTAGTGTTACTCAACCAGGGAAATAGTAACACTTTTGACAATGGTAGGGCAGGTTCCATCATCGACCTAACATTCGCCAGCAGGTCAATAGCGAGAAAAATAAAATGGCATGTCTCAGACCTGTATACACACAGCGACCACTATGCCATCATTTTTGAGACAGAGGGTAAAGATCGACCCCAGCGGCGCTACCGCTATAACCTGGAGAAAGTACAAAAGCTGGGCTGGAAAACAGATAATTTAGATAATGAGATACTTGAATACGTTCTGGAAACTATGGATACACCAACGGGCGCAGCAGAACAACAAGCCAAAGAAGCGACAAGGTCCCTATCCCGAGGATGTAATGCTTCCATGCCACGTAAAAGGAAAGGAAACGGCAGAAAACCTGTATATTGGTGGAGTGAGGACATCTCGAATCTGCGCGCAGATTGCTTCAGAATGCGTAGACGGCAACAGAGAGCCAGACGCAGAGACATAGGAGAGTACGAAGTCCTACGGGACCAATTCCAAACTAAAAGGAAAGAGCTCCGCAAACTGATTAAAAAGAGCAAACGAGAATCGTTTCAGGCACTGAGAGATGAACTGCAGCATAACCCATGGGGAAGTGCGTATCAAATAGTTATGAAAAAACTGAAACATGTTACGGCAGCGGCACCGACATGTCCGAACATGATGCGCTTGATCGTTAACACTCTATTTCCGGCGAAAGATGAGGTCCCGATACTCTATCAAGAAACGTCAGCGGAAGCGGAGATAATACCGCCAGTAACAACTGAGGAAATCCTAGAAGCTGCAGCAGCGTTAAATATCAACAAGACGCCAGGAATGGACGGAATCCCGAACCTGGTCCTTAAAAAAGCGATCAAGATAAGGCCAGAGATCTTCACACAATTGTATACGACATGCTTAGTGGAAGGGGAATTCCCACTACAGTGGAAAAGACAGCGGCTAGTCCTCATACCGAAGGGTAACAAGCCACCTGACCAGCCGTCGTCATACAGGCCGCTGTGCATGCTCGACACAATGGGAAAAATTCTAGAGAAAATTATACGAGCAAGACTCGAGAGACACACTGAAGGAGACCACGGGCTCTCCAACCAACAGTATGGCTTCAGAAAGAAGCGAAGCACCATACATGCTATAGAGGCAGTGTGCAACATTGCGCGTGAAGCAATCGCGGGAAGAAGATGGTTAGGAGGGACAAAGCGGTACTGTGCCGTCATAACACTCGACATAAAAAACGCTTTCAACTCAGTCAGCTGGAACTGTATAAGCAGAGCCTTATGCAACCTGCAGACACCTAACTATATAAGGAGAATAATCGCCAGCTACCTCAAAGACAGAACCCTTCACTACGACACAGAAGAAGGGCCAAAGGAATATAACATTACTGGAGGAGTTCCGCAAGGGTCAGTGCTTGGCCCAGTGTTGTGGAACATAATGTACGATGGGATCCTAAGAATACCAAAGCTGAGCGGAGTCCACATCATTGGCTACGCGGACGATATTGCAGTAGTTGTTGTGGCAAAAACGATTACCGAAACGTCAGAGAAATGTGGGCATGCCATCAGAGATGTCAGGGCCTGGCTACAGACATCAAACTTAGAACTGGCGGACCACAAAACAGAAGCAGTACTAATAAGCAGCAGAAAAAGGGTAGAATACCTCACCATACAGGTTGGCGAGCATACCATTGAGTCGAGCCCACACATTAGATACCTGGGAATGCTGTTGGACCACAGGCTCAGTTTCAAAGAGCACCTAAGATACGCAGGTGAAAAAGCCTCCAGGGCAGTAGCGGCACTGTCGAGGATAATGCCAAGTGTAGGAGGACCCAGGCAGCCAATCAGAAACCTGTTAGCAACAGTGAGCAAGTCGATGCTTATGTACGCGTCTCCCGTGTGGGCATCAGCGTCGGAAGTCAAGTCGTACATGAAATACATGAACGCATCGCACCGAGTCGCTTCGATAAGAGTATGCTGCGCTTTTAGAACTGTGTCTGCGGAAGCCATAAGCGTGATATCGGGCAGAATGCCTATTGACTTAGAAGTCAAAAAGGCAGCCAAACAACGTGGAACCGAGCCGGAACAAAGAAGAATAGCTGGCGCTGCCATCCAGGCACAGTGGCAAGACAGATGGGATACTACCACCAAGGGGAGATGGACCCACACATTAATCCCCAACATAGAGGAGTGGAACAGTAGAGGACACGGAGAGGTAAACTACTACCTAACGCAATTCCTCTCGGGGCATGGATGCTTCCGGGAGTACCTCTACAAATACAAACATGCGGATGACCCATATTGCCCGCATTGCGATGGGAAAACCCAGAATGCAGAGCATATCCTGATGGAATGCCGAGGATACTCGACGGCCAGGGATATACTCGAAATGGCAATAGGTGGACAGGTGACACCAAGAGGGCTGATAACTTTCATGCTAACGACGTCTGAAGCCTGGGAGACGGCAAATGAAGTTATCGCAATGATAATGCAGCAGCTTCGCCTGGAAGAAAGAGCAACCCGACGGTAAGAATCTGCAAACCCCGGCAAATATGTACATGGATCAACGCATACGCACACTACCAAGCAACCGAACGCCACGAACCGACCACATCCACATACACATACTCATACACACAACCAGAGCTACGAAATGCGCATATAAGCAGTCAAACGCTCGCGACATGAACCGACATACACACCTGACACAATGGTAGATGCATGCATACATACATACGTACATTATACACGCACCGACAGACAGACATTCGTGCATTCGCACTTACACCTCCGGACATGCAGACTAAGAGAGAAGCAGCTACGGCTGAAAACCCCCCCTGTGATGAAATGCCTAACGGCGGTACCGTGGGGAACCGGGGTTTGAGGCAGAGGTGGTTTTAGTGGATTAAAGTCCCACACTCAGGCTTTCGATGCTTTCCACCTTCTTACAAAAAAAAAAAAAAAAAAAAAGCTCCTCCATATGGGTATTGGAAGCAGAAAATTTTTCAGTCCAAAAATGTGTGAATAAATGGGTTGCCTATAGCCCACAGGACCAGCTACGCACATCCTGAAAGTTACTTTACTTAGCTAAATTCTAGTGAATTACTCTGTTTCTGTGCATTATAAGCACACACAAGCTGAAATAGCTCCTCCGTATGGGTATTGGAAGCAGACAATTTTTCAGTCCAAAAATGTGTGAATAAATGGGTTGCCTATAGCCCACAGGACCAGCTACACACATCCTGAAAGTTACTTTATTTAGCTCAATTCTAGTGAATTATTCTGTTTCTGTGCATTATAAGCACACACAAGCTGAAATAGCTCCTCCGTATGGGTATTGGAAGCAGACAATTTTTCATTCCAAAAATGTGTGAATAAATGGGTTGCCTATAGCCCACAGGACCAGCTACACACATCCTGAAAGTTACTTTACTTAGCTCAATTCTAGTGAATTATTCTGTTTCTGTGCATTATAAGCACAAGCTGAAATAGCTCCTCCGTATGGGTATTGGAAGCAGAAAATTTTTCAGTCCAAAAATGTGTGAATAAATGGGTTGCCTATAGCCCACAGGACCAGCTACGCACATCCCCTGAAAGTTACTTTATTAAGCTCAATTCTAGTGAATTATTCTGTTTCTGTGCATTATAAGCACACACAAGCTGAAATAGCTCCTCCGTATGGGTATTGGAAGCAGAACATTTTTCAGTCCAAAAATGTGTGAATAAATGGGTTGCCTATAGCCCACAGGACCAGCTACACACATCCTGAAAGTTACTTTTCTTAGCCTAGTTCTAGTAGAATATTCTGTTTCTGTGCACGAGCTGAAATAGCTCCTCCGTATGGATATTGGAGGCAGACAATTTTTCAGTCCAAAAATGTGTGAATAAATGGGTTGCCTATAGCCCACAGGACCAGCTACGCACATCCTGAAAGTTACTTTACTTAGCCCAATTCTAGTAGAATATTCTGTTTTGCATTATAAGCACAAACGGGCTAAAATAGCTCCTCGGATACTCAACAGGTTACTGAATTGGAACCGCATTCCCTTTCGTTCAAAAATTATCAAGTATCTAAAATTTAATACATACATATTTTTATTTATAACTTGAACAATTTTCGGCTTTCGCCTTGAACTTATTACCGACTAACTCGTGATCAACCACTGTTCACACGAAACCCTTCTCCACTTCAGTCCTCCAAGGTCTCATTCGATTATTTGCTACTACCACCAAGATCTGTACCAATAGCGGCTCCATGCAGGCTTACGCCAAACACTTCTAAGCACACCATTGTACCCTCCTACTCACTAAAGTTTCAAAATTTATATTCAATCGAAATTAAATATAAATCATCTACTTTAGCGGTAATGTATAGGTATACAACTTAAGCGCCATCCATTTTAAGGGCTAGTTGCTTCGGCAGGTGAGTTGTTACACACTCCTTAGCGGATTACGGCTTCCATGTCCACCGTCCTGCTGTTTTAAGCAACCAACGCCTTTCATGGTATCTGCATGAGTTGTTAATTTGGGCACCGTAACATTACGTTTGGTTCATCCCACAGCGCCAGTTCTGCTTACCAAAAGTGGCCCACTGGGCACAATATATCACAACCTAAACCTTCATATCAAGAAAGGCTAGGTTCTTACCCATTTAAAGTTTGAGAATAGGTTAAAGTCGTTTCGACCCTAATGCCTCTAATCATTCGCTTTACCAGATAAGATTATTTTACATAATTTTTAAATGCACCAGCTATCCTGAGGGAAACTTCGGAGGGAACCAGCTACTAGATGATTCGATTGGTCTTTCGCCCCTATACTCAATTCTGACAATCGATTTGCACGTCAGAACTGTTTCGGTCTTCCATCAGGGTTTCCCCTGACTTCAACCTGATCAAGTATAGTTCACCATGTTTCGGGTCACAGCATATATGCTCAAGGTACGCTCTAGTTAGAGGCATAAATAATATAAATATTATTATGCATAACTGTATAGAACGCCCCGGGATTGAATTTATATTTCATAATAAAATATAAACTAATCCCATTTAAAACAGTTAAGTTAATTACGCCATTGGGTTTTATTAAAAATACCCAATGACTTGCACATATGTTAGACTCCTTGGTCCGTGTTTCAAGACGGGTCCCGAAGGTATCCTGAATCTATCGCATTGTTAATCATATAAGTGCATACAATATAAATAAATCAATAGATTTACTCAGCATTGTAAAATTTTAATAACAAAAATTTAACCACTATATATAATTAATTCTGTCAATGATTTATCAAATCTAATACATTTATTCTATGTTAGAAATCCGAAAATAACTAATTTAAATAAACTTAACGTAAAAGATCTTATGATAAATATTTATTACATTAACAGATTACAATGTCCTTATATGGAAAAATTGCACACTATTTCTACACTATATGATTAATATATTATAGTATTAGTGATGAATTTTCCATAACGGATATTCAGGTTCATCGGGCTTAACCTCTAAGCAGTTTCACGTACTATTTAACTCTCTATTCAGAGTTCTTTTCAACTTTCCCTCACGGTACTTGTTTACTATCGGTCTCATGGTTATATTTAGTTTTAGATGGAGTTTACCACCCACTTAGTGCTGCACTATCAAGCAACACGACTCTTTGGAAACATCTTCTAGTAATCATTAACGTTATACGGGCCTGGCACCCTCTATGGGTAAATGGCCTCATTTAAGAAGGACTTAAATCATTAATTTCTCATACTAGATTATAGACGTTCCATACACTGCATCCCATATTTGCCATAAAGACAAAATGGCTTAGTGCTGAACTGATTTCTTTTCGCTCGCCGCTACTAAGAAAATCCTTGTTAGTTTCTTTTCCTTCCCTCATTAATATGCTTAAATTCAGGGAGTTATCTCATATGAGTTGAGGTTGTTTAACATTACTACTATAATAAATTCTATATATACTCAATAAATAAAATATAAATCCCTTCTATATATACATATATTATCAAATTAGAGCCAATTCTATTATGTAATTTTTATGTATCTACATAAATTTTTCCATATTCAATTCAATTTCTTATTTCTTTTTTAGCTAGACATTCCCCAAAAAATTGATAATATAGAAATACGTAAGATATTCTTTTATTATGAGAGGTATATATTATAAATTAATATTATGAATTTATGAAACAACAAAAATTCATTAATATAACATGTGCTTAAGCATATTTTAAAACAAATTTACACAAAAAGTATAAAATTCCTTCTTCATATACAAGCAACTTATTTAGCATAGTCTCACAACCCTCAACCATATGTAGTCCAAGCAGCACTTCAAAATTAATTAAAGTACATAACAGCATGGACTGCGATATGCGTTCAAAATGTCGATGTTCATGTGTCCTGCAGTTCACACGATGACGCACAGTTTGCTGCGTTCTTCATCGACCCATGAGCCAAGTGATCCACCGCTTAGAGTATTTCATTTTTTTTTTTAATTTAAATTACAAGTCAATTTTTATACAAAAAAAGAAAGAACAAGACAAAAAATTATATAAAATATCAACAAACAAAATTCCAAGCAAAAATACAAATTCTTTAACGTTCAAAAAATCGAAACTTTATATTTTCTCTTAAGTGTGTGTTGTTATAGTGTATTTAATATTACTTCTTCTATATTCTCTCTTTTTCATTTCATATCATTTCCTTATATAATTCCTATCCAAAAGAACACTTATCCAATGAATATAAATTAATAAAAAATGATATTATATTAATATCTATTGTTGCGAATGTCCAATTCAGATAGAGAGAATTGTAACTTTATTTTCATTTAAAAAACAAAAATAAGTACAACATATGATATTAATTTATTAAAGCGTTCAAAAAAATATTACCTTAACTTAAATAATAATAATAATATACACATACACACACACACACACCCACTCTATACAACACAATATGATATGATATGATATGATATGTAAAAAATATTATTCCATTGTATGAGAGATTCATACCATCCATCCATTTACATACATACATACATCCATCCATCCATACGTGAGAGAGAGGAGCAGCGTGACGTGCCATGCGTGTGTGTGTCTTAATATACATAATTATTATAAACCGTAAAGTAATATTCTGTTTCTTCTGTTTCTCTATTTCTACACAAAACAGAAAAAAAGAACAAACATGCGTTCAACATTACCTTATATACATTTTGTATATTTTTTCTTCTTTCTTATAGAAGGAACACGTTAATGATCCTTCCGCAGGTTCACCTACGGAAACCTTGTTACGACTTTTACTTCCTCTAAATAATCAAGTTCGGTCAACTTCTGCGAAACAACCGTAACACGTGAGCGTCACAGTGATCACGTCCGGAGACCTCACTAAATAATTCAATCGGTAGTAGCGACGGGCGGTGTGTACAAAGGGCAGGGACGTAATCAATACGAGTTAATGACTCACACTTACTGGGAATTCCAAGTTCATGTGAACAGTTTCAGTTCACAATCCCAAGCATGAAAGTGGTTCAGCGGTTTACCCGGACCTCTCGGTCTAGGAAATACACGTTGATACTTTCATTGTAGCGCGCGTGCAGCCCAGGACATCTAAGGGCATCACAGACCTGTTATTGCTCAATCTCATTATTGCTAGACGCAATTTGTCCATTTAAGAAGCTAGTGTCCTTATAATGGGACAAACAAACAGGTACGGCTCCACTTACATAAACACATTCAAACACTCCTACATTTTACTGTATTCATGAATGAAGGCTATGCAAGCTTCAACACCATAATCCTGAAAGCATCTATTTAATATATTTGAGTCTCGTTCGTTATCGGAATTAACCAGACAAATCACTCCACGAACTAAGAACGGCCATGCACCACCACCCATAGATTCGAGAAAGAGCTATCAAGCTATGAAGCTACGCACATCCTGAGAGTTACTTTTCTTAGCCTAATTCTAGTAGAATATTCTGTTTCTGTGCACGAGCTGAAATAGCTCCTCCGTATGGATATTGGAAGCAGACAATTTTTTAGTCCAAAAATGTGTGAATAAATGGATTATATATAGCCGACAGCACCAGCTACGCATGTTCTGAAAGTTACTTTTCTTAGCCCAATTTTAGTGGAGTATTCTGTTCCTGTGCAGAGCTAAAATAGCTCCTCTGTTTGGGTATTGGAAGCAGAAAATTTTTCAGTCCAAAAATGTGTGAATAAATGAGTTACCTCTAGCCCACAGGACCAGCTACGCACGTTCTGAAAGTTACTTTTCTTAGCCCATTTCTAGTGGAATATTCTGTTTCTGTGCATTATAATCACACACAAGCTGAAATAGCTATTCCGAATGGGTATTGGAAGCATACAATTTTTCAGTCCAAAAATGTGTGAATAAATGGGTTACTCTAGCCCACAGGACCAGCTACGCACATCCTGAAAGTTACTTTATTTAGCTCAATTCTAGTGAATTATTCTGTTTCTGTGCATTATAAGCACACACAAGCTGAAATAGCTCCTCCGTATGGGTATTGGAAGCAGAACATTTTTCAGTCCAAAAATGTGTGAATAAATGGGTTGCCTATAGCCCACAGGACCAGCTACGCACATCCTGAAAGTTACTTTACTTAGCCCAATTCTAGTAGAATATTCTGTTTTGCATTATAAGTACAAACGGGCTAAAATAGCTCCTCTGTATGGGTATTGGAAGCAGAAAATTTTTCAGTCCAAAAATGTGTGAATGAATGGGTTACTCTAGCAAACAGGACCAGCTACGCACATCCTGAAAGTTACTTTATTTAGCTCAATTCTAGTGAATTATTCTGTTTCTGTGAATTATAAACACACACAAGCTGAAATAGCTCCTCCGTATGGGTATTGGAAGCAGAAAATTTTTCAGTCCAAAAATGTGTGAATAAATGGGTTGGCTATAGCCCACAGGACCAGCTACGCACATCCTGAAAGTTACTTTACTTAGCTCAATTCTAGTGAATTATTCTGTTTCTGTGCATTATAAGCACACACAAGCTGAAATAGCTCTTCCGTATGGGTATTGGAAGCAGAAAATTTTTCAGTCCAAAAATGTGTGAATAAATGGGTTGCCTATAGCCCACAGGACCAGCTACGCACATCCTGAAAGTTACTCTATTTAGCTCAATTCTAGTGAATTATTCTGTTTCTGTGCATTATAAGCACACACAAGCTGAAATAGCTCCTCCGTATGGGTACTGGAAGCAGACAATTTTTCAGTCCAAAAATGTGTGAATAAATGGGTTGCCTATAGCCCACAGGACCAGCTACGCACATCCTGAAAGTTACTTTATTTAGCTCAATTCTAGTGAATTATTCTGTTTCTGTGCATTATAAGCACACACAAGTTGAAATAGCTCCTCCGTATGGGTATTGGAAGCAGAAAATTTTTCAGTCCAAAAATGTGTGAATAAATGGGTTGCCTATAGCCCACAGGACCAGCTACGCACATCCTGAAAGTTACTTTATTTAGCTCAATTCTAGTGAATTATTCTGTTTCTGTGCATTATAAGCACACACAAGCTGAAATAGCTCCTCCGTATGGGTATTGTGAATAAATGGGTTGCCTATAGCCCACAGGACCAGCTACGCACATCCTGAAAGTTACTTTATTTAGCTCAATTCTAGTGAATTATTCTGTTTCTGTGCATTATAAGCACACACAAGTTGAAATAGCTCCTCCGTATGGGTATTGGAAGCAGAAAATTTTTCAGTCCAAAAATGTGTGAATAAATGGGTTGCCTATAGCCCACAGGACCAGCTACGCACATCCTGAAAGTTACTTTACTTAGCTCAATTCTAGTGAATTATTCTGTTTCTGTGCAATATAAGCACACACAAGCTGAAATAGCTCCTCCGTATGGGTATTGGAAGCAGACAATTTTTCTGTCCAAAAATGTGTGAATAAATGGGTTTATTCTATTTAGCTCAATTCTAGGGAATTATTCTGTTTCTGTGCATTATAAGCACACACAAGCTGAAATAGCTCCTCCGTATGGATATTGGAAGCAGACAATTTTTCAGTCCAAAAATGTGTGAATAAATGGATTATATATAGCCCACAGGACCAGCTACGCATGTTCTGAAAGTTACTTTTCTTAGCCCAATTCTAGTGGAGTATTCTGTTCCTGTGCATTATAAGCACAAACGAGCTAAAATAGCTCCTCTGTTTGGGTATTGGAAGCAGAAAATTTTTCAGTCCAAAAATGTGTGAATAAATGGGTTACCTCTAGCCCACAGGACCAGCTACGCACGTTCTGAAAGTTACTTTTCTTAGCCCATTTCTAGTGGAATATTCTGTTTCTGTGCATTATAAGCACACACAAGCTGAAATAGCTCCCCTGTTTGGGTATTGGAAACAGAAAATTATTCAGTCCAAAAATATGTGAATAAATGGGTTACTTCTAGCCCACAGGACCAGCTACGCACATCCTGAAAGTGACTTTTCTTCGCTCAATTCTAGTAGGATATTCTTTTCTGTGCATTATAAGCACAAACGAGCTGAAATAGCTCCTCCATATGGGTATTGGAAGCAGAAAATTTTTCAGTCCAAAAATGTGTGAATAAATGGGTTGCCTATAGCCCACAGGACCAGCTACGCACATCCTGAAAGTTACTCTATTTAGCTCAATTCTAGTGAATTATTCTGTTTCTGTGCATTGTAAGCACACACAAGCTGAAATAGCTCCTCCGTATGGGTATTGGAAGCAGAACATTTTTCAGTCCAAAAATGTGTGAATAAATGGGTTGCCTATAGCCCACAGGACCAGCTACGCACATCCTGAAAGTTACTTTATTAAGCTCAATTCTAGTGAATTATTCTGTTTCTGTGCATTATAAGCACACACAAGCTGAAATAGCTCCTCCGTATGGGTATTGGAAGCAGAACATTTTTCAGTCCAAAAATGTGTGAATAAATGGGTTGCCTATAGCCCACAGGACCAGCTACACACATCCTGAAAGTTACTTTTCTTAGCCTAGTTCTAGTAGAATATTCTGTTTCTGTGCACGAGCTGAAATAGCTCCTCCGTATGGATATTGGAAGCAGACAATTTTTCAGTCCAAAAATGTGTGAATAAATGGATTATATATAGCCCACAGGACCAGCTACGCATGTTCTGAAAGTTACTTTTCTTAGCCCAATTCTAGTGGAGTATTCTGTTCCTGTGCATTATAAGCACAAACGAGCTAAAATAGCTCCCCTGTTTGGGTATTGGAAGCAGAAAATTTTTCAGTCCAAAAATGTGTGAATAAATGGGTTACCTCTAGCCCACAGGACCAGCTACGCACGTTCTGAAAGTTACTTTTCTTAGCCCATTTCTAGTGGAATATTCTGTTTCTGTGCATTATAAGCACACACAAGCTGAAATAGCTCCCCTGTTTGGGTATTGGAAACAGAAAATTATTCAGTCCAAAAATATGTGAATAAATGGGTTACTTCTAGCCCACAGGACCAGCTACGCACATCCTGAAAGTGACTTTTCTTCGCTCAATTCTAGTAGGATATTCTTTTCTGTGCATTATAAGCACAAACGAGCTGAAATAGCTCCTCCATATGGGTATTGGAAGCAGAAAATTTTTCAGTCCAAAAATGTGTGAATAAATGGGTTGCCTATAGCCCACAGGACCAGCTACGCACATCCTAAAAGTTACTTTACTTAGCTAAATTCTAGTGAACTACTCTGTTTCTGTGTATTATAAGCACACACAAGCTGAAATAGCTCCTCCGTATGGGTATAGGAAGCAGACAATTTTTCAGTCCAAAAATGTGTGAATAAATGGGTTGCCTATAGCCCACAGGACCAGCTATGCACATCCTGAAAGTTACTTTATTTAGCTCAATTCTAGTGAATTATTCTGTTTCTGTGCATTATAAGCACACACAAGCTGAAATAGCTCCTCCGTATGGGTATTGGAAGCAGACAATTCTTCATTCCAAAAATGTGTGAATAAATGGGTTGCCTATAGCCCACAGGACCAGCTACGCACATCCTGAAAGTTACTTTACTTAGCCCAATTCTAGTAGAATATTCTGTTTTGCATTATAAGTACAAACGGGCTAAAATAGCTCCTCTGTATGGGTATTGGAAGCAGAAAATTTCTCAGTCCAAAAATGTGTGAATAAATGGGTTACCTCTAGCCCACAGGACCAGCTACGCACGTTCTGAAAGTTACTTTTCTTAGCCCATTTCTAGTGGAATATTCTGTTTCTGTGCATTATAAGCACACACAAGCTGAAAGAGCTCCCCTGTTCGGGTATTGGAAACAGAAAATTTTTCAGTCCAAAAATATGTGAATAAATGGGTTACTTCTAGCCCACAGGACCAGCTACGCACATCCTGAATGTGACTTTTCTTCGCTCAATTCTAGTAGGATATTCTTTTCTGTGCATTATAAGCACAAACGAACTGAAATAGCTCCTCCATATGGGTATTGGAAGCAGAAAATTTTTCAGTCCAAAAATGTGTGTATAAATGGGTTACCTATAGCCCACAGGGCCAGCTACGCACATCCTGAAAGTTACTTTACTTAGCCCAATTCTAGTAGAATATTCTGTTTTGCATTATAAGTACAAACGGGCTAAAATAGCTCCTCTGTATGGGTATTGGAAGCAGAAAATTTCTCAGTCCAAAAATGTGTGAATAAATGGGTTACCTCTAGCCCACAGGACCAGCTACGCACGTTCTGAAAGTTACTTTTCTTAGCCCATTTCTAGTGGAATATTCTGTTTCTGTGCATTATAAGCACACACAAGCTGAAAGAGCTCCCCTGTTCGGGTATTGGAAACAGAAAATTTTTCAGTCCAAAAATATGTGAATAAATGGGTTACTTCTAGCCCACAGGACCAGCTACGCACATCCTGAATGTGACTTTTCTTCGCTCAATTCTAGTAGGATATTCTTTTCTGTGCATTATAAGCACAAACGAACTGAAATAGCTCCTCCATATGGGTATTGGAAGCAGAAAATTTTTCAGTCCAAAAATATGTGAATAAATGGGTTACCTATAGCCCACAGGGCCAGCTACGCACATCCTGAAAGTTACTTTTCTTAGCTCAATTCTAGTGAATTATTCTGTTTCTGTGCATTATAAGCACACACAAGCTGAAATAGCTCCTCCGTATGGGTATTGGAAGCAGACAATTTTTCATTCCAAAAATGTGTGAATAAATGGGTTGCCTATAGCCCACAGGACCAGCTACGCACATCCTGAAAGTTACTCTATTTAGCTCAATTCTAGTGAATTATTCTGTTTCTGTGCATTATAAGCACACACAAGCTGAAATAGCTCCTCCGTATGGGTATTGGAAGCAGAACATTTTTCAGTCCAAAAATGTGTGAATAAATGGGTTGCCTATAGCCCACAGGACCAGCTACGCACATCCTGAAAGTTACTTTATTAAGCTCAATTCTAGTGAACTATTCTGTTTCTGTGCATTATAAGCACACACAAGCTGAAATAGCTCCTCCGTATGGGTATTGGAAGCAGAAAATTTTTCAGTCCAAAAATGTGTGAATAAATGGGTTGCCTATAGCCCACAGGACCAGCTACGCACATCCTGAAAGTTACTTTATTAAGCTCAATTCTAGTGAATTATTCTGTTTCTGTGCATTATAAGCACACACAAGCTGAAATAGCTCCTCCGTATGGGTATTGGAAGCAGAACATTTTTCAGTCCAAAAATGTGTGAATAAATGGGTTGCCTATAGCCCACAGGACCAGCTACGCACATCCTGAAAGTTACTCTATTTAGCTCAATTCTAGTGAATTATTCTGTTTCTGTGCATTATAAGCACACACAAGCTGAAAGAGCTCCCCTGTTTGGGTATTGGAAACAGAAAATTTTTCAGTCCAAAAATATGTGAATAAATGGGTTACTTCTAGCCCACAGGACCAGCTACGCACATCCTGAATGTGACTTTTCTTCGCTCAATTCTAGTAGGATATTCTTTTCTGTGCATTATAAGCACAAACGAACTGAAATAGCTCCTCCATATGGGTATTGGAAGCAGAAAATTTTTCAGTCCAAAAATGTGTGTATAAATGGGTTACCTATAGCCCACAGGGCCAGCTACGCACATCCTGAAAGTTACTTTTCTTAGCTCAATTCTAGTGAATTATTCTGTTTCTGTGCATTATAAGCACACACAAGCTGAAATAGCTCCTCCGTATGGGTATTGGAAGCAGACAATTTTTCATTCCAAAAATGTGTGAATAAATGGGTTGCCTATAGCCCACAGGACCAGCTACACACATCCTGAAAGTTACTTTACTTAGCTCAATTCTAGTGAATTATTCTGTTTCTGTGCATTATAAGCACACACAAGCTGAAATAGCTCCTCCGTATGGGTATTGGAAGCAGAAAATTTTTCAGTCCAAAAATGTGTGAATAAATGGGTTGCCTATAGCCCACAGGACCAGCTACGCACATCCTGAAAGTTACTCTATTTAGCTCAATTCTAGTGAATTATTCTGTTTCTGTGCATTATAAGCACACACAAGCTGAAATAGCTCCTCCGTATGGGTATTGGAAGCAGAACATTTTTCAGTCCAAAAATGTGTGAATAAATGGGTTGCCTATAGCCCACAGGACCAGCTACGCACATCCTGAAAGTTACTTTATTAAGCTCAATTCTAGTGAATTATTCTGTTTCTGTGCATTATAAGCACACACAAGCTGAAATAGCTCCTCCGTATGGGTATTGGAAGCAGAACATTTTTCAGTCCAAAAATGTGTGAATAAATGGGTTGCCTATAGCCCACAGGACCAGCTACGCACATCCTGAAAGTTACTTTACTTAGCTCAATTCTAGTGAATTATTCTGTTTCTGTGCATTATAAGCACACACAAGCTGAAATAGCTCCTCGGTATGGGTATTGGAAGCAGACAATTTTTCAGTCCAAAAATGTGTGAATAAATGGGTTGCCTATAGCCCACAGGACCAGCTACGCACATCCTAAAAGTTACTCTATTTAGCTCAATTCTAGTGAATTATTCTGTTTCTGTGCATTATAAGCACACACAAGCTGAAATAGCTCCTCCGTATGGATATTGGAAGCAGACAATTTTTCAGTTCAAAAATGTGTGAATAAATGGATTATATATAGCCCAAGTTGAAAGCTGAAAGTTACTTTTCTTAGCCCAATTCTAGTGGAGTATTCTGTTCCTGTGCATTATAAGCACAAATGAGCTAAAATAGCTCCTCTGTTTGGGTATTGGAAGCAGAAAATTTTTCAGTCCAAAAATGTGTGAATAAATGAGTTACCTCTAGCCCACAGGACCAGCTACGCACGTTCTGAAAGTTACTTTTCTTAGCCCATTTCTAGTGGAATATTCTGTTTCTGTGCATTATAAGCACACACAAGCTGAAATAGCTCCCCTGTTTGGGTATTGGAAACAGAAAATTATTCAGTCCAAAAATATGTGAATAAATGGGTTACTTCTAGCCCACAGGACCAGCTACGCACATCCTGAAAGTGACTTTTCTTCGCTCAATTCTAGTAGGATATTCTTTTCTGTGCATTATAAGCACAAACGAGCTGAAATAGCTCCTCCATATGGGTATTGGAAGCAGAAAATTTTTCAGTCCAAAAATGTGTGAATAAATGGGTTGCCTATAGCCCACAGGACCAGCTACGCACATCCTGAAAGTTACTTTACTTAGCTAAATTCTAGTGAATTACTCTGTTTCTGTGCATTATAAGCACACACAAGCTGAAATAGCTCCTCCGTATGGGTATTGGAAGCAGACAATTTTTCAGTCCAAAAATGTGTGAATAAATGGGTTGCCTATAGCCCACAGGACCAGCTATGCACATCCTGAAAGTTACTTTATTTAGCTCAATTCTAGTGAATTATTCTGTTTCTGTGCATTATAAGCACACACAAGCTGAAATAGCTCCTCCATATGGGTATTGGAAGCAGACAATTTTTCATTCCAAAAATGTGTGAATAAATGGGTTGCCTATAGCCCACAGGACCAGCTACGCACATCCTGAAAGTTACTTTACTTAGCCCAATTCTAGTAGAATATTCTGTTTTGCATTATAAGTACAAACGGGCTAAAATAGCTCCTCTGTATGGGTATTGGAAGCAGAAAATTTCTCAGTCCAAAAATGTGTGAATAAATGGGTTACCTCTAGCCCACAGGACCAGCTACGCACGTTCTGAAAGTTACTTTTCTTAGCCCATTTCTAGTGGAATATTCTGTTTCTGTGCATTATAAGCACACACAAGCTGAAAGAGCTCCCCTGTTTGGGTATTGGAAACAGAAAATTTTTCAGTCCAAAAATATGTGAATAAATGGGTTACTTCTAGCCCACAGGACCAGCTACGCACATCCTGAATGTGACTTTTCTTCGCTCAATTCTAGTAGGATATTTTTTTCTGTGCATTATAAGCACAAACGAACTGAAATAGCTCCTCCATATGGGTATTGGAAGCAGAAAATTTTTCAGTCCAAAAATATGTGAATAAATGGGTTACCTATAGCCCACAGGGCCAGCTACGCACATCCTGAAAGTTACTTTTCTTAGCTCAATTCTAGTGAATTATTCTGTTTCTGTGCATTATAAGCACACACAAGCTGAAATAGCTCCTCCGTATGGGTATTGGAAGCAGAAAATTTTTCAGTCCAAAAATGTGTGAATAAATGGGTTACTTCTAGCCCACAGGACCAGCTACGCACATCCTGAATGTGACTTTTCTTCGCTCAATTCTAGTAGGATATTTTTTTCTGTGCATTATAAGCACAAACGAACTGAAATAGCTCCTCCATATGGGTATTGGAAGCAGAAAATTTTTCAGTCCAAAAATGTGTGAATAAATGGGTTACCTATAGCCCACAGGACCAGCTACGCACATCCTGAAAGTTACTTTACTTAGCTCAATTCTAGTGAATTATTCTGTTTCTGTGCATTATAAGCACACACAAGCTGAAATAGCTCTTCCGTATGGGTATTGGAAGCAGAAAATTTTTCAGTCCAAAAATGTGTGAATAAATGGGTTGCCTATAGCCCACAGGACCAGCTACGCACATCCTGAAAGTTACTCTATTTAGCTCAATTCTAGTGAATTATTCTGTTTCTGTGCATTATAAGCACACACAAGCTGAAATAGCTCCTCCGTATGGGTATTGGAAGCAGACAATTTTTCAGTCCAAAAATGTGTGAATAAATGGGTTGCCTATAGCCCACAGGACCAGCTACGCACATCCTGAAAGTTACTTTATTTAGCTCAATTCTAGTGAATTATTCTGTTTCTGTGCATTATAAGCACACACAAGTTGAAATAGCTCCTCCGTATGGGTATTGGAAGCAGAAAATTTTTCAGTCCAAAAATGTGTGAATAAATGGGTTGCCTATAGCCCACAGGACCAGCTACGCACATCCTGAAAGTTACTTTATTTAGCTCAATTCTAGTGAATTATTCTGTTTCTGTGCATTATAAGCACACACAAGCTGAAATAGCTCCTCCGTATGGGTATTGGAAGCAGAACATTTTTCAGTCCAAAAATGTGTGAATAAATGGGTTGCCTATAGCCCACAGGACCAGCTACGCACATCCTGAAAGTTACTTTACTTAGCTCAATTCTAGTGAATTATTCTGTTTCTGTGCAATATAAGCACACACAAGCTGAAATAGCTCCTCCGTATGGGTATTGGAAGCAGACAATTTTTCTGTCCAAAAATGTGTGAATAAATGGGTTGCCTATAGCCCACAGGACCAGCTACGCACATCCTGAAAGTTACTCTATTTAGCTCAATTCTAGGGAATTATTCTGTTTCTGTGCATTATAAGCACACACAAGCTGAAATAGCTCCTCCGTATGGATATTGGAAGCAGACAATTTTTCAGTCCAAAAATGTGTGAATAAATGGATTATATATAGCCCACAGGACCAGCTACGCATGTTCTGAAAGTTACTTTTCTTAGCCCAATTCTAGTGGAGTATTCTGTTCCTGTGCATTATAAGCACAAACGAGCTAAAATAGCTCCTCTGTTTGGGTATTGGAAGCAGAAAATTTTTCAGTCCAAAAATGTGTGAATAAATGGGTTACCTCTAGCCCACAGGACCAGCTACGCACGTTCTGAAAGTTACTTTTCTTAGCCCATTTCTAGTGGAATATTCTGTTTCTGTGCATTATAAGCACACACAAGCTGAAATAGCTCCCCTGTTTGGGTATTGGAAACAGAAAATTATTCAGTCCAAAAATATGTGAATAAATGGGTTACTTCTAGCCCACAGGACCAGCTACGCACATCCTGAAAGTGACTTTTCTTCGCTCAATTCTAGTAGGATATTCTTTTCTGTGCATTATAAGCACAAACGAGCTGAAATAGCTCCTCCACATGGGTATTGGAAGCAGAAAATTTTTCAGTCCAAAAATGTGTGAATAAATGGGTTGCCTATAGCCCACAGGACCAGCTACGCACATCCTGAAAGTTACTTTACTTAGCTAAATTCTAGTGAATTACTCTGTTTCTGTGCATTATAAGCACACACAAGCTGAAATAGCTCCTCCGTATGGGTATTGGAAGCAGACAATTTTTCAGTCCAAAAATGTGTGAATAAATGGGTTGCCTATAGCCCACAGGACCAGCTATGCACATCCTGAAAGTTACTTTATTTAGCTCAATTCTAGTGAATTATTCTGTTTCTGTGCATTATAAGCACACACAAGCTGAAATAGCTCCTCCGTATGGGTATTGGAAGCAGACAATTTTTCATTCCAAAAATGTGTGAATAAATGGGTTGCCTATAGCCCACAGGACCAGCTACGCACATCCTGAAAGTTACTTTACTTAGCCCAATTCTAGTAGAATATTCTGTTTTGCATTATAAGTACAAACGGGCTAAAATAGCTCCTCTGTATGGGTATTGGAAGCAGAAAATTTCTCAGTCCAAAAATGTGTGAATAAATGGGTTACCTCTAGCCAACAGGACCAGCTACGCACGTTCTGAAAGTTACTTTTCTTAGCCCATTTCTAGTGGAATATTCTGTTTCTGTGCATTATAAGCACACACAAGCTGAAATAGCTCCCCTGTTTGGGTATTGGAAACAGAAAATTTTTCAGTCCAAAAATATGTGAATAAATGGGTTACTTCTAGCCCACAGGACCAGCTACGCACATCCTGAAAGTGAGTTTTCTTCGCTCAATTCTAGTAGGATATTCTTTTCTGTGCATTATAAGCACAAATGAACTGAAATAGCTCCTCCATATGGGTATTGGAAGCAGAAAATTTTTCAGTCCAAAAATGTGTGAATAAATGGGTTACCTATAGCCCACAGGGCCAGCTACGCACATCCTGAAAGTTACTTTTCTTAGCTCAATTCTAGTGAATTATTCTGTTTCTGTGCATTATAAGCACACACAAGCTGAAATAGCTCCTCCGTATGGGTATTGGAAGCAGACAATTTTTCATTCCAAAAATGTGTGAATAAATGGGTTGCCTATAGCCCACAGGACCAGCTACGCACATCCTGAAAGTTACTTTACTTAGCTCAATTCTAGTGAATTATTCTGTTTCTGTGCATTATAAGCACACACAAGCTGAAATAGCTCCTCCGTATGGGTATTGGAAGCAGACAATTTTTCATTCCAAAAATGTGTGAATAAATGGGTTGCCTATAGCCCACAGGACCAGCTACGCACATCCTGAAAGTTACTTTACTTAACCCAATTCTAGTAAAATATTCTGTTTTGCATTATAAGCACAAACGAACTGAAATAGCTCCTCTGTTTGCGTATTAGAAGCAGAAAACTTTACAGTTAAAAAATGTGTGAATAAATGGGTTACCTATAGCCCACAGGACCAGCTACGCACATTCTGAAAGTTACTTTTCTTAGCTCAATTCTAGTGAATTATTCTGTTTCTGTGCATTATAAGCACACACAAGCTGAAATAGCTCCTCCGTATGGGTATTGGAAGCAGAAAATTTTTCAGTCCAAAAATGTGTGAATAAATGGGTTGCCTATAGCCCACAGGACCAGCTACGCACATCCTGAAAGTTACTCTATTTAGCTCAATTCTAGGGAATTATTCTGTTTCTGTGCATTATAAGCACACACAAGCTGAAATAGCTCCTCCGTATGGATATTGGAAGCAGACAATTTTTCAGTCCAAAAATGTGTGAATAAATGGATTATATATAGCCCACAGGACCAGCTACGCATGTTCTGAAAGTTACTTTTCTTAGCCCAATTCTAGTGGAGTATTCTGTTCCTGTGCATTATAAGCACAAACGAGCTAAAATAGCTCCTCTGTTTGGGTATTGGAAGCAGAAAATTTTTCAGTCCAAAAATGTGTGAATAAATGGGTTACCTCTAGCCCACAGGACCAGCTACGCACGTTCTGAAAGTTACTTTTCTTAGCCCATTTCTAGTGGAATATTCTGTTTCTGTGCATTATAAGCACACACAAGCTGCAATAGCTCCCCTGTTTGGGTATTGGAAACAGAAAATTATTCAGTCCAAAAATATGTGAATAAATGGGTTACTTCTAGCCCACAGGATCAGCTACGCACATCCTGAAAGTGACTTTTCTTCGCTCAATTCTAGTAGGATATTCTTTTCTGTGCATTATAAGCACAAACGAGCTGAAATAGCTCCTCCACATGGGTATTGGAAGCAGAAAATTTTTCAGTCCAAAAATGTGTGAATAAATGGGTTGCCTATAGCCCACAGGACCAGCTACGCACATCCTGAAAGTTACTTTACTTAGCTAAATTCTAGTGAATTACTCTGTTTCTGTGCATTATAAGCACACACAAGCTGAAATAGCTCCTCCGTATGGGTATTGGAAGCAGACAATTTTTCAGTCCAAAAATGTGTGAATAAATGGGTTGCCTATAGCCCACAGGACCAGCTATGCACATCCTGAAAGTTACTTTATTTAGCTCAATTCTAGTGAATTATTCTGTTTCTGTGCATTATAAGCACACACAAGCTGAAATAGCTCCTCCGTATGGGTATTGGAAGCAGACAATTTTTCATTCCAAAAATGTGTGAATAAATGGGTTGCCTATAGCCCACAGGACCAGCTACGCACATCCTGAAAGTTACTTTACTTAGCCCAATTCTAGTAGAATATTCTGTTTTGCATTATAAGTACAAACGGGCTAAAATAGCTCCTCTGTATGGGTATTGGAAGCAGAAAACTTTACAGTTAAAAAATGTGTGAATAAATGGGTTACCTATAGCCCACAGGACCAGCTACGCACATCCTGAAAGTTACTTTTCTTAGCTCAATTCTAGTGAATTATTCTGTTTCTGTGCATTATAAGCACACACAAGCTGAAATAGCTCCTCCGTATGGGTATTGGAAGCAGACAATTTTTCATTCCAAAAATGTGTGAATAAATGGGTTGCCTATAGCCCACAGGACCAGCTACGCACATACTGAAAGTTACATTACTTAGCTCAATTCTAGTGAATTATTCTGTTTCTGTGCATTATAAGCACACACAAGCTGAAATAGCTCCTCCGTATGGGTATTGGGAGCAGAAAATTTTTCAGTCCAAAAATGTGTGAATAAATGGGTTGCCTATAGCCCACAGGACCAGCTACGCACATCCTGAAAGTTACTTTTCAGTCCAAAAATATGTGAATAAATGGGTTACTTCTAGCCCACAGGACCAGCTACGCACATCCTGAAAGTGACTTTTCTTCGCTCAATTCTAGTAGGATATTCTTTTCTGTGCATTATAAGCACAAACGAGCTGAAATAGCTCCTCCACATGGGTATTGGAAGCAGAAAATTTTTCAGTCCAAAAATGTGTGAATAAATGGGTTGCCTATAGCCCACAGGACCAGCTACGCACATCCTGAAAGTTACTTTACTTAGCTAAATTCTAGTGAATTACTCTGTTTCTGTGCATTATAAGCACACACAAGCTGAAATAGCTCCTCCGTATGGGTATTGGAAGCAGACAATTTTTCAGTCCAAAAATGTGTGAATAAATGGGTTGCCTATAGCCCACAGGACCAGCTATGCACATCCTGAAAGTTACTTTATTTAGCTCAATTCTAGTGAATTATTCTGTTTCTGTGCATTATAAGCACACACAAGCTGAAATAGCTCCTCCGTATGGGTATTGGAAGCAGACAATTTTTCATTCCAAAAATGTGTGAATAAATGGGTTGCCTATAGCCCACAGGACCAGCTACGCACATCCTGAAAGTTACTTTACTTAGCCCAATTCTAGTAGAATATTCTGTTTTGCATTATAAGTACAAACGGGCTAAAATAGCTCCTCTGTATGGGTATTGGAAGCAGAAAATTTCTCAGTCCAAAAATGTGTGAATAAATGGGTTACCTCTAGCCAACAGGACCAGCTACGCACGTTCTGAAAGTTACTTTTCTTAGCCCATTTCTAGTGGAATATTCTGTTTCTGTGCATTATAAGCACACACAAGCTGAAATAGCTCCCCTGTTTGGGTATTGGAAACAGAAAATTTTTCAGTCCAAAAATATGTGAATAAATGGGTTACTTCTAGCCCACAGGACCAGCTACGCACATCCTGAAAGTGACTTTTCTTCGCTCAATTCTAGTAGGATATTCTTTTCTGTGCATTATAAGCACAAATGAACTGAAATAGCTCCTCCATATGGGTATTGGAAGCAGAAAATTTTTCAGTCCAAAAATGTGTGAATAAATGGGTTACCTATAGCCCACAGGGCCAGCTACGCACATCCTGAAAGTTACTTTTCTTAGCTCAATTCTAGTGAATTATTCTGTTTCTGTGCATTATAAGCACACACAAGCTGAAATAGCTCCTCCGTATGGGTATTGGAAGCAGACAATTTTTCATTCCAAAAATGTGTGAATAAATGGGTTGCCTATAGCCCACAGGACCAGCTACGCACATCCTGAAAGTTACTTTACTTAGCTCAATTCTAGTGAATTATTCTGTTTCTGTGCATTATAAGCACACACAAGCTGAAATAGCTCCTCCGTATGGGTATTGGAAGCAGACAATTTTTCATTCCAAAAATGTGTGAATAAATGGGTTGCCTATAGCCCACAGGACCAGCTACGCACATCCTGAAAGTTACTTTACTTAACCCAATTCTAGTAAAATATTCTGTTTTGCATTATAAGCACAAACGAACTGAAATAGCTCCTCTGTTTGCGTATTAGAAGCAGAAAACTTTACAGTTAAAAAATGTGTGAATAAATGGGTTACCTATAGCCCACAGGACCAGCTACGCACATTCTGAAAGTTACTTTTCTTAGCTCAATTCTAGTGAATTATTCTGTTTCTGTGCATTATAAGCACACACAAGCTGAAATAGCTCCTCCGTATGGGTATTGGAAGCAGAAAATTTTTCAGTCCAAAAATGTGTGAATAAATGGGTTGCCTATAGCCCACAGGACCAGCTACGCACATCCTGAAAGTTACTCTATTTAGCTCAATTCTAGGGAATTATTCTGTTTCTGTGCATTATAAGCACACACAAGCTGAAATAGCTCCTCCGTATGGATATTGGAAGCAGACAATTTTTCAGTCCAAAAATGTGTGAATAAATGGATTATATATAGCCCACAGGACCAGCTACGCATGTTCTAAAAGTTACTTTTCTTAGCCCAATTCTAGTGGAGTATTCTGTTCCTGTGCATTATAAGCACAAACGAGCTAAAATAGCTCCTCTGTTTGGGTATTGGAAGCAGAAAATTTTTCAGTCCAAAAATGTGTGAATAAATGGGTTACCTCTAGCCCACAGGACCAGCTACGCACGTTCTGAAAGTTACTTTTCTTAGCCCATTTCTAGTGGAATATTCTGTTTCTGTGCATTATAAGCACACACAAGCTGCAATAGCTCCCCTGTTTGGGTATTGGAAACAGAAAATTATTCAGTCCAAAAATATGTGAATAAATGGGTTACTTCTAGCCCACAGGATCAGCTACGCACATCCTGAAAGTGACTTTTCTTCGCTCAATTCTAGTAGGATATTCTTTTCTGTGCATTATAAGCACAAACGAGCTGAAATAGCTCCTCCACATGGGTATTGGAAGCAGAAAATTTTTCAGTCCAAAAATGTGTGAATAAATGGGTTGCCTATAGCCCACAGGACCAGCTACGCACATCCTGAAAGTTACTTTACTTAGCTAAATTCTAGTGAATTACTCTGTTTCTGTGCATTATAAGCACACACAAGCTGAAATAGCTCCTCCGTATGGGTATTGGAAGCAGACAATTTTTCAGTCCAAAAATGTGTGAATAAATGGGTTGCCTATAGCCCACAGGACCAGCTATGCACATCCTGAAAGTTACTTTATTTAGCTCAATTCTAGTGAATTATTCTGTTTCTGTGCATTATAAGCACACACAAGCTGAAATAGCTCCTCCGTATGGGTATTGGAAGCAGACAATTTTTCATTCCAAAAATGTGTGAATAAATGGGTTGCCTATAGCCCACAGGACCAGCTACGCACATCCTGAAAGTTACTTTACTTAGCCCAATTCTAGTAGAATATTCTGTTTTGCATTATAAGTACAAACGGGCTAAAATAGCTCCTCTGTATGGGTATTGGAAGCAGAAAACTTTACAGTTAAAAAATGTGTGAATAAATGGGTTACCTATAGCCCACAGGACCAGCTACGCACATCCTGAAAGTTACTTTTCTTAGCTCAATTCTAGTGAATTATTCTGTTTCTGTGCATTATAAGCACACACAAGCTGAAATAGCTCCTCCGTATGGGTATTGGAAGCAGACAATTTTTCATTCCAAAAATGTGTGAATAAATGGGTTGCCTATAGCCCACAGGACCAGCTACGCACATCCTGAAAGTTACATTACTTAGCTCAATTCTAGTGAATTATTCTGTTTCTGTGCATTATAAGCACACACAAGCTGAAATAGCTCCTCCGTATGGGTATTGGGAGCAGAAAATTTTTCAGTCCAAAAATGTGTGAATAAATGGGTTGCCTATAGCCCACAGGACCAGCTACGCACATCCTGAAAGTTACTTTTCTTAGCTCAATTCTAGTGAATTATTCTGTTTCTGTGCATAAGCACACACAAGCTGAAATAGCTCCTCCGTATGGGTATTGGAAGCAGACAATTTTTCAGTCCAAAAATGTGTGAATAAATGGGTTGCCTATAGCCCACAGGACCAGCTATGCACATCCTGAAAGTTACTTTACTTAGCTAAATTCTAGTGAATTACTCTGTTTCTGTGCATTATAAGCACACACAAGCTGAAATAGCTCCTCCGTATGGGTATTGGAAGCAGAAAATTATTCAGTCCAAAAATATGTGAATAAATGGGTTACTTCTAGCCCACAGGACCAGCTACGCACATCCTGAAAGTGACTTTTCTTCGCTCAATTCTAGTAGGATATTCTTTTCTGTGCATTATAAGCACAAACGAGCTGAAATAGCTCCTCCACATGGGTATTGGAAGCAGAAAATTTTTCAGTCCAAAAATGTGTGAATAAATGGGTTGCCTATAGCCCACAGGACCAGCTACGCACATCCTGAAAGATACTTTACTTAGCTAAATTCTAGTGAATTACTCTGTTTCTGTGCATTATAAGCACACACAAGCTGAAATAGCTCCTCCGTATGGGTATTGGAAGCAGACAATTTTTCAGTCCAAAAATGTGTGAATAAATGGGTTGCCTATAGCCCACAGGACCAGCTATGCACATCCTGAAAGTTACTTTATTTAGCTCAATTCTAGTGAATTATTCTGTTTCTATGCATTATAAGCACACACAAGCTGAAATAGCTCCTCCGTATGGGTATTGGAAGCAGACAATTTTTCATTCCAAAAATGTGTGAATAAATGGGTTGCCTATAGCCCACAGGACCAGCTACGCACATCCTGAAAGTTACTTTACTTAACCCAATTCTAGTAAAATATTCTGTTTTGCATTATAAGCACAAACGAACTGAAATAGCTCCTCTGTTTGGGTATTGGAAGCAGAAAACTTTACAGTTAAAAAATGTGTGAATAAATGGGTTACCTATAGCCCACAGGACCAGCTTCGCACATCCTGAAAGTGACTTTTCTTCGCTCAATTCTAGTAGGATATTCTTTTCTGTGCATTATAAGCACAAACGAGCTGAAATAGCTCCTCCACATGGGTATTGGAAGCAGAAAATTTTTCAGTCCAAAAATGTGTGAATAAATGGTTGCCTATAGCCCACAGGACCAGCTACGCACATCCTGAAAGTTACTTTTCTTAGCTCAATTCTAGTGAATTATTCTGTTTCTGTGCATTATAAGCACACACAAGCTGAAATAGCTCCTCCGTATGGGTATTGGAAGCAGACAATTTTTCAGTCCAAAAATGTGTGAATAAATGGGTTGCCTATAGCCCACAGGACCAGCTACGCACATCCTGAAAGTTACTTTACTTAACCCAATTCTAGTAAAATATTCTGTTTTGCATTATAAGCACAAACGAACTGAAATAGCTCCTCTGTTTGGGTATTGGAAGCAGAAAACTTTACAGTTAAAAAATGTGTGAATAAATGGGTTACCTATAGCCCACAGGACCAGCTACGCACATCCTGAAAGTTACTTTTCTTAGCTCAATTCTAGTGAATTATTCTGTTTCTGTGCATTATAAGCACACACAAGCTGAAATAGCTCTTCCGTATGGGTATTGGAAGCAGACAATTTTTCATTCCAAAAATGTGTGAATAAATGGGTTGCCTATAGCCCACAGGACCAGCTACGCACATCCTGAAAGTTACTTTTCTTAGCTCAATTCTAGTGAATTATTCTGTTTCTGTGCATTATAAGCACACACAAGCTGAAATAGCTCCTCCGTATGGGTATTGGAAGCAGACAATTTTTCATTCCAAAAATGTGTGAATAAATGGGTTGCCTATAGCAAACAGGACCAGCTACGCACATCCTGAAAGTTACTTTACTTAGCTCAATTCTAGTGAATTATTCTGTTTCTGTGCATTATAAGCACACACAAGCTGAAATAGCTCCTCCGTATGGGTATTGGAAGCAGAAAATTTTTCAGTCCAAAAATGTGTGAATAAATGGGTTGCCTATAGCCCACAGGACCAGCTACGCACATCCTGAAAGTTACTTTTCTTAGCTCAATTCTAGTGAATTATTCTGTTTCTGTGCATTATAAGCACACACAAGCTGAAATAGCTCCTCCGTATGGGTATTGGAAGCAGACAATTTTTCAGTCCAAAAATGTGTGAATAAATGGGTTGCCTATAGCCCACAGGACCAGCTACGCACATCCTGAAAGTTACTTTACTTAGCCCAATTCTAGTAGAATATTCTGTTTTGCATTATAAGTACAAACGGGCTAAAATAGCTCCTCTGTATGGGTATTGGAAGCAGAAAATTTCTCAGTCCAAAAATGTGTGAATAAATGTGTTACCTCTAGCCCACAGGACCAGCTACGCACGTTCTGAAAGTTACTTTTCTTAGCCCATTTCTAGTGGAATATTCTGTTTCTGTGCATTATAAGCACACACAAGCTGAAATAGCTCCCCTGTTTGGGTATTGGAAACAGAAAATTTTTCAGTCCAAAAATATGTGAATAAATGGGTTACTTCTAGCCCACAGGACCAGCTACGCACATCCTGAAAGTGACTTTTCTTCGCTCAATTCTAGTAGGATATTCTTTTCTGTGCATTATAAGCACAAATGAACGGAAATAGCTCCTCCATATGGGTATTGGAAGCAGAAAATTTTTCAGTTCAAAAATGTGTGAATAAATGGGTTACCTATAGCCCACAGGGCCACCTACGCACATCCTGAAAGTTACTTTTCTTAGCTCAATTCTAGTGAATTATTCTGTTTCTGTGCATTATAAGCACACACAAGCTGAAATAGCTCCTCCGTATGGGTATTGGAAGCAGACAATTTTTCATTCCAAAAATGTGTGAATAAATGGGTTGCCTATAGCCCACAGGACCAGCTACGCACATCCTGAAAGTTACTTTTCTTAGCTCAATTCTAGTGAATTATTCTGTTTCTGTGCATAAGCACACACAAGCTGAAATAGCTCCTCCGTATGGGTATTGGAAGCAGACAATTTTTCAGTCCAAAAATGTGTGAATAAATGGGTTGCCTATAGCCCACAGGACCAGCTATGCACATCCTGAAAGTTACTTTACTTAGCTAAATTCTAGTGAATTACTCTGTTTCTGTGCATTATAAGCACACACAAGCTGAAATAGCTCCTCCGTATGGGTATTGGAAGCAGAAAATTTTTCAGTCCAAAAATGTGTGAATAAATGGGTTACCTCTAGCCCACAGGACCAGCTACGCACGTTCTGAAAGTTACTTTTCTTAGCCCATTTCTAGTGGAATATTCTGTTTCTGTGCATTATAAGCACACACAAGCTGCAATAGCTCCCCTGTTTGGGTATTGGAAACAGAAAATTATTCAGTCCAAAAATATGTGAATAAATGGGTTACTTCTAGCCCACAGGATCAGCTACGCACATCCTGAAAGTGTCTTTTCTTCGCTCAATTCTAGTAGGATATTCTTTTCTGTGCATTATAAGCACAAACGAGCTGAAATAGCTCCTCCACATGGGTATTGGAAGCAGAAAATTTTTCAGTCCAAAAATGTGTGAATAAATGGGTTGCCTATAGCCCACAGGACCAGCTACGCACATCCTGAAAGTTACTTTACTTAGCTAAATTCTAGTGAATTACTCTGTTTCTGTGCATTATAAGCACACACAAGCTGAAATAGCTCCTCCGTATGGGTATTGGAAGCAGACAATTTTTCAGTCCAAAAATGTGTGAATAAATGGGTTGCCTATAGCCCACAGGACCAGCTATGCACATCCTGAAAGTTACTTTATTTAGCTCAATTCTAGTGAATTATTCTGTTTCTGTGCATTATAAGCACACACAAGCTGAAATAGCTCCTCCGTATGGGTATTGGAAGCAGACAATTTTTCATTCCAAAAATGTGTGAATAAATGGGTTGCCTATAGCCCACAGGACCAGCTACGCACATCCTGAAAGTTACTTTACTTAGCCCAATTCTAGTAGAATATTCTGTTTTGCATTATAAGTACAAACGGGCTAAAATAGCTCCTCTGTATGGGTATTGGAAGCAGAAAACTTTACAGTTAAAAAATGTGTGAATAAATGGGTTACCTATAGCCCACAGGACCAGCTACGCACATCCTGAAAGTTACTTTTCTTAGCTCAATTCTAGTGAATTATTCTGTTTCTGTGCATTATAAGCACACACAAGCTGAAATAGCTCCTCCGTATGGGTATTGGAAGCAGACAATTTTTCATTCCAAAAATGTGTGAATAAATGGGTTGCCTATAGCCCACAGGACCAGCTACGCACATCCTGAAAGTTACATTACTTAGCTCAATTCTAGTGAATTATTCTGTTTCTGTGCATTATAAGCACACACAAGCTGAAATAGCTCCTCCGTATGGGTATTGGGAGCAGAAAATTTTTCAGTCCAAAAATGTGTGAATAAATGGGTTGCCTATAGCCCACAGGACCAGCTACGCACATCCTGAAAGTTACTTTTCTTAGCTCAATTCTAGTGAATTATTCTGTTTCTGTGCATAAGCACACACAAGCTGAAATAGCTCCTCCGTATGGGTATTGGAAGCAGACAATTTTTCAGTCCAAAAATGTGTGAATAAATGGGTTGCCTATAGCCCACAGGACCAGCTATGCACATCCTGAAAGTTACTTTACTTAGCTAAATTCTAGTGAATTACTCTGTTTCTGTGCATTATAAGCACACACAAGCTGAAATAGCTCCTCCGTATGGGTATTGGAAGCAGAAAATTATTCAGTCCAAAAATATGTGAATAAATGGGTTACTTCTAGCCCACAGGACCAGCTACGCACATCCTGAAAGTGACTTTTCTTCGCTCAATTCTAGTAGGATATTCTTTTCTGTGCATTATAAGCACAAACGAGCTGAAATAGCTCCTCCACATGGGTATTGGAAGCAGAAAATTTTTCAGTCCAAAAATGTGTGAATAAATGGGTTGCCTATAGCCCACAGGACCAGCTACGCACATCCTGAAAGTTACTTTACTTAGCTAAATTCTAGTGAATTACTCTGTTTCTGTGCATTATAAGCACACACAAGCTGAAATAGCTCCTCCGTATGGGTATTGGAAGCAGACAATTTTTCAGTCCAAAAATGTGTGAATAAATGGGTTGCCTATAGCCCACAGGACCAGCTATGCACATCCTGAAAGTTACTTTATTTAGCTCAATTCTAGTGAATTATTCTGTTTCTATGCATTATAAGCACACACAAGCTGAAATAGCTCCTCCGTATGGGTATTGGAAGCAGACAATTTTTCATTCCAAAAATGTGTGAATAAATGGGTTGCCTATAGCCCACAGGACCAGCTACGCACATCCTGAAAGTTACTTTACTTAACCCAATTCTAGTAAAATATTCTGTTTTGCATTATAAGCACAAACGAACTGAAATAGCTCCTCTGTTTGGGTATTGGAAGCAGAAAACTTTACAGTTAAAAAATGTGTGAATAAATGGGTTACCTATAGCCCACAGGACCAGCTACGCACATCCTGAAAGTGACTTTTCTTCGCTCAATTCTAGTAGGATATTCTTTTCTGTGCATTATAAGCACAAACGAGCTGAAATAGCTCCTCCACATGGGTATTGGAAGCAGAAAATTTTTCAGTCCAAAAATGTGTGAATAAATGGTTGCCTATAGCCCACAGGACCAGCTACGCACATCCTGAAAGTTACTTTTCTTAGCTCAATTCTAGTGAATTATTCTGTTTCTGTGCATTATAAGCACACACAAGCTGAAATAGCTCCTCCGTATGGGTATTGGAAGCAGACAATTTTTCAGTCCAAAAATGTGTGAATAAATGGGTTGCCTATAGCCCACAGGACCAGCTACGCACATCCTGAAAGTTACTTTACTTAACCCAATTCTAGTAAAATATTCTGTTTTGCATTATAAGCACAAACGAACTGAAATAGCTCCTCTGTTTGGGTATTGGAAGCAGAAAACTTTACAGTTAAAAAATGTGTGAATAAATGGGTTACCTATAGCCCACAGGACCAGCTACGCACATCCTGAAAGTTACTTTTCTTAGCTCAATTCTAGTGAATTATTCTGTTTCTGTGCATTATAAGCACACACAAGCTGAAATAGCTCTTCCGTATGGGTATTGGAAGCAGACAATTTTTCATTCCAAAAATGTGTGAATAAATGGGTTGCCTATAGCCCACAGGACCAGCTACGCACATCCTGAAAGTTACTTTTCTTAGCTCAATTCTAGTGAATTATTCTGTTTCTGTGCATTATAAGCACACACAAGCTGAAATAGTTCCTCCGTATGGGTATTGGAAGCAGACAATTTTTCATTCCAAAAATGTGTGAATAAATGGGTTGCCTATAGCAAACAGGACCAGCTACGCACATCCTGAAAGTTACTTTACTTAGCTCAATTCTAGTGAATTATTCTGTTTCTGTGCATTATAAGCACACACAAGCTGAAATAGCTCCTCCGTATGGGTATTGGAAGCAGAAAATTTTTCAGTCCAAAAATGTGTGAATAAATGGGTTGCCTATAGCCCACAGGACCAGCTACGCACATCCTGAAAGTTACTTTTCTTAGCTCAATTCTAGTGAATTATTCTGTTTCTGTGCATTATAAGCACACACAAGCTGAAATAGCTCCTCCGTATGGGTATTGGAAGCAGACAATTTTTCAGTCCAAAAATGTGTGAATAAATGGGTTGCCTATAGCCCACAGGACCAGCTACGCACATCCTGAAAGTTACTTTACTTAGCCCAATTCTAGTAGAATATTCTGTTTTGCATTATAAGTACAAACGGGCTAAAATAGCTCCTCTGTATGGGTATTGGAAGCAGAAAATTTCTCAGTCCAAAAATGTGTGAATAAATGTGTTACCTCTAGCCCACAGGACCAGCTACGCACGTTCTGAAAGTTACTTTTCTTAGCCCATTTCTAGTGGAATATTCTGTTTCTGTGCATTATAAGCACACACAAGCTGAAATAGCTCCCCTGTTTGGGTATTGGAAACAGAAAATTTTTCAGTCCAAAAATATGTGAATAAATGGGTTACTTCTAGCCCACAGGACCAGCTACGCACATCCTGAAAGTGACTTTTCTTCGCTCAATTCTAGTAGGATATTCTTTTCTGTTCATTATAAGCACAAATGAACTGAAATAGCTCCTCCATATGGGTATTGGAAGCAGAAAATTTTTCAGTCCAAAAATGTGTGAATAAATGGGTTACCTATAGCCCACAGGGCCAGCTACGCACATCCTGAAAGTTACTTTTCTTAGCTCAATTCTAGTGAATTATTCTGTTTCTGTGCATTATAAGCACACACAAGCTGAAATAGCTCCTCCGTATGGGTATTGGAAGCAGACAATTTTTCATTCCAAAAATGTGTGAATAAATGGGTTGCCTATAGCCCACAGGACCAGCTACGCACATCCTGAAAGTTACTTTTCTTAGCTCAATTCTAGTGAATTATTCTGTTTCTGTGCATAAGCACACACAAGCTGAAATAGCTCCTCCGTATGGGTATTGGAAGCAGACAATTTTTCATTCCAAAAATGTGTGAATAAATGGGTTGCCTATAGCCCACAGGACCAGCTATGCACATCCTGAAAGTTACTTTACTTAGCTAAATTCTAGTGAATTACTCTGTTTCTGTGCATTATAAGCACACACAAGCTGAAATAGCTCCTCCGTATGGGTATTGGAAGCAGAAAATTATTCAGTCCAAAAATATGTGAATAAATGGGTTACTTCTAGCCCACAGGACCAGCTACGCACATCCTGTAAGTGACTTTTCTTCGCTCAATTCTAGTAGGATATTCTTTTCTGTGCATTATAAGCACAAACGAGCTGAAATAGCTCCTCCACATGGGTATTGGAAGCAGAAAATTTTTCAGTCCAAAAATGTGTGAATAAATGGGTTGCCTATAGCCCACAGGACCAGCTACGCACATCCTGAAAGTTACTTTACTTAGCTAAATTCTAGTGAATTACTCTGTTTCTGTGCATTATAAGCACACACAAGCTGAAATAGCTCCTCAGTATGGGTATTGGAAGCAGACAATTTTTCAGTCCAAAAATGTGTGAATAAATGGGTTGCCTATAGCCCACAGGACCAGCTATGCACATCCTGAAAGTTACTTTATTTAGCTCAATTCTAGTGAATTATTCTGTTTCTATGCATTATAAGCACACACAAGCTGAAATAGCTCCTCCGTATGGGTATTGGAAGCAGACAATTTTTCATTCCAAAAATGTGTGAATAAATGGGTTGCCTATAGCCCACAGGACCAGCTACGCACATCCTGAAAGTTACTTTACTTAACCCAATTCTAGTAAAATATTCTGTTTTGCATTATAAGCACAAACGAACTGAAATAGCTCCTCTGTTTGGGTATTGGAAGCAGAAAACTTTACAGTTAAAAAATGTGTGAATAAATGGGTTACCTATAGCCCACAGGACCAGCTACGCACATCCTGAAAGTGACTTTTCTTCGCTCAATTCTAGTAGGATATTCTTTTCTGTGCATTATAAGCACAAACGAGCTGAAATAGCTCCTCCACATGGGTATTGGAAGCAGAAAATTTTTCAGTCCAAAAATGTGTGAATAAATGGTTGCCTATAGCCCACAGGACCAGCTACGCACATCCTGAAAGTTACTTTTCTTAGCTCAATTCTAGTGAATTATTCTGTTTCTGTGCATTATAAGCACACACAAGCTGAAATAGCTCCTCCGTATGGGTATTGGAAGCAGACAATTTTTCAGTCCAAAAATGTGTGAATAAATGGGTTGCCTATAGCCCACAGGACCAGCTACGCACATCCTGAAAGTTACTTTACTTAACCCAATTCTAGTAAAATATTCTGTTTTGCATTATAAGCACAAACGAACTGAAATAGCTCCTCTGTTTGGGTATTGGAAGCAGAAAACTTTACAGTTAAAAAATGTGTGAATAAATGGGTTACCTATAGCCCACAGGACCAGCTACGCACATCCTGAAAGTTACTTTTCTTAGCTCAATTCTAGTGAATTATTCTGTTTCTGTGCATTATAAGCACACACAAGCTGAAATAGCTCTTCCGTATGGGTATTGGAAGCAGACAATTTTTCATTCCAAAAATGTGTGAATAAATGGGTTGCCTATAGCCCACAGGACCAGCTACGCACATCCTGAAAGTTACTTTTCTTAGCTCAATTCTAGTGAATTATTCTGTTTCTGTGCATTATAAGCACACACAAGCTGAAATAGCTCCTCCGTATGGGTATTGGAAGCAGACAATTTTTCATTCCAAAAATGTGTGAATAAATGGGTTGCCTATAGCCCACAGGACCAGCTACGCACATCCTGAAAGTTACTTTACTTAGCTCAATTCTAGTGAATTATTCTGTTTCTGTGCATTATAAGCACACACAAGCTGAAATAGCTCCTCCGTATGGGTATTGGAAGCAGAAAATTTTTCAGTCCAAAAATGTGTGAATAAATGGGTTGCCTATAGCCCACAGGACCAGCTACGCACATCCTGAAAGTTACTTTTCTTAGCTCAATTCTAGTGAATTATTCTGTTTCTGTGCATTATAAGCACACACAAGCTGAAATAGCTCCTCCGTATGGGTATTGGAAGCAGACAATTTTTCAGTCCAAAAATGTGTGAATAAATGGGTTGCCTATAGCCCACAGGACCAGCTACGCACATCCTGAAAGTTACTTTACTTAGCCCAATTCTAGTAGAATATTCTGTTTTGCATTATAAGTACAAACGGGCTAAAATAGCTCCTCTGTATGGGTATTGGAAGCAGAAAATTTCTCAGTCCAAAAATGTGTGAATAAATGTGTTACCTCTAGCCCACAGGACCAGCTACGCACGTTCTGAAAGTTACTTTTCTTAGCCCATTTCTAGTGGAATATTCTGTTTCTGTGCATTATAAGCACACACAAGCTGAAATAGCTCCCCTGTTTGGGTATTGGAAACAGAAAATTTTTCAGTCCAAAAATATGTGAATAAATGGGTTACTTCTAGCCCACAGGACCAGCTACGCACATCCTGAAAGTGACTTTTCTTCGCTCAATTCAAGTAGGATATTCTTTTCTGTGCATTATAAGCACAAATGAACTGAAATAGCTCCTCCATATGGGTATTGGAAGCAGAAAATTTTTCAGTCCAAAAATGTGTGAATAAATGGGTTACCTATAGCCCACAGGGCCAGCTACGCACATCCTGAAAGTTACTTTTCTTAGCTCAATTCTAGTGAATTATTCTGTTTCTGTGCATTATAAGCACACACAAGCTGAAATAGCTCCTCCGTATGGGTATTGGAAGCAGACAATTTTTCATTCCAAAAATGTGTGAATAAATGGGTTGCCTATAGCCCACAGGACCAGCTACGCACATCCTGAAAGTTACTTTATTTAGCTCAATTCTAGTGAATTATTCTGTTTCTGTGCATTATAAGCACACACAAGCTGAAATAGCTCCTCCGTATGGGTATTGGAAGCAGAAAATTTTTCAGTCCAAAAATGTGTGAATAAATGGGTTGCCTATAGCCCACAGGACCAGCTACGCACATCCTGAAAGTTACTTTTCTTAGCTCAATTCTAGTGAATTATTCTGTTTCTGTGCATTATAAGCACACACAAGCTGAAATAGCTCCTCCGTATGGGTATTGGAAGCAGACAATTTTTCAGTCCAAAAATGTGTGAATAAATGGGTTGCCTATAGCCCACAGGACCAGCTACGCACATCCTGAAAGTTACTTTACTTAACCCAATTCTAGTAAAATATTCTGTTTTGCATTATATGCACAAGCGAACTGAAATAGCTCCTCTGTTTGGGTATTGGAAGCAGAAAACTTTACAGTTAAAAAATGTGTGAATAAATGGGTTACCTATAGCCCACAGGACCAGCTACGCACATCCTGAAAGTTACTTTTCTTAGCTCAATTCTAGTGAATTATTCTGTTTCTGTGCATTATAAGCACACACAAGCTGAAATAGCTCCTCCGTATGGGTATTGGAAGCAGACAATTTTTCATTCCAAAAATGTGTGAATAAATGGGTTGCCTATAGCCCACAGGACCAGCTACGCACATCCTGAAAGTTACTTTACATAGCCCAATTCTAGTAAAATATTCTGTTTTGCATTATAAGCACAAACGAACTGAAATACCTCCTCTGTTTGGGTATTGGAAGCAGAAAACTTTACAGTTAAAAAATGTGTGAATAAATGGGTTACCTATAGCCCACAGGACCAGCTACGCACATCCTGAAAGTTACTTTTCTTAGCTCAATTCTAGTGAATTATTCTGTTTCTGTGCATTATAAGCACACACAAGCTGAAATAGCTCCTCCGTATGGGTATTGGAAGCAGACAATTTTTCATTCCAAAAATGTGTGAATAAATGGGTTACCTATAGCCCACAGGACCAGCTACGCACATCCTGAAAGTTACTTTTCTTAGCTCAATTCTAGTGAATTATTCTGTTTCTGTGCATTATAAGCACACACAAGCTGAAATAGCTCCTCCGTATGGGTATTGGAAGCAGACAATTTTTCATTCCAAAAATGTGTGAATAAATGGGTTACCTCTAGCCCACAGGACCAGCTACGCACGTTCTGAAAGTTACTTTTCTTAGCCCATTTCTAGTGGAATATTCTGTTTCTGTGCATTATAAGCACACACAAGCTGAAATAGCTCCCCTGTTTGGGTATTGGAAACAGAAAATTATTCAGTCCAAAAATATGTGAATAAATGGGTTACTTCTAGCCCACAGGACCAGCTACGCACATCCTGAAAGTGACTTTTCTTCGCTCAATTCTAGTAGGATATTCTTTTCTGTGCATTATAAGCACAAACGAGCTGAAATAGCTCCTCCACATGGGTATTGGAAGCAGAAAATTTTTCAGTCCAAAAATGTGTGAATAAATGGGTTGCCTATAGCCCACAGGACCAGCTACGCACATCCTGAAAGTTACTTTACTTAGCTAAATTCTAGTGAATTACTCTGTTTCTGTGCATTATAAGCACACACAAGCTGAAATAGCTCCTCCGTATGGGTATTGGAAGCAGAAAATTTTTCAGTCCAAAAATGTGTGAATAAATGGGTTGCCTATAGCCCACAGGACCAGCTATGCACATCCTGAAAGTTACTTTATTTAGCTCAATTCTAGTGAATTATTCTGTTTCTGTGCATTACAAGCACACACAAGCTGAAATAGCTCCTCCGTATGGGTATTGGAAGCAGACAATTTTTCATTCCAAAAATGTGTGAATAAATGGGTTGCCTATAGCCCACAGGACCAGCTACGCACATCCTGAAAGTTACTTTACTTAGCTCAATTCTAGTAGAATATTCTGTTTCTGTGCATTATAAGCACACACAAGCTGAAATAGCTCCTCCGTATGGGTATTGGAAGCAGACAATTTTTCATTCCAAAAATGTGTGAATAAATGGGTTGCCTATAGCCCACAGGACCAGCTACGCACATCCTGAAAGTTACTTTACTTAACATAATTCTAGTAAAATATTCTGTTTCTGTGCATTATAATCACACACAAGCTGAAATAGCTCCTCCGTATGGGTATTGGAAGCAGAAAATTTTTCAGTCCAAAAATGTGTGAATAAATGGGTTGCCTATAGCCCACAGGACCAGCTACGCACATCCTGAAAGTTACTTTTCTTAGCTCAATTCTAGTGAATTATTCTGTTTCTGTGCATTATAAGCACACACAAGCTGAAATAGCTCCTCCGTATGGGTATTGGAAGCAGAAAATTTTTCAGTCCAAAAATGTGTGAATAAATGGGTTGCCTATAGCCCACAGGACCAGCTACGCACATCCTGAAAGTTACTTTTCTTAGCTCAATTCTAGTGAATTATTCTGTTTCTGTGCATTATAAGCACACACAAGCTGAAATAGCTCCTCCGTATGGGTATTGGAAGCAGAAAATTTTTCAGTCCAAAAATGTGTGAATAAATGGGTTGCCTATAGCCCACAGGACCAGCTACGCACATCCTGAAAGTTACTTTTCTTAGCTCAATTCTAGTGAATTATTCTGTTTCTGTGCATTATAAGCACACACAAACTGAAATAGCTCCTCCGTATGGGTATTGGAAGCAGAAAATTATTCAGTCCAAAAATATGTGAATAAATGGGTTACTTCTAGCCCACAGGACCAGCTACGCACATCCTGAAAGTGACTTTTCTTCGCTCAATTCTAGTAGGATATTCTTTTCTGTGCATTATAAGCACAAACGAGCTGAAATAGCTCCTCCACATGGGTATTGGAAGCAGAAAATTTTTCATTCCAAAAATGTGTGAATAAATGGGTTGCCTATAGCCCACAGGACCAGCTACGCACATCCTGAAAGTTACTTTACTTAACCCAATTCTAGTAAAATATTCTGTTTTGCATTATAAGCACAAACGAACTGAAATAGCTCCTCTGTTTGGGTATTGGAAGCAGAAAACTTTACAGTTAAAAAATGTGTGAATAAATGGGTTACCTATAGCCCACAGGACCAGCTACGCACATCCTGAAAGTTACTTTTCTTAGCTCAATTCTAGTGAATTATTCTGTTTCTGTGCATTATAAGCACACACAAGCTGAAATAGCTCCTCCGTATGGGTATTGGAAGCAGAAAATTTTTCAGTCCAAAAATGTGTGAATAAATGGGTTGCCTATAGCCCACAGGACCAGCTACGCACATCCTGAAAGTTACTTTTCTTAGCTCAATTCTAGTGAATTATTCTGTTTCTGTGCATTATAAGCACACACAAGCTGAAATAGCTCCTCCGTATGGGTATTGGAAGCAGAAAATTTTTCAGTCCAAAAATGTGTGAATAAATGGGTTGCCTATAGCCCACAGGACCAGCTACGCACATCCTGAAAGTTACTTTTCTTAGCTCAATTCTAGTGAATTATTCTGTTTCTGTGCATTATAAGCACACACAAACTGAAATAGCTCCTCCGTATGGGTATTGGAAGCAGACAATTTTTCAGTCCAAAAATGTGTGAATAAATGGGTTGCCTATAGCCCACAGGACCAGCTATGCACATCCTGAAAGTTACTTTACTTAGCTAAATTCTAGTGAATTACTCTGTTTCTGTGCATTATAAGCACACACAAACTGAAATAGCTCCTCCGTATGGGTATTGGAAGCAGACAATTTTTCAGTCCAAAAATGTGTGAATAAATGGGTTGCCTATAGCCCACAGGACCAGCTACGCACATCCTGAAAGTTACTTTACTTAGCCCAATTCTAGTAGAATATTCTGTTTTGCATTATAAGTACAAACGGGCTAAAATAGCTCCTCTGTATGGGTATTGGAAGCAGAAAATTTCTCAGTCCAAAAATGTGTGAATAAATGTGTTACCTCTAGCCCACAGGACCAGCTACGCACGTTCTGAAAGTTACTTTTCTTAGCCCATTTCTAGTGGAATATTCTGTTTCTGTGCATTATAAGCACACACAAGCTGAAATAGCTCCCCTGTTTGGGTATTGGAAACAGAAAATTTTTCAGTCCAAAAATATGTGAATAAATGGGTTACTTCTAGCCCACAGGACCAGCTACGCACATCCTGAAAGTGACTTTTCTTCGCTCAATTCTAGTAGGATATTCTTTTCTGTGCATTATAAGCACAAATGAACTGAAATAGCTCCTCCATATGGGTATTGGAAGCAGAAAATTTTTCAGTCCAAAAATGTGTGAATAAATGGGTTACCTATAGCCCACAGGGCCAGCTACGCACATCCTGAAAGTTACTTTTCTTAGCTCAATTCTAGTGAATTATTCTGTTTCTGTGCATTATAAGCACACACAAGCTGAAATAGCTCCTCCGTATGGGTATTGGAAGCAGACAATTTTTCATTCCAAAAATGTGTGAATAAATGGGTTGCCTATAGCCCACAGGACCAGCTACGCACATCCTGAAAGTTACTTTATTTAGCTCAATTCTAGTGAATTATTCTGTTTCTGTGCATTATAAGCACACACAAGCTGAAATAGCTCCTCCGTATGGGTATTGGAAGCAGAAAATTTTTCAGTCCAAAAATGTGTGAATAAATGGGTTGCCTATAGCCCACAGGACCAGCTACGCACATCCTGAAAGTTACTTTTCTTAGCTCAATTCTAGTGAATTATTCTGTTTCTGTGCATTATAAGCACACACAAGCTGAAATAGCTCCTCCGTATGGGTATTGGAAGCAGACAATTTTTCAGTCCAAAAATGTGTGAATAAATGGGTTGCCTATAGCCCACAGGACCAGCTACGCACATCCTGAAAGTTACTTTACTTAACCCAATTCTAGTAAAATATTCTGTTTTGCATTATATGCACAAGCGAACTGAAATAGCTCCTCTGTTTGGGTATTGGAAGCAGAAAACTTTACAGTTAAAAAATGTGTGAATAAATGGGTTACCTATAGCCCACAGGACCAGCTACGCACATCCTGAAAGTTACTTTTCTTAGCTCAATTCTAGTGAATTATTCTGTTTCTGTGCATTATAAGCACACACAAGCTGAAATAGCTCCTCCGTATGGGTATTGGAAGCAGACAATTTTTCATTCCAAAAATGTGTGAATAAATGGGTTGCCTATAGCCCACAGGACCAGCTACGCACATCCTGAAAGTTACTTTACTTAGCCCAATTCTAGTAAAATATTCTGTTTTGCATTATAAGCACAAACGAACTGAAATACCTCCTCTGTTTGGGTATTGGAAGCAGAAAACTTTACAGTTAAAAAATGTGTGAATAAATGGGTTACCTATAGCCCACAGGACCAGCTACGCACATCCTGAAAGTTACTTTTCTTAGCTCAATTCTAGTGAATTATTCTGTTTCTGTGCATTATAAGCACACACAAGCTGAAATAGCTCCTCCGTATGGGTATTGGAAGCAGACAATTTTTCATTCCAAAAATGTGTGAATAAATGGGTTACCTATAGCCCACAGGACCAGCTACGCACATCCTGAAAGTTACTTTTCTTAGCTCAATTCTAGTGAATTATTCTGTTTCTGTGCATTATAAGCACACACAAGCTGAAATAGCTCCTCCGTATGGGTATTGGAAGCAGACAATTTTTCATTCCAAAAATGTGTGAATAAATGGGTTACCTCTAGCCCACAGGACCAGCTACGCACGTTCTGAAAGTTACTTTTCTTAGCCCATTTCTAGTGGAATATTCTGTTTCTGTGCATTATAAGCACACACAAGCTGAAATAGCTCCCCTGTTTGGGTATTGGAAACAGAAAATTATTCAGTCCAAAAATATGTGAATAAATGGGTTACTTCTAGCCCACAGGACCAGCTACGCACATCCTGAAAGTGACTTTTCTTCGCTCAATTCTAGTAGGATATTCTTTTCTGTGCATTATAAGCACAAACGAGCTGAAATAGCTCCTCCACATGGGTATTGGAAGCAGAAAATTTTTCAGTCCAAAAATGTGTGAATAAATGGGTTGCCTATAGCCCACAGGACCAGCTACGCACATCCTGAAAGTTACTTTACTTAGCTAAATTCTAGTGAATTACTCTGTTTCTGTGCATTATAAGCACACACAAGCTGAAATAGCTCCTCCGTATGGGTATTGGAAGCAGAAAATTTTTCAGTCCAAAAATGTGTGAATAAATGGGTTGCCTATAGCCCACAGGACCAGCTATGCACATCCTGAAAGTTACTTTATTTAGCTCAATTCTAGTGAATTATTCTGTTTCTGTGCATTACAAGCACACACAAGCTGAAATAGCTCCTCCGTATGGGTATTGGAAGCAGACAATTTTTCATTCCAAAAATGTGTGAATAAATGGGTTGCCTATAGCCCACAGGACCAGCTACGCACATCCTGAAAGTTACTTTACTTAGCTCAATTCTAGTAGAATATTCTGTTTCTGTGCATTATAAGCACACACAAGCTGAAATAGCTCCTCCGTATGGGTATTGGAAGCAGACAATTTTTCATTCCAAAAATGTGTGAATAAATGGGTTGCCTATAGCCCACAGGACCAGCTACGCACATCCTGAAAGTTACTTTACTTAACATAATTCTAGTAAAATATTCTGTTTCTGTGCATTATAATCACACACAAGCTGAAATAGCTCCTCCGTATGGGTATTGGAAGCAGAAAATTTTTCAGTCCAAAAATGTGTGAATAAATGGGTTGCCTATAGCCCACAGGACCAGCTACGCACATCCTGAAAGTTACTTTTCTTAGCTCAATTCTAGTGAATTATTCTGTTTCTGTGCATTATAAGCACACACAAGCTGAAATAGCTCCTCCGTATGGGTATTGGAAGCAGAAAATTTTTCAGTCCAAAAATGTGTGAATAAATGGGTTGCCTATAGCCCACAGGACCAGCTACGCACATCCTGAAAGTTACTTTTCTTAGCTCAATTCTAGTGAATTATTCTGTTTCTGTGCATTATAAGCACACACAAGCTGAAATAGCTCCTCCGTATGGGTATTGGAAGCAGAAAATTTTTCAGTCCAAAAATGTGTGAATAAATGGGTTGCCTATAGCCCACAGGACCAGCTACGCACATCCTGAAAGTTACTTTTCTTAGCTCAATTCTAGTGAATTATTCTGTTTCTGTGCATTATAAGCACACACAAACTGAAATAGCTCCTCCGTATGGGTATTGGAAGCAGACAATTTTTCAGTCCAAAAATGTGTGAATAAATGGGTTGCCTATAGCCCACAGGACCAGCTATGCACATCCTGAAAGTTACTTTACTTAGCTAAATTCTAGTGAATTACTCTGTTTCTGTGCATTATAAGCACACACAAGCTGAAATAGCTCCTCCGTATGGGTATTGGAAGCAGACAATTTTTCATTCCAAAAATGTGTGAATAAATGGGTTGCCTATAGCCCACAGGACCAGCTACGCACATCCTGAAAGTTACTCTATTTAGCTCAATTCTAGTGAATTATTCTGTTTCTGTGCATTATAAGCACACACAAGCTGAAATAGCTCCTCCGTATGGGTATTGGAAGCAGACAATTTTTCAGTCCAAATATGTGTGAATAAATGGGTTGCCTATAGCCCACAGGACCAGCTACACACATCCTGAAAGTTACTTTACTTAGCTCAATTCTAGTGAATTATTCTGTTTCTGTGCATTATAAGCACACACAAGCTGAAATAGCTCCTCCGTATGGGTATTGGAAGCAGAAAATTTTTCAGTCCAAAAATGTGTGAATAAATGGGTTGCCTATAGAACACAGGACCAGCTAAGCACATCCTGAAAGTTACTTTACTTAGCTAAATTCTAGTGCATTACTCTGTTTCTGTGCATTATAAGCACACACAAGCTGAAATAGCTCCTCCGTATGGGTATTGGAAGCAGACAATTTTTCAGTCCAAAAATGTGTGAATAAATGGGTTGCCTATAGCCCACAGGACCAGCTACGCACATCCTGAAAGTTACTTTATTTAGCTCAATTCTAGTGAATTATTCTGTTTCTGTGCATTATAAGCACACACAAGCTGAAATAGCTCCTCCGTATGGGTATTGGAAGCAGAAAATTTTTCAGTCCAAAAATGTGTGAATAAATGGGTTGCCTATAGCCAACAGGACCAGCTACGCACATCCTGAAAGTTACTTTACTTAACCCAATTCTAGTAAAATATTCTGTTTTGCATTATAAGCACAAACGAACTGAAATAGCTCCTCTGTTTGGGTATTGGAAGCAGAAAACTTTACAGTTAAAAAATGTGTGAATAAATGGGTTACCTATAGCCCACAGGACCAGCTACGCACATCCTGAAAGTTACTTTTCTTAGCTCAATTCTAGTGAATTATTCTGTTTCTGTGCATTATAAGCACACACAAGCTGAAATAGCTATTCCGTATGGGTATTGGAAGCAGACAATTTTTCATTCCAAAAATGTGTGAATAAATGGGTTGCCTATAGCCCACAGGACCAGCTACGCACATCCTGAAAGTTACATTACTTAGCTCAATTCTAGTGAATTATTCTGTTTCTGTGCATTATAAGCACACACAAGCTGAAATAGCTCCTCCGTATGGGTATTGGAAGCAGAAAATTTTTCAGTCCAAAAATGTGTGAATAAATGGGTTGCCTATAGCCCACAGGACCAGCTACGCACATCCTGAAAGTTACTTTTCTTAGCTCAATTCTAGTGAATTATTCTGTTTCTGTGCATTATAAGCACACACAAGCTGAAATAGCTCCTCCGTATGGGTATTGGAAGCAGAAAATTATTCAGTCCAAAAATATGTGAATAAATGGGTTACTTCTAGCCCACAGGACCAGCTACGCACATCCTGAAAGTGACTTTTCTTCGCTCAATTCTAGTAGGATATTCTTTTCTGTGCATTATAAGCACAAACGAGCTGAAATAGCTCCTCCACATGGGTATTGGAAGCAGAAAATTTTTCAGTCCAAAAATGTGTGAATAAATGGGTTGCCTATAGCCCACAGGACCAGCTACGCACATCCTGAAAGTTACTTTACTTAGCTAAATTCTAGTGAATTACTCTGTTTCTGTGCATTATAAGCACACACAAGCTGAAATAGCTCCTCCGTATGGGTATTGGAAGCAGACAATTTTTCAGTCCAAAAATGTGTGAATAAATGGGTTGCCTATAGCCCACAGGACCAGCTACGCACATCCTGAAAGTTACTTTATTTAGCTCAATTCTAGTGAATTATTCTGTTTCTATGCATTATAAGCACACACAAGCTGAAATAGCTCCTCCGTATGGGTATTGGAAGCAGACAATTTTTCATTCCAAAAATGTGTGAATAAATGGGTTGCCTATAGCCCACAGGACCAGCTACGCACATCCTGAAAGTTACTTTACTTAACCCAATTCTAGTAAAATATTCTGTTTTGCATTATAAGCACAAACGAACTGAAATAGCTCCTCTGTTTGGGTATTGGAAGCAGAAAACTTTACAGTTAAAAAATGTGTGAATAAATGGGTTACCTATAGCCCACAGGACCAGCTACGCACATCCTGAAAGTTACTTTTCTTAGCTCAATTCTAGTGAATTGTTCTGTTTCTGTGCATTATAAGCACACACAAGCTGAAATAGCTCCTCCGTATGGGTATTGGAAGCAGACAATTTTTCATTCCAAAAATGTGTGAATAAATGGGTTGCCTATAGCCCACAGGACCAGCTACGCACATCCTGAAAGTTACATTACTTAGCTCAATTCTAGTGAATTATTCTGTTTCTGTGCATTATAAGCACACACAAGCTGAAATAGCTCCTCCGTATGGGTATTGGAAGCAGACAATTTTTCAGTCCAAAAATGTGTGAATAAATGGGTTGCCTATAGCCCACAGGACCAGCTACGCACATCCTGAAAGTTACTTTTCTTAGCTCAATTCTAGTGAATTATTCTGTTTCTGTGCATTATAAGCACACACAAGCTGAAATAGCTCCTCCGTATGGGTATTGGAAGCAGACAATTTTTCAGTCCAAAAATGTGTGAATAAATGGGTTGCCTATAGCCCACAGGACCAGCTATGCACATCCTGAAAGTTACTTTACTTAGCTAAATTCTAGTGAATTACTCTGTTTCTGTGCATTATAAGCACACACAAGCTGAAATAGCTCCTCCGTATGGGTATTGGAAGCAGAAAATTATTCAGTCCAAAAATATGTGAATAAATGGGTTACTTCTAGCCCACAGGACCAGCTACGCACATCCTGAAAGTGACTTTTCTTCGCTCAATTCTAGTAGGATATTCTTTTCTGTGCATTATAAGCACAAACGAGCTGAAATAGCTCCTCCACATGGGTATTGGAAGCAGAAAATTTTTCAGTCCAAAAATGTGTGAATAAATGGGTTGCCTATAGCCCACAGGACCAGCTACGCACATCCTGAAAGTTACTTTACTTAGCTAAATTCTAGTGAATTACTCTGTTTCTGTGCATTATAAGCACACACAAGCTGAAATAGCTCCTCCGTATGGGTATTGGAAGCAGACAATTTTTCAGTCCAAAAATGTGTGAATAAATGGGTTGCCTATAGCCCACAGGACCAGCTACGCACATCCTGAAAGTTACTTTATTTAGCTCAATTCTAGTGAATTATTCTGTTTCTATGCATTATAAGCACACACAAGCTGAAATAGCTCCTCCGTATGGGTATTGGAAGCAGACAATTTTTCATTCCAAAAATGTGTGAATAAATGGGTTGCCTATAGCCCACAGGACCAGCTACGCACATCCTGAAAGTTACTTTACTTAGCCCAATTCTAGTAGAATATTCTGTTTTGCATTATAAGTACAAACGGGCTAAAATAGCTCCTCTGTATGGGTATTGGAAGCAGAAAATTTCTCAGTCCAAAAATGTGTGAATAAATGGGTTACCTCTAGCCCACAGGACCAGCTACGCACGTTCTGAAAGTTACTTTTCTTAGCCCATTTCTAGTGGAATATTCTGTTTCTGTGCATTATAAGCACACACAAGCTGAAATAGCTCCCCTGTTTGGGTATTGGAAACAGAACATTTTTCAGTCCAAAAATATGTGAATAAATGGGTTACTTCTAGCCCACAGGACCAGCTACGCACATCCTGAAAGTGACTTTTCTTCGCTCAATTCTAGTAGGATATTCTTTTCTGTGCATTATAAGCACAAATGAACTGAAATAGCTCCTCCATATGGGTATTGGAAGCAGAAAATTTTTCAGTCCAAAAATGTGTGAATAAATGGGTTACCTATAGCCCACAGGGCCAGCTACGCACATCCTGAAAGTTACTTTTCTTAGCTCAATTCTAGTGAATTATTCTGTTTCTGTGAATTATAAGCACACACAAGCTGAAATAGCTCCTCCGTATGGGTATTGGAAGCAGACAATTTTTCATTCCAAAAATGTGTGAATAAATGGGTTGCCTATAGCCCACAGGACCAGCTACGCACATCCTGAAAGTTACTTTACTTAGCTCAATTCTAGTGAATTATTCTGTTTCTGTGCATTATAAGCACACACAAGCTGAAATAGCTCCTCCGTATGGGTATTGGAAGCAGACAATTTTTCATTCCAAAAATGTGTGAATAAATGGGTTGCCTATAGCCCACAGGACCAGCTACGCACATCCTGAAAGTTACTTTACTTAACCCAATTCTAGTAAAATATTCTGTTTTGCATTATAAGCACAAACGAACTGAAATAGCTCCTCTGTTTGGGTATTGGAAGCAGAAAACTTTACAGTTAAAAAATGTGTGAATAAATGGGTTACCTATAGCCCACAGGACCAGCTACGCACATCCTGAAAGTTACTTTTCTTAGCTCAATTCTAGTGAATTGTTCTGTTTCTGTGCATTATAAGCACACACAAGCTGAAATAGCTCCTCCGTATGGGTATTGGAAGCAGACAATTTTTCATTCCAAAAATGTGTGAATAAATGGGTTGCCTATAGCCCACAGGACCAGCTACGCACATCCTGAAAGTTACATTACTTAGCTCAATTCTAGTGAATTATTCTGTTTCTGTGCATTATAAGCACACACAAGCTGAAATAGCTCCTCCGTATGGGTATTGGAAGCAGACAATTTTTCAGTCCAAAAATGTGTGAATAAATGGGTTGCCTATAGCCCACAGGACCAGCTACGCACATCCTGAAAGTTACTTTTCTTAGCTCAATTCTAGTGAATTATTCTGTTTCTGTGCATTATAAGCACACACAAGCTGAAATAGCTCCTCCGTATGGGTATTGGAAGCAGACAATTTTTCAGTCCAAAAATGTGTGAATAAATGGGTTGCCTATAGCCCACAGGACCAGCTATGCACATCCTGAAAGTTACTTTACTTAGCTAAATTCTAGTGAATTACTCTGTTTCTGTGCATTATAAGCACACACAAGCTGAAATAGCTCCTCCGTATGGGTATTGGAAGCAGAAAATTATTCAGTCCAAAAATATGTGAATAAATGGGTTACTTCTAGCCCACAGGACCAGCTACGCACATCCTGAAAGTGACTTTTCTTCGCTCAATTCTAGTAGGATATTCTTTTCTGTGCATTATAAGCACAAACGAGCTGAAATAGCTCCTCCACATGGGTATTGGAAGCAGAAAATTTTTCAGTCCAAAAATGTGTGAATAAATGGGTTGCCTATAGCCCACAGGACCAGCTACGCACATCCTGAAAGTTACTTTACTTAGCTAAATTCTAGTGAATTACTCTGTTTCTGTGCATTATAAGCACACACAAGCTGAAATAGCTCCTCCGTATGGGTATTGGAAGCAGACAATTTTTCAGTCCAAAAATGTGTGAATAAATGGGTTGCCTATAGCCCACAGGACCAGCTACGCACATCCTGAAAGTTACTTTATTTAGCTCAATTCTAGTGAATTATTCTGTTTCTGTGCATTATAAGCACACACAAGCTGAAATAGCTCCTCCGTATGGGTATTGGAAGCAGACAATTTTTCATTCCAAAAATGTGTGAATAAATGGGTTGCCTATAGCCCACAGGACCAGCTACGCACATCCTGAAAGTTACTTTACTTAGCTCAATTCTAGTGAATTATTCTGTTTCTGTGCATTATAAGCACACACAAGCTGAAATAGCTCCTCCGTATGGGTATTGGAAGCAGACAATTTTTCATTCCAAAAATGTGTGAATAAATGGGTTGCCTATAGCCCACAGGACCAGCTACGCACATCCTGAAAGTTACTTTACTTAACCCAATTCTAGTAAAATATTCTGTTTTGCATTATAAGCACAAACGAACTGAAATAGCTCCTCTGTTTGGGTATTGGAAGCAGAAAACTTTACAGTTAAAAAATGTGTGAATAAATGGGTTACCTATAGCCCACAGGACCAGCTACGCACATCCTGAAAGTTACTTTTCTTAGCTCAATTCTAGTGAATTATTCTGTTTCTGTGCATTATAAGCACACACAAGCTGAAATAGCTCCTCCGTATGGGTATTGGAAGCAGACAATTTTTCATTCCAAAAATGTGTGAATAAATGGGTTGCCTATAGCCCACAGGACCAGCTACGCACATCCTGAAAGTTACTTTTCTTAGCTCAATTCTAGTGAATTATTCTGTTTCTGTGCATTATAAGCACACACAAGCTGAAATAGCTCCTCCGTATGGGTATTGGAAGCAGACAATTTTTCATTCCAAAAATGTGTGAATAAATGGGTTGCCTATAGCCCACAGGACCAGCTACGCACATCCTGAAAGTTACTTTACTTAACCCAATTCTAGTAAAATATTCTGTTTTGCATTATAAGCACAAACGAACTGAAATAGCTCATCTGTTTGGGTATTGGAAGCAGAAAACTTTACAGTTAAAAAACGTGTGAATAAATGGGTTACCTATAGCCCACAGGACCAGCTACGCACATCCTGAAAGTGACTTTTCTTCGCTCAATTCTAGTAGGATATTCTTTTCTGTGCATTATAAGCACAAACGAGCTGAAATAGCTCCTCCACATGGGTATTGGAAGCAGAAAATTTTTCAGTCCAAAAATGTGTGAATAAATGGTTGCCTATAGCCCACAGGACCAGCTACGCACATCCTGAAAGTTACTTTACTTAGCTAAATTCTAGTGAATTACTCTGTTTCTGTGCATTATAAGCACACACAAGCTGAAATAGCTCCTCCGTATGGGTATTGGAAGCAGACAATTTTTCATTCCAAAAATGTGTGAATAAATGGGTTGCCTATAGCCCACAGGACCAGCTACGCACATCCTGAAAGTTACTTTACTTAACCCAATTCTAGTAAAATATTCTGTTTTGCATTATAAGCACAAACGAACTGAAATAGCTCCTCTGTTTGGGTATTGGAAGCAGAAAACTTTACAGTTAAAAAATGTGTTAATAAATGGGTTACCTATAGCCCACAGGACCAGCTACGCACATCCTGAAAGTTACTTTTCTTAGCTCAATTCTAGTGAATTATTCTGTTTCTGTGCATTATAAGCACACACAAGCTGAAATAGCTCCTCCGTATGGGTATTGGAAGCAGAAAATTTTTCAGTCCAAAAATGTGTGAATAAATGGGTTGCCTATAGCCCACAGGACCAGCTACGCACATCCTGAAAGTTACTTTTCTTAGCTCAATTCTAGTGAATTATTCTGTTTCTGTGCATTATAAGCACACACAAGCTGAAATAGCTCCTCCGTATGGGTATTGGAAGCAGACAATTTTTCAGTCCAAAAATGTGTGAATAAATGGGTTGCCTATAGCCCACAGGACCAGCTATGCACATCCTGAAAGTTACTTTACTTAGCTAAATTCTAGTGAATTACTCTGTTTCTGTGCATTATAAGCACACACAAGCTGAAATAGCTCCTCCGTATGGGTATTGGAAGCAGAAAATTATTCAGTCCAAAAATATGTGAATAAATGGGTTACTTCTAGCCCACAGGACCAGCTACGCACATCCTGAAAGTGACTTTTCTTCGCTCAATTCTAGTAGGATATTCTTTTCTGTGCATTATAAGCACAAACGAGCTGAAATAGCTCCTCCACATGGGTATTGGAAGCAGAAAATTTTTCAGTCCAAAAATGTGTGAATAAATGGGTTGCCTATAGCCCACAGGACCAGCTACGCACATCCTGAAAGTTACTTTACTTAGCTAAATTCTAGTGAATTACTCTGTTTCTGTGCATTATAAGCACACACAAGCTGAAATAGCTCCTCCGTATGGGTATTGGAAGCAGACAATTTTTCAGTCCAAAAATGTGTGAATAAATGGGTTGCCTATAGCCCACAGGACCAGCTACGCACATCCTGAAAGTTACTTTATTTAGCTCAATTCTAGTGAATTATTCTGTTTCTATGCATTATAAGCACACACAAGCTGAAATAGCTCCTCTGTATGGGTATTGGAAGCAGACAATTTTTCATTCCAAAAATGTGTGAATAAATGGGTTGCCTATAGCCCACAGTACCAGCTACGCACATCCTGAAAGTTACTTTACTTAGCCCAATTCTAGTAGAATATTCTGTTTTGCATTATAAGTACAAACGGGCTAAAATAGCTCCTCTGTATGGGTATTGGAAGCAGAAAATTTCTCAGTCCAAAAATGTGTGAATAAATGGGTTACCTCTAGCCCACAGGACCAGCTACGCACGTTCTGAAAGTTACTTTTCTTAGCCCATTTCTAGTGGAATATTCTGTTTCTGTGCATTATAAGCACACACAAGCTGAAATAGCTCCCCTGTTTGGGTATTGGAAACAGAAAATTTTTCAGTCCAAAAATATGTGAATAAATGGGTTACTTCTAGCCCACAGGACCAGCTACGCACATCCTGAAAGTGACTTTTCTTCGCTCAATTCTAGTAGGATATTCTTTTCTGTGCATTATAAGAACAAATAAACTGAAATAGCTCCTCCATATGGGTATTGGAAGCAGAAAATTTTTCAGTCCAAAAATGTGTGAATAAATGGGTTACCTATAGCCCACAGGGCCAGCTACGCACATCCTGAAAGTTACTTTTCTTAGCTCAATTCTAGTGAATTATTCTGTTTCTGTGCATTATAAGCACACACAAGCTGAAATAGCTCCTCCGTATGGGTATTGGAAGCAGACAATTTTTCATTCCAAAAATGTGTGAATAAATGGGTTGCCTATAGCCCACAGGACCAGCTACGCACATCCTGAAAGTTACTTTACTTAGCTCAATTCTAGTGAATTATTCTGTTTCTGTGCATTATAAGCACACACAAGCTGAAATAGCTCCTCCGCATGGGTATTGGAAGCAGAAAATTTTTCAGTCCAAAAATGTGTGAATAAATGGGTTGCCTATAGCCCACAGGACCAGCTACGCACATCCTGAAAGTTACTTTTCTTAGCTCAATTCTAGTGAATTATTCTGTTTCTGTGCATTATAAGCACACACAAGCTGAAATAGCTCCTCCGTATGGGTATTGGAAGCAGACAATTTTTCAGTCCAAAAATGTGTGAATAAATGGGTTGCCTATAGCCCACAGGACCAGCTACGCACATCCTGAAAGTTACTTTACTTAACCCAATTCTAGTAAAATATTCTGTTTTGCATTATAAGCACAAACGAACTGAAATAGCTCCTCTGTTTGGGTATTGGAAGCAGAAAACTTTACAGTTAAAAAATATGTGAATAAATGGGTTGCCTATAGCCCACAGGACCAGCTACGCACATCCTGAAAGTTACTTTTCTTAGCTCAATTCTAGTGAATTATTCTGTTTCTGTGCATTATAAGCACACACAAGCTGAAATAGCTCCTCCGTATGGGTATTGGAAGCAGACAATTTTTCATTCCAAAAATGTGTGAATAAATGGGTTGCCTATAGCCCACAGGACCAGCTACGCACATCCTGAAAGTTACTTTACTTAGCTCAATTCTAGTGAATTATTCTGTTTCTGTGCATTATAAGCACACACAAGCTGAAATAGCTCCTCCGTATGGATATTGGAAGCAGACAATTTTTCAGTCCAAAAATGTGTGAATAAATGGATTATATATAGCCCACAGGACCAGCTACGCATGTTCTGAAAGTTACTTTTCTTAGCCCAATTCTAGTGGAGTATTCTGTTCCTGTGCATTATAAGCACAAACGAGCTAAAAGAGATCCTCTGTTTGGGTATTGGAAGCAGAAAATTTTTCAGTCCAAAAATGTGTGAATAAATGGGTTACCTCTAGCCCACAGGACCAGCTACGCACGTTCTGAAAGTTACTTTTCTTAGCCCATTTCTAGTGGAATATTTTGTTTCTGTGCATTATAAGCACACACAAGCTGAAATAGCTCCCCTGTTTGGGTATTGGAAACAGAAAATTATTCAGTCCAAAAATATGTGAATAAATGGGTTACTTCTAGCCCACAGGACCAGCTACGCACATCCTGAAAGTGACTTTTCTTCGCTCAATTCTAGTAGGATATTCTTTTCTGTGCATTATAAGCACAAACGAGCTGAAATAGCTCCTCCACATGGGTATTGGAAGCAGAAAATTTTTCAGTCCAAAAATGTGTGAATAAATGGGTTGCCTATAGCCCACAGGACCAGCTACGCACATCCTGAAAGTTACTTTACTTAGCTAAATTCTAGTGAATTACTCTGTTTCTGTGCATTATAAGCACACACAAGCTGAAATAGCTCCTCCGTATGGGTATTGGAAGCAGACAATTTTTCAGTCCAAAAATGTGTGAATAAATGGGTTGCCTATAACCCACAGGACCAGCTATGCACATCCTGAAAGTTACTTTATTTAGCTCAATTCTAGTGAATTATTCTGTTTCTGTGCATTATAAGCACACACAAGCTGAAATAGCTCCTCCGTATGGGTATTGGAAGCAGACAATTTTTCATTCCAAAAATGTGTGAATAAATGGGTTGCCTATAGCCCACAGGACCAGCTACGCACATCCTGAAAGTTACTTTACTTAGCCCAATTCTAGTAGAATATTCTGTTTTGCATTATAAGTACAAACGGGCTAAAATAGCTCCTCTGTATGGGTATTGGAAGCAGAAAATTTCTCAGTCCAAAAATGTGTGAATAAATGGGTTACCTCTAGCCCACAGGACCAGCTACGCACGTTCTGAAAGTTACTTTTCTTAGCCCATTTCTAGTGGAATATTCTGTTTCTGTGCATTATAAGCACACACAAGCTGAAATAGCTCCCCTGTTTGGGTATTGGAAACAGAAAATTTTTCAGTCCAAAAATATGTGAATAAATGGGTTACTTCTAGCCCACAGGACCAGCTACGCACATCCTGAAAGTGACTTTTCTTCGCTCAATTCTAGTAGGATATTCTTTTCTGTGCATTATAAGCACAAATGAACTGAAATAGCTCCTCCATATGGGTATTGGAAGCAGAAAATTTTTCAGTCCAAAAATGTGTGAATAAATGGGTTGCCTATAACCCACAGGACCAGCTATGCACATCCTGAAAGTTACTTTATTTAGCTCAATTCTAGTGAATTATTCTGTTTCTGTGCATTATAAGCACACACAAGCTGAAATAGCTCCTCCGTATGGGTATTGGAAGCAGACAATTTTTCATTCCAAAAATGTGTGAATAAATGGGTTGCCTATAGCCCACAGGACCAGCTACGCACATCCTGAAAGTTACTTTACTTAGCCCAATTCTAGTAGAATATTCTGTTTTGCATTATAAGTACAAACGGGCTAAAATAGCTCCTCTGTATGGGTATTGGAAGCAGAAAATTTCTCAGTCCAAAAATGTGTGAATAAATGGGTTACCTCTAGCCCACAGGACCAGCTACGCACGTTCTGAAAGTTACTTTTCTTAGCCCATTTCTAGTGGAATATTCTGTTTCTGTGCATTATAAGCACACACAAGCTGAAATAGCTCCCCTGTTTGGGTATTGGAAACAGAAAATTTTTCAGTCCAAAAATATGTGAATAAATGGGTTACTTCTAGCCCACAGGACCAGCTACGCACATCCTGAAAGTGACTTTTCTTCGCTCAATTCTAGTAGGATATTCTTTTCTGTGCATTATAAGCACAAATGAACTGAAATAGCTCCTCCATATGGGTATTGGAAGCAGAAAATTTTTCAGTCCAAAAATGTGTGAATAAATGGGTTACCTATAGCCCACAGGGCCAGCTACGCACATCCTGAAAGTTACTTTTCTTAGCTCAATTCTAGTGAATTATTCTGTTTCTGTGCATTATAAGCACACACAAGCTGAAATAGCTCCTCCGTATGGGTATTGGAAGCAGACAATTTTTCATTCCAAAAATGTGTGAATAAATGGGTTGCCTATAGCCCACAGGACCAGCTACGCACATCCTGAAAGTTACTTTACTTAGCTCAATTCTAGTGAATTATTCTGTTTCTGTGCATTATAAGCACACACAAGCTGAAATAGCTCCTCCGTATGGGTATTGGAAGCAGAAAATTTTTCAGTCCAAAAATGTGTGAATAAATGGGTTGCCTATAGCCCACAGGACCAGCTACGCACATCCTGAAAGTTACTTTACTTAACCCAATTCTAGTAAAATATTCTGTTTTTCATTATAAGCACAAACGAACTGAAATAGCTCCTCTGTTTGGGTATTGGAAGCAGAAAACTTTACAGTTAAAAAATGTGTGAATAAATGGGTTACCTATAGCCCACAGGACCAGCTACGCACATCCTGAAAGTTACTTTTCTTAGCTCAATTCTAGTGAATTATTCTGTTTCTGTGCATTATAAGCACACACAAGCTGAAATAGCTCCTCCGTATGGGTATTGGAAGCAGACAATTTTTCAGTCCAAAAATGTGTGAATAAATGGGTTGCCTATAGCCCACAGGACCAGCTACGCACATCCTGAAAGTTACATTACTTAGCTCAATTCTAGTGAATTATTCTGTTTCTGTGCATTATAAGCACACACAAGCTGAAATAGCTCATCCGTATGGGTATTGGAAGCAGAAAATTTTTCAGTCCAAAAATGTGTGAATAAATGGGTTGCCTATAGCCCACAGGACCAGCTACGCACATCCTGAAAGTTACTTTTCTTAGCTCAATTCTAGTGAATTATTCTGTTTCTGTGCATTATAAGCACACACAAGCTGAAATAGCTCCTCCGTATGGGTATTGGAAGCAGACAATTTTTCAGTCCAAAAATGTGTGAATAAATGGGTTGCCTATAGCCCACAGGACCAGCTATGCACATCCTGAAAGTTACTTTACTTAGCTAAATTCTAGTGAATTACTCTGTTTCTGTGCATTATAAGCACACACAAGCTGAAATAGCTCCTCCGTATGGGTATTGGAAGCAGAAAATTATTCAGTCCAAAAATATGTGAATATATGGGTTACTTCTAGCCCACAGGACCAGCTACGCACATCCTGAAAGTGACTTTTCTTCGCTCAATTCTAGTAGGATATTCTTTTCTGTGCATTATAAGCACAAACGAGCTGAAATAGCTCCTCCACATGGGTATTGGAAGCAGAAAATTTTTCAGTCCAAAAATGTGTGAATAAATGGGTTGCCTATAGCCCACAGGACCAGCTACGCACATCCTGAAAGTTACTTTACTTAGCTAAATTCTAGTGAATTACTCTGTTTCTGTGCATTATAAGCACACACAAGCTGAAATAGCTCCTCCGTATGGGTATTGGAAGCAGAAAATTTTTCAGCCCAAAAATGTGTGAATAAATGGGTTACCTATAGCCCACAGGACCAGCTACGCACATCCTGAAAGTTACTTTACTTAGCCCAATTCCAGTAGTATATTTGCATTATAAGCACAAACGAGCTAAAATAGCTCCTTCGTATGGGTATTGGAAGCAGAAAATTTTTCAGTCCAAAAATGTGTAAATAAATGGGTTACCTATACCCCACAGGACCAGCTACGCACATCCTGAAAGTTACTTTACTTAGCTAAATTCTAGTGAATTATTCTGTTTCTGTGCATTATAAGCACACACAAGCTGAAATAGCTCCTCCGTATGGGTATTGGAAGCAGAAAATTTTTCAGTCCAAAAATGTGTGAATAAATGGGTTGCCTATAGCCCACAGGACCAGCTACGCACATCCTGAAAGTTACTTTACTTAACCCAATTCTAGTAAAATATTCTGTTTTGCATTATAAGCACAAACGAACTGAAATAGCTCCTCTGTTTGGGTATTGGAAGCAGAAACTTTACAGTTAAAAAATGTGTGAATAAATGGGTTACCTATAGCCCACAGGACCAGCTACGCACATCCTGAAAGTTACTTTTCTTAGCTCAATTCTAGTGAATTATTCTGTTTCTGTGCATTATAAGCACACACAAGCTGAAATAGCTCCTCCGTATGAGTATTGGAAGCAGACAATTTTTCAGTCCAAAAATGTGTGAATAAATGGGTTGCCTATAGCCCACAGGACCAGCTACGCACATCCTGAAAGTTACATTACTTAGCTCAATTCTAGTGAATTATTCTGTTTCTGTGCATTATAAGCACACACAAGCTGAAATAGCTCCTCCACATGGGTATTGGAAGCAGAAAATTTTTCAGTCCAAAAATGTGTGAATAAATGGGTTGCCTATAGCCCACAGGACCAGCTACGCACATCCTGAAAGTTACTTTACTTAGCTAAATTCTAGTGAATTACTCTGTTTCTGTGCATTATAAGCACACACAAGCTGAAATAGCTCCTCCGTATGGGTATTGGAAGCAGACAATTTTTCAGTCCAAAAATGTGTGAATAAATGGGTTGCCTATAGCCCACAGGACCAGCTACGCACATCCTGAAAGTTACTTTACTTAACCCAATTCTAGTAAAATATTCTGTTTTGCATTATAAGCACAAACGAACTGAAATGGCTCCTCTGTTTGGGTATTGGAAGCAGAAAACTTTACAGTTAAAAAATATGTGAATAAATGGGTTACCTATAGCCCACAGGACCAGCTACGCACATCCTGAAAGTTACTTTTCTTAGCTCAATTCTAGTGAATTATTCTGTTTCTGTACATTATAAGCACACACAAGCTGAAATAGCTCCTCCGTATGGGTATTGGAAGCAGACAATTTTTCATTCCAAAAATGTGTGAATAAATGGGTTGCCTATAGCCCACAGGACCAGCTACGCACATCCTGAAAGTTACTTTACTTAGCCCAATTCTAGTAAAATATTCTGTTTTGCATTATAAGCACAAACGAACTGAAATAGCTCCTCTGTTTGGGTATTGGAAGCAGAAAACTTTACAGTTAAAAAATGTGTGAATAAATGGGTTACCTATAGCCCACAGGACCAGCTACGCACATCCTGAAAGTTACTTTTCTTAGCTCAATTCTAGTGAATTATTCTGTTTCTGTGCATTATAAGCACACACAAGCTGAAATAGCTCCTCCGTATGGGTATTGGAAGCAGACAATTTTTCATTCCAAAAATGTGTGAATAAATGGGTTGCCTATAGCCCACAGGACCAGCTACGCACATCCTGAAAGTTACTTTTCTTAGCTCAATTCTAGTGAATTATTCTGTTTCTGTGCATTATAAGCACACACAAGCTGAAATAGCTCCTCCGTATGGGTATTGGAAGCAGAAAATTTTTCAGTCCAAAAATGTGTGAATAAATGGGTTGCCTATAGCCCACAGGACCAGCTACGCACATCCTGAAAGTTACTCTATTTAGCTCAATTCTAGGGAATTATTCTGTTTCTGTGCATTATAAGCACACACAAGCTGAAATAGCTCCTCCGTATGGATATTGGAAGCAGACAATTTTTCAGTCCAAAAATGTGTGAATAAATGGATTATATATAGCCCACAGGACCAGCTACGCATGTTCTGAAAGTTACTTTTCTTAGCCCAATTCTAGTGGAGTATTCTGTTCCTGTGCATTATAAGCACAAACGAGCTAAAATAGCTCCTCTGTTTGGGTATTGGAAGCAGAAAATTTTTCAGTCCAAAAATGTGTGAATAAATGGGTTACCTCTAGCCCACAGGACCAGCTACGCACGTTCTGAAAGTTACTTTTCTTAGCCCATTTCTAGTGGAATATTCTGTTTCTGTGCATTATAAGCACACACAAGCTGAAATAGCTCCCCTGTTTGGGTATTGGAAACAGAAAATTATTCAGTCCAAAAATATGTGAATAAATGGGTTACTTCTAGCCCACAGGACCAGCTACGCACATCCTGAAAGTGACTTTTCTTCGCTCAATTCTAGTAGGATATTCTTTTCTGTGCATTATAAGCACAAACGAGCTGAAATAGCTCCTCCACATGGGTATTGGAAGCAGAAAATTTTTCAGTCCAAAAATGTGTGAATAAATGGGTTGCCTATAGCCCACAGGACCAGCTACGCACATCCTGAAAGTTACTTTACTTAGCTAAATTCTAGTGAATTACTCTGTTTCTGTGCATTATAAGCACACACAAGCTGAAATAGCTCCTCCGTATGGGTATTGGAAGCAGACAATTTTTCATTCCAAAAATGTGTGAATAAATGGGTTGCCTATAGCCCACAGGACCAGCTACGCACATCCTGAAAGTTACTTTACTTAGCCCAATTCTAGTAGAATATTCTGTTTTGCATTATAAGTACAAACGGGCTAAAATAGCTCCTCTGTATGGGTATTGGAAGCAGAAAATTTCTCAGTCCAAAAATGTGTGAATAAATGGGTTGCCTATAGCCCACAGGACCAGCTACGCACATCCTGAAAGTTACTTTTCTTAGCTCAATTCTAGTGAATTATTCTGTTTCTGTGCATTATAAGCACACACAAGCTGAAATAGCTCCTCCGTATGGGTATTGGAAGCAGACAATTTTTCAGTCCAAAAATGTGTGAATAAATGGGTTGCCTATAGCCCACAGGACCAGCTATGCACATCCTGAAAGTTACTTTACTTAGCTAAATTCTAGTGAATTACTCTGTTTCTGTGCATTATAAGCACACACAAGCTGAAATAGCTCCTCCGTATGGGTATTGGAAGCAGAAAATTATTCAGTCCAAAAATATGTGAATAAATGGGTTACTTCTAGCCCACAGGACCAGCTACGCACATCCTGAAAGTGACTTTTCTTCGCTCAATTCTAGTAGGATATTCTTTTCTGCGCATTATAAGCACAAACGAGCTGAAATAGCTCCTCCACATGGGTATTGGAAGCAGAAAATTTTTCAGTCCAAAAATGTGTGAATAAATGGGTTGCCTATAGCCCACAGGACCAGCTACGCACATCCTGAAAGTTACTTTACTTAGCTCAATTCTAGTGAATTATTCTGTTTCTGTGCATTATAAGCACACACAAGCTGAAATAGCTCCTCCGTATGGGTATTGGAAGCAGAAAATTTTTCATTCCAAAAATGTGTGAATAAATGGGTTGCCTATAGCCCACAGGACCAGCTACGCACATCCTGAAAGTTACTTTACTTAGCCCAATTCTAGTAAAATATTCTGTTTTGCATTATAAGCACAAACGAACTGAAATAGCTCCTCTGTTTGGGTATTGGAAGCAGAAAACTTTACAGTTAAAAAATGTGTGAATAAATGGGTTACCTATAGCCCACAGGACCAGCTACGCACATCCTGAAAGTTACTTTTCTTAGCTCAATTCTAGTGAATTATTCTGTTTCTGTGCATTATAAGCACACACAAGCTGAAATAGCTCCTCCGTATGGGTATTGGAAGCAGACAATTTTTCATTCCAAAAATGTGTGAATAAATGGGTTGCCTATAGCCCACAGGACCAGCTACGCACATCCTGAAAGTTACTTTACTTAGCCCAATTCTAGTAAAATATTCTGTTTTGCATTATAAGCACAAACGAACTGAAATAGCTCCTCTGTTTGGGTATTGGAAGCAGAAAACTTTACAGTTAAAAAATGTGTGAATAAATGGGTTACCTATAGCCCACAGGACCAGCTACGCACATTCTGAAAGTTACTTTTCTTAGCTCAATTCTAGTGAATTATTCTGTTTCTGTGCATTATAAGCACACACAAGCTGAAATAGCTCCTCCGTATGGGTATTGGAAGCAGACAATTTTTCATTCCAAAAATGTGTGAATAAATGGGTTGCCTATAGCCCACAGGACCAGCTACGCACATCCTGAAAGTTACTCTATTTAGCTCAATTCTAGGGAATTATTCTGTTTATGTGCATTATAAGCACACACAAGCTGAAATAGCTCCTCCATATGGATATTGGAAGCAGACAATTTTTCAGTCCAAAAATGTGTGAATAAATGGATTATATATAGCCCACAGGACCAGCTACGCATGTTCTGAAAGTTAGTTTTCTTAGCCCAATTCTAGTGGAGTATTCTGTTCCTGTGCATTATAAGCACAAACGAGCTAAAATAGCTCCTCTGTTTGGGTATTGGAAGCAGAAAATTTTTCAGTCCAAAAATGTGTGAATAAATGGGTTACCTCTAGCCCACAGGACCAGCTACGCACGTTCTGAAAGTTACTTTTCTTAGCCCATTTCTAGTGGAATATTCTGTTTCTGTGCATTATAAGCACACACAAGCTGAAATAGCTCCCCTGTTTGGGTATTGGAAACAGAAAATTATTCAGTCCAAAAATATGTGAATAAATGGGTTACTTCTAGCCCACAGGACCAGCTACGCACATCCTGAAAGTGACTTTTCTTCGCTCAATTCTAGTAGGATATTCTTTTCTGTGCATTATAAGCACAAACGAGCTGAAATAGCTCCTCCACATGGGTATTGGAAGCAGAAAATTTTTCAGTCCAAAAATGTGTGAATAAATGGGTTGCCTATAGCCCACAGGACCAGCTACGCACATCCTGAAAGTTACTTTACTTAGCTAAATTCTAGTGAATTACTCTGTTTCTGTGCATTATAAGCACACACAAGCTGAAATAGCTCCTCCGTATGGGTATTGGAAGCAGACAATTTTTCATTCCAAAAATGTGTGAATAAATGGGTTGCCTATAGCCCACAGGACCAGCTACGCACATCCTGAAAGTTACTTTACTTAGCCCAATTCTAGTAGAATATTCTGTTTTGCATTATAAGTACAAACGGGCTAAAATAGCTCCTCTGTATGGGTATTGGAAGCAGAAAATTTCTCAGTCCAAAAATGTGTGAATAAATGGGTTGCCTATAGCCCACAGGACCAGCTACGCACATCCTGAAAGTTACTTTTCTTAGCTCAATTCTAGTGAATTATTCTGTTTCTGTGCATTATAAGCACACACAAGCTGAAATAGCTCCTCCGTATGGGTATTGGAAGCAGACAATTTTTCAGTCCAAAAATGTGTGAATAAATGGGTTGCCTATAGCCCACAGGACCAGCTATGCACATCCTGAAAGTTACTTTACTTAGCTAAATTCTAGTGAATTACTCTGTTTCTGTGCATTATAAGCACACACAAGCTGAAATAGCTCCTCCGTATGGGTATTGGAAGCAGAAAATTATTCAGTCCAAAAATATGTGAATAAATGGGTTACTTCTAGCCCACAGGACCAGCTACGCACATCCTGAAAGTGACTTTTCTTCGCTCAATTCTAGTAGGATATTCTTTTCTGCGCATTATAAGCACAAACGAGCTGAAATAGCTCCTCCACATGGGTATTGGAAGCAGAAAATTTTTCAGTCCAAAAATGTGTGAATAAATGGGTTGCCTATAGCCCACAGGACCAGCTACGCACATCCTGAAAGTTACTTTACTTAGCTCAATTCTAGTGAATTACTCTGTTTCTGTGCATTATAAGCACACACAAGCTGAAATAGCTCCTCCGTATGGGTATTGGAAGCAGACAATTTTTCAGTCCAAAAATGTGTGAATAAATGGGTTGCCTATAGCCCACAGGACCAGCTACGCACATCCTGAAAGTTACTTTACTTAACCCAATTCTAGTAAAATATTCTGTTTTGCATTATAAGCACAAACGAACTGAAATAGCTCCTCTGTTTGGGTATTGGAAGCAGAAAACTTTACAGTTAAAAAATGTGTGAATAAATGGGTTACCTATAGCCCACAGGACCAGCTACGCACATCCTGAAAGTTACTTTTCTTAGCTCAATTCTAGTGAATTATTCTGTTTCTGTGCATTATAAGCACACACAAGCTGAAATAGCTCCTCCGTATGGGTATTGGAAGCAGACAATTTTTCATTCCAAAAATGTGTGAATAAATGGGTTGCCTATAGCCCACAGGACCAGCTACGCACATCCTGAAAGTTACTTTACTTAGCCCAATTCTAGTAAAATATTCTGTTTTGCATTATAAGCACAAACGAACTGAAATAGCTCCTCTGTTTGGGTATTGGAAGCAGAAAACTTTACAGTTAAAAAATGTGTGAATAAATGGGTTACCTATAGCCCACAGGACCAGCTACGCACATCCTGAAAGTTACTTTTCTTAGCTCAATTCTAGTGAATTATTCTGTTTCTGTGCATTATAAGCACACACAAGCTGAAATAGCTCCTCCGTATGGGTATTGGAAGCAGACAATTTTTCATTCCAAAAATGTGTGAATAAATGGGTTGCCTATAGCCCACAGGACCAGCTACGCACATCCTGAAAGTTACTTTACTTAGCCCAATTCTAGTAAAATATTCTGTTTTGCATTATAAGCACAAACGAACTGAAATAGCTCCTCTGTTTGGGTATTGGAAGCAGAAAACTTTACAGTTAAAAAATGTGTGAATAAATGGGTTACCTATAGCCCACAGGACCAGCTACGCACATCCTGAAAGTTACTTTTCTTAGCTCAATTCTAGTGAATTATTCTGTTTCTGTGCATTATAAGCACACACAAGCTGAAATAGCTCCTCCGTATGGGTATTGGAAGCAGAAAATTTTTCAGTCCAAAAATGTGTGAATAAATGGGTTGCCTATAGCCCACAGGACCAGCTACGCACATCCTGAAAGTTACTCTATTTAGCTCAATTCTAGGGAATTATTCTGTTTCTGTGCATTATAAGCACACACAAGCTGAAATAGCTCCTCCGTATGGATATTGGAAGCAGACAATTTTTCAGTCCAAAAATGTGTGAATAAATGGATTATATATAGCCCACAGGACCAGCTACGCATGTTCTGAAAGTTACTTTTCTTAGCCCAATTCTAGTGGAGTATTCTGTTCCTGTGCATTATAAGCACAAACGAGCTAAAATAGCTCCTCTGTTTGGGTATTGGAAGCAGAAAATTTTTCAGTCCAAAAATGTGTGAATAAATGGGTTACCTCTAGCCCACAGGACCAGCTACGCACGTTCTGAAAGTTACTTTTCTTAGCCCATTTCTAGTGGAATATTCTGTTTCTGTGCATTATAAGCACACACAAGCTGAAATAGCTCCCCTGTTTGGGTATTGGAAACAGAAAATTATTCAGTCCAAAAATATGTGAATAAATGGGTTACTTCTAGCCCACAGGACCAGCTACGCACATCCTGAAAGTGACTTTTCTTCGCTCAATTCTAGTAGGATATTCTTTTCTGTGCATTATAAGCACAAACGAGCTGAAATAGCTCCTCCACATGGGTATTGGAAGCAGAAAATTTTTCAGTCCAAAAATGTGTGAATAAATGGGTTGCCTATAGCCCACAGGACCAGCTACGCACATCCTGAAAGTTACTTTACTTAGCTAAATTCTAGTGAATTACTCTGTTTCTGTGCATTATAAGCACACACAAGCTGAAATAGCTCCTCCGTATGGGTATTGGAAGCAGAAAATTTTTCAGTCCAAAAATGTGTGAATAAATGGGTTGCCTATAGCCCACAGGACCAGCTACGCACATCCTGAAAGTTACTTTTCTTAGCTCAATTCTAGTGAATTATTCTGTTTCTGTGCATTATAAGCACACACAAGCTGAAATAGCTCCTCCGTATGGGTATTGGAAGCAGAAAATTTTTCAGTCCAAAAATGTGTGAATAAATGGGTTGCCTATAGCCCACAGGACCAGCTACGCACATCCTGAAAGTTACTTTTCTTAGCTCAATTCTAGTGAATTATTCTGTTTCTGTGCATTATAAGCACACACAAGCTGAAATAGCTCCTCCGTATGGGTATTGGAAGCAGACAATTTTTCAGTCCAAAAATGTGTGAATAAATGGGTTGCCTATAGCCCACAGGACCAGCTATGCACATCCTGAAAGTTACTTTACTTAGCTAAATTCTAGTGAATTACTCTGTTTCTGTGCATTATAAGCACACACAAGCTGAAATAGCTCCTCCGTATGGGTATTGGAAGCAGAAAATTATTCAGTCCAAAAATATGTGAATAAATGGGTTACTTCTAGCCCACAGGACCAGCTACGCACATCCTGAAAGTGACTTTTCTTCGCTCAATTCTAGTAGGATATTCTTTTCTGTGCATTATAAGCACAAACGAGCTGAAATAGCTCCTCCACATGGGTATTGGAATCAGAAAATGTTTCAGTCCAAAAATGTGTGCCTATAGCCCACAGGACCAGCTACGCACATCCTGAAAGTTACTTTACTTAGCTAAATTCTAGTGAATTACTCTGTTTCTGTGCATTATAAGCACACATAAGCTGAAATAGCTCCTCCGTATGGGTATTGGAAGCAGACAATTTTTCAGTCCAAAAATGTGTGAATAAATGGGTTGCCTATAGCCCACAGGACCAGCTACGCACATCCTGAAAGTTACTTTACTTAACCCAATTCTAGTAAAATATTCTGTTTTGCATTATAAGCACAAACGAACTGAAATAGCTCCTCTGTTTGGGTATTGGAAGCAGAAAACTTTACAGTTAAAAAATGTGTGAATAAATGGGTTACCTATAGCCCACAGGACCAGCTACGCACATCCTGAAAGTTACTTTTCTTAGCTCAATTCTAGTGAATTATTCTGTTTCTGTGCATTATAAGCACACACAAGCTGAAATAGCTCCTCCGTATGGGTATTGGAAGCAGACAATTTTTCATTCCAAAAATGTGTGAATAAATGGGTTGCCTATAGCCCACAGGACCAGCTACGCACATCCTGAAAGTTACTTTACTTAGCCCAATTCTAGTAAAATATTCTGTTTTGCATTATAAGCACAAACGAACTGAAATAGCTCCTCTGTTTGGGTATTGGAAGCAGAAAACTTTACAGTTAAAAAATGTGTGAATAAATGGGTTACCTATAGCCCACAGGACCAGCTACGCACATCCTGAAAGTTACTTTTCTTAGCTCAATTCTAGTGAATTATTCTGTTTCTGTGCATTATAAGCACACACAAGCTGAAATAGCTCCTCCGTATGGGTATTGGAAGCAGAAAATTTTTCAGTCCAAAAATGTGTGAATAAATGGGTTGCCTATAGCCCACAGGACCAGCTACGCACATCCTGAAAGTTACTCTATTTAGCTCAATTCTAGGGAATTATTCCGTTTATGTGCATTATAAGCACACACAAGCTGAAATAGCTCCTCCGTATGGATATTGGAAGCAGACAATTTTTCAGTCCAAAAATGTGTGAATAAATGGATTATATATAGCCCACAGGACCAGCTAAGCATGTTCTGAAAGTTAGTTTTCTTAGCCCGATTCTAGTGGAGTATTCTGTTCCTGTGCATTATAAGCACAAACGAGCTAAAATAGCTCCTCTGTTTGGGTATTGGAAGCAGAAAATTTTTCAGTCCAAAAATGTGTGAATAAATGGGTTACCTCTAGCCCACAGGACCAGCTACGCACGTTCTGAAAGTTACTTTTCTTAGCCCATTTCTAGTGGAATATTCTGTTTCTGTGCATTATAAGCACACACAAGCTGAAATAGCTCCCCTGTTTGGGTATTGGAAACAGAAAATTATTCAGTCCAAAAATATGTGAATAAATGGGTTACTTCTAGCCCACAGGACCAGCTACGCACATCCTGAAAGTGACTTTTCTTCGCTCAATTCTAGTAGGATATTCTTTTCTGTGCATTATAAGCACAAACGAGCTGAAATAGCTCCTCCACATGGGTATTGGAAGCAGAAAATTTTTCAGTCCAAAAATGTGTGAATAAATGGGTTGCCTATAGCCCACAGGACCAGCTACGCACATCCTGAAAGTTACTTTACTTAGCTAAATTCTAGTGAATTACTCTGTTTCTGTGCATTATAAGCACACACAAGCTGAAATAGCTCCTCCGTATGGGTATTGGAAGCAGACAATTTTTCATTCCAAAAAATGTGTGAATAAATGGGTTGCCTATAGCCCACTGGACCAGCTACGCACATCCTGAAAGTTACTTTACTTAGCCCAATTCTAGTAGAATATTCTGTTTTGCATTATAAGTACAAACGGGCTAAAATAGCTCCTCTGTATGGGTATTGGAAGCAGAAAATTTCTCAGTCCAAAAATGTGTGAATAAATGGGTTACCTCTAGCCCACAGGACCAGCTACGCACATCCTGAAAGTTACTTTTCTTAGCTCAATTCTAGTGAATTATTCTGTTTCTGTGCATTATAAGCACACACAAGCTGAAATAGCTCCTCCGTATGGGTATTGGAAGCAGACAATTTTTCAGTCCAAAAATGTGTGAATAAATGGGTTGCCTATAGCCCACAGGACCAGCTATGCACATCCTGAAAGTTACTTTACTTAGCTAAATTCTAGTGAATTACTCTGTTTCTGTGCATTATAAGCACACACAAGCTGAAATAGCTCCTCCGTATGGGTATTGGAAGCAGAAAATTATTCAGTCCAAAAATATGTGAATAAATGGGTTACTTCTAGCCCACAGGACCAGCTACGCACATCCTGAAAGTGACTTTTCTTCGCTCAATTCTAGTAGGATATTCTTTTCTGTGCATTATAAGCACAAACGAGCTGAAATAGCTCCTCCACATGGGTATTGGAAGCAGAAAATTTTTCAGTCCAAAAATGTGTGAATAAATGGGTTGCCTATAGCCCACAGGACCAGCTACGCACATCCTGAAAGTTACTTTACTTAGCTAAATTCTAGTGAATTACTCTGTTTCTGTGCATTATAAGCACACACAAGCTGAAATAGCTCCTCCGTATGGGTATTGGAAGCAGAAAATTTTTCAGTCCAAAAATGTGTGAATAAATGGGTTACCTCTAGCCCACAGGACCAGCTACGCACGTTCTGAAAGTTACTTTTCTTAGCCCATTTCTAGTGGAATATTCTGTTTCTGTGCATTATAAGCACACACAAGCTGAAATAGCTCCCCTGTTTGGGTATTGGAAACAGAAAATTATTCAGTCCAAAAATATGTGAATAAATGGGTTACTTCTAGCCCACAGGACCAGCTACGCACATCCTGAAAGTGACTTTTCTTCGCTCAATTCTAGTAGGATATTCTTTTCTGTGCATTATAAGCACAAACGAGCTGAAATAGCTCCTCCACATGGGTATTGGAAGCAGAAAATTTTTCAGTCCAAAAATGTGTGAATAAATGGGTTGCCTATAGCCCACAGGACCAGCTACGCACATCCTGAAAGTTACTTTACTTAGCTAAATTCTAGTGAATTACTCTGTTTCTGTGCATTATAAGCACACACAAGCTGAAATAGCTCCTCCGTATGGGTATTGGAAGCAGACAATTTTTCAGTCCAAAAATGTGTGAATAAATGGGTTGCCTATAGCCCACAGGACCAGCTACGCACATCCTGAAAGTTACTTTACTTAGCCCAATTCTAGTAGAATATTCTGTTTTGCATTATAAGTACAAACGGGCTAAAATAGCTCCTCTGTATGGGTATTGGAAGCAGAAAATTTCTCAGTCCAAAAATGTGTGAATAAATGGGTTACCTATAGCCCACAGGGCCAGCTACGCACATCCTGAAAGTTACTTTTCTTAGCTCAATTCTAGTGAATTATTCTGTTTCTGTGCATTATAAGCACACACAAGCTGAAATAGCTCCTCCGTATGGGTATTGGAAGCAGACAATTTTTCATTCCAAAAATGTGTGAATAAATGGGTTGCCTATAGCCCACAGGACCAGCTACGCACATCCTGAAAGTTACATTACTTAGCTCAATTCTAGTGAATTATTCTGTTTCTGTGCATTATAAGCACACACAAGCTGAAATAGCTTCTCCGTATGGGTATTGGAAGCAGAAAATTTTTCAGTCCAAAAATGTGTGAATAAATGGGTTGCCTATAGCCCACAGGACCAGCTACGCACATCCTGAAAGTTACTTTTCTTAGCTCAATTCTAGTGAATTATTCTGTTTCTGTGCATTATAAGCACACACAAGCTGAAATAGCTCCTCCGTATGGGTATTGGAAGCAGACAATTTTTCAGTCCAAAAATGTGTGAATAAATGGGTTGCCTATAGCCCACAGGACCAGCTATGCACATCCTGAAAGTTACTTTACTTAGCTAAATTCTAGTGAATTACTCTGTTTCTGTGCATTATAAGCACACACAAGCTGAAATAGCTCCTCCGTATGGGTATTGGGAGCAGAAAATTATTCAGTCCAAAAATATGTGAATAAATGGGTTACTTCTAGCCCACAGGACCAGCTACGCACATCCTGAAAGTGACTTTTCTTCGCTCAATTCTAGTAGGATATTCTTTTCTGTGCATTCTAAGCACAAACGAGCTGAAATAGCTCCTCCACATGGGTATTGGAAGCAGAAAATTTTTCAGTCCAAAAATGTGTGAATAAATGGGTTGCCTATAGCCCACAGGACCAGCTACGCACATCCTGAAAGTTACTTTTCTTAGCTCAATTCTAGTGAATTATTCTGTTTCTGTGCATTATAAGCACACACAAGCTGAAATAGCTCCTCCGTATGGGTATTGGAAGCAGACAATTTTTCAGTCCAAAAATGTGTGAATAAATGGGTTGCCTATAGCCCACAGGACCAGCTACGCACATCCTGAAAGTTACTTTACTTAACCCAATTCTAGTAAAATATTCTGTTTTGCATTATAAGCACAAACGAACTGAAATAGCTCCTCTGTTTGGGTATTGGAAGCAGAAAACTTTACAGTTAAAAAATGTGTGAATAAATGGGTTACCTATAGCCCACAGGACCAGCTACGCACATCCTGAAAGTTACTTTACTTAGCTCAATTCTAGTGCATTATTCTGTTTCTGTGCATTATAAGCACACACAAGCTGAAATAGCTCCTCCGTATGGGTATTGGAAGCAGAAAATTTTTCAGTCCAAAAATGTGTGAATAAATGGGTTGCCTATAGCCCACAGGACCAGCTACGCACATCCTGAAAGTTACTTTTCTTAGCTCAATTCTAGTGAATTATTCTGTTTCTGTGCATTATAAGCACACACAAGCTGAAATAGCTCCTCCGTATGGGTATTGGAAGCAGACAATTTTTCAGTCCAAAAATGTGTGAATAAATGGGTTGCCTATAGCCCACAGGACCAGCTACGCACATCCTGAAAGTTACTTTACTTAACCCAATTCTAGTAAAATATTCTGTTTTGCATTATAAGCACAAACGAACTGAAATAGCTCCTCTGTTTGGGTATTGGAAGCAGAAAACTTTACAGTTAAAAAATGTGTGAATAAATGGGTTACCTATAGCCCACAGGACCAGCTACGCACATCCTGAAAGTTACTTTTCTTAGCTCAATTCTAGTGAATTATTCTGTTTCCGTGCATTATAAGCACACACAAGCTGAAATAGCTCCTCCGTATGGGTATTGGAAGCAGACAATTTTTCATTCCAAAAATGTGTGAATAAATGGGTTGCCTATAGCCCACAGGACCAGCTACGCACATCCTGAAAGTTACTTTACTTAGCCCAATTCTAGTAAAATATTCTGTTTTGCATTATAAGCACAAACGAACTGAAATAGCTCCTCTGTTTGGGTATTGGAAGCAGAAAACTTTACAGTTAAAAAATGTGTGAATAAATGGGTTACCTATAGCCCACAGGACCAGCTACGCACATCCTGAAAGTTACTTTTCTTAGCTCAATTCTAGTGAATTATTCTGTTTCTGTGCATTATAAGCACACACAAGCTGAAATAGCTCCTCCGTATGGGTATTGGAAGCAGACAATTTTTCATTCCAAAAATGTGTGAATAAATGGGTTGCCTATAGCCCACAGGACCAGCTACGCACATCCTGAAAGTTACTTTACTTAGCTCAATTCTAGTGAATTATTCTGTTTCTGTGCATTATAAGCACACACAAGCTGAAATAGCTCCTCCGTATGGGTATTGGAAGCAGAAAATTTTTCATTCCAAAAATGTGTGAATAAATGGGTTGCCTATAGCCCACAGGACCAGCTACGCACATCCTGAAAGTTACTTTACTTAGCCCAATTCTAGTAAAATATTCTGTTTTGCATTATAAGCACAAACGAACTGAAATAGCTCCTCTGTTTGGGTATTGGAAGCAGAAAACTTTACAGTTAAAAAATGTGTGAATAAATGGGTTACCTATAGCCCACAGGACCAGCTACGCACATCCTGAAAGTTACTTTTCTTAGCTCAATTCTAGTGAATTATTCTGTTTCTGTGCATTATAAGCACACACAAGCTGAAATAGCTCCTCCGTATGGGTATTGGAAGCAGACAATTTTTCATTCCAAAAATGTGTGAATAAATGGGTTGCCTATAGCCCACAGGACCAGCTACGCACATCCTGAAAGTTACTTTACTTAGCCCAATTCTAGTAAAATATTCTGTTTTGCATTATAAGCACAAACGAACTGAAATAGCTCCTCTGTTTGGGTATTGGAAGCAGAAAACTTTACAGTTAAAAAATGTGTGAATAAATGGGTTACCTATAGCCCACAGGACCAGCTACGCACATTCTGAAAGTTACTTTTCTTAGCTCAATTCTAGTGAATTATTCTGTTTCTGTGCATTATAAGCACACACAAGCTGAAATAGCTCCTCCGTATGGGTATTGGAAGCAGACAATTTTTCATTCCAAAAATGTGTGAATAAATGGGTTGCCTATAGCCCACAGGACCAGCTACGCACATCCTGAAAGTTACTCTATTTAGCTCAATTCTAGGGAATTATTCTGTTTATGTGCATTATAAGCACACACAAGCTGAAATAGCTCCTCCATATGGATATTGGAAGCAGACAATTTTTCAGTCCAAAAATGTGTGAATAAATGGATTATATATAGCCCACAGGACCAGCTACGCATGTTCTGAAAGTTAGTTTTCTTAGCCCAATTCTAGTGGAGTATTCTGTTCCTGTGCATTATAAGCACAAACGAGCTAAAATAGCTCCTCTGTTTGGGTATTGGAAGCAGAAAATTTTTCAGTCCAAAAATGTGTGAATAAATGGGTTACCTCTAGCCCACAGGACCAGCTACGCACGTTCTGAAAGTTACTTTTCTTAGCCCATTTCTAGTGGAATATTCTGTTTCTGTGCATTATAAGCACACACAAGCTGAAATAGCTCCCCTGTTTGGGTATTGGAAACAGAAAATTATTCAGTCCAAAAATATGTGAATAAATGGGTTACTTCTAGCCCACAGGACCAGCTACGCACATCCTGAAAGTGACTTTTCTTCGCTCAATTCTAGTAGGATATTCTTTTCTGTGCATTATAAGCACAAACGAGCTGAAATAGCTCCTCCACATGGGTATTGGAAGCAGAAAATTTTTCAGTCCAAAAATGTGTGAATAAATGGGTTGCCTATAGCCCACAGGACCAGCTACGCACATCCTGAAAGTTACTTTACTTAGCTAAATTCTAGTGAATTACTCTGTTTCTGTGCATTATAAGCACACACAAGCTGAAATAGCTCCTCCGTATGGGTATTGGAAGCAGACAATTTTTCATTCCAAAAAATGTGTGAATAAATGGGTTGCCTATAGCCCACAGGACCAGCTACGCACATCCTGAAAGTTACTTTACTTAGCCCAATTCTAGTAGAATATTCTGTTTTGCATTATAAGTACAAACGGGCTAAAATAGCTCCTCTGTATGGGTATTGGAAGCAGAAAATTTCTCAGTCCAAAAATGTGTGAATAAATGGGTTACCTCTAGCCCACAGGACCAGCTACGCACATCCTGAAAGTTACTTTTCTTAGCTCAATTCTAGTGAATTATTCTGTTTCTGTGCATTATAAGCACACACAAGCTGAAATAGCTCCTCCGTATGGGTATTGGAAGCAGACAATTTTTCATTCCAAAAAATGTGTGAATAAATGGGTTGCCTATAGCCCACAGGACCAGCTACGCACATCCTGAAAGTTACTTTACTTAGCCCAATTCTAGTAGAATATTCTGTTTTGCATTATAAGTACAAACGGGCTAAAATAGCTCCTCTGTTTGGGTATTGGAAGGAGGAAATATTTCAGTCCAAAAATGTGTGAATAAATGGGTTACCTCTAGCCCACAGGACCAGCTACGCACGTTCTGAAAGTTACTTTTCTTAGCCCATTTCTAGTGGAATATTCTGTTTCTGTGCATTATAAGCACACACAAGCTGAAATAGCTCCCCTGTTTGGGTATTGGAAACAGAAAATTATTCAGTCCAAAAATATGTGAATAAATGGGTTACTTCTAGCCCACAGGACCAGCTACGCACATCCTGAAAGTGACTTTTCTTCGCTCAATTCTAGTAGGATATTCTTTTCTGTGCATTATAAGCACAAACGAGCTGAAATAGCTCCTCCACATGGGTATTGGAAGCAGAAAATTTTTCAGTCCAAAAATGTGTGAATAAATGGGTTGCCTATAGCCCACAGGACCAGCTATGCACATCCTGAAAGTTACTTTATTTAGCTCAATTCTAGTGAATTATTCTGTTTCTGTGCATTATAAGCACACACAAGCTGAAATAGCTCCTCCGTATGGGTATTGGAAGCAGACAATTTTTCATTCCAAAAAATGTGTGAATAAATGGGTTGCCTATAGCCCACAGGACCAGCTACGCACATCCTGAAAGTTACTTTACTTAGCCCAATTCTAGTAGAATATTCTGTTTTGCATTATAAGTACAAACGGGCTAAAATAGCTCCTCTGTATGGGTATTGGAAGCAGAAAATTTCTCAGTCCAAAAATGTGTGAATAAATGGGTTACCTCTAGCCCACAGGACCAGCTACGCACATCCTGAAAGTTACTTTTCTTAGCTCAATTCTAGTGAATTATTCTGTTTCTGTGCATTATAAGCACACACAAGCTGAAATAGCTCCTCCGTATGGGTATTGGAAGCAGACAATTTTTCAGTCCAAAAATGTGTGAATAAATGGGTTGCCTATAGCCCACAGGACCAGCTATGCACATCCTGAAAGTTACTTTACTTAGCTAAATTCTAGTGAATTACTCTGTTTCTGTGCATTATAAGCACACACAAGCTGAAATAGCTCCTCCGTATGGGTATTGGAAGCAGAAAATTATTCAGTCCAAAAATGTGTGAATAAATGGGTTACCTCTAGCCCACAGGACCAGCTACGCACGTTCTGAAAGTTACTTTTCTTAGCCCATTTCTAGTGGAATATTCTGTTTCTGTGCATTATAAGCACACACAAGCTGAAATAGCTCCCCTGTTTGGGTATTGGAAACAGAAAATTATTCAGTCCAAAAATATGTGAATAAATGGGTTACTTCTAGCCCACAGGACCAGCTACGCACATCCTGAAAGTGACTTTTCTTCGCTCAATTCTAGTAGGATATTCTTTTCTGTGCATTATAAGCACAAACGAGCTGAAATAGCTCCTCCACATGGGTATTGGAAGCAGAAAATTTTTCAGTCCAAAAATGTGTGAATAAATGGGTTGCCTATAGCCCACAGGACCAGCTACGCACATCCTGAAAGTTACTTTACTTAGCTAAATTCTAGTGAATTACTCTGTTTCTGTGCATTATAAGCACACACAAGCTGAAATAGCTCCTCCGTATGGGTATTGGAAGCAGACAATTTTTCATTCCAAAAAATGTGTGAATAAATGGGTTGCCTATAGCCCACAGGACCAGCTACGCACATCCTGAAAGTTACTTTACTTAGCCCAATTCTAGTAGAATATTCTGTTTTGCATTATAAGTACAAACGGGCTAAAATAGCTCCTCTGTATGGGTATTGGAAGCAGAAAATTTCTCAGTCCAAAAATGTGTGAATAAATGGGTTGCCTATAGCCCACAGGACCAGCTACGCACATCCTGAAAGTTACTTTACTTAGCTAAATTCTAGTGAATTACTCTGTTTCTGTGCATTATAAGCACACACAAGCTGAAATAGCTCCTCCGTATGGGTATTGGAAGCAGACAATTTTTCAGTCCAAAAATGTGTGAATAAATGGGTTGCCTATAGCCCACAGGACCAGCTACGCACATCCTGAAAGTTACTTTACTTAGCTAAATTCTAGTGAATTACTCTGTTTCTGTGCATTATAAGCACACACAAGCTGAAATAGCTCCTCCGTATGGGTATTGGAAGCAGACAATTTTTCAGTCCAAAAATGTGTGAATAAATGTGTTGCCTATAGCCCGCAGGACCAGCTACGCACATCCTGAAAGTTACTTTATTTAGCTCAATTCTAGTGAATTATTCTGTTTCTGTGCATTATAATCACACACAAGCTGAAATAGCTCCTCCGTATGGGTATTGGAAGCAGACAATTTTTCATTCCAAAAATGTGTGAATAAATGGGTTGCCTGTAGCATACAGGACCAGCTACGCACATCCTGAAAGTTACTTTACTTAGCCCAATTCTAGTAGAATATTCTGTTTTGCATTATAAGTACAAACGGGCTAAAATAGCTCCTCTGTATGGGTATTGGAAGCAGAAAATTTCTCAGTCCAAAAATGTGTGAATAAATGGGTTACCTCTAGCCCACAGGACCAGCTACGCACGTTCTGAAAGTTACTTTTCTTAGCCCATTTCTAGTGGAATATTCTGTTTCTGTGCATTATAAGCACACACAAGCTGAAATAGCTCCCCTGTTTGGGTATTGGAAACAGAAAATTTTTCAGTCCAAAAATATGTGAATAAATGGGTTACTTCTAGCCCACAGGACCAGCTACGCACATCCTGAAAGTGACTTTTCTTCGCTCAATTCTAGTAGGATATTCTTTTCTGTGCATTATAAGCACAAATGAACTGAAATAGCTCCTCCATATGGGTATTGGAAGCAGAAAATTTTTCAGTCCAAAAATGTGTGAATAAATGGGTTACCTATAGCCCACAGGGCCAGCTACGCACATCCTGAAAGTTACTTTTCTTAGCTCAATTCTAGTGAATTATTCTGTTTCTGTGCATTATAAGCACACACAAACTGAAATAGCTCCTCCGTATGGGTATTGGAAGCAGACAATTTTTCATTCCAAAAATGTGTGAATAAATGGGTTGCCTATAGCCCACAGGACCAGCTACGCACATCCTGAAAGTTGCTTTACTTAGCTCAAATCTAGTGAATTATTCTGTTTCTGTGCATTATAAGCACACACAAGCTGAAATAGCTCCTCCGTATGGGTATTGGAAGCAGACAATTTTTCATTCCAAAAATGTGTGAATAAATGGGTTGCCTATAGCCCACAGGACCAGCTACGCACATCCTGAAAGTTACTTTACTTAACCCAATTCTAGTAAAATATTCTGTTTTGCATTATAAGCACAAACGAACTGAAATAGCTCCTCTGTTTGGGTATTGGAAGCAGAAAACTTTACAGTTAAAAAATGTGTGAATAAATGGGTTACCTATAGCCCACAGGACCAGCTACGCACATCCTGAAAGTTACTTTTCTTAGCTCAATTCTAGTGAATTATTCTGTTTCTGTGCATTATAAGCACACACAAGCTGAAATAGCTCCTCCGTATGGGTATTGGAAGCAGACAATTTTTCATTCCAAAAATGTGTGAATAAATGGGTTGCCTATAGCCCACAGGACCAGCTACGCACATCCTGAAAGTTACATTACTTAGCTCAATTCTAGTGAATTATTCTGTTTCTGTGCATTATAAGCACACACAAGCTGAAATAGCTCCTCCGTATGGGTATTGGAAGCAGACAATTTTTCAGTCCAAAAATGTGTGAATAAATGGGTTGCCTATAGCCCACAGGACCAGCTATGCACATCCTGAAAGTTACTTTACTTAGCTAAATTCTAGTGAATTACTCTGTTTCTGTGCATTATAAGCACACACAAGCTGAAATAGCTCCTCCGTATGGGTATTGGAAGCAGAAAATTATTCAGTCCAAAAATATGTGAATAAATGGGTTACTTCTAGCCCACAGGACCAGCTACGCACATCCTGAAAGTGACTTTTCTTCGCTCAATTCTAGTAGGATATTCTTTTCTGTGCATTATAAGCACAAACGAGCTGAAATAGCTCCTCCACATGGGTATTGGAAGCAGAAAATTTTTCAGTCCAAAAATGTGTGAATAAATGGGTTGCCTATAGCTAACAGGACCAGCTACGCACATCCTGAAAGTTACTTTACTTAGCTCAATTCTAGTGCATTATTCTGTTTCTGTGCATTATAAGCACACACAAGCTGAAATAGCTCCTCCGCATGGGTATTGGAAGCAGAAAATTTTTCAATCCAAAAATGTGTGAATAAATGGGTTGCCTATAGCCCACAGGACCAGCTACGCACATCCTGAAAGTTACTTTTCTTAGCTCAATTCTAGTGAATTATTCTGTTTCTGTGCATTATAAGCACACACAAGCTGAAATAGCTCCTCCGTATGGGTATTGGAAGCAGACAATTTTTCAGTCCAAAAATGTGTGAATAAATGGGTTGGCTATAGCCCACAGGACCAGCTACGCACATCCTGAAAGTTACTTTACTTAACCCAATTCTAGTAAAATATTCTGTTTTGCATTATAAGCACAAACGAACTGAAATAGCTCCTCTGTTTGGGTATTGGAAGCAGAAAACTTTACAGTTAAAAAATGTGTGAATAAATGGGTTACCTATAGCCCACAGGACCAGCTACGCACATCCTGAAAGTTACTTTTCTTAGCTCAATTCTAGTGAATTATTCTGTTTCTGTGCATTATAAGCACACACAAGCTGAAATAGCTCCTCCGTATGGGTATTGGAAGCAGACAATTTTTCATTCCAAAAATGTGTGAATAAATGGGTTGCCTATAGCCCACAGGACCAGCTACGCACATCCTGAAAGTTACTTTACTTAGCCCAATTCTAGTAAAATATTCTGCTTGGCATTATAAGCGCAAACGAACTGAAATAGCTCCTCTGTTTGGGTATTGGAAGCAGAAAACTTTACAGTTAAAAAATGTGTGAATAAATGGGTTACCTATAGCCCACAGGACCAGCTACGCACATCCTGAAAGTTACTTTTCTTAGCTCAATTCTAGTGAATTATTCTGTTTCTGTGCATTATAAGCACACACAAGCTGAAATAGCTCCTCCGTATGGGTATTGGAAGCAGACAATTTTTCATTCCAAAAATGTGTGAATAAATGGGTTGCCTATAGCCCACAGGACCAGCTACGCACATCCTGAAAGTTACTTTACTTAGCTCAATTCTAGTGAATTATTCTGTTTCTGTGCATTATAAGCACACACAAGCTGAAATAGCTCCTCCGTATGGGTATTGGAAGCAGAAAATTTTTCAGTCCAAAAATGTGTGAATAAATGGGTTGCCTATAGCCCACAGGACCAGCTACGCACATCCTGAAAGTTACTTTTCTTAGCTCAATTCTAGTGAATTATTCTGTTTCTGTGCATTATAAGCACACACAAGCTGAAATAGCTCCTCCGTATGGGTATTGGAAGCAGACAATTTTTCAGTCCAAAAATGTGTGAATAAATGGGTTGCCTATAGCCCACAGGACCAGCTACACACATCCTGAAAGTTACTTTACTTAGCTCAATTCTAGTGAATTATTCTGTTTCTGTGCATTATAAGCACACACAAGCTGAAATAGCTCCTCCGTATGGGTATTGGAAGCAGACAATTTTTCAGTCCAAAAATGTGTGAATAAATGGGTTGCCTATAGCCCACAGGACCAGCTACACACATCCTGAAAGTTACTTTACTTAGATCAATTCTAGTGAATTATTCTGTTTCTGTGCATTATAAGCACACACAAGCTGAAATAGCTCCTCCGTATGGGTATTGGAAGCAGACAATTTTTCAGTCCAAAAATGTGTGAATAAATGGGTTGCCTATAGCCCACAGGACCAGATACACACATCCTGAAAGTTACTTTACTTAGCTCAATTCTAGTGAATTATTCTGTTTCTGTGCATTATAAGCACACACAAGCTGAAATAGCTCCTCCGTATGGGTATTGGAAGCAGACAGTTTTTCAGTCCAAAAATGAGTGAATAAATGGGTTGCCTATAGCCCACAGGACCAGCTACGCACATCCTGAAAGTTACTTTACTTAGCTCAATTCTAGTGCATTATTCTGTTTCTGTGCATTATAAGCACACACAAGCTGAAATAGCTCCTCCGTATGGGTATTGGAAGCAGACAATTTTTCATTCCAAAAATGTGTGAATAAATGGGTTGCCTATAGTACACAGGACCAGCTACGCACATCCTGAAAGTTACTTTACTTAGCCCAATTCTAGTGAATTATTCTGTTTCTGTGCATTATAAGCACACACAAGCTGAAATAGCTCCTCCGTATGGGTATTGGAAGCAGAAAATTTTTCAGTCCAAAAATGTGTGAATAAATGGGTTGCCTATAGCCCACAGGACCAGCTACGCACATCCTGAAAGTTACTTTTCTTTGCTCAATTCTAGTGAATTATTCTGTTTCTGTGCATTATAAGCACACACAAGCTGAAATAGCTCCTCCGTATGGGTATTGGAAGCAGACAATTTTTCATTCCAAAAATGTGTGAATAAATGGGTTGCCTATAGCCCACAGGACCAGCTACGCACATCCTGAAAGTTACTTTACTTAGCCCAATTCTAGTAAAATATTCTGTTTTGCATTATAAGCGCAAACGAACTGAAATAGCTCCTCTGTTTGGGTATTGGAAGCAGAAAACTTTACAGTTAAAAAATGTGTGAATAAATGGGTTACCTATAGCCCACAGGACCAGCTACGCACATCCTGAAAGTTACTTTTCTTAGCTCAATTCTAGTGAATTATTCTGTTTCTGTGCATTATAAGCACACACAAGCTGAAATAGCTCCTCCGTATGGGTATTGGAAGCAGACAATTTTTCATTCCAAAAATGTGTGAATAAATGGGTTGCCTATAGCCCACAGGACCAGCTACGCACATCCTGAAAGTTACTTTACTTAGCCCAATTCTAGTAAAATATTCTGTTTTGCATTATAAGCGCAAACGAACTGAAATAGCTCCTCTGTTTGGGTATTGGAAGCAGAAAACTTTACAGCTAAAAAATGTGTGAATAAATGGGTTACCTATAGCCCACAGGACCAGCTACGCACATCCTGAAAGTTACTTTTCTTAGCTCAATTCTGGTGAATTATTCTGTTTCTGTGCATTATAAGCACACACAAGCTGAAATAGCTCCTCCGTATGGGTATTGGAAGCAGACAATTTTTCATTCCAAAAATGTGTGAATAAATGGGTTGCCTATAGCCCACAGGACCAGCTACGCACATCCTGAAAGTTACTTTACTTAGCTCAATTCTAGTGAATTATTCTGTTTCTGTGCATTATAAGCACACACACGCTGAAATAGCTCCTCCGTATGGGTATTGGAAGCAGAAAATTTTTCAGTCCAAAAATGTGTGAATAAATGGGTTGCCTATAGCCCACAGGACCAGCTACGCATATCCTGAAAGTTACTTTTCTTAGCTCAATTCTAGTGAATTATTCTGTTTCTGTGCATTATAAGCACACACAAGCTGAAATAGCTCCTCCGTATGGGTATTGGAAGCAGACAATTTTTCAGTCCAAAAATGTGTGAATAAATGGGTTGCCTATAGCCCACAGGACCAGCTACACACATCCTGAAAGTTACTTTACTTAGCTCAATTCTAGTGAATTATTCTGTTTCTGTGCATTATAAGCACACACAAGCTGAAATAGCTCCTCCGTATGGGTATTGGAAGCAGACAATTTTTCAGTCCAAAAATGTGTGAATAAATGGGTTGCCTATAGCCCACAGGACCAGCTACACACATCCTGAAAGTTACTTTACTTAGCTCAATTCTAGTGAATTATTCTGTTTCTGTGCATTATAAGCACACACAAGCTGAAATAGCTCCTCCGTATGGGTATTGGAAGCAGACAATTTTTCAGTCCAAAAATGTGTGAATAAATGGGTTGCCTATAGCCCACAGGACCAGCTACACACATCCTGAAAGTTACTTTACTTAGCTCAATTCTAGTGAATTATTCTGTTTCTGTGCATTATAAGCACACACAAGCTGAAATAGCTCCTCCGTATGGGTATTGGAAGCAGACAGTTTTTCAGTCCAAAAATGTGTGAATAAATGGGTTGCCTATAGCCCACAGGACCAGCTACACACATCCTGAAAGTTACTTTACTTAGCTCAATTCTAGTGAATTATTCTGTTTCTGTGCATTATAAGCACACACAAGCTGAAATAGCTCCTCCGTATGGGTATTGGAAGCAGACAATTTTTCAGTCCAAAAATGTGTAAATAAATGGGTTACCTATAGCCCACAGGGCCAGCTACGCACATTCTGAAAGTTACTTTACTTAGCTCAATTCTAGTGAATTATTCTGTTTCTGTGCATTATAAGCACACACAAGCTGAAATAGCTCCTCCGTATGGGTATTGGAAGCAGACAATTTTTCAGTCCAAAAATGTGTGAATAAATGGGTTGCCTATAGCCCACAGGACCAGCTACACACATCCTGAAAGTTACTTTACTTAGCTCAATTCTAGTGAATTATTCTGTTTCTGTGCATTATAAGCACACACAAGCTGAAATAGCTCCTCCGTATGGGTATTGGAAGCAGACAGTTTTTCAGTCCAAAAATGTGTGAATAAATGGGTTGCCTATAGCCCACAGGACCAGCTACACACATCCTGAAAGTTACTTTACTTAGCTCAATTCTAGTGAATTATTCTGTTTCTGTGCATTATAAGCACACACAAGCTGAAATAGCTCCTCCGTATGGGTATTGGAAGCAGACAATTTTTCAGTCCAAAAATGTGTAAATAAATGGGTTACCTATAGCCCACAGGGCCAGCTACGCACATCCTGAAAGTTACTTTACTTAGCTCAATTCTAGTGAATTATTCTGTTTCTGTGCATTATAAGCACACACAAGCTGAAATAGCTCCTCCGTATGGGTATTGGAAGCAGAAAATTTTTCAGTCCAAAAATGTGTGAATAAATGGGTTGCCTATAGCCCACAGGACCAGCTACGCACATCCTGAAAGTTACTTTTCTTAGCTCAATTCTAGTGAATTATTCTGTTTCTGTGCATTATAAGCACACACAAGCTGAAATAGCTCCTCCGTATGGGTATTGGAAGCAGACAATTTTTCAGTCCAAAAATGTGTGAATAAATGGGTTGCCTATAGCCCACAGGACCAGCTACACACATCCTGAAAGTTACTTTACTTAGCTCAATTCTAGTGAATTATTCTGTTTCTGTGCATTATAAGCACACACAAGCTGAAATAGCTCCTCCGTATGGGTATTGGAAGCAGACAATTTTTCAGTCCAAAAATGTGTGAATAAATGGGTTGCCTATAGCCCACAGGACCAGCTACACACATCCTGAAAGTTACTTTACTTAGCTCAATTCTAGTGAATTATTCTGTTTCTGTGCATTATAAGCACACACAAGCTGAAATAGCTCCTCCGTATGGGTATTGGAAGCAGACAGTTTTTCAGTCCAAAAATGTGTGAATAAATGGGTTGCCTATAGCCCACAGGACCAGCTACACACATCCTGAAAGTTACTTTACTTAGCTCAATTCTAGTGAATTATTCTGTTTCTGTGCATTATAAGCACACACAAGCTGAAATAGCTCCTCCGTATGGGTATTGGAAGCAGACAATTTTTCAGTCCAAAAATGTGTAAATAAATGGGTTACCTATAGCCCACAGGGCCAGCTACGCACATTCTGAAAGTTACTTTACTTAGCTCAATTCTAGTGAATTATTCTGTTTCTGTGCATTATAAGCACACACAAGCTGAAATAGCTCCTCCGTATGGGTATTGGAAGCAGACAATTTTTCAGTCCAAAAATGTGTGAATAAATGGGTTGCCTATAGCCCACAGGACCAGCTACACACATCCTGAAAGTTACTTTACTTAGCTCAATTCTAGTGAATTATTCTGTTTCTGTGCATTATAAGCACACACAAGCTGAAATAGCTCCTCCGTATGGGTATTGGAAGCAGACAGTTTTTCAGTCCAAAAATGTGTGAATAAATGGGTTGCCTATAGCCCACAGGACCAGCTACACACATCCTGAAAGTTACTTTACTTAGCTCAATTCTAGTGAATTATTCTGTTTCTGTGCATTATAAGCACACACAAGCTGAAATAGCTCCTCCGTATGGGTATTGGAAGCAGACAATTTTTCAGTCCAAAAATGTGTAAATAAATGGGTTACCTATAGCCCACAGGGCCAGCTACGCACATCCTGAAAGTTACTTTACTTAGCTCAATTCTAGTGAATTATTCTGTTTCTGTGCATTATAAGCACACACAAGCTGAAATAGCTCCTCCGTATGGGTATTGGAAGCAGAAAATTTTTCAGTCCAAAAATGTGTGAATAAATGGGTTGCCTATAGCCCACAGGACCAGCTACGCACATCCTGAAAGTTACTTTTCTTAGCTCAATTCTAGTGAATTATTCTGTTTCTGTGCATTATAAGCACACACAAGCTGAAATAGCTCCTCCGTATGGGTATTGGAAGCAGACAATTTTTCAGTCCAAAAATGTGTGAATAAATGGGTTGCCTATAGCCCATAGGACCAGCTACACACATCCTGAAAGTTACTTTACTTAGCTCAATTCTAGTGAATTATTCTGTTTCTGTGCATTATAAGCACACACAAGCTGAAATAGCTCCTCCGTATGGGTATTGGAAGCAGACAATTTTTCAGTCCAAAAATGTGTGAATAAATGGGTTGCCTATAGCCCACAGGACCAGCTACACACATCCTGAAAGTTACTTTACTTAGCTCAATTCTAGTGAATTATTCTGTTTCTGTGCATTAGAAGCACACACAAGCTGAAATAGCTCCTCCGTATGGGTATTGGAAGCAGACAATTTTTCAGTCCAAAAATGTGTAAATAAATGGGTTACCTATAGCCCACAGGGCCAGCTACGCACATCCTGAAAGTTACTCTATTTAGCTCAATTCTAGTGAATTATTCTGTTTCTGTGCATTATAAGCACACACAAGCTGAAATAGCTCCTCCGTATGGGTATTGGAAGCAGACAATTTTTCAGTCCAAAAATGTGTAAATAAATGGGTTACCTATAGCCCACAGGGCCAGCTACGCACATCCTGAAAGTTACTCTATTTAGCTCAATTCTAGTGAATTATTCTGTTTCTGTGCATTATAAGCACACACAAGCTGAAATAGCTCCTCCGTATGGGTATTGGAAGCAGAAAATTTTTCAGTCCAAAAATGTGTGAATAAATGGGTTGCCTATAGCCCACAGGACCAGCTACGCACATCCTGAAAGTTACTTTATTTAGCTCAATTCTAGTGAATTATTCTGTTTCTGTGCATTATAAGCACAAACGAACTGAAATAGCTCCTCCGTATGGGTATTGGAAGCAGAAAATTTTTCATTCCAAAAATGTGTGAATAAATGGGTTGCCTATAGCCCACAGGACCAGCTACGCACATCCTGAAAGTTACTTTACTTAGCCCAATTCTAGTAAAATATTCTGTTTTGCATTATAAGCGCAAACGAACTGAAATAGCTCCTCTGTTTGGGTATTGGAAGCAGAAAACTTTACAGTTAAAAAATGTGTGAATAAATGGGTTACCTATAGCCCACAGGACCAGCTACGTACATCCTGAAAGTTACTTTTCTTAGCTCAATTCTAGTGAATTATTCTGTTTCTGTGCATTATAAGCACACACAAGCTGAAATAGCTCCTCCGTATGGGTATTGGAAGCAGACAATTTTTCATTCCAAAAATGTGTGAATAAATGGGTTGCCTATAGCCCACAGGACCAGCTACGCACATCCTGAAAGTTACTTTACTTAGCCCAATTCTAGTAAAATATTCTGTTTTGCATTATAAGCGCAAACGAACTGAAATAGCTCCTCTGTTTGGGTATTGGAAGCAGAAAACTTTACAGCTAAAAAATGTGTGAATAAATGGGTTACCTATAGCCCACAGGACCAGCTACGCACATCCTGAAAGTTACTTTTCTTAGCTCAATTCTGGTGAATTATTCTGTTTCTGTGCATTATAAGCACACACAAGCTGAAATAGCTCCTCCGTATGGGTATTGGAAGCAGACAATTTTTCATTCCAAAAATGTGTGAATAAATGGGTTGCCTATAGCCCACAGGACCAGCTACGCACATCCTGAAAGTTACTTTACTTAGCTCAATTCTAGTGAATTATTCTGTTTCTGTGCATTATAAGCACACACACGCTGAAATAGCTCCTCCGTATGGGTATTGGAAGCAGAAAATTTTTCAGTCCAAAAATGTGTGAATAAATGGGTTGCCTATAGCCCACAGGACCAGCTACGCATATCCTGAAAGTTACTTTTCTTAGCTCAATTCTAGTGAATTATTCTGTTTCTGTGCATTATAAGCACACACAAGCTGAAATAGCTCCTCCGTATGGGTATTGGAAGCAGACAATTTTTCAGTCCAAAAATGTGTGAATAAATGGGTTGCCTATAGCCCACAGGACCAGCTACACACATCCTGAAAGTTACTTTACTTAGCTCAATTCTAGTGAATTATTCTGTTTCTGTGCATTATAAGCACACACAAGCTGAAATAGCTCCTCCGTATGGGTATTGGAAGCAGACAATTTTTCAGTCCAAAAATGTGTGAATAAATGGGTTGCCTATAGCCCACAGGACCAGCTACACACATCCTGAAAGTTACTTTACTTAGCTCAATTCTAGTGAATTATTCTGTTTCTGTGCATTATAAGCACACACAAGCTGAAATAGCTCCTCCGTATGGGTATTGGAAGCAGACAATTTTTCAGTCCAAAAATGTGTGAATAAATGGGTTGCCTATAGCCCACAGGACCAGCTACACACATCCTGAAAGTTACTTTACTTAGCTCAATTCTAGTGAATTATTCTGTTTCTGTGCATTATAAGCACACACAAGCTGAAATAGCTCCTCCGTATGGGTATTGGAAGCAGACAGTTTTTCAGTCCAAAAATGTGTGAATAAATGGGTTGCCTATAGCCCACAGGACCAGCTACACACATCCTGAAAGTTACTTTACTTAGCTCAATTCTAGTGAATTATTCTGTTTCTGTGCATTATAAGCACACACAAGCTGAAATAGCTCCTCCGTATGGGTATTGGAAGCAGACAATTTTTCAGTCCAAAAATGTGTAAATAAATGGGTTACCTATAGCCCACAGGGCCAGCTACGCACATTCTGAAAGTTACTTTACTTAGCTCAATTCTAGTGAATTATTCTGTTTCTGTGCATTATAAGCACACACAAGCTGAAATAGCTCCTCCGTATGGGTATTGGAAGCAGACAATTTTTCAGTCCAAAAATGTGTGAATAAATGGGTTGCCTATAGCCCACAGGACCAGCTACACACATCCTGAAAGTTACTTTACTTAGCTCAATTCTAGTGAATTATTCTGTTTCTGTGCATTATAAGCACACACAAGCTGAAATAGCTCCTCCGTATGGGTATTGGAAGCAGACAGTTTTTCAGTCCAAAAATGTGTGAATAAATGGGTTGCCTATAGCCCACAGGACCAGCTACACACATCCTGAAAGTTACTTTACTTAGCTCAATTCTAGTGAATTATTCTGTTTCTGTGCATTATAAGCACACACAAGCTGAAATAGCTCCTCCGTATGGGTATTGGAAGCAGACAATTTTTCAGTCCAAAAATGTGTAAATAAATGGGTTACCTATAGCCCACAGGGCCAGCTACGCACATCCTGAAAGTTACTTTACTTAGCTCAATTCTAGTGAATTATTCTGTTTCTGTGCATTATAAGCACACACAAGCTGAAATAGCTCCTCCGTATGGGTATTGGAAGCAGAAAATTTTTCAGTCCAAAAATGTGTGAATAAATGGGTTGCCTATAGCCCACAGGACCAGCTACGCACATCCTGAAAGTTACTTTTCTTAGCTCAATTCTAGTGAATTATTCTGTTTCTGTGCATTATAAGCACACACAAGCTGAAATAGCTCCTCCGTATGGGTATTGGAAGCAGACAATTTTTCAGTCCAAAAATGTGTGAATAAATGGGTTGCCTATAGCCCATAGGACCAGCTACACACATCCTGAAAGTTACTTTACTTAGCTCAATTCTAGTGAATTATTCTGTTTCTGTGCATTATAAGCACACACAAGCTGAAATAGCTCCTCCGTATGGGTATTGGAAGCAGACAATTTTTCAGTCCAAAAATGTGTGAATAAATGGGTTGCCTATAGCCCACAGGACCAGCTACACACATCCTGAAAGTTACTTTACTTAGCTCAATTCTAGTGAATTATTCTGTTTCTGTGCATTAGAAGCACACACAAGCTGAAATAGCTCCTCCGTATGGGTATTGGAAGCAGACAATTTTTCAGTCCAAAAATGTGTAAATAAATGGGTTACCTATAGCCCACAGGGCCAGCTACGCACATCCTGAAAGTTACTCTATTTAGCTCAATTCTAGTGAATTATTCTGTTTCTGTGCATTATAAGCACACACAAGCTGAAATAGCTCCTCCGTATGGGTATTGGAAGCAGACAATTTTTCAGTCCAAAAATGTGTAAATAAATGGGTTACCTATAGCCCACAGGGCCAGCTACGCACATCCTGAAAGTTACTCTATTTAGCTCAATTCTAGTGAATTATTCTGTTTCTGTGCATTATAAGCACACACAAGCTGAAATAGCTCCTCCGTATGGGTATTGGAAGCAGAAAATTTTTCAGTCCAAAAATGTGTGAATAAATGGGTTGCCTATAGCCCACAGGACCAGCTACGCACATCCTGAAAGTTACTTTATTTAGCTCAATTCTAGTGAATTATTCTGTTTCTGTGCATTATAAGCACAAACGAACTGAAATAGCTCCTCCGTATGGGTATTGGAAGCAGAAAATTTTTCATTCCAAAAATGTGTGAATAAATGGGTTGCCTATAGCCCACAGGACCAGCTACGCACATCCTGAAAGTTACTTTATTTAGCTCAATTCTAGTGAATTATTCTGTTTCTGTGCATTATAAGCACAAACGAACTGAAATAGCTCCTCTGTTTGGGTATTGGAAGCAGAAAACTTTACAGTTAAAAAATGTGTGAATAAATGGGTTACCTATAGCCCACAGGACCAGCTACGCACATCCTGAAAGTTACTTTTCTTAGCTCAATTCTAGTGAATTATTCTGTTTCTGTGCATTATAAGCACACACAAGCTGAAATAGCTCCTCCGTATGGGTATTGGAAGCAGACAATTTTTCATTCCAAAAATGTGTGAATAAATGGGTTGCCTATAGCCCACAGGACCAGCTACGCACATCCTGAAAGTTACTTTACTTAGCTCAATTCTAGTGAATTATTCTGTTTCTGTGCATTATAAGCACACACAAGCTGAAATAGCTCCTCCGTATGGGTATTGGAAGCAGAAAATTTTTCAGTCCAAAAATGTGTGAATAAATGGGTTGCCTATAGCCCACAGGACCAGCTACGCACATCCTGAAAGTTACTTTTCTTAGCTCAATTCTAGTGAATTATTCTGTTTCTGTGCATTATAAGCACACACAAGCTGAAATAGCTCCTCCGTATGGGTATTGGAAGCAGACAATTTTTCAGTCCAAAAATGTGTGAATAAATGGGTAGCCTATAGCCCACAGGACCAGCTACACACATCCTGAAAGTTACTTTACTTAGCTCAATTCTAGTGAATTATTCTGTTTCTGTGCATTATAAGCACACACAAGCTGAAATAGCTCCTCCGTATGGGTATTGGAAGCAGACAATTTTTCATTCCAAAAATGTGTGAATAAATGGGTTGGCTATAGCCCACAGGACCAGCTACACACATCCTGAAAGTTACTTTACTTAGCTCAATTCTAGTGAATTATTCTGTTTCTGTGCATTATAAGCACACACAAGCTGAAATAGCTCCTCCGTATGGGTATTGGAAGCAGACAGTTTTTCAGTCCAAAAATGTGTGAATAAATGGGTTGCCTATAGCCCACAGGACCAGCTACACACATCCTGAAAGTTACTTTACTTAGCTCAATTCTAGTGAATTATTCTATTTCTGTGCATTATAAGCACACACAAGCTGAAATAGCTCCTCCGTATGGGTATTGGAAGCAGACAATTTTTCAGTCCAAAAATGTGTAAATAAATGGGTTACCTATAGCCCACAGGGCCAGCTACGCACATCCTGAAAGTTACTCTATTTAGCTCAATTCTAGTGAATTATTCTGTTTCTGTGCATTATAAGCACACACATGCTGAAATAGCTCCTCCGTATGGGTATTGGAAGCAGAAAATTTTTCAGTCCAAAAATGTGTGAATAAATGGGTTGCCTATAGCCCACAGGACCAGCTACGCACATCCTGAAATTTACTTTTCTTAGCTCAATTCTAGTGAATTATTCTGTTTCTGTGCATTATAAGCACACACAAGCTGAAATAGCTCCTCCGTATGGGTATTGGAAGCAGACAATTTTTCAGTCCGAAAATGTGTGAATAAATGGGTTGATTATAGCCCACAGGACCAGCTATGCACATCCTGAAAGTTACTTTACTTAGCTAAATTCTAGTGAATTACTCTGTTTCTGTGCATTATAAGCACACACAAGCTGAAATAGCTCCTCCGTATGGGTATTGGAAGCAAAAAATTTTTCAGTCCAAAAATGTGTGAATAAATGGGTTGCCTATAGCCCACAGGACCAGCTACGCACGTTCTGAAAGTTACTTTTCTTAGCCCATTTCTAGTGGAATATTCTGTTTCTGTGCATTATAAGCACACACAAGCTGAAATAGCTCCCCTGTTTGGGTATTGGAAACAGAAAATTTTTCAGTCCAAAAATGTGTGAATAAATGGGTTATTTATAGCCCACAGGGCCAGCTACGCACATCCTGAAAGTTACTTTACTTAGCTCAATTCTAGTGAATTATTCTGTTTCTGTGCATTATAAGCACACACAAGCTGAAATAGCTCCTCCGTATGGGTATTGGAAGCAGACAATTTTTCATTCCAAAAATGTGTGAATAAATGGGTTGCCTATAGCCCACAGGACCAGCTACGCACATCCTGAAAGTTACTTTATTTAGCTCAATTCTAGTGAATTATTCTGTTTCTGTGCATTATAAGCACACACAAGCTGAAATAGCTCCTCCGTATGGGTATTGGAAGCAGACAATTTTTCATTCCAAAAATGTGTGAATAAATGGGTTCCCTCTAGCCCACAGGACCAGCTACGCACGTTCTGAAAGTTACTTTTCTTAGCCCATTTCTAGTGGAATATTCTGTTTCTGTGCATTATAAGCACACACAAGCTGAAATAGCTCCCCTGTTTGGGTATTGGAAACAGAAAATTTTTCAGTCCAAAAATGTGTGAATAAATGGGTTATTTATAGCCCACAGGGCCAGCTACGCACATCCTGAAAGTTACTTTACTTAGCTCAATTCTAGTGAATTATTCTGTTTCTGTGCATTATAAGCACACACAAGCTGAAATAGCTCCTCCGTATGGGTATTGGAAGCAGAAAATTTTTCAGTCCAAAAATGTGTGAATAAATGGGTTGCCTATAGCCCACAGGACCAGCTACGCACATCCTGAAAGTTACTTTACTTAGCCCAATTCTAGTAAAATATTCTGTTTTGCATTATAAGCACAAACGAACTGAAATAGCTCCTCTGTTTGGGTATTGGAAGCAGAAAACTTTACAGTTAAAAAATGTGTGAATAAATGGGTTACCTATAGCCCACAGGACCAGCTACGCACATCCTTAAGGTTACTTTTCTTAGCCCAATTCTAGTGGAATATTCTGTTTCTGTGCATTATAAGCACATTCGAGCTGAAATAGCTCCTCCGTATGGGTATTAGAAGCAGACAATTTTTCATTCCAAAAATGTGTGAATAAATGCGTTGCCTATAGCCCACAGGACCAGCTACGCACATCCTGAAAGTTACTCTATTCAGCTCAATTCTAGTGAATTATTCTGTTTCTGTGCATTATAAGCACACACAAGCTGAAATAGCTCCTCCGTATGGGTATTGGAAGCAGACAATTTTTCAGTCCAAAAATGTGTGAATAAATGGGTTGCCTATAGCCCACAGGACCAGCTACACACATCCTGAAAGTTACTTTACTTAGCTCAATTCTAGTGAATTATTCTGTTTCTGTGTATTATAAGCACACACAAGCTGAAATAGCTCCTCCGTATGGGTATTGGAAGCAGAAAATTTTTCAGTCCAAAAATGTGTGAATAAATGGGTTGCCTATAGCAAACAGGACCAGCTACGCACATCCTGAAAGTTACTTTATTTAGCTCAATTCTAGTGAATTATTCTGTTTCTGTGCATTATAAGCACACACAAGCTGAAATAGCTCCTCCGCATGGGTATTGGAAGCAGAACATTTTTCAGTCCAAAAATGTGTGAATAAATGGGTTGCCTATAGCCCACAGGACCAGCTACGCACATCCTGAAAGTTACTTTACTTAGCTCAATTCTAGTGAATTATTCTGTTTCTGTGCATTATAAGCACACACAAGCTGAAATAGCTCCTCCGTATGGGTATTGGAAGCAGAAAATTTTTCAGTCCAAAAATGTGTGAATAAATGGGTTGCCTATAGCCCACAGGACCAGCTACGCACATCCTGAAAGTTACTTTATTTAGCTCAATTCTAGTGAATTATTCTGTTTCTGTGCATTATAGGCACACACAAGCTGAAATAGCTCCTCCGTATGGGTATTGGAAGCAGAAAATTTTTCAGTCCAAAAATGTGTGAATAAATGGGTTGCCTATAGCCCACAGGACCAGCTACGCACATCCTGAAAGTTAATTTATTTAGCTCAATTCTAGTGAAATATTCTGTTTCTGTGCATTATAAGCACATACAAGCTGAAATAGCTCCGCCGTATGGGTATTGGAAGCAGACAATTTTTCAGTCCAAAAATGTGTGAATAAATGGGTTGCCTATAGCCCACAGGACCAGCTACGCACATCCTGAAAGTTACTTTATTTAGCTCAATTCTAGTGAATTATTCTGTTTCTGTGCATTATAAGCACACACAAGTTGAAATAGCTCCTCCGTATGGGTATTGGAAGCAGAAAATTTTTCAGTCCAAAAATGTGTGAATAAATGGGTTGCCTATAGCCCACAGGACCAGCTACGCACATCCTGAAAGTTACTTTATTTAGCTCAATTCTAGTGAATTATTCTGTTTCTGTGCATTATAAGCACACACAAGCTGAAATAGCTCCTCCGTATGGGTATTGGAAGCAGAAAATTTTTCAGTCCAAAAATGTGTGAATAAATGGGTTGCCTATAGCCCACAGGACCAGCTACGCACATCCTGAAAGTTAATTTATTTAGCTCAATTCTAGTGAATTATTCTGTTTCTGTGCATTATAAGCACATACAAGCTGAAATAGCTCCTCCGTATGGGTATTGGAAGCAGACAATTTTTCAGTCCAAAAATGTGTGAATAAATGGGTTGCCTATAGCCCACAGGACCAGCTACGCACATCCTGAAAGTTACTTTATTTAGCTCAATTCTAGTGAATTATTCTGTTTCTGTGCATTATAAGCACACACAAGTTGAAATAGCTCCTCCGTATGGGTATTGGAAGCAGAAAATTTTTCAGTCCAAAAATGTGTGAATAAATGGGTTGCCTATAGCAAACAGGACCAGCTACGCACATCCTGAAAGTTACTTTATTTAGCTCAATTCTAGTGAATTATTCTGTTTCTGTGCATTATAAGCACACACAAGCTGAAATAGCTCCTCCGTATGGGTATTGGAAGCAGACAATTTTTCAGTCCAAAAATGTGTGAATAAATGGGTTGCCTATAGCCCACAGGACCAGCTACGCACATCCTGAAAGTTACTTTACTTAGCTCAATTCTAGTGAATTATTCTGTTTCTGTGCATTATAAGCACACACAAGCTGAAATAGCTCCTCCGTATGGGTATTGGAAGCAGAAAATTTTTCAGTCCAAAAATGTGTGAATAAATGGGTTGCCTATAGCCCACAGGACCAGCTACGCACATCCTGAAAGTTACTTTACTTAGCCCAATTCCAGTAGAATATCTGTTTTGCATTATAAGCACAAACGTATGGGTATTGGAAGCATTAAATTTTTCAGTCCAAAAATGTGTAAATAAATGGGTTACCTATACCCCACAGGACCAGTTCTGTGCATTATAGGCACACACAAGCTGAAATAGCTCCTCCGTATGGGTATTGGAAGCAGAAAATTTTTCAGTCCAAAAATGTGTGAATAAATGGGTTGCCTATAGCCCACAGGACCAGCTACGCACATCCTGAAAGTTAATTTATTTAGCTCAATTCTAGTGAATTATTCTGTTTCTGTGCATTATAAGCACATACAAGCTGAAATAGCTCCTCCGTATGGGTATTGGAAGCAGACAATTTTTCAGTCCAAAAATGTGTGAATAAATGGGTTGCCTATAGCCCACAGGACCAGCTACGCACATCCTGAAAGTTACTTTATTTAGCTCAATTCTAGTGAATTATTCTGTTTCTGTGCATTATAAGCACACACAAGTTGAAATAGCTCCTCCGTATGGGTATTGGAAGCAGAAAATTTTTCAGTCCAAAAATGTGTGAATAAATGGGTTGCCTATAGCAAACAGGACCAGCTACGCACATCCTGAAAGTTACTTTATTTAGCTCAATTCTAGTGAATTATTCTGTTTCTGTGCATTATAAGCACACACAAGCTGAAATAGCTCCTCCGTATGGGTATTGGAAGCAGACAATTTTTCAGTCCAAAAATGTGTGAATAAATGGGTTGCCTATAGCCCACAGGACCAGCTACGCACATCCTGAAAGTTACTTTACTTAGCTCAATTCTAGTGAATTATTCTGTTTCTGTGCATTATAAGCACACACAAGCTGAAATAGCTCCTCCGTATGGGTATTGGAAGCAGAAAATTTTTCAGTCCAAAAATGTGTGAATAAATGGGTTGCCTATAGCCCACAGGACCAGCTACGCACATCCTGAAAGTTACTTTACTTAGCCCAATTCCAGTAGAATATCTGTTTTGCATTATAAGCACAAACGTATGGGTATTGGAAGCATTAAATTTTTCAGTCCAAAAATGTGTAAATAAATGGGTTACCTATACCCCACAGGACCAGTTCTGTGCATTATAAGCACACACAAGCTGAAATAGCTCCTCCGTATGGGTATTGGAAGCAGACAATTTTTCAGTCCAAAAATGTGTGAATAAATGGGTTGCCTATAGCCCACAGGACCAGCTACGCACGTCCTGAAAGTTACTCTATTTAGCTCAATTCTAGTGAATTATTCTGTTTCTGTGCATTATAAGCACACACAAGCTGAAATAGCTCCTCCGTATGGGTATTGGAAGCAGAAAATTTTTCAGTCCAAAAATGTGTGAATAAATGGGTTGCCTGTAGCAAACAGGACCAGCTACGCACATCCTGAAAGTTACTTTATTTAGCTCAATTCTAGTGAATTATTCTGTTTCTGTGCATTATAAGCACACACAAGCTGAAATAGCTCCTCCGTATGGGTATTGGAAGCAGAACATTTTTCAGTCCAAAAATGTGTGAATAAATGGGTTGCCTATAGCCCACAGGACCAGCTACGCACATCCTGAAAGTTACTTTACTTAGCTCAATTCTAGTGAATTATTCTGTTTCTGTGCATTATAAGCACACACAAGCTGAAATAGCTCCTCCGTATGGGTATTGGAAGCAGAAAATTTTTCAGTCCAAAAATGTGTGAATAAATGGGTTCCCTATAGCCCACAGGACCAGCTACGCACATCCTGAAAGTTACTTTATTTAGCTCAATTCTAGTGAATTATTCTGTTTCTGTGCATTATAGGCACACACAAGCTGAAATAGCTCCTCCGTATGGGTATTGGAAGCAGAAAATTTTTCAGTCCAAAAATGTGTGAATAAATGGGTTGCCTATAGCCCACAGGACCAGCTACGCACATCCTGAAAGTTACTTTATTTAGCTCAATTCTAGTGAATTATTCTGTTTCTGTGCATTATAGGCACACACAAGCTGAAATAGCTCCTCCGTATGGGTATTGGAAGCAGAAAATTTTTCAGTCCAAAAATGTGTGAATAAATGGGTTGCCTATAGCCCACAGGACCAGCTACGCACATCCTGAAAGTTACTTTATTTAGCTCAATTCTAGTGAATTATTCTGTTTCTGTGCATTATAAGCACACACAAGCTGAAATAGCTCCTCCGTGTGGGTATTGGAAGCAGAAAATTTTTCAGTCCAAAAATGTGTGAATAAATGGGTTGCCTATAGCCCACAGGACCAGCTACGCACATCATGAAAGTTACTTTACTTAGCTAAATTCTAGTGAATTATTCTGTTTCTGTGCATTATAAGCACACACAAGCTGAAATAGCTCCTCCGTATGGGTATTGGAAGCAGACAATTTTTCAGTCCAAAAATGTGTGAATAAATGGGTTGCCTATAGCCCACAGGACCAGCTACACACATCCTGAAAGTTACTTTACTTAGCTCAATTCTAGTGAATTATTCTGTTTCTGTGCATTATAAGCACACACAAGCTGAAATAGCTCCTCCGTATGGGTATTGGAAGCAGAAAATTTTTCAGTCCAAAAATGTGTGAATAAATGGGTTGCCTATAGCCCACAGGACCAGCTACGCACATTCTGAAAGTTACTTTACTTAGTTAAATTCTAGTGAATTATTCTGTTTCTGTGCATTATAAGCACACACAAGCTGAAATAGCTCCTCCGTATGGGTATTGGAAGCAGACAATTTTTCATTCCAAAAATGTGTGAATAAATGGGTTGCCTATAGCCCACAGGACCAGCTACGCACATCCTGAAAGTTACTTTATTCAGCTCAATTCTAGTGAATTATTCTGTTTCTGTGCATTATAAGCACACACAAGCTGAAATAGCTCCTCCGTATGGGTATTGGAGGCAGAAAATTTTTCAGTCCAAAAATGTGTGAATAAATGGGTTGCCTATAGCCCACAGGACCAGCTACGCACATCCTGAAAGTTACTTTATTTAGCTCAATTCTTGTGAATTATTCTGTTTCTGTGCATTATAAGCACACACAAGCTGAAATAGCTCCTCCGTATGGGTATTGGAAGCAGAACATTTTTCAGTCCAAAAATGTGTGAATAAATGGGTTGCCTATAGCCCACAGGACCAGCTACGCACATCCTGAAAGTTACTTTACTTAGCTCAATTCTAGTGAATTATTCTGTTTCTGTGCATTATAAGCACACACAAGCTGAAATAGCTCCTCCGTATGGGTATTGGAAGCAGACAATTTTTCAGTCCAAAAATGTGTGAATAAATGGGTTGCCTATAGCCCACAGGACCAGCTACGCACATCCTGAAAGTTACTCTATTTAGCTCAATTCTAGTGAATTATTCCGTTTCTGTGCATTATAAGCACACACAAGCTGAAATAGCTCCTCCGTATGGATATTGGAAGCAGACAATTTTTCAGTCCAAAAATGTGTGAATAAATGGGTTGCCTATAGCCCACAGGACCAGCTACGCATGTTCTGAAAGTTACTTTTCTTAGCCCAATTCTAGTGTAGTATTCTGTTCCTGTGCATTATAAGCACAAACGAGCTAAAATAGCTCCTCCGTTTGGGTATTGGAAGCAGAAAATTTTTCAGTCCAAAAATGTGTGAATAAATGGGTTACCTCTAGCCCACAGGACCAGCTACGCACGTTCTGAAAGTTACTTTTCTTAGCCCATTTCTAGTGGAATATTCTGTTTCTGTGCATTATAAGCACACACAAGCTGAAATAGCTCCCCTGTTTGGGTTTTGCAAACAGAAAATTATTCAGTCCAAAAATATGTGAATAAATGGGTTACTTCTAGCCCACGGGACCAGCTACGCACATCCTGAAAGTGACTTTTCTTCGCTCAATTCTAGTAGGATATTCTTTTCTGTGCATTATAAGCACAAACGAGCTGAAATAGCTCCTCCATATGGTATTGGAAGCAGAAAATTTTTCAGTCGAAAAATGTGTGAATAAATGGGTTGCCTATAGCCCACAGGACCAGCTACGCACATCCTGAAAGTTACTTTACTTAGCTAAATTCTAGTGAATAACTCTGTTTCTGTGCATTATAAGCACACACAAGCTGAAATAGCTCCTCCGTATGGGTATTGGAAGCAGACAATTTTTCAGTCCAAAAATGTGTGAATAAATGGGTTGCCTATAGCCCACAGGACCAGCTACGCACATCCTGAAAGTTACTCTATTTAGCTCAATTCTAGTGAATTATTCTGTTTCTGTGCATTATAAGCACACACAAGCTGAAATAGCTCCTCCAATTTGGATATTGGAAGCAGACAATTTTTCAGTCCAAAAATGTGTGAATAAATGGATTATATATAGCCCACAGGACCAGCTACGCATGTTCTGAAAGTTACTTTTCTTAGCCCAATTCTAGTGTAGTATTCTGTTCCTGTGCAATATAAGCACAAACGAGCTAAAATAGCTCCTCTGTTTGGGTATTGGAAGCAGAAAATTTTTCAGTCCAAAAATGTGTGAATAAATGGGTTACCTCTAGCCCACAGGACCAGCTACGCACGTTCTGAAAGTTACTTTTCTTAGCCCATTTCTAGTGGAATATTCTGTTTCTGTGCATTATAAGCACACACAAGCTGAAATAGATCCCCTGTTTGGGTTTTGCAAACAGAAAATTATTCAGTCCAAAAATATGTGAATAAATGGGTTACTTCTAGCCCACGGGACCAGCTACGCACATCCTGAAAGTGACGTTTCTTCGCTCAATTCTAGTAGGATATTCTTTTCTGTGCATTATAAGCACAAACGAGCTGAAATAGCTCCTCCATATGGTATTGGAAGCAGAAGATTTTTCAGTCGAAAAATGTGTGAATAAATGGGTTGCCTATAGCCCACAGGACCAGCTACGCACATTATGAAAGTTACTTTACTTAGCTAAATTCTAGTGAATAACTCTGTTTCTGTGCATTATAAGCACACACAAGCTGAAATAGCTCCTCCGTATGGGTATTGGAAGCAGACAATTTTTCAGTCCAAAAATGTGTGAATAAATGGGTTGCCTATAGCCCACAGGACCAGCTACGCACATCCTGAAAGTTACTTTACTTAGCCCAATTCTAGTAGAATATTCTGTTTTGCATTATAAATACAAACGGGCTAAAATAGCTCCTCTGTATGGGTATTGGAAGCAGAAAATTTCTAAGTCCAAAAATGTGTGAATAAATGGGTTACCTCTAGCCCACAGTACCAGCTACGCACGTTCTGAAAGTTACTTTTCTTAGCCCATTTCTAGTGGAATATTCTGTTTCTGTGCATTATAAGCACACACAAGCTGAAATAGCTCCCCTGTTTGGGTATTGGAAACAGAAAATTTTTCAGTCCAAAAATATGTGAATAAATGGGTTACATCTAGCCCACAGGACCAGCTACGCACATCCTGAAAGTGACTTTTCTTCGCTCAATTCTAGTAGGATATTCTTTTCTGTGCATTATAAGCACAAACGAGCTGAAATAGCTCCTCCATATGGGTATTGGAAGCAGACAATTTTTCAGTCCAAAAATGTGTGAATAAATGGGTTACCTATAGCCCACAGGGCCAGCTACGCACATCCTGAAAGTTACTTTACTTAGCTCAATTCTAGTGAATTATTCTGTTTCTGTGCATTATAAGCACACACAAGCTGAAATAGCTCCTCCGTATGGGTATTGGAAGCAGACAATTTTTCATTCCAAAAATGTGTGAATAAATGGGTTGCCTATAGCCCACAGGACCAGCTACGCACATCCTGAAAGTTACTTTACTTAGCTCAATTCTAGTGAATTATTCTGTTTCTGTGCATTATAAGCACACACAAGCTGAAATAGCTCCTCCGTATGGGTATTGGAAGCAGAAAATTTGTCAGTCCAAAAATGTGTGAATAAATGGGTTGCCTATAGCCCACAGGACCAGCTACGCACATCCTGAAAGTTACTTTACTTAGCTCAATTCTAGTGAATTATTCTGTTTCTGTGCATTATAAGCACAAACAAGCTGAAATAGCTCCTCCGTATGGGTATTGGAAGCAGACAATTTTTCAGTCCAAAAATGTGTGAATAAATGGGTTGCCTATAGCCCACAGGACCAGCTACGCACATCCTGAAAGTTACTTTACTTAGCTCAATTCTAGTGAATTATTCTGTTTCTGTGCATTATAAGCACACACAAGCTGAAATAGCTCCTCCGTATGGGTATTGGAAGCAGACAATTTTTCAGTCCAAAAATGTGTGAATAAATGGGTTGCCTATAGCCCACAGGACCAGCTACGCACATCCTGAAAGTTACTCTATTTAGCTCAATTCTAGTGAATTATTTTGTTTCTGTGCATTATAAGCACACACAAGCTGAAATAGCTCCTCCGTATGGATATTGGAAGCAGACAATTTTTCAGTCCAAAAATGTGTGAATAAATGGATTGTATATAGCCCACAGGACCAGCTACGCATGTTCTGAAAGTTACTTTTCTTAGCCCAATTCTAGTGTAGTATTCTGTTCCTGTGCATTATAAGCACAAACGAGCTAAAATAGCTCCTCTGTTTGGGTATTGGAAGCAGAAAATTTTTCAGTCCAAAAATGTGTGAATAAATGGGTTACCTCTAGCCCACAGGACCAGCTACGCACGTTCTGAAAGTTACTTTTCTTAGCCCATTTCTAGTGGAATATTCTGTTTCTGTGCATTATAAGCACACACAAGCTGAAATAGCTCCCCTGTTTGGGTATTGGAAACAGAAAATTTTTCAGTCCAAAAATATGTGAATAAATGGGTTACTTCTAGCCCACAGGACCAGCTACGCACATCCTGAAAGTGACTTTTCTTCGCTCAATTCTAGTAGGATATTCTTTTCTGTGCATTATAAGCACAAATGAACTGAAATAGCTCCTCCATATGGGTATTGGAAGCAGAAAATTTTTCAGTCCAAAAATGTGTGAATAAATGGGTTACCTATAGCCCACAGGACCAGCTACGCACATCCTGAAAGTGACTTTTCTTCGCTCAATTCTAGTAGGATATTCTTTTCTGTGCATTATAAGCACAAACGAGCTGAAATAGCTCCTCCATATGGTATTGGAAGCAGAAAATTTTTCAGTCCAAAAATGTGTGAATAAATAGGTTGCCTATAGCCCACAGGACCAGCTACGCACATCCTGAAAGTTACTTTACTTAGCCCAATTCTAGTAGAATATTCTGTTTTGCATTATAAATACAAACGGGCTAAAATAGCTCCTCTGTATGGGTATTGGAAGCAGAAAATTTCTCAGTCCAAAAATGTGTGAATAAATGGGTTACCTCTAGCCCACAGGACCAGCTACGCACGTTCTGAAAGTTACTTTTCTTAGCCCATTTCTAGTGGAATATTCTGTTTCTGTGCATTATAAGCACACACAAGCTGAAATAGCTCCTCCGTATGGGTATTGGAAGCAGACAATTTTTCAGTCCAAAAATGTGTGAATAAATGGGTTACCTATAGCCCACAGGGCCAGCTACGCACATCCTGAAAGTTACTTTTCTTAGCTCAAATCTAGTGAATTATTCTGTTTCTGTGCATTATAAGCACACACAAGCTGAAATAGCTCCTCCGTATGGGTATTGGAAGCAGACAATTTTTCATTCCAAAAATGTGTGAATAAATGGGTTGCCTATAGCCCACAGGACCAGCTACGCACATCCTGAAAGTTACTTTACTTAGCTCAATTCTAGTGAATTATTCTGTTTCTGTGCATTATAAGCACACACAAGCTGAAATAGCTCCTCCGTATGGGTATTGGAAGCAGACAATTTTTCAGTCCAAAAATGTGTGAATAAATGTATTGCCTATAGCCCACAGGACCAGCTACGCACATCCTGAAAGTTACTTTACTTAGCCCAATTCTAGTAGAATATTCTGTTTTGCATTATAAATACAAACGGGCTAAAATAGCTCCTCTGTATGGGTATTGGAAGCAGAAAATTTCTCAGTCCAAAAATGTGTGAATAAATGGGTTACCTCTAGCCCACAGGACCAGCTACGCACGTTCTTAAAGTTACTTTTCTTAGCCCATTTCTAGTGGAATATTCTGTTTCTGTGCATTATAAGCACACACAAGCTGAAATAGCTCCCCTGTTTGGGTATTGGAAACAGAAAATTTTTCAGTCCAAAAATATGTGAATAAATGGGTTACTTCTAGCCCACAGGACCAGCTACGCACATCCTGAAAGTGACTTTTCTTCGCTCAATTCTAGTAAGATATTCTTTTCTGTGCATTATAAGCACAAACGAGCTGAAATAGCTCCTCCATATGGGTATTGGAAGCAGAAAATTTTTCAGTCCAAAAATGTGTGAATAAATGGGTTACCTATAGCCCACAGGGCCAGCTACGCACATCCTGAAAGTTACTTTTCTTAGCTCAATTCTAGTGAATTATTCTGTTTCTGTGCATTATAAGCACACACAAGCTGAAATAGCTCCTCCGTATGGGTATTGGAAGCAGACAATTTTTCATTCCAAAAATGTGTGAATAAATGGGTTGCCTATAGCCCACAGGACCAGCTACGCACATCCTGAAAGTTACTTTACTTAGCTCAATTCTAGTGAATTATTCTGTTTCTGTGCATTATAAGCACACACAAGCTGAAATAGCTCCTCCGTATGGGTATTGGAAGCAGAAAATTTGTCAGTCCAAAAATGTGTGAATAAATGGGTTGCCTATAGCAGACAGGACCAGCTACGCACATCCTGAAAGTTACTTTACTTAGCTAAATTCTAGTGAATTACTCTGTTTCTGTGCATTATAAGCACACACAAGCTGAAATAGCTCCTCCGTATGGGTATTGGAAGCAGACAATTTTTCAGTCCAAAAATGTGTGAATAAATGGGTTGCCTATAGCCCACAGGACCAGCTACGCACATCCTGAAAGTTACTTTATTTATCTCAATTCTAGTGAATTATTCTGTTTCTGTGCATTATAAGCACACACAAGCTGAAATAGCTCCTCCGTATGGGTATTGGAAGCAGACAATTTTTCATTCCAAAAATGTGTGAATAAATGGGTTGGCTATAGCCCACAGGACCAGCTACGCACATCCTGAAAGTTACTTTACTTAGCCCAATTCTAGTAGAATATTCTGTTTTGCATTATAAGTACAAACGGGCTAAAATAGCTCCTCTGTATGGGTATTGGAAGCAGAAAATTTCTCAGTCCAAAAATGTGTGAATAAATGGGTTACCTCTAGCCCACAGGACCAGCTACGCACGTTCTGAAAGTTACTTTTCTTAGCCCATTTCTAGTGGAATATTCTGTTTCTGTGCATTATAAGCACACACAAGCTGAAATAGCTCCCCTGTTTGGGTATTGGAAACAGAAAATTTTTCAGTCCAAAAATGTGTGAATAAATGGGTTACCTATAGCCCACAGGGCCAGCTACGCACATCCTGAAAGTTACTTTACTTAGCTCAATTCTAGTGAATTATTCTGTTTCTGTGCATTATAAGCACACACAAGCTGAAATAGCTCCTCCGTATGGGTATTGGAAGCAGACAATTTTTCATTCCAAAAATGTGTGAATAAATGGGTTGCCTATAGCCCACAGGACCAGCTACGCACATCCTGAAAGTTACTTTACTTAGCCCAATTCTAGTAGAACATTCTGTTTTGCATTATAAGTACAAGCGGGCTAAAATAGCTCCTCTGTATGGGTATTGGAAGCAGAAAATTTCTCAGTCCAAAAATGTGTGAATAAATGTGTTACCTATAGCCCACAGGACCAGCTACGCACATCCTGAAAATTACTTTTCTTAGCCCAATTCTTGTAGAGTATTCTGTTTCTGTGCATTATAAGCACAAACGAGCTGAAATAGCTCCTCCGTATGGGTATTGGAAGCAGACAATTTTTCAGTCCAAAAATTTGTGACTACATGGGTTACCTATAGCCCACAGGACCAGCTACGCACATCCTTAAAGTTACTTTTCTTAGCCCAATTCTAGTGGAATATTCTGTTTCTGTGCATTATAAGCACATTCGAGCTGAAATAGCTCCTCCGTATGGGTGTTGGAAGCAGACTATTTTTCAGTCCAAAAATGTGGGACTGAATGGGTTACCTATAGCCCACAGGACCCGCTACGCACATCCTGAAAGTTACTTTATTTAGCTCAATTCTAGTGAATTATTCTGTTTCTGTGCATTATCAGCACACACAAGCTGAAATAGCTCCTCCGTATGGGTATTGGAAGCAGAAATTTTTTCAGTCCAAAAATGTGTGAATAAATGGGTTGCCTATAGCAAACAGGACCAGCTACGCACATCCTGAAAGTTACTTTATTTAGCTCAATTCTAGTGAATTATTCTGTTTCTGTGCATTATAAGCACACACAAGCTGAAATAGCTCCTCCGTATGGGTATTGGAAGCAGAACATTTTTCAGTCCAAAAATGTGTGAATAAATGGGTTGCCTATAGCCCACAGGACCAGCTACGCACGTTCTGAAAGTTATTTTTCTTAGCCCATTTCTAGTGGAATATTCTGTTTCTGTGCATTATAAGCACACACAAGCTGAAATAGCTCCCCTGTTTGGGTATTGGAAACAGAAAATTTTTCAGTCCAAAAATATGTGAATAAATGGGTTACTTCTAGCCCACAGGACCAGCTACGCACATCCTGAAAGTGACTTTTCTTCGCTCAATTCTAGTAGGATATTCTTTTCTGTGCATTATAAGCACAAACGAGCTGAAATAGCTCCTCCATATGGGTATTGGAAGCAGAAAATTTTTCAGCCCAAAAATGTGTGAATAAATGTGTTACCTATAGCCCACAGGACCAGCTACGCACATCCTGAAAGTTACTTTATTTAGCTCAATTCTAGTGAATTATTCTGTTTCTGTGCATTATAGGCACACACAAGCTGAAATAGCTCCTCCGTATGGGTATTGGAAGCAGAAAATTTTTCAGTCCAAAAATGTGTGAATAAATGGGTTGCCTATAGCCCACAGGACCAGCTACGCACATCCTGAAAGTTACTTTATTTAGCTCAATTCTAGTGAATTATTCTGTTTCTGTGCATTATAAGCACACACAAGCTGAAATAGCTCCTCCGTATGGGTATTGGAAGCAGAACATTTTTCAGTCCAAAAATGTGTGAATAAATGGGTTGCCTATAGCCCACAGGACCAGCTACGCACGTTCTGAAAGTTATTTTTCTTAGCCCATTTCTAGTGGAATATTCTGTTTCTGTGCATTATAAGCACACACAAGCTGAAATAGCTCCCCTGTTTGGGTATTGGAAACAGAAAATTTTTCAGTCCAAAAATATGTGAATAAATGGGTTACTTCTAGCCCACAGGACCAGCTACGCACATCCTGAAAGTGACTTTTCTTCGCTCAATTCTAGTAGGATATTCTTTTCTGGGCATTATAAGCACAAACGAGCTGAAATAGCTCCTCCATATGGGTATTGGAAGCAGAAAATTTTTCAGCCCAAAAATGTGTGAATAAATGGGTTACCTATAGCCCACAGGACCAGCTACGCACATCCTGAAAGTTACTTTATTTAGCTCAATTCTAGTGAATTATTCTGTTTCTGTGCATTATAGGCACACACAAGCTGAAATAGCTCCTCCGTATGGGTATTGGAAGCAGAAAATTTTTCAGTCCAAAAATGTGTGAATAAATGGGTTGCCTATAGCCCACAGGACCAGCTACGCACATCCTGAAAGTTACTTTACTTAGCTAAATTCTAGTGAATTATTCTGTTTCTGTGCATTATAAGCACACACAAGCTGAAATAGCTCCTCCGCATGGGTATTGGAAGCAGAAAATTTTTCAGCCCAAAAATGTGTGAATAAATGGGTTACCTATAGCCCACAGGACCAGCTACGCACATCCTGAAAGTTACTTTATTTAGCTCAATTCTAGTGAATTATTCTGTTTCTGTGCATTATAAGCACACACAAGCTGAAATAGCTCCTCCGTGTGGGTAATGGAAGCAGAAAATTTTTCAGTCCAAAAATGTGTGAATAAATGGGTTGCCTATAGCCCACAGGACCAGCTACGCACGTCCTGAAAGTTACTCTATTTAACTCAATTCTAGTGAATTATTCTGTTTCTGTGCATTATAAGCACACACAAGCTGAAATAGCTCCTCCGTATGGGTATTGGAAGCAGAAAATTTTTCAGTCCAAAAATGTGTGAATAAATGGGTTACCTATAGCCCACAGGGCCAGCTACGCACATCCTGAAAGTTACTTTTCTTAGCTCAATTCTAGTGAATTATTCTGTTTCTGTGCATTATAAGCACACACAAGCTGAAATAGCTCCTCCATATGGATATTGGAAGCAGAAAATTTTTCAGCCCAAAAATGTGTGAATAAATGGGTTGCCTATAGCCCACACGACCAGCTACGCACGTCCTGAAAGTTACTCTATTTAACTCAATTCTAGTGAATTATTCTGTTTCTGTGCATTATAAGCACACACAAGCTGAAATAGCTCCTCCGTATGGGTATTGGAAGCAGAAAATTTGTCAGTCCAAAAATGTGTGAATAAATGGGTTACCTATAGCCCACAGGGCCAGCTACGCACATCCTGAAAGTTACTTTTCTTAGCTCAATTCTAGTGAATTATTCTGTTTCTGTGCATTATAAGCACACACAAGCTGAAATAGCTCCTCCGTGTGGGTAATGGAAGCAGAAAATTTTTCAGTCCAAAAATGTGTGAATAAATGGGTTGCCTATAGCCCACAGGACCAGCTACGCACATCCTGAAAGTTACTTTACTTAGCTAAATTCTAGTGAATTATTCTGTTTCTGTGCATTATAAGCACACACAAGCTGAAATAGCTCCTCCGTAAGGGGTAATGGAAGCAGAAAATTTTTCAGTCCAAAAATGTGTGAATAAATGGGTTGCCTATAGCCCACAGGACCAGCTACGCACGTCCTGAAAGTTACTCTATTTAACTCAATTCTAGTGAATTATTCTGTTTCTGTGCATTATAAGCACACACAAGCTGAAATAGCTCCTCCGTATGGGTATTGGAAGCAGAAAATTTTTCAGTCCAAAAATGTGTGAATAAATGGGTTACCTATAGCCCACAGGGCCAGCTACGCACATCCTGAAAGTTACTTTTCTTAGCTCAATTCTAGTGAATTATTCTGTTTCTGTGCATTATAAGCACACACAAGCTGAAATAGCTCCTCCGTGTGGGTAATGGAAGCAGAAAATTTTTCAGTCCAAAAATGTGTGAATAAATGGGTTGCCTATAGCCCACAGGACCAGCTACGCACATCCTGAAAGTTACTTTACTTAGCTAAATTCTAGTGAATTATTCTGTTTCTGTGCATTATAAGCACACACAAGCTGAAATAGCTCCTCCGTATGGGTATTGGAAGCAGAAAATTTTTCAGTCCAAAAATGTGTGAATAAATGGGTTACCTATAGCCCACAGGACCAGCTACGCACATCCTGAAAGTTACTTTATTTAGCTCAATTCTAGTGAATTATTCTGTTTCTGTGCATTATAGGCACACACAAGCTGAAATAGCTCCTCCGTATGGGTATTGGAAGCAGGAAATTTTTCAGTCCAAAAATGTGTGAATAAATGGGTTGGCTATAGCCCACAGGACCAGCTACGCACATCCTGAAAGTTACTTTATTTAGCTCAATTCTAGTGAATTATTCTGTTTCTGTGCATTATAAGCACACACAAGCTGAAATAGCTCCTCCGTATGGGTATTGGAAGCAGAAAATTTTTCAGTCCAAAAATGTGTGAATAAATGGGTTGCCTATAGCCCACAGGACCAGCTACGCACGTCTTAAAGTTACTCTATTTACCTCAATTCTAGTGAATTATTCTGTTTCTGTGCATTATAAGCACACACAAGCTGAAATAGCTCCTCCGTATGGGTATTGGAAGCAGAAAATTTTTCAGTCCAAAAATGTGTGAATAAATGGGTTACCTATAGCCCACAGGACCAGCTACGCACATCCTGAAAGTTACTTTATTTAGCTCAATTCTAGTGAATTATTCTGTTTCTGTGCATTATAAGCACACACAAGCTGAAATAGCTCCTCCGTGTGGGTAATGGAAGCAGAAAATTTTTCAGTCCAAAAATGTGTGAATAAATGGGTTGCCTATAGCCCACAGGACCAGCTACGCACGTCCTGAAAGTTACTCTATTTAACTCAATTCTAGTGAATTATTCTGTTTCTGTGCATTATAAGCACACACAAGCTGAAATAGCTCCTCCGTATGGGTATTGGAAGCAGAAAATTTTTCAGTCCAAAAATGTGTGAATAAATGGGTTACCTATAGCCCACAGGACCAGCTACGCACATCCTGAAAGTTACTTTATTTAGCTCAATTCTAGTGAATTATTCTGTTTCTGTGCATTATAGGCACACACAAGCTGAAATAGCTCCTCCGTATGGGTATTGGAACCAGAAAATTTTTCAGTCCAAAAATGTGTGAATAAATGGGTTGCCTATAGCCCACAGGACCAGCTACGCACATCCTGAAAGTTACTTTATTTAGCTCAATTCTAGTGAATTATTCTGTTTCTGTGCATTATAAGCACACACAAGCTGAAATAGCTCCTCCGTGTGGGTAATGGAAGCAGAAAATTTTTCAGTCCAAAAATGTGTGAATAAATGGGTTGCCTATAGCCCACAGGACCAGCTACGCACATCCTGAAAGTTACTTTACTTAGCTCAATTCTAGTGAATTATTCTGTTTCTGTGCATTATAAGCACACACAAGCTGAAATAGCTCCTCCGTATGGGTATTGGAAGCAGAAAATTTGTCAGTCCAAAAATGTGTGAATAAATGGGTTGCCTATAGCCCACAGGACCAGCTACGCACATCCTGAAAGTTACTTTATTTAGCTCAATTCTAGTGAATTATTCTGTTTCTGTGCATTATAAGCACACACAAGCTGAAATAGCTCCTCCGTATGGGTATTGGAAGCAAACAATTTTTCAGTCCAAAAATGTGTGAATAAATGGGTTGCCTATAGCCCACAGGACCAGCTACGCACATCCTGAAAGTTACTTTATTTAGCTCAATTCTAGTGAATTATTCTGTTTCTGTGCATTATAAGCACACACAAGCTGAAATAGCTCCTCCGTATGGGTATTGGAAGCAGACAATTTTTCATTCCAAAAATGTGTGAATAAATGGGTTGCCTATAGCCCACAGGACCAGCTACGCACATCCTGAAAGTTACTTTACTTAGCCCAATTCTAGTAGAATATTCTGTTTTGCATTATAAGTACAAACGGGCTAAAATAGCTCCTCTGTATGGGTATTGGAAGCAGAAAATTTCTCAGTCCAAAAATGTGTGAATAAATGGGTTACCTCTAGCCCACAGGACCAGCTACGCACGTTCTGAAAGTTACTTTTCTTAGCCCATTTCTAGTGGAATATTCTGTTTCTGTGCATTATAAGCACACACAAGCTGAAATAGCTCCACTGTTTGGGTATTGGAAACAGAAAATTTTTCAGTCCAAAAATGTGTGAATAAATGGGTTACCTATAGCCCACAGGGCCAGCTACGCACATCCTGAAAGTTACTTTACTTAGCTCAATTCTAGTGAATTATTCTGTTTCTGTGCATTATAAGCACACACAAGCTGAAATAGCTCCTCCGTATGGGTATTGGAAGCAGACAATTTTTCATTCCAAAAATGTGTGAATAAATGGGTTGCCTATAGCCCACAGGACCAGCTACGCACATCCTGAAAGTTACTTTACTTAGCCCAATTCTAGTAGAACATTCTGTTTTGCATTATAAGTACAAGCGGGCTAAAATAGCTCCTCTGTATGGGTATTGGAAGCAGAAAATTTCTCAGTCCAAAAATGTGTGAATAAATGTGTTACCTATAGCCCACAGGACCAGCTACGCACATCCTGAAAATTACTTTTTTTTAGACCAATTCTTGTAGAGTATTCTGTTTCTGTGCATTATAAGCACAAACGAGCTGAAATAGCTCCTCCGTATGGGTATTGGAAGCAGACAATTTTTCAGTCCAAAAATTTGTGACTACATGGGTTACCTATAGCCCACAGGACCAGCTACGCACATCCTTAAAGTTACTTTTCTTAGCCCAATTCTAGTGGAATATTCTGTTTCTGTGCATTATAAGCACATTCGAGCTGAAATAGCTCCTCCGTATGGGTGTTGGAAGCAGACTATTTTTCAGTCCAAAAATGTGGGACTGAATGGGTTACCTATAGCCCACAGGACCAGCTACGCACATCCCGAAAGTTACTTTATTTAGCTCAATTCTAGTGAATTATTCTGTTTCTGTGCATTATAAGCACACACAAGCTGAAATAGCTCCTCCGTATGGGTATTGGAAGCAGACAATTTTTCATTCCAAAAATGTGTGAATAAATGGGTTGCCTATAGCCCACAGGACCAGCTACGCACATCCTGAAAGTTACTTTACTTAGCCCAATTCTAGTAGAACATTCTGTTTTGCATTATAAGTACAAGCGGGCTAAAATAGCTCCTCTGTATGGGTATTGGAAGCAGAAAATTTCTCAGTCCAAAAATGTGTGAATAAATGTGTTACCTATAGCCCACAGGACCAGCTACGCACATCCTGAAAATTACTTTTCTTAGCCCAATTCTTGTAGAGTATTCTGTTTCTGTGTATTATAAGCACAAACGAGCTGAAATAGCTCCTCCGTATGGGTATTGGAAGCAGACAATTTTTCAGTCCAAAAATTTGTGACTACATGGGTTACCTATAGCCCACAGGACCAGCTACGCACATCCTTAAAGTTACTTTTCTTAGCCCAATTCTAGTGGAATATTCTGTTTCTGTGCATTATAAGCACATTCGAGCTGAAATAGCTCCTCCGTATGGGTGTTGGAAGCAGACTATTTTTCAGTCCAAAAATGTGGGACTGAATGGGTTACCTATAGCCCACAGGACCAGCTACGCACATCCTGAAAGTTACTTTATTTAGCTCAATTCTAGTGAATTATTCTGTTTCTGTGCATTATCAGCACACACATGCTGAAATAGCTCCTCCGTATGGGTATTGGAAGCAGAAAATTTTTCAGTCCAAAAATGTGTGAATAAATGGGTTGCCTATAGCAAACAGGACCAGCTACGCACATCCTGAAAGTTACTTTATTTAGCTCAATTCTAGTGAATTATTCTGTTTCTGTGCATTATAAGCACACACAAGCTGAAATAGCTCCTCCGTATGGGTATTGGAAGCAGAACATTTTTCAGTCCAAAAATGTGTGAATAAATGGGTTGCCTATAGCCCACAGGACCAGCTACGCACGTTCTGAAAGTTATTTTTCTTAGCCCATTTCTAGTGGAATATTCTGTTTCTGTGCATTATAAGCACACACAAGCTGAAATAGCTCCCCTGTTTGGGTATTGGAAACAGAAAATTTTTCAGTCCAAAAATATGTGAATAAATGGGTTACTTCTAGCCCACAGGACCAGCTACGCACATCCTGAAAGTGACTTTTCTTCGCTCAATTCTAGTAGGATATTCTTTTCTGTGCATTATAAGCACAAACGAGCTGAAATAGCTCCTCCATATGGGTATTGGAAGCAGAAAATTTTTCAGCCCAAAAATGTGTGAATAAATGGGTTACCTATAGCCCACAGGACCAGCTACGCACATCCTGAAATTTACTTTATTTAGCTCAATTCTAGTGAATTATTCTGTTTCTGTGCATTATAGGCACACACAAGCTGAAATAGCTCCTCCGTATGGGTATTGGAAGCAGAAAATTTTTCAGTCCAAAAATGTGTGAATAAATGGGTTGCCTATAGCCCACATAACCAGCTACTCACATCCTGAAAGTTACTTTATTTAGCTCAATTCTAGTGAATTATTCTGTTTCTGTGCATTATAAGCACACACAAGCTGAAATAGCTCCTCCGTGTGGGTAATGGAAGCAGAAAATTTTTCAGTCCAAAAATGTGTGAATAAATGGGTTGCCTATAGCCCACAGGACCAGCTACGCACATCCTGAAAGTTACTTTACTTAGCTAAATTCTAGTGAATTATTCTGTTTCTGTGCATTATAAGCACACACAAGCTGAAATAGCTCCTCCGCATGGGTATTGGAAGCAGAAAATTTTTCAGCCCAAAAATGTGTGAATAAATGGGTTACCTATAGCCCACAGGACCAGCTACGCACATCCTGAAAGTTACTTTACTTAGCTCAATTCTAGTGAATTATTCTGTTTCTGTGCATTATAAGCACACACAAGCTGAAATAGCTCCTCCGCATGGGTATTGGAAGCAGAAAATTTTTCAGTCCAAAAATGTGTGAATAAATGGGTTGCCTATAGCCCACAGGACCAGCTACGCACATCCTGAAAGTTACTTTACTTAGCTCAATTCTAGTGAATTATTCTGTTTCTGTGCATTATAAGCACACACAAGCTGAAATAGCTCCTCCGTATGGGTATTGGAAGCAGAAAATTTGTCAGTCCAAAAATGTGTGAATAAATGGGTTGCCTATAGCCCACAGGACCAGCTACGCACATCCTGAAAGTTACTTTATTTAGCTCAATTCTAGTGAATTATTCTGTTTCTGTGCATTATAAGCACACACAAGCTGAAATAGCTCCTCCGTATGGGTATTGGAAGCAGACAATTTTTCAGTCCAAAAATGTGTGAATAAATGGGTTGCCTATAGCCCACAGGACCAGCTACGCACATCCTGAAAGTTACTTTACTTAGCCCAATTCTAGTAGAATATTCTGTTTTGCATTATAAGTACAAGCGGGCTAAAATAGCTCCTCTGTATGGGTATTGGAAGCAGAAAATTTCTCAGTCCAAAAATGTGTGAATAAATGGGTTACCTCTAGCCCACAGGACCAGCTACGCACGTTCTGAAAGTTACTTTTCTTAGCCCATTTCTAGTGGAATATTCTGTTTCTGTGCATTATAAGCACACACAAGCTGAAATAGCTCCACTGTTTGGGTATTGGAAACAGAAAATTTTTCAGTCCAAAAATGTGTGAATAAATGGGTTACCTATAGCCCACAGGGCCAGCTACGCACATCCTGAAAGTTACTTTACTTAGCTCAATTCTAGTGAATTATTCTGTTTCTGTGCATTATAAGCACACACAAGCTGAAATAGCTCCTCCGTATGGGTATTGGAAGCAGACAATTTTTCATTCCAAAAATGTGTGAATAAATGGGTTGCCTATAGCCCACAGGACCAGCTACGCACATCCTGAAAGTTACTTTACTTAGCCCAATTCTAGTAGAACATTCTGTTTTGCATTATAAGTACAAGCGGGCTAAAATAGCTCCTCTGTATGGGTATTGGAAGCAGAAAATTTCTCAGTCCAAAAATGTGTGAATAAATGTGTTACCTATAGCCCACAGGACCAGCTACGCACATCCTGAAAATTACTTTTTTTTAGACCAATTCTTGTAGAGTATTCTGTTTCTGTGCATTATAAGCACAAACGAGCTGAAATAGCTCCTCCGTATGGGTATTGGAAGCAGACAATTTTTCAGTCCAAAAATTTGTGACTACATGGGTTACCTATAGCCCACAGGACCAGCTACGCACATCCTTAAAGTTACTTTTCTTAGCCCAATTCTAGTGGAATATTCTGTTTCTGTGCATTATAAGCACATTCGAGCTGAAATAGCTCCTCCGTATGGGTGTTGGAAGCAGACTATTTTTCAGTCCAAAAATGTGGGACTGAATGGGTTACCTATAGCCCACAGGACCAGCTACGCACATCCCGAAAGTTACTTTATTTAGCTCAATTCTAGTGAATTATTCTGTTTCTGTGCATTATCAGCACACACAAGCTGAAATAGCTCCTCCGTATGGGTATTGGAAGCAGAAAATTTTTCAGTCCAAAAATGTGTGAATAAATGGGTTGCCTATAGCAAACAGGACCAGCTACGCACATCCTGAAAGTTACTTTATTTAGCTCAATTCTAGTGAATTATTCTGTTTCTGTGCATTATAAGCACACACAAGCTGAAATAGCTCCTCCGTATGGGTATTGGAAGCAGAACATTTTTCAGTCCAAAAATGTGTGAATAAATGGGTTGCCTATAGCCCACAGGACCAGCTACGCACGTTCTGAAAGTTATTTTTCTTAGCCCATTTCTAGTGGAATATTCTGTTTCTGTGCATTATAAGCACACACAAGCTGAAATAGCTCCCCTGTTTGGGTATTGGAAACAGAAAATTTTTCAGTCCAAAAATATGTGAATAAATGGGTTACTTCTAGCCCACAGGACCAGCTACGCACATCCTGAAAGTGACTTTTCTTCGCTCAATTCTAGTAGGATATTCTTTTCTGTGCATTATAAGCACAAACGAGCTGAAATAGCTCCTCCATATGGGTATTGGAAGCAGACAATTTTTCAGTCCAAAAATGTGTGAATAAATGGGTTGCCTATAGCCCACAGGACCAGCTACGCACATCCTGAAAGTTACTTTATTTAGCTCAATTCTAGTGAATTATTCTGTTTCTGTGCATTATAAGCACACACAAGCTGAAATAGCTCCTCCGTATGGGTATTGGAAGCAGACAATTTTTCATTCCAAAAATGTGTGAATAAATGGGTTGCCTATAGCCCACAGGACCAGCTACGCACATCCTGAAAGTTACTTTACTTAGCCCAATTCTAGTCGAATATTCTGTTTTGCATTATAAGTACAAACGGGCTAAAATAGCTCCTCTGTATGGGTATTGGAAGCAGAAAATTTCTCAGTCCAAAAATGTGTGAATAAATGGGTTACCTCTAGCCCACAGGACCAGCTACGCACGTTCTGAAAGTTACTTTTCTTAGCCCATTTCTAGTGGAATATTCTGTTTCTGTGCATTATAAGCACACACAAGCTGAAATAGCTCCACTGTTTGGGTATTGGAAACAGAAAATTTTTCAGTCCAAAAATGTGTGAATAAATGGGTTACCTATAGCCCACAGGGCCAGCTACGCACATTCTGAAAGTTACTTTACTTAGCTCAATTCTAGTGAATTATTCTGTTTCTGTGCATTATAAGCACACACAAGCTGAAATAGCTCCTCCGTATGGGTATTGGAAGCAGACAATTTTTCATTCCAAAAATGTGTGAATAAATGGGTTGCCTATAGCCCACAGGACCAGCTACGCACATCCTGAAAGTTACTTTACTTAGCCCAATTCTAGTAGAACATTCTGTTTTGCATTATAAGTACAAGCGGGCTAAAATAGCTCCTCTGTATGGGTATTGGAAGCAGAAAATTTCTCAGTCCAAAAATGTGTGAATAAATGTGTTACCTATAGCCCACAGGACCAGCTACGCACATCCTGAAAATTACTTTTCTTAGCCCAATTCTTGTAGAGTATTCTGTTTCTGTGCATTATAAGCACAAACGAGCTGAAATAGCTCCTCCGTATGGGTATTGGAAGCAGACAATTTTTCAGTCCAAAAATTTGTGACTACATGGGTTACCTATAGCCCACAGGACCAGCTACGCACATCCTTAAAGTTACTTTTCTTAGCCCAATTCTAGTGGAATATTCTGTTTCTGTGCATTATAGCACATTCGAGCTGAAATAGCTCCTCCGTATGGGTGTTGGAAGCAGACTATTTTTCAGTCCAAAAATGTGGGACTGAATGGGTTACCTATAGCCCACAGGACCAGCTACGCACATCCTGAAAGTTACTTTATTTAACTCAATTCTAGTGAATTATTCTGTTTCTGTGCATTATCAGCACACACATGCTGAAATAGCTCCTCCGTATGGGTATTGGAAGCAGAAAATTTTTCAGTCCAAAAATGTGTGAATAAATGGGTTGCCTATAGCAAACAGGACCAGCTACGCACATCCTGAAAGTTACTTTATTTAGCTCAATTCTAGTGAATTATTCTGTTTCTGTGCATTATAAGCACACACAAGCTGAAATAGCTCCTCCGTATGGGTATTGGAAGCAGAACATTTTTCAGTCCAAAAATGTGTGAATAAATGGGTTGCCTATAGCCCACAGGACCAGCTACGCACGTTCTGAAAGTTATTTTTCTTAGCCCATTTCTAGTGGAATATTCTGTTTCTGTGCATTATAAGCACACACAAGCTGAAATAGCTCCCCTGTTTGGGTATTGGAAACAGAAAATTTTTCAGTCCAAAAATATGTGAATAAATGGGTTACTTCTAGCCCACAGGACCAGCTACGCACATCCTGAAAGTGACTTTTCTTCGCTCAATTCTAGTAGGATATTCTTTTCTGTGCATTATAAGCACAAACGAGCTGAAATAGCTCCTCCATATGGGTATTGGAAGCAGAAAATTTTTCAGCCCAAAAATGTGTGAATAAATGGGTTACCTATAGCCCACAGGACCAGCTACGCACATCCTGAAATTTACTTTATTTAGCTCAATTCTAGTGAATTATTCTGTTTCTGTGCATTATAGGCACACACAAGCTGAAATAGCTCCTCCGTATGGGTATTGGAAGCAGAAAATTTTTCAGTCCAAAAATGTGTGAATAAATGGGTTGCCTATAGCCCACATAACCAGCTACTCACATCCTGAAAGTTACTTTATTTAGCTCAATTCTAGTGAATTATTCTGTTTCTGTGCATTATAAGCACACACAAGCTGAAATGGCTCCTCCGTGTGGGTAATGGAAGCAGAAAATTTTTCAGTCCAAAAATGTGTGAATAAATGGGTTGCCTATAGCCCACAGGACCAGCTACGCACATCCTGAAAGTTACTTTACTTAGCTCAATTCTAGTGAATTATTCTGTTTCTGTGCATTATAAGCACACACAAGCTGAAATAGCTCCTCCGCATGGGTATTGGAAGCAGAAAATTTTTCAGTCCAAAAATGTGTGAATAAATGGGTTACCTATAGCCCACAGGGCCAGCTACGCACATCCTGAAAGTTACTTTACTTAGCTCAATTCTAGTGAATTATTCTGTTTCTGTGCATTATAAGCACACACAAGCTGAAATAGCTCCTCCGTATGGGTATTGGAAGCAGACAATTTTTCATTCCAAAAATGTGTGAATAAATGGGTTGCCTATAGCCCACAGGACCAGCTACGCACATCCTGAAAGTTACTTTACTTAGCCCAATTCTAGTAGAACATTCTGTTTTGCATTATAAGTACAAGCGGGCTAAAATAGCTCCTCTGTATGGGTATTGGAAGCAGAAAATTTCTCAGTCCAAAAATGTGTGAATAAATGTGTTACCTATAGCCCACAGGACCAGCTACGCACATCCTGAAAATTACTTTTCTTAGCCCAATTCTTGTAGAGTATTCTGTTTCTGTGCATTATAAGCACAAACGAGCTGAAATAGCTCCTCCGTATGGGTATTGGAAGCAGACAATTTTTCAGTCCAAAAATTTGTGACTACATGGGTTACCTATAGCCCACAGGACCAGCTACGCACATCCTTAAAGTTACTTTTCTTAGCCCAATTCTAGTGGAATATTCTGTTTCTGTGCATTATAGCACATTCGAGCTGAAATAGCTCCTCCGTATGGGTGTTGGAAGCAGACTATTTTTCAGTCCAAAAATGTGGGACTGAATGGGTTACCTATAGCCCACAGGACCAGCTACGCACATCCTGAAAGTTACTTTATTTAACTCAATTCTAGTGAATTATTCTGTTTCTGTGCATTATCAGCACACACATGCTGAAATAGCTCCTCCGTATGGGTATTGGAAGCAGAAAATTTTTCAGTCCAAAAATGTGTGAATAAATGGGTTGCCTATAGCAAACAGGACCAGCTACGCACATCCTGAAAGTTACTTTATTTAGCTCAATTCTAGTGAATTATTCTGTTTCTGTGCATTATAAGCACACACAAGCTGAAATAGCTCCTCCGTATGGGTATTGGAAGCAGAACATTTTTCAGTCCAAAAATGTGTGAATAAATGGGTTGCCTATAGCCCACAGGACCAGCTACGCACGTTCTGAAAGTTATTTTTCTTAGCCCATTTCTAGTGGAATATTCTGTTTCTGTGCATTATAAGCACACACAAGCTGAAATAGCTCCCCTGTTTGGGTATTGGAAACAGAAAATTTTTCAGTCCAAAAATATGTGAATAAATGGGTTACTTCTAGCCCACAGGACCAGCTACGCACATCCTGAAAGTGACTTTTCTTCGCTCAATTCTAGTAGGATATTCTTTTCTGTGCATTATAAGCACAAACGAGCTGAAATAGCTCCTCCATATGGGTATTGGAAGCAGAAAATTTTTCAGCCCAAAAATGTGTGAATAAATGGGTTACCTATAGCCCACAGGACCAGCTACGCACATCCTGAAATTTACTTTATTTAGCTCAATTCTAGTGAATTATTCTGTTTCTGTGCATTATAGGCACACACAAGCTGAAATAGCTCCTCCGTATGGGTATTGGAAGCAGAAAATTTTTCAGTCCAAAAATGTGGGACTGAATGGGTTACCTATAGCCCACAGGACCAGCTACGCACATCCTGAAAGTTACTTTATTTAACTCAATTCTAGTGAATTATTCTGTTTCTGTGCATTATCAGCACACACATGCTGAAATAGCTCCTCCGTATGGGTATTGGAAGCAGAAAATTTTTCAGTCCAAAAATGTGTGAATAAATGGGTTGCCTATAGCCCACATAACCAGCTACTCACATCCTGAAAGTTACTTTATTTAGCTCAATTCTAGTGAATTATTCTGTTTCTGTGCATTATAAGCACACACAAGCTGAAATGGCTCCTCCGTGTGGGTAATGGAAGCAGAAAATTTTTCAGTCCAAAAATGTGTGAATAAATGGGTTGCCTATAGCCCACAGGACCAGCTACGCACATCCTGAAAGTTACTTTACTTAGCTAAATTCTAGTGAATTATTCTGTTTCTGTGCATTATAAGCACACACAAGCTGAAATAGCTCCTCCGCATGGGTATTGGAAGCAGAAAATTTTTCAGCCCAAAAATGTGTGAATAAATGGGTTATCTATAGCCCACAGGACCAGCTACGCACATCCTGAAAGTTACTTTACTTAGCTCAATTCTAGTGAATTATTCTGTTTCTGTGCATTATAAGCACACACAAGCTGAAATAGCTCCTCCGCATGGGTATTGGAAGCAGAAAATTTTTCAGTCCAAAAATGTGTGAATAAATGGGTTGCCTATAGCCCACAGGACCAGCTACGCACATCCTGAAAGTTACTTTACTTAGCTCAATTCTAGTGAATTATTCTGTTTCTGTGCATTATAAGCACACACAAGCTGAAATAGCTCCTCCGTATGGGTATTGGAAGCAGAAAATTTGTCAGTCCAAAAATGTGTGAATAAATGGGTTGCCTATAGCCCACAGGACCAGCTACGCACATCCTGAAAGTTACTTTATTTAGCTCAATTCTAGTGAATTATTCTGTTTCTGTGCATTATAAGCACACACAAGCTGAAATAGCTCCTCCGTATGGGTATTGGAAGCAGACAATTTTTCAGTCCAAAAATGTGTGAATAAATGGGTTGCCTATAGCCCACAGGACCAGCTACGCACATCCTGAAAGTTACTTTATTTAGCTCAATTCTAGTGAATTATTCTGTTTCTGTGCATTATAAGCACACACAAGCTGAAATAGCTCCTCCGTATGGGTATTGGAAGCAGACAATTTTTCATTCCAAAAATGTGTGAATAAATGGGTTGCCTATAGCCCACAGGACCAGCTACGCACATCCTGAAAGTTACTTTACTTAGCCCAATTCTAGTAGAATATTCTGTTTTGCATTATAAGTACAAACGGGCTAAAATAGCTCCTCTGTATGGGTATTGGAAGCAGAAAATTTCTCAGTCCAAAAATGTGTGAATAAATGGGTTACCTCTAGCCCACAGGACCAGCTACGCACATCCTGAAAGTTACTTTACTTAGCCCAATTCTTGTAGAGTATTCTGTTTCTGTGCATTATAAGCACAAACGAGCTGAAATAGCTCCTCCGTATGGGTATTGGAAGCAGACAATTTTTCATTCCAAAAATGTGTGAATAAATGGGTTGCCTATAGCCCACAGGACCAGCTACGCACATCCTGAAAGTTACTTTACTTAGCCCAATTCTAGTAGAATATTCTGTTTTGCATTATAAGTACAAACGGGCTAAAATAGCTCCTCTGTATGGGTATTGGAAGCAGAAAATTTCTCAGTCCAAAAATGTGTGAATAAATGGGTTACCTCTAGCCCACAGGACCAGCTACGCACATCCTGAAAATTACTTTTCTTAGCCCAATTCTTGTAGAGTATTCTGTTTCTGTGCATTATAAGCACAAACGAGCTGAAATAGCTCCCCTGTTTGGGTATTGGAAACAGAAAATTTTTCAGTCCAAAAATGTGTGAATAAATGGGTTACCTATAGCCCACAGGGCCAGCTACGCACATCCTGAAAGTTACTTTACTTAGCTCAATTCTAGTGAATTATTCTGTTTCTGTGCATTATAAGCACACACAAGCTGAAATAGCTCCTCCGTATGGGTATTGGAAGCAGAAAATTTTTCATTCCAAAAATGTGTGAATAAATGGGTTGCCTATAGCCCACAGGACCAGCTACGCACATCCTGAAAGTTACTTTACTTAGCCCAATTCTAGTAGAACATTCTGTTTTGCATTATAAGTACAAGCGGGCTAAAATAGCTCCTCTGTATGGGTATTGGAAGCAGAAAATTTCTCAGTCCAAAAATGTGTGAATAAATGTGTTACATATAGCCCACAGGACCAGCTACGCACATCCTGAAAATTACTTTTCTTAGCCCAATTCTTGTAGAGTATTCTGTTTCTGTGCATTATAAGCAGAAACGAGCTGAAATAGCTCCTCCGTATGGGTATTGGAAGCAGACAATTTTTCAGTCCAAAAATTTGTGACTACATGGGTTACCTATAGCCCACAGGACCAGCTACGCACATCCTTAAAGTTACTTTTCTTAGCCCAATTCTAGTGGAATATTCTGTTTCTGTGCATTATAAGCACATTCGAGCTGAAATAGCTCCTCCGTATGGGTGTTGGAAGCAGACTATTTTTCAGTCCAAAAATGTGGGACTGAATGATTTACCTATAGCCCACAGGACCAGCTACGCACATCCTGAAAGTTACTTTATTTAGCTCAATTCTAGTGAATTATTCTGTTTCTGTGCATTATCAGCACACACAAGCTGAAATAGCTCCTCCGTATGGGTATTGGAAGCAGAAAATTTTTCAGTCCAAAAATGTGTAAATAAATGGGTTGCCTATAGCAAACAGGACCAGCTACGCACATCCTGAAAGTTACTTTATTTAGCTCAATTCTAGTGAATTATTCTGTTTCTGTGCATTATAAGCACACACAAGCTGAAATAGCTCCTCCGTATGGGTATTGGAAGCAGAACATTTTTCAGTCCAAAAATGTGTGAATAAATGGGTTGCCTATAGCCCACAGGACCAGCTACGCACGTTCTGAAAGTTATTTTTCTTAGCCCATTTCTAGTGGAATATTCTGTTTCTGTGCATTATAAGCACACACAAGCTGAAATAGCTCCCCTGTTTGGGTATTGGAAACAGAAAATTTTTCAGTCCAAAAATATGTGAATAAATGGGTTACTTCTAGCCCACAGGACCAGCTACGCACATCCTGAAAGTGACTTTTCTTCGCTCAATTCTAGTAGGATATTCTTTTCTGTGCATTATAAGCACAAACGAGCTGAAATAGCTCCTCCATATGGGTATTGGAAGCAGAAAATTTTTCAGCCCAAAAATGTGTGAATAAATGGGTTACCTATAGCCCACAGGACCAGCTACGCACATCCTGAAAGTTACTTTATTTAGCTCAATTCTAGTGAATTATTCTGTTTCTGTGCATTATAGGCACACACAAGCTGAAATAGCTCCTCCGTATGGGTATTGGAAGCAGAAAATTTTTCAGTCCAAAAATGTGTGAATAAATGGGTTGCCTATAGCCCACAGGACCAGCTACGCACATCCTGAAAGTTACTTTACTTAGCTAAATTCTAGTGAATTATTCTGTTTCTGTGCATTATAAGCACACACAAGCTGAAATAGCTCCTCCGCATGGGTATTGGAAGCAGAAAATTTTTCAGCCCAAAAATGTGTGAATAAATGGGTTACCTATAGCCCACAGGACCAGATACGCACATCCTGAAAGTTACTTTATTTAGCTCAATTCTAGTGAATTATTCTGTTTCTGTGCATTATAAGCACACACAAGCTGAAATAGCTCCTCCGTGTAGGTAATGGAAGCAGAAAATTTTTCAGTCCAAAAATGTGTGAATAAATGGGTTGCCTATAGCCCACAGGACCAGCTACGCACGTCCTGAAAGTTACTCTATTTAACTCAATTCTAGTGAATTATTCTGTTTCTGTGCATTATAAGCACACACAAGCTGAAATAGCTCCTCCGTATGGGTATTGGAAGCAGAAAATTTTTCAGTCCAAAAATGTGTGAATAAATGGGTTACCTATAGCCCACAGGGCCAGCTACGCACATCCTGAAAGTTACTTTTCTTAGCTCAATTCTAGTGAATTATTCTGTTTCTGTGCATTATAAGCACACACAAGCTGAAATAGCTCCTCCGTGTGGGTAATGGAAGCAGAAAATTTTTCAGTCCAAAAATGTGTGAATAAATGGGTTGCCTATAGCCCACAGGACCAGCTACGCACGTCCTGAAAGTTACTCTATTTAACTCAATTCTAGTGAATTATTCTGTTTCTGTGCATTATAAGCACACACAAGCTGAAATAGCTCTTCCGTATGGGTGAATAAATGGGTTACCTATAGCCCACAGCGCCAGCTACGCACATCCTGAAAGTTACTTTTCTTAGCTCAATTCTAGTGAATTATTCTGTTTCTGTGCATTATAAGCACACACAAGCTGAAATAGCTCCTCCGTGTGGGTAATGGAAGCAGAAAATTTTTCAGTCCAAAAATGTGTGAATAAATGGGTTGCCTATAGCCCACAGGACCAGCTACGCACATCCTGAAAGTTACTTTACTTAGCTAAATTCTAGTGAATTATTCTGTTTCTGTGCATTATAAGCACACACAAGCTGAAATAGCTCCTCCGCATGGGTATTGGAAGCAGAAAATTTTTCAGCCCAAAAATGTGTGAATAAATGGGTTAGCTATAGCCCACAGGACCAGCTACGCACATCCTGAAAGTTACTTTATTTAGCTCAATTCTAGTGAATTATTCTGTTTCTGTGCATTATAAGCACACACAAGCTGAAATAGCTCCTCCGTGTGGGTAATGGAAGCAGAAAATTTTTCAGTCCAAAAATGTGTGAATAAATGGGTTGCCTATAGCCCACAGGACCAGCTACGCACGTCCTGAAAGTTACTCTATTTAACTCAATTCTAGTGAATTATTCTGTTTCTGTGCATTATAAGCACACACAAGCTGAAATAGCTCCTCCGTATGGGTATTGGGAGCAGAAAATTTTTCAGTCCAAAAATGTGTGAATGAATGGGTTACCTATAGCCCACAGGGCCAGCTACGCACATCCTGAAAGTTACTTTTCTTAGCTCAATTCTAGTGAATTATTCTGTTTCTGTGCATTATAAGCACACACAAGCTGAAATAGCTCCTCCGTGTGGGTAATGGAAGCAGAAAATTTTTCAGTCCAAAAATGTGTGAATAAATGGGTTAGCTATAGCCCACAGGACCAGCTACGCACATCCTTAAAGTTACTTTACTTAGCTAAATTCTAGTGAATTATTCTGTTTCTGTGCATTATAAGCACACACAAGCTGAAATAGCTCCTCCGCATGGGTATTGGAAGCAGAAAATTTTTCAGCCCAAAAATGTGTGAATAAATGGGTTACCTATAGCCCACAAGACCAGCTACGCACATCCTGAAAGTTACTTTATTTAGCTCAATTCTAGTGAATTATTCTGTTTCTGTGCATTATAAGCACACACAAGCTGAAATAGCTCCTCCGTATGGGTATTGGAAGCAGACAATTTTTCATTCCAAAAATGTGTGAATAAATGGGTTGCCTATAGCCCACAGGACCAGCTACGCACGTCCTGAATGTTACTCTATTTAACTCAATACTAGTGAATTATTCTGTTTCTGTGCATTATAAGCACACACAAGCTGAAATAGCTCCTCCGTATGGGTATTGGAAGCAGACAATTTTTCATTCCAAAAATGTGTGAATAAATGGGTTGGCTATAGCCCACAGGACCAGCTGCGCACATCCTGAAAGTTACTTTACTTAGCTCAATTCTAGTGAATTATTCTGTTTCTGTGCATTGTAAGCACACACAAGCTGAAATAGCTCCTCCGTATGGGTATTGGAAGCAGAAAATTTTTCAGTCCAAAAATGTGTGAATAAATGGGTTGCCTATAGCCAACAGGACCAGCTACGCACATCCTGAAAGTTACTTTACTTAGCTAAATTCTAGTGAATTACTCTGTTTCTGTGCATTATAAGCACACACAAGCTGAAATAGCTCCTCTGTATGGGTATTGGAAGCCGACAATTTTTTAGTCCAAAAATGTGTGAATAAATGGGTTGCCTATAGCCCACAGGACCAGCTACGCACATCCTGAAAGTTACTTTATTTAGCTAAATTCTAGTGAATTACTCTGTTTCTGTGCATTATAAGCACACACAAGCTGAAATAGCTCCTCTGTATGGGTATTGGAAGCAGAAAATTTTTCAGTCCAAAAATGTGTGAATAAATGGGTTGCCTATAGCCCACAGGACCAGCTACACACATCCTGAAAGTTACTTTACTTAGCTCAATTCTAGTGAATTACTCTGTTTCTGTGCATTATAAGCACACACAAGCTGAAATAGCTCCCCTGTTTGGGTATTGGAAACAGAAAATTTTTCAGTCCAAAAATGTGTGAATAAATGGGTTGCCTATAGCCCACAGGACCACCTACACACATCCTGAAAGTTACTTTACTTAGCTAAATTCTAGTGAATTATTCTGTTTCTGTGCATTATAAGCACACACAAGCTGAAATAGCTCCTCCGTATGGGTGAATAAATGGGTTACCTATAGCCCACAGCGCCAGCTACGCACATCCTGAAAGTTACTTTTCTTAGCTCAATTCTAGTGAATTACTCTGTTTCTGTGCATTATAAGCACACACAAGCTGAAATAGCTCCCCTGTTTGGGTATTGGAAACAGAAAATTTTTCAGTCCAAAAATGTGTGAATAAATGGGTTGCCTATAGCCCACAGGACCACCTACGCACATCCTGAAAGTTACTTTATTTAGCTCAATTCTAGTGAATTATTCTGTTTCTGTGCATTATAAGCACACACAAGCTGAAATAGCTCCTCCGTATGGGTGAATAAATGGGTTACCTATAGCCCACAGCGCCAGCTACGCACATCCTGAAAGTTACTTTTCTTAGCTCAATTCTAGTGAATTATTCTGTTTCTGTGCATTATAAGCACACACAAGCTGAAATAGCTCCTCCGTGTGGGTAATGGAAGCAGAAAATTTTTCAGTCCAAAAATGTGTGAATAAATGGGTTGCCTATAGCCCACAGGACCAGCTACGCACATCCTGAAAGTTACTTTACTTAGCTAAATTCTAGTAAATTATTCTGTTTCTGTGCATTATAAGCACACACAAGCTGAAATAGCTCCTCCGCATGGGTATTGGAAGCAGAAAATTTTTCAGCCCAAAAATGTGTGAATAAATGGGTTAGCTATAGCCCACAGGACCAGCTACGCACATCCTGAAAGTTACTTTATTTAGCTCAATTCTAGTGAACTATTCTGTTTCTGTGCATTATAAGCACACACAAGCTGAAATAGCTCCTCCGTGTGGGTAATGGAAGCAGAAAATTTTTCAGTCCAAAAATGTGTGAATAAATGGGTTGCCTATAGCCCACAGGACCAGCTACGCACGTCCTGAAAGTTACTCTATTTAACTCAATTCTAGTGAATTATTCTGTTTCTGTGCATTATAAGCACACACAAGCTGAAATAGCTCCTCCGTATGGGTATTGGAAGCAGAAAATTTTTCAGTCCAAAAATGTGTGAATAAATGGGTTACCTATAGCCCACAGGGCCAGCTACGCACATCCTGAAAGTTACTTTTCTTAGCTCAATTCTAGTGAATTATTCTGTTTCTGTGCATTATAAGCACACACAAGCTGAAATAGCTCCTCCGTGTGGGTAATGGAAGCAGAAAATTTTTCAGTCCAAAAATGTGTGAATAAATGGGTTAGCTATAGCCCACAGGACCAGCTACGCACATCCTGAAAGTTACTTTACTTAGCTAAATTCTAGTGAATTATTCTGTTTCTGTGCATTATAAGCACACACAAGCTGAAATAGCTCCTCCGCATGGGTATTGGAAGCAGAAAATTTTTCCTCCCAAAAATGTGTGAATAAATGGGTTACCTATAGCCCACAAGACCAGCTACGCACATCCTGAAAGTTACTTTATTTAGCTCAATTCTAGTGAATTATTCTGTTTCTGTGCATTATAAGCACACACAAGCTGAAATAGCTCCTCCGTATGGGTATTGGAAGCAGACAATTTTTCATTCCAAAAATGTGTGAATAAATGGGTTGCCTATAGCCCACAGGACCAGCTACGCACGTCCTGAATGTTACTCTATTTAACTCAATACTAGTGAATTATTCTGTTTCTGTGCATTATAAGCACACACAAGCTGAAATAGCTCCTCCGTTTGGGTATTGGAAGCAGACAATTTTTCATTCCAAAAATGTGTGAATAAATGGGTTGGCTATAGCCCACAGGACCAGCTGCGCACATCCTGAAAGTTACTTTACTTAGCTCAATTCTAGTGAATTATTCTGTTTCTGTGCATTGTAAGCACACACAAGCTGAAATAGCTCCTCCGTATGGGTATTGGAAGCAGAAAATTTTTCAGTCCAAAAATGTGTGAATAAATGGGTTGCCTATAGCCAACAGGACCAGCTACGCACATCCTGAAAGTTACTTTACTTAGCTAAATTCTAGTGAATTACTCTGTTTCTGTGCATTATAAGCACACACAAGCTGAAATAGCTCCTCTGTATGGGTATTGGAAGCCGACAATTTTTTAGTCCAAAAATGTGTGAATAAATGGGTTGCCTATAGCCCACAGGACCAGCTACGCACATCCTGAAAGTTACTTTATTTAGCTAAATTCTAGTGAATTACTCTGTTTCTGTGCATTATAAGCACACACAAGCTGAAATAGCTCCTCTGTATGGGTATTGGAAGCAGAAAATTTTTCAGTCCAAAAATGTGTGAATAAATGGGTTGCCTATAGCCCACAGGACCAGCTACACACATCCTGAAAGTTACTTTACTTAGCTCAATTCTAGTGAATTACTCTGTTTCTGTGCATTATAAGCACACACAAGCTGAAATAGCTCCCCTGTTTGGGTATTGGAAACAGAAAATTTTTCAGTCCAAAAATGTGTGAATAAATGGGTTGCCTATAGCCCACAGGACCACCTACACACATCCTGAAAGTTACTTTACTTAGCTAAATTCTAGTGAATTATTCTGTTTCTGTGCATTATAAGCACACACAAGCTGAAATAGCTCCTCCGCATGGGTATTGGAAGCAGAAAATTTTTCAGCCCAAAAATGTGTGAATAAATGGGTTACCTATAGCCCACAGGACCAGCTACGCACATCCTGAAAGTTACTTTATATAGCTCAATTCTAGTGAATTATTCTGTTTCTGTGCATTATAAGCACACACAAGCTGAAATAGCTCCTCCGTGTGGGTAATGGAAGCAGAAAATTTTTCAGTCCAAAAATGTGTGAATAAATGGGTTGCCTATAGCCCGCAGGACCAGCTACGCACGTCCTGAATGTTACTCTATTTAACTCAATTCTAGTGAATTATTCTGTTTCTGTGCATTATAAGCACACACAAGCTGAAATAGCTCCTCCGTATGGGTATTGGAAGCAGACAATTTTTCATTCCAAAAATGTGTGAATAAATGGGTTGGCTATAGCCCACAGGACCAGCTACGCACATCCTGAAAGTTACTTTACTTAGCTCAATTCTAGTGAATTATTCTGTTTCTGTGCATTGTAAGCACACACAAGCTGAAATAGCTCCTCCGTATGGGTATTGGAAGCAGAAAATTTTTCAGTCCAAAAATGTGTGAATAAATGGGTTGCCTATAGCCAACAGGACCAGCTACGCACATCCTGAAAGTTACTTTACTTAGCTAAATTCTAGTGAATTACTCTGTTTCTGTGCATTATAAGCACACACAAGCTGAAATAGCTCCTCTGTATGGGTATTGGAAGCCGACAATTTTTTACTCCAAAAATGTGTGAATAAATGGGTTGCCTATAGCCCACAGGACCAGCTTCGCACATCCTGAAAGTTACTTTATTTAGCTAAATTCTAGTGAATTACTCTGTTTCTGTGCATGTTGTTTCTGTGAAAGTTACTTTATTTAGCTCAATTCTAGTGAATTATTCTGTTTCTGTGCATTATAAGCACACACAAGCTGAAATAGCTCCTCCGTGTGGGTAATGGAAGCAGAAAATTTTTCAGTCCAAAAATGTGTGAATAAATGGGTTGCCTATAGCCCACAGGACCAGCTACGCACGTCCTGGAAGTTACTCTATTTAACTCAATTCTAGTGAATTATTCTGTTTCTGTGCATTATAAGCACACACAAGCTGAAATAGCTCCTCTGTATGGGTATTGGAAGCCGACAATTTTTTAGTCCAAAAATGTGTGAATAAATGGGTTGCCTATAGCCCACAGGACCAGCTACGCACATCCTGAAAGTTACTTTACTTAGCTAAATTCTAGTGAATTATTCTGTTTCTGTGCATTATAAGCACACACAAGCTGAAATAGCTCCTCCGCATGGGTATTGGAAGCAGAAAATTATTCAGCCCAAAAATGTGTGAATAAATGAGTTACCTATAGCCCACAGGACCAGCTACGCACATCCTGAAAGTTACTTTATTTAGCTCAATTCTAGTGAATTATTCTGTTTCTGTGCATTATAAGCACACACAAGCTGAAATAGCTCCTCCGTGTGGGTAATGGAAGCAGAAAATTTTTCAGTCCAAAAATGTGTGAATAAATGGGTTGCCTATAGCCCACAGGACCAGCTACGCACGTCCTGAAAGTTACTCTATTTAACTCAATTCTAGTGAATTATTCTGTTTCTGTGCATTATAAGCACACACAAGCTGAAATAGCTCCTCCGTATTGGTATTGGAAGCAGAAAATTTTTCAGTCCAAAAATGTGTGAATAAATGGGTTACCTATAGCCCACAGGGCCAGCTACGCACATCCTGAAAGTTACTTTTCTTAGCTCAATTCTAGTGAATTATTCTGTTTCTGTGCATTATAAGCACACACAAGCTGAAATAGCTCCTCCGTGTGGGTAATGGAAGCAGAAAATATTTCAGTCCAAAAATGTGTGAATAAATGGGTTGCCTATAGCCCACAGGACCAGCTACGCACGTCCTGAAAGTTACTCTATTTAAGTCAATTCTAGTGAATTATTCTGTTTCTGTGCATTATAAGCACACACAAACTGAAATAGCTCCTCCGTATGGGTGAATAAATGGGTTACCTATAGCCCACAGGGCCAGCTACGCACATCCTGAAAGTTACTTTTCTTAGCTCAATTCTAGTGAATTATTCTGTTTCTGTGCATTATAAGCACACACAAGCTGAAATAGCTCCTCCGTGTGGGTAATGGAAGCAGAAAATTTTTCAGTCCAAAAATGTGTGAATAAATGGGTTGCCTATAGCCCACAGGACCAGCTACGCACATCCTGAAAGTTACTTTACTTAGCTAAATTCTAGTGAATTATTCTGTTTCTGTGCATTATAAGCACACACAAGCTGAAATAGCTCCTCCGCATGGGTATTGGAAGCAGAAAATTTTTCAGCCCAAAAATGTGTGAATAAATGGGTTAGCTATAGCCCACAGGACCAGCTACGCACATCCTGAAAGTTACTTTATTTATAAGCACACACAAGCTGAAATAGCTCCTCCGTGTGGGTAATGGAAGCAGAAAATTTTTCAGTCCAAAAATGTGTGAATAAATGGGTTGCCTATAGCCCACAGGACCAGCTACGCACGTCCTGAAAGTTACTCTATTTAACTCAATTCTAGTGAATTATTCTGTTTCTGTGCATTATAAGCACACACAAGCTGAAATAGCTCCTCCGTTTGGGTATTGGAAGCAGAAAATTTTTCAGTCCAAAAATGTGTGAATAAATGGGTTACCTATAGCCCACAGGGCCAGCTACGCACATCCTGAAAGTTACTTTTCTTAGCTCAATTCTAGTGAATTATTCTGTTTCTGTGCATTATAAGCACACACAAGCTGAAATAGCTCCTCCGTATGGGTATTGGAAGCAGACAATTTTTCATTCCAAAAATGTGTGAATAAATGGGTTGGCTATAGCCCACAGGACCAGCTACGCACATCCTGAAAGTTACTTTACTTAGCTCAATTCTAGTGAATTATTCTGTTTCTGTGCATTGTAAGCACACACAAGCTGAAATAGCTCCTCCGTATGGGTATTGGAAGCAGAAAATTTTTCAGTCCAAAAATGTGTGAATAAATGGGTTGCCTATAGCCAACAGGACCAGCTACGCACATCCTGAAAGTTACTTTACTTAGCTAAATTCTAGTGAATTACTCTGTTTCTGTGCATTATAAGCACACACAAGCTGAAATAGCTCCTCTGTATGGGTATTGGAAGCCGACAATTTTTTAGTCCAAAAATGTGTGAATAAATGGGTTGCCTATAGCCCACAGGACCAGCTACGCACATCCTGAAAGTTACTTTATTTAGCTAAATTCTAGTGAATTACTCTGTTTCTGTGCATTATAAGCACACACAAGCTGAAATAGCTCCTCTGTATGGGTATTGGAAGCAGACAATTTTTCAGTCCAAAAATGTGTGAATAAATGGGTTGCCTATAGCCCACAGGACCAGCTACACACATCCTGAAAGATACTTTACTTAGCTCAATTCTAGTGAATTATTCTGTTTCTGTGCATTATAAGCACACACAAGCTGAAATAGCTCCTCCGTATGGGTATTGGAAGCAGACAATTTTTCAGTCCAAAAATGTGTGAATAAATGGGTTGCCTATAGCCCACAGGACCAGCTACACACATCCTGAAAGTTACTTTACTTAGCTCAATTCTAGTGAATTATTCTGTTTCTGTGCATTATAAGCACACACAAGCTGAAATAGCTCCTCCGTATGGGTATTGGAAGCAGACAATTTTTCAGTCCAAAAATGTGTGAATAAATGGGTTGCCTATAGCCCACAGGACCAGCTACGCACATCCTGAAAGTTACTTTACTTAGCTAAATTCTAGTGAATTATTCTGTTTCTGTGCATTATAAGCACACACAAGCTGAAATAGCTCCTCCGCATGGGTATTGGAAGCAGAAAATTTTTCAGCCCAAAAATGTGTGAATAAATGGGTTACCTATAGCCCACAGGACCAGCTACGCACATCCTGAAAGTTACTTTATTTAGCTCAATTCTAGTGAATTATTCTGTTTCTGTGCATTATAAGCACAAACGAGCTAAAATAGCTCCTTCGTATGGGTATTGGAAGCATTAAATTTTTCAGTCCAAAAATGTGTAAATAAATGGGTTACCTATACCCCACAGGACCAGCTATGCACATCCTGAAAGTTACTTTACTTAGCTAAATTCTAGTGAATTATTCTGTTTCTGTGCATTATAAGCACACACAAGCTGAAATAGCTCCTCCGTATGGGTATTGGAAGCAGACAATTTTTCAGTCCAAAAATGTGTGAATAAATGGGTTGCCTATAGCCCACAGGACCAGCTACACACATCCTGAAAGTTACTTTACTTAGCTCAATTCTAGTGAATTATTCTGTTTCTGTGCATTATAAGCACACACAAGCTGAAATAGCTCCTCCGTATGGGTATTGGAAGCAGACAATTTTTCAGTCCAAAAATGTGTGAATAAATGGGTTGCCTATAGCCCACAGGACCAGCTACGCACATCCTGAAAGTTACTTTACTTAGCTCAATTCTAGTGAATTATTCTGTTTCTGTGCATTGTAAGCACACACAAGCTGAAATAGCTCCTCCGTATGGGTATTGGAAGCAGAAAATTTTTCAGTCCAAAAATGTGTGAATAAATGGGTTGCCTATAGCCAACAGGACCAGCTACGCACATCCTGAAAGTTACTTTACTTAGCTAAATTCTAGTGAATTACTCTGTTTCTGTGCATTATAAGCACACACAAGCTGAAATAGCTCCTCCGTATGGGTATTGGAAGCAGAAAATTTTTCAGTCCCAAAATGTGTGAATAAATGGGTTGCCTATAGCCAACAGGACCAGCTACGCACATCCTGAAAGTTACTTTACTTAGCTGAATTCTAGTGAATTACTCTGTTTCTGTGCATTATAAGCACACACAAGCTGAAATAGCTCCTCTGTATGGGTATTGGAAGCAGACAATTTTTCATTCCAAAAATGTGTGAATAAATGGGTTGCCTATAGCCCACAGGACCAGCTACGCACATCCTGAAAGTTACTTTACTTAGCCCAATTCTAGTAGAATATTCTGTTTTGCATTATAAGCACAATCGGGCTAAAATAGCTCCTCCGTATGGGTATTGGAAGCAGACATTTAATCAGTCCACAAATGTTTGAATAAATGGGTTACCTATAGCCCACAGGACCAGCTACGCACATCCTGAAAGTTACTTTACTTAGTCCAATTCCAGTAGAATATCTGTTTTGCATTATAAGCACAAACGAGCTAAAATAGCTCCTTCGTATGGGTATTGGAAGCATTAAATTTTTCAGTCCAAAAATGTGTAAATAAATGGGTTACCTATACCCCACAGGACCAGCTATGCACATCCTGAAAGTTACTTTACTTAGCTAAATTCTAGTGAATTATTCTGTTTCTGTGCATTATAAGCACACACAAGCTGAAATAGCTCCTCCGTATGGGTATTGGAAGCAGACAATTTTTCAGTCCAAAAATGTGTGAATAAATGGGTTGCCTATAGCCCACAGGACCAGCTACACACATCCTGAAAGTTACTTTACTTAGCTCAATTCTAGTGAATTATTCTGTTTCTGTGCATTATAAGCACACACAAGCTGAAATAGCTCCTCCGTATGGGTATTGGAAGCAGACAATTTTTCAGTCCAAAAATGTGTGAATAAATGGGTTGCTTATAGCCCACAGGACCAGCTACACACATCCTGAAAGTTACTCTATTTAGCTCAATTCTAGTGAATTATTCTGTTTCTGTGCATTATAAGCACACACAAGCTGAAATAGCTCCTCCGTATGGGTATTGGAAGCAGACAATTTTTCAGTCCAAAAATGTGTGAATAAATGGGTTGCCTATAGCCCACAGGACCAGCTACACACATCCTGAAAGTTACTTTACTTAGCTCAATTCTAGTGAATTATTGTGTTTCTGTGCATTATAAGCACACACAAGCTGAAATAGCTCCTCCGTATGGGTATTGGAAGCAGACAATTTTTCAGTCCAAAAATGTGTGAATAAATGGGTTGCCTATAGCCCACAGGACCAGCTACACACATCCTGAAAGTTACTTTACTTAGCTCAATTCTAGTGAATTATTGTGTTTCTGTGCATTATAAGCACACACAAGCTGAAATAGCTCCTCCGTATGGGTATTGGAAGCAGACAATTTTTCAGTCCAAAAATGTGTGAATAAATGGGTTGCCTATAGCCCACAGGACCAGCTACACACATCCTGAAAGTTACTTTACTTAGTCAATTCTAGTAGAATATTCTGTTTTGCATTATAAGCACAAACGGGCTAAAATAGCTCCTCCGTATGGGTATTGGAAGCAGACATTTAATCAGTCCACAAATGTTTGAATAAATGGGTTACCTATAGCCCACAGGACCAGCTACGCACATCCTGAAAGTTACTTTACTTAGCCCAATTCCAGTAGAATATCTGTTTTGCATTATAAGCACAAACGAGCTAAAATAGCTCCTTCGTATGGGTATTGGAAGCATTAAATTTTTCAGTCCAAAAATGTGTAAATAAATGAGTTACCTATACCCCACAGGACCAGCTACGCACATCCTGAAAGTTACTTTACTTAGCTAAATTCTAGTGAATTATTCTGTTTCTGTGCATTATAAGCACACACAAGCTGAAATAGCTCCTCCGTATGGGTATTGGAAGCAGACAATTTTTCAGTCCAAAAATGTGTGAATAAATGGGTTGCCTATAGCCCACAGGACCAGCTACTCACGTCCTGAAAGTTACTCTATTTAGCTCAATTCTAGTGAATTATTCTGTTTCTGTGCATTAAAAGCACACACAAGCTGAAATAGCTCCTCCGTATGGGTATTGGAAGCAGACAATTTTTCAGTCCAAAAATGTGTGAATAAATGGGTTGCCTATAAGCCCTCAGGACCAGCTACACACATCCTGAAAGTTACTTTACTTAGCTCAATTCTAGTGAATTATTCTGTTTCTGTGCATTATAAGCACACACAAGCTGAAATAGCTCCTCCGTATGGGTATTGGAAGCAGACAATTTTTCAGTCCAAAAATGTGTGAATAAATGTGTTGCCTATAGTCCACAGGACCAGCTACGCACATCCTGAAAGTTACTTTTCTTAGCTCAATTCTAGTGAATTATTCTGTTTCTGTGCATTATAAGCACACACAAGCTGAAATAGCTCCTCCGTATGGGTATTGGAAGCAGACAATTTTTCAGTCCAAAAATGTGTGAATAAATGGGTTGCCTATAGCCCACAGGACCAGCTACTCACGTCCTGAAAGTTACTTTACTTAGCTAAATTCTAGTGAATTATTCTGTTTCTGTGCATTATAAGCACACACAAGCTGAAATAGCTCCTCCGTATGGGTATTGGAAGCAGACAATTTTTCAGTCCAAAAATGTGTGAATAAATGGGTTGCCTATAGCCCACAGGACCAGCTACTCACGTCCTGAAAGTTACTCTATTTAGCTCAATTCTAGTGAATTATTCTGTTTCTGTGCATTATAAGCACACACAAGCTGAAATAGCTCCTCCGTATGGGTATTGGAAGCAGACAATTTTTCAGTCCAAAAATGTGTGAATAAATGGGTTGCCTATAGCCCACAGGACCAGCTACTCACGTCCTGAAAGTTACTTTACTTAGCTAAATTCTAGTGAATTATTCTGTTTCTGTGCATTATAAGCACACACAAGCTGAAATAGCTCCTCCGTATGGGTATTGGAAGCAGACAATTTTTCAGTCCAAAAATGTGTGAAAAATGGGTTGCCTATAGCCCACAGGACCAGCTACTCACGTCCTGAAAGTTACTCTATTTAGCTCAATTCTAGTGAATTATTCTGTTTCTGTGCATTATAAGCACACACAAGCTGAAATAGCTCCTCCGTATGGGTATTGGAAGCAGACAATTTTTCAGTCCAAAAATGTGTAAATAAATGAGTTACCTATACCCCACAGGACCAGCTACGCACATCCTGAAAGTTACTTTACTTAGCTAAATTCTAGTGAATTATTCTGTTTCTGTGCATTATAAGCACACACAAGCTGAAATAGCTCCTCCGTATGGGTATTGGAAGCAGACAATTTTTCAGTCCAAAAATGTGTGAATAAATGGGTTGCCTATAGCCCACAGGACAGCTACTCACGTCCTGAAAGTTACTCTATTTAGCTCAATTCTAGTGAATTATTCTGTTTCTGTGCATTATAAGCACACACAAGCTGAAATAGCTCCTCCGTATGGGTATTGGAAGCAGACAATTTTTCAGTCCAAAAATGTGTGAATAAATGGGTTGCCTATAGCCCTCAGGACCAGCTACGCACATCCTGAAAGTTACTCTATTTAGCTCAATTCTAGTGAATTATTCTGTTTCTGTGCATTATAAGCACACACAAGCTGAAATAGCTCCTCCGTATGGGTATTGGAAGCAGACAATTTTTCAGTCCAAAAATGTGTGAATAAATGGGTTGCCTATAGCCCACAGGACCAGCTACACACATCCTGAAAGTTACTTTACTTAGCTCAATTCTAGTGAATTATTCTGTTTCTGTGCATTATAAGCACACACAAGCTGAAATAGCTCCTCCGTATGGGTATTGGAAGCAGACAATTTTTCAGTCCAAAAATGTGTGAATAAATGGGTTGCCTATAGCCCACAGGACCAGCTACACACATCCTGAAAGTTACTTTACTTAGCTCAATTCTAGTGAATTATTCTGTTTCTGTGCATTATAAGCACACACAAGCTGAAATAGCTCCTCCGTATGGGTATTGGAAGCAGACAATTTTTCAGTCCAAAAATGTGTGAATAAATGGGTTGCCTATAGCCCACAGGACCAGCTACACACATCCTGAAAGTTACTTTACTTAGCTCAATTCTAGTGAATTATTCTGTTTCTGTGCATTATAAGCACACACAAGCTGAAATAGCTCCTCCGTATGGGTATTGGAAGCAGACAGTTTTTCAGTCCAAAAATGTGTGAATAAATGGTTTGCCTATAGCCCACAGGACCAGCTACACACATCCTGAAAGTCACTTTACTTAGCTCAATTCTAGTGAATTATTCTGTTTCTGTGCATTATAAGCACACACAAGCTGAAATAGCTCCTCCGTATGGGTATTGGAAGCAGACAATTTTTCAGTCCAAAAATGTGTAAATAAATGGGTTACCTATAGCCCACAGGGCCAGCTACGCACATCCTGAAAGTTACTCTATTTAGCTCAATTCTAGTGAATTATTCTGTTTCTGTGCATTATAAGCACACACAAGCTGAAATAGCTCCTCCGTATGGGTATTGGAAGCAGACAATTTTTCAGTCCAAAAATGTGTGAATAAATGGGTTGCCTATAGCCCACAGGACCAGCTACACACATCCTGAAAGTTACTTTACTTAGCTCAATTCTAGTGAATTATTCTGTTTCTGTGCATTATAAGCACACACAAGCTGAAATAGCTCCTCCGTGTGGGTAATGGAAGCAGAAAATTTTTCAGTCCAAAAATGTGTGAATAAATGGGTTGCCTATAGCCCACAGGACCAGCTACGCACGTCCTGAAAGTTACTTTTCTTAGCTCAATTCTAGTGAATTATTCTGTTCTGTGCATTATAAGCACACACAAGCTGAAATAGCTCCTAAGTGTGGGTAATGGAAGCAGAAAATTTTTCAGTCCAAAATGTGTGAATAAATGGGTTGCCTATAGCCCACAGGACCAGCTACTCACGTCCTGAAAGTTACTCTATTTAGCTCAATTCTAGTGAATTATTCTGTTTCTGTGCATTATAAGCACACACAAGCTGAAATAGCTCCTCCGTGTGGGTAATGGAAGCAGAAATTTTTCAGTCCAAAAATGTGTGAATAAATGGGTTGCCTATAGCCCACAGGACCAGCTACGCACGTCCTGAAAGTTACTTTACTTAGCTAAATTCTAGTGAATTATTCTGTTTCTGTGCATTATAAGCACACACAAGCTGAAATAGCTCCTCCGCATGGGTATTGGAAGCAGAAAATTTTTCAGCCCAAAAATGTGTGAATAAATAGGTTAGCTATAGCCCACAGGACCAGCTACGCACATCCTGAAAGTTACTTTACTTAGCTAAATTCTAGTGAATTATTGTGTTTCTGTGCATTATAAGCACACACAAGCTGAAATAGCTCCTCCGCATGGGTATTGGAAGCAGAAAATTTTTCAGCCAAAAATGTGTGAATAAATGGGTTACCTATAGCCCACAGGACCAGCTACGCACATCCTGAAAGTTACTTTATTAGCTCAATTCTAGTGAATTATTCTGTTTCTGTGCATTATAAGCACACACAAGCTGAAATAGCTCCTCCGTGTGGGTAATGGAAGCAGAAAATTTTTCAGTCCAAAAATGTGTGAATAAATGGGTTGCCTATAGCCCACAGGACCAGCTTACGCACGTCCTGAAAGTTACTCTATTTAACTCAATTCTAGTGAATTATTCTGTTTCTGTGCATTATAAGCACACACAAGCTGAAATAGCTCCTCCGTATGGGTATTGGAAGCAGAAATTTTTCAGTCCAAAAATGTGTGAATAAATGGGTAACCTGTAGCCCACAGGCCAGCTACGCACGTCCTGAAAGTTACTTTTCTTAGCTCAATTCTAGTGAATTATTCTGTTTCTGTGCATTATAAGCACACACAAGCTGAAATAGCTCCTCCGTATGGGTATTGGAAGCAGACAATTTTTCATTCCAACAATGTGTGAATAAATGGGTTGGCTATAGCCCACAGGACCAGCTACGCACATCCTGAAAGTTACTTTACTTAGCTCAATTCTAGTGAATTATTCTGTTTCTGTGCATTGTAAGCACACACAAGCTGAAATAGCTCCTCCGTATGGGTATTGGAAGCAGAAAATTTTTCAGTCCAAAAATGTGTGAATAAATGGGTTGCCTATAGCCAACAGGACCAGCTACGCACATCCTGAAAGTTACTTTACTTAGCTAAATTCTAGTGAATTACTCTGTTTCTGTGCATTATAAGCACACACAAGCTGAAATAGCTCCTCTGTATGGGTATTGGAAGCAGACAATTTTTTAGTCCAAAAATGTGTGAATAAATGGGTTGCCTATAGCCCACAGGACCAGCTACGCACATCCTGAAAGTTACTTTATTTAGCTAAATTCTAGTGAATTACTCTGTTTCTGTGCATTATAAGCACACACAAGCTGAAATAGCTCCTCTGTATGGGTATTGGAAGCAGACAATTTTTCAGTCCAAAAATGTGTGAATAAATGGGTTGCCTATAGCCCACAGGACCAGCTACACACATCCTGAAAGTTACTTTACTTAGCTCAATTCTAGTGAATTATTCTGTTTCTGTGCATTATAAGCACACACAAGCTGAAATAGCTCCTCCGTATGGGTATTGGAAGCAGACAATTTTTCAGTCCAAAAATGTGTGAATAAATGGGTTGCCTATAGCCCACAGGACCAGCTACACACATCCTGAAAGTTACTTTACTTAGCTCAATTCTAGTGAATTATTCTGTTTCTGTGCATTATAAGCACACACAAGCTGAAATAGCTCCTCCGTATGGGTATTGGAAGCAGACAATTTTTCAGTCCAAAAATGTGTGAATAAATGGGTTGCCTATAGCCCACAGGACCAGCTACGCACATCCTGAAAGTTACTTTACTTAGCTAAATTCTAGTGAATTATTCTGTTTCTGTGCATTATAAGCACACACAAGCTGAAATAGCTCCTCCGCATGGGTATTGGAAGCAGAAAATTTTTCAGCCCAAAAATGTGTGAATAAATGGGTTACCTATAGCCCACAGGACCAGCTACGCACATCCTGAAAGTTACTTTATTTAGCTCAATTCTAGTGAATTATTCTGTTTCTGTGCATTATAAGCACAAACGAGCTAAAATAGCTCCTTCGTATGGGTATTGGAAGCATTAAATTTTTCAGTCCAAAAATGTGTAAATAAATGGGTTACCTATACCCCACAGGACCAGCTATGCACATCCTGAAAGTTACTTTACTTAGCTAAATTCTAGTGAATTATTCTGTTTCTGTGCATTATAAGCACACACAAGCTGAAATAGCTCCTCCGTATGGGTATTGGAAGCAGACAATTTTTCAGTCCAAAAATGTGTGAATAAATGGGTTGCCTATAGCCCACAGGACCAGCTACACACATCCTGAAAGTTACTTTACTTAGCTCAATTCTAGTGAATTATTCTGTTTCTGTGCATTATAAGCACACACAAGCTGAAATAGCTCCTCCGTATGGGTATTGGAAGCAGACAATTTTTCAGTCCAAAAATGTGTGAATAAATGGGTTGCCTATAGCCCACAGGACCAGCTACGCACATCCTGAAAGTTACTTTACTTAGCTCAATTCTAGTGAATTATTCTGTTTCTGTGCATTGTAAGCACACACAAGCTGAAATAGCTCCTCCGTATGGGTATTGGAAGCAGAAAATTTTTCAGTCCAAAAATGTGTGAATAAATGGGTTGCCTATAGCCAACAGGACCAGCTACGCACATCCTGAAAGTTACTTTACTTAGCTAAATTCTAGTGAATTACTCTGTTTCTGTGCATTATAAGCACACACAAGCTGAAATAGCTCCTCCGTATGGGTATTGGAAGCAGAAAATTTTTCAGTCCAAAAATGTGTGAATAAATGGGTTGCCTATAGCCAACAGGACCAGCTACGCACATCCTGAAAGTTACTTTACTTAGCTAAATTCTAGTGAATTACTCTGTTTCTGTGCATTATAAGCACACACAAGCTGAAATAGCTCCTCTGTATGGGTATTGGAAGCAGACAATTTTTCATTCCAAAAATGTGTGAATAAATGGGTTGCCTATAGCCCACAGGACCAGCTACGCACATCCTGAAAGTTACTTTACTTAGCCCAATTCTAGTAGAATATTCTGTTTTGCATTATAAGCACAAACGGGCTAAAATAGCTCCTCCGTATGGGTATTGGAAGCAGACATTTAATCAGTCCACAAATGTTTGAATAAATGGGTTACCTATAGCCCACAGGACCAGCTACGCACATCCTGAAAGTTACTTTACTTAGTCCAATTCCAGTAGAATATCTGTTTTGCATTATAAGCACAAACGAGCTAAAATAGCTCCTTCGTATGGGTATTGGAAGCATTAAATTTTTCAGTCCAAAAATGTGTAAATAAATGGGTTACCTATACCCCACAGGACCAGCTATGCACATCCTGAAAGTTACTTTACTTAGCTAAATTCTAGTGAATTATTCTGTTTCTGTGCATTATAAGCACACACAAGCTGAAATAGCTCCTCCGTATGGGTATTGGAAGCAGACAATTTTTCAGTCCAAAAATGTGTGAATAAATGGGTTGCCTATAGCCCACAGGACCAGCTACACACATCCTGAAAGTTACTTTACTTAGCTCAATTCTAGTGAATTATTCTGTTTCTGTGCATTATAAGCACACACAAGCTGAAATAGCTCCTCCGTATGGGTATTGGAAGCAGACAATTTTTCAGTCCAAAAATGTGTGAATAAATGGGTTGCCTATAGCCCACAGGACCAGCTACGCACATCCTGAAAGTTACTTTACTTAGCTCAATTCTAGTGAATTATTCTGTTTCTGTGCATTGTAAGCACACACAAGCTGAAATAGCTCCTCCGTATGGGTATTGGAAGCAGAAAATTTTTCAGTCCAAAAATGTGTGAGTAAATGGGTTGCCTATAGCCAACAGGACCAGCTACGCACATCCTGAAAGTTACTTTACTTAGCTAAATTCTAGTGAATTACTCTGTTTCTGTGCATTATAAGCACACACAAGCTGAAATAGCTCCTCCGTATGGGTATTGGAAGCAGAAAATTTTTCAGTCCAAAAATGTGTGAATAAATGGGTTGCCTATAGCCAACAGGACCAGCTACGCACATCCTGAAAGTTACTTTACTTAGCTAAATTCTAGTGAATTACTCTGTTTCTGTGCATTATAAGCACACACAAGCTGAAATAGCTCCTCTGTATGGGTATTGGAAGCAGACAATTTTTCATTCCAAAAATGTGTGAATAAATGGGTTGCCTATAGCCCACAGGACCAGCTACGCACATCCTGAAAGTTACTTTACTTAGCCCAATTCTAGTAGAATATTCTGTTTTGCATTATAAGCACAAACGGGCTAAAATAGCTCCTCCGTATGGGTATTGGAAGCAGACATTTAATCAGTCCACAAATGTTTGAATAAATGGGTTACCTATAGCCCACAGGACCAGCTACGCACATCCTGAAAGTTACTTTACTTAGTCCAATTCCAGTAGAATATCTGTTTTGCATTATAAGCACAAACGAGCTAAAATAGCTCCTTCGTATGGGTATTGGAAGCATTAAATTTTTCAGTCCAAAAATGTGTAAATAAATGGGTTACCTATACCCCACAGGACCAGCTATGCACATCCTGAAAGTTACTTTACTTAGCTAAATTCTAGTGAATTATTCTGTTTCTGTGCATTATAAGCACACACAAGCTGAAATAGCTCCTCCGTATGGGTATTGGAAGCAGACAATTTTTCAGTCCAAAAATGTGTGAATAAATGGGTTGCCTATAGCCCACAGGACCAGCTACACACATCCTGAAAGTTACTTTACTTATCTCAATTCTAGTGAATTATTCTGTTTCTGTGCATTATAAGCACACACAAGCTGAAATAGCTCCTCCGTATGGGTATTGGAAGCAGACAATTTTTCAGTCCAAAAATGTGTGAATAAATGGGTTGCTTATAGCCCACAGGACCAGCTACACACATCCTGAAAGTTACTCTATTTAGCTCAATTCTAGTGAATTATTCTGTTTCTGTGCATTATAAGCACACACAAGCTGAAATAGCTCCTCCGTATGGGTATTGGAAGCAGACAATTTTTCAGTCCAAAAATGTGTGAATAAATGGGTTGCCTATAGCCCACAGGACCAGCTACACACATCCTGAAAGTTACTTTACTTAGCTCAATTCTAGTGAATTATTGTGTTTCTGTGCATTATAAGCACACACAAGCTGAAATAGCTCCTCCGTATGCGTATTGGAAGCAGACAATTTTTCAGTCCAAAAATGTGTGAATAAATGGGTTGCCTATAGCCCACAGGACCAGCTACACACATCCTGAAAGTTACTTTACTTAGCCCAATTCCGTATGGGTATTGGAAGCAGACAATTTTTCAGTCCAAAAATGTGTGAATAAATGGGTTGCCTATAGCCCACAGGACCAGCTACACACATCCTGAAAGTTACTTTACTTAGCTCAATTCTAGTGAATTATTCTGTTTCTGTTCATTATAAGCACACACAAGCTGAAATAGCTCCTCCGTATGGGTATTGGAAGCAGACAATTTTTCAGTCTAAAAATGTGTAAATAAATGGGTTACCTATAGCCCACAGGGCCAGCTACGCACATCCTGAAAGTTACTCTATTTAGCTCAATTCTAGTGAATTATTCTGTTTCTGTGCATTATAAGCACACACAAGCTGAAATAGCTCCTCCGTATGGGTATTGGAGGCAGACAATTTTTCAGTCCAAAAATGTGTGAATAAATGGGTTGCCTATAGCCCACAGGACCAGCTACGCACATCCTGAAAGTTACTTTACTTAGTCAATTCTAGTAGAATATTCTGTTTTGCATTATAAGCACAAACGGGCTAAAATAGCTCCTCCGTATGGGTATTGGAAGCAGACATTTAATCAGTCCACAAATGTTTGAATAAATGGGTTACCTATAGCCCACAGGACCAGCTACGCACATCCTGAAAGTTACTTTACTTAGCCCAATTCCAGTAGAATATCTGTTTTGCATTATAAGCACAAACGAGCTAAAATAGCTCCTTCGTATGGGTATTGGAAGCATTAAATTTTTCAGTCCAAAAATGTGTAAATAAATGAGTTACCTATACCCCACAGGACCAGCTACGCACATCCTGAAAGTTACTTTACTTAGCTAAATTCTAGTGAATTATTCTGTTTCTGTGCATTATAAGCACACACAAGCTGAAATAGCTCCTCCGTATGGGTATTGGAAGCAGACAATTTTTCAGTCCAAAAATGTGTGAATAAATGGGTTGCCTATAGCCCACAGGACCAGCTACTCACGTCCTGAAAGTTACTCTATTTAGCTCAATTCTAGTGAATTATTCTGTTTCTGTGCATTATAAGCACACACAAGCTGAAATAGCTCCTCCGTATGGGTATTGGAAGCAGACAATTTTTCAGTCCAAAAATGTGTGAATAAATGGGTTGCCTATAGCCCTCAGGACCAGCTACACACATCCTGAAAGTTACTTTACTTAGCTCAATTCTAGTGAATTATTCTGTTTCTGTGCATTATAAGCACACACAAGCTGAAATAGCTCCTCCGTATGGGTATTGGAAGCAGACAATTTTTCAGTCCAAAAATGTGTAAATAAATGTGTTACATATAGCCCACAGGGCCAGCTACGCACATCCTGAAAGTTACTCTATTTAGCTCAATTCTAGTGAATTATTCTGTTTCTGTGCATTATAAGCACACACAAGCTGAAATAGCTCCTCCGTATGGGTATTGGAAGCAGACAATTTATCAGTCCAAAAATGTGTGAATAAATGGGTTGCCTATAGCCCACAGGACCAGCTACACACATCCTGAAAGTTACTTTACTTAGCTCAATTCTAGTGAATTATTCTGTTTCTGTGCATTATAAGCACACACAAGCTGAAATAGCTCCTCCGTATGGGTATTGGAAGCAGACAATTTTTCAGTCCAAAAATGTGTGAATAAATGGGTTGCCTATAGCCCACAGGACCAGCTACACACATCCTGAAAGTTACTTTACTTAGCTCAATTCTAGTGAATTATTCTGTTTCTGTGCATTATAAGCACACACAAGCTGAAATAGCTCCTCCGTATGGGTATTGGAAGCAGACAATTTTGCAGTCCAAAAATGTGTGAATAAATGGGTTGCCTATAGCCCACAGGACCAGCTACACACATCCTGAAAGTTACTTTACTTAGCTCAATTCTAGTGAATTATTCTGTTTCTGTGCATTATAAGCACACACAAGCTGAAATAGCTCCTCCGTATGGGTATTGGAAGCAGACAGTTTTTCAGTCCAAAAATGTGTGAATAAATGGTTTGCCTATAGCCCACAGGACCAGCTACACACATCCTGAAAGTCACTTTACTTAGCTCAATTCTAGTGAATTATTCTGTTTCTGTGCATTATAAGCACACACAAGCTGAAATAGCTCCTCCGTATGGGTATTGGAAGCAGACAATTTTTCAGTCCAAAAATGTGTAAATAAATGGGTTACCTATAGCCCACAGGGCCAGCTACGCACATCCTGAAAGTTACTCTATTTAGCTCAATTCTAGTGAATTATTCTGTTTCTGTGCATTATAAGCACACACAAGCTGAAATAGCTCCTCCGTATGGGTATTGGAAGCAGACAATTTTTCAGTCCAAAAATGTGTGAATAAATGGGTTGCCTATAGCCCACAGGACCAGCTACACACATCCTGAAAGTTACTTTACTTAGCTCAATTCTAGTGAATTATTCTGTTTCTGTGCATTATAAGCACACACAAGCTGAAATAGCTCCTCCGTGTGGGTAATGGAAGCAGAAAATTTTTCAGTCCAAAAATGTATGAATAAATGGGTTGCCTATAGCCCACAGGACCAGCTACGCACGTCCTGAAAGTTACTTTTCTTAGCTCAATTCTAGTGAATTATTCTGTTTCTGTGCATTATAAGCACACACAAGCTGAAATAGCTCCTCCGTGTGGGTAATGGAAGCAGAAAATTTTTCAGTCCAAAAATGTGTGAATAAATGGGTTGCCTATAGCCCACAGGACCAGCTACTCACGTCCTGAAAGTTACTCTATTTAGCTCAATTCTAGTGAATTATTCTGTTTCTGTGCATTATAAGCACACACAAGCTGAAATAGCTCCTCCGTGTGGGTAATGGAAGCAGAAAATTTTTCAGTCCAAAAATGTGTGAATAAATGGGTTGCCTATAGCCCACAGGACCAGCTACGCACGTCCTGAAAGTTACTTTACTTAGCTAAATTCTAGTGAATTATTCTGTTTCTGTGCATTATAAGCACACACAAGCTGAAATAGCTCCTCCGCATGGGTATTGGAAGCAGAAAATTTTTCAGCCCAAAAATATGTGAATAAATAGATTAGCTATAGCCCACAGGACCAGCTACGCACATCCTGAAAGTTACTTTACTTAGCTAAATTCTAGTGAATTATTGTGTTTCTGTGCATTATAAGCACACACAAGCTGAAATAGCTCCTCCGCATGGGTATTGGAAGCAGAAAATTTTTCAGCCCAAAAATGTGTGAATAAATGGGTTACCTATAGCCCACAGGACCAGCTACGCACATCCTGAAAGTTACTTTATTTAGCTCAATTCTAGTGAATTATTCTGTTTCTGTGCATTATAAGCACACACAAGCTGAAATAGCTCCTCCGTGTGGGTAATGGAAGCAGAAAATTTTTCAGTCCAAAAATGTGTGAATAAATGGGTTGCCTATAGCCCACAGGACCAGCTACGCACGTCCTGAAAGTTACTCTATTTAACTCAATTCTAGTGAATTATTCTGTTTCTGTGCATTATAAGCACACACAAGCTGAAATAGCTCCTCCGTATGGGTATTGGAAGCAGACAATTTTTCATTCCAAAAATGTGTGAATAAATGGGTTGCCTATAGCCCACAGGACCAGCTACGCACATCCTGAAAGTTACTTTACTTAGCCCAATTCTAGTAGAATATTCTGTTTTGCATTATAAGTACAAACGGGCTAAAATAGCTCCTCTGTATGGGTATTGGAAGCAGAAAATTTCTCAGTCCAAAAATGTGTGAATAAATGGGTTACCTCTAGCCCACATGACCAGCTACGCACATCCTGAAAGTTACTTTATTTAGCTCAATTCTAGTGAATTATTCTGTTTCTGTGCATTATAAGCACACACAAGCTGAAATAGCTCCTCCGTGTGGGTAATGGAAGCAGAAAATTTTTCAGTCCAAAAATGTGTGAATAAATGGGTTGCCTATAGCCCACAGGACCAGCTACGCACGTCCTGAAAGTTACTCTATTTAACTCAATTCTAGTGAATTATTCTGTTTCTGTGCATTATAAGCACACACAAGCTGAAATAGCTCCTCCGTATGGGTATTGGAAGCAGAAAATTTTTCAGTCCAAAAATGTGTGAATAAATGGGTAACCTGTAGCCCACAGGGCCAGCTACGCACATCCTGAAAGTTACTTTTCTTAGCTCAATTCTAGTGAATTATTCTGTTTCTGTGCATTATAAGCACACACAAGCTGAAATAGCTCCTCCGTATGGGTATTGGAAGCAGACAATTTTTCATTCCAACAATGTGTGAATAAATGGGTTGGCTATAGCCCACAGGACCAGCTACGCACATCCTGAAAGTTACTTTACTTAGCTCAATTCTAGTGAATTATTCTGTTTCTGTGCATTGTAAGCACACACAAGCTGAAATAGCTCCTCCGTATGGGTATTGGAAGCAGAAAATTTGCCTATAGCCCACAGGACCAGCTACGCACGTCCTGAAAGTTACTCTATTTAGCTCAATTCTAGCGAATTATTCTATTTCTGTGCATTATAAGCACACAGAAGCTGAAATAGCTCCTCCGTATGGGTATTGGAAGCAGAAAATTTTTCAGTCCAAAAATGTGTGAATAAATGGGTTACCTATAGCCCACAGGACCAGCTACGCACATCCTGAAAGTTACTTTACTTAGCTCAATTCTAGTGAATTATTCTGTTTCTGTGCATTATAAGCACACACAAGCTGAAATAGCTCCTCCGTATGGGTATTGGAAGCAGACAATTTTTCAGTCCAAAAATGTGTGAATAAATGGGTTGCCTATAGCGCACAGGACCAGCTACGCACATCCTGAAAGTTACTCTATTTAGCTCAATTCTAGTGAATTATTCTGTTTCTGTGCATTATAAGCACACACAAGCTGAAATAGCTCCTCCGTATGGGTATTGGAAGCAGAAAGTTTTTCAGTCCAAAAATGTGTGAATAAATGGGTTGCCTATAGCCCACAGGACCAGCTACGCACATCCTGAAAGTTACTTTACTTAGCTAAATTCTAGTGAATTATTCTGTTTCTGTGCATTATAAGCACACACAAGCTGAAATAGCTCCTCCGTATGGGTATTGGAAGCAGACAATTTTTCAGTCCAAAAATGTGTGAATAAATGGGTTGCCTATAGCCCACAGGACCAGCTACGCACATCCTGAAAGTTACTTTACTTAGCTAAATTCTAGTGAATTATTCTGTTTCTGTGCATTATAAGCACACACAAGCTGAAATAGCTCCTCCGTATGGGTATTGGAAGCAGACAATTTTTCAGTCCAAAAATGTGTGAATAAATGGGTTGCCTATAGCCCACAGGACCAGCTACGCACATCCTGAAAGTTACTTTTCTTAGCTCAATTCTAGTGAATTATTCTGTTTCTGTGCATTATAAGCACACACAAGCTGAAATAGCTCCTCCGTGTGGGTATTGGAAGCAGAAAGTTTTTCAGTCCAAAAATGTGTGAATAAATGGGTTGCCTATAGCCCACAGGACCAGCTACGCACATCCTGAAAGTTACTTTACTTAGCTAAATTCTAGTGAATTATTCTGTTTCTGTGCATTATAAGCACACACAAGCTGAAATAGCTCCTCCGTGTGGGTATTGGAAGCAGAAAGTTTTTCAGTCCAAAAATGTGTGAATAAATGGGTTGCCTATAGCCCACAGGGCCAGCTACGCACATCCTGAAAGTTACTTTTCTTAGCTCAATTCTAGTGAATTATTCTGTTTCTGTGCATTATAAGCACACACAAGCTGAAATAGCTCCTCCGTGTGGGTATTGGAAGCAGAAAGTTTTTCAGTCCAAAAATGTGTGAATAAATGGGTTGCCTATAGCCCACAGGACCAGCTACGCACATCCTGAAAGTTACTTTACTTAGCTAAATTCTAGTGAATTATTCTGTTTCTGTGCATTATAAGCACACACAAGCTGAAATAGCTCCTCCGTATGGGTATTGGAAGCAGACAATTTTTCAGTCCAAAAATGTGTGAATAAATGGGTTGCCTATAGCCCACAGGACCAGCTACGCACGTCCTGAAAGTTACTCTATTTAGCTCAATTCTAGCGAATTATTCTATTTCTGTGCATTATAAGCACACAGAAGCTGAAATAGCTCCTCCGTATGGGTATTGGAAGCAGAAAATTTTTCAGTCCAAAAATGTGTGAATAAATGGGTTACCTATAGCCCACAGGACCAGCTACGCACATCCTGAAAGTTACTTTATTTAGCTCAATTCTAGTGAATTATTCTGTTTCTGTGCATTATAAGCACACACAAGCTGAAATAGCTCCTCCGTATGGGTATTGGAAGCAGAAAATTTTTCAGTCCAAAAATGTGTGAATAAATGGGTTACCTATAGCCCACAGGACCAGCTACGCACATCCTGAAAGTTACTTTACTTAGCTAAATTCTAGTGAATTATTCTGTTTCTGTGCATTATAAGCACACACAAGCTGAAATAGCTCCTCCGTATGGGTATTGGAAGCAGACAATTTTTCAGTCCAAAAATGTGTGAATAAATGGGTTGCCTATAGCGCACAGGACCAGCTACGCACATCCTGAAAGTTACTCTATTTAGCTCAATTCTAGTGAATTATTCTGTTTCTGTGCATTATAAGCACACACAAGCTGAAATAGCTCCTCCGTATGGGTATTGGAAGCAGACAATTTTTCAGTCCAAAAATGTGTGAATAAATGGGTTGCCTATAGCGCACAGGACCAGCTACGCACATCCTGAAAGTTACTTTTCTTAGCTCAATTCTAGTGAATTATTCTGTTTCTGTGCATTATAAGCACACACAAGCTGAAATAGCTCCTCCGTGTGGGTATTGGAAGCAGAAAGTTTTTCAGTCCAAAAATGTGTGAATAAATGGGTTGCCTATAGCCCACAGGACCAGCTACGCACATCCTGAAAGTTACTTTACTTAGCTAAATTCTAGTGAATTATTCTGTTTCTGTGCATTATAAGCACACACAAGCTGAAATAGCTCCTCCGTATGAGTATTGGAAGCAGACAATTTTTCAGTCCAAAAATGTGTGAATAAATGGGTTGCCTATAGCCCACAGGACCAGCTACGCACGTCCTGAAAGTTACTCTATTTAGCTCAATTCTAGTGGAGTATTCTGTTCCTGTGCATTATAAGCACAAACGAGCTAAAATAGCTCCTCTGTTTGGGTATTGGAAGCAGAAAATTTTTCAGTCCAAAAATGTGTGAATAAATGGGTTGCCTATAGCCCACAGGACCAGCTACGCACATCCTGAAAGTTACTTTTCTTAGCTCAATTCTAGTGAATTATTCTGTTTCTGTGCATTATAAGCACACACAAGCTGAAATAGCTCCTCCGTGTGGGTATTGGAAGCAGAAAGTTTTTCAGTCCAAAAATGTGTGAATAAATGGGTTGCCTATAGCCCACAGGACCAGCTACGCACATCCTGAAAGTTACTTTACTTAGCTAAATTCTAGTGAATTATTCTGTTTCTGTGCATTATAAGCACACACAAGCTGAAATAGCTCCTCCGTATGGGTATTGGAAGCAGACAATTTTTCAGTCCAAAAATGTGTGAATAAATGGGTTGCCTATAGCCCACAGGACCAGCTACGCACGTCCTGAAAGTTACTCTATTTAGCTCAATTCTAGCGAATTATTCTATTTCTGTGCATTATAAGCACACAGAAGCTGAAATAGCTCCTCCGTATGGGTATTGGAAGCAGAAAATTTTTCAGTCCAAAAATGTGTGAATAAATGGGTTACCTATAGCCCACAGGACCAGCTACGCACATCCTGAAAGTTACTTTATTTAGCTCAATTCTAGTGAATTATTCTGTTTCTGTGCATTATAAGCACACACAAGCTGAAATAGCTCCTCCGTATGGGTATTGGAAGCAGACAATTTTTCAGTCCAAAAATGTGTGAATAAATGGGTTGCCTATAGCGCACAGGACCAGCTACGCACATCCTGAAAGTTACTCTATTTAGCTCAATTCTAGTGAATTATTCTGTTTCTGTGCATTATAAGCACACACAAGCTGAAATAGCTCCTCCGTATGGGTATTGGAAGCAGACAATTTTTCAGTCCAAAAATGTGTGAATAAATGGGTTGCCTATAGCCCACAGGACCAGCTACGCACGTCCTGAAAGTTACTCTATTTAGCTCAATTCTAGCGAATTATTCTATTTCTGTGCATTATAAGCACACACAAGCTGAAATAGCTCCTCCGTATGGGTATTGGAAGCAGAAAATTTTTCAGTCCAAAAATGTGTGAATAAATGGGTTACCTATAGCCCACAGGACCAGCTACGCACATCCTGAAAGTTACTTTACTTAGCTCAATTCTAGTGAATTATTCTGTTTCTGTGCATTATAAGCACACACAAGCTGAAATAGCTCCTCCGTATAGGTATTGGAAGCAGACAATTTTTCAGTCCAAAAATGTGTGAATAAATGGGTTGCCTATAGCGCACAGGACCAGCTACGCACATCCTGAAAGTTACTCTATTTAGCTCAATTCTAGTGAATTATTCTGTTTCTGTGCATTATAAGCACACACAAGCTGAAATAGCTCCTCCGTATGGATATTGGAAGCAGACAATTTTTCAGTCCAAAAATGTGTGAATAAATGGATTATATATAGCCCACAGGACCAGCTACGCATGTTCTGAAAGTTACTCTATTTAGCCCAATTCTAGTGGAGTATTCTGTTCCTGTGCATTATAAGCACAAACGAGCTAAAATAGCTCCTCTGTTTGGGTATTGGAAGCAGAAAATTTTTCAGTCCAAAAATGTGTGAATAAATGGGTTGCCTATAGCCCACAGGACCAGCTACGCACATCCTGAAAGTTACTTTATTTAGCTCAATTCTAGTGAATTATTCTGTTTCTGTGCATTATAAGCACACACAAGCTGAAATAGCTCCTCCGTGTGGGTATTGGAAGCAGAAAATTTTTCAGTCCAAAAATGTGTGAATAAATGGGTTGCCTATAGCCCACAGCACCAGGTACGCACATCCTGAAAGTTACTTTACTTAGCTAAATTCTAGTGAATTATTCTGTTTCTGTGCATTATAAGCACACACAAGCTGAAATAGCTCCTCCGCATGGGTATTGGAAGCAGACAATTTTTCAGTCCAAAAATGTGTGAATAAATGGGTTGCCTATAGCCCACAGGACCAGGTACGCACGTCCTGAAAGTTACTCTATTTAGCTCAATTCTAGTGAATTATTCTGTTTCTGTGCATTATAAGCACACACAAGCTGAAATAGCTCCTCCGTATGGGTATTGGAAGCAGAAAATTTTTCAGTCCAAAAATGTGTGAATAAATGGGTTACCTATAGCCCACAGGGCCAGCTACGCACATCCTGAAAGTTACTTTTCTTAGCTCAATTCTAGTGAATTATTCTGTTTCTGTGCATTATAAGCACACACAAGCTGAAATAGCTCCTCCGTATGGGTATTGGAAGCAGACAATTTTTCAGTCCAAAAATATGTGAATAAATGGGTTACTTCTAGCCCACAGGACCAGCTACGCACATCCTGAAAGTGACTTTTCTTCGCTCAATTCTAGTAGGATATTCTTTTCTGTGCATTATAAGCACAAACGAGCTGAAATAGCTCCTCCATATGGGTATTGGAAGCAGAAAATTTTTCAGCCCAAAAATGTGTGAATAAATGGGTTGCCTATAGCCCACAGGACCAGCTACGCACGTCCTGAAAGTTACTCTATTTAGCTCAATTCTAGTGAATTATTCTGTTTCTGTGCATTATAAGCACACACAAGCTGAAATAGCTCCTCCGTATGGTAATTGGAAGCAGAAAATTTTTCAGTCCAAAAATGTGTGAATAAATGGGTTGCCTATAGCCCACAGGACCAGCTACGCACATCCTGAAAGTTACTTTATTTAGCTCAATTCTAGTGAATTATTCTGTTTCTGTGCATTATAAGCACACACAAGCTGAAATAGCTCCTCCGTATGGGTATTGGAAGCAGAAAATTTTTCAGTCCAAAAATGTGTGAATAAATGGGTTGCCTATAGCCCACAGCACCAGGTACGCACATCCTGAAAGTTACTTTACTTAGCTAAATTCTAGTGAATTATTCTGTTTCTGTGCATTATAAGCACACACAAGCTGAAATAGCTCCTCCGCATGGGTATTGGAAGCAGACAATTTTTCAGTCCAAAAATGTGTGAATAAATGGGTTGCCTATAGCCCACAGGACCAGGTACGCACGTCCTGAAAGTTACTTTATTTAGCTCAATTCTAGTGAATTATTCTGTTTCTGTGCATTATAAGCACACACAAGCTGAAATAGCTCCTCCGTATGGGTATTGGAAGCAGAAAATTTTTCAGTCCAAAAATGTGTGAATAAATGGGTTACCTATAGCCCACAGGGCCAGCTACGCACATCCTGAAAGTTACTTTTCTTAGCTCAATTCTAGTGAATTATTCTGTTTCTGTGCATTATAAGCACACACAAGCTGAAATAGCTCCTCCGTATGGGTATTGGAAGCAGACAATTTTTCAGTCCAAAAATGTGTGAATAAATGGGTTACCTATAGCCCACAGGACCAGCTACGCACATCCTGAAAGTTACTTTACTTAGCCCAATTCCAGTAGTATATTTGCATTATAAGCACAAACGAGCTAAAATAGCTCCTTCGTATGGGTATTGGAAGCAGAAAATTTTTCAGTCCAAAAATGTATAAATAAATGGGTTACCTATACCCCACAGGACCAGCTACGCACATCCTGAAAGTTACTTTACTTAGCTAAATTCTAGTGAATTATTCTGTTTCTGTGCATTATAAGCACACACAAGCTGAAATAGCTCCTCCGTATGGGTATTGGAAGCAGACAATTTTTCAGTCCAAAAATGTGTGAATAAATGGGTTGCCTATAGCCCACAGGACCAGCTACGCACGTCCTGAAAGTTGCTCTATTTAGCTCAATTCTAGTGAATTATTCTGTTTCTGTGCATTATAAGCACACACAAGCTGAAATAGCTCCTCCGTATGGGTATTGGAAGCAGACAATTTTTCAGTCCAAAAATGTGTGAATAAATGGGTTGCCTATAGCCCACAGGACCAGCTACACACATCCTGAAAGTTACTTTACTTAGCCCAATTCTAGTGAATTATTCTGTTTCTGTGCATTATAAGCACACACAAGCTGAAATAGCTCCTCCGTATGGGTATTGGAAGCAGACAATTTTTCAGTCCAAAAATGTGTAAATAAATGGGTTACCTATAGCCCACAGGGCCAGCTACGCACATCCTGAAAGTTACTTTACTTAGCTAAATTCTAGTGAATTATTCTGTTTCTGTGCATTATAAGCACACACAAGCTGAAATAGCTCCTCCGTATGGGTATTGGAAGCAGACAATTTTTCAGTCCAAAAATGTGTAAATAAATGGGTTACCTATAGCCCACAGGGCCAGCTACGCACATCCTGAAAGTTACTTTACTTAGCTAAATTCTAGTGAATTATTCTGTTTCTGTGCATTATAAGCACACACAAGCTGAAATAGCTCCTTCGTATGGGTATTGGAAGCAGAAAATTTTTCAGTCCAAAAATGTATAAATAAATGGGTTACCTATACCCCACAGGACCAGCTACGCACATCCTGAAAGTTACTTTACTTAGCTAAATTCTAGTGAATTATTCTGTTTCTGTGCATTATAAGCACACACAAGCTGAAATAGCTCCTCCGTATGGGTATCGGAAGCAGACAATTTTTCAGTCCAAAAATGTGTGAATAAATGGGTTGCCTATAGCGCACAGGACCAGCTACGCACATCCTGAAAGTTACTCTATTTAGCTCAATTCTAGTGAATTATTCTGTTTCTGTGCATTATAAGCACACACAAGCTGAAATAGCTCCTCCGTATGGGTATTGGAAGCAGACAATTTTTCAGTCCAAAAATGTGTGAATAAATGGGTTGCCTATAGCCCACAGGACCAGCTACGCACGTCCTGAAAGTTACTCTATTTAGCTCAATTCTAGCGAATTATTCTATTTCTGTGCATTATAAGCACACACAAGCTGAAATAGCTCCTCCGTATGGTAATTGGAAGCAGAAAATTTTTCAGTCCAAAAATGTGTGAATAAATGGGTTGCCTATAGCCCACAGGACCAGCTACGCACATCCTGAAAGTTACTTTATTTAGCTCAATTCTAGTGAATTATTCTGTTCCTGTGCATTATAAGCACACACAAGCTGAAATAGCTCCTCCGTATGGATATTGGAAGCAGACAATTTTTCAGTCCAAAAATGTGTGAATAAATGGATTATATATAGCCCACAGGACCAGCTACGCATGTTCTGAAAGTTACTCTATTTAGCCCAATTCTAGTGGAGTATTCTGTTCCTGTGCATTATAAGCACAAACGAGCTAAAATAGCTCCTCTGTTTGGGTATTGGAAGCAGAAAATTTTTCAGTCCAAAAATGTGTGAATAAATGGGTTGCCTATAGCCCACAGGACCAGCTACGCACATCCTGAAAGTTACTTTATTTAGCTCAATTCTAGTGAATTATTCTGTTTCTGTGCATTATAAGCACACACAAGCTGAAATAGCTCCTCCGTGTGGGTATTGGAAGCAGAAAATTTTTCAGTCCAAAAATGTGTGAATAAATGGGTTGCCTATAGCCCACAGCACCAGGTACGCACATCCTGAAAGTTACTTTACTTAGCTAAATTCTAGTGAATTATTCTGTTTCTGTGCATTATAAGCACACACAAGCTGAAATAGCTCCTCCGCATGGGTATTGGAAGCAGACAATTTTTCAGTCCAAAAATGTGTGAATAAATGGGTTGCCTATAGCCCACAGGACCAGGTACGCACGTCCTGAAAGTTACTCTATTTAGCTCAATTCTAGTGAATTATTCTGTTTCTGTGCATTATAAGCACACACAAGCTGAAATAGCTCCTCCGTATGGGTATTGGAAGCAGAAAATTTTTCAGTCCAAAAATGTGTGAATAAATGGGTTACCTATAGCCCACAGGGCCAGCTACGCACATCCTGAAAGTTACTTTTCTTAGCTCAATTCTAGTGAATTATTCTGTTTCTGTGCATTATAAGCACACACAAGCTGAAATAGCTCCTCCGTATGGGTATTGGAAGCAGACAATTTTTCAGTCCAAAAATATGTGAATAAATGGGTTACTTCTAGCCCACAGGACCAGCTACGCACATCCTGAAAGTGACTTTTCTTCGCTCAATTCTAGTAGGATATTCTTTTCTGTGCATTATAAGCACAAACGAGCTGAAATAGCTCCTCCATATGGGTATTGGAAGCAGAAAATTTTTCAGCCCAAAAATGTGTGAATAAATGGGTTGCCTATAGCCCACAGGACCAGCTACGCACGTCCTGAAAGTTACTCTATTTAGCTCAATTCTAGTGAATTATTCTGTTTCTGTGCATTATAAGCACACACAAGCTGAAATAGCTCCTCCGTATGGTAATTGGAAGCAGAAAATTTTTCAGTCCAAAAATGTGTGAATAAATGGGTTGCCTATAGCCCACAGGACCAGCTACGCACATCCTGAAAGTTACTTTATTTAGCTCAATTCTAGTGAATTATTCTGTTTCTGTGCATTATAAGCACACACAAGCTGAAATAGCTCCTCCGTATGGGTATTGGAAGCAGAAAATTTTTCAGTCCAAAAATGTGTGAATAAATGGGTTGCCTATAGCCCACAGCACCAGGTACGCACATCCTGAAAGTTACTTTACTTAGCTAAATTCTAGTGAATTATTCTGTTTCTGTGCATTATAAGCACACACAAGCTGAAATAGCTCCTCCGCATGGGTATTGGAAGCAGACAATTTTTCAGTCCAAAAATGTGTGAATAAATGGGTTGCCTATAGCCCACAGGACCAGGTACGCACGTCCTGAAAGTTACTCTATTTAGCTCAATTCTAGTGAATTATTCTGTTTCTGTGCATTATAAGCACACACAAGCTGAAATAGCTCCTCCGTATGGGTATTGGAAGCAGAAAATTTTTCAGTCCAAAAATGTGTGAATAAATGGGTTACCTATAGCCCACAGGGCCAGCTACGCACATCCTGAAAGTTACTTTTCTTAGCTCAATTCTAGTGAATTATTCTGTTTCTGTGCATTATAAGCACACACAAGCTGAAATAGCTCCTCCGTATGGGTATTGGAAGCAGACAATTTTTCAGTCCAAAAATGTGTGAATAAATGGGTTACCTATAGCCCACAGGACCAGCTACGCACATCCTGAAAGTTACTTTACTTAGCCCAATTCCAGTAGTATATTTGCATTATAAGCACAAACGAGCTAAAATAGCTCCTTCGTATGGGTATTGGAAGCAGAAAATTTTTCAGTCCAAAAATGTATAAATAAATGGGTTACCTATACCCCACAGGACCAGCTACGCACATCCTGAAAGTTACTTTACTTAGCTAAATTCTAGTGAATTATTCTGTTTCTGTGCATTATAAGCACACACAAGCTGAAATAGCTCCTCCGTATGGGTATTGGAAGCAGACAATTTTTCAGTCCAAAAATGTGTGAATAAATGGGTTGCCTATAGCCCACAGGACCAGCTACGCACGTCCTGAAAGTTGCTCTATTTAGCTCAATTCTAGTGAATTATTCTGTTTCTGTGCATTATAAGCACACACAAGCTGAAATAGCTCCTCCGTATGGGTATTGGAAGCAGACAATTTTTCAGTCCAAAAATGTGTGAATAAATGGGTTGCCTATAGCCCACAGGACCAGCTACACACATCCTGAAAGTTACTTTACTTAGCCCAATTCTAGTGAATTATTCTGTTTCTGTGCATTATAAGCACACACAAGCTGAAATAGCTCCTCCGTATGGGTATTGGAAGCAGACAATTTTTCAGTCCAAAAATGTGTAAATAAATGGGTTACCTATAGCCCACAGGGCCAGCTACGCACATCCTGAAAGTTACTTTACTTAGCTAAATTCTAGTGAATTATTCTGTTTCTGTGCATTATAAGCACACACAAGCTGAAATAGCTCCTCCGTATGGGTATTGGAAGCAGACAATTTTTCAGTCCAAAAATGTGTAAATAAATGGGTTACCTATAGCCCACAGGGCCAGCTACGCACATCCTGAAAGTTACTTTACTTAGCTAAATTCTAGTGAATTATTCTGTTTCTGTGCATTATAAGCACACACAAGCTGAAATAGCTCCTTCGTATGGGTATTGGAAGCAGAAAATTTTTCAGTCCAAAAATGTATAAATAAATGGGTTACCTATACCCCACAGGACCAGCTACGCACATCCTGAAAGTTACTTTACTTAGCTAAATTCTAGTGAATTATTCTGTTTCTGTGCATTATAAGCACACACAAGCTGAAATAGCTCCTCCGTATGGGTATCGGAAGCAGACAATTTTTCAGTCCAAAAATGTGTGAATAAATGGGTTGCCTATAGCGCACAGGACCAGCTACGCACATCCTGAAAGTTACTCTATTTAGCTCAATTCTAGTGAATTATTCTGTTTCTGTGCATTATAAGCACACACAAGCTGAAATAGCTCCTCCGTATGGGTATTGGAAGCAGACAATTTTTCAGTCCAAAAATGTGTGAATAAATGGGTTGCCTATAGCCCACAGGACCAGCTACGCACGTCCTGAAAGTTACTCTATTTAGCTCAATTCTAGCGAATTATTCTATTTCTGTGCATTATAAGCACACACAAGCTGAAATAGCTCCTCCGTATGGATATTGGAAGCAGACAATTTTTCAGTCCAAAAATGTGTGAATAAATGGATTATATATAGCCCACAGGACCAGCTACGCATGTTCTGAAAGTTACTCTATTTAGCCCAATTCTAGTGGAGTATTCTGTTCCTGTGCATTATAAGCACAAACGAGCTAAAATAGCTCCTCTGTTTGGGTATTGGAAGCAGAAAATTTTTCAGTCCAAAAATGTGTGAATAAATGGGTTGCCTATAGCCCACAGGACCAGCTACGCACATCCTGAAAGTTACTTTATTTAGCTCAATTCTAGTGAATTATTCTGTTTCTGTGCATTATAAGCACACACAAGCTGAAATAGCTCCTCCGTGTGGGTATTGGAAGCAGAAAATTTTTCAGTCCAAAAATGTGTGAATAAATGGGTTGCCTATAGCCCACAGGACCAGCTACGCACATCCTGAAAGTTACTTTACTTAGCTAAATTCTAGTGAATTATTCTGTTTCTGTGCATTATAAGCACACACAAGCTGAAATAGCTCCTCCGCATGGGTATTGGAAGCAGACAATTTTTCAGTCCAAAAATGTGTGAATAAATGGGTTGCCTATAGCCCACAGGACCAGGTACGCACGTCCTGAAAGTTACTCTATTTAGCTCAATTCTAGTGAATTATTCTGTTTCTGTGCATTATAAGCACACACAAGCTGAAATAGCTCCTCCGTATGGGTATTGGAAGCAGAAAATTTTTCAGTCCAAAAATGTGTGAATAAATGGGTTACCTATAGCCCACAGGGCCAGCTACGCACATCCTGAAAGTTACTTTTCTTAGCTCAATTCTAGTGAATTATTCTGTTTCTGTGCATTATAAGCACACACAAGCTGAAATAGCTCCTCCGTATGGGTATTGGAAGCAGACAATTTTTCAGTCCAAAAATATGTGAATAAATGGGTTACTTCTAGCCCACAGGACAAGCTACGCACATCCTGAAAGTTACTTTACTTAGCCCAATTCCAGTAGTATATTTGCATTATAAGCACAAACGAGCTAAAATAGCTCCTTCGTATGGGTATTGGAAGCAGAAAATTTTTCAGTCCAAAAATGTATAAATAAATGGGTTACCTATACCCCACAGGACCAGCTACGCACATCCTGAAAGTTACTTTACTTAGCTAAATTCTAGTGAATTATTCTGTTTCTGTGCATTATAAGCACACACAAGCTGAAATAGCTCCTCCGTATGGGTATTGGAAGCAGACAATTTTTCAGTCCAAAAATGTGTGAATAAATGGGTTGCCTATAGCCCACAGGACCAGCTACGCACGTCCTGAAAGTTGCTCTATTTAGCTCAATTCTAGTGAATTATTCTGTTTTTGTGCATTATAAGCACACACAAGCTGAAATAGCTCCTCCGTATGGGTATTGGAAGCAGACAATTTTTCAGTCCAAAAATGTGTGAATAAATGGGTTGCCTATAGCCCACAGGACCAGCTACACACATCCTGAAAGTTACTTTACTTAGCTCAATTCTAGTGAATTATTCTGTTTCTGTGCATTATAAGCACACACAAGCTGAAATAGCTCCTCCGTATGGGTATTGGAAGCAGACAATTTTTCAGTCCAAAAATGTGTAAATAAATGGGTTACCTATAGCCCACAGGGCCAGATACGCACATCCTGAAAGTTACTTTACTTAGCTAAATTCTAGTGAATTATTCTGTTTCTGTGCATTATAAGCACACACAAGCTGAAATAGCTCCTCCGTATGGGTATTGGAAGCAGACAATTTTTCAGTCCAAAAATGTGTGAATAAATTGGTTGCCTATAGCTAACAGGACCAGCTACGCACGTCCTGAAAGTTACTCTATTTAGCTCAATTCTAGCGAATTATTCTATTTCTGTGCATTATAAGCACACACAAGCTGAAATAGCTCCTCCGTATGGGTATTGGAAGCAGAAAATTTTTCAGTCCAAAAATGTGTGAATAAATGGGTTACCTATAGCCCACAGGACCAGCTACGCACATCCTGAAAGTTACTTTACTTAGCTCAATTCTAGTGAATTATTCTGTTTCTGTGCATTATAAGCACACACAAGCTGAAATAGCTCCTCCGTATGGGTATTGGAAGCAGACAATTTTTCAGTCCAAAAATGTGTGAATAAATGGGTTGCCTATAGCGCACAGGACCAGCTACGCACATCCTGAAAGTTACTCTATTTAGCTCAATTCTAGTGAATTATTCTGTTTCTGTGCATTATAAGCACACACAAGCTGAAATAGCTCCTCCGTATGGGTATTGGAAGCAGACAATTTTTCAGTCCAAAAATGTGTGAATAAATGGGTTGCCTATAGCCCACAGGACCAGCTACGCACGTCCTAAAAGTTACTCTATTTAGCTCAATTCTAGCGAATTATTCTATTTCTGTGCATTATAAGCACACACAAGCTGAAATAGCTCCTCCGTATGGATATTGGAAGCAGACAATTTTTCAGTCCAAAAATGTGTGAATAAATTGGTTGCCTATAGCTAACAGGACCAGCTACGCACGTCCTGAAAGTTACTCTATTTAGCTCAATTCTAGCGAATTATTCTATTTCTGTGCATTATAAGCACACACAAGCTGAAATAGCTCCTCCGTATGGGTATTGGAAGCAGACAATTTTTCAGTCCAAAAATGTGTAAATAAATGGGTTACCTATAGCCCACAGGACCAGCTACACACATCCTGAAAGTTACTTTACTTAGCTCAATTCTAGTGAATTATTCTGTTTCTGTGCATTATAAGCACACACAAGCTGAAATAGCTCCTCCGTATGGGTATTGGAAGCAGACAATTTTTCAGTCCAAAAATGTGTGAATAAATGGGTTGCCTATAGCCCACAGGACCAGCTACGCACGTCCTAAAAGTTACTCTATTTAGCTCAATTCTAGCGAATTATTCTGTTTCTGTGCATTATAAGCACACACAAGCTGAAATAGCTCCTCCGTATGGATATTGGAAGCAGACAATTTTTCAGTCCAAAAATGTGTGAATAAATGGATTATATATAGCCCACAGGACCAGCTACGCATGTTCTGAAAGTTACTCTATTTAGCCCAATTCTAGTGGAGTATTCTGTTCCTGTGCATTATAAGCACAAACGAGCTAAAATAGCTCCTCTGTTTGGGTATTGGAAGCAGAAAATTTTTCAGTCCAAAAATGTGTGAATAAATGGGTTGCCTATAGCCCACAGGACCAGCTACGCACATCCTGAAAGTTACTTTATTTAGCTCAATTCTAGTGAATTATTCTGTTTCTGTGCATTATAAGCACACACAAGCTGAAATAGCTCCTCCGTGTGGGTATTGGAAGCAGAAAATTTTTCAGTCCAAAAATGTGTGAATAAATGGGTTGCCTATAGCCCACAGGACCAGCTACGCACATCCTGAAAGTTACTTTACTTAGCTAAATTCTAGTGAATTATTCTGTTTCTGTGCATTATAAGCACACACAAGCTGAAATAGCTCCTCCGCATGGGTATTGGAAGCAGACAATTTTTCAGTCCAAAAATGTGTGAATAAATGGGTTGCCTATAGCCCACAGGACCAGGTACGCACGTCCTGAAAGTTACTTTTCTTAGCTCAATTCTAGTGAATTATTCTGTTTCTGTGCATTATAAGCACACACAAGCTGAAATAGCTCCTCCGTATGGGTATTGGAAGCAGAAAATTTTTCAGTCCAAAAATGTGTGAATAAATGGGTTACCAGCCCACAGGGCCAGCTACGCACATCCTGAAAGTTACTTTTCTTAGCTCAATTCTAGTGAATTATTCTGTTTCTGTGCATTATAAGCACACACAAGCTGAAATAGCTCCTCCGTATGGGTATTGGAAGCAGACAATTTTTCAGTCCAAAAATATGTGAATAAATGGGTTACTTCTAGCCCACAGGACCAGCTACGCACATCCTGAAAGTGACTTTTCTTCGCTCAATTCTAGTAGGATATTCTTTTCTGTGCATTATAAGGACAAACGAGCTGAAATAGCTCCTCCATATGGGTATTGGAAGCAGAAAATTTTTCAGCCCAAAAATGTGTGAATAAATGGGTTACCTATAGCCCACAGGACCAGCTACGCACATCCTGAAAGTTACTTTACTTAGCCCAATTCCAGTAGTATATTTGCATTATAAGCACAAACGAGCTAAAATAGCTCCTTCGTATGGGTATTGGAAGCAGAAAATTTTTCAGTCCAAAAATGTGTAAATAAATGGGTTACCTATACCCCACAGGACCAGCTACGCACATCCTGAAAGTTACTTTACTTAGCTAAATTCTAGTGAATTATTCTGTTTCTGTGCATTATAAGCACACACAAGCTGAAATAGCTCCTCCGTATGGGTATTGGAAGCAGACAATTTTTCAGTCCAAAAATGTGTGAATAAATGGGTTGACTATAGCCCACAGGACCAGCTACGCACGTCCTGAAAGTTGCTCTATTTAGCTCAATTCTAGTGAATTATTCTGTTTCTGTGCATTATAAGCACACACAAGCTGAAATAGCTCCTCCGTATGGGTATTGGAAGCAGACAATTTTTCAGTCCAAAAATGTGTGAATAAATGGGTTGCCTATAGCCCACAGGACCAGCTACACACATCCTGAAAGTTACTTTACTTAGCTCAATTCTAGTGAATTATTCTGTTTCTGTGCATTATAAGCACGCACAAGCTGAAATAGCTCCTCCGTATGGGTATTGGAAGCAGACAATTTTTCAGTCCAAAAATGTGTAAATAAAGGGTTACCTATAGCCCACAGGGCCAGCTACGCACATCCTGAAAGTTACTTTTCTTAGCTCAATTCTAGTGAATTATTCTGTTTCTGTGCATTATAAGCACACACAAGCTGAAATAGCTCCTCCGTGTGGGTATTGGAAGCAGAAAATTTTTCAGTCCAAAAATGTGTGAATAAATGGGTTGCCTATAGCCCACAGGACCAGCTACGCACATCCTGAAAGTTACTTTACTTAGCTAAATTCTAGTGAATTATTCTGTTTCTGTGCATTATAAGCACACACAAGCTGAAATAGCTCCTCCGTATGGGTATTGGAAGCAGACAATTTTTCAGTCCAAAAATGTGTGAATAAATGGGTTGCCTATAGCCCACAGGACCAGCTACGCACGTCCTGAAAGTTACTCTATTTAGCTCAATTCTAGTGAATTATTCTGTTTCTGTGCATTATAAGCACACACAAGCTGAAATAGCTCCCCTGTTTGGGTATTGGAAACAGAAAATTTTTCAGTCTAAAAATATGTGAATAAATGGGTTACTTCTAGCCCACAGGACCAGCTACGCACATCCTGAAAGTGACTTTTCTTCGCTCAATTCTAGTAGGATATTCTTTTCTGTGCATTATAAGCACAAACGAGCTGAAATAGCTCCTCCATATGGGTATTGGAAGCAGAAAATTTTTCAGCCCAAAAATGTGTGAATAAATGGGTTACCTATAGCCCACAGGACCAGCTACGCACATCCTGAAAGTTACTTTATTTAGCTCAATTCTAGTGAATTATTCTGTTTCTGTGCATTATATGCACACACAAGCTGAAATAGCTCCTCCGTATGGGTATTGGAAGCAGACAATTTTTCAGTCCAAAAATGTGTAAATAAATGGGTTACCTATAGCCCACAGGGCCAGCTACGCACATCCTGAAAGTTACTTTTCTTAGCTCAATTCTAGTGAATTATTCTGTTTCTGTGCATTATAAGCACACACAAGCTGAAATAGCTCCTCCGTATGGGTATTGGAAGCAGACAATTTTTCAGTCCAAAAATGTGTAAATAAATGGGTTACCTATAGCCCACAGGGCCAGCTACGCACATCCTGAAAGTTACTTTTCTTAGCTCAATTCTAGTGAATTATTCTGTTTCTGTGCATTATAAGCACACACAAGCTGAAATAGCTCCTCCGTGTGGGTATTGGAAGCAGAAAATTTTTCAGTCCAAAAATGTGTGAATAAATGGGTTGCCTATAGCCCACAGGACCAGCTACGCACATCCTGAAAGTTACTTTACTTAGCTAAATTCTAGTGAATTATTCTGTTTCTGTGCGTTATAAGCACACACAAGCTGAAATAGCTCCTCCGTATGGGTATTGGAAGCAAACAATTTTTCATTCCAAAAATGTGTGAATAAATGGGTTGCCTATAGCCCACAGGACCAGCTACGCACGTCCTGAAAGTTACTTTGCTTAGCTAAATTCTAGTGAATTATTCTGTTTCTGTGCATTATAAGCACACACAAGCTGAAATAGCTCCTCCGTATGGGTATTGGAAGCAGACAATTTTTCAGTCCAAAAATGTGTGAATAAATGGGTTGCCTATAGCCCACAGGACCAGCTACGCACATCCTGAAAGTTACTCTATTTAGCTCAATTCTAGTGAATTATTCTGTTTCTGTGCATTATAAGCACACACAAGCTGAAATAGCTCCCCTGTTTGGGTATTGGAAACAGAAAATTTTTCAGTCTAAAAATATGTGAATAAATGGGTTACTTCTAGCCCACAGGACCAGCTACGCACATCCTGAAAGTGACTTTTCTTCGCTCAATTCTAGTAGGATATTCTTTTCTGTGCATTATAAGCACAAACGAGCTGAAATAGCTCCTCCATATGGGTATTGGAAGCAGAAAATTTTTCAGCCCAAAAATGTGTGAATAAATTTGTTACCTATAGCCCACAGGACCAGCTACGCACATCCTGAAAGTTACTTTATTTAGCTCAATTCTAGTGAATTATTCTGTTTCTGTGCATTATAGGCACACACAAGCTGAAATAGCTCCTCTGTATGGGTATTGGAAGCAGACAATTTTTCAGTCCAAAAATGTGTAAATAAATGGGTTACCTATAGCCCACAGGGCCAGCTACGCACATCCTGAAAGTTACTTTTCTTAGCTCAATTCTAGTGAATTATTCTGTTTCTGTGCATTATAAGCACACACAAGCTGAAATAACTCCTCCGTATGGGTATTGGAAGCAGACAATTTTTCAGTCCAAAAATGTGTAAATAAATGGGTTGCCTATAGCCCACAGGACCAGCTACGCACGTCCTGAAAGTTACTTTACTTAGCTAAATTCTAGTGAATTATTCTGTTTCTGTGCATTATAACCACACACAAGCTGAAATAGCTCCTCCGTATGGGTATTGGAAGCAGACAATTTTTCAGTCCAAAAATGTGTGAATAAATGGGTTGCCTATAGCCCACAGGACCAGCTACGCACGTCCTGAAAGTTACTCTATTTAGCTCAATTCTAGTGAATTATTCTGTTTCTGTGCATTATAAGCACACACAAGCTGAAATAGCTCCCCTGTTTGGGTATTGGAAACAGAAAATTTTTCAGTCTAAAAATATGTGAATAAATGGGTTACTTCTAGCCCACAGGACCAGCTACGCACATCCTGAAAGTGACTTTTCTTCGCTCAATTCTAGTAGGATATTCTTTTCTGTGCATTATAAGCACAAACGAGCTGAAATAGCTCCTCCATATGGATATTGGAAGCAGAAAATTTTTCAGCCCAAAAATGTGTGAATAAATGGGTTACCTATAGCCCACAGGACCAGCTACGCACATCCTGAAAGTTACTTTATTTAGCTCAATTCTAGTGAATTATTCTGTTTCTGTGCATTATAGGCACACACAATCTGAAATAGCTCCTCCGTATGGGTATTGGAAGCAGACAATTTTTCAGTCCAAAAATGTGTAAATTAATGGGTTACCTATAGCCCACAGGGCCAGCTACGCACATCCTGAAAGTTACTTTTCTTAGCTCAATTCTAGTGAATTATTCTGTTTCTGTGCATTATAAGCACACACAAGCTGAAATAGCTCCTCCGTGTGGGTATTGGAAGCAGAAAATTTTTCAGTCCAAAAATGTGTGAATAAATGGGTTGCCTATAGCCCACAGGACCAGCTACGCACATCCTGAAAGTTACTTTACTTAGCTAAATTCTAGTGAATTATTCTGTTTCTGTGCATTATAAGCACACACAAGCTGAAATAGCTCCTCCGTATGGGTATTGGAAGCAGACAATTTTTCAGTCCAAAAATGTGTGAATAAATGGGTTGCCTATAGCCCACAGTACCAGCTACGCACGTCCTGAAAGTTACTCTATTTAGCTCAATTCTAGTGAATTATTCTGTTTCTGTGCATTATAAGCACACACAAGCTGAAATAGCTCCCCTGTTTGGGTATTGGAAACAGAAAATTTTTCAGTCCAAAAATATGTGAATAAATGGGTTACTTCTAGCCCACAGGACCAGCTACGCACATCCTGAAAGTGACTTTTCTTCGCTCAATTCTAGTAGGATATTCTTTTCTGTGCATTATAAGCACAAACGAGCTGAAATAGCTCCTCCATATGGGTATTGGAAGCAGAAAATTTTTCAGCCCAAAAATGTGTGAATAAATGGGTTACCTATAGCCCACAGGACCAGCTACGCACATCCTGAAAGTTACTTTATTTAGCTCAATTCTAGTGAATTATTCTGTTTCTGTGCATTATAAGCACACACAAGCTGAAATAGCTCCTCCGTGTGGGTATTGGAAGCAGAAAATTTTTTAGTCCAAAAATGTGTGAATAAATGGGTTGCCTATAGCCCACAGGACCAGCTACGCACATCCTGAAAGTTACTTTACTTAGCTAAATTCTAGTGAATTATTCTGTTTCTGTGCATTATAAGCACACACAAGCTGAAATAGCTCCTCCGTATGGGTATTGGAAGCAGACAATTTTTCAGTCCAAAAATGTGTGAATAAATGGGTTGCCTATAGCCCACAGGACCAGCTACGCACGTCCTGAAAGTTACTCTATTTAGCTCAATTCTAGTGAATTATTCTGTTTCTGTGCATTATAAGCACACACAAGCTGAAATAGCTCCTCCGTATGGGTATTGGAAGCAGACAATTTTTCAGTCCAAAAATGTGTAAATAAATGGGTTACCTATAGCCCACAGGGCCAGCTACGCACATCCTGAAAGTTACTTTTCTTAGCTCAATTCTAGTGAATTATTCTGTTTCTGTGCATTATAAGCACACACAAGCTGAAATAGCTCCTCCGTGTGGGTATTGGAAGCAGAAAATTTTTCAGTCCAAAAATGTGTGAATAAATGGGTTGCCTATAGCCCACAGGACCAGCTACGCACATCCTGAAAGTTACTTTACTTAGCTAAATTCTAGTGAATTATTCTGTTTCTGTGCATTATAAGCACACACAAGCTGAAATAGCTCCTCCGTATGGGTATTGGAAGCAGACAATTTTTCAGTCCAAAAATGTGTGAATAAATGGGTTGCCTATAGCCCACAGGACCAGCTACGCACGTCCTGAAAGTTACTCTATTTAGCTCAATTCTAGTGAATTATTCTGTTTCTGTGCATTATAAGCACACACAAGCTGAAATAGCTCCCCTGTTTGGGTATTGGAAACAGAAAATTTTTCAGTCCAAAAATATGTGAATAAATGGGTTACTTCTAGCCCACAGGACCAGCTACGCACATCCTGAAAGTGACTTTTCTTCGCTCAATTCTAGTAGGATATTCTTTTCTGTGCATTATAAGCACAAACGAGCTGAAATAGCTCCTCCATATGGGTATTGGAAGCAGAAAATTTTTCAGCCCAAAAATGTGTGAATAAATGGGTTACCTATAGCCCACAGGACCAGCTACGCACATCCTGAAAGTTACTTTATTTAGCTCAATTCTAGTGAATTATTCTGTTTCTGTGCATTATAGGCACACACAAGCCGAAATAGCTCCTCCGTATGGGTATTGGAAGCAGAAAATTTTTCAGTCCAAAAATGTGTGAATAAATGGGTTGCCTATAGCCCACAGGGCCAGCTACGCACATCCTGAAAGTTACTTTATTTAACTCAATTCTAGTGAATTATTCTGTTTCTGTGCATTATAAGCACACACAAGCTGAAATAGCTCCTCCGTGTGGGTATTGGAAGCAGAAAATTTTTCAGTCCAAAAATGTGTGAATAAATGGGTTGCCTATAGATCACAGGACCAGCTACGCACATCCTGAAAGTTACTTTACTTAGCTAAATTCTAGTGAATTATTCTGTTTCTGTGCATTATAAGCACACACAAACTGAAATAGCTCCTCCGCATGGGTATTGGAAGCAGACACTTTTTCAGTCCAAAAATGTGTGAATAAATGGGTTGCCTATAGCCCACAGGACCAGCTACGCACGTCCTGAAAGTTACTCTATTTAGCTCAATTCTAGTGAATTATTCTGTTTCTGTGCATTATAAGCACACACCAGTTGAAATAGCTCCTCCGTATGGGTATTGGAAGCAGAAAATTTTTCAGTCCAAAAATGTGTGAATGAATGGGTTACCTATAGCCCACAGGGCCAGCTACGCACATCCTGAAAGTTACTTTTCTTAGCTCAATTCTAGTGAATTATTCTGTTTCTGTGCATTATAAGCACACACAAGCTGAAATAGCTCCTCCGTATGGGTATTGGAAGCAGACAATTTTTCATTCCAAAAATGTGTGAATAAATGGGTTGGCTATAGCCCACAGGACCAGCTACGCACATCCTGAAAGTTACTTTACTTAGCTCAATTCTAGTGAATTATTCTGTTTCTGTGCATTGTAAGCACACACAAGCTGAAATAGCTCCTCCGTATGGGTATTGGAAGCAGAAAATTTTTCAGTCCAAAACTGTATGAATAAATGGGTTGCCTATAGCCAACAGGACCAGCTACGCACATCCTGAAAGTTACTTTACTTAGCTAAATTCTAGTGAATTACTCTGTTTCTGTGCATTATAAGCACACACAAGCTGAAATAGCTCCTCGGTATGGGTGTTGGAAGCAGACAATTTTTCATTCCAAAAATGTGTGAATAAATGGGTTGCCTATAGCCCACAGGACCAGCTACGCACATCCTGAAAGTTACTCTATTTAGCTCAATTCTAGTGAATTATTCTGTTTCTGTGCATTATAAGCACACACAAGCTGAAATAGCTCCTCCGTATGGGTATTGGAAGCAGACAATTTTTCAGTCCAAAAATGTGTGAATAAATGGGTTGCCTATAGCCCACAGGACCAGCTACGCACGTCCTGAAAGTTACTCTATTTAGCTCAATTCTAGTGAATTATTCTGTTTCTGTGCATTATAAGCACACACAAGCTGAAATAGCTCCTCCGTATGGGTATTGGAAGCAGAAAATTTTTCAGTCCAAAAATGTGTGAATAAATGGGTTGGCTATAGCCCACAGGACCAGCTACGCACATCCTGAAAGTTACTTTACTTAGCTCAATTCTAGTGAATTATTCTGTTTCTGTGCATTGTAAGCACACACAAGCTGAAATAGCTCCTCCGTATGGGTATTGGAAGCAGAAAATTTTTCAGTCCAAAAATGTGTGAGTAAATGGGTTGCCTATAGCCAACAGGACCAGCTACGCACATCCTGAAAGTTACTTTACTTAGCTAAATTCTAGTGAAGTACTCTGTTTCTGTGCATTATAAGCACACACAAGCTGAAATAGCTCCTCCGTATGGGTATTGGAAGCAGACAATTTTTTAGTCCAAAAATGTGTGAATAAATGGGTTGCCTATAGCCCACAGGACCAGCTACGCACATCCTGAAAGTTACTTTATTTAGCTCAATTCTAGTGAATTATTCTGTTTCTGTGCATTATAACCACACACAAGCTGAAATAGCTCCTCCATATGGGTATTGGAAACAGAAAATTTTTCAGCCCAAATATGTGTGAATAAATGGGTTACCTATAGCCCACAGGACCAGCTACGCACATCCTGAAAGTTACTTTATTTAGCTCAATTCTAGTGAATTATTCTGTTTCTGTGCATTATAGGCACACACAAGCTGAAATAGCTCCTCCGTATGGGTATTGGAAGCAGAAAATTTTTCAGTCCAAAAATGTGTGAATAAATGGGTTGCCTATAGCCCACAGGACCAGCTACGCACATCCTGAAAGTTACTTTATTTAGCTCAATTCTAGTGAATTATTCTGTTTCTGTGCATTATAAGCACACACAAGCTGAAATAGCCCCTCCGTGTGGGTATTGGAAGCAGAAAATTTTTCAGTCCAAAAATGTGTGAATAAATGGGTTGCCTATAGCCCACAGGACCAGCTACGCACATCCTGAAAGTTACTTTACTTAGCTAAATTCTAGTGAATTATTCTGTTTCTGTGCATTATAAGCACACACAAGCTGAAATAGCTCCTCCGCATGGGTATTGGAAGCAGACAATTTTTCAGTCCAAAAATGTGTGAATAAATGGGTTGCCTATAGCCCACAGGACCAGGTACGCACGTCCTGAAAGTTACTCTATTTAGCTCAATTCTAGTGAATTATTCTGTTTCTGTGCATTATAAGCACACACAAGCTGAAATAGCTCCTCCGTATGGGTATTGGAAGCAGAAAATTTTTCAGTCCAAAAATGTGTGAATAAATGGGTTACCTATAGCCCACAGGGCCAGCTGCGCACATCCTGAAAGTTACTTTTCTTAGCTCAATTCTAGTGAATTATTCTGTTTCTGTGCATTATAAGCACACACAAGCTGAAATAGCTCCTCCGTATGGGTATTGGAAGCAGTCAATTTTTCAGTCCAAAAATATGTGAATAAATGGGTTACTTCTAGCCCACAGGACCAGCTACGCACATCCTGAAAGTGACTTTTCTTCGCTCAATTCTAGTAGGATATTCTTTTCTGTGCATTATAAGCACAAACGAGCTGAAATAGCTCCTCCATATGGGTATTGGAAGCAGAAAATTTTTCAGCCCAAAAATGTGTGAATAAATGGGTTGCCTATAGCCCACAGGACCAGCTACGCACGTCCTGAAAGTTACTCTATTTAGCTCAATTCTAGTGAATTATTCTGTTTCTGTGCATTATAAGCACACACAAGCTGAAATAGCTCCTCCGTATGGTAATTGGAAGCAGAAAATTTTTCAGTCCAAAAATGTGTGAATAAATGGGTTGCCTATAGCCCACAGGACCAGCTACGCACATCCTGAAAGTTACTTTATTTAGCTCAATTCTAGTGAATTATTCTGTTTCTGTGCATTATAAGCACACACAAGCTGAAATAGCTCCTCCGTATGGGTATTGGAAGCAGAAAATTTTTCAGTCCAAAAATGTGTGAATAAATGGGTTGCCTATAGCCCACAGGACCAGCTACGCACATCCTGAAAGTTACTTTATTTAGCTCAATTCTAGTGAATTATTCTGTTTCTGTGCATTATAACCACACACAAGCTGAAATAGCTCCTCCATATGGGTATTGGAAGCAGAAAATTTTTCAGCCCAAAAATGTGTGAATAAATGGGTTGCCTATAGCCCACAGGACCAGCTACGCACATCCTGAAAGTTACTTTATTTAGCTCAATTCTAGTGAATTATTCTGATTCTGTGCATTATAGGCACACACAAGCTGAAATAGCTCCTCCGTATGGGTATTGGAAGCAGAAAATTTTTCAGTCCAAAAATGTCTGAATAAATGGGTTGCCTATAGCCCACAGGACCAGCTACGCACATCCTGAAAGTTACTTTATTTAGCTCAATTCTAGTGAATTATTCTGTTTCTGTGCATTATAAGCACACACAAGCTGAAATAGCTCCTCCGTGTGGGTATTGGAAGCAGAAAATTTTTCAGTCCAAAAATGTGTGAATAAATGGGTTGCCTATAGCCCACAGGACCAGCTACGCACATCCTGAAAGTTACTTTACTTAGCTAAATTCTAGTGAATTATTCTGTTTCTGTGCATTATAAGCACACACAAGCTGAAATAGCTCCTCCGCATGGGTATTGGAAGCAGACAATTTTTCAGTCCAAAAATGTGTGAATAAATGGGTTGCCTATAGCCCACAGGAGCAGGTACGCACGTCCTGAAAGTTACTCTATTTAGCTCAATTCTAGTGAATTATTCTGTTTCTGTGCATTATAAGCACACACAAGCTGAAATAGCTCCTCCGTATGGGTATTGGAAGCAGAAAATTTTTCAGTCCAAAAATGTGTGAATAAATGGGTTACCTATAGCCCACAGGGCCAGCTGCGCACATCCTGAAAGTTACTTTTCTTAGCTCAATTCTAGTGAATTATTCTGTTTCTGTGCATTATAAGCACACACAAGCTGAAATAGCTCCTCCGTATGGGTATTGGAAGCAGACAATTTTTCAGTCCAAAAATATGTGAATAAATGGGTTACTTCTAGCCCACAGGGCCAGCTGCGCACATCCTGAAAGTTACTTTTCTTAGCTCAATTCTAGTGAATTATTCTGTTTCTGTGCATTATAAGCACACACAAGCTGAAATAGCTCCTCCGTATGGGTATTGGAAGCAGAAAATTTTTCAGTCCAAAAATGTGTGAATAAATGGGTTACCTATAGCCCACAGGGCCAGCTGCGCACATCCTGAAAGTTACTTTTCTTAGCTCAATTCTAGTGAATTATTCTGTTTCTGTGCATTATAAGCACACACAAGCTGAAATAGCTCCTCCATATGGGTATTGGAAGCAGAAAATTTGTCAGCCCAAAAATGTGTGAATAAATGGGTTACCTATAGCCCACAGGACCAGCTACGCACATCCTGAAAGTTACTTTACTTAGCCCAATTCCAGTAGTATATTTGCATTATAAGCACAAACGAGCTAAAATAGCTCCTTCGTATGGGTATTGAAAGCAGAAAATTGTTCAGTCCAAAAATGTGTAAATAAATGGGTTCCCTATACCCCACAGGACCAGCTACGCACATCCTGAAAGTTACTTTACTTAGCTAAATTCTAGTGAATTATTCTGTTGCTGTGCATTATATTCACACACAAGCTGAAATAGCTCCTCCGTATGGGTATTGGAAGCAGAAAATTTTTCAGTCCAAAAATGTGTGAATAAATGGGTTACCTATAGCCCACAGGGCCAGCTACGCACATCCTGAAAGTTACTTTTCTTAGCTCAATTCTAGTGAATTATTCTGTTTCTGTGCATTGTAAGCACACACAAGCTGAAATAGCTCCTCCGTATGGGTATTGGAAGCAGAAAATTTTTCAGTCCAAAAATGTGTGAATAAATGGGTTACCTATAGCCCACAGGGCCAGCTACGCACATCCTGAAAGTTACTTTTCTTAGCTCAATTCTAGTGAATTATTCTGTTTCTGTGCATTATAAGCACACACAAGCTGAAATAGCTCCTCCGTATGGGTATTGGAAGCAGAAAATTTTTCAGTCCAAAAATGTGTGAATAAATGGGTTACCTATAGCCCACAGGGCCAGCTACGCACATCCTGAAAGTTACTTTTCTTAGCTCAATTCTAGTGAATTATTCTGTTTCTGTGCATTATAAGCACACACAAGCTGAAATAGCTCCTCCGTATGGGTATTGGAAGCAGACAATTTTTCATTCCAAAAATGTGTGAATAAATGGGTTGGCTATAGCCCACAGGACCAGCTACGCACATCCTGAAAGTTACTTTACTTAGCTCAATTCTAGTGAATTATTCTGTTTCTGTGCATTGTAAGCACACACAAGCTGAAATAGCTCCTCCGTATGGGTATTTGAAGCAGAAAATTTTTCAGTCCAAAAATGTGTGAATAAATGGGTTGCCTATAGCCAACAGGACCAGCTACGCACATCCTGAAAGTTACTTTACTTAGCTAAATTCTAGTGAATTACTCTGTTTCTGTGCATTATAAGCACACACAAACTGAAATAGCTCCTCCGTATGGGTATTGGAAGCAGAAAATTTTTCAGTCCAAAAATGTGTGAATAAATGGGTTGCCTATAGCCCACAGGACCAGCTACTCACATCCTGAAAGTTACTTTATTCAGCTCAATTCTAGTGAATTATTCTGTTTCTGTGCATTATAAGCACACACAAGCTGAAATAGCTCCTCCGTGTGGGTATTGGAAGCAGAAAATTTTTCAGTCCAAAAATGTGTGAATAAATGGGTTGCCTATAGCCCACAGGACCAGCTACGCACATCCTGAAAGTTACTTTACTTAGCTAAATTCTAGTGAATTATTCTGTTTCTGTGCATTATAAGCACACACAAGCTGAAATAGCTCCTCCGCATGGGTATTGGAAGCAGACAATTTTTCAGTCCAAAAATGTGTGAATAAATGGGTTGCCTATAGCCCACAGGACCAGCTACGCACGTCCTGAAAGTTACTCTATTTAGCTCAATTCTAGTGAATTATTCTGTTTCTGTGCATTATAAGCACACACAAGCTGAAATAGCTCCTCCGTATGGGTATTGGAAGCAGAAAATTTTTCAGTCCAAAAATGTGTGAATAAATGGGTTACCTATAGCCCACAGGGCCAGCTACGCACATCCTGAAAGTTACTTTTCTTAGCTCAATTCTAGTGAATTATTCTGTTTCTGTGCATTATAAGCACACACAAGCTGAAATAGCTCCTCCGTATGGGTATTGGAAGCAGACAATTTTTCAGTCCAAAAATGTGTGAATAAATCGGTTGCCTATAGCCCACAGGACCAGCTACTCACATCCTGAAAGTTACTGTATTTAGCTCAATTCTAGTGAATTATTCTGTTTCTGTGCATTATAAGCACACACAAGCTGAAATAGCTCCTCCGTATGGGTATTGGAAGCAGACAATTTTTCAGTCCAAAAATGTGTGAATAAATGGTTGCTTATAGCCCACAGGACCAGCTACACACATCCTGAAAGTTACTTTACTTAGTTCAATTCTAGTGAATTATTCTGTTTCTGTGCATTATAAGCACACACAAGCTGAAATAGCTCCTCCGTATGGGTATTGGAAGCAGACAATTTTTCATTCCAAAAATGTGTAAATAAATGGGTTACCTATACCCCACAGGACCAGCTACGCACATCCTGAAAGTTACTTTACTTAGCTAAATTCTAGTGACTTATTCTGTTTCTGTGCATTATAAGCACACACAAGCTGAAATAGCTCCTCCGTATGGGTATTGGAAGCAGACAATTTTTCAGTCCAAAAATGTGTGAATAAATGGGTTGCCTATAGCCCACAGGACCAGCTACGCACGTCCTGAAAGTTACTCTATTTAGCTCAATTCTAGTGAATTATTCTGTTTCTGTGCATTATAAGCACACACAAGCTGAAATAGCTCCTCCGTATGGGTATTGGAAGCAGACAATTTTTCAGTCCAAAAATATGTGAATAAATGGGTTGCCTATAGCCCACAGGACCAGCTACACACATCCTGAAAGTTACTTTACTTAGCTCAATTCTAGTGAATTATTCTGTTTCTGTGCATTATAAGCACACACAAGCTGAAATAGCTCCTCCGTATGGGTATTGGAAGCAGACAATTTTTCAGTCCAAAAATGTGTAAATAAATGGGTTACCTATAGCCCACAGGGCCAGCTACGCACGTAATGAAAGTTGCTCTATTTAGCTCAATTCTAGTGAATTATTCTGTTTCTGTGCATTATAAGCACACACAAGCTGAAATAGCTCCTCCGTATGGGTATTGGAAGCAGACAATTTTTCATTCCAAAAATGTGTGAATAAATGGGTTGCCTATAGCCCACAGGACCAGCTACGCACATCCTGAAAGTTACTTTACTTAGCTAAATTCTAGTGAATTATTCTGTTTCTGTGCATTATAAGCACACACAAGCTGAAATAGCTCCTCCGCATGGGTATTGGAAGCAGACAATTTTTCAGTCCAAAAATGTGTGAATAAATGGGTTGCCTATAGCCCACAGGACCAGCTACGCACGTCCTGAAAGTTACTCTATTTAGCTCAATTCTAGTGAATTATTCTGTTTCTGTGCATTATAAGCACACACAAGCTGAAATAGCTCCTCCGTATGGGTATTGGAAGCAGAAAATTTTTCAGTCCAAAAATGTGTGAATAAATGGGTTACCTATAGCCCACAGGGCCAGCTACGCACATCCTGAAAGTTACTTTTCTTAGCTCAATTCTAGTGAATTATTCTGTTTCTGTGCATTATAAGCACACACAAGCTGAAATAGCTCCTCCGTATGGGTATTGGAAGCAGACAATTTTTCAGTCCAAAAATGTGTGAATAAATCGGTTGCCTATAGCCCACAGGACCAGCTACTCACATCCTGAAAGTTACTGTATTTAGCTCAATTCTAGTGAATTATTCTGTTTCTGTGCATTATAAGCACACACAAGCTGAAATAGCTCCTCCGTATGGGTATTGGAAGCAGAAAATTTTTCAGTCCAAAAATGTGTGAATAAATGGGTTGCTTATAGCCCACAGGACCAGCTACACACATCCTGAAAGTTACTTTACTTAGCTCAATTCTAGTGAATTATTCTGTTTCTGTGCATTATAAGCACACACAAGCTGAAATAGCTCCTCCGTATGGGTATTGGAAGCAGACAATTTTTCAGTCCAAAAATGTGTAAATAAATGGGTTACCTATAGCCCACAGGGCCAGCTACGCACGTCCTGAAAGTTGCTCTATTTAGCTCAATTCTAGTGAATTATTCTGTTTCTGTGCATTATAAGCACACACAAGCTGAAATAGCTCCTCCGTATGGGTATTGGAAGCAGACAATTTTTCATTCCAAAAATGTGTAAATAAATGGGTTACCTATACCCCACAGGACCAGCTACGCACATCCTGAAAGTTACTTTACTTAGCTAAATTCTAGTGACTTATTCTGTTTCTGTGCATTATAAGCACACACAAGCTGAAATAGCTCCTCCGTATGGGTATTGGAAGCAGACAATTTTTCAGTCCAAAAATGTGTGAATAAATGGGTTGCCTATAGCCCACAGGACCAGCTACGCACGTCCTGAAAGTTACTCTATTTAGCTCAATTCTAGTGAATTATTCTGTTTCTGTGCATTATAAGCACACACAAGCTGAAATAGCTCCTCCGTATGGGTATTGGAAGCAGACAATTTTTCAGTCCAAAAATATGTGAATAAATGGGTTGCCTATAGCCCACAGGACCAGCTACACACATCCTGAAAGTTACTTTACTTAGCTCAATTCTAGTGAATTATTCTGTTTCTGTGCATTATAAGCACACACAAGCTGAAATAGCTCCTCCGTATGGGTATTGGAAGCAGACAATTTTTCAGTCCAAAAATGTGTAAATAAATGGGTTACCTATAGCCCACAGGGCCAGCTACGCACGTAATGAAAGTTGCTCTATTTAGCTCAATTCTAGTGAATTATTCTGTTTCTGTGCATTATAAGCACACACAAGCTGAAATAGCTCCTCCGTATGGGTATTGGAAGCAGACAATTTTTCATTCCAAAAATGTGTGAATAAATGGGTTGCCTATAGCCCACAGGACCAGCTACACACATCCTGAAAGTTACTTTACTTAGCTCAATTCTAGTGAATTATTCTGTTTCTGTGCATTATAAGCACACACACGCTGAAATAGCTCCTCCGTAAGGTTATTGGAAGCAGACAATTTTTCAGTCCAAAAATGTGTAAATAAATGGGTTACCTATAGCCCACAGGGCCAGCTACGCACATCCTGAAAGTTGCTCTATTTAGCTCAATTCTAGTGAATTATTCTGTTTCTGTGCATTATAAGCACACACAAGCTGAAATAGCTCCTCCGTATGGGTATTGGAAGCAGACAATTTTTCATTCCAAAAATGTGTGAATAAATGGGTTGCCTATAGCCCACAGGACCAGCTACGCACATCCTGAAAGTTACTTTACTTAGCCCAATTCTAGTAGAATATTCTGTTTTGCATTATAAGCACAAACGGGCTAAAATAGCTCCTCCGTATGGGTATTGGAAGCAGACATTTAATCAGTCCACAAATGTTTGAATAAATATGTTACCTATAGCCCACAGGACCAGCTACGCACATCCTGAAAGTTACTTTACTTAGCCCAATTCCAGTAGAATATCTGTTTTGCATTATAAGCACAAACGAGCTAAAATAGCTCCTTCGTATGGGTATTGGAAGCATTAAATTTTTCAGTCCAAAAATGTGTGAATAAATGGGTTGCCTATAGCCCACAGGACCAGCTACGCACGTCCTGAAAGTTACTCTATTTAGCTCAATTCTAGTGAATTATTCTGTTTCTGTGCATTATAAGCACACACAAGCTGAAATAGCTCCTATGTATGGGTATTGGAAGCAGACAATTTTTCAGTCCAAAAATGTGTGAATAAATGGGTTGCCTATAGCCCACAGGACCAGCTACACACATCCTGAAAGTTACTTTACTTAGCTCAATTCTAGTGAATTATTCTGTTTCTGTGCATTATAAGCACACACAAGCTGAAATAGCTCCTCCGTATGGGTATTGGAAGCAGACAATTTTTCAGTCCAAAAATGTGTGAATAAATGGGTTGCCTATAGCCCACAGGACCAGCTACGCACGTCCTGAAAGTTACTCTATTTAGCTCAATTCTAGCGAATTATTCTATTTCTGTGCATTATAAGCACACACAAGCTGAAATAGCTCCTCCGTATGGGTATTGGAGCAGACAATTTTTCAGTCCAAAAATGTGTGAATAAATGGGTTGCCTATAGCCCACAGGACCAGCTACGCACGTCCTGAAAGTTACTCTATTTAGCTCAATTCTAGCGAATTATTCTATTTCTGTGCATTATAAGCACACACAAGCTGAAATAGCTCCTCCGTATGGGTATTGGAAGCAGAAAATTTTTCAGTCCAAAAATGTGTGAATAAATGGGTTACCTATAGCCCACAGGACAAGCTACACACATCCTGAAAGTTACTCTATTTAGCTCAATTCTAGTGAATTATTCTGTTTCTGTGCATTATAAGCACACACAAGCTGAAATAGCTCCTCCGTATGGGTATTGGAAGCAGACAATTTTTCAGTCCAAAAATGTGTGAATAAATGGGTTGCCTATAGCCCACAGGACCAGCTACACACATCCTGAAAGTTACTTTACTTAGCTCAATTCTAGTGAATTATTCTGTTTCTGTGCATTATAAGCACACACAAGCTGAAATAGCTCCTCCGTATGGGTATTGGAGCAGACAATTTTTCAGTCCAAAAATGTGTGAATAAATGGGTTGCCTATAGCCCACAGGACCAGCTACGCACGTCCTGAAAGTTACTCTATTTAGCTCAATTCTAGCGAATTATTCTATTTCTGTGCATTATAAGCACACACAAGCTGAAATAGCTCCTCCGTATGGGTATTGGAAGCAGAAAATTTTTCAGTCCAAAAATGTGTGAATAAATGGGTTACCTATAGCCCACAGGACAAGCTACGCACATCCTGAAAGTTACTTTACTTAGCTCAATTCTAGTGAATTATTCTGTTTCTGTGCATTATAAGCACACACAAGCTGAAATAGCTCCTCCGTATGGGTATTGGAAGCAGACAATTTTTCAGTCCAAAAATGTGTGAATAAATGGGTTGCCTATAGCGCACAGGACCAGCTACGCACATCCTGAAAGTTACTCTATTTAGCTCAATTCTAGTGAATTATTCTGTTTCTGTGCATTATAAGCACACACAAGCTGAAATAGCTCCTCCGTATGGGTATTGGAAGCAGACAATTTTTCAGTCCAAAAATGTGTGAATAAATGGGTTGCCTATAGCCCACAATACCAGCTACGCACGTCCTGAAAGTTACTCTATTTAGCTCAATTCTAGCGAATTATTCTATTTCTGTGCATTATAAGCACACACAAGCTGAAATAGCTCCTCCGTATGGGTATTGGAAGCAGAAAATTTTTCAGTCCAAAAATGTGTGAATAAATGGGTTACCTATAGCCCACAGGACCAGCTACGCACATCCTGAAAGTTACTTTACTTAGCTCAATTCTAGTGAATTATTCTGTTTCTGTGCATTATAAGCACACACAAGCTGAAATAGCTCCTCCGTATGGGTATTGGAAGCAGACAATTTTTCAGTCCAAAAATGTGTGAATAAATGGGTTGCCTATAGCGCACAGGACCAGCTACGCACATCCTGAAAGTTACTCTATTTAGCTCAATTCTAGTGAATTATTCTGTTTCTGTGCATTATAAGCACACACAAGCTGAAATAGCTCCTCCGTATGGATATTGGAAGCAGACAATTTTTCAGTCCAAAAATGTGTGAATAAATGGATTATATATAGCCCACAGGACCAGCTACGCATGTTCTGAAAGTTACTCTATTTAGCCCAATTCTAGTGGAGTATTCTGTTCCTGCGCATTATAAGCACAAACGAGCTAAAATAGCTCCTCTGTTTGGGTATTGGAAGCAGAAAATTTTTCAGTCCAAAAATGTGTGAATAAATGGGTTGCCTATAGCCCACAGGACCAGCTACGCACATCCTGAAAGTTACTTTATTTAGCTCAATTCTAGTGAATTATTCTGCTTCTGTGCATTATAAGCACACACAAGCTGAAATAGCTCCTCCGTGTGGGTATTGGAAGCAGACAATTTTTCAGTCCAAAAATGTGTGAATAAATGGGTTGCCTATAGCCCACAGGACCAGCTACACACATCCTGAAAGTTACTTTACTTAGCCCAATTCCAGTAGAATATCTGTTTTGCATTATAAGCACAAACGAGCTAAAATAGCTCCTTCGTATGGGTATTGGAAGCATTAAATTTTTCAGTCCAAAAATGTGTGAATAAATGGGTTGCCTATAGCCCACAGGACCAGCTACGCACGTCCTGAAAGTTACTCTATTTAGCTCAATTCTAGTGAATTATTCTGTTTCTGTGCATTATAAGCACACACAAGCTGAAATAGCTCCTATGTATGGGTATTGGAAGCAGACAATTTTTCAGTCCAAAAATGTGTGAATAAATGGGTTGCCTATAGCCCACAGGACCAGCTACACACATCCTGAAAGTTACTTTACTTAGCTCAATTCTAGTGACTTATTCTGTTTCTGTGCATTATAAGCACACACAAGCTGAAATAGCTCCTCCGTATGGGTATTGGAAGCAGACAATTTTTCAGTCCAAAAATGTGTGAATAAATGGGTTGCCTATAGCCCACAGGACCAGCTACGCACGTCCTGAAAGTTACTCTATTTAGCTCAATTCTAGTGAATTATTCTGTTTCTGTGCATTATAAGCACACACAAGCTGAAATAGCTCCTATGTATGGGTATTGGAAGCAGACAATTTTTCAGTCCAAAAATGTGTGAATAAATGGGTTGCCTATAGCCCACAGGACCAGCTACACACATCCTGAAAGTTACTTTACTTAGCTCAATTCTAGTGACTTATTCTGTTTCTGTGCATTATAAGCACACACAAGCTGAAATAGCTCCTCCGTATGGGTATTGGAAGCAGACAATTTTTCATTCCAAAAATGTGTAAATAAATGGGTTACCTATACCCCACAGGACCAGCTACGCACATCCTGAAAGTTACTTTACTTAGCTAAATTCTAGTGACTTATTCTGTTTCTGTGCATTATAAGCACACACAAGCTGAAATAGCTCCTCCGTATGGGTATTGGAAGCAGACAATTTTTCAGTCCAAAAATGTGTGAATAAATGGGTTGCCTATAGCCCACAGGACCAGCTACGCACGTCCTGAAAGTTACTCTATTTAGCTCAATTCTAGTGAATTATTCTGTTTCTGTGCATTATAAGCACACACAAGCTGAAATAGCTCCTCCGTATGGGTATTGGAAGCAGACAATTTTTCAGTCCAAAAATATGTGAATAAATGGGTTGCCTATAGCCCACAGGACCAGCTACACACATCCTGAAAGTTACTTTACTTAGCTCAATTCTAGTGAATTATTCTGTTTCTGTGCATTATAAGCACACACAAGCTGAAATAGCTCCTCCGTATGGGTATTGGAAGCAGACAATTTTTCAGTCCAAAAATGTGTAAATAAATGGGTTACCTATAGCCCACAGGGCCAGCTACGCACGTAATGAAAGTTGCTCTATTTAGCTCAATTCTAGTGAATTATTCTGTTTCTGTGCATTATAAGCACACACAAGCTGAAATAGCTCCTCCGTATGGGTATTGGAAGCAGACAATTTTTCATTCCAAAAATGTGTGAATAAATGGGTTGCCTATAGCCCACAGGACCAGCTACACACATCCTGAAAGTTACTTTACTTAGCTCAATTCTAGTGAATTATTCTGTTTCTGTGCATTATAAGCACACACACGCTGAAATAGCTCCTCCGTAAGGTTATTGGAAGCAGACAATTTTTCAGTCCAAAAATGTGTAAATAAATGGGTTACCTATAGCCCACAGGGCCAGCTACGCACATCCTGAAAGTTGCTCTATTTAGCTCAATTCTAGTGAATTATTCTGTTTCTGTGCATTATAAGCACACACAAGCTGAAATAGCTCCTCCGTATGGGTATTGGAAGCAGACAATTTTTCATTCCAAAAATGTGTGAATAAATGGGTTGCCTATAGCCCACAGGACCAGCTACGCACATCCTGAAAGTTACTTTACTTAGCCCAATTCTAGTAGAATATTCTGTTTTGCATTATAAGCACAAACGGGCTAAAATAGCTCCTCCGTATGGGTATTGGAAGCAGACATTTAATCAGTCCACAAATGTTTGAATAAATATGTTACCTATAGCCCACAGGACCAGCTACGCACATCCTGAAAGTTACTTTACTTAGCCCAATTCCAGTAGAATATCTGTTTTGCATTATAAGCACAAACGAGCTAAAATAGCTCCTTCGTATGGGTATTGGAAGCATTAAATTTTTCAGTCCAAAAATGTGTGAATAAATGGGTTGCCTATAGCCCACAGGACCAGCTACGCACGTCCTGAAAGTTACTCTATTTAGCTCAATTCTAGTGAATTATTCTGTTTCTGTGCATTATAAGCACACACAAGCTGAAATAGCTCCTATGTATGGGTATTGGAAGCAGACAATTTTTCAGTCCAAAAATGTGTGAATAAATGGGTTGCCTATAGCCCACAGGACCAGCTACACACATCCTGAAAGTTACTTTACTTAGCTCAATTCTAGTGACTTATTCTGTTTCTGTGCATTATAAGCACACACAAGCTGAAATAGCTCCTCCGTATGGGTATTGGAAGCAGACAATTTTTCAGTCCAAAAATGTGTGAATAAATGGGTTGCCTATAGCCCACAGGACCAGCTACGCACGTCCTGAAAGTTACTCTATTTAGCTCAATTCTAGTGAATTATTCTGTTTCTGTGCATTATAAGCACACACAAGCTGAAATAGCTCCTATGTATGGGTATTGGAAGCAGACAATTTTTCAGTCCAAAAATGTGTGAATAAATGGGTTGCCTATAGCCCACAGGACCAGCTACACACATCCTGAAAGTTACTTTACTTAGCTCAATTCTAGTGACTTATTCTGTTTCTGTGCATTATAAGCACACACAAGCTGAAATAGCTCCTCCGTATGGGTATTGGAAGCAGACAATTTTTCATTCCAAAAATGTGTAAATAAATGGGTTACCTATACCCCACAGGACCAGCTACGCCACATCCTGAAAGTTACTTTACTTAGCTAAATTCTAGTGACTTATTCTGTTTCTGTGCATTATAAGCACACACAAGCTGAAATAGCTCCTCCGTATGGGTATTGGAAGCAGACAATTTTTCAGTCCAAAAATGTGTGAATAAATGGGTTGCCTATAGCCCACAGGACCAGCTACGCACGTCCTGAAAGTTACTCTATTTAGCTCAATTCTAGTGAATTATTCTGTTTCTGTGCATTATAAGCACACACAAGCTGAAATAGCTCCTCCGTATGGGTATTGGAAGCAGACAATTTTTCAGTCCAAAAATATGTGAATAAATGGGTTGCCTATAGCCCACAGGACCAGCTACACACATCCTGAAAGTTACTTTACTTAGCTCAATTCTAGTGAATTATTCTGTTTCTGTGCATTATAAGCACACACAAGCTGAAATAGCTCCTCCGTATGGGTATTGGAAGCAGACAATTTTTCAGTCCAAAAATGTGTAAATAAATGGGTTACCTATAGCCCACAGGGCCAGCTACGCACGTAATGAAAGTTGCTCTATTTAGCTCAATTCTAGTGAATTATTCTGTTTCTGTGCATTATAAGCACACACAAGCTGAAATAGCTCCTCCGTATGGGTATTGGAAGCAGACAATTTTTCATTCCAAAAATGTGTGAATAAATGGGTTGCCTATAGCCCACAGGACCAGCTACACACATCCTGAAAGTTACTTTACTTAGCTCAATTCTAGTGAATTATTCTGTTTCTGTGCATTATAAGCACACACACGCTGAAATAGCTCCTCCGTAAGGTTATTGGAAGCAGACAATTTTTCAGTCCAAAAATGTGTAAATAAATGGGTTACCTATAGCCCACAGGGCCAGCTACGCACATCCTGAAAGTTGCTCTATTTAGCTCAATTCTAGTGAATTATTCTGTTTCTGTGCATTATAAGCACACACAAGCTGAAATAGCTCCTCCGTATGGGTATTGGAAGCAGACAATTTTTCATTCCAAAAATGTGTGAATAAATGGGTTGCCTATAGCCCACAGGACCAGCTACGCACATCCTGAAAGTTACTTTACTTAGCCCAATTCTAGTAGAATATTCTGTTTTGCATTATAAGCACAAACGGGCTAAAATAGCTCCTCCGTATGGGTATTGGAAGCAGACATTTAATCAGTCCACAAATGTTTGAATAAATATGTTACCTATAGCCCACAGGACCAGCTACGCACATCCTGAAAGTTACTTTACTTAGCCCAATTCCAGTAGAATATCTGTTTTGCATTATAAGCACAAACGAGCTAAAATAGCTCCTTCGTATGGGTATTGGAAGCATTAAATTTTTCAGTCCAAAAATGTGTGAATAAATGGGTTGCCTATAGCCCACAGGACCAGCTACGCACGTCCTGAAAGTTACTCTATTTAGCTCAATTCTAGTGAATTATTCTGTTTCTGTGCATTATAAGCACACACAAGCTGAAATAGCTCCTATGTATGGGTATTGGAAGCAGACAATTTTTCAGTCCAAAAATGTGTGAATAAATGGGTTGCCTATAGCCCACAGGACCAGCTACACACATCCTGAAAGTTACTTTACTTAGCTCAATTCTAGTGAATTATTCTGTTTCTGTGCATTATAAGCACACACAAGCTGAAATAGCTCCTCCGTATGGGTATTGGAAGCAGACAATTTTTCAGTCCAAAAATGTGTGAATAAATGGGTTGCCTATAGCCCACAGGACCAGCTACGCACGTCCTGAAAGTTACTCTATTTAGCTCAATTCTAGCGAATTATTCTATTTCTGTGCATTATAAGCACACACAAGCTGAAATAGCTCCTCCGTATGGGTATTGGAGCAGACAATTTTTCAGTCCAAAAATGTGTGAATAAATGGGTTGCCTATAGCCCACAGGACCAGCTACGCACGTCCTGAAAGTTACTCTATTTAGCTCAATTCTAGCGAATTATTCTATTTCTGTGCATTATAAGCACACACAAGCTGAAATAGCTCCTCCGTATGGGTATTGGAAGCAGAAAATTTTTCAGTCCAAAAATGTGTGAATAAATGGGTTACCTATAGCCCACAGGACAAGCTACACACATCCTGAAAGTTACTCTATTTAGCTCAATTCTAGTGAATTATTCTGTTTCTGTGCATTATAAGCACACACAAGCTGAAATAGCTCCTCCGTATGGGTATTGGAAGCAGACAATTTTTCAGTCCAAAAATGTGTGAATAAATGGGTTGCCTATAGCCCACAGGACCAGCTACACACATCCTGAAAGTTACTTTACTTAGCTCAATTCTAGTGAATTATTCTGTTTCTGTGCATTATAAGCACACACAAGCTGAAATAGCTCCTCCGTATGGGTATTGGAGCAGACAATTTTTCAGTCCAAAAATGTGTGAATAAATGGGTTGCCTATAGCCCACAGGACCAGCTACGCACGTCCTGAAAGTTACTCTATTTAGCTCAATTCTAGCGAATTATTCTATTTCTGTGCATTATAAGCACACACAAGCTGAAATAGCTCCTCCGTATGGGTATTGGAAGCAGAAAATTTTTCAGTCCAAAAATGTGTGAATAAATGGGTTACCTATAGCCCACAGGACAAGCTACGCACATCCTGAAAGTTACTTTACTTAGCTCAATTCTAGTGAATTATTCTGTTTCTGTGCATTATAAGCACACACAAGCTGAAATAGCTCCTCCGTATGGGTATTGGAAGCAGACAATTTTTCAGTCCAAAAATGTGTGAATAAATGGGTTGCCTATAGCGCACAGGACCAGCTACGCACATCCTGAAAGTTACTCTATTTAGCTCAATTCTAGTGAATTATTCTGTTTCTGTGCATTATAAGCACACACAAGCTGAAATAGCTCCTCCGTATGGGTATTGGAAGCAGACAATTTTTCAGTCCAAAAATGTGTGAATAAATGGGTTGCCTATAGCCCACAATACCAGCTACGCACGTCCTGAAAGTTACTCTATTTAGCTCAATTCTAGCGAATTATTCTATTTCTGTGCATTATAAGCACACACAAGCTGAAATAGCTCCTCCGTATGGGTATTGGAAGCAGAAAATTTTTCAGTCCAAAAATGTGTGAATAAATGGGTTACCTATAGCCCACAGGACCAGCTACG